>OX438796.1:26307766-27651089 GCA_949316475.1 Hypomecis punctinalis | reverse complement strand
ATATCTACAGTACCACGATATAAATGAAAAAAAGTGTTATTAAAACTCAAAATGTAAGTAAGTATCTATTGTTTTCTAGTACGATTTTTACGGTGATTTTTTTTACATTTTAATCAACAGGGACAAAATCAGGCTACATATTTTGTTTAATAAATTCGCGTATTATATTATATTTCCAGGTCGCGCTAACCCGCCGAACAATAAATATCCAACTATATCGACCTAGTTTCGCGTGGGTGGTGTAAACTTAAATTACAAGCCATTGCTACACGTGTTACTTATTATCTACGCTCCAAGGAAAGTAGAGTCGGAATAGGTTGAATATAACATCTTACTTATAGTTTACATGACTTAGGGCAAGGCTAAACGAGCGTAATTTTTACAAGCTTTATATAGTTTTATACCTGTCCCGTTGTCTCTCAAATCTTGCAAGTTAAATTTGATCCACTTCCCGGTTACCGATTGTGTTGAAATTTTGCATACATGTGTAAATCGCGTGATAATGCAATATTATAATGACATGGTGCTGATCTGATGATGGAGCTGGAAGGTGGCCAAAGGAACTTAGCAGCAACCTCATCGAGTTTGGTTTCATTTGAATGGTCTTGGCGAGTAGTTTGTCTTTCAATGGTAACCAGGGTCTGATGATGGAGCTGGAAGATGGTCATAGGAACTCTGTAATGAAACGACGCAACCCTATCGAGTTTCGGCTCGTTTGATTCGTCTTGACAAGTACTTGTTCAGTAAAAAAAAAAAAATGTAATACTTGTTTGAGCTGTGAGTCGTAGAACTTACGCTGCATTCATTTTATATTAGTCCTCTTAGTACCAGCGCGAGCGCTAGCAACCGAAAATGGGTTGACTCATTTTGTGACTTTTATATGAAACCGAAATTACGCGAGTCATTTTACTAACTCTCGTTTGGCCTTGCGAACTCAGACCTGCCCCCCTACCGCCTAAAGCAATAGCAATAGTAATAGCAATCATTTATGACTTCATTTTAGTCATTTGGCACCGCCTATGTGACGTTAGCCATCAAAGTTGTTCATTTAACGATTGCTTTCGCAATCCGCGCAAAGCAATTGATGGCTAACGTCACATAGGCGGTGCCAAATGACTAATAAACGATTGCTATTACGATTGCTATTGCTTAGGCGGTAGGGGGGCTGACCAACATGGGGATTTTTCTAGCGGGTTCGAACGTATGCGAAACTTTGACAGGTTGTATGCAGAATCCGCAAGGTTCCGCATACTCTCTAGCCGTTCGAGAGTCAGCTATACGAGTAGATCCCCTGATTCGGGATCTACTCAAATAGTACGGGAATCATTTTTGATGAGTTTTCACTAAATCGAATTATCGTTAGTGTAATAAAAAATAGTTTTAAGGAATGTAGAGTCAAAATACGTTGAATAGAACATCTTACAGATACATAGTTGTCGTGACTTAATCCGACTGGGGATCGACAACCAGTCGCACATAGTACGGAAATTATTCGTTGGGGTTTTCAGTAAACCGAATAAATGCTAAATTTCACAAATTAGCATCAAGGAAAATAGATTTAGACTTGGTACCAATAAATAATAATTCATTAATTTACAATATTTTACTTATGTGAGGACTAAGGTATTCTTTGTGGGCTTACTAATGTCGTAAGATATTTTCGTGACTTAAACCTAACTTGGAATCGAAGCAAAATGTATGGGAATATAGTTTTTTTTATATGGTGAGGTTTTTATTATGTCGAATAATCGCCTGAGCTTATTATAGTATATTTAGGTACAGAACGTTATTTAATAAAGATTAAAATGTTTAATTAATTTCTTTTACATAATGCTTACTTACCTAATTATTTATTAACATTGTACTCATGTACAAATCTAAATATTTATCCTTAAGGATAATAAGGCTTACCTTACCTACAGAATATATTTTTTGTTAAACTTTAATAAATCTTGAGTAAATTCAGCTCGCCAAATAGGTATAGATATCCTTAATCGGCAAACAGTGAATAAGATAAAACAAAACTTAATATAAGTTGTTCATAATAATGATTTTAGTCACCCCTTTCGGCTCATAATACTGAGTTATTGGGAATCAATTAGCATCCTTTTAGGGGGCGCATTGCGAGACGGCTCCGCGTGCTAGCACTCGCCAACTTGAGAAAGGTCTCCGTAACTATATTAGCTAAATACCTAGCATAGTTCTGTTTTTTTTTTCACTTTAGGCATTCGATAGAGAGAACGCTTTTTACGCTGCTATTTAATTTACGCTGGCGCCTTTGTAATCGGGCTTATTGTGTACATTAAAACAAACAACTTTTGTTCTGCGGGTTTTGTCAAAACTTAAAAAATATTTTTTGAGGTTTGATAGAAGTCGTTGAACAAAAGTTGTTAGTTTTGATGTACAGAATAAGCCCCTAAAAGGATGCTAATTGATTACCAATAACCCTGTATAGGCCAAATCAAACTTAATGGCGCCGGTGAATACAAAGCGAGTCGTTGCGCAGTATCAATTTATTAATTTGTCGGCTCAATAAGTGCATGATTTGCGCAGTTTGTAGGTAACTTCACTGACGCCATATTCAGCCTATTATAACTTATGCGAATCTGTATCTATCTAAACAACTTTTTTTCATAGTAACAAGATAACATCACTAAAGATTTTATGATGTTTATTTTAAGTGCTTTCCACACTAGATTTTTATCTCAAAGAGTTATCTTTGTGATAAGCATTTCAAAAATCTGAAGTGAACGCAGGATGTGAACCTTGCCCCTTCGGATCACTAGCCCGACGCTCTAACCAACTGAGCTAAGTTGGGAAATGTAAGCACTTTAGAAATTTGAAGCTTGCGTAGGAGGCGAGCTAGCTCAATTGGTTAGAGCGTCGGGCTAGTGATCCGAAGGGGCAAGGTTCAAATGCTGCGTTCGCTTCAGATTTTTGAAATGCTTATCACAAAGATAACTCTTTGATCACTAAAGATGTTACGTTATCTTTACTCAAGCCAGTGACGAGTCAATATGATGTGCGAGGGCCTTTAGTCGGTAAAATATCATGTCTATGTAAAGAATATAGCCATGACAGGGCGCTTAGCTCTGAATAACCGATTTACAAAGCCGTTTTCGTGTTTAGGCAGCACGTAAAGGTGTACAAAAGGTCTATAAAGAAGAATTTCGCTAAACGAGTCTGTTCAACCCGCGTGAGGTTTTAGCATGAGTTTGTACAGTAAATAATAACTATTGCCGTTTTCGTGTGGCTTCATACATTTCTGTTAGTTCTTCTTCGTTACCAGGGGCGTTACACATAAATGTAGAGCCACACGGAAACTACTGAAGTTTCCGTTTGCGTAACATTTCATACTAACCCCTCTGGCGTGCTCCATTACGAAACCTAAACTAGGTTATCTTATCTTATCTTACAGAGGGGCCAAGAAATAACTCGGACACTTCGACCCATTGGGATCTATTGTGGTCCCCTAGATAACTTACTCCTCCCCAGTCTCGTCGAAAATTGTTCTCATGAGTTTTACAACGAGACTAGGAGATACGAGCCTATAGTCTTCTGGTTTTGGATATCCGACGCCTAGGAGACTCATTCGCTTACTAGCCATTGCATCGCATGTGCACAGAAGGTGCTCCATGCGTTCCGTATGTTCCCCACACAACCTGCACATGGGTGTCGCGGTTAGACCCATCTTCATGAGTATGTCGTTGGTACCAAAGTGCCCAGTAAAGGCCCCAAGCAGGTAGCGGATTTGTCCCCTGCTCATGTTCCAAATGCATTCCCGGGCTTTAAACGTAGAGCCTAGGAACTTCTTGGAGTGTTGTAGACCGGTATTAGACAGCCAATAAGTTCGCTGTCTGTGATCTGCAAACTCCCTAAATGCGGCTTTCACGAGACACGTTGAAATGCCTACACATGGCTCTGGACCCACAAAATCATTTGCTGAGCCCTCTCTTGCCAGTTCATCGGCCACTTCGTTACCATGGAATCCTTTGTGCCCAGGGACCCACATCAGTCTTACCCTGTTGTGCCTCCCAAGCCTGTTTAGGGTCTGGATAGCATCCAGAATAAGTCCGGAGTCCACTTTGTAGGATGCCATGGCTTTGATTGCAGCCTGACTGTCACTAAGAATATATATGGATTTACCACTGGTTCCTCTATCTATATTCTCTTGAGCGCAGGATATTATGGCATATGTTTCTGCTTGGAATACAGTTGCCATCTTCCCTAAGCTTTTGCTACATTTGTAGCCTTTTGCGTATATGCCCGCTCCTGTACCTGATTCCATTTTGGATCCATCAGTGTACCACACCAGACTATCTTGCTCTGGTGGATCAAGTCCCTTCGTCCAGTCCTCTATTGTAGGGATTTGGACCTTAAAAGATCTTTCAAACACAAACACAGTTTGCATTTTATCGGATAACATGCTTGTTACCCGATCTAGGCCTTCGTTTTCGTCGAACTTTGTATGGTTAGTCTTTGGCTTAGAGGCATCCCATAGTCCTGCAACAGCAAGACGATGTAGTGTCTTCCTTGCCTCGAGTTCAACCATCATATGCAGTGGAGGGATATTGAGGTATCTCTCAATCGCTGCCGTAGGTGTTGTCCTGAAAGCACCCGTGATGCCAAGACACACTGTTCTTTGTAACCTGGTGAGTGGCGCTTTGCACGAGGCAAGCTTTGTTCTAGGCCACCACACTATGCTGCCGTATGTAATAATAGGTATTATCATTGTCCGGTACAGCCATCGTATCACTTTGGGCTTTAGCCCCCAAGTTTTGCCGTAGGTGGAACGACACATGCCGAACACTCGTAAGGCCTTAGTCGTAATATTTTCCACATGAGTTTTCCACCTGAGTTCTTTATCAAGCGTTACACCCAAATATTTAACTTCGGTGGACCAAGGCAGTTTTATTCCATTGAGGGAGAGCTCTTCTAGGTTACCCAGTTGTCTCTTCCTCGTGAATGGAATAATTACTGCTTTGCTTGGGTTGATAGAGAGGTGATTCTTTGTACACCATTCCTCCGTCATCCTCAATGCCTGTTGTAATAATCCAGAGACTATGTTCGGGAATTTACCATTGACCATTATAGCTATGTCATCTGCATAGCCTACTGTGTAGAATGGTCCGGTATTGAGTTTGGTAAGTAGCGAGTCTACTACCAAGCACCACAATAATGGTGACAGCACTCCGCCTTGCGGGCAACCTCTTGTTGTTTTTGCACTAAGTCTGTCACCCATCAGTTCCGATCTGACTATTCTGCTTCTCAGCATGTAGTCAATCCAGTTGCACATGGTATCGTTGATGCCATGCTCCTTTGCAGAAATGCGTATGGACTCAAATGTTGTCTTGTCGAAGGCTCCCTCTATGTCGAGGAAAGCCCCGACACAGATTTCTTGTCCCTCTAGCGCAGCCTCGGCTCGACTCGCAACATAGTGCAATGCCGTTTCCGTAGATTTGCCAGGGCTGTAGGCGCATTGTAGTTTATGCAGAGGGAGTACTTTCAGTGGTCCCTCTCTTAAGTACCTGTCTACCAGTTTCTCCAGAGTTTTCAAGAGAAAAGATGATAGACTGATTGGCCTATAAGCTTTAGCTTCTTCATAAGTCGGTCTACCTGCCTTCGGTATAAAGGTGACTTTGACTTCCCTCCATGCCTTGGGTACATACCCAAAGGCTATGCAGGCTCTGTAGAGCTTACTCAAATGAGGTATCAAAACAGATGCCCCTTCTTGCAATAGTATTGGGTAGATGCCATCCGGACCCGGGGATTTGAGAGGCTGGAAGCCTGCTATGGCCAGCTTCAGTTTATTTTCATCTACCACTTTCTTTGCCGTGAGCCAGTTATTTTTGGACGTGTGCCTTGTGAGTTCGTCCCTTGTGACTGGTTCCTCTTCATTGCTGTCGCGCAGTATACATTCTGGGAAGTGGGTCCTAAACATCACGCCCAGAGTGTCCTGTCCAGTTTCCGTGAGATACCCATTCTCATCCTTTACAGATGATAGTGGGTTTGTCTTAGTCATGGACATTGCTTTGCACAACCTCATTCCATTTGGCAGAGTTTCGATGGAGGTGCAATGCTGTCGCCAGTTAGTTCTGTTGGCCTTGCGTACCGCCGTATTATACCTCGTTAGCATGCTGTGATAGCCAGAAAAATCTTTCCTGGCTTTTGCATCATTAAAGGCCTGTCGTGTTTCCTTACGTATTTTAGCTAGTTCAGGAGTCCACCATGGTACCTTTTTACAAAAGGCCTTTTTCTCTGGGCAGTTATCTTCCCATGCACCGATGGTGCCTATCTTGATTCTGTCCGCTTCAAATTCTATATCTAGTATGGAATTAAGCTTACCTTTAGGGCTCCCTAGGTTTACTTTTAGGTCCCTCCTGTACGAGTCCCAATTTGTATGCCTTGGGTTTCTCCTTCGTCTAGTTTCGGCGTCTCCCGCCGTCCTAAACCTAAAGCATATATAATTATGGTCAGACAGAGAGATTTCGTCCGATACATGCCAGTTTTCAATATGAGCGCTGGCCCTGTTTGAAGCCAGTGTCAGGTCAATAACTTCAGTTCTTGCAGAGGTCCTGAAAGTAGGTTTATTGCCTGCGTTAAGGATTTGTAAAGAAGCGCTTACCACAAAGTCCAACAAATCCTCTCCTCGTTTGTTGACATCCGAGCTGCCCCAAACGACGTGGTGTGCATTCGCATCGCAGCCAAGTATCAGGTCGAGGTTTTCTTGGTTGCCGTAGTCAACCAGTCTTCTCATTAGTGGTGTTACTGGTTCCTTAAGTTCATATGGGAGATAGGCAGAGGCAAGGATGATTTTCCTTTTCTCTGTTCCCGTCCCCACTTGGATCAAAGTTGTTGTGAGATCCCTGTAACAGAAAGTACGTAAGGGCATTGCCTCTATACCGCCCCTGATATAGATGCAAGTCCTCGCGTCATTAGTTGGACAGTCATAGAACACCATGCCGCCTGTTCCACCTAAGCCTTTTATAGTCCCCTTATACAGATAAGGTTCCTGTATCAAGGCAACGTCGTATGTGTTTAGCTTCAGTTGCCGAGCCAGAAGGGCAGTAGCGGCCCTGCAATGATGCAAATTAATTTGTACACACCTTAGTCCCTCCATCTTGAATGATTTTGAAGGGCTTGTGTTGGTAAAGGAGGGCCTTATTCTTGAAGCCCCTCCTCCATCGCCTGGCTCTCCTCGAGGGCAGTCGGCGACTCGATCCCCAGGGTGTCGAAGTCCTCAAGGATGTCGTCCTCGTGGTCTGCCTCTGACGCCCTGGTCCCAATCTCTGTCTCCTGTGCTGTGCCTAGGTTAGGCTGAAACAAACGAGCGAACGAACATTCGTTTGTTTCAGCCATTGGACGTCCACTGCTGGACATAGGCCTCTCCTATAAATTTCCAATAAGACCAGTAAAAGCGAAACAGAAACGAAATACGTCTGAAACAAACGAACGAACATTCGTTTGTTTCAGCCATTGGACGTCCACTGCTGGACATAGGCCTCTCCTATAAATTTCCAATAAGACCAGTAAAAAAGAAACAGAAACGAAATACGTATAAATAAACAAAATTAATTTTGACACACTTATGACAGATTTGAATGAGTCAAACGAAGACTCTACGAGCTAGGACTCTACCCGTGCCAATAAAAGGGCCATTCATCCACATTCCCTAACATTTTATGGGCCAGCACGCGCGGGGAGACAGGATATATGGTCTCGTAGGTCATAACCTGGGTTATTTCTCGCCTTTTTACCTTCATCGGTATACATACTGTTTATTTGGTGATGATAAGATACACCGCTTCTAAGATTTGGATCATACTTACTATTATTCCGTTTCTTTGGGTAAAATCCTTCATTTTTGATGAAGGATTTTTGATTCATTTTTCATTTATATTACATGTCAGTCCATTGTATCCATATATTCCAATTTATTCTAGCTTACTATTACTAACTACTTATTATTACTACATATTTTGGACTAGCCACAGGAGGCGACTAGCCAAATCAAATAGCGCTTCGGCTGCGTCAGAGCTAGGTTAAACAAGTATTATATTATACACCAATGTGTTCTTTGTGTTAACCTTTCGACCGCCACCCCTAACATTTTTTGATTTCGTATAATGTAACCCTGTTTCTTGATCACTATAGACACCGCCAGGATGGCCAGGATTTCTTCAGGATTTTCAATCCTGACCATCTTGGCGGTGTAATGTAAAAGTAATGAGATTAGGTGACTTCGGAGATCAAATGGCTAAAAAAGTATTTTATTTAAATATCCTGCTTTTATGATAGCTTTAAAAGCGCACGAAATTGTCGCAAAAGTCTGATATGAGCCACCCAACTTAGGGCGGGAAAAAAGTCTTTCCGCTGTTTAGGCTGTTGTTCTCGGCTCATATTGTGCCGCTGCGGCCTGGAGCCATCCCACAGGAAACGAACCTTTCCCTTTCCCAAATATGCCTTACATACATCGCTTTCCGGATTATATACAACCCAACAAGTACCTACTTCAACGATTATGGAAAGTAACGTGGTTTTAAAGCATTTTAATTAGAATGTGACATACAGGAGTTACTCACGCGTGCTTTTGTATGGTAGACAAGCCCGTGTGCTTTGATTAGGTACCTACAGATAAATAAAATCAATGCCCGCGCATTCTAAAAAATCGCCAAATGCGGACGAAATTATCGTACCTAGTCTTGCTGTTTGTCATAAAAAAACATGCGTGACTAACACCTATGCTTATATTCTAATTAAAAAATACTTAAACAGGCCTGTTTGCCTGTCTGAAATTGTTTGAGAACACGACTCCACATTGTTATAATATTTTTGTTTAATTTACCTAGATTTAAAGAACAACATAATAACTAAACTGAAATAACATAAAAATTTAAATTTATTTTTCTATTATTGTAGTATTGTATTGTGTATAATATATTTTTATTGTCTGCTATAAATTAATTATTAAAGTACATAAAAAGTGATGTCTAACTTTTCTGGCATAATTATATCTATGTATTATTCTACTTCAGAGCTAATAAATAAACAATAATAACAATTCTTCATTCAGTACAGCATCATAGTGCTAAACAATATAAAATACACAGGTAGTTCCTACCCATAAGTGTTGCCTAAATACCTAGGTATACTAAATGCCCAATTTGAGTTGGACTGGATTTACTGCCATTCGGTTAGCTAGATAACAGTTTTATAGCGCCTCGTTTAGCACTCATTCCATAATAGCGAGTGAAATGTGACGATATGGCGATTTGGGGCATTTTGCCACTCGTGTGCGCGGGATATTATTTTATATTCACTATTGACAATTATTTAAAAAAAAAAACGAGATTTTACAATTTATTTCAAACAAGCACTGTAAGACGCCGATCCAAATTCATCATCTTCATATCAGCCACACGCTTCCATTGCCGGACAGACCTAGGCCTCCCCTATAGATTTCCAATAAGATTGCTTAATTGGAAGCGTCTTGCATCCAGCAAACTATTCGTGTTTTGTATGCTCTAACAATTCGCACAAATTATTCGGAACTGTTACAATTACTAAACCAAAGAAGATTACATTTTTATGCGACCACTTCGAGGAATTACTTTACAGATTATAACGAAAAATTAACGTGTGAATCGTCTCACTTTGCAGTTAAGTCTCAAACCTATCTCAAAATAAATAAAAAACATCCGAACTGAGAATTATTTATTTCAAGTATTTCAAGAGGGTTCCGTACAAATTTAGAAAATTTCACAAAATTGGGAAGTAAGTTGTTGAAATCTCTATACCATCGACAAAAATGTCACTCTTTTTACTCTTCTCGTCATATATCGAAAATTACACATTGTTAAAATAATTAAAAACCTGGTTTAGCATGTGCTAATGAAGTTTTTTTATATGATACCTTACATGATACGATTTACTCACTTTGAATTTTGAACCCATATTTTGCGAATTATGAGGCCCTATTTTTGTGATTTAAATAAAAATGTACAGTATTCAGATTTATTCCTATATGTGTAATCTGAGACAATGCTTCTCGCTAAATTTCATCGTTCTATGTCAACGGAAAATACCCTGTAGGTTTTGATTTTTGTGAGTGTTTTTTACGACATAAACGGCTCTAACTTTCTTAAAGTAAAACAGAGAAGCTTTTCTTTTACACAACTGCAAGAGACCATAGATATACGTATACAGTTTAAATTTCAACTCGATATCGTTACGCGTTCCCGAGATAAAGAGTCTTGACTTGACATACACACAGACGGACAGACGGACAACAAAGTGATCCTGGGTTCCGTTTTTTTCCGTTTGAGGTACGGAACCCTAAAAAGTAAATAAAAAGTAGCAATGGATTTTTCCCTTGATATTTGCCTTATTTTAAATATATCTTCTTTGAGGTAATAAACACTCAACCTATCTATAAATGTCTCATAGGTACTCTATCACGTCTATCTCAAATTTATTTATGTGCTTAGGTACCTGAGAAGGGTAGAGTCCTAGGGCACCGGATAAATCACCAGGTATGAAGGAAATTACAGACAGCTCTGATTCAACTCAATATAGATAAATAGAGATAATGTAGTGCTTTCTGTAGATATCGACAATGAAAAAAAAATACACTCTTTTAAAAGTTCAACTTTTTGTGTTTATTGCAAATAGGTTCGCAATTGACCACAAGAAGGCTTAATCATAAGCTATGCTTATTAACTGAATTATTTTGGATCTTAATAATTGCAGGCTGGACTGAACTATTCTTTTAGATACCTCTTCAGAGATTCTGATTAATAAAAAGTGTCGATTCACACGCTTCTTGATGATGAGCCTTTTACTACATTTTGTACTTTTCGAGACGTTTTTGACGTAGAAGGGAATAAATATGTACTTACGTAACGAATACGTACGTCTATGACATGAAACCAACTATCCTACGATCATTTGCTAGACTGTGGCAACCTCAATCGATCCATTTTGCCAGACATGCATGAACTGACTAAATATTCAAACAATACATCCATGGATTTAAATAAAATTGGTCACAACGGCCTTCAAACTCCAAACTGCTTCCCAAGTAACTTACCTACCCAAAGGTAATCGTTGTGCAATAAAAATACAAAAGAAAAATTGGTAAGGTACTTACCAGTCTATTACAAATTAAATAACAACAAAAAGTCTATTAGATAATTTAGAAATAACAAAAACCGAGCACTTACCTTCTCAAGAATATTCTTTGTAGCTTCGGAAGTACAATAAAAATAACTAAAACCACAAGCTTACTATTAAAAAATAGAGAGGCAATCTGAATAAGTGCTCTTGGGTTTCCCGTGGCGGCCATGTTGTTCCGACGTCAAAAGGTTGTTGACCCGCATGGTGCATTTCGATGACCATGGACATGGAATATTTTTATGTTTATTTGAAAGAATAATAAGTGTACTCGTAGTTATGAGTATTATACATTGTAGATTGATTTGGGTAGATTTTAAGGGACCTACTATACCGAAGTAGGTATTTCATGAATTGATGAATAAATGCAGTACTTAGGTACCTACCTACCTAATTTCGTAGTGGCCGGGATAAGTCTGGTCTTATGTTCTTGTAAAATGAAAAGGCCACTGACAAGTATAATAGTTTAAAATCAGTGTAAACTTCGATAAAACTACGTAGAATGAAATAGGGGCGTTTAATACAGGTGATATTCAATTTGAAATTGATGTAGTAAGTACAATCGAATAAGATTCAAAATAGAAAATGATCACAAAATATCTAACTGTAATAGGACCAAAGTGTGATTGGTTGCTTTTATATGAGTACTTAATTTAGGTAGGAGACGAACTATGTGGTATAAGAAAGTCATTTGTCCATTATAAACCATGAGATAACTTTGTCAGAGATCACCATTTCAATACTAACACTATTGACAGTATTTTACAGAATGAAAGGAACTTTTAACAATTTTTATGAAAACCTTCGCATATTTAAAGCGTGGGCTCAGTGTGCTTGCGAAAAAAAAACACAATAGCAGCCTCATTCTTCATTCAGTAAATTCATTGCGCAACAATAAAAATATTGTTGCGCCTCGTTTCGTAAACCTCTTATTAATATTCATTCAACAGAATAAGTGTAGGTTTTTGTAAATATGGCGCGTGGATGAATCATGGCGGCAAAGTTGATTGAAAATACAGAAGAATAAATAACGAATAACGAAAGGGTGGCAACACCGAGTGTAAAGGACAGGTGTTGTATTTAGGTTGGAGAAAATCGAAATGATTATTTATACATAAATGAAAAGCCGTGGTGGTCTAGAGGTAATGACACCCGCCTTATAATCGTGAGGTCGTGGGTTCAAATCCCGGTCCCGTACCAATGATTTCTTTGAAATTTATGTACGGAATTTCACACCACTGGCTTTTCGGTGAAGGAAATCATCGTGAGGCAACCTGAATCCACCAACCCGCACTGAGCCAGCGTGGTGGATATGCCCAATCACCCTTCGTGGATAGGCCTACGTCCTGCAGTGGACTATTAAAAGGCTGATACAGTGCAGTACAGTACATAAATGAAAAACTGATTACAAAGGCTCAAAAGAGTGTTTTCTGAATAGGCTTAACTTGAAATCAAGTTAATTCAATTTCTGAAAATATTGCTTTGGTAAAAAATGATGTAAGTATATTATATTCCATCAATATGATTTTTTTGACCTGGTAACGTCTTATAAATCGATGAACGCTGGCTGGCTGTACGTGTACACACGTAAACGTATCACGTTCCGCCTGAGCCGAGAGGAGCGCGGAACAAGGAATATAGAGGCACTATCGGCCTAAGCGTTCGGGTTGTTTCAGTTGTCGATTCAACAATGTTTTCTTTTAGCGTTACCACGTAAAATTATATTATCGTCCGTAAACTGACTTTAGAGTCAACCGATATATTTTAAGTCGATGGCTTATTCACACCGCTTTAATCTATTCCACATACGGAAAATTGGAAAGTCCTGTATTTTATCGTGTATATTATTTACCTAATAGAGTCTTATTATTATTTACCTAATATACCTAATATACACCCTCAGTCAGAGGGTGTATATTAGGTATATCTACTAATAAAGATCGGTTACTTTCACAGCACTTTGACGGGCTATATCTTCGCCTTCTTCAACTGTATTACTACTGTATACTGTATTAGTACTGTATACGTATTAGATATTTATTGATTACAATATCATTGATGGGTTAATTTTATTTTGTTAACAAAATTATATCAGCTATTTTTATGGACAAAAGGAGACTGAAATTTAAGCGCGCACGAGTGACGCCAATTCTCCAGCAAGTTAAACTAACCTAATTAAGTAGGTGATTAGTTCAAAGCCGGCATTACTGTAGAAGCTGTTCTAAGGCTTCATGGGAAGTAGAATGAACATTATTGAACATACAAGTTTCGTGTAAAATTGGCATCGAGCGGTACTTGTCCGGAAAGGAAATCAATATTTCAAGGCCGAGTGTGGACCTTTGTCAACCATCGATTTGTATCCAAGAAATTAAAGCTTTTATGTTTTTTAACAGCATGTTAATGATGAAATTAAATGAATTGAATCATTGTATAGTATAAAACAAAGTCGCTTCACTGTCTGTCCCTGTGTATGCCTTTATATTTAAAACTACGCAACGGATTTTGATGCGTTTTTTTTTAAATAGATAGAGTAACTCAAGAGTAAAGTTTATATTAATGATGTATTATACACCTGTGCGAAGCCGGGGCGGGCGCTAGTTTGTAAATAAAAAGTACTTACGTTTGTAATGCCTACAGGATCATCCATCAGCCAAAGGACGTCCATTGCTGGATATAGGCCTGCCCTGTGGATCTCCAATAAGACCGGTTGAAAGCGGCTTGCATCCAGCGCGATCCTGCGGTCTTTATGAGGATGACAGGATACAGGATTCTTTATAAATAAAACACGCGCGTTTCGTGCCCCAAATCAAATTTTGTTTTCAAGAATTTGAGTGAAGTATGATTATTTCATTTTTATTCATTTCCAATAATTATAACTTAACCTCAGATTTTATTTACTTTTAAAACAATCAATAATCTAAGCTTTTAATAGAATCAGAATCATATATTGACATATAGAGCTTAATACTTAAAAAATACAACAATATGTTTAATGCCCATCATCTCTTGTCATTCCACAAAAAAATACATATTTGATTAGCACAAAATTTAAAAGAAAATAAATATTTAACGCAGTAATTGCTAAAAATATTATTCAAAACCTAATTTGCGTATGTGAACAAAATTACTTGGCAATAGGCAAGTTACGTTGTTTTGTCGATAGGAAACCAGAGCTCTGGTGTCAGAGTCTTTAAGACCTCTGAGTCCTGACAATGCTTGCTCACTAAGAACCTATTTAATAAGGATAAGGCTTAATCCTTCTTGTAATGAGAATAAAGCTTGAACAGGAACTTAAAGCATGTGGAGTTTTAGTAGAGAAATGATATGGATAATCATTTTGAATCAAGAAGTTACAAAGAAACATAAGCTATTAAGTATGTAATGATGTGATATTTCAAGACCTTTAGTCGATAAAGGTGTTATCCATGACATGTTACAAAAAGTCGCATATTTCGATATATCTGTAAATCTGTACCGATCAGATGAACATAAATCACCTTAATTTTTAGAAAAAAACCGGACAAGTGCGAGTCAGGCTCGCACATCGAGGGTTCCGTACAAATCCAAAAAACCTGTTCTAGCATGTGCTAATGCAGTTCTTTTATATGATACCTTGCATGATACGAGTAATTACCTACTCACTTTGAATTTTGAACCGATTTTTTGTGAATTTTGAGGCCCTATTTTTTATGATTCAATTCAAAATGTACAGTTTCAGATTTATTCCTATATGTGTACTCTGAGACAATGCTTCTCGCCAAATTTCATAGTTCTATGTCAACGGGAAGTACCCTGTAGGTTTTGATTTTTGTGAGTGCAAAATATGCGGTTTTTATGACATAAACGGTTCTAACTTTTTTAAACGATAACTGAGAAGTTTTTCTTTTACTCAACTGCAAGAAACCATAGATATACGTATACAGTTTAAATTTCAACTCGATATCTTTACGCGTTCCCGATATAAAGAGTCTTGACATACACACAGACGGACAGAGGAACAACAAAGTGATCCTATAAGGGTTCCGTTTTTTCCGTTTGAGGTACGGAACCCTAAAAAAGAAAAAAATCATATCACCTTCTTCGACTTAGGTCATCATTTACTGAGGAATCAGCCATGACCCCGACAATAAGGCTTGACACCTAGCCTAAACGACTTTAACTTTAATGAGGCACTTTGTATAACGTTTAACGCGAAATTAAAAGCAAATATCTCTAAATATCTACGGTGAGAATACTGGGAATACATCCAAATCCACATGTTTTCGTCCTTTACCAGGATACCTACTCGTTTGTCGATAAACACGCCTAGATTGGTTAAATTCCCGCAAATAAAGGCGATTTTCGCCTGTACCGGGGAATTCGCCTGTCATTGCCGCGTTTGCCGATTCCCGCGAGATTTCTTTTTCTTATACCTAAAAGTTTGCTTGTACCGAAGACGTATACCCATAATTATGTTATTAAGAGCCGGTAAAAGTTAAATACATTCCAAAATAGTGTTTTATACTCATACATCTTGTAGAGTTAACGTTATTTTAGTTTTACTTTCGTTATACTCGTATCTTAGTATTTTATAACCGTGGTGGTCTAGTGGTAATAACACCCGACCTGCAATCGTGAGGTCGTGGGTTCAAATCCCCATCCCGTATCAATGAGTTTCTTTGGAACTTATGTACGGAATTTCACATCATTGGCTTTTCGGTGAAGGAAAACATCGTGAGGCAACCTGCATACCTACGTCCGTAGAAGAAATTCGATGGCGTATGTGTATCCACCAACCCGCACTGGGCCAGCATGGTGGATATGGCCCAATTACCCTTCGTGGGTAGGCCTACGTCCTGCAGTGGACTATTAAAAAGGCTGGTACAGTACAGTATTTTATAGACATCAGCCAATCAGGTCAATGAGAAAATTAGATAGAAAATACTCGTAATAAACTATTCTCTAATCCCGAAGTTTTCGTAATTAAAATTAATTTAGATCTCTACAACACTACAACAGGTAAACAAATAATTAGGTAAGAAAATAAATTAATAGAATTTTCAACCTACCACCTCTACTATAAATATATTATTATGTTATTAGCTCGTTTATTGCTGAGGTTCGTATTGTTCCTAGTTTTCGAGTGATTTAACCTCTTCCTTTGTGTCGAAACCTGTATATCATTACAGAAGCCTAAATATCTACAATCTTCAGTACTTCATGAAAACACCATTCTGCAAAACCGAGAAAAAGTATGGAAGGAAATCTTACAATAATTATCGTCTTTAAATTATTGTTCTGATGAACTTGCTATAGAAAGGGCAGGTTTTGAGCTTTGCTTTAATTTGTAAATACTACATGGACACCCATCCAATACTGAACGTGCCGACCGGAGCTAAACTTCGGTGGTCGCTTAGGAATAATCAAACTAAGACTATAGAGTATACAGCCATCCATCCACCCATCAGTCATAAGACGTCCACTGCTGGGCATAGTCCTCTCCTATAAATCTCTAAAAAGCGGCTTTCATCCGGCGCGATCCCGTAGTCTTCATGTGTCTAAAACTGCTTTTGCCGGTACGTGGTCTCCATTCGAAAACTTTTTGACCCTATCGTTCAATAGTCCTCCGTACCTACTATATGCTCTGCCTATTGCTATTTAAACTTGCTAATCCGCTGGGCTCCGGTTGGCAACTTTGGTTCTAGAAGCTGTAATATAAACTATTGAAAGAGAAAGCACCAATAAATCAGATAAGCACTGAGCGTTTGTTTCGAACAAGTAGGTAGTACTAGAAAAACTAGATATTGCTAGATAGGCTAGTGAAAGTGGCCGGGTCAACGGCCTCGCGTCTGGGGTTCCAGCTACCTGCCCGTTGAGAACTGCACTTATAATCATCTGATAAGTGGGTGCCTAATATATAGACTCTAAAATAATATATTTCGGGACAAGAACGGCGCTTATGCTTCGGCTGGAGACGAAGAATGATGTTGCGTGCGGTTTACTTATATAAAATCTTGCCTCTATTATCGTGGTTGTTTCAATAAATAATAATAAATAAATGAAACGTTTATTGTTCCAAAAAAGTTAACAAAAACAAGTTGTGCACTAGTTCCCACACTAGGGTGACCTGTGTCGTGGGACCTAGGCTCTTCCGTATTATTATGTTATCTAACATTACAATACTAGAAAAGTGATTATTGTTAGCTAACCATTGATAATTAAAGTTATACAACAAAAGCGACTAAATTAAAAAGTTAAGTTACTAAAGTTAAAATAAAAGATTATTTATGTACCTAGTTAACTAGTAACATTGTGAAAATATAGTTATTATTTACATAAAAAAGCAAAGGAGGGTTATACTTCTTGCTTATTGGTTATCGCTGTTGCAGAAAGACAACACTCGCAATATTACTCGTACATACGTGTTTTATATACCTAACCACGTGTAAGGTATGTCATTATCGAAGTGTAAGTGTAATGTTAGCACTTCCACAATGTAAGAATGTATGTGAATATGGCTATCGTTTCAGCTGCAGTGGGACTATTGTTAGACATAGATCAACCGAAAGGAAAATCCAATATGAGCGGTAGAAAAAGGCTTGCATCCAGCGTTCCCTAGGTTGTTTGTCTACCTTGTAGGTGGACAGGCTATGCTACGTATCTATAGCCAGAGCGCGATCTACATCTACATCGTATCTCTTGTATCTGTAGCGGCTCTAGCCCAATTAATTTTCATAATTTTATTTTTATTTTATTTTATTTTATTTAAATAGGTTCGGTTACAGACAAAAGGGTAACAATAAATAACAATAATAGACTTAGTACAACATCTTGAACCTTAGGTCCAATTATAACCGCACACAACTTAGCCAACTTAAGAAAAGTTACACAGTACACAGAGATGTAATTTTGAAATTATATTTTGACATTTAAAATAAATATTCACAAGAAATTTACAACAAATTATTAACAGCAGATTTAAATGATGCATAGCTGCAAGCAAACATGTCTGGGGGGTTAGTTATGTCGTCGTATTCACGACACATCCTAATCAAAGGACTGTTCCGTGAGACGTTATTGAAAGCGGGTGTCGAGTTGAAAAGCTTAAACCTACGAACCGAGCGAGATGGTATTCTGAAGCTGATATTACTTAACAGTTCACCACCAAAAGTACAGTAATACAGGACAAGTAGAAGGTACTCTATTGATATTAATCCCATACTCTTGATTTTCCTTTGATACGCACGAAGCGGTTTGACTCAATGTTTCTGAACAGTAGGTACGGCTAGAGAATGGAACAGACTGACGCTTTCTTGTTTCCGTAGAGATATAATCTGAAGCTTTTCAAAGTCAAAGTGAATAGATATCTTCTAAGTCTCCTCGTTTCAAAAGATTTAAAATTTTATAGACCGTCATAAAGCATAAATATTCCAGCCGTTAAGAGTATTGAAACTCTCGAATAACATTAAGATGGACAACCAAGATAAACGAGGGTAGGTACATAAAATAATTTTCCAATTTTCGAGTCTCTAACGTCGGTTATTGCCAATTTTTCTTTTACCGGAGAACGATTTATTGTCATAGAAATATGGAGGTAGTTCAACAATATTTTGTTCGTTTAATTTTGTTATATGGCTTTGAAAGGTAATAAATTACGTATTTGGGTAGATTTAAACAAAGAGGTACCTTGGGAAATCGTATCTAGACTAGACGGTAAACAGCCTAGAGCAGAATGTGTCTAGTTATAGTGTAACCGGCTTGATGTTTCAACCATATCCCACTATCTTAGAACATATGTGTAGCTATAGACGGATTGAAAACTCTGACAACGGTGCTAGCCACTTGACCCATACCATTATCATTTTCATTAGGATCTACTTTTACCGTGACCATCCATCCATCCATCAGCCAAAGGACGTCCACTGCTGGACATAGGCCTCTCCTATGGATCTCCAATAAAACCGGTTGGAAGCGGCTTGCATCCAGCGCGATCCTGCGGTCATAACGAGGTCATCCGTCCACCTTGTGGGTGGACGTCCTACGCTGCGCTTGCCGGTACGTGGTCTCCACTCGAGAACTTTTCGACTCCACCGGTCATCAGTCTTCCGCGCTATGTGCCCTGCCCATTGCCATTTCAACTTGCTAATCCTAAATTAGCTAATAATAAAAGAAACTGCTGTTTAATTTGTATTTTTTCGCGGAGTTGGTCCCATAGAGAAAGTTGTTCATAATGATCTATATATATGTACATATTTTACAAGTCCCCTGCACTTTAGCAAATATGCGAACACAAATGGTAAAGTAAGGTGACCCAAGACAGCTAAGTAAAACAAGGGACAGAATACTAACTATCCGTACTAGAATGCACTCAGTACTTATTTCGTACCCAGAACCCAACAGGAAACATTTCAGTAATAATATTACCGTCCTAGGTTCCCAACCGTTAAACCTATCCTCGGAAACGATATCCAGGCTTAGATGCGTACTATTTACATAAACGATAGCTCCTAATGCCAAGAGATAGAGTTCAAAATGTTCTCGAAATGTAGCGCCGTTTTAAACCTTAGCTATTTGAGTTCGAATTGCTTTCCTGTTACGTTGGATGAGAGTGGATCTCGGAATCGTAAGAGATAAATGCAATTCAAACAGTTAGGTATAAATATTTCATTTTACATGATACAGTTTGAAGAAAATACATTAACCTGATTATTAACAGAGATTTTTTATCAGAGGATATTGTCTTGAAAAAATATATGTCTATGGCATCGTAAGAAAGCCAATAGGTGATACGAGTAATCATTCCAATATGTCTTCGTCCTGCATCGTATCCTATACCCATTTGGAGACAAATTAGAATTTTCTTCCCATGTGCTCTTTTTCTCGATTTGTAAAGAAAAATAAGCTTCTTGTTTTACCATACATATATTATTAAAGTTTAAGATTAGGTAGGTTTTAATAAAAAAAAAGTACTCAAAATTAATACGGATAAAGATTATGAAACTGGTGGGGTAAAAATGTTCCCGTAGACACTATGTACCGACAAGCGTAGCGTAAGACATCCCGCAGCTAAGCACGGTGATTATGATCTGATCAAGACAATACGCTGAATGTAAGCCTCTTTCAACCGGTTCTGTTGGAAATCCAATGTACAGTATCTACGTTTTACGACCGATATGATGATGATGATTCAAAATTTGAGATACTGTGGTGACTGGTGGTAACCTTATCGAGTATTCATGAAGGAAAGGTGCAAGCTACATAGTTGCAGTCTGCTAGGCAGGCTGGGCATTCTAGCTGCGCCTAGGTCCGATCGTGACGGGCGCGCATTCCGATGGCCCGGGGAACGGTACACCTCGGACCGATATATGGGTAGACGCGGCGTGTATAGAGTTTGCGCGGTAGGCGAACAAGAACAAACTGTTCTGAAGTTTTGAAGCATAGTTTGCTAGAATTAATAAATATTTTCATGGGATTTAATAGGTCTGACACTGTTTCACTCAGTTAATATACAAGGTATTGTTGTTGTTTTGCAAAGTGCAGGAGTTTCATAAAACATCCTCACATATACCGTGTATTTAGTAGGTGGGCACGGTCAGTATTTGGAAGAGTGACTGCGGGTGGCATTTTCCAACTGAGCGCTACGGTAGTTCGGATGACACGTTACGTTGTAGGTCCCGGTTGTTTTAACCGTTTAAGCGGTCTAAAAACTCTGACACCCGGCCTATACGAACATACTTAGCAGGCTGGCAATATTTTCGTTTTTATTCTGGAGCAAAGGTGCTGAGTGTAAATTGCTAGAGATTTGAATAGACGGCAATGAAACAAAAGTTCCACGTCGTCAGTGACTCTGGCAACAGTCGCGCGTCTCTCCAAAGTGTCTATGATCGGGCTAATGAATGCCATTCCTATGGACAACGGAATTAGCCGCATGCAATTGCAATGCTCTTCCAGTGCTGGGACTGCAAATGTTCGTGATCAGACTGCTACTAGCCCGAACAATCTGTATAAAGCGACAAACTTTTAAATGAGAGGCAAATTGCAAGTGTCCGTTAGTTGGGCTTGAATTCTGTAGGCGCATTCATTTCTTTTATTTAGTTATATATGGACTATGGGTGCATTTATCACAATGTAGCGCGCATAGCATAGTTTGACTAGGAGTTTCTTAGAAATAACCGAAACTAAGCAATGTTCCGCACGCTCAGTCTTCGGATGAGTGTCCGTGGGTGACATTTACAACTGAGCGCTGCTGCGAGTCAGGAGATACGTTAAATTGTGGGTCTCATTTAGCTATGACAAAGAATTTTGGGGTTTTTTGGCGGGAACACGGAAAAGTCATGTCGCTTCATTGTATTATTTTGTTAAACTTGTGTTTTTATCACTGATGATTACTGAAAAATTGTGGTATTTCGTTGATTATGAGCTGATTTACGTGCATGAGTGTAGGCAAGTGATATAATGTGACGAATCTTGTCGTTGCGTGTTGCTACCAAAACTCCATAGACGCCTCTAGTATAAAGTCTCCACTGCTTTACTGAGGTACGAGTATGACTTGGACTACGTTTGGACTTGACCGCGACTTTATTGGACTATGACGTGACTACGACAGTGACTATTTTGATAGAATATCACAAATTATTAAAACTTAATACTTGACACCAGCAAATGCACAATAATGCGACGCCAAACAAAAGAAGAAGAAGAATTTCAGATACCTAGCTTAAAAACTGACACCAGGCATAGCCACTCGGTCTATAAGAACTTACTTTTAAAGAAATGTAAGATTGATGCGGTATCCTATCCTACTAATATTATAAACGCAAAAGTTTGTGAGTTTGTGAGGATGGATGTTTGTTACTCTTTTACGCAAAAACTACTGAACGGATTGAGATGAAACTTTGCAATAATATAGCTTATATATATATCAGAATAACACATAGGCTATACCCTATTACCAAGACTTCGCTCTCCGTCCGTCTGTCTGTATGTCACCAGGCAGTATCTCACTCATGAACGGTAATAGCTAGAACGTTGACATTTTGCAGATGACGTATTTCTGTTGTAACATTAAATAGGTTCTGTACGGAACCCTTCGTTCGCGAGTCCGACTTGCACTTGGTCGATTATTTTCACTAAATAAGTTAAGGCTCTAGACGCTCTAGTTTGTAAGAACTTTTATGTTAACTGTTGTTAGTGTCATTGAGCAATAAACGAATAAATAAATATTAATAGTGAAGAAATAAAAAAGGTTAAAAAAAATACAGATGCACAAACGTAACTAAAAATACTGATTCCCAAAGTTGTAAGTTTTACAGACTTCAGAATACGGACAGTTGTATAAAAAAGATTCAACACCAATACTACAAAAGCACCTATTAGATCTTCAACAAATAAAATGTCTGTCGAAATACCTCCCGCTAGTTGTTAAACTTTTTACGTGTCAAGTGAAAATAAGTAAACTTATATTTTTCCTGTTAGCATTTCTTTTTTATTATCGAATGAGACTCAGTGCTCACTGACTTATTTCGACACCAACATCTGATGAACTTCTAAAGCAACACAATATATTTTTGCTATAGAGCTATATATATTGTGTTAGAAACTACCATATTAGCACCTATTCGAACAGTTGCCACATAGTGGCAACACTATCGTACTAGCCTCCCTACTGAGGCCTCTAAGCGGGTGCTGGCAGTGAGGTTTTGCGCAGCGGCCATGCTATTTTTTAAATAGCTTGAATATCCTATCCTATTTTAAAACCTAATTATATTTAACGATAATGTTTCGCACTTGTACTCTAGATCGTTTTTTTTGTTTATTACAATAATTAAATTGATCATAGACGTTTTATTTCAACAATAATGTCGAAGATATCAATCGCTAACTAGTGTATATTTATAATCAGTTTGCGAATTTACTTCTAGTTTTTTTGTTAACAATGCCCCTTTTAGTGGATTACTGCATTATAAATTCTAATTAGTAAGTACCTACAACAGTATTTTTAGGGAATCTTAAAAACAATGCAGAGCAAAATTATTTTACGAAATAAAATACTTTTACTGTAATATTATAACAATTACATCGATTTTTGAGCTCTTTTCTATTTAAAATATGTAGTGGTAATATTTTCTGTTTTTGTAACTAAATGTACCTATTTAGGAATCTGTTATTTACTGTGCGGCAGATTCACTCTGAGACTTTATTAGGTTTTGTATATAACATACGTTCCACAGCTACGACTAATTTATAGTATTAAAATTATGAAATTGAATTCGCGAGCGCTACGCGCCGCAGCCCACAGTGCATTGCAAGACGGCTCTGCGTGCTATCACTCGCCAACTTGAGTAAGGTCGCCGAACGCGACCGAAACTATAGTCGTTACGACTATAAGTACACGTGATTTTAGTCCCGTTCTATATAGTATAAAATGTGTGAAAACCATGTTAATTACCATAGTGAAATTGAATTGAACGAAAAAAAACACTAACAATACATTATTATGTTTTTTTTAATATGTGAAAAGTACAATATATATTTTGTTAATATTACCTATGTACCTACGACACAGATCGACTTGTAACTAACGTTATCAATAAATTGATTATGGTTATTATAGGTTTGCCGACGATATAGTAGTTATGGCAAAATCGATGGAAGAGCTCAGCACGATGCTCGAAGGCCTCAATCGGGTTTCTCAACAGGTGGGTCTTAAGATGAACATGGACAAGACGAAAGTCATGTCTAATTCCCATGTTTTACCCACCCCGATTTCTGTTGGAAACTCGGTTCTTGAAGTCGTTGACTCGTACGTCTACCTAGGACAAGTAGTCCAGTTAGGTAGGTCCGACTTCAACAAAGAGGCCAATCGCCGAATCCAACTCGGCTGGGCAGCGTTCGGAAAATTGCGTAGTGTCTTCTCGTCCGACATACCTCAGTGCCTCAAGTCGAAAGTTTTCGACCAGTGTGTGTTGCCAGTGATGACTTATGGCACAGAAACGTGGTCTCTCACTATGGGCCTTATTAGTAAGCTCCAAGTAGCCCAACGAGCTATGGAGAGGGCTATGCTCGGAGTCTCTCTGCGTGATCGAATCAGAAATGAGGAGATCCGTAGAAGAACCAAAGTTACTGACATAGCCCAACGGATTAGCAGGTTGAAATGGCAATGGGCAGGGCACATAGCGCGGAGGACTGATGACCGGTGGGGTCGAAAAGTTCTCGAGTGGAGACCACGTACCGGCAAGCGCAGCGTAGGACGTCCACCCACAAGGTGGACAGATGACCTCATTAAGGCCGCAGGATCGCGCTGGATGCAAGCCGCTATCAACCGGTCTTATTGGAGATCCATAGGGGAGGCCTATGTCCAGCAGTGGACGTCTTTTGGCTGATGGATGGATGGATGGATGGATTATAGGCAAAGTGGTTTGTTAGGTTTATCATCCTTAGCGGCGCGAATTGTACTTTGCGGTCGGTGTCGATGTGGTACAGTGCACTAGAGCCCTAATAGAGGCCGTGTCTAATCGGGAATCTGAGGTACCTATCGAAGGATAATTGTGATCGCTACGGGATTCCCAGAACCAATTCCGAGATGGATAAACGAACAAACAACTTGGACGAACCGAGAAAGGACTTGAAATGGCGGAAAAATTCGCGACAATTTTACGCTTCAAGTTCGATTGGGAAAGCGCTCTTGATTCAGCTCAGTGGCTAAATGAGCAATCAACTTGGACCAATTGAGATATCGATACGAATCTCTTGAAGTAAATTCAGAAAACAATAAAATCTAATTCAACAAGCAGATGTTGGACTAACTTACTTTTAGCTCTTCACTGATTTGACTGAGGATAGGTTAGGTTAGGATTCTTACTGAATAAGGTTTAAAATTTAAATAAAAGGGCTTAAGAGACATACTAACGGCACTATGTGCAGATATGTAACATTGCACCTTGTATATTTAATAATAATTATTATTATGAGTTTTTATGTTGTTTTTTAGGGTTCCGTACCTCAAAAGGAAAAAACGGAACCCTTATAGGATCACTTTGTTGTCCGTCTGTGTGTATGTCAAGACTCTTTATCTCGGGAACGCGTAAAGATATCGAGCTGAAATTTAAACTGTATACGTATATCTATGATCTCTTATAGTTGTGTAAAGGAAAAATTTCTCAGTTATCATTTAAAGAAGTTAGAACCATTTATGTCGTAAAAAACCGCATATTTCGACACTCACAAAAATCAAAACCTACAGGGTTTTTCCCGTTGACATAGAACTATGAAATTTGGCGCGAAGTATTGTCTCAGAGTACAATATATAGGAATAAATCTGAAAACTGTAAATTTTTATTTAAATCACACAAAAAATAGGGCTTCAAAATTCACAAAATATGGGTTTAAAATTCAAAGTGCGTAAGTTGTATCATGTAAGGTATCATATAAAAGAGCTTCATTAGCACATGCTAAAACAGGTTTTTAATTATTTCAACGATTTTCGATGAATGACAAGAAAAGTAAAAAAAAAAACTTTTGTCGAAGATGATGATGAGTATAGTATATTTTAACAACTTACTTCCCAATTTTGTGAAATTTTCTGGATTTGTACGGAACCCTCGGTGTGCGAGCCTGACTTGCACTTGGCCGGTTTTTATTTTATTTTTTTTGTATGCAATTGGATTAACTATTAGAAGTGTGTTAATTTAATTTGATTGTGTTAATTAATAACCTATTAATAATTCAGATAAAATGTAAGGGTAGTTGTTAAAATTTTGATTGAGTAGTATTGTTTATTGTACGTTAAAAATAAGCAAACAAAATAACCATTGCTTATATTTACCAATAACGTTTTGTGATTTCCTATAGCCATTTATGAACAAAATCCATACATTTTATTCCATTTTATATTTCACTGTGATTATAACATTCATTGATTCGTGACAAAAGAAGTGCTCGTCCAGGGCTTACTTCATCCAAGACCCAAGACAAATAATAAAGGAAACCTATTTAACAGACAGTATTAGTTTTGATAGAAATAACTGCTTATTTTGCTAATAACGGTTAGTTCAGGTTCATTCATTAGGATTTTGAAAATATTTCTATTGTGATCACTTTGAAGAACATTTGTTTAAATCGTATTTTATTCTTTCTCTTTAATGATTAAATGTATAATATAGAAAGAAGGAAGCAGTATATCTAGACAGGGTTGTTATTTTTAACCGACGAACCACCGGAGGAGGTATACAATTCGACGCGAATATATATTTTTTTTATGTATAACCACGCATAACTTTTTCGTAGTAGTCCGATTTCAATAATTCTCTTTTTATTAGAAAGAGTATACTTCGGAATTGGTCCCATTTAAATGTTATCAAAATCGGCTGAGCCATTTTTGATAAATCAACAATAATGTGAAAAATGCTACATCGATCCTTGCGAAATATTCGCGAATTCTGTATAATACGAGTAAAGTCGGTCATGCTAATTTTTGCAAAAAATAATCTTGTCACTCCATACATTTTGTCTAGTCAATTAACTTGTTGAATGAAACTGTGGATTTTTCGCGATTTCGCAGTTTGCCTATAATGAGTAAAAGTTGTTCATAAATGGTGATACACCTCTTGAAAGTCCGTCTACTTTGCAAAGCCATACTCTATAATTTGTATTCTGGATCCATTTGCCAATAAAGAAAAAGCCAAAGATTTCAGTAGAGCTCACGGGATTTTCTCTAGATTTTTATATTTGTGTTGAATTCCCGATATTAGAAGTCATTTTGAGTCGCGGCCTACATCCGAGTGCATGCTAGCTAGGTATATATAGCGCATTTCACAACACGCTTCGTTTCAGCCTTCAGCTGCCACTACTACGCAATCTGTGGCGATCGTTCACCTCTCAAGTGCAAGGCGAAACGAACTGGGAACGAGCATCACCGTCAGTTGATGTTTTGCAACGATACTCGCTGTACCTACGACTCTTTTTTAAATGTCGAACTATGTAAACAAACATGGCGTGTTTTGACCAATTACAGCTCTGGGTTTTTGGTGATCCGTCATTACATAACCAATGCTGGCTGTCACATTTGTATACATTTTCGGACATGTGACAAGATTCTAGTTTAGTGTTTAGACAACATATTTTGCATGACCGACTTCACCCGTGTACAGAATTCGCGAATATTTCGCACGAATCGATGTAGCATTTTTCACATTATGTTGATTTATCAAAAATGGCTCAGCCGATTTAGATTAAATATACATAATAATATAAGCGTCAAATTGAGTACCTCCTCAGGTCGGTCAAAAATGTATCTAACCCAAGTTATGTAGGCATATGCGGATACCTATTCTTCTTAGTACTTAATCTGTTAGTTTTTTTAGTTAGTTAGTTTCTCAGTGAAGTTACAAAAAATATTTAGAATCATATTTGTTAGGTAATAAAATACCAATTTCAGAATCGAATAGCACTTTTATACTTTGAGAACGTAAGTACTAAATACATATTTAAAATATCATTAACAATAACGTTTCTGTAACTGAAAAATAGGATTGTTACTTATTTTTAAAACCATTGCCAGTAAAATGAGTTTGTTCGAAGGAATTTAATTGCTTAAAACCACTAATGCGCCACTGAGCCAGCGTGGTGACTGTAGTCCAACAAACTGTCCAACAGTGGACTAATGAAGACTAATAGCAGCACACCCTAAATAAATAATTCTCATTTTATTATTTTATACTACGGGACTAATCGCGCACTAAAATTACGAGATAAATAAATACCTCCTCATCCCGACGTTTCGGCCGAGTTGCATCGACCGTGGTCACGGGTAGACTGGAATGTAGAACAGCTGGTACCGCCAATTCAATTTGAACTTGAAATATTGTCACTACGACACACAACACTGACGGTATCTAACAATGTCTTTCTACCTACACTACGCGATTTGCATTTGTTGACAACAGGATTCCACGGCGCCGATAACTTAAATTCATCCTCCCGGTTGAAATTCTTATGTTTTTTGATTTCCACCGCTTCACGAACTATTCTTGAAAAATAGTGTCGATCCGTGGAGAGGACTTTTGGGTCGTGGAGCTCGATCCAATGACCAGTACCTCCGTCAAGCAAATGCTTAGCTATAGCAGACTTCTGTATCTGGCGGTTTTTGACTGCCGCGATATGTTCATTGATCCGTTCAGCAATAGTAATTCTCATTTATCAATAGACAGTAAGTATACTTATATCGATTATTTTCAAAAGTAGTCTAATAAGTTGTTCAAAATTCTGCGCTATAATAGTTCGTCACCGAAATGCAAGTATGTTGTCATACATTTTACTGTCTGATTTGATCTGTCTTTTATTCAAAACAGAATTTATATTCGATCGTAAACAACTGCCATGTCAAATAAATCTTGTCTATAATAATAATATATATATATTATTATTATTATATAATAATATATAATAATATATAATAAAAAAAAAAAAAAAAAAAAAAAAAATACCGCTGTCAGACCAGACGTCTATAAAGATCAAATTTTGTAAAAATTGTATTTTATTACTTTTTCTAGCATTTTTCTGCAGTATTTAAAAATAACAATAACTAAATTATATTTCCATTCAGTCAGATATATTTTACAATGGAACTGTGAAAAATAGAAAGAAAACTCAGACACCAATACCTATTTGACATTCAACATGACACGTCAAGAAAATAACAGAATCAAATCAGAACAATGTTTACAAGGTCTAAGACAAAAATAACAGCGGATACAACAGGCGCACGACCACCACCATCGCCCGCCTCGTCGTCAGCTCCGAGCGCATCGTCGGGTGATGATTTCCACACCACCCGCGAGACGAGCGGCTCGTCGAGCGACACGAGCGGGCCACGGACGCCGCCGCCGCCACGACCACCAGCGCGACGACGAGGCCGTCCACCGCTGCCGGCACGCTTGGGGCCTGTGGGGCATCCTGCCCCGCCATCCGCTCCCGCTACCGGTGGCATAGTGCGTCGCATGCGATGGACTCAATCTATTAACGAGAATTGCATGCGCGCGTACTTTGGGGCTACAGAGGGGGGAACTAACTTGACAGCGTACTGTGCCAGAATGCTGCCTTTGTTTCAGGCCCTTGAACCGACCGTGGCCGTGACTGCCCAACGACTGTCGGATCAAGTGCGGGCTATCCACCGGTGCAAGCTGCTGGATCAGTCCGTAATTGATCGGCTCCGCCTGGAGTCGCTGCCTACTCGCCCTACTACTTCCTCGACGCGGGACCTGCCCGTGCCTGTCGCGTCGTCAGCCCCGACAATGGCTTCAGTGCCGATGTCGGCGGCGACATCTGCGACACTGGCTGATCCTGCAGTCGACGAGGGAGATGGCGCGAGTATGAGTGTATCTAGCCAGGTGAGTGAGCAACTGAGGAGGGCTTTGGAGGACGCGATTTCCCAGTATCGGTTCGCACCCGACTCTAGGCCGCGACTGCCACGTTTGCCCACCCATAGACGTAATTTGGCGCTAATGGCAGCCCTAAACCCTTTGCTAGCCTCGTATTTGCGGGCTAGTGAAGGCCTAGTCGATACCCACTCGATCTTGTACTGCGGCGCCATCGCGGCGTGTCGCGTTGCACGTGTTAAGTTTCCGGACACTAACCGTGCACCGCGACCCGCCGGGGGTGTGCCCGCGTGGCAAGTGCGGATCCAGCGGCGTATCGACTCGTTTAGGACTCTCATAGCAAAGCTAATTTGTTTCAGCCGGGGGAATAACCGCCCCCGAGTCATGCGTTTCGTGACACAAGCCTTTGCCGGGACTGGTATCAGACCCCAGCACTATTTGGCCAGTGTCACGGAACGCATAGACTATCTGAAACAAAAAGTCTATGCGTGGGCAAACCGCATTCGTCGCTACAGAGAGCGTGTGGACCGATATTGGCTAAATCGCCTCTTCCAAAGTGACCAAAGGAAGGTGTACCGAGGCTGGGAGAGAAGTGACCAACGTGTGAGCGAGGAGCGGCTACCGGATGCTAGCGCCATGAAAGACTTCTGGCGTGGCATCTGGTCGGTGCCCGTCGAGCACACGGAGGGTGAATGGATGCGTGTTGTTGAGCGGAAATGCGATTCCATTGAAGCCATGGGATCTATTTTAATAGATCCCGTAGACGTTAGTTGTGCAATCCGGACGGCTCAGAACTGGAAAAGTCCTGGGCCGGACGGGCTGCACAACTTCTGGATAAAATGGTTTCGATGCTCGCATGACCGCCTAGCAACGCAATTCCAGGAAGCTCTCGAGGTTGGTTCTCTACCTAGCTTTTTCACCACCGGTGTCACCTTCCTGCTCCATAAGTCCGGTAGTACCACGGAAGCAAAGAACTATCGACCCATCACCTGCTTGCCTACCATCTACAAGCTCCTTACATCCATTCTGACTATCAAAATTAATGCGCACGTCGTTGCACAAAACGCTTTGGCCTATGCTCAGAATGGATGTAGGGTTGGGTCCCGTGGCACTAAGGAGCTCCTCCTCATAGACATGACCATAAGCCAGCAAGTCCGGCGGAACAAGGGAGCCCTCTCTGCCGCCTGGATTGACTATAAGAAGGCCTATGACTCAGTGCCTCATTCGTGGCTCGAGAGGATTTTAGAGTTGTACAAAATTGATACAACTTTAAAATCATTCTTAGTGTCATGCATGGGGCAATGGGCCACAGTCCTTCGTCAACCGGGTGGTGGAGACGGCTCCGTTGGTCCGGAAGACTTGATAAGGATTGAGCGGGGAATATTCCAGGGTGACAGTCTTAGTCCATTGTGGTTCTGCCTGGCTTTGAATCCTCTCAGCACTTTGCTGAGGAATTCAGGGCTAGGCTATCGGCTTCGCAGACAGGGTGAAGTTATCTCTCACCTGCTGTACATGGATGATCTCAAGCTGTTTGCACCGAAATACCAAGACCTGGTGAAGTTGCTAAAGACCACTGAAGATTTTAGCAGCGCCATCAGAATGGAGTTCGGTGTAGATAAGTGTGCGGTCATGCATGTACAGCGAGGGAAAGTTGTGGATTCTCCGAATCTACAACTTTCTGAGACGATGACTATCAGGTCTCTCTCCGAAGCCGAGACCTACAAGTACCTCGGTATGTCAGAGTCGTTGGGTATATCGGCAGTGGACATCAAGAAATCGGTGAAGGAGCGCTTTTTTTGTCGCCTGACAAAAGTACTTAATAGTCTTTTGTCCGGCGGCAACAAGGTGCGCGCCTTCAACGGTTGGGTGATGCCGCTGCTGATGTACTCCTTTGGCATACTGAGGTGGACTCAGACTGAGCTGGACGCCCTGGATAGGAGGGTCCGTCGACTGCTCACTTTGCATCGCATGCTACACCCGCGCTCGTCTGTCATGAGACTGTACATTCCGCGGAAGTGTGGTGGCCGAGGCTTTTTAAATGCCAAGGACCTCCACAACCGCGAAGTATACAGTCTCCGGGATTATTTCCGAAACAGTGAGCGTGGAATGCATTGCGATGTGGTGGCAGTTGACAGAGGCCTCACCCCGCTCTCCCTGGCGAAGGAGAACTGGCGCAGGCCATCGGTGCTCAGCACCGATGATCGCAAGGCGGTATGGAAGAGCAAGGAGCTGCACGGGCGGTTCTATCGGGCCCTAACAGGACCCGATGTGGACCTGCTCGCGTCGGTGGCCTGGCTGCGCTTCGGTGACCTCTTTGGGGAAACCGAAGGTTTTGCCTGTGCAATTGCGGACGAAGTTGTCATGACGAACAACTACCGGAAGTATATCCTGAAGGACGGTACGGTCGACATTTGTCGGGCATGCCACCGTCCCGGAGAGTCACTCAGGCACATTACTTCCGGTTGTTCTCATCTTGCCAACGGCGAGTACTTGCACAGACATAACCAAGTAGCCAGGATTATCCATCAGCAACTTGCTCTTCGATACGGCCTTGTCGAGTCTGAGGTGCCGTACTATAAGTACGCACCGGCGCCAGTTCTCGAAAATGGTCGTGCGTTGCTCTATTGGGACCGCTCTATCATCACTGACAGGACTATTGTCGCCAATAGGCCTGATATAGTGGTGATCGACCGGTCCCAACGCCGGGCAGTGCTCGTCGACGTCACCATTCCGCATGACGAGAACCTCGTGAAGGCCGAGAAGGACAAGCTCAGCAAGTACCTTGACTTGGCTCACGAGGTTACCGCCATGTGGGATGTGGACTCGACGATCATTGTCCCGATAGTCGTTTCGGTAAACGGCTTAATAGCGAAGAGTCTCGACCACCACCTTAAGAGGCTCTCGCTAGATGGTTGGGTCAAGGGTCAGATACAGAAGGCGGTCGTTCTGGACACGGCGCGCATTGTCAGAAGGTTCCTCTCTCTGTAGGCCCAACCACCGGTAGCTTGAGCCCCGCCCCGCTGCCGGCGGCACTCTAGGTTTAGGTTTTTTTATAGTATTTTGTTCTTTTATATAAATATTGTAAAAAAACTTAGATTTAAGAAAATAAATGAATATGTTGATAATAATAATAAATAAATGTTATTCTGAACTACTTACTTACGTCACAATGTGTAATTAAGTAATGTAGAACATGTTATAATTATTCATACGCAGTAAAACGCAGATTTATTTTAAAGAGAAACTAAAGTCGCATCAAGTCTGCTTTTTTATTTTTACTTTTGGGGTTCCGTGGCTAATCTAATCGAGAGTCTATTATATAATCATTTTTCGCATCGTGTTCAAATTTCGAATATTTCGTTCGAATCTTTAACATTATTTTTGAATTTTCAAAAATGGCTCAGCCTATTACTGTAAAATTTAAATGGAACTACCTTCTAAGTATACCCTTTCGAACTAAACATTATTTTTCGATTCGGTTCACAATTGGCGAAATTATCGATGAACATACACATAAAAAAAACATACAGACGAACATAGAACCTTCTCCTTTTTGGAAGTCGGTTGAAAACTACGTCACTTAATTGTTTTTGTATGACTACATGTTTTGTTCTAGAAAAAGGGCTTTTTTTACGTAGCAAGTTGATGATGAAATATTTTCGCTACTACAACTTATTAAACATTTCAGTGATAACATAAACTAAAGTCTTTCGTGTCGAAATGATTCAGTGATATATAGATTTCATGTAATGCACTTACTTGATAATGATAAAAAGAATTGCCTTGAATTTTATGAGAAAAATACGCCCCTATTTTATACTATCCAAAATTTTAAGGATGCATTTTACTAATCATTACAAACAACTTTTGCGATGGGACTTCAGCGAAATTGCGAAAAAAATCAGCAGATCCATACATTTTGTGGAGAATTAATGAACTTTTTAATTGGAACAGCTGATTTTTTCGTGATTTCGCAGTTGGTATTTTTAATATAAGAGATGCGGAACCCTCGCTGTACGGATACTACTCGCACGTCACTGTGTTATATTAATGTCCGTCATAAATATTTATATATTTAAAAATAAATTGCATGTACATGTTCAGTTGTAATTATATTGTAAGCACAGAACATTATATTACTCATATACCTACTACTACCTAACATCCGTATAACAATATCAATTATTATCTTTACTATAAAATACAAGTATTAGAAAAAGTCGCCTGAAAAACTAAAACCTCGGCAAAGTTCACGAAACTAAAATAATACGAAGAAAATTCATCTATCCGTGGGTGGTCCGTAGTAGGTATATCTATCTATCAATGTGGTGACAGTATTTTATTAATTTTATTTTGATACGATTTTTTATTAACAGATACGAATTTTGCTAACTTATTTAGTTATACAGGGTCAATAAGCGTCATTTTAGGGGCTTATTCTATACATCAAAACTAACATCTTTTGTTCAACGACTTGATTCACCCTCGACAAAATCTATGGAAAAGCTGTTTTTTTTCAGCTTTGATAAAAGTCGTTAACCAAAAGTTGTTAGTTTTGATGTACAGAATAAGCCCCTAAAATGACGCTAATTGATAAAAAATAACCCTGTATAAAAAGTAGATCAAATAGCAAAAAAATCTATTGTTTCTTACATTCTGTCTAAAGTCAATGAACAGTTTGTCGTCAGCTGTTTTTTGGCGATTTCAGGGTTTAACCAAAGAAGATAATAATATAATAATACCTACTACGTTGAACTTATCGTAAAAGTTCATCGTAATGAACACAATATCCTAAAATATGTCCGTTGTCTATACCCTCTCTAGAGAAACTCCATTCGTCGATTAAATGCTGAGGGACCAAAAAAATTAAAAAAAAAGTTGTTCTTCTTTGCAAAATTTCGAAAACATGTGGTAATTTATCGCGCGTATGTTTGTTTTATGTAGGTATGTTTTTTGGTAAAAATATGCCTATTTTTTGCTGGAAAAACACTGACAATTATGGTAAAATTCTGGGAAATGACATTCGCATTTCGCATAATTCATACCGATTTATATGAGCTTGCAAATGTGTGAATGAAATAATGTGAAGGCCGTTTCAGACAGGTGCAATAAGTTTTTCAAACAGTAATCTGCAACGGTTGGAATGTATACATTTCCGTTCAATCCATCTCTGTTTTTATAGAATAATGTAAATGCAAAGTATTGTAATAATACCGACTTAACCCAGCTTGCAAGCTAGCTGAATTGGTAGTGGGCAGGGCACCGTTCGTAGAACGGATGGCCGATGTGTACGTAATTTTTTTTGAATGAAGACCACATAGTTACAAACAACAGCAAAAATAAAATTAAGAACAAAAAAACCGGACAAGTGCGTGTCAGGCTCGCACATCGAGGGTTCCGTACAAAACATATTGTTAAAATTATTAAAAATCTGTTTTAGCATGAACTAATGAAGTTATTTTATATGATACCTTACATGATACGATTTACTCACTTTGAATTTTAAACCCATATTTTGTGAATTTTTAAGCCCTATTTTTATGTGATTTAAATAAAAATGTACAGTTTTCAGATATATTCCTATATGCGTACTCCAAGACAATGCTTCTCGTCAAATTTCATGGTTCTACAAGTATTTCAACGGGAAGTACCCGGTAGGTTTTGATTTTTGTGAGCGTTGAAATATGCGTTTTTTTACGACATAAACGGCTCTAACTTTTTTATACGGTAACTGAGAAGCTTTTCTTATACACAACTTCAAGAATTTATAGGTTTACGTATATAGATTAAATTTCAACTCGTTATCTTTACGCGTTTCCGAGATAAAGAGTCTTGACATACACACAGACGGACAGACGGACTACAAAGTGATCCTATAAGTTCTGTTTTTTCCTTTTGAGGTACGGAACCCTAAAAAAGCCGCTTCCAACCAGACTTATGAGAAATGCGTAGGAGAGGCATACATCCAGCAGAGGACGTCCTTCAGCTGATGGATGATGATGATTGACACTTATAAAATGTGACTCGGCTGTCTAAAGTAATCGGATGTAATAAAATTGGATATAATACCTAGGTAAAGTTACCACATAAAAGCTATCAAGTCTAGCTTACAATGTTTTTGCGGTGTGTCATACGCATACCTGTTCTAAGCTGCTCTGACTCACATCCGAGGTAAAAAGAGAGACCAATCGGACGGAAATGAATACATTCCAACGTAGAGATTACGTGGTTGCACTTACCATCATCATCATCATCCATGTTGGAAATATTTATTTTTTATTTTTTTGGTTTTCTATAAGACGGGTTGAAAGTGTTTTGCATTCTGCGCGTTCCTTCGAGCAAAAATATCGACAGAGACACAATCCCTAAGTAAAAGTAGTGAAAAAATGACCGAACGCCGTCATACATACCGACTTAGATATTTACATTAAATAATTCATAATGACCCGTTCTCTTGAATCTCGACGTTATGTCACCTAATTAGTGCTTGTCAACGAACACTTTGGCATCGCGCGGCGTTGAAGTCGGCTTGCAATCGCCTTACGACTAACTAAAATGCCTGCCCACTACGTAGCTTGGGCAGGGTTTTGGCTCGGACACTTTTTTTGCACGATTGTGACTACATATATTTGCTCGAAGGCGCGTTCTTGCATTCTTGACCGACGAAACACCGGAGGAGGTATACAATTCGCCGCGTAATTTTTATTTTTTTATGTATAACTTTTTTCATAATTATTTTTTCATTGGAAGGAGTATACTTTGAAATTGGTCCCATTTTAATTTTATCGAATTCGGCAGAGCCATTTTTGATAAATCAACAATATTGTGAGAAATGTTACATCGATCCGTGTGAAATATTCGCGAAATCTGTACACGGGTGAAGTCGGTCATGCTATTTTTTGCAAAAAATAATTATTGATCAACCCTTCTGCTCAGATAGTGGGTGGTCTTCCTATACTACGCTTGTCGGTATGTAGATTCCATTCGAGAACTCTACAACCCCATCGGCTTACCTAAACTACGGCTTTCTGGGTAAGCCTGCTACGTCCTAGACCGCATTTCTACTTTTTTAGGATCATGCAGGATGTGGTTAAACGAGAACATAATTTTAAATAATTTCATGCTCAACTCGTGGGACAGTTACATAGTTAACTACATAACGTAACTACAATCTATGTATAGAAACACAAGTTTCACAAAAAAAAAAAAAAGTTTCACAAAACTATGTAACTTCCAAGACAAAATTAAGAAGCGGCTAAAAGGACTAGAATCCAGGCCGATATGACTAACTAGGTATATCATCAATATGGAATTAAATAAAAAATGCCAAGTCCATGAACCATATAAAAGCTGCGATAAAAAGAGACTATAATACTTAAAAAAAAATATTTAGGTACGTACCTGATGCGGCGACATTTTTTCCGTGTTCCCGCCAAAATTCTCTCACGGAGTACAAGATTTTTTTGGGTTGCCATCTTAGCAACTTTGGTCATAGTGTTTTTTGCGGTGAGCGCAGTCCGCGAGGTTCGGAAATTGTTGCCATACCTTGAATCAGGTGCGTGGCCAATTATATGACCAGATACCGAGGTTTACGCGAAAAACGTTGAGTCATCATCTCGCCATTGTATGGTAACAAACATTTGAGACACTTTTTTGCAAACTTGCAAAGTGTGACTAAAAATAAGTTCGTATCTATAGGCCGGTCGGCTAGGCGTGGTGACAGTTTTTAAGCCACCTCAAGACATCTGACATGGTTTAACGGTTAAAACTTTTGGGGTCAACAATTTAAGGTGTCGTTCGAACTTTGACAGCGCTCTGTTGTTAATGCCACCTGCGACCACCTATCCGAAGACTTAACGTTGCTTAACTCCGATGATCGCTGAGACACCTAGTCAAACTACGAGTACGCTATGAGAGCTACGCAGCAAGGCTATTCTGTATAACAACTTGCGCTTTAAGTGTCCTAAGTTAGGGTTTGTTTAGAAATTCGCGTAAAAAATATTAATTTTTCCAATAATTTAATTTAGACTCGGCTTACCTATACTTAATTTCAACGTTATTTTTGAGCGTATGAGCTAAGTAGATATGAGCTCTACCTAGTCGGTAAAAGTAAGTAAGTTCGAATAGGTCGGGTGGCTAGAGTTTAGAGTTTTTAAGCCGATTGAAGGCCTCTGATGTGGCTAAACATTGTGGTTAGGACAACAAGGACCTACAACTCAACGTTAAATGTATTGCTGCGAACCCTCTGCTACTTCACGCTAGAGCTTAGTAGTAAATACCATCGTGGTCACCCATCCAAAGACTGACCGTGTCAAACGTTTATTAACTTCGATAATTGCTAAGAAACACATACTTAGTCGATTTTTCTTAAATATTCGTACATAGCGGTTTGACTCAACATTTCTGATTCGTACGGCTAGCTAATAGACTAATCTGTCGGCTTTCTTGTGAGATATAATTTAAACTTGTCAAAAAGAGTGCGTAGGTATTTTCAGCATTAGGTATTTATCTTCTGGTATTTCTGTGTGCTTCACCTTAGACCACAATGTCGCTAAACATCAGGGGAGTTGGTAGTTAAGTGCGGCCTTATTCGCGCGAAAAGTTAAGCGCTGTGTAGTAGGTTAGGTCCAAGGAGAATACAATAGGTGTATATCTAGCTCGTGCCGTGAGGTATGGCTGCGGTGTCCCGATGGCCGGAGCCCTGTGCCGAGTGCGTTCACCCGCCGCTAGGCTTTGCATGCCCGCTGCGCCCGCGCGCCGTTTCCGGAGGACTGACACTAGGGCTGCCAACTTGCCTCCGAAAGGATCGTTATGACGAATGCAATAATAATATGCAATGCCCGGATAAGATAATTAGTTTCTTATGATTTTTAACTAATCTAAAGTTTCAATCTGCAATGTAATCTGCAGTTTAAAGAGAAACAAGTTGAAAGCGAATAAATCATAATATTTACTATTGCAAAAAAATATTTAAAAAAAATCACCAGTTTTCGTAATACATTATTCATATTTATTTTAACAAAGCTTTAGCAAAAACTAGGTTTGTCGTTATTTATTTTCATCTCCTAACTACAACAATTGAAATACATAAATATAAACTGAACCGAACTCTGTTAAAACTAATTTTATTCTTAGTAGTCACAAGTGGATTGTGCTTAATTTGTTTCATCATAGCGATTACTTTTGAAGTGAAAACTTTTTTGACGGCATTGTGCACTTTTTGGGATGAGTAAAAAATGTTAAAAACTCGCGTCAGAGCACGTAACCTGATCGAAAATTCGTAAGACTGCGCAGGGCGCTTGCGCGAGTGGGCGTAATTGATATTGTATTTTACCACACGCATGATGGTACTTTATATGTTCAAGTTATCACTTCTGCCGGCACTCCCGGAATGCAACCCGTTGGTTTTTTTTTGTCACAGCCACTAAGAAGTTCTAGTCGAGTTTAGCCGTATTCTAAGAAGTTTTCGTCAGAATCGCATTTTGCTGTGTTTTTCTTTCAATTTGTGATTGGCAGCCCTAAACGCAGGGTGTCGTGGGAGAGCTAAGCTACAGGAATGTCAGGTGCCGTGCCGTAACGGATACCTTAACTCAACGGGATTTAGAAAGCTCCTATGGCCCTTGCATGTTAAATGCACTTTGTTGCACGGAGAGCTCGTTTCAACGACCCTAGTGAATTGTTTTTATCCATCCTTTCATCAGCCATAAGACGTCCACGGCTGGACATAAGCCTCCTTTATAGATCTACAATAAGACCCTTACGCTGCGCTTGCCTGTACGTGGTCTCCACTTGAGAAATTTTCAACCTTATTTACAGATACTAACAACTATGTCCAGTAGAGCTGCTATCAAGCTATTCAGCCGGACTAGTATACGCACTACGAAATAATTATTTCGACGTGTCATAACGAAACAAAGTTATGGTGAAGTATATATCTGTCACTTTTTCACACGTCGACAAAACTCTTTTCGTAGTCGTATGCTAAGCTAGCAGGACTTGTGCACAGGAAGAGCTAATTAACCAAATCTCTATTAGCGATTGCTTGCAGATGTGCACACACCTGCCGGGTTATATCGGCGACCATTGCAATTATTTTAACATTTAGCGTAGGTAGCATAGGGTCACACACAAGGAGGGCTGACTATTTAATTAGATCGCCAGATTTTTTTATTATATCGTCACTTTGATTGCAAGTAGGTACAAAAACAAACTTAAGAATTTTAAAACTTAGAAAGTTGGTGTATGTTTTTTTGACCAACGAAACGGTGGAGGTATTAAATTCGACGCGTATTTATATTATAATGTTTTTTTATGTAAATGCAATTTTTGCAAAAAAAATAATCATTTTTATATTTTTTTGTAAGGTAATTCGAAAGTTCTCATAAAAATATAATGAGCTGTATAAAATAAAATCTCACAACTGGCGAACGTATGTCTAATTGGGAAAAAGCGTGAGGCAGGTCATTTTCTCATTACAATAATAATACGTTATAAAAGTAAATTGGCTCTAACTAGTTCTAATTAATCAATAAACCATGCATGGTTACTGCCACTTTGCATATAACTATGTGCCCCATTGTCATGCAAATGACTGCATAAATTCCACCCTTTTTGCAATGTCGGTTAGAAAATTACTCGGGAGCGATCGACCGGAACAGAAGCTTTTATTTTTCCTTCACACTTAATCGAATTTTAAATGCCCACTTAATTAGAATCTAATTAAAGTGCTAATCTAAAAAAAACATTTGCATTCCGTTCAACTCGTTCAGTTGTTCACAAAACACGATGTTCATGCAAATCGTGTTTTTGGATACAAAATAATATTCAGTCCAAACAGACCGCAAGCGTTCTGAAACGTATTTCTGCAAGCACTGGGTTGTTTTTAGCATAGTGTCCAAGCCGATATCAAGCTTCGTACTTGTCGAGGCTGGACAACTCTGAGCTCGATTCTTAGAGCAAAGAAAGCTAATACTTATCCGTAATTTTATTTGAGAATTTCTTCTTGACCACCAACTCGCTGTTGTTAAGCGACGTCTTCCTCAAAGATAAAGATAAAGCACACAAACAAAGAAGTTACAAATTTAATACCCTTCCTTAGCAGTGCGGTATAAAACTTCTGTATGTATTTTGAAATGTACCTGATCGCCAGCCATTTCCTGGTCTCCTATTGGAAACCAATGGGAAAGACCTATGTCCAGCAATGGACTTACGATTTAAATCACAACAAAGACGATGATTGCCGTACGATCAGTTTAAGATCAGATTTCGTGTAGTAGCGAGTAATTTTATCTTAAATTTGCAGAAAACGACCCAAATCTGAGTTTAGCGTGCTACCCGGGCGTTTATAAAGAGTTTTTGAATGGACAATAGGCAATTACATACGATAAGATATTTTTTCACCAAGATTTTATAATCCTATTCATAGCTTCTTGATGTACTTTATTAAGTACAAACTAAGAACTTAAAAAGTGCTTTAGAGATGGAAATTAACGGTGTTTTTTAGTAAATGTACAGTATACGTAGGTACATGGGTAAGTAAGTACATTAGGTATTTATTCTTGCTATGTAGTTTAAATGTCAGATCTGAACTACTATGTATGGTTTGTACTCATACAAGTACGAATAATTACCCAAATCGGACTACTCTGTATAAAGTTATGCGATATTGTAAAAAATAAGTAGGTACGCGATACGTGGTAAACATAAATATACATATACCTACGCGTCCGTCGACTTAAGAACCTCCTTTGTTTTTTCGTCAGTTAAAAAATCGATAGCCCCAAGAGAAAATCTCTAGCTTGATTGATGCTTCCCTAGAGTTGGGTAATAATCCAATATACGTACACAAATTGAGAACTCCTCCCTTATTGAACGTCGGTTAGAAATTAGTTCTAAGCTAATTAACAAGAGACCTAAAATATCCAACAGTCGAACACTGAGTAGGTATGTACTTAAAGTTCAAGTTCAAAGTATGTACACTTAACAGCACTTAAAGTTCCAGACATTGCCTGTTAATTGACTAATTCATTTACTTAAATATAATTAGTATCCTACAGGCGTCTAGTACCTACTTATTAATCACATTTAGAAATAATATACTCTAGTCTAGAAATTGACGGTAGGTTGTTAGAATAATTATAATTATTATATATTTTTGATTATGTTACATTTAAGTTAATAAGCGTCTGTGATTTGAAACCAGTGCGATTTTCAAAATGTATATAACCCCTGTCACTTTTTAGGGTTCCCTAGTAAACAAGGGACCTTTATGAGAACCCTCTGTCCTATCGTTTTTTTTTACTAAATCTTAAAACGCCCACTTTTATGAATCAAACTGAATGTAATTTAGAGGTAGTAATATCGAACTCTTATTACTCCGTACTATTTTACATACGCCATCGAATTTCTTCGATGGACGTATTTAGGTTGCGTTTCCATGTTTGCCTTCATCAAAAGTCGATGTAGTGAGTAAATCCGTACGTAATTCCGAAAAACTAATTTGTACAGGACCGGTTTGGAATTCATTTCACTTATAGTTTAGAATAAAGACTTAAGTTACACATATACCGATACTCGCTAATAGCGACTTTACTTTATAAGTTTATAACATGTAAATAAGAGATAGGTTTATATTATTACAACAATTATTTATTTTATACTATATATAACGGGACTGAACTCACGTGTGGGGATAGTCGTCTACTATAGTTTCGGTCGCATTCGCCGACCTTTCTCAAGTTGGCGAGTGCTAGCACGCACTGAGTGCATTGCGAGACGGCTCCGCGTGCTAGCACTCGCCAACTTGAGAAAGGTCGCCGAATGCGACCGAAACTATAGTCGTTACGACTATCCCCACACGTGAGTTCAGTCCCGTTATATATAGTATAAAATAATTAATTGTTTTCTCGGCCCTTATTTTTCAGATTTTTCTGCTCTAGCGGGCCAAATTCTACTCCAATCTTTCCTTTTGTTCTTATTTTCTTTCGAGGTAATATTTGTAGAGCTAGAGATAGTCAAATAATTGTTTTCTATTGTGTTGTAATATTCGGTAGGTTTTTGACAGTCGCGGCTCATTGTTGTTTTCTTGTTTCCATGTCAACGCCATCCGAGTCTGCGCAGACCGCCCACGTCACGGTCTGACGTCCTGACGTCTCCACTTATAGAACCTAAGTTTATTTTTATTTATATTTGTAATATAATTCTTGTTATTCATGGCATTTTGCGCCCCGGCCGGGCCAAATGCAGTTTCCCAATACGTTAATGTGTCGCAGGGGGACATGATTCAGTGCCTAGAGTGTTCCCAAGTGCGATTTTTTAAAGGACAGAAAGGCCTCAAAATTCACCGTACGCGGTGCCATAAAAATAGCCAAATTACACTTTCGGCCCCTATTCCAGGCTCTGATGGAGCCAGCAGCAGTCCCGTGATCGCTGCTGCTCCTTCCAAACCGCTTTGGGAGGTTCTTAGCTCACTCAAAAGTTCTCTTCCTGTTTTAAAACGCATCCCGCGTGGTGCACGTTTTTCGGTTGCGCAGTGTTTATCTGCTGCTATTCGGAATGTTATTTCTAAAAATTCTTTAGTCGCCTGGGAACACCTCTTGACTTTTCCCTACGTTGTGCTTTACGTACATTCGGACCCAACAAACAAAAAATCCCTTACCACTAGGGTAAAGGAAAATTGCGTAAAGTACAGCGCATTGGAAGAGAACTCTTTAGATTTTGAAAGCATTATTCCGCCAACAAGGCAGAATAAACCAAATTCTAAAAAAACAGACGATTCGGTTACCATTAAAATAGTAGAGAGCAAAATTAGTGATGGCGATATCAAAGGCGCCGCACGAGTCCTATTTTCCAGCGACACTATTGCCCCCCACACACCCGATACGGTCCAGTCACTCCGTGACAAGCATCCGCCGGCAGCATGTCTCCACCTGCCTGAGCCACCACACCCTGATGACGTTGTCATTGAAGTGTCAGCTCAGGAGATTGCAGCGGCCGTTTCTTCTTTTCGGAGCGGCTCAGCCGGAGGCCTAGATGGTCTCTCGCCTCAACATCTAAAAGATCTTCTATCTTTTAGCTCTGGTGAGGTGGCTGAGTCTCTCTTGAGAGAATTAACGGGTTTGGCAAATCTCATGTTATCTGGGCAGGTCAATGATGACGTTATCGAAGTCTTGTATGGCGCTAACCTATGCGCACTTGTCAAAAAAGATGGTGGCATCAGACCTATTGCTGTTGGCACCACATATCGTCGTCTCGCAGCCAAAGCCGGTTGTGGAAAAAAGGTTGCTCTTTTGAGTAGCCTTTTTCAACCAATACAGCTTGGCTTTGGTTCGCGGGGTGGATGTGAGGCTGCTGTTCATTCGCTTCGTACTTTTCTCGGTCAAAATTGTGGAGAGGTGTTGCTTAAGGTGGATGTCAAAAATGCTTTCAATTCGGTTAATCGAGACGCCTTGTTGGCACAGGTCAAAGACAAAATTCCCGATCTTTTCAATTTTCTTTGGCAATGCTACGGCAAACCCACTAAATTAATTTACAAAAATGATGTTTTGCTATCTTCCGTTGGCTGTCAACAAGGTGACCCTCTCGGACCAGCCATTTTCAGCCTGGCCATTCATCCAATTGTTCAACGTCTCCAATCTAAACTCAACGTTTGGTATCTGGATGACGGGACTTTGGGTGGCGATGCGAGCACAGTCCTACGTGATTTGGAAATTCTTATTGACGAGTTTCGTCAAATTGGTTTGGAGCTAAATTTTTCGAAATGCGAACTTTTCGTTTGCGACTCATGTCCGGATAAAGATTTGATACTTAACAAATTTAATGATTTGGCACCTAACATCAAATCGGTAGACAAGTGTTCTCTTCGCCTTCTAGGTTCGCCGATATTAGATGAGTCTTGTCCGCCTTTCGTTCAAGAAAAAATTCAAAATTTTTTGAGTGCCTCTGATAGGCTACTCAAAATTAACGCCCACATGGCTTTTACCATTATAAGATGTTGTCTGTTTGTTCCAAAATTTATGTACGCTTTACGATGTAGTCCATTGTGGAAACACAATGAGCTCCTTTTGAGCTTAGACGATGTTGTAAAGCAGTCCCTAGAATCGGTTTTGAATATTGACATGAGTGAAAGGGCGTGGCTACAAGCCTCCTTGCCTGTTAGGCTTGGAGGGTTAGGGGTCCGCCAAATTTCAAGTGTTGCTTTACCAGCTTTCTTGTCCTCCATTCATAGTACTCAGAACTTGATTGAAAAAATCCTCGCACCTTCTTTAGGCCATTCTGGCGTAGATGTAGCTCATTTGAATGAGGCAACGAATGCTTGGAGGGTCGCTTGCCCAAATACCGAGCTTCCAAAGACTTTATCGTCCCAGAGACTGTGGGATCGGCCGATCTGCGAACTAGCACGGAAATCTCTTCTAGACACGTGTCCTAGCGTCGCGGATCGCGCTCGTATCCTTGCAGTCTCTGTATGGGAGTCCGGTCTTTGGTTGCAAGCATTGCCCTCTTTCAATACTGGTAACCTTTTAGACCCAACTGCATTTCGTCTAGCTGTCAGCTTACGCTTGGGTGCAAGGTGTTGTGAAGCCCATCGCTGTCAGTGTGGTACTGCAGTTGACCAGCTCGGTCACCACGGTCTCTCTTGCTCAAGAAGCGCTGGTCGGATTGGACGCCACGCCAGCCTTAACGATGTCATACGCAGGGCTTTTGTCACCGCCAATATCGCAGCCGTACTCGAACCGAGTGGGTTGGCGCGTGGTGATGGCAAAAGGCCTGACGGCATGACGCTGGTCCCATGGAAGTGTGGACGGCCCTTAGTATGGGACGCAACTTGCGTCGATACTTTGGCACCGTCACATCTTCCTGAGACTCAGAGTAGGGCTGGAGCGGCGGCCAATTCGGCTGAGCAGCACAAGCGGCGCAAATATGCTAACCTCGGCAGTGGTTACATCTTTGAGCCATTTGGAGTTGAGACTTTGGGTCCGTGGGGGCCGGGAGCTCATCTCGTTTTCAAAAGTCTTTCTGAGCGTCTGGTGGACGCGACGCGTGACCAAAATGCTGGTGTTTATTTGGCTCAACGTATAAGCATTGCCATTCAGCGTGGCAATGCTGCCAGCATGCTGGGCACGCTGCCAACTGGCAGTGGGCTTGAGCACTTGGATTATCTTTAGACCTTCAAGGGTCTGTGGATTATCCAATTGCTTTCTATGTAGTAGTAATGTAGTATTGTCATAAAATTAAAAAAAAAAAAATTGTTTTATACTATATATAACGGGACTGACCTAATCGTTCTAACTGTTATATATAGTATAAAATGTGTGAAAACCACGTTAATTTCCATAGTATAACAATTAATTATGTAATTTGTAAATAACTATTTATTTAAGCAGATAGTACATCGTAGCTACACGACCTTATCTTACTCGTACCATCCTCAATACAGGACAAGCAGAAAGCCGTATCGTCACCATACATTGTCGATTTTCTTTCGATACGTAGAAAGAGGTCTACTCATAATTTCTACGTACGTTTAGGGAATGATTTTTTCCATTCCCTGACCGTAGCAGAGCTTTCAGCTTTTCTGTTCCTTGAGAAATAATCATTTGAAGAGTTTTAGTCATCTTGTGAGTAAATAGGCATCTTCTAAGTTTGCGTGCTGCATCTTCGATCTCAACGTCGCTTACTATCAGGCGAGTTTGGTCAAGTACGGAATTATTCGCGTTAAAAAAGGTTGTAAAACCGATCCTTAATAAATAAATAAATAAATGCCTTTATTGTTGCACTTTGAATTTTACAAGATAAATATGCCTATAACTTAAAACTAACTTATTTAATTTTTTTTTTTATTTAATAATGACAATACTACACTGCTACTACATAGAAAGCAATTGGATCATCCACAGACCCTTGAAGGTCTAAAGATAATCCAAGTCCTCAAGCCCACTGCCAGTTGGCAGCGTGCCCAGTTATTTAACTTAACTGTTACATTATTCATTAAATTAACTGATTAAATCTTAACTATAAAGTACAATTAATAATATAACATCGGCAAACGGTTTTATTTTGTAATATAATTTTTATTCCTTTTCCTGTACAACTTGTCTTCCGACAAAGGCTTCCTCTAAAGATTTCCATGTTTCTCTATCCTTTCCCGCACGTGTCCATGTTGGGCCCGCTATGTTTTTGAGGTCGTCTTCCCACCTCTTGATTTGTCTACCTATTTTTCTTTTGCTATCAAGTGGACACCATTCAGTTAATAGTCTTGTACATTTTTCTTTCTTTTCTCTTAGCATATGTCCTGTCCATCTCCATTTTAGCCGTTTGAATGTTGTGTAGGCATTTTTGAATTTTGTCTTACTTTTTATGTCTATAAGTTTTTCTCTGTCTTTCCTTTTTACTCCGATCCTTAATAGAGTTCAAAACATTTTTATCACTTTGCGTGACCGAAGCATAGGTAGAGTGTAACTAGTACTTAATCTGCGGCGGAGTGGGGGTAGAGGGGGTAATTAGCAGGTCAATGCTCTACCACCCCGGTGCAGGAAGGGTTGAAGCATGTTAGGCTCTAATTTTAGACACATAGGGCTTATTTTACCATGCGGAATGTCAGTAGTAGAGTCGTCATGGTATGAACACATGTAGAGTACGAAAATTGTACACTCTAAAACGGGAATATTGAAATATGGATTTATAAAGTGCTATCTTGTCAAATACTAATTATTTCTGTGATAATGTTATTCGTTATGTTGTAATATTGCTATTGAATACAGTAAAAGTAGATTATAATAATATCACGCACTTGCATTGAAAGCTTTTAACAGAATTCCTGAATGTATGTTTGGTTAGTATCGCATTTGCCAAAACAATAGCAAGTCATCTACCGTCAGATCAACAAACGATCTGATCTGTACCAGCCTTTTTAATATTCCACTGTAGGACGTAGGCCTATCCACGTAGGGTGATTGGACCATATTCACCACGCTGCCGGCCCAGTGGTGGATTCACATGCGCCATCGAATTTCTTCTACTGACATACCTATGCAGGTTGCTTCACGATGTTTTCCTTCACCGAAAAGCCAGTGGTGTGAAAATCCGTACATAAATTCCAAGGAATTCATTGGTAAGGGACCGGAATTCGAACCCATGACCTCACAACTGTAAGGCGGGTGTCATTACCACTAGGCCACCACGGCTCTACAATCTACGATCTGATAAAGACCACAGAAACACCGCAACCTGCTTTACACTTAGCCATATTAAAAACTTATCCAGCGTGCATGCGTATATTGCGTATATGTAGACGTGCTACGCCCGTTGTGATGATGATGATTCATTACCATTACCTTTTGCTATCATAAAAAAACCTTTCGAGAGGTCGAGAAAATTAAATAGATACGAAAGTACACTATAATATAACTTACAAATTATCAAGCGTTCCTGTTTTCTTAGCCTTGTTTTGCATAAAATAAACACTTACGAGTAAGTATTTCTCGAGAAATTCGAAATTGCTAGGTCTCCTACAGTTAGTACTAGGCAACTTCTAGACTACATCACATTTCTACGGAATCGACAACTTATGAAACCAAACTTCGAGTTGCGAACTGTAATTTGTCAGTTCCTTGAAATGGATATTGTAGCAGGAGCTGAGAGGACAATCAATTGTCGGGACATGCAACTTAGCATATTTTGTAAGTATGAGCATTTAGAAAAGCTATAGACGAAATGTGAAATGTTAAAAAATCCGCTGATGGAATCACAACACAAATAACATGAAATAAGTAGGTTTTTTCGAATTATATTTATAGTAATGTATTATAATTATATTTTGTGATTACCTAACACATAATAATGATGATGTATTACACGATAACAAATTTATTTTTGTATTCATAATTATGTCTCATCAATAATGATAAAGGATTAGAGGCTCAAGTAGGCATTTAATTTATAATTAATTTTATTTATAATTTGGAGAATCATAAAAGTAAGCGTGACGGATAATGACGTTTGATAAATGCGTTATTATCTCTTAATGACATTTTCAACGCTTTGTTTCACTGATATGCTACAGAAAAGTTTTATATTTTTTATCTATATATACTTACTAGCTGCCCGGCCACGCGTTGCTGTGGCTAAATAAATTAAAATTGCGACTATAATTTGAGATTTAAACTATCCTATCTCTCAAGTTGGATCGAACTGCACATGGTGTGCGAATTTCATTATAATCGGTTAAGTGGATTAGGAGTCCATTGAGGACAAACATTGTGACACGAGATTTATATAAAATATATTAAGATTTACTTACTTACTGAAACAGAAGAATAGTTCAAAATAATCACGTAAACAGAACAGAAGATTGAGATTGAGAGAGAACAGAGATATCCTTGACAAACTAAATGGCTAGGTAAGAGGCCCTGGATACCATTTTTAGGGTTCCGTACCTCAAAAGGAAAAAACGGAACCCTTATAGGATCACTTTGTTGTCCGTCTGTCCATCTGTCCGTCTGTGTGTATGTCAAGACTCTTTATCTCGAGAACGCGTAAAGGTATCGAGTTGAAATTTAAACTGTATACGTATATCAATGAACTCTTGCGGTTGTGTAAAAGAAAAACTTCTCAGTTGTCGTTTAAAAAAGGTCGTTTATGTCGTAAAAAACCGCATATTTCGACACTCACAAAAATCAAAACCTACAGGGTACTTCCCGTTGACACAGAACTATGAAATTTGGCGAGAAGCATTGTCTTAGAGTACACATATAGGAATAAATCTGAAAACTGTACATTTTATTTACATCAAAAAAAATAGGGCCTCAAAATTCACAAAATATGGGCTCAAAATTCAAAGTGAGTAAATCGTATCATAAAAGGTGTAATATAAAAGAACTTCAGTAGCACATGCTAAAACAGGTTTTTAATTATTTTAACAACGTGTTTATACGGAACCCTCGATGTGCGAGCCTGACTCGCACTTGTCCGGTTTTTAGACATGGGTCGTCCATAGATCGCTGTATGAGGCTGAGCAAAACTATCCACCAATAAGCCATAATATGATGCCCACTGTTAGACATATAAGACCGATTGGTACAACCATCAGAGACAACGATAGAGCAGAACCATTGTTTCAAAATTGTTTTTGTTTTGCATTCCTCAATTATTATTAACTAGCGACCCGCCCCGGCTTCGCACAGGTGTATTATGCATATAAACCTTCCCCTTGAATCACTCTATCATTAAAAAAAACCGCATCAAAATCCGTTGCATAGTTTTAAAGATACATGGTGACAGACAGCGGGAAGCGACTTAGTTTTATTCTATGTAGTGATGACATCGTTTATACAGGGTTAAGCGTTTCGTGTCCTTCAGGGGGTTGGTCCAAGAACCTAACAAATTATTGATAAAGTTGGTCCAACAAGCGATCATTGGGCGCTGCTCGGAATCCGTAATGTTTCGCCAAGGATGCTGGACGCCGTCGACGATACGGGATGATACCCACTTCTGCTGAACAGAACTTCCGCCTGGAACACTGCTTCCGGTGAACAGAATCTACTTCGAGCAAATATCTACAGAGCCACAGTCCCTAAGTGAAAGTAGTACAAAAATGTCCGAGCGCCGTCGTATATACCGACTTACATATTTACATTAAATAATTCACAATGACCCGTTTTCTCGAATTTCGACATTTTGTCACCTAATTAGTGTTTGTAACCGAGCACTTTGACATCGCGCGGCGTTGTAGTCGGCTTGCTTATAAAAAATATGTCTATTAGTTTAATTATATTTGACAGAAGTGGGTATCTAGTCTACATTGTATTATTTCGAGTTAGCCTATATTTTTCTATCACATACGAATGAAAATGTTTTGAATAAAAACCACTCAAGCGCGTGATATGGTTATGCAATTTTTGAACAATATGCTGCTAAAAATAACTAAAAACAAACATGGGGGAAGTTTGTTTTTTACTAGATTATATCAGAAAAGTATCACTTTGTTAACAATCTTCATTTGTAGTATACCTACTCTATGTACATTTGTTTCCATTGATCCCTATAAATTAAATAATAGTAAATTAATCTTAGCGATAAAAAAACTAATTCTTACAAAACCGTGTTATTTTGCTGTGACCTTTAATCGGATCGCACCCTGTGCGTATCGACCTTTACAACTTACTTCTAATCCAATAAATGTTATCTCCGTCCTTGTAGATCAGAAAAGGACAGATATAGGTATAAAAAGGTGATAAAACGAGACAATAAAAAAGCGATCACTATAAAGGACTGAAAGTGCAGTAAAACAGGGAGGAAAGAGGTCAAAGAACACCTCTTCTGACCCCTCTTGCTTGTCAGAATGTGCTTAGAAAGGCTAAGTAAGATTTTATCAGTTATAAAAAATAAGTCACTTCAGAAGTTTTTTGGACAAGCACTTATACCGTTATTAGCTACAATAATTATTTTTCTCAAAAAATCGCAACCTGTACATAATTCGAATAGTTTGCACGAATTAATATAAATAACATCAATTGATGATTTATCAAAAACGGCTCAGCCGATTTCGATGACATTTAAATGGAAGTATACCCTTTCGAACTAAAAAAGATTTTTCAAATTGGTTCACAATTTGCGAAAATATCGATGAACATATGTACAAAAAATATATACAGACGAACATAGCACCTCCTCCTTTTTGGAAGTTAGTAAAAAAATACGCGTAGACTTGAGTTCCTCCTCCGTTTTGTCGGTTAAAAGCGCAATTAGATCATTCATATTACCGAAGATCTAGAGACAAAGTCCAATTGACTGATTGAGTATACATTTATGTATTTTTTAGGTGCAAAAGTTGTCGGTAAACAAAAATAGGGGCTGAAAATTTTCTCTTGGTACCTAGGAACGGCGAAGTGATATCTTACTCGTTATTGTATTATATCGTTCAAAGGAAATTTCTACATAGTTCATTCGGAGCTCTAACTTAACTTTCAACTGTACTTATTGTAGATAAGCTTACGCATACTTAAACTAACTTACTTTTAAATAAACTTACGACTAACTTACGAGAACATACACGATTTAGTTAGATGAACCTATAATGATAGAAGGAATTGATAAATTATAAGTAAAACTAAGGAGATATGAACATGTAGGGAGGTAGAAGCCTCCACCGGAAGTCGCCCCCAGCACTTCCGGTCTGAATATTTCACGAACGTAACTCGTTTATTATTGGCCGACCCGTTTTATTGGCTAAGCCGTTTTTAACCGTTTACTGTTTTATTACATTCAATTTTGCGGAATTAAAAATACGACAGCCGTTAAGTTTAACGACACGGGCTTACAGGGGAGTGTTTTATTAAATTAAAAAGTTAATGCGGATGAGATCAAAGGCTGAGCTCTTTTTATGACAATAAAGAGCTAGTTATTCGTACGATACGTCGCGGTACACTGAAACACTTCAGTGATTTTCAAAAGCTAGGCTATTTGACTAGTTTTTGGAAATCATTTTAAATTATTCGTTAGTACATAATAAGCATACTACATTTATATTTCCGATAGATCTACTGTGTTAACAATGAAAATCAGTGTTAAAGAATAGATATTCAAGATCCCACCAAAAACGACATTCTGTAATGGCGCTGGTATTTGACGTCGCACACTAGTAAATAACTTTAAAATACTAGTAAATGCACTAGTTCACATGTAAAAATTGACAAAAATTACTTTAAAAGTAACTTACAGATGCTGTAATATGACTCTGAAATCACAAAACACAAATTACACAAACAACAGTCAATCGAGAAATTCTTGTTTACTATCATGTAACGTCACCAGAGTTGCCGCCCTTCTTAGAGCGTTTACGTCACAGATAAAATATCAAAATAATATCGTATTTTATTTCGTGCGATTTGCAAAAATTAGACATAATTTAGTTTAAATAAAGTGAAATATGTCTTTTTCAGGCTATTATCTTTAAGGTAATCCTACAATCAATGGTATATTTTAAATGTTGCCAAATAGCCTATTGATAATTGATCCTTACTAATAATATTATAAATCCGAAAATGTTTTTGTTGATTTATTTGTTTGACCCTCTATCACGCAGCAACGTAGCAACGGATTGACTTGATTTTTGGCATGGACATAGAAAGTAAAAAATAAAAGGTTCATGTGGTATAGCACAAAAATCAAAATATCGCGTGGGCGAAGTCGCGGGTAATAACTAGTTATGAATAAGCCATAGGATGTTAACAGCTGGACGTAGAGCTTTCTCTATGAATTTTCTATTTCCATAAGACTCGCTGGAAGCGGCTTGCATCCAGCTTGTTCCTGCGGTCAGCATTTCGGATTCATTGATTTGTATTATTTGACACTACCGAGTCACTTTTTGTCTATATAGCAGGTGCCCCGGTTGTGGCCACTGACCTGGTTGTGGTCATTATGGTGTCAAAATTATTGCATAAATGGTAACTATACACAATGTAACAACAACATAAATATTGTTTGTGTGAATCTCAAATTGTAATTATTATTTTAAATATTATTTAAACATAAGACGTCTTACTACAAAAGTTTTACGCACGGCTTAAACAATGTTTAACAATACAAATTTCACGGTTAAATAGTGTTTAAAGTGTGTTTAAATCTTTTGTGGAAAGGTGGTCAATTTTCTAATTAATTGTTAAAATTCAAAGTGGCCACATATGATACAAAGATGGCCACAACCGGGGCACCTGCCCTACATATTGATCGAAATATTGCCCGTCATATAATACCTATTTTAATTTTTTTTATACCCTAAAATTGTAATGGATTTTTTAAATAAATCAACTACAGCCAAGCACATCTTGTTATAATATATTTCCAAATACTAAACATAAGCATTTTGAAAATTATCACTTGAAAATTGAAATATCGATTATACAACCTCTCACTAAGTATTTACAGACTTACAGCTGGATATCTCGAATTCCGAGATTCTTACCTAATTTAAGCTTAAATGACTGGATCAAAAGAGAAAAAGAAGTTATAATTAAGTGACCTATAATCCAATAAAACCAGTAAATTCTATTAGCAAAAATATCTAAAAAATCTACTTGGAACCTAGAGTTCTTCAGCATTCGGACGGCATTACATTACTTATTACTTTCATTCAAAATTGCCCTAATATATTTTTTGTGGTTTTAATCAAGATGAATAGGACGAGAGGACACAAATCTCCATTGTCCTTCAGTGTTGTAGGCAGCCACGACGTACACGGCTACAATAGCTCTTATCAACGGAATAGGTAATATTATCTAGTCTGACGAGACTAGCAATCTCCAACGGGTTGACTATCTTCTCAGATGATACAAAAACAAAATGATTTATTTAAAAACAAACAAACGTCACATACATTTTAGTCACTAGTACCTACTCTACCAAACCAAAATTCCATAAACTATACTTTATAGAACTTGAAATGATGTCCCTGGTATCTATTTATATATTTGTAATATGCAAATTTGTCAAAAAGCACTCTGACTATTGTAACAAAGCGTCTGATAAATCGCACAAAATTAGATCACAATATAGACATAAACTCGTAGAACCAAAGTCTAACTTAGCATTACACAGTTCTAGCCCAAATTCTATGGCTATAAAATATTCAATAAATTGTCAAATAATCTAAAAGATACTGAAAGAGAAAACTGTTTCATAAAACAACTAAAAATAATCCTTTTATCGAAATGCTATTACACATTAGACGAATTTTTAACGATAATCTAGAAAACATAATAATAAATCGTTCCAATACAAATAATAAAATTGCTATACCCTTATAGGGTCATCTGTATTACTATACAAAACATGTTAACTAAGAACCGCGTGTAAATTTCATATGTTGCAATAAATGATTTGACTTTGACTCTACTTTTGGTAGACAATCTTCCAGCCTATAAACTGCTTGCTCAACAAGCCACTTCTTCGTTTTAGTTTTGAAAGCCTGGCGTGATGGTGTCTGGTGTCGTTCTGGAGCCGGTTGTAAACCCCCGTCGCCATGACGTGCACCTGCTTAGACGTCTTCGCGAGCCGATGGCGCGCCACGCAAGCTCACGCGCGCGTCGCATTGCCCAGACACGCGTATTCGTGTAGAATGTAGACGATCCCGGCCGTATAAGGTCGCTTTCAAAATCAACAACGATGGTAGCGCCTCGTACGCAACCAATGTTCGTAACTATGATGGTTCAAAATCCTAGTAAACAACTCCTCATAGGTAACCAATGGTTGCCTATGAGGAGTTTTTCACTTTTGTTTGCAACTAGCTGCAATGGAAGAGTATTATTTCTGAGACTACATAGCGCTAATAGCGTAGGTTGACTAGGTGTTCGTTAGCGATAATCGAAATTAAGAAACGTCCAGCACGGTCAGTCTTCTGTCTTCGTATAGGTGACCGAGGGTCGCATTTACTACTGAGCGCTGCTGTGGCTCGGATAACACGTTAAATTATAGGCTCCGGTCGTTTCAGCCGTTTAGCCAGGTCAGAGGCCTTCAAGCGGCTTAAATACTCTGACGCTAGGCTAGGTACTGGCCTTTACTACGAACGTACTTACTACACTGTGTGCGACATATGTACCTACTTAAAACGTTGGTTGGTTTATCCCCCGTGGCACTACTGTTTGGCACGACCAGTAGTGCTAAAGAAAATTTCTCTCTCCCGTGGCACAGCTAATTTTCTATGATTAAGTTGATATAATTTAATTCCTCGTGAAATTGTTCATTACTCGTGGCACTAGAAATACGGTCTTATCGTGCGATTTCTATATTATTATGAAATAGAATGAGATAATTATTTTTCTCGAAGAATGGCATAACAGACTTCAGCCGTGTCCAGAATTCGAATACAAACGAGTAGTTCGCACGGATCTATGTAGTCATTTTCACATTATTGTTTATTTATCAAAAATGGCTGAGCTGATTTCTATAAAATTTAAATGAGACCATCTTTGACCTATTATCTATCGAACAAAAAAAAAATTCAAAAACGGACTATTCATTATAAAGTTATGCGTAGTCAAACATTAAAAAAAACGCGACGACTTGTAAACCTCGGTTAATAAACAGACAGACAATTTGACAATTTAACTGTATGGTAACACTTGACAATTGTGTGTGGTGTTATATGCTTATAGGTAAATAAAACAGGCATTGTTTGTCTGGCGTCTACAGGCGAAAATATTATCCTAGGTCAAGAGACACCCACGTTACACCTATACCTATGTTCAGTGACGCATTTGCCAATAGGCTGAGTAGGCTGGAGCCTGGGGCGGCAGTTTTTAGGGGGCGGCAAATTTCGGATCATCCGTGTGTAAGTTGTCACTTTTTTTTTCTCAACCTGTGTTGTCCCACTTCTGGGAAAAGGTCTCCCCCACTTCCTTCCATTTATTGCGTTCTGTAGCCGAATCTCGCCAACCTTCCCGGTAAGTGTCAAGATCGTCACACCAGCGTTTTTTAGGCCTCCCCTGCCTTGGTCTGCCCTCCGGTACCTACCCACCTAATGTCACCTAATATTTATTTATTAATGAAGTGAAAACTTCTTTAGCGGCGTTGTGCACTTTTGAGATGGGTAAAAATTTTTAAACTCGCGTCAGGACACGTGACCTGATCGAAAATTCGTAAGACGGCGCAGGGCGCTTGCGCGAGTGTGCGTGTGTGATCTCGATGTTCAAGTTTTCATTTCTGTTGGTACTCCCGGTGTGCAACCCGTTGATTTTTTCTTCATTTTAGTATTGTCAACAGTAAAATATTAATTTTCGCACGTAAATACTATCAAGTCTACAGAAAAAAAACAATATACTTAACACGTTTTACAGCTTAGGTACAATCAAAGTCTGAAATATTTATTATTGTGTTGTTGCATATATATGGTGGAGCGGCAGATGTTAGGGGGGCGGCAAATATTCAACAGCCTACTGGCGGCATGTACGTAAATCTGCCATTACCTAGTTGGTAACCAGAGGGCAGGGTTTTACATACGAAATACATACAAATTCAAAACTGATTAAGGGAGCGAAAATGTAAATCAAATTAATAAAAACTATATCTATACTCTGAGTAATTAAGTACAATTGTTTATTAACTTTACAATTGTCGGACTAATTTTCTCAACGGCTCTTGAGCTAGGGGATTGTCCATTAACTAAAACAAGTGATGACCGAAAGGAAAAAAAGTATCGAAAAAAACTTATAGCGTAGTTTGACTAGGTGTTTCTTAGATAAATTAAGCAACATTCAGCACAGTCTGTCTTCAGATGGGTGACCGCGCGTGGCACTTACTACAATTGAGTACTGCTGTGATTCGGATGACATCTTAAATTGAGGGTTCCAGTGGTTTCAACCGTTTATTCATCTCGGAGGCCTTCAGGCGTCTTAGAAAAAATTGCTAGCTAACTTCACATCTGTCGCCTTGTGTGACTCAGCTTATAAGCCAAGTAACGCTGGTCAGTCGATACGCACCTTAATACCTACTAAATTTTATCGGTATTCAACGCTAATACAGAAAGTAGGTACGTAGGTATCGTATGTCTGGCGCCGAATACAGACGGAGAATATTGTCTTAGGTCAGGAGATTCACACCTATACCTATAACTAGCCTATAGCTCGGTACCTAAAAATGAGATACTGATTCATGCAATACACATTATACAACTTCATAACTATAACTGTAACAGCCTTTTTGACTGACGAAAAGGAGGAGGTACTCAATTCGACACGTATATATATTTTTTATAACATATTTTGCTCGTAAAGTGGCTGTAATTATACCAATTTCAATATCGTAATGTATTTCATTACGCACTTGTGCGTTATTGTAATGTAAAACGCAAGTATTTTTTTAAATAAAGTAACATGTTTTTTAAGATGCTCCGTCCGAATGAACGATACTTTTAAAAACTTAGCAAAGAGTTTTTATGTCAGAAAAGTGGTCAATATTCTGGCAACCTAACAATCACTTTTAAAAATTGCTATAACTGCTTTAACAAGTAATTCAAGATTTATTCGTTTAAGAAAGTCAGAGTTTTATTAATTTCCTCGCAAATATGTTATAAAACGTCGTATGACATACGTGCGCTTTGAAAATGACAGCCTCTGCTTCCTTACAGCCCTCGCCTACCGCTCGGGCTTGCAATATCGCCTCGGCTGTAATTTTTAACTTACCGCACTTATATCATAATGTACTATTAATGTATAACCACGCATAACTTTTTTCATAGTTGTCCGATTTTAATTATTATTATTAATCCATTTATTTCGGTCATTACAGCCATAAAAATATCATAAAATTACAATTATAAAGGATTCAGAATGTCATCAATATCATCAGAATGTCATCAGTATAAATTAAAAAATTAAATAATATCCATAAAGACAACACAGACAGATAATATAGTGAGTAGTGACATCACAATTTTTGTCCCATAACGATGATCATCCACTTATTTTGTATGGGGCAATCTAGTTTATTAAAAATCATCGTCAGGATACTGTTGCGGCTGGCTCGCACTCGCTGTCGTAATGAGGCGACTTTCTTGCGGATAACAGCATGAAAGTCGTCCGTGCGTGCCTCAGCGAACATCAGAGATGCGCTGCACCAGCGAGGCAGCCGCATCAGCATCCTGAAGATGTCGTTGTACTGTACACGCAGAATGCTGGCAGCCCGACGAGTGTGACTCACCCACAAGCTGCTCGAGTAGAAGGACTGGCAATAAGCCTTGAAGAGGGTAACTTTTACTTCACTCGAGCAACGAGCAAACCGGCGCGCAATCATGTTCCCTCGAACTGCCAGCGCCCTGCGCTCCCTCTCTATATCGTCATCATCACAGAGGTCCTCTGTGACCAGGTGCCCCAAGTATTTAAATCTCGTCACCACCTGCAGGGCCACACCGCTAAGCATAATTGGCGGAACATGAGCGGGCTTAACGGTACCACTTTTAAATACGAGTACTTCACTCTTTTTAGAGTTATATTTTAGCCCATGTTCCGCCACGTATGCTTCACAAATCGCTATCAGTTGTCGAATAGACCCCACCGACGGACCCAGCAGCACCATGTCGTCGGCATAGCTAATATTATTAACGCACACGCCATCTATGACGCATCCCGTATGGGTACTGCTGAGTTCAACGATGAGGTCATTAATATAAATGTTAAATAGCAAAGGAGAGGTAATGCCGCCCTGCCGGACGCCACACTCCAAGCCATATGCATCAGATAACGTCCCAGCCCATCTAACTCTGTTTCGCTGACAACCATACCACCACTTCAGTAAAGAGACCACCTCCGGAGGCACGCCCGCAGTCCGCAACTTTCTCCAAAGCTTTCCATACAGCACGGTATCGAAAGCCTTGGAGAGATCGAGAAAGCAGGCATACACCGGCATTCTCCTATCCGTATAGTACCTGACAGCCTGCTTTAGACTCAGTATGGCACTTTCCGTCGATAGTCCAGCTCGAAAGCCAAACTGTGCATCATGCAACTCGACGTACTGTAGCATCGTATCATTTAGCAGGCTGTCAAGGACTTTTGCCAGTATGGTTGCCAGAGATATGGGCCGATAGTTATTTTTATCCGATGCATCTCCTGTTTTACATTTAATAATAGGCACCACTACCGTCCTAGTCAAATCTTCCGGCAGGTAGCCATGGCACAAACACAAGTTATAAAACATAGAGAGCACGCGCGGCAGGTGCACTCCAGCATACTTAAGGTGCTCGATGCTGAGACCGTCGTGTCCAGGTGATTTCCCTCTCTGCATACTATTAACTACTCTCTTTATTTGCTTCGCATTAAATTTTACGGTTCTCTCTGGTTCAACAATCTCAGCATCCAAAACCTCATGAATCCCCGAGCTAGAGCATGATGAGACCCTAAAATGGTCTTTGAAAAGGTCTGCGATCTGCTTATTATCACTTACCTCACCTATACTCACAGGGAGGCCAGGCTTCACATTCATTTTGTTCGTATCTTTCCAAAAGCTTTTAAAGTCCTTGGCGGTGTGTTGCGAGGCAAGAATGTCCATTTTGATTTGTTCTTGGCTGTCTTTACACCATTTTAATTTACTTTTGAACAATTTCCTGCTATCGCACATTTCTACATATATTTGGCCATTATTTGGTTTACCAGCCGAAACCCACGCCAAAAACCTTCGTCTGGCCTCCCTGTGAAGAGGGGCCACATGTTTATTCCACCCGGCAACATAACCTCCCCTCCTACGTGCAGAAACACGTATACAAGATTCAGATGCGGCCTCTGACAAAATGGTGACTATATTCGAGTACATTTCATCCAAAATACCTCTGTGGTTAATATTTGTACACATTCCATCACAGCATTGAGAGAGCTCAACAGGAAAATCAATTAATCTTAGTTTAGTGTGACAAAACTTATGATACTGTCCAATTTGAACTGAGGTGCGCTCTCCCCACGTTACTTTGTTGACTTTTGGCAGTGAACCTGCACAATCTGACATAATTCTACCACATGGAACTTTTCCTAAATCACATTCAATAAAAAGTGGGAGATGATCGGACCACACCGTGTCACGCTTCACCCAGATTCCCTTTATAGTTGGCAGTGTTCCTTCGGTAACTACACAATGGTCCAACCATCTCACACTCCCATGTACATCACTAATAAAAGTGAAAGTGTCCGATTCTGGGCCTAGCTTATTTAGATCCGCCCATATCCACCTCTCATCCTCACAAAATTCCAAAAGTTTTTTACCAAAACGAGCTCCAGGTTGTGCGTTAAAATCACCTAAGACGTATATAGCATCTACATTATGGCTTTCTTCTATAACAGAGCTAATTTTCCCTAAGCATTGTGTAAATTCCATTAGGTTATCTTTTTCTTTGTCATTTGAGTCAGTCGGCATGTAAACATTAAATATTAACACTTGTCTGTTACCTACTTTGGCTTTAATAGCCTGTAGGCGCACATCATCACAATCTACCACAGACACTGAATCGAACGTACTTTTATTCCACAGTAGGGCTACACCACCATGGGGTCTACCTCGTAAAATTCCAGCCGAAGTGTCAACTGCTGATGTCCCAGTACAGGAGAAGTCCTTGTCGACCGTGTTCAATAGGGGTAAATCGTGAGGCAGTAAACAATGCTCCTGTAATGCAATCACACTGGCTTGCTTGCATAATGCTCTAATGTCAGTCAGAGAACTCTTGAACGCTCTGCAATTGAACGATACCAATTTCACGTATGGCGTACTATCCATATTAGGTGTGAGTGGGCGGCCTCGCATCACCATGCGCATTATTTGCATGATCCTTGTCTCTATAGTTGACAAATCTTCGAAATGAAATTCCGTTCGGCCAAAAACTGTCGTCAAGGAATATCTGCATTTTCTCTTTTGCCACAAACACCTTAAAAGCATTATAATCTCTCTGTCGTCTCATCTTAATTTTTATGGGTGAGACTACTTCTTGAGTTCTAGTAAATATGTAGTCCGTAATATCCTTTATAGTGGCATCTTTATGTACATTAGTAATAAAAAGCGGTATTTTAACAATCGCCGCCTTAAATTTACAGTTCAAGTCCGTACTTGCTTTGCCCCTATTAGCAACGAATTTATTTCTTAGTCGCTTCTTCTGAACTATTTCCCATTCTGCATCCCTCGCAGGCTCATGCCATAACCCATTCATTTTTCCAACGTCAGCAAAAGTAGGCTTCTTACTCGTGTGCATACTAGCCATGGGTAGCTCAACTGATCTGCGCGAGCCGCGGTTCACGGCTCAGCTCAACCAGCTGAGCCGGATCTGCGAACCGTCTCACAGATCAGATCACCACAGTACAACAGAACTCGATTCTAAGTATGTAGGCACTTTAGCTCGCATGAAATAATATGCGTAGATTGACTCAAGTGGGTCGTTTGTGAATGACAATGTAAACTGTGGAGATACATTATCCCGTTCATATAAGTAGTTGGTTTGCTTATTGTTACACCTTTATGCTTGTAATGCGAGTTTCATGTGATACTAGATAAAGGTGATTGAATCAATGGAATGTACTTAGTTTGGGGAATAGTATTTGTAGTAGCGTACTGTTGTTTGAAAATAAATAATTTTGAATTGAATAGGTAGGTACCTATACTTATACTTAACCCATACTTCATTAAAAAATTGAGTTTTTTTATATTAATTGTGTACTTTCCTAAATGTACTAGTAGTTCTTCGAACATTAGATCTTGCGAAACCAGCTCAAAGAACATATTTGTCGAAAGTTAAAAATCACATCAAAATCGGCGTAGTCCGGTTGAAAAGGTTACGAAACCTCCCATTTATCCTTATGTATATTGTATATTTATTATAATGTATATACTCGAAAATGCACTTTATTTATTTGTGAATTAAGTGCATTTTCGAGTAACCTGTTCGAGTAACAGTTGCACATTTAAAAACATTAATTCCGCGTTAATTCTTTCAAACAAGAAAATATCGTCCTATTTTGAAGTCGGTAAAAAGCAACGCGTACGGACAGGTCATCATCGTCATTTCAGCCGTCGGACGTCCTCAGCTGAACATAGGCCTCTCCTATAGATCTCAAATAAGACCGGTTAGAAGAGGCAAGCATCCAGCGCAATCTTTCGGTCTCACTGAGGTCCTGATGTCATCTGTCTACGATTCATCTAGAACTTTTCGCGGACAGGTTAGTACCTACGCGCGAATAATAAAATTATTCGACATCGACCTTCGGAGATTGTCGGCTGGTTTCGGTTTTGTAGAGCGTTATCCCTGTCACACGCGCCATATCTAGTTAAACCTTTAATATGGTTGCCATTGTAACACTCTCCTTCTCTTTCTATGTTTCTCCGTTTCGTTCACGCACGGCATAGGTTCGTCAAGAAGTTGAAAGAGCGCGTCGAGTCGGTCGCGTCGCATCGCAAGTAAACAGTGAATGAACCGCAAGGCACGATTGAGCTGCCTGATCTGGAGTTGAACCGTGAGCTGTTGAGCCGTACTGGTGTGATCTGATCTGTTGAGCCGGTTCAGATCTGAGTTACACACGACTAGTGCATACTTTGACTATTATAGCTTGAGGCACTTGCCATATTATCTGAACGCAAAGTACCTGCCGCGCATTCTTCAATATTTGTAATAGCAGCGCGCGATGTTATCAGCTCCTTACTGAGTTCAGTAGTGGAAATCGCTTGATAGCCATGCTGGCTATGCACACGCACAAGCGCGAGGGAGGGCGCCGACATAGGCGGCGGCGAAGCGCTCGCCGGCAGCAAGCTGCGCGCGGGCGGCGGGCTGCAAGCGGGCGGCGGGCCGCACGCGGGTTGCGGGATGCGCGCCGGCGGCGCGGCGCTCGCGCCGGCCGACTGGCCATCCTCACCGGCACTCGCCGCAGTCGCCGCCCGGCCGCCGCCCGCGACGGATGCCACACTTTCACCGACCGACCGCTCTTCGTCACACAACACGGGAGACTTTCTATTACCACGATCCCGCGGCACGGGCTGCTCCATCGAATCCAGATTGTTTGTAGTAGGGACCGATGTGCTGTCCGTGATCGTCGGTTCAGTCGCAGAATCGTACAGTGATAATGCCATGGGACCACTGTTCATTAAGTCGGCCCCGCGAGTGCGAGTATTCACAAATTGAAATCTACCGACTTTGCTACTCGTATTAATCGGAGTGTTAATCAAAGAATCATACTTATTTGAATGTATTTTTGTTTCCGTAGCTTGCAATTCTTTTTTAGTTGCATACGTATCCTTGATATATTCAACTTCCGACTTCAATACAACGATGTTTTTTATAATCTATAAAATTTAACTTGATCTCTGCGACAGCTGTCAGAAAAATCACGCCTATGAAGTCCTGAATTTCTTAATAGGACAGACAGTACCTGTCAATGTCATACTTTGTGGACATGCCGATTAGTGAAGGGCGACGAATGATCGTGACCACAGAGTTTTAGATAGAGTTTTAATTAAAATATCGATAGTTTATACTGACGATATTTTAAATAAAACTTGATTTATCATTAATTTTATTGTATATTTTAATATCATAACATTTTTTACATGTGTAATTAAATTAAACCCAATTATATGTTACATTAGCATCGATAATAGTGAAAAACGTCGATAAATACTATCGTTACATTATTTTATGAGTATATAATTAATATCATAACACTATTTACATGTGTACTTACTTGATCTTAAATAATAGTAAGAAAATGAAATCCAATTTCTCACCTTGAACTACTCATTCGATTTAATTACAACATTGTTCGAAAATCGATTTTTTCCACCACTATCCCAACTCTAAAAATGTCAATCTTCTACTGTCGCAGAGATCAAGTTAAATTTTATAGAGTATAGTAGTGCGGTGACATCGCAGTGATCAAACGTCACAGGCGGTAGTTTGTGTAGTTCTTTCGCCACAAATATAGGTAACTTATCAGGATCTAGACTCTTCAATACTGTAATAATATCGTCTAGATCTCTTTGAATTTTCCCTTCAGACTTATTTCGCCTCTTGATCTTTCTGATATCCGTACTAACAGCTTCAAATAACAAATTCTTTGACTTCTCAACTTCTGCCACATCAAAAGACGATATACATATACGCATTAAACTTTCTTGGTCAATAACATCCATTTTATTCACGATATAGGAAAGAAGCTCGTCTATCACTACATTACAACTCGAACATTTCACTATTCGCGACGTCATATTTGCAACTAGCGATCAACCTCTAACCGCGACCGCACGCTAGTGCTGCCGCGAAGTCACTTAATAATTCTTCATTTTTTGGAAAGAGTATACTTCAGAATTGGACCTTTTTAAATTTTATCGAAATCAACTGAGCCATTTTTGATAAATCAACAATAATGTGAAAAATGCTACATCGATCCGTGCGAAATATTCGCGAATTCTGTATACGGTTGAAGACGGTGGGTTATTTTTTGCAAAAAATATTCACTATATGCATTATATAGAGAGAATACTAATACGTTGCCATTAAATTTAAAATTGGGCCTATTATCCCTACAATATTCCACATTTTCATGTTCCAGCAAACAAATAAATTGACAAATCTATTTACTGTTGTAATAATACACAAAGTAAGTAGACGTCGTATGTCTGACGCCTACGGCGAAGAAAATTGTCCTAGGTCAGGAGATATACACCCATATACCTAGCCTATACCTAGGTCGGAGAAGGGAACGCGGCTCATGGCGTAGTTTAACTACGTGTTTTTTAGGGATCACTGTAGTTAAGTAATGATCCGCACGATCAGTCTCCTGATGTGTGACCGCGGGTGGCTTATATAACTTAATACTACCGTGGCTCGAATGACTTGTTAAATTATAAGTTTAAGTTTTTGCAACCGTTTAGCTATATCAGAGGCTTTCAGACGGTTTAAATTCTCTGACACCAGCTAGCTTAGCATACAAGACCACGACAAGAGTTTATCAACGTGTGCAAAGGTGACAGATATATATTTCATCATAACTCTGTCACGTTCTGACACGTCGATAGTATTAATGTATGGTCCGTATGCTAAGCCCGCAGGACTATCCACCCGCTATACGATACTTAGTTGATATATATAAGTAGATATCGTACGTCTGGCGTCTTTAAGCGGATAATATTGTTCTAGGTCAGGAGGTATACAATTATACCTAGATCGGAGAGTAGAACGCAGCCCACGGCCACGGTAATGATATCTCATTACCGTTCCACGGCGTAGTTTGACTATAGGTGTTTCATAATTATTCATATTCATTTATTCATAACTATAAGTTACATGTCGAACAAAAATTAATTTACTAAATTGCAAATCATAATAATAAATAATCGATTCAATGAAATAATTAATAACAATCAATACACAACAATTATTAACAATGTGTAGTGTCACAAATAAATCAAATAGTATTAATAAGTTAATTTCGAATTCTTACATTAATTAAGTCACTCTACCTTTGGTAGAAAGTCTTGTACCTTATAGAATGCCTGCTCAACAAGCCAAAATTTCTAAGCGATCACTGTAGTTAATTAACGTTCGGCACGGTCAGTCTTCGTCGTGGTTGTTTCAAATGTCGTGTCAGAAACTCAGAAATTTTAGGTGCGGCTCAGAAACTCTGACCAGGGCGATCCAATTACCTCAATAAAGAAATTTGTTTTTGTATCTAATGAAAATATTTAAAAAAGCAACCTATGCGGTACTGAGTATAAATAAAGTATAAATAAATTAGAATATAGCAGGTGCCCCGGTAGTGGCCACTGACTCGGTAGTGGCCACTGACCCGGTAGTGGCCACTGACCTGGTTGTGGCCATTTTGGTGTCAAAATTATTGTATAAATGGTAGTTATAAACAATGTAACAACATAAATAATATTGTTTTTGTGAATCTCAAATTATTATTTTTTAAGATATTATTTGAACATTAAATTGTCCAATTAATCGTTAAAATTCAAAGTGGCCACAAATGATACTAAGACGGCCACAACCGGGGCGCCTACCCGTAGCTAAAAATATTTAATAAACTGCCAAACAGTTTTATCTTATATCTAAAAGATATCGAAAAGGAAAACTGTACCATAAAACAACTAAAAATTATTCTATTTATCCAAATGTTATTACACATTAGACGATTTTTTAACGATAATCTAACTAAATCGTTCCAATACAAATAAAGAAATTGCCATACCCTTATAGGGTCATACGTATCACTATACAAAACCCGCCGCGATGAAATTTACATAATTTCAAATGTTGCAATAAATGATTTGAGTTTGAGTTAGACATCTTACTCGTATGTCTGGCGCTTACAAGCGGCGAATTGCCCCAGGTCAGGAGGTATACCTATACCTAGCTTGTACCTATAATATCTAGGTCGGATAGGGGAGCGCAGACTTCGACTAGGTTATGATATCTCGCGGCTTAGGTCGGGAACGGATGAATAACCCTGTAGACCCGGAGAACCGGGGAAAATAGGATGACGATAAAATCTATTGTTTATAACTTTATACTCTTCATAGGAGTTCACTTAGATAATTATTTTTCGCTAAAAATGTCTATTTTTAACCTACTTCAACCGTGTACAGAATTCGAATAGTTCTCACGATTCGATGTAGTAATTTTTATACGAACATTTTTATTGATGTTGCAAAAAAGGACTCCGCTAATTTAGATAAAATTAAAATGAAAACACCGCATCAATCATTTGATTTGAAATTTAAATTTTATTTTATGTGTGTTGTTTTAAATTAATACATTGAATAGGGCCCTTAAACTTATTTACCTACCTTCAACACAACACAGAGCAAATACACAAAATATTTTTTTTTAAAACTAAGATTTGTACAAATATTTACATTGATCTCATATTAATTACATCAGATTCAAAAAACTAATACAATTCAATTCACAATAACAATAGGAGTGATCGCGTAACATACGTAAATAAGCCTGTGCTATAAGAGAGATAGACAGATAGAACTCTTTATTGTGTGCACTTAGTACAGAGTAGATACTTAACTTACCTTACATTAAATTAGTGCCACAAATGGTGGCCTTATCGCTGATAGCGATCTCTACCAGGCAACCACTGTACGGAAAGAGATCACAAACAAGAGTATAAATGGGAGTATAAAAGAGAGACGTTTTTTTTTTCATCGGACAACGTACCGTCAATAATTAAATGCCAACAGTTTTCGCCGGATGGATGTCCGGCGCGTCAACACACGTTCATTATAAACCATAGCCGCGAATCCGGTGAAAGAACGGTCCGTTGTCCGGTGAAACAAACTGCCGTGCTGTAAAGCATTAGTGTCCGGAATATTGTCAAAATCTCGTCGAACCATTTGGCTGCCGGATGAACAGCGCTCGTTGTACTTTCATAGGGACATTTGTATGTATTTTAAAAGCACCAACCAGAATATTTGTATAATCTCCCTCCGGTAGTCATTTAGAGCTATTTAGCCCAAACACGGCGATGTCGACGCGACTTCGGAACTCATTATGATACGAAATATTTGGTGTCCAAATGAGATAACACTGGTCTCTATTCTACTTTTCGTAAGCCCATAGATGCATAGAACATAAAATATATGATATAAAGTACATAACTAAAATAATAAGCATTGCCATTCAGCGTGGCAATGCTGCCAGCATGCTGGGCACGCTGCCAACTGGCAGTGGGCTTGAGCACTTGGATTATCTTTAGACCTTCAAGGGTCTGTGGATGATCCAATTGCTTTCTATGTAGTAGTAATGTAGTATTGTCATTTATATGTAAAAAAAACTAAAATAGAATAATTTTGTTGTTTAAAAAATATGATATAAAGTAAATAAAATAGGATAATTTTGTAGTTATATTTATAGTAGACTAGTTTTTTCCCGCGGCTCCGCCTGCGTAGTTTTTTGACTTTTGTGCTATCCCACAGGAACCTCTTACTTTTTCGGGATAAAAAGTAGCATATGTCATTTTCCAGCCCTTGAACTATATTCACACCAATCCGTTGCTCCGTTGCTGCGTGAAAGAGGAACAAACCAACAAACTTCTCAGATTTATAATATTAGTATAATAATGTACGTATCAAACGCTTGTACCTAGTGCATGATAATGTAATATTTTTTTTTATTCCTGTTTATTGATTATTTTATTAATATGAAACTGAATTTGATATCGTTAGATATTAATTTTCTTTTTCAGTTAACACTTCCTATTTCTTTTAGGTACATATTGAAATTTAGTTGATGTAAAGTAAAGTAAAGTAATTTATTGGCCTTATAACATCTCGTCATATTGGGCAAGTCATTTACAGTAATTGCTTAAGAACTACTTATTTGTATGATCTACTTATGATGTATGTTGAAATGTATGTATGTAGTATCTTTATATTTTAAATTCTTATTTTCTTACTTACCTACTATAACTCTATATGCAGTATTCATCTCACGTTGTAGACCATTGTCTAAATACCGGAAGTCTGCGCAGGTTCCGCTTTTTTCTGAAATAATATATTATTCTAGACCAAACCGTCTAGGTATAGAATGAGTCTAGTTCTAGGAATACTGGTGCATTTCTGTTGTAGGCTATGCAGAGATATCCGAAACGGACCTAGATTTTTAAATTTTTGTACGAATGAGTTTAGACAAACTATTATGAGTAGGTATTATTTTTACTAATAAAGTACTTACTTAAAAACGTTATTTTAATATACACGTTTGACTGCTGTCTTTGTGTTTAAAAGGCTCTGTACGAAGCTATCTTCTCACACATAATACCTTTATTTTCTTATAGAAGACATGTGTGACAAGATTATTTTTTGCAAAAATTAGCATGACTGACTTCACCCGTGTACAGAATTCGCGAATATTTCGCACGGATCGATGTAGCATAATTGACACTATTGTCGATTTATCAAAAATGGCTCAGCCGATTTCGATAATATTTAAATGGGACCAATTTCGAAGTATACTCTTTCCAATAAAAAAGAATTATTGAAATCGGACCACTACGAAAAAAGTTATACGTGGTTATACTCGTACATAAAAAAAAAATATACGCGTCGAATTGTATGCCTCTTCTTCCTTTCCTTCGTCGTCAAAAAGTTATTTAACAACAGTGATAAAAATCTTTACAAAATACAGTGAAATAAGTTACCTAATAGAAGGAATATACCTTTAAATTATGTTTTCTTATGACAAATCTAAAAATGTTTTTCTTATATTACTTTAAAAACAATTTACAACGCTTAAATCCAAAGCGGATTTTAGATTTATTAAGTAAAAAAATAAATTTCTAAAGTTTATTTACATAGTGAAGAATTTGACTGTTATAAATAAATAAATAATTCTTTATTGTTTCACACCATAACAGAAAATAAAAACAATACAATTTTCACTTAACCTAGGTAAAAACAAACGGCGGCCTTATCGCTGGAAGCAATTTCTTCCAGGCGTTGTTCGCGGTTGTATGTATGACTTTACACGCAGTCATAAGATAATATCAAATTTAAATACTGTCAGTGAACCCGAGAGTCCGAGACCCCTGCTCCAAGGCAATCATAAGAACTAGACCAGTAGAGTCGTCAATCACATCTATATTCACAGCTTCACATACACAATTACTGTAGACTTATAAATATGCAGTACATAAACTTTCAGTCCTGCTAACACACTCGCCTAGGCCTGGATTCTACGGTGGACAGAGCGGATATGATCCGAAATCTGATTAAATTGCACTAGTGACAGACAGCCTTGGACGAGGACGTTACCGCCTCTTAAAACATGCGTCCACGCAGCCCAAACACCGGCGCAGTATACGCGACTGGCAGTACCTGATGTTGCTACTTTTAGAAATTATCTAGCACACCACATAACGGAGCATGCCCAGTGGGAAAATAAATTAAAACAGTACACGGGTATTTTGACTGTCTCGGTGGCTCAGTGGTTAGTGACCCTGACTCCTAGGACAATAAGGCGTGAGTTCTATTCCCACCCAGGGCCAATATTTATGTGACAAACATAAGTGTTTGCTCTGTGTCTGGGTGTTATTTAGGTATTATCTATATAAGTATGTATTTAAAAATACGTACATGTAGTTTGTCAGTCTCTGACAGCCATATCACAAGCTTTGCTTAGTTTGGGGTCAGAGATCGTGTGTAAGATGTCCCCTAATATTTATTTTATTTTTCTTGTCATACTTCTCATCGTTATTTTCGTGGCTTATTTAAAAGAATTATTTGTTAAAAAAGCTTTAGCTATATATTTGCGGCAAAAGTTTTGTTATAAGAATCAATAGAATTGCTTCATTTAAACTGTGAAACCTATGAAAGGACTTAACGGAACGAGGTTAGGTAAGAACAAAAAAAATTACAAGGCGGTGCTTTTATAACTTCACACATCGCACATCTCTCTTGAAAAAACAGCGCATGAGTAACATCACAACTAATTTGTTGCTTCCCTTCCACTTTTTTAGTTTTAAAATTCTAGAGCCTTTGTGTACTGATTCATAGTTTACTGTCTATCCGTTGTTTTCGCGGTCCCTAGAGACTGCTTCCTAATCTGCAATGCCGTTACACTGATTGTGTTTGTCTGCCGATAACAGTAGGTATTTCAAAATAGACTCTGAGATATTCGGGGATCGCCCCCTTACGACTGCGTAATTATTATGACAGTTTGAAAGACATCGGCAGAGAACGCTTCTCAGTTATCTTTGAATTTGCTCTCTTTGCTACATTTTTTTTCTCGACATCGATCACTGATTATGTTTATAGATTCTATAGTATATGAAAATAAATGAAAAATTAATGTAAAATGTTAGTAATTCAGACATTCATTAATCCATTAAGTGATGATTAAAATATTAAAATCGATAATTAATACGGATCCTGATTGTACGCCGGCGGGAGGCCTAAGTACACAGTTCCTCAATTAAGTGATTAAAATATAAGGATTACATACTTATAAACATTCTGTTGAGTAAAATTCTGTACAACGAAAACATTATAGGATATCTTGTACTCATTTCTACGGGTCCAAACCTGACACAGCGAGAAACTAATCATTTTCCATGATCTTTGTCAAAAGTCAATTATCTTTTAATAAGGAACAATTGATTTTCTTCAATCCGGTGTTGGTCCCATGTTAAAAGTTGTTCATCTCGATGTATTAGTTAAAGTCACCATTAAAAAATCGTTCGTAAGTTACAGCAACCCTATTTATACTATTTTTTAAAATTAATTTACTAGGGACGCTAACAACCTGTTAAGCTCCCCACTTCACCATCCCTACCCTCTTACAATTTACTAGGGACGCTACCAACCTGGTAAGCTCCCCACTTCACCATCCCTACCCTCTCACAATTTACTAGGGACGCTACCAACCTGGTAAGCTCCCCACTTCACCATCCCTACCCTCTCACAATTTACTAGGGACGCTAACAACCTGGTAAGCTCCCCACTTCACCATCCCTACCCTCTCACAATTTACTAGGGACGCTAACAACCTGGTAAGCTCCCCACTTTACCATCCCTACCCTCTCACAATTTACTAGGGACGCTAACAACCTGGTAAGCTCCCCACTTTACCATCCCTACCCTCTCACAATTTACTAGGAACGCTAACAACCTGGTAAGCTCCCCACTTCACCATCCCTACCCTCTCACAATTTACTAGGGACGCTACCAACCTGGTAAGCTCCCCACTTCACCATCCCTACCCTCTCACAATTTACTAGGGACGCTACCAACCTGGTAAGCTCCCCACTTCACCATCCCTACCCTCTCACAATTTACTAGGGACGCTAACAACCTGGTAAGCTCCCCACTTCACCATCCCTACCCTCTCACAATTTACTAGGGACGCTAACAACCTGGTAAGCTCCCCACTTCACCATCCCTACCCTCTCACAATTTACTAGGGACGCTAACAACCTGGTAAGCTCCCCACTTCACCATCCCTACCCTCTCACAATTTACTAGGGACGCTAACAACCTGGTAAGCTCCCCACTTCACCATCCCTACCCTCTCACAATTTACTAGGGACGCTAACAACCTGGTAAGCTCCCCACTTCACCATCCCTACCCTCTAACAATTTACTAGGGACGCTAACTACCTGGTAAGCTCCCCACTTCACCATCCCTACCCTCTCACAATTTACTGGGGACGCTACCAACCTGGTAAGCTCCCCACTTCACCATCCCTACCCTCTTACAATTTACTAGGGACGCTAACTACCTGGTAAGCTCCCCACTTCACCATCCCTACCCTCTCACAATTTACTGGGGACGCTACCAACCTGGTAAGCTCCCCACTTCACCATCCCTACCCTCTCACAATTTCCCAAATTCATTTCTCTTCGTAAACAAGAAGCTATATTCGTCTGGATAAATAATTCATGACGGATGACGTCACATCCCGTGACGTCACGCATTTATATGATATCCTGCGGCGTGGCCCGCGGATGAAATATGCATCACTTGTACGCGCGGAGAATTTTCAGTATTCCGTAATTGAGTTTTGCAATTTGATGAGACCATTGAAATGTGTCTGGAGAAGGCAATAGTAGAAACATTTTTGTGAGACCAAATTTAATATAATTATTTTTTGCAAAAAATGGCATGACCGACTTCAACCGTGTACATAATTCGCGGATATTTCGCACCGATCGATGTAGCATTTTTCAAATTATTGATTAGTAGCATTTAACAAAAATTAAAAATATACAAAGGAATTATGTATAAAAAATAAAATAAAACAGGGCTTTCAAAGACCCCATGCGACCGACGCAGTTACAATAATTAGCGCGACCGACCTAGGGTTAAAATAAAACTACGCACTATGAAAGTACTTATAGTATGTACTGAAGATACTTAGGTATAAGGCTATGGTAGTTTTAATCGTATTTGATTGACTTCGCAACATTTGCCCTGTCCTCACTACCTTATATGTCAATGTACGAGACCTTTTATTTGATTGTTCTTATTTATTGAAATAAAAATTGTTTGGTTTCCATTTCGGTGGAAAATAATGCGAGTTGTAAAACAATACTGGGCTGACGCCATTTTCTTTTTATCACGTATTCAGAGGGTTTTAGAAAAATGTATGTGAACAAAACAAAACAAAAGTGTTAAATGAAGTTATTTTTATTTGGGTACAATGCTTTAAATTCTGTGCGGTTTTGCCCATGGTAGTTTAGTACAACTTTACAATGTCAATGTTACAATTCATATATATTTTGTACAGTGAGTTATTTTCTAGAGAAAGACGGACAGATTAATTTTTACAATGTGGCCAACACTTACTCGTACCTAGTCAAAAGTCGATGAAATTTTTGTATAAACTGCTAAAATAAAAAATCTGCATTTTTTCCTATTTTGCGGTTGGTCTGTGGTAACAATTATTGGTCGTAACGATGAGTACAATAATATTTTATCTAGAGTGCCCGTCGCCTAGAGAAACACCCAGCATATACAGGGTTATTATTGGTAATAAATAATAATAAATAATAAATAAATATTTTGGGACATCTTACACACGGCCTCTGACCCCAAACTAAGCAAAGCTTGTGATATGGCTGCCAGAGACTGATATACTACATATACTATTTTTTAAATACATACTTATATAGATAGCAACTAAATAACACCCAGACACAGAGCAAACACTTATGTTCATCACATAAATATTTGCCCTGGGCGGGGATCGAACCCGCGCCTCTTTGATCCAGAAGTTAGGGTCACTAACCACTGAGCCACCGAGGCAGTCTGAATGAATGAATACTAATGAATTAACATCCTTTTAGGGGCTTATTCTGTATATCAAAACCAACAACTTTAGCCAAAACTGCTGAGCAGAAAACTGAAAAGAGCTGAACAGCTCTTTTCTGTTAGCTTTAGCTGAGAGCTGTTGTTATGGAACAGCATTTTTTTTGGGATTTGATAAAAGTCGTTGAACAAAAGTTGATACCTAGTTATGATGTACAGAAGAAGCCCTTAAGATGATGCTAATTTATTACCAGTAACCATGTATACGTTGGGCTTAAAATATTGTGTAGAATTTGAGTATTATATTCTATCGCTGTGCCTATCGACTTGGCTTTTTTTAAAGTTTGACTGATATAGTTATAGATGACACGTTAGATTGCGCTTTTAAAAGGCTAAAAAGGTATTATTTTTTTATTTCGTACCATGCGTTAGTCGTGTCGGGCTGAGCCAATTTATTCGTATGATATTTTTAAATTTTATTTTATGCATTTATAACCTCATATTTTCCTAGACATTAAGGTTTTTGTTCAATTCTAATTAGAACCTAATAAAATAATAAAGTGCACGGCAGATTACGATCTACCTCCCGTAATTAGCCACATTAGCGTAGTAATAAACCTCTAGGATTAAATATTAAAATTAATTTAACTAGTTTGGCCTTCAAGCTTTTGAACTCTCTCTGATGAGATTTTAGTATGAAAACAACACAATTTGCGAACTTTCTATAAAAAAAAACATTATTATAGGTATTATTTAACATCATATATTCTGTTTTTGACTTACTTAATCTAAAACTACTACTACTTAAGTAACATTTTGTTAAGTAGAGCAAATGCTTTTATGCGAACAAATTGCTGATATTTATTTGGCTTACATACACATCTGGACATAGGTCTTCTTTAAGGATCTCATACAACGCGCCACGGCGGTCTTATTGAGGTCGTCAGTTCACCTTTTGGTTGGACGTCCTACGCTGCGCTTGCCGGTTCGTGGTCTCCACTCGTGAACTCTTTGTCCGCATCGGTCGCCACCTTCGTGCTTGCTCACTGCCATGTTAACTTGCGAATCTCCTAGGCTATATCGGCTATGTTGGCTGCCCTTTATTTAAAAACTGTGGCGCTTATAGCTTAGTTTGACTAGGTGTTATTAGCGGTTATCGAAGTCAAGCAACGATTATCACGGTCAGTCTTTGGATGGGTGACCGAGGGTGGCATTTACAGCTGAGCGCTACCACGGCTCAGATGACACGTTAAATCGTAGGCCCCGGTTGTTTAAACCATTTAGCCATGTCAGAGGCCTTTAGGCGGCTTGAAAACTTTGACACCTGCGCTAGCCACCCGGCCTATGCTAACATACTTACTTTTTATATAAATAAACTCTAATTCACAATGCAGTATCCCAAGTGTGTTTTATAAATTTCCTCAAACAAATAGGTATGAGCATGCAAAGTGGACTGCAATGTGAAGCATCTGCTTTAATAGATATCAGTGCAATAAGAGCGCGTATGCAAGGCATGCGGGGAGCATTGCACTGGTTGCGTCACCGCATCCTTGCGGGACACGCACTCGCGTTACATGACTCGAATGTCTGAAATAGCTTATACAAACCATTCTACAGGGTTATCCAGAACTAGTGTACTAAGCCGAAGGAAGGTAATTGGTACCATCATTACGAAAAACTTTTACTATGGGGACAACTTAAATTTCGAGAAAAAAATTAAAGATTTTGTCGATTCTGAGTTGCAATTTAGTATGGAACAGCTGATTTTCTTCTCGAATTTTGAGTTGGTCCCATAGCAAAAGTTGTTTGTAATGATGGTCTTAATCGCCCCCTTTCGGCTTATTAGAGGGAAGCAGATAACTCTGTATATTGGCTGTCTCTAAACAATGGACACATACTCGTACCTACAAAAAAATGTTTTATGAAACCTTAAGAGGAGTCTGAATCGATCACTGTTTTCGCGTCACAGAAAACGCTGAGAAAATTTTCGGTACATCTTTAGATAAAACGTTTCGGGAGAAAATTCTTTTCACCCCTTAAATACTCGTAGTAGCAAAATGTTATGTTTCTGGTGTCAATCGCTTAATTAAGAAATATTTCACGGTCGTAAAAAATAAGACATTTTTTAGAAAAGGTTTTTGTTTACTTTTCAGACAAGTTTTTGCGTAAAATATGGCTTTTTAAAGGCTTATAACTTTAAGGTTATTTAAAGAACTATAAAAACTATGGCCTATAATCTTAGCGAGAAAAGTGCTGATTGTATGAGAAAAATCTCTCAAATCAGATAATATTTATAGTCGTTTTTGTACTGGCAACTTGGCGCCTCACGATTGCCTTAAGGTGGTTTCACTAGATTAGCGCGCGAAATTCAATTTTTTTGGATATTTTGGCATACACACTCAAATAGAGGCCATTTATAAATAGGCAGTGTTAACGAGATAGAAACCTTATAAACAAATAGTGGTCAAAACTAAAAACTAAGGTGAAAATCAGTTGATTCACTTTGCATAGACTGACCACTAATTTGGTTTTAGATGTATGTACTCGTACCTATGTCGTAAAAATTTCCTATTCATGGCCCCTAAATGCTAAAAAATCCCCAAAAATTTGAATTTCCTCGCTGACCTAGTGATTCAGCCTTAAGTTGCTATTTGGAATCGAACCCTTACAGAACCCTAAATGATTGCATGTACCTAGAGGGATATTTTTAGAATAACTAAGGGGATGAAAGTGTCCGTACTTATACTTATTCCTACATACTTTCGATTGGGGTTAGTGGGATTGAGGGGAGGAGATGAGGGAGGTTCGTTCACAGCAGTTTAACACCTCATACTGTGGACTTGTGTTGACTTTTGAAACGAATTTAAATTTTCTACATTTTGGCCTTTCGCGAAACGAAAAGCTACTTCTAATCTCGCGTCGTTTATTTTAATCAACATAAACAAGACATTATACTCTATAAAATTTAACTTGATCTCTGCGACAGCTGTCAGAAAAATCACGCCTATGAAGTTCTGAATTTCTTAATAGTACAGACAGTACCTGTCAATGTCATAATTTAGGGACATGCCGATTAGTGATGGGCGACGAATGATCGTGACCACAGAGTTTTAGATAGAGTTTTAATTAAAATATCGATAGTTTATACCGACGATATTTTAAATAGAACTTGATTTATCATTAATTTTATTGTATATTTTAATATCATAACATTTTTTGCATGTGTAATTAAATTAAACCCAATTATATGTTACATTAGCATCGATAATAGTGAAAAACGTCGATAAATACTATCGTTACATTATTATGAGTATATAATTAATATCATAACATTATTTACATGTGTATATACTTGATCTTAAACAATAGTAAGTAAATGAAATCCAATTTCTCACCTTCAACTACTCATTCGATTTCATTACAACATTGTTTGAAAATCGATTTTTTCCACCACTATCCCAACTCTAAAAATGTAAATCTTCTACTGTCGCAGAGATCAAGTTAAATTTTATAGAGTATAGAAGTAATTAATCATATGTAGGACGTAGGTACTTATCTAGTGTGTGTGTATACGAATCTTTTTTATACATATTTTATAATTCAGTTCTTTTCTGTTCTGTTTCGTTAAAACTGACCACAAAATTTGCTAACAAACGTCTCAAAAATCTGAAAAAGAAAAAGATTATGATATAAAAATACGCAACACTCGCTTTCTTTTGGCAGAATTAGTTTAAGTCAGAGAACGAAAAAAAGAGTTAATTCAAAACATTCCTCTAGAACTTGGAACTAAATAAGTTCCTAATAGTCATATCAAGTCCGTCGCTAACTAGTTTAACCCGTGGTCCATTCTCTACTGTCTAATGTAACTACCGTCTCACTCTTGCCTTATCGACATGACTGAGACAGTCATAAGACTCTGCTTATAGGCTAATCTACTAAGCCCTTTAGAATAAAAAGTATACAGCCAGTATAAAAAGGCCGGAATCAGTGTAAGCAAGAATTCCGCATAAAAAGGCAACAAACAACGACATGACTTTTATCACAGAGATCTAGAGAGAGGCTTTGTTTACCCGCCGCTTGAGACACATGTAGCAAATACGCAATCACAGCAACATGTTTATTTGCGTCATATACTCGTCAATTGCGGAATGCAGTGTTTATAGCTAGATCTACTCGTAGACATGCCAGCGTCTCGCAGACAGCGGCTGCGGTCTAGTGTTCGACCAATCACAAAGTCCGAAATTTTTAAATCAAGTTCTGTGATTGGTGGATCTATTGGTCGCAGCCTTCTGGGGGACGGTTTTTCTGAAACTGTCAGAATTTGAGAATATTATTCTTATTTCACGGATTAATACAATCGCGCCTTGAAAGTAGTCACATAGTAACGCTCATAGAGTAGTTTGACTGACTAGGTGTTCGTTAGCGATCATCGAAGGTAAGTAGTGTACGGCACGGTCAGTCTTTGGCTACTACTAACTTAATTTTGGCTAACTAACCAAACCCGAAGTTCCGATCAATGCATAATGAGAGAGGTATTTATTTTAGCGCGATTAGTCCTGTAATACAAAGTTTATCATGTATCATCTTGAGAGCTCTGTGCTTTTAGTACAAAGCCCGGAGTGGCATCTTGTGCAAATAATATCGGGGAAGCAAGGGTTCCAAGGTCAAGGCAAATCCCTTTTTTGCCCTTTTGCCGACCGCAATATATTTTTTTCTGCTTTTTCGTAAGTCATTTGTGTAAGCGCACAGAAAATAGAGTTGCTAGCTGCGACACGCGGCTTTGTTCGCTATTTTAAAGAGATTTTGATAAAGTAAATTGAAATGTGATGTTTAGATCAGTTTATTTCATATTGCGAATAAATCCAAGCGATGGACAGCTTCACTGCACAGACGCCAGTAAAATTGATTCAGCCTATAACAACCATGGTGTGGTACAGTTGATTTTATCGCGATTTCCAGGACCAACCTGGAAATCGCGATAAAATCAACTGTACCATACTTACATATTTTTGTCGAGAGAGAAGAACTTCTTGAATTGAAGTTCATTACATTTTCGCAATTTCGGGGTTAGCTCCATAGTAAATGTTGTTCATAATAATGAGTATACATATATGCCTCTAAAAATACTAGTTTAGTGTGAAACTAGCCCTGGTGTCAGAGTTTTTAAACAGTTAAACCACTCGCGGCCATGTCAACAAAGTCACGGTAACGCTCTGTTGTAAATACTATCCGCGGTCACCTACTTATTGTCAAAAGATAGTCCTTATTAACAATGCTTCAATTCTATGATCGTTAAGAAACGTCTCTAGCTGAGCTCTCATAGTAGAGTAGCTCGCTACATTGGAACGGCTCTACTTACTCGAAAGGAGCTCAAAATTTCACCTTCTCTGACACCAGATGACGACTTCAGGGCCGAATACCGAAGCTATTATTACCTACAGGGTTGTTCTGAAAAGGTGTGCTAAGCCGAATAGGAGTGATTTAGACTATCATTATTTATAAACTATTTTTACTATGAGGCCAATCCCAGATTCGAGATAAAAAACCGGACAAGTGCGAGTCAGGCTCGCACAACGAGGGTTCCGTACAAATCCAGAAAATTTCACAAAATTGGGAAATAAGTTGTTAAAATCTCTATTATACTATAACCATCGAAAAAAAGTTTTTTTTTTTTACTTTTCTCGTCATACTTCGAAAATTACAAATTTTTAAAATAATTAGAAACCTGTTTTAGCATGTGCTAATGAAGTTTTTTTTTTATCTGATACCTTACATGATACGATTTACTCACTTTGAATTTTGAACCCATATTTTGTGAAATTTGAGGCCCTATTTTTTGTGATTTATATAAAAATGTACAATTTTCAGATTTATTCATATATGTGTACTCTGAGACAATGCTTCTCGCCAAATTTCATAGTTCTATGTCAACGGGAAGTACCCTGTAGGTTTTAATTTTTATGAGTATCGAAATATGCGATTTTTTACGACATAAACAGCTCTAACTTTTTTAAACGATAACTGAGAAGTATTTCTTTAACACAACTGCAAGAGACTATAGATATACGTATATAGATCAAATGTCAACTCGATATCTTTACGCGTTCCCGAGATAAAGAGTCTTGACATACACACAGACGAAAAAACGGACAACAAAGTGATCCTATAAGGGTTCCGTTTTTTCCGTTTGAGGTACGGAACCCTAAAAAACAGCCATTTTATGTAAAATCGCAACTCGAATTCAACAGAATATTAAAAACAGCTGTTTTTTTTTAATTTCAGGTTGGACTCATAGTTAAAGTTGTTTGTAACGATTTTCTGAATCACCCCGTTTTGGCTTTGAACAACCTTTCTAAATAAAGCTTAAACTCAACTTAACTGACACCAGGCCAAGCTACTCAGCCTGTGCGAACTTCGGCACTTCAGGATTAACCTCGTTGTTTCACGCACTTTCCTAAGCCTATCTTATAATTAAAGCTATCTATCCAGAGGCTCATAAACACCATTTTATGAAGGCTAACTTTACGAGCTCTCCGACATAAAAATATACTAATCATATTATTACTAACCATCCATTTTATTAGTTTCTCTGTTATTGATAGTTCCATCGTGTGTACTTCTAGAAAAAATAAACTACTAGTAATGTAGGTGCTATTACATTTTCTTATTTTATTTACTGTCAATAAGTTCCTATACTCTATAAAATTTAACTTGATCTCTGCGACAGTGACATTGACATAGAAGATTGACATTTTTAGAGTTGAGATAGTGGTGGAAAAAATCGATTTTCAAACAATGTTGTAATGAAATCGAATGAGTAGTTGTAGGTGAGAAATTGGATTTTATTTACTTACTATTATTTAAGATCAAGTATGTACACATGTAAATAATGTTATGATATTAATTAAATACTCATAATAATGTAACGATAGTATTTATCGACGTTTATCACTATTATCGATGCTAATGTAACATATAATTGGGTTTAATTTAATTATACATGCAAAAAATGTTATCATATTCAAATATACAATAAAATTAATGATAAATTAAGTTTTATTTAAAATATCGTAAGTATAAACTATCGATATTTTAAATAAAACTCTATCTAAAACTCCGTGGTCATGATCATTCGTCGCCCATCACTAATCGTCATGCCCATAAAGTATGACATTGACAGGTACTGTCTGTACTATTAAGAAATTCAGGACTTCATAGGCGTGATTTTTCTGACAGCTGTCGCAGAGATCAAGTTAAATTTTATGGAGTATAAGTGATGAAGGTTCGAAGAATAGGAAAGCTATTATACTCGTAGTTGGCGAAATGTTTTGTTGGAAAAGAAAAATTACTCGACGTGATGGCCTATTTTAGCTATTTTTATTTTTTTAATCATAACTTAACCAAATGCTGATGAGGTCTAAATTAGTCTCGAACAGAGACTACGCACCAGAAAGGTGAACCGACAAAGCACATATAATCATAGATGATTCTACCAGGATCGCATAAACATGCAAGATGTCAATCTCTTCCAAGCGATCTTATTAGAAATCCATAGGCAAAGCCCATGTGGACGTCCTACGACTGCAGAATGATTTTTTGAATGAAAATACGTCCAGAGTCCTGAGAAAACATAAGTTTTGAATTCAAGAATTTCGCGTGAAACATATATATATATATATCTATTTCCAATTATATAACTTAAACGCAGTTTTTATTTTATTTAAACATCACGATTGACGTAAAAACATTAGGTAATCCAAATAAAATTCGCAAAGTAAATCTACCTATTGCATTGATGTGATGAAGGTATTATGGGAACAGTCGCGCACTGAAAAACCAGGTCAGCCTTACCGTGAGTAGCCGAGCTAGGACGCGCACCACGTAGATAATATTTCTTTCGACGAGTCAGAACGAGATAGAGTTATGGCGAAGTATATATTACACGTCGAAAAGAGTTCTTTTTGTGGCTTTTGGTGCTCACATGCTTGGCCTACAAGACCAACGCAACCCGGTCGAAACGTAGCGTCGGGATAAGATTAATGTGTCCGAATATAATAAGATATTTAAACTCCTGAGATATCTTTAAAACTATAAACATCAGTCCGTTTCATTACGTATTTGTATCAAATTCATTTAAATACAGCATTATAAATGTCAATATTAAATATTATAATAATACATTCAACGTATATTCCAAACGAATGAACAAACGTGACGAAAATATGCTAATTTTTTTTTAAAATAGTATCTGGTACATTTTGTATAAGTTAATGAAATTATTCACATTTAAGTTGCGTTAAGAGTATTCCGTATTCCATTCATCTATATTAAAAATAGAATTGAATATATTCATAAAGTTGCTTTTTTGTTACGTTGAAACTTAGAAAGTTATAAAAACTATTAATGAAATCAAGAAACAAAAATATTTGTATCTATATGAAGGATACATGCTAGAGTCGACTAGAGCCTATAATTTAACTGGTTATATTTGTTGACTAAGTTCATTTATGTTATAAGCTCGCTAAATTGTTAAGGGCAGCAGAATCGCAATAAATATTCAAATGTATTTGTATTTATAAATTATTCTTTACAAAAAAACTAGTAACACAAAGCAATAAGACTCATGAAAAATAAACGAACTACAAACCTTTTATTTCGGTCGATAAAAAAAACGCGCGCGCATTTCCCCTCTAATATGTTTTCAGAGTTAAAAACTTAATGCATCAATATTAATGCATTAAGTTAAAATATTTTTCTTCTCGTTTATTGCCTAGTAAAAAAATGTAATAACATGGTATCAGCTTAGTATGGCAGTTCCGTGTAACCCTATGCGGTAATTCTGCTACATCTTGATAAGGCTTGGTACCTACTGTGTCAGAGTATCAGATAATCAAGCTTGGCAAATGACCGCTGTGGCATATTGACAGAGATCAAGCATAGGAATAGTTTAGTTGTAGAGACTTGGATTTTTAGGGTTCCGTACCTCAAACGGAAAAAACGGAACCCTTATAGGATCACTTTGTTGTCCGTCTGTCCGTCTGTGTGTATGTCAAGACTCTTTATCTCGGGAACGCGTAAAGATATCGAGTTGAAATTTAAACTGTATACGTATATCTATGGTCTCTTGCAGTTGTGTAAAAGAAAAACTTGTCAGTTATCGTGTAAAAAAGTTAGAGCCGTTTGTATGTTGTAAAAAACAGTATATTTCGACACTCACAAAAATCAAAACCTACAGGGTACTTCCCGTTGACATAGAACTATGAAATTTGGCGAGAAGCATTGTCTCAGAGTACACATATATAGGAATAACTTTGAAAACTGTACATTTTTATTTTAAATCACAAAAAATAGGGCCTTAAAATTCACAAAATATGGGTTCAAAATTCAAAGTGAGTAAATCGTATGATGTAAGGTATCATATAAAAGAACTTCATTAGCACATGCTAAACCAGGTTTTTAATTATTTTAACAATATGTTTGTACGGAACCCTCGATGTGCGAGCCTGATTCGCACTTGTCTGGTTTTTTTTGTAATTATGTTGATATGTCACTATCACTAGGTACATAGTACAAAGTCGCTTCCCTATCTGTCTGTCCCTATGTAGGTACGTATAGCTCAATGGTCGAACCGTAGAGATAATTAGGAATTTCATTTATTTGTGAGAGAATGTCTTACGCTGCTCTTCCCCATACAAGATCACTTTCGGCAAGTCAGTCAGGATTGGATATTGCGCAGCTTGTAGCTAACTTCATTCCAGCCAACTAGTTTGACGCGGCCTGTAACATGGGTTTATCTATAGATCTGGTTCAAATAAAACTAGACTTAAACAACATATTTATAAGTACCGAAAATATACTTACGAGTACGTCTGCCTAAAGCAGTCAAATTAAACCGATTGCAAAAATAATCTTTATTCTCAGCTAGTCAAGAGCTAGTTAAAATAGGCTAACTACGCAATAAAACTCTAGCGGGTCTATTAAATAATTCCCATCGAGTGCATGTCAAGGAATCTAACCAGCGAATTGTTGCGCATACCTCTGCAGCAACCGAGAGGGATGCACTGCGAGATGAGGTGCAGAGTGAGCGGGACAGACCCACTGACCTACATCAATAAGTGGACATTTGCAGCCATCGAGCGGAAGAATGCTGCAGTGTGTGCATGTGTACGTCGCTGTGTAAGTGGTTGTGTGTGTGAGTGGAATGTTGGGCTATACAATATAACGGTGGCATTCTTTGGAATACAAATACTTGATGCAGTAGTAACTATATTGTTTAGAACCATTTTGTGGCTATTTTTTTATAACTTTTGCGGTTAAAGACTTCAAAGTTGTTAAAGTAATCATGATACTAATTCAACTACAATACAATACAACAACACTATTGACACCAGAAATAAACGCTATATGCAGGTTACTTATTTGGTTTATTACTTATATAAACTTATTTTGAATAGTACCTACAAAGTATATGGGTGCTATGACAAAATTAATTTTTTCGGTGCATTCGCATAAACTAGACCCGTAAATTGGGTAGGTTGTTTCGCGCGAAAATGCGTATTCGTATAGACTACCTAATACCTATAGATATTAATATTATATACCTACATAAAAACCTTACTCTTTAATTACTATCTATTAAATAAACGAATCAAAATTCGTTGCGTAGTTTTAAAGATATAAGCATACCTACCTAGTAATATTTTCTCAAAGACTTCTTCGACCGAGACGCATCGACCGTGGTTACGGGCAGATTACATATTTTAATTGCGGGAATAGTCCTGTAGCATAAAAATAATGTGCTAAAAACACGAAAATTTAAAAATAAAGAACCTATGTCCAGCTGTTGGACGTCCACGGCTGATTTGATGATGATACAATGAGCTACTCAAAGCAAATTACTTTTATTACAAAAAATTGTCAAAGTAAGTCAGTGTAGGTAACAAGTCCATTCGTATCGGCACCATAAAGGCCTCATACGGGCCGGGTTCGTTATGGATAATTAAAGCCCTTCCAACAACTACTCTCTAGCCTTGACCCGAGAGAGGTGATTCTACCGCACTCGATATTGATTTTGTCCCTCTCTTAGAAAAAGTTATTTATTAGATGAAAAAAAACACAGGAAAATAAAAAAAATAATCGGCCAAGTGCTAGTCGGACTCGCCCACGAAGGGATCCGTACCGTATGAAGCCCCCCTTGGTATATTTTATTTTTAAAGTAAATATTTAACTAAATACTTATTTTGTGAATATTTCAAGCCTGTCACCGTTATTGATATTTAGTGAAAAATGGCCAAACATTCAGGTTTGTTGTATGCGAACTCCCCTTAAATATTTTCTTTCTGTTTTTATAACGGCAACAGAAATACGTCATCTATGAAAATTTCATCATAGTTCATGATATACAGCCTGGTGATAGACAGACGGACAGACGGATAGTGCGTCGCTTTGGTGGTGAACAGAGGTCAAACCACATTTTTAGTCAAATTAGTAACATAGACAATCAACCCAATTATGAACGCGCCATCGTAAATTTATTACCAACGTAAAAAGTGTTCTCTCTATCGAATGCCGAAAGTGAAAAAGAAACAGAAATAGTCTAATTAACTGTTATAATTACGATGGTGTCTTCAAAATTGGGCCTAATTACCAATTATTATATTAAAACGGGGATTCAATAACGCTATTTTTTTTTCCTTGTAAGACTCTAATTTTTATCAAAATCGGACCAATGGTTTAGAAGATATTATAAAAAATATATTTTGTAGTTGACCCTTGTCCCTTAATTGCTCGTTATCACAAAACTTGATTTTGTGGGTTAGCTCTCTTCACCACCAAAGCGACGACTGTGGAGTCTTAGTAATAGGGTCCCGTTTTTACCCTTTGTGTACGGAAGCCTAAAAACAGAGAAAATGGATTATAACTTAACTTACAACTAGGTATACTGCACTACTCTTACTCCTCGTGACCTGCACTATCGTGTCACAGGGGCGGGGTGCATTTCTCCCTCCAGTATTGATTGACCCGAGCCAGGGCATCTGTGTGAAACTACGGAGCTAGCTCTGGGCCGCTGGAATAACCTACTGCCCTACTTTTTTTATTTTAAATAGGTTTGCGTTTGACTATATACTGCCTGATGGTAAGCAAATACGTGGTCTATACGGTGTAGCGTGCTTACCTTACTTAACTCTAGTTTAAGTCTCTTTATAAAGATAAGTCTCGAAATAAGCAGGCTATTTATTAAAATCATTTTGTACACAGCTAAGTAATAAAGTTTATTTGTTTTTCTATTAGAAGATGCATTTTTACCATAGAATAAGAACTTGTCATTCTTTTGATTTATTTACTGGTGATTTGAAAACACCCATGTTGTACTTTAGCGGGAAGACAGACTCAGGCAAAGAGGTTCCACATTCTGGCTGTTGGTATGATGAATAAGGACTTGGATCGTTTTATTATCGTTACTATGTTTTTGTTTGTGTAATAAATATAAATAAACAAGTAAAAAACATGCAAAATCCCATACAAAAATGTAATATTTTGCTTGAAATGAATATTCACAGAATCACAGAATATTTTATTATTTTATACTACGGGACTAATCGCGCACTAAAATTACGAGATAAATAAATACCTCCTTATCAGAATATTTATTTGTATATTCACTTCAAAAATATATAATTAAATTAAAATAAAAATATTAAGGGGGCACCCATACGGTATGGAACCCTTCGTGTGCGAGTCCAACTCGCACTTGGCTGATATTTTTTTACTTTAAGTCAATGTCTGAAGTAAATTATTTGTTTATATTTTATTTTTAGTTCAGGATAGATATTAGACGAGTCTGTCAGAACTAAAGTTATTAATGAAATAAAAATGTCGAGGGCTCCAGAATTAGGCTGGCTCTTGTATTTCGTGCCAATGATGTTTCCTATTGTGCCCAGTGGGCCTTCTTTTTTCTATTTCCTACAAAAAAGGTTCGTTTGGTTCACAAAAAAGGCTGGAACATTCTACCTGCGGGCTGCCATTAGCGTTTGTTTGATTTTGATCCCCTGGATTGTGATAGTTTTCTAAATCTTTATAAAATGTCATTTAGTGACAAAAGGTATCTCATTTTCTTATTGATCAGGTTTCTTACCTTTCTAACCTTTCTAAATTTTTTTTTTAAATTATAAAACCTATACGTAGGTAAGTACTTACTTAGTTACTTAGGTGGTGTGGTGTCAGTTTTTAAGACTTTGAGATGACTGAACTTCCGTTACCTACAATTGGACGTATCATTCGAGCCACGGTAGCGCTCCGTTATAAACGCCACTCGCTTTCATCCGCCCAACGACTGACTAATCTGTTGTTGTAACAATAACGAGTTTATCTTCCGATTTCGTCGCGCCATTTTGCTTAATTAAACGAGTTTTAGTAACAATATCCGTCGTAACTATAAATGCTAAAATAATAGGTTCAAAAACATTTTCATAAAACTATTTGACTCTTCAAAGCGGCTACCAAGTGGTTATAGGTCGGCAAAACTGTTATTTTTGCCATTAGCCCTATATTTTTATGGGATTCGTTACCCAATACCAGGAAAATTGTTATAGTTATATCTATAATAATATGGGTAAGACAAACTTTTCTATTTTGGTACGAAAAATAACGATAAAAATAATATTTTAATGTTCAGACATTGAATTTCATTTGCGATCGGTGTACATCGTAGTTGGTAACTATAGCTCAGTTTTATACTCAGAAGAATGACATGTAATAGAAATATTGCTAAATTTTACTCAAATTTATACACACTCAACACACACGCATACACACACGAATCGTTTTGTGGCGTTTCTCGTGTTATTTTGTCACTTTTTAATTTCATTTTATATTCTGTATAATTGTATAATTACCCAATAAAAATAGTAATTTAACTCAAAAGTCGCACCAATACCCCTTTATTTGGTAATTACTTATGTTTTGGACTCTGCGATACAGGATTCTCCTAGTGCAGGGCCCGCCATCAACCTGCAACCTTCTACTTAGCATTTCTAAACTCTAGCTCTAACTTACTTTTAAATGTAAACATTATGCTTAATAAATGATTTTGTATTTTGTAAATAAAAACTACGTTAGGTACGTTTTATTTATATCTGGTTATACAGCATACGCGAGAGTGAGTGAAACAAAAAAGCGCCATGTCTGTCGCATATGTCAAAATCACCAGTTGAATCAAAATCAATTGGAATGTCAAAATAGTTAAAAATTTGGTTCCACTTGGTATTTTGCCTTTTTCGGAAATTTGAACTTTCTAGTTCCAGTATGAAGGTTCAAATCTATGATCATTTTACCTTCCTACTTTTACCTTTTTGAATGTGGACACCCGAGATAGCTCAATGCTAGTTTGTGAAATCACGTAAGTTCGAGTGTATGTGCATCTTTTTCTAACACCTTTTAAATTTCATATTTAAAATGGGGCAAAGTGATGTATATCCACAGTAGATACGTATATCTCTTTCTATTTTAGTACGGTTTCTATTACTTTAGTTCAAATTCTATGGTTTTATAGATTTTTGCACATGGGGTTTCTATTCTTTAGTGACGTCAAATTATATCAAAAAAACCGTAGACATGAAATATAATTTTAACTTCTTCACACATTTACGATATCACACGTATATGATTGCCCGGTATCGAGACTTATGTACCTACTTGCCTACTTTACTTACGTTTACATAGTTGAAGATTGGAGATCTGAAAACGTACAAAGTAATTTAGTTTTGTTACGAGCTCCTAATATGTACCTATATCTAAATTTTCAACTTTTGACCACAAGAAACTTACGTCGTTTTGACTAAACTTGAAGTCAACAGCAAATTTAATCAGTTCAAAGACCTAAGAAAATATTTATAATAGACGAGGCGTCTACGTACATCCAGCGTGTTGAAAAGACAAGAACAAGAGTTCAAAATTTTCTTGCTAGAGAAATAATGAATCTTGAATAATGTTACTGAAAAGGCTCATATGTATTTAAAATCTCTATTTGCCTCAGACTTGAGAAACTTGGTGATGAGTTTTGTGATACTTAGGTACCTAACGAAGTTTTCTCCCAGAGAAAAGATCTGTAGAAGCGAAGCGCAGCTACGAAATGGCGTGACGTAAATAACTGATCAGTTGCTTGGTGACGAGGTCGTTTTTTTCCAGTCATACTACTTATCTACCTATATCTTTAGAATATGCACGGCATAATATAAAGGTATTCTAATGCGTAAATACTTTCGCGATGCTTTTTACGAATATCAACATTTGTGCTATACGTTTTGCAATAGGTACTTACGATAAGTTTACGGAGAACACGTACATTTTCTGCTAGCTCGCAGCAAAGCTTACGACCTATCTCTCTTCAAGCACAAATATTCATAGTTCAGCCAACCTGAGGCTTATTACTCTCGGCGAAGATTTACGCAAGTTTTATTTCTTAAATGACTTAATTGACTTGTTTTAATGTCTGTTTCTTTTGGAGTGATTAATGTCGGCTCCGCGCAGCTGAGGCCGTGGAAATCTTGGCTTTTCGTGATACATTAAGCGCTTTAAATTAATTTTGTTTGGGGATTCCATTTCGAGTTGCTCGTTCATAAGTTACTGCGGCTTCGCTGGAGGGAATATCTCACCGACGCAATTTCGCCAAATTGGAAGGTTTTGTAGGTACATTTATTGTTTAGGAGTATTATTCCTATAGCGAGAATTGTCAAAATCTTATCTCAGAAGCTACCTATAGGACATTTGTAGCGTTCAAGCATAGTTTGGCTAGGTGTTTGAGTGATTTATCAAAGTTAGGTAATCGTACGTCCGGTAACAGTGACATAGTAGCGAAAACGGTCATAGTTATCACGTGGGATTACTAGTGTGCGAGGAAGATGCAAGATTACGTAAGGTCGTGTGACAAGGACGGAAGTATAACCTTGACCTGCGCAGTAGGTGCTCGTAGCGCCATCCCGCGGTGGACGAATTGGAAATTAATAATTAATGGCAACACAAAATGGAGTACTTTTACTGAGGTCAATACGGGATAGGTAGATGGCACTGTTCAGTAATAAAAGGTGGGATTTTACGATCCAATGTTGGGGATGATTACATTAAAGTCCATGTAAACTCTTTAAAAGAGATGTAACGATTTGATATAGACATGACAAGTGACGTCGTTGATCAAACAGCAGTTCTTGCCGTGATCATGTGTTACGATTTTACTACTTTAGGGCATTTCTACTTTTTTCATTATTTTAAGGATGTAGATGAGAATTATTTGACTGGATTTATTGTTATTCTTAAACGTAATTGTTAGAAGTAAATAGGCAGACAATTTATGTTCAAATTTTTACACGTGTCAGCCTAATTATATCAGCAATTAAAATTGATCGTCGGGAAATTATGTTTATTTTCTAATTCTTGTGTACGTAATCTAGATAATATTACAATTAATAGTGTAGGTCAGAGCGCGAAATTCGAATATTTTAGGGTTATTTGACATTTACAGATAAACTACTCATTTTAAGTTTACGAAAACTCATTTAGCGACCATAAATCGACTATTTACGAGAGTGGTCAGTTTATGCACGAAAGTGCATCAACTGATTTTCCCCTTAGTTTTTAGTTAGTGGACTTTGACTCGGGGAATCCACCTCAAATTGTTTTCGTTATAGAGAAGCTATGCGTTGTATTTTGTTATGTGCCCTAAATAATATTTTGACGCAATTATATATTATAGGAAAAATATTTAAAAGTTTTAATCCCATACAACAAACCTTAATTTTTAGCCGTTTTAGCTTAATATTAATAACGGTGACAGGTGGATACTTAAATATTTTGTTAAATATTCACTTCAAAGTCAACTTCAAAAATAAATAATTGAATAAAAATAAATATTTAAGGACCATACGGTACGGAACCCTTCGTAGGCGAGTCCGACCCGCACTTGGCTGATTAGTCTTCTTTCAGTTGGCCTTGTCTAATTTCACAAGAAACTGCCTCTTCAACTTCTGTTTATTAGCTTATGATCACTTATGATAATGAAAACTACTGCTGAAATATAATAATAATTTATCTTTTTACCAAAGAAGTAACTTATCAAGATGTCACAGGCAAGTTTTCTTTGATCTTTGGACGGTATTTTGGCAAATACTCACAAAGAAGTTACATTACACGAGCCGCATATAGGGTTGCCATAGCTCAGAAATTTTGCCGAGATTTTAGGACATGTCCTATTATTTCAATGCTGTGGCTAAAGAGATTGCGACTGGATCTTTTACTGCGTCTTTTAATTCTTATCCTTCGTTACTAACTTCCTTACTAATATCTGTTATAAATGCGATAGTGTGTTTGTTGGTTTATTGCTCTGTTAGTTTGTTCTTATTTCACGCAGAAACGGATTGACTTGATTTTTGGCATGTTTATAGTTTGAAAGACGGAAAGTGACATAAGCTAAATTTTATCCCGACAAAATTGAAGGTTCCTATGCAATAGCACAAAACTCAAATTATCGCGCCGGCCAAGCTGCGGACAAAAGCTAGTATTGTCAATATAATAGAGTTTTCAAACCTCGTTTTAGTTATAAAGCAAAAAATAATCGTACCTACATTGTATACAGGGTTATCCAAAACTGCTATACTAAGCCGAATGAAGGTGATTAAGACCACCATTATGAACAACTTTTACTACGAAGCCTGGTATCGGGAATTCGAGAAAATAAAATCAGCTGTTACGTACTTTTTGTAGATTCCGAGTTACAATTTTGTAAGAAACAACAGGTTTTTTTTCTCGGAATCCGATTCGTCCCCTAAAAAGTTGTTCATAACGATGTTTTTTATCAGGTTAATCACTCTATTACGGCTTAGATACAAGGCAAGCAGCTAACCATGTACATAAAGCGTACAGAAATAAATATAAATATTCCAGGGGTTTCATGGAAATACCGAATTTCATAAAAATTGTTAGAACCGATTCCAGGATCAGAATTGTGTACAAATAATTAAGCATTCAAGAATTGCTTGTTTATAGGTACAAGATACCTACACTAAATACCAAAGCTCCGAAATAATAATAGGCGCAGACGATTACCAATGAAACATTTGTATCGAACCCTATTAAAAAAATATTATTGGTCTCATGAATCGAATTGTAACTATCCAGAAAGCCATGCCAAACTTTTGCGAGAAATACCGGACTTTTAAATTTTCCGTCTGGTAACCCTGGCCACAGAGGCTACACGCGCGTGAATTCTGTTATTCTGCTAGGCCTCGGGCTGATTTGTAATTTACTTGTTCATAACTTTTCATGGAAATTGGAATCAAGTTATAGGGTGGCTAAAACTTTTTGCATACAATTTGTGCGGAATCCTAAACTCTAGTAAAGATCTTTAGTCATAAAATTGCATGAGACACTCCACTGACGATAGGTTATTTTGTAAAAGAAATAGCAACATTTTTGACACAACCTGTACTTTCGACGAAGATAAGATGGTAGAGATCGAACTTCACTTCAGGTAAGTTCGTTTGGTCTAATAAGTATATGCGTGTAATCGAACGTATTGTACAATGCCAACTGCAATGTACTTACGACTTTACGAGTAAATGCAATCGTGGTACTGGAGGGCCGTGCAATTGCAGACTGAAAGGTGTGTTACGTGGAAAAACAAAGTTTAGTAAAACGATTTAAATAGTTTAATATATTAATATTTTTAATAGTTATCACGTAAAATACCCAGTATTATTATAATATCTTCTTTGACGTATCTAAATAATTTAAATGGTATGCTCAGAAATTGCGCTACTTATTCCTCCCATCACTTCGAGCAAATATATAGATATTTGCTCGAAGTCCCACTACTACTTATTGCTTATCGAACGGCCTCACTAAGTCTACAAAATTATCACTGCAGTTATGAATTATATCATTCCAGCTTTTAGGCAGTTAAAGACAGATATTAGAAAGGTAAAGAGTTTCTAATATTTTCGCCGTCCCGCCTTCCGCCCCGACTTCGCTCAGGTGCATTATACATATAAACCTCCTCCTTGAATCATTCTATCTATTAAAACAAACTGCATCAAAATCCGTTGCGTAGTTTTAAAGATATAAGCATAAATGGGACAGACAGACAGGGAAGCGACTTTATTTTATACTATGTAGTGATTTAGATTGAGAATTTTGACCGGCTTGCTGCTAGCACCTACCACTACCAGTAATTTTAATGCGTAAGTAATAGTTTTTAAAATCTCAATGCTACTGAAATACGCCTCATTTTACATTTGGTAAGTGATTTTTATTTTCTTAAGTCTATGTAAGTTGGGCGTTACGAGTATGCGTGCCAGTCATAATGTGTGGCGTCAGCGATTATGTCGGTGGTATCTTTGACCAGTCCACAAAAACACCGAGAATGGTTTGAATTTAAGTAGGTAAGTATCCATAATCCATTGCATAATGGAAGTTTTCTATAAATATTTCGCCATTTCTTATTTATTTGTGTAAGTCGCTATAGAAAACTGGAGGAGGAAACAAGGATTCGTAAAAATCTATCCCTGATACTATTACAATATATGTTCAATCAAATACTATTCTCCTGAAAAGCGTTTCCATCCAATTTCCTGGATTCCGAGTCATAAACAGGCCACAAAGCCCACATCTCTACAATCCTCATATCAATTTACTAGCAGTACAAAACAAGTGTTACCAGGTCTAAAGCAAAATTCAGAACGGCAGGGCAAAAATAATTAGGACTTTAGATTTCAAATTGAGGCAACTACAGTGGCTATAAAACGTACCAACAGTTTTTTTTTTAAACTAATTGAACTGTACATTTTTAAATATCTCTTTTTTAACCGTTTAACTATGTCAAGCGGTTAAAAACCTCTGACTCCAGGACTAACCACCAGCCCTGTGTCAGATTGTAGATACTTACTTTTTTGGTGTAATTTTTATCTGGTAGCAGCTTGTTTATTTATAGCCTTATAAAATAAACAAAATAATGACAATAATGAACAGAAGTCTGTGAACATTTAATTTTTTGTTATTAAACGTCTTTATTAAAGGAAAATATAGATCCCTGAAAACCAGACAGTTCCTGGCAAATCAGGACTTCTGGCAACACTGGCTTGTTTCTCCTGACACGCGCCATTGTTACGTTGATTGATACCCATCCGCGAAAGTTATTACAGTTTTGATATGTCATGGAAACGAAAGGTTTCCACGAATAGCGAAGCCTATACAAGACATTTTTGGGCCAAAAATCTTGAATTGTGTAGATCTCTTAAACAGTAGATTTCGTCAGTTGCCTTTAATGTTATTTAAACAGTTTTATAGACCGAAGCAAAGTTGTGATGTCAACTACAAGCTAACTTAACGGATAACTTAATTCTGACTAAAGCCTACTTTAATAGCTGCACGAGCAGTGGCGGAATTACCAGCAAGCTGAGTAGGCTGAAGTCTAGAGCGGCAGATTGTAAGGGGCGGCATATTTCGGACTATTTATTTTATTATTGACAAAAATAAAATTAATTTGTAAGAATAGTAGGTCCAATTATGAAGGCGCCATCGTAAATTTAATAGCAACGTAAAAAGTGTTCTCTCTAGCGAATGCCTGAAGTGAAAGAAACAGAAATAGTCTAATTAGCTATTATAATTACGATGGTGCCTTTATTATTGGGCCTATTATGTATCTAAATATTATAAAGTCTACAGAAATAAAATCAAAACATAATTCGTTTTATACTGCTTTTGAATACTCGGGCAGCAAATACGTAATCCGGCAATGTGCGCAAGGGTTGGGTTTCGCACAGTTTGTAGCTAGCTTTACAGCTTACAGCTATTATTCGGCCTATAAATAAACAAAGTTCCGAAGCCAGACGACTAATGTAACCGTTTCCTCTTGCCCTACAGATGTGCCGGTAAGATGGGTGCCGCCGCCGCGAGCCACGCTGCCGTGCCTCGTGCCCGACCCCGACCGGATCCCGGCGCGCCGCCCGCCGCCGCCGTTAGAGGGCGAAGACCGACAGAAACTCAAGCCCTACACCTGGCAGCGGGATGGTGAAGACCTGAAACGGTAAGAATTGAGAACCCAAGAGTTATTATAGTTATAAACAAAAAAAGTTAAATAAAGTTTGTCGCGAACGCAGGACTTGAACCTGGAACTCCGGATCACTAGCCCGAAGCTTTTCCAACTAAGTTAGCTCCACCTCCTTTGCCCACGCCCAATTTGTGAAGTGACCAACTACCAATTTATATTGATGAATATCTTACCACCTAGTATTCAAAAACCATATAAAATTAAAAAATAGATCAATTGAGAACCATTTCCATAAAAAAATCCTTTGCTTTAAATTCCATCCATCCATCAGCCGTTGGATGTCTACTGTTAGAAATAGGTTTCCCGTATTTCTAATAATACCTATTGGAAGCGGCTTGCATCCAGCATGCTCCTACGGTCTTGATAAGGTCATCTGTCCACTTTGTGGGAGGATGTCCTAGGTTGCGCTTGCCGCTACGTGGTGTCCACTCGAGAAATTATCGACCGCATCGGTCATCAGTTCTCCGCGCTATGTGCCCTGCCCACTGCCATTTCAACTGGCCAATTCGCTGGGCTTCGTTGGTAAAGGTTCTTCTGCGTATCTCCTCATCTCGATTTTGATCTTGCATAAGCATAACCAAAGGGATTATTTTCATTTTGCCTCAATGAGATCGCCTCTAAGCTGACCGGTAGGGCAAATAGGCTATTTCTAATTGCCCTAATAATATTGCCTCAAAAAGTGAACAAAAACATTGTTGGGAATCTTTACGTCTGAGGAATCTTTGTGCCCTTGAAGGTTAAAGGCAGAAGGCGGCACTCATGGTCATAGAAACTGCAGTACTGGTTCGGGGACAGTAGCACCTCATTATTTAGAGCAGCAGCTTCAAAAGTTAATGGCCCTCATATTGTCCAACCTCCAATAGGAGTGAAACTTCAAAAATAAGAAGAAAAACCGGTTAGCTTAATAGATTTTGGCACAAATAAGTGTACCGATATTTTGTGACACTTCTGGCCGTTGAGGTCTATACGTTCTCAAACAGAGACCTACTGGCAAGCGCTGCTTACAACATTCACCTACAAGGTGGTCTCCAAGAGAATTCAACCACTTGGGTGGTCTGACGACGTTATTAAAACTGCGGGATCGTGCTGGTGGCGCTTCCCACAGCTCTTTTTGGAGATATATAAGGCAGCAGATATTCTAAGGCTGAATGTGATGAACATCTGACTTTCAATGACTTGTGACTGATAAAATATGTCTTTTTATCTGCAGATACTCTGAGACCTTGGATGTCCGTCGCAAGGAGCCGCCGACGGACGGTCTCTACCAGTGCACGCTGCGCCACCAGGGCGGCACCGTGCTCGGATACCCTATCAATCTCAAATTCGCTCGTGAGTATGCACCATTCTTCTTATCTGATGTGGGGCGATAGGTCCTGTCCCCGTAATATCTATGCGTTCTAGCGATCAGCTCTGCTTTTCCTTCCGTCGCCACGTGGCGCAAGTAACTGCGCGAGTAGGAGAAAAAGCGATTGCCCTGATGCCGGGGCACTAGAATACGGCTTCGGTATCCCCTGCCTGTAGTAAGAGCCTACTAAAAAGGGACCTCTGGGTTCGTGGGTGGTCAGAGATGGGGCTCTGGCCATCCACTCAAACGGACCCAGATAGGGCGGCAGCGTGAGTGGCAACGTTGTCGTAGAGGACCGCAGAAGCCTGGTTCTAGTACTAGGCGAGTAGTCGTACAAAATGCTGGGAGCACCGGTGCGTTTCTTTGGATATCCTGGAGCTCCCAAGAGGACACAAAGGCTGGCCACCGAGGGGGTTTTAGTGGGTACAATCCTACATAACCCGACTGCACCCCAAAGCAGTCAAGCATCTTTCGAAGATTTCCCCCTCGTAAAAAAAGGAGAAAAAAAAAGCGAAGCCAAACGTCTCAACGCGTACACGATACAGCTGCTGCGTGAGGTATTTTGTGCATTTCCTGCTTTCAGCGTCTGTTCAAGCCAGCTCGGTAGCTCAAAATGACGAAGCGTGGCTCTGGTACGCTAGCACAATTGCTCTAGTGGCTATATAGATAGGTACACCATCATTATAAGACATTAATTACTAATGATATAAATATTTATATGATATGTGTAAGAGAAAAGCCGTAGTAACGATCTTACCTATTATTGTAGAGATTTTATTTCTCGTATGAAATTGCTTCTGGTAACAATATAACTTACTCATGACATGAGTCATGCCTTATTCTCGCGCATTTTTGACCCAAACCACATTATTTGAAGACATGACGTGCTTTCATGCATGCATGTATGGGATAATGTCGACTAAAATATTTTTATATGCTTATGTAATTTTATATCAGCCATAGGACGTCCATTGCTGGACATAGGCCTTCACTGAAGATCTCCAATAAGACCGGTGATGAGTTAAGTGGCTTGCATCCAACGTGATTCTGCGGTCTGGGTCTTCATGTAGGTCCAACTTTGTAGGTGGACGTAAATGTATCTGCTGAGAAAATTCAAGGAACACGTCAGTCTTCTTCTCAGTCATAGGGATATCCACTGTTGGATACAACAGCCCTTTCCTATACAGAGAAAGGATGTACTAAGTTGAAAGAGGGTGTTTCAGACCAACATTACTATGGGGACCCATATTCCTTCTACAAATTCCAGTAGTTCTAGTTGCCTATAATTCCCTACTGTCACCTAGTTTGTAAACTAAGGGAATATACGTTAAAAAATGATCCAAGAAAGGTCGTATACGATAGACGTCGCCTCGTAGATGAAATTTAAAGTCGCGTACAGCGTGTTACCTCAGAAGCGATTCGTAATTTAAATCATACTTATATAAACTGTTTTTATATAAGTATGGTATTTGGTTTGAAGTAGGGCCACATATTGCGTGGAATTTGTTCTATTATTAATTATTCGTAGTTTGTGAATTAGGTTCCTTAATCCTTTAATGTAACAGTGAACAAGAACGATCGAGATGTAATCGAACGAGTCAGAATGAGCCAGGGACTTGTATGGTATTTCTAATATCAATAAGGAATCAAATATATCCGAGAAATATTCCTTTATATTGCGCGGTATATCGCGGCCATTGTTACAATAACTATACTCCTACTTGTAATAAAATGTTGTAGAAGCACGAGTGGGTTTTTTGTTACATTGTTTGTGATTTTACTACTTTTATATCGCTTGTTGATTTTTACTGTTTTGTTTGGGTACTGATAATATAAGTTAGGAGATTCTGATGAAAGTTTCTGTGGCTTCTGTTTTATGTTTGTAAATTAAACGAGGTAATAAATGAGGTTTTGATATTCGACACAAGTTTTCATTAATTTATTTACTTATTCATTAATTTATTGATTTATGATAAACAAATGTTTTATATTATTTTTGGAATTTTTGCGTATACCACATATATTTTCGAGTACATACAAAAGTAATTTCGTCATAAGTGTGCCGCAATGTTGCCAGCTTTCGGACACTTAAAAAACTTTCCCTTACAAGGAAGATAAGGAAAAATGCGGGATAAATAGTTTTTCCTACTTTCCTCGAACAAAAACCTCGTGTATCATTCATGCATTAAATTTATTCGTCCCGATTCCTAAATGAGCCCTAGATAGACTCCCCCCGAAATTTGGGTCGATCCACAAATTACCCGAATGTTAATTATAATAATCGAGTTTCAGGAATATTCGGTAATAATTCATGATATTGTGTAGTGTCACTGAGGAGAAAATGTTGACAGAGGTTCTAGTAGTGTAGTTCTGTAATGTGTTAATTTTGTTTAGTGTTGTCCACACAAGAATGTATAGATACAGAGGTAAGCTTAAAGTTATGTCTAGTAAAATATTATTTTATGTATCGACTAGCTTAAACCCGCGGCTTTGCCCGCGTTGTCTTAGTACATAGGTACTTACTTAAAATGAAACTTGCTTAAGATGGTTATTTATAGCACGCAGCAGCATTGCTATAAATAACCAGCTTAAGCAGCATTGCTTAAGCAAGTATTAAGACATCCCAGTCCATACTGGGATGTCTTAATACTTGCTTAAAATTATAAAAGCTTGCCGTTTGGCTTGCATTGTCGTATTACTCACAATGATAATTGCCAATGGTCTGGCCCGTGTTGTCTTAGTACTTGTTCAAAACGATAATAGCCCGCGGTAGGTATAATATCTAATAGTCTGCGATTTGGCCCGCGTTGTCTTAATCCTTGCTTAAAATTACTTGCAAGGATAATGCCCACGGTTTGGCCAAAATTGAAACAGTATTTGCCTATAAAGATAATAGGTCACGGTTTGGCCTGCGTATTATTAGTACTTGCTTAGTTATAAGATGGTTATTTATAGCACGCAGCATGAACTGGGATGTCTTAATACTTGCTTAAAATTATAAAACCTTGCCGTTTGGCTTGCATTGTCGTATTACTTACAATGATAATAGCCAATGGTCTGGCTCGTGTTGTCTTAGTACTTGCTCAAAATGATAATAACCCGCGGTAGGCCCGCGTTGTGTTAGTACTTACTTGATTAAAATAACAGCCCGCTGTTCAACCCGCGCTATCTTGGCATTTGCTTATAATAATATCTAATAGTTCGCAGTCTGGCCCGCGTTGTTTTAATCAATCCTTAAAATTATAATAGCATGCCGTTAGCCTGCGTTTTTGTATTACTTGAAATCATAATAGCCCACGGTCTGGCTCGCGTTATTTTCGTAATTGCTTAAAATGATAAAAACCCACAGTTTGGCCCGCGTTTTCTTGACACTTAAAATAATAGTAGCTCGTGGTTAAGCCCGCATTAGGCTCGATTATGAAGGCGCTATCGTAATTATAATAGCTAATTAGCATAATTATTTCTGTTTCTTTTTCACTTTAAGCATTCGATAGAGAAAACTTTTTATGTTGCTATTATATTTACCATGGCGCCTTCATAATTGAGCCTATTATCGTATTACTTGCAAGAATAATGCCTACGGTTTAGCCTGAATTGTATCAGTATTTGCCTAAAATGATAATAGCCCACGGATTTGCCTGCATTGTCTCAGTATTTGGTTACTTGTATCTAAAGCTCATTACGGAGTACGTGAATTTTTGGATGATATGTTGCCAAATTTCTGAAATTAATTCAAAAATAAATAAATATATAAAATAAATATTGGGGAACATCTCACACACGGTATCTGACCCCAAACTAAGCAAAGCTTGTGATCTGGCAGAGACTGATATACTACATATACATGTACCTGTAGGTTGACTGGCAGATAATGCTTTTTAGCGTTAAGTCCTCCTTTTGTACAAATGGTTTGTACAATTCTTAAATAAATAAAAATACATTGATAACACCCAGACACAGAGCAAACACATATGATCTTCACATAAATATTTGCCCTGGGTGGGAATCGAACCCACGCTTATTTAACCCAGGAGTCAGGGTCACAAACCACTGAGCCACCGAGGGAGCCAAAAATAATAATTGTATGAGTAACTATGTAAGGAATTTCACACTACTGGCTTAATTTGGATGGCAATTTCATTGATAGAAAACATTGAGGCAACCTGTATAGGTACGTCCGTAGAGAAAAAATCAATGTCGTTTGTGGATTCAGCAACCCGCGCTCGGTCAGCGTGATATATATGGCCCAATCACCCTTCGCAGGTAGGCCTATGTTCAGTAGTGCATTATTAATTAAGGCCGGTACAGGTATTCGACATGTTTCATTAAGTCATTAGAAATTTAATTTTCCAGGCAAATGAAAAAATGGCACACAAGTAGGTACCTATATATTATTATATTATAGTATATATTATTTTATTTGAGAAACACATAGTGTATATCTAGACGTTACTCGTCAGGCATGTTCTAGAATGCTATTATACTCATAATTTGATTAACTTTTACAATGGTATCAACCCCAAAATCACGTGAATGAAATCAGCTGTTCAACACAAAAAGTTCATCGACCCGCGACAAAATGTATGAAAAATGTAGGTAATTTTCGCTTGTCAGGGTTGATCCCATAGTAAAAATTACGTATATTGATCCGTATGTGCGCTAAGTTTAAGACTATTGGCTCACAAAATAAAAAAAATCGTAAACTATTGGGGCCCCATTTAAGGATAAATCATTATCTTAATCTTATTCTAGATACTACATTATTTAAAAAAGCGCATTGAAGGTTTGGGACGTATCTGACCCCTAAGGATTTTTTAAGAAAAATTCAGAAAAACAGGTACAGCTATATTTTTTATTTAGTCTCAAAAGCATCTATACAAAGTTTCATGTCAATCGGTACAGGGAATAAAAAGTTACATGCAAACAAAAAGGGCCCGTTTTACCCCGTAAGTTAGAGTTGAGTACGTATTTCATCTTTAGTGCTTCATTATGTCGTATGATGTACGTATATACCAAATTTAAAGTTTATATCCTCAGCGGTTTGGGTTGTAGCCTAAACTCATTAATTTTTGCCATCCCTAAGGAACCCTATAGATTTTCCTCGATATTATTAGTTCCTGTATTGAAACATACTGTGTGCTTCCTTCATACCAGATTTCAACCATAACCGTTCAGCTGGTTGGATGTAATAGACACTTTTTCACCAACTTTGGGACCTTATTTGACCCCTTAGATGAGGAAAATTCGGAAAAATAGGAAAAAACGTAACTTTTATTTTGTTTGTAAAGCATGTATACAAAGTTGCAAGTCATTCGGTAAAGGGAATAAAAAGTTACATACAAACGAAAAAGGCCCGTTTTACCCCTTTAGAGATCGATTTTTCAAAATTTTCTTCCTTAGTGCTCCATTACGTTGTACAATGTACCTAAGTTCTAAATTTCAAGTTTATATCTTAAGCGGTTTGGGCTGTAGGCTGTCTGTCAGTCAGTCACTCAGGGAAGCCTTTTATATAATAGATAATAATAAATTGACTTATTTTTATTATTGTCGATACTTAAAATCATATTGTGGACAACACTAAACAAAATTTAAATTTATTATTTGTAATATTATAATTTTTTTAAATAAATTAATATGACAAAGTAGTGAAAATAACTAATTCATGAATTATTTCACTGTTATTTTAACTGCACTATTAGAAATATAATTGTAATGAATCCGTTAAAATACTGAACAAACAAATATAACAAAAAATTAGATAAAATAATATGACAAAATACTAAAAACACTTAATAAATAGCACCCTTATTCTCACTGCACCACACTCTATTCAACACGTGTTTCGCATCTGAACGAGGCATCTTCAGGACGACACGTGTTGACTCTTCGAGGTCGTTCGCAAGGAATAATGAAGAATAATTAATAACGGCAAAATCATTTAAACCAACAAATAATGCTTCGTATACTGTATAAGTTACGACTTACAAATTTAACCTAGACCACTTAACGCGCTCACTTTTATAAAAATTCATTCTTTAGATCTTCCGTTGGAGCCGAAAGGGGAAATGACTGCAAATACAACAAAAAAAAATCTCTCATGAACGTTTGACCGACTAAAAAGAGGAGGTTGTATGTTTGTTGGATGTCGATAAGCAATTAGTATCGATTCGATTATTAATTATCTATGCTAAACAAAACTATTATAATAAACTATTATAATGTCACTGATTTACGGGTTTAATTCTAATAATGTTGCATGTTCGTCTGTATGTTTTTAGGGTTCCGTACCTCAAAAGGAAAAAACAGAACCCTTATAAGATCACTTTGTTGTCCATCTGTCCGTATGTCAAGACTCTTTATCTCGGGAACGCGTAAAGATATCGAGTTTAAATTTAAACTGTGTACGTATATCTATAGTCTCTTGCAGTAGTGTAAAAGAAAAATGTCGAAAAAAACGCAAATATCGACACTCACAAAAATCAAAACCGTACAGGGTACTTCCCGTTGACATAGAATTATGAAATTTGGCGAGAAGCATCGTCTCAGAGTATACATATATAACGCGGTCACATTAACTCGACGCATCGCATTAATTTTTAATTTTTACTCGATCTTAATAATACAGGTAGAAACTTATCTTTTATAGAAGATGGTTTTGGAACCTTTCGTGCGGGAGTCCGACTCGCACTTGGCCGGTTTTTTTTGCACACCGTACTTGAGCGCCAAAATAACGTCACATGGTCAAGCGTCTATTTAATGTGACCGTGTTGTAGGAATAAATCTGAAAACTGTACATTATTATTTAAATCACAAAGAGTTTCACAAAGTATGGGTAAAAAATTCAAAGTGAACAAATCGTATCATGTAAGGTATCATATAAAAGAGGTTCATTAGCACGTGCTAAAACAGGTTTTTAATTATTTCAAAAATGTGTAATTTTCGATATTAACGAGAATAAAAAACTTTTTTGTCGTTGATTATAGTAAAGAGATTTAGATTTAGATTAGTGCGAAATATTCGCGTATTCTGTTGAAATCGGTCATGCTATTTATGCAAAAAATAATTATAGTTCAAAAGGGTATACTCCCGAGATGGTCCCATCTAAATTTTATCGAAATCGGCTGAGCTGTTTTTGAAAAATCATCAATAATAAAAAAATTGTATACGTCGATTAGAGCGAACTATTCGAATGTTGTACATTTCGATTAAAGTCAGTTGTGCCATTTATTGCGAAAAATATTTTGTTTTTACTTAAAAAACGATATATCAAAGTTGTAGATGCATCTGCAAGGTTTTTGTACTCTGTGACAGTCAGTAAGTTGAGTAAACACATTCCACGTTAGTGATGCTGAGTTATTCATTATTAATCCCTAATCACATGAGGATGGCTGAATAGCAATGAGCTTAGCAAATATTGTCGTACGCGACAAGCCAAATATCTTTACTAATATTATTAATCCAAAAGTGTATTTGTTGGTTTCTTGGTTTGTTCCTCTTTCACGCAGCAACGAAACAACAGATTGACTTGATTTTTGGTATGGGTATAGTTTGAAAGACGAAAAGTGTCATAGGCTTTTTTATCCCGGAAAAATTAAAGGTTCCTATAGGAAAGCACAAAAATCAAAATATAACGCGGGTGGAGTCGCGAGCAAAAGCTAGTATCATATAGAGCAGGGTGCGAGAAAAAATCATCAGTATAAAGTATGGTTTTGCAAAGTGCAAGGCTTTTCAGATCTGCTAAAAAAGTAAGTAAGTTTATATAAGACTAGCCCTGGTGTCAGAGTTTTAAAACCGTTTGCAGGCCTCAGACATGGCTAAACGGTTAAAGTTACCGGACTTTTAACGTTCATCCGAGCTACGGTAGCGCTCAGTTATAAATGCCACTTGCGGTCACCCATCCGAAGATTGACAGTGCCGAACGTTTCTTAATTTAGATGATCACTGACAAACAAACACCTAGGTTATCAAACTTAGCTATGAGCACTAGATGTGCTATACAGGGTCACTAGTAATCAATTAGCATCCTTTTAGGGGCTTATTCTGTACATCAATACTAACAATTTTTGTTCAACGACTTTTATCAAATCTCAAAATAAAAAAAAATCTTTCCATAGAAAAATATCGTTCACCGTCGACGAAATATTGTTAACAATATTTTTTTTAGTTGTGGCAAAAATCGAAGAACAATAGTTGTTAGTTTTGATGTACAGAATAAACCCCTAAAAGGATGCTAATTGATTATTAATAACTCTGTATGCTCATCATTATAGTACCACGGGCATTAATTGTTATATACAACTTGTACTGTGAGACCAATTCCGCCATTCCCTTTTTGTATGGATTAACTATTTTTGCGAGATTTTGATGTTGTTCCCACAGAAAAAAATCATTCCTTTGTATCAGTTTGACCGGTTACAACGACCATGAGTCTACGTCGTAGCACCGTAGCGCTAACAGAAGCTTGTAGCGTGTAAGTCAAACCCTACAAGTCAGCGGATGTGAAGTTGCACAATATCCAATCCGGACTGAAGCTCACATAATGATTGGTTTTTTTTTATTTATATTAGAATATACAGTTGCATTATAATATGTGTGGTATGATACAATAGTATATAGTACTAGTTTTTACCCGCGGCTTCGCCCGCATGATATTTTGATTTTTGACGCAATATCATTATAATTTATAGCCTATGTGTTATTCTGATATATAAGCTATATTATTGCAAAGTTTCATCTCGATCCGTTCAGTAGTTTTTGCGTGAAAAAGTAACAAACATCCATCCATCCATCCATCCATCCTCACAAACTTTCGCGTTTATAATATTAGTAGGATAGTAGGATTAATCTTAACTATAATTGTACAATATAAAATCATCAATTATTTATCTTAATTCTAAATTTCGCGAGCTTAAAAAGTTTTCTTCGAGGTGATCGTGTATTGTGTAGTAACATTTTTTAATCAGTAGCTTTTTGAGTTTATTGTGGAATTTTTCAATATTGGTTTCTTCTCTTAGGTCTTTTGGCAGGTGGTTAAATATTCTTATTAGCATGTATTCTGGTCCTCTTCTGATTGACTGCTGAAGGAGGGTAATTCATACCATTTTTGACCGACGAACCACCGGAGGAGGTATACAATTCGACGCGCATATCATTTTTATTTTTGATTTATACACGCTTAATTTTTTTCGTAGTAGTCCGATTTCAATAATTCTTTTTTTATTGGAAAGAATATACTTCGAAATTGGTTCCATTAAAATTTTATTGAAATCGGCTAAGTCATTTTTGATAAATCAACAATAATGTGCAAAATGCTGTATACATCGATCCGTGCGAAATATTCGCGAATTCTGTACACGGGTGAAGTCGGTCATGCTAATTTTTGCAAGACCGACAAATATATTTTGCAAATAATCTTATTACATGCTGTCCTATACAATATTGCATCTCGGAATCGTAAAAATGCACGATTAGCTGATTTTCGAGAAAATTCGAAAATTCAATAAATTTCGTATGGGCTTTATAATGTAAGTTGTTCATTATGATGGTCTTAATCAGTTTTTTGGGCTAAGTACATCTTTCTGAATAACTTTAATAGACGTAACTTTCGAGATTGTGTTTTCGTTAAAAACACACACGTTTACACGTGAAGTAACTGACACAATCACAGAAGATAGCTCTGTGGACACAATTAATTCTTCAAAATTCTAAAACAAATGCCAAAATTAAACAATTTCTATTTACTTTTCTTACACAATAGGATTCCTTCTGTCGAGGATGCCACGTAAATCCTGGAACACAACAAAAGTATTATGGCAAGTCAGTACATCTAAAACAGATAATTTAAATTACTCACCAAAGAAAATGCGAAAGAAAACAGAAGGAATAATATGAAAGGTGAGTTATTTCTGCGTTTTCTCGTATAAATTCACTTGGTAACTGGTTACGAAGTTTTGGTTACGTAGGCAGAGGAAGCGTTCATGCCGTTTTCCCGGTGGGCAGCCGGCCTAACAACAATTTTATGAAGCACTCATACGTTCCAATTTTGTTAGAGCCAACCACCCACTTGGATTGTGTTCGCGTGTAACATGATCAGTCTAAAATTAATTATTATTAGTTAATAATCCTACTTCTTACTAATATTATAAACGCGAAAGTTTGTGAGGATGGATGGATGGATGGATGTTTGTGACTCTTTCACGCAAATACTACTGAACGGATTGAGATGAAACTTTGCGACAATATAGCTTATATATCAGAATAACACATAGGCTATAAATTATAATGATATATTGCGTATGCGGGCGAAGCCGCGGGCAAAAACTAGTATTATAATAAAGAACGCAGGAAAGCGCTGTAAGCAGGCCTCTTCCAACCGGTCCAATTTGGTTGGATTCAGTATAGCTCTCTAGGGTTGGATTCAACCAAATTGTAGCGTGTATGAAGACTCGTACCCTGATATTTGAACTCCCAATTCCATGAATATTTCTACGCACAGAGGGATGTATAATTGTGTATCATTCTGAGAATTGTTATATTAGCACATAGCCGTCATCTACACCTAAAAAATAATAATTTAATATACATCTGAATACTGAAACGGAATACTGATTATTTCGTCGAAAACATCCCCAATTAAGTCAAAAATAGGAAGAAGCTTTTAGCCCTGAAAAGGTAGAATTATGTTAATACCGAGATCAAAAAAAATCACATTTTTCTCTGTAATTTTTATCACGTTTTATTTTAATGTATTCTATTAAGCCATTTAGTCATCGGGGGTTTCTCTGAATAATTTAGACTAACTACTTAATGTTCAACGGTTGGCAGATGGAAAAGGAAAGAGCCTTATAGGCTGTGGATTACATAAGTAGTTTAGGTAAATTGATTTCTATTTAGTTGGTATATTTTCGCTGAAATTTAATTCTTCTTCAATTTAACAAGCGTAACTTTCTGTTTATACAAGGTCACTGGTAACTCGCTCACAACCTTTTAACGATGACTTCAAAACATTTTACTATGGAAGCAAATGCGAATTTGCAAAATAAATCAGTTTTTTATACATTTTGAATTACCGATTGTGAATAGACTTGTTCTGTTCTTCTTAAAAATGCTTTTAAAATTTAAACTCTGCAAGTTTTATTTTTACCAACTGCCAAAAAAGCGGATGTATTATGTTTGTCTGTAAATATTTATTTGTGTATGTTCATCGGCATTTTCGCTAATAATTGTGAATCGATTTTAAAAAATCTTTTTTATTTCAAAAGTATACAAAGATTTTAGAAAATCTTTTATATTTCAAAAGGATAAGTGTACTCCCGAGGTGGCCCATTCAAATTTTATAGAAATTAGCTGAGTTGTTTTTGATAAATCAACAATAATGTACATATATGTCACACCGATTCGTGCAAACTATTCGGATTCTGCACACACCGGAAGTCGGTGATATTTGGGTAAAAATTATTATGGGAGTTGTCAAATTGTTATACATAGTTATAATACCTAAACTCTGAAGACAGTACAATGTCTTCTAACATCATTTATTTATCAGCAGCCCGACAGTTCGTTTATCAAAGCAGCGTCATATCCCATTGTGCGTTCGATCCATCCATCTAGCAGTTGATTGATTGCGCCGCTCCGTTCGGGAAGACGTACGAGGAAATAAGAAAAATGTATCACTAAAAACACAAAAAAATATGAGGGAAATATAACAAAGAGGAGATTGAAGTAAAACGTAAGCTCGTATAGGTCGGATGGCTAGCTTGTGTTTTGAAACCACCCGATGGAAAATGACTTTTATAATCGCATGCTATGCTGTCCCGTTTACACTAACATTGATTTAACCTTTTCCTGCTTTTTCTTGGTCTCGGGATAATTTACGTATACATTCTAGTATAACCCTCTAGGACGTATGCGTAAATGATTTCAATGGATTCAAATCCCTGTGAGCCTGTACAGGTTTTGCATAGTTTACTTAAGCTTGCGCGTTTGCGCGCGGCTCCAAATATTTTTGCTAGTTTCCGCCACCGGCGCTGTACAAAGAATGTATGCACATAATTAGATGGAAACTATTTACTGTACCTAGTTTCAATTTACGTACTTTTGTACCTAGTTTATAAACTTGTACTAACCTCTCTGAACCCACTATTTCACGTGTGATTCGGTGAAGCTTATATAACGGAAGTTTTTATAGCGGTTGCACTTTATCAGCGTCCAGAATTCTAATTTTTATATATTTTTGCAATTCAATATTTATTTATTTATTTCATTTCCTCATCATACTTACAGCAACGCCAAAGCGCATGACGAGTCATTGATGTATTTTACAATTTTCATTTAGTACAGAGATTTTTTTATTTTTTTTATTCCTTGTAAGTTTGCCTTTGACTACATACTGCCTGATGTTGAGCAGATATGCAGGCTAGGATGTAGCACGCTTACCTGTACTGTACTGTACTGTACTGTACCAGCCTTTTTAATAGTCCACTGCAGGACGTAGGCCTACCCACGAAGGGTGATTGGGCCATATCCACCACGCTGGCCCAGTGCGGGTTGGTGGATTCACATACGCCATCGAATTTTTTCTACGGACGTATGCAGGTTGCCTCACGATGTTTTCCTTCACCGAAAAGCCAGTGGTGTGAAACGCTTACCTAGAAGATACCTATTTACTCGGGATTTGAAGACACCCACGTCAAAGAAGATATAATAATACTACGTACCCACGTTGTACTTTAGCGCGAAGATAGACCCAGGCAAAGCGTTCCACATTCTGGCTGTTCGTATGAGGAATGAGGATGAGATATTATATATGTCAAAATAATCTAAATAAATCATCTAGGTATCTTTGACATAAAATATGAGTTATATTTTATGTCAAAGATACCTAGTTCAGAGTGGTGAGCAAGACAGCCGTTAACCAGAGAGATAGTTTGGGCCGTAGGACCCATATATTTATACAAACTAGTTCTGCTACCATGTTTACACTTAGTTATTACCAAATAACAGCTATAATTATTATAATGTACTTTTAATAAAATAATTGAATTTCGCTAGTTAACTTAAACGTCCTTAATAGTTAATTTCGCCAAAAATGGCATACCTAACCGACTTAAGCCGCATGTACAGTATTCAAATAGTTCGCACGGATCAAAGTATCATCAATGTAGTGGTTCTCACATTATTGTTGATTTTCAAAAACAACTGAACTGATTTCGATAAAAATTAAATGGGACCAAAATTGGAAAATGGGAAAATTGGTTAATAATTGGCGGAGTAATTGCGTAACATACAAAAAAACCGGACAAATGCGAGTCAGGCTCGCACTTCGAGGGTTCCGTACAAATCCAGAAAAATTTACAAAATTGGGAAGTAAGTTGTTAAAATCTTTATAAGTACTTACCATAACTATCGACAAAAAAGTTTTCTTTTTCACTTCTCTCGTCATACTTCGAAAATTACACATTGTTAATATAATTAAAAACCTGTTTTAAAATGTGCTAATGAAGTTCTTTTATATGAGCTTACTGATACGAATTACTCACTTTGAATTTTGAACACATATTTTATGAATATTGAGGCCCTATTTTTTGTGATTTAATTAAAAATGTACAGTTTTCAGGTTTATTCCTATACCTATGGGTACTCTGAGACAATGCTTCTCGCTAAATTTCATAGTTCTATGTCAACGGGAAGTACCCTGTAGGTTTTGATTTTTGTGAGTGTCGAAATATGCAGTTTTTTACAACATAACTAATTACGGCTCCAACTTTTTTAAACGATAACTGAGAAGTCTTTCTTTTACACAACTGCAAGAAACCATAGATATATATATGTATACAGTTTAAATTTCAACTCGATATCTTTACGCGTTCCCAAGATAAAGAGTCTTGACATACACACAGACGGACAGAGAGACAAAAAAGTCATCCTATAAGGGTTCCGTTTTTTTCCGTTTGAGGTACGGAACCCTAAAAACACCCAGTCAAAAATCTTCTTTTCTGAAGTCGGTTAAAAATAAACAATTTAGCCAGTTATTGTGTTTCCATAGCTAGGTAGTGGAAATTCTGTACTCGTCTAGACTGATTAGACTCTAGGGACATTCAAAGGGAGCCCCACAGAATGCTAAGCCCGTATTGTTCCAAAATACGGCTATTTTGTCCGCAAAATACTAAACTATTATTTATTTAGTATTTATTCCTAGTTGGCCTAACATACTTTTGTTTTTGATGTAATGTGGATTTTTATTTCACCATATTAATTTAGGACATTTTCAATTTGATATTGTGGTTAGTTTAAACTGTATATACTTAGAGCCAATGGTCTAATTTAAAATGTCTGAAAATTATACATGTTTCTTTATCAAAATTCTTAGGCCTAAATAGAATTCTTATATTACGCCTGCGTGAACACGAGACGGGACACAGTACGGTAACGTGCTGGATTTACAAATAATGTAACGCATAGAATTATACAGGGTTATTGCCAATCAATTAGCATCATTTTAGGAGCTTATTCTGTACATCAAAACTAACAACTTTTGCTCTGCGACTTTTGTCAAAACTAAAAACAAAATCAGCTGTTCCATACATTTTGTCGCGGGTGAACGTTATTTTTCTATGGAATAACAATTTATTTTTAGTTTTGACAATAGTAGAACTAAAGTTGTTAGTTTAGATGTACAGAATAAGCTCCTAAAAGGATGCTAATTGATTAAGAATAACCCTGTATATGTACGATTGTAACTTTAGAAATACTATATCTAAATAGGCAGAGCCGTTTACGAGGTCCGAGTTACTTACAAACTAAATAAATATGTACTTATATGAACTAACAAAAGAATTGCTCGTTTCATTGTACAATATTAGCATAAGTGTATTTTTAACCTACAGAGACACTAGGCTGTAAATGTTTGATAACTACCGTTCCATCAAAGATTCATAGAGAACATCTTGGCCCGAAATCCCGATATCTCGGGAGGTTTGCGAGATTAAATCCAGGCTTGACACGGCCTGTCCTCGCGCCGCCGCCATGATGGATTACTGCTGCCGACGCCTAGGGAGCTGTACCAGACCTGGGATATGTCGTGCTGACAATAATATCATATTTCTTACAAGATAACAGAGGTAGGTATAAGTACGGTATATCAGGTTAAAATACGTAAAGGTTTTTTAAACGCTGGAGTCAGCGCGCGAAATATATACTTATTTGATTTTCAATTTGTTGCTGAACCTTTCTGCTTGAATTTACTAAAACTATTGTCGCGACAATAAATAACTTCTATCAAATTATTATGGCCATAATTAATATATGAATTGGTTGATTTTAGCTAAAACTGTTAATTGGGTGATTTTTATCGATGTTTTGGTTAAATCAACTTTTTTTGAAAATTAATTATTACATTGGTATTTTGGCACAAGCTACAAGTGTTACCATGTTGGTAACACAACCAATCATTTGCTGCAAAATCAGTTTTTGTAAATACTGAGTGATTTAAGCAATAAATTGCAAAAAATCCGAAAAAAATTGAATTTCGCTAGCGTGCTCTAGCTTTGATAACAGTTGCCTCAGCCGCGGCTTTCCAGACGATCCTCGATTTTTTCCTGCATAAAAAGTAGCCTATGACACACACACACACTCTCTCTCTCTCTCTCCGACTTTTGAATTATAATCAAGGAAGTAAAGATAAGAATAGTAGAATTAGCATGTTGTTTGGTCTAACAGACAGACTAACTTGGCACAGAAAACTGAGGAGACCCGATCCCGAATAACGGGACTAGGGACGAAAGAAGTAGAGTAAGGATGTGTCTTTGCTCAAATTGTTGGGGCCACTACTGTGCCCCCAGATTTTCCTTTAATCAATAGTTATATTATTTTATGAGACTTGGAACTTTTTTTATTAAATAATTACACTCCACATACAATACAATACAATACAATACATACTCCAGGGTCTGTGCTTTTTAAGATATACATTTTTTTAAAATAACATTGAACAATATTACTTACTTGGAACTTTAAATGTATCCCCTACAAATATAATAAAAACACTACCTACGATCACCTAGCGTCTTTTGTCATGCTTTTAAAATTAAGTCACGTTAATAATAGATAAAATGGGGATTAGTACTTAATTACTATTTCTATCACGTAGCTGGTTGCAATAAATGTATACATAATATCTGAGGTCAAATTCCTCCATCGCATCGCCACGATAAATCAAATATAGTTAACTTGTAAACTTTCTATCAAACGATTCAATGCTCTCGTAGATCAAAGGGATACCGCCGCGAATCATTTCCCTTACAAGCAGGAAGCGTGTATCCTCCAGCTTAGCGCGTATGATCCGATGTGAAGATACCAACGCATGTCCTGTCACTGTGACGCGCATTGGGTACCAATGAAGGGCAGAAGTATTGAAACTTTCAAGTACTGAAATCGAAAGGAGTAAGTCACTTGTACACTTGTGAATATGGCATACTTCTAAAGTTCTAACGGCATCTTTCCTTCAACATATCATTTAGCTTGCAAGCATCGTAGTGAAAATCGTCGAGCTTAACGCGTATGATCCGATGTGATGATACCACGTATCATGTCACTGTATCGCGGACTGGGTATCAGTGAGGGGCAGAATAATCAAAACTTACAGGTGCGGAAAACGAAAGGAATCAGCGACTTGTACTGTGTTTGAATATGGCATACTTGTAACGGCAACTTTTCTTCAACAATGAATTTTCCTAGCAAGCAAAAAGTGTGTTTGCCGAGGTTAGCGCATATCATCCGATGTGATTAAATCACGCGTCCTGTCTCTGTGACATGATACACAGCTACGTGAGTTGTGTAGTAATAAGGGGCAAAAGAATCGATACTCACAAGTGCATAAATCGAAAGGAGTAAGCGACTTGTTATGGCATACTTCTAACGGCAATTTTCTTTCAACATATCATTTGCAAGATGAATTTAATGGGGGCAGTAGTATTGAAACTCACAAGCACAGACATCACAGATCAGACAACAAGAACTTGTTCTCTGATCTGTGACAGAAATCGAAAGTAAACAAACTTAGTACTTAGTCATAGACATTTGTATTGAAAATTTGACAGGGCTAGAAACTTATTAAGAATAGTTTTGTAGTACAGTAATTCAGAAGTAGGTATAGAATTCGAATGAAGTAAATAGCAACTTGTACGCTTGTGAATATAATATACTTTCATGGTTTTGGCAGCATGATTTCTGCATTGTAATATTTTTTAGGTGCCCAAAACAGGTAAGTGGGTACAACGTATAATTTCTCTCACAAGCAGGAAGTATGTAACCTCGGAATTCGAAAACTTGGAATTCGGAAGTTGTTAAAATATAACTTTGTTATTGTTAGACTAGTATGTTTGTGTAACCGAGCTCATAAAATATTAAAACGTAGGTACAGCGAGAACAGGAAATTACAATGTGAAACTCGTAATAAGAAACATGCTTGTAGGAAACAAGCTACCAGTGAGGCTTTGCTGTCTAAATAAATAAACGGGATAAGAATACAGGCTACCCTATACGAAATCTCAGTGAGATGGCTCTAGAGATAAGGTGTGGTATTGCAAAGTAGGTATAGAAACTTTCAGAAGTTGGTTCACAAGTAAAAATTCCCCATAATGATTAAATTTACCACTACAACGTATCAAACATATGTATGCATATATCTTTAAAACTACGCAACGGATTTTGATGCGTTTTTTTTTAATAGATAGAGTGATTTGAGAGGAAGGTTTATAATGTGTATCTATGTATAATACACCTGTGCGAAGCCGGGGCGAGTCGGTAGTCTTTTAGTATAACTGTATAAATACAAGATTATTTTTTTGTCCTGCACTAAGCAGAAAAGGACTATAACTACGAACAACTATTTGTGATCCTATAAGTCAAACATAATCAACACTATTTTTTTGAGAAGAAATCAGCTCGAATAAATATTTTACGTACTCGACACAAATACAATATACGAGTGGTCCAAACCAATAATACATTGTACCACCGTAGCTCATTTTACTCTGCTATAAAAATTTATAACAGTTTACCACTACACTTAAAATCTGTAGATGGAAATAAATTCAAAAGTAGTTTAAAGAAATTGCTACTCGAAAATACCTTCTACAATATGAAAGAATTTTATAACTGTACAGATGTATATAAGAAAAATAATATCTAGAATAAAAATTGATGATGCTATGTAAATATTGTTAAAAGAGTAAAAGAGAAAACTTCAAAGATCTTCAGTTAATATATTTATGTATATAATTATATTTAAATGATCTTTTAGGATTTAAGTTAAAATGATCTCTTTTTTATAAGTAGGTATAAAAGTGCTAATAGTATGAACAGCTTTAAGTCTTATTGGGCTAGTTATAATTGTTATTTTATAGTCTAATTTTGAATGTAAATATAAGACCGAACTTGGTTCATCTAGGCGTAAGAGGGAAACACGAAGCCTTATATTGTAAGTAAAACTATTGCATGTCCGTTAGGATAAGCTGTTGTGTCTAAATAATTTTATAACACCGTAGTGTACACAGTTTAGAGCAATAAATGATATCTTTATCTTTAACTGTTAGTATAGGCCGTGTCACACAAGTTGGAAATGAAATTAGTTATAAACTGCGCAATATCCAATCATTGCGCGGTTTTGTGTGAACTTCAGTCAGGATTGGATATTGCACAGCTTGTAGTTAACTTTATTTTCGCCAACTTGAGTGACGTAGCTTATACGTACCTAATTAAAAAACCGGACAAGTGCGAGTTAGGCTCGCACACCGAGGGTTCCGTACAAATCCAGAAAACGTCACAAAATTGGGAAGTAAATTGTTAAAATCTGTAAAATCGAAAATTACACACTGTCAAAATAATTAAAAACCTGTTTTAGCATGTACTAATAAAGCTCTTTTATATAATACCTTACATGATACGATTTACTCACTTTGAATTTTCAACCCATATTGTGTGAATCTAGGCCCTATTTTTTTGTGATACAAATGAATATGTTCGGTTTTCAGATTTATTCCTATATTTATGTGTACTCTGAGACAATACTTCTGGCCAAATTTCACAGTTATATGTCAACAGGAAGTACCCTGTAGGTTTTGGTTTTTGTGAGTGTCAAAATATGCGGTTTTTACGACATAAACGGCTCTAACTTTTTTATACGATAACTGAGAAGTTTTTCTTTCACACAACTGCAAGAGACCATAGATATACGTATACAGTTTAAATTTCAACTCGATATCTTTAAGCGTTCTCCTGAGATAAAGAGTCTTGACATACACAGACGGACAGACGGACAGACGGACAACAAAGTGATCCTATAAGGGTTCCGTTTTTTCCTTTTGAGGTACGGAACCTTAAAAAAACAGCTGTTTCATACAATATGACTACTCAGAATCGACAATATGTATCAATCAGCTCGAGTTCCGGGTTGGTGCCATCGTAAAAGTGATTCATAATGATGTTCTCAATCATTGTCTTTCAGTAGTACAACAGTTCTGTGGTAGTAACACCTGTCTTACAAGGTTTAAATCCCAGTCCCGTCTTAATGAGTTGTTTGGAACTTATGTACGGGATTTCACACCACTGGCTTTTCGGTGAAGGAAAACATCGTGAGGTACCTTTCATACCTACGTCCGCAGAAGAAATTCGACGGCGTTTATGAATCCATCAATTCACACTGGACCAGCGTAATGAATATGGCTCAATCACTATTCGCGGGTAGGCCTACTTCCTGCAGTGGACTATTAAAAAGGGTGGTACAGTAATGTACCCTGTATATATTTAATGTCGTCGTAATAATTAAACATCGCAGCTAATATCTGAAACCTTCTTGTTGCAGACATAGAGAAGCAGTTCTCAGTGCAGCCGGCGAACGTGACGGCTCAACGCGGGCAGCCTTTCGCCCTCACCTGTGACATCTCTTCCGGCCCCCCGGCCGACATCACCTGGATCAAAGATGGACTGCCACTGCCCGATGACAAGAGGTAAGGACTCCTAGAATAGTTGTACTGTATTGTATCAGCCTTTTAATAGTCCACTGCAGGACGTAAGCATACCCACGAAGGGTGATTGGGCCATATCCACCACGCTGGCCCAGTGCGGGTTGGTGGATTCACATACGCCATTGAATTTCTTCTACGGACGTATGCAGGTTACCTCACGAGGTTTTCCTTCACCGAAAAGCTAGTGGTGTGAAAATTCCGTTCATGAATTCCAAAGAACTCATTGGTACGGGACTGGGATTTGAACCCACGACCTCATGATTGTAAAGCGAGTGTCACTACCTCTAGACCACCATGGCTTCCATTAGAATAATTGGTATGGGCCGAATTAAACATCTTGGCGGCTGTAGATGGGAAACCCAATGCGTAGCTGTTAAGTGAGCTACAATTAGGATTGAGTTATCTGTACCTTGTAGCTGAACACCTAGAATAGTTGCTATCATCCATCCATCCATCCATCAGCTAAAGGACGTCGACTGCTGGACATAGGCCTCCCTTATGGATCTCCAATAAGACCGGTTGGAAGCGGCTTGCATCCAGCGCGATCCTGCGGTCTTAATGAGGTTATCCGTCCACCTGTGGGTGGACCTCCTACGCTGCGCTTGCCGGTACGTGGTCTCCACTCGAGAACTTTTCGACTCCACCTGTCATCTTGTACCCTGCCCATTGCCATTTCAACTTGCTAATCCGTTGGGATATGTCGGTAACTTTGGTTCTTCTACGGATCTCCTCATTCCTGATTCGATCCCGCAGATTCCGAGCATAGCCCTCTCCGTAGCTCGTTGGGCTACTTGGAGCTTACTAATAAGGCCCATAGAGACCACGTTTCTGTGCTATAAGTCATCATTGGCAACACACACTGGTCGAAAACTTTCGACTTGAGGCGGATGTCGGACGAGAAGACGCCACGCAATTTTCCGAACGCTGCCCAACCGAGTTGGATTCGGCGATTGGCCTGGATAGTTTTTTTTTAATTTAATTGTTACACTCCACAGACTCCAGGGTCTGTGCTTTTTAGGATATACATTAAGAAAAAAAAAAGATTTGAACAATATTGCTTGGAAAGGCTTAACAAAAGGACCCTAATTCTAATAAAATAAAAAACAAAAAAAAAATATGACTTTAAACTACGTTGATTTTACATAATATCATTTTCCAAATTACGAGTACTACTTATACCGCGCAGAGCCTCCGTCACCGCCGCGTTTCGGTCTTTAATGGCCATCTTTAAATTATAGTCTACAATGACCTTAGGTGACGCAGTCGTCGCACGCCATGAAACTTATGCCTGGATAGTTGGTATAGGCCGAATTAAACATTTTGGTGGCTCTGATATTAGCTACAAGCTGCAAGAAACCTAATGCGTAAAGCTGATACTAAACACAATCATGACATCAGTTCACTGAACAGCTTTGAGCGCTTAGATTGGGTTCGCCCAGCTTGTAGCTAACTACAGAGCCGCCAAGAAGTTTGAATCGGCCTATAATATTGGTCCAGTACTTTCATCAAAGTTAACATGCGACACTAACACTTATTACATTACTTATTTCAGATACCAGCAGGTGAATAATCAGCTAATCATCACGGAGGTGACGTACTCAGATGTCGGATCATACAGGTGAGTCTCATGAATATAGAACACGTACTCAGATTGCGTTTGTGGAAATGGATACTAAGGGCAATCTCACACGAGGCAAGGAAAATAAGACCCGTTTTCAACGCTGACCCAAAAATATAGCTATTCTGTGAGAATTCTCACAAGAGCGAACTGAATTGACGGTGACTATTTTGTGCAACTGGAAATGCAGGTCGCTTCGATCTCCATTTTCAAGTAACTTATGTTAAAGAAAATGCCAAAACAACAGAAGTTTTCATGTCATAAGTTTAGTGAGAATCATAGAGAGAGAACAATAAAGAAAAAGAAATGAATAAGAGAGAGAGAGAGAGAGTCACGCTTGGACGTTTAATGACAGCTGTTGCGAAGTGAAATAACTTCCACGCTTCACTTTCCATCCTCTAAAAATGTATCTCATACTAGTTGAAATGTTGGTCTCCAGGTTGAGTTAAGCCAGTCAGGACCTATTCACTGAGCAACAATTGTTGACAAACTCTGTATTAAAACCAAAATCTACGTGTTTCCGAAACAAAAAATAAAGTTTCAGAGACAATTATGTTGTTTCTCTCGGTAGTGTTTATTACCGTGTGGAACACGGAAACAAATCAGTTCCTGGAAACATCTACGTGATGTTTCAGAAACTTTGTATCCGAAACATTGTTGCTCAGTGAATACATGGCTTTGCCGTTGCTTTGTGTGAGATTACGCTTAGTTATTATCAGATGAACGACACTTATACAACTCACTTTTCATAAAGAAGTAGGTACGAGTAGCTATTTCCACAGTATACAGCTGCGATCAAAGAAAAACTTGTAAATGTGATAAACGAAATCGGAGTAACAGGAAATCTTACCTTTCATTCCCAAAACACATTTAGGAGTAAAAGTAAATCGCTTTGGGTATTTCAGAAGTGCTTTTCTTTATTTGGGCACAAAATGGAGATTAATGGAAATTATTTATCCGAAAGTACAATTTATTTCTGCGGCAAAAATCTGAATCCGTTCAGCCTTTAAGCGGTAACAAACGTTGTTAAACATTTTTTTTTGGGTGGATAAGATATTTAATGTAGTAAAATTATGGAATATTCAATATACATAGCAGATAGCAGTGATGTGTACAAGCACGTAATGACATACATAGCATACATGACATACATAGCCTGACATAGCATACTGTGTAAGTTTTCTCAGCCAGTTCAACAACTGTTATGATGAAACTCACTGGCAGCATGCTAAAAGGGTTTTAAAATATTTAAAGAAAACCAAAAATTATGGTCTTGTGTTTTGTAAAGATGACTCATGCATTGAGGGATTTGTAGATGCAGACTGGGGCTCTGATGTAAATGATAGAAAATCTTTTTCAGGATTTTGTTTTAAATTGTCAAATGCTGTAATTTCATTTGAATGTAGGAAGCAGAGAAATGTAGCTTTATCCTCAACCGAAGCTGAATACATTTCTATGTCTGAAGCAAGTAAAGAGGCAATTTATTTAAAAAATTTACTGCATGAGTTTGTGGGAAGTTCAGAATCAATAATCTTGTTTAATGACAGTCAGAGTGCACAAAAATTAATTTTAAATCCAACCTTTCATCGCAAATCAAAACACATAGATATAAGATATCATATTATTAGAGAGGCACTTACAAATAATTTTGTTAAAATAAAGTTTTTAGAAACAGCTGAGATGCCAGCAGATATTTTAACAAAAAGTTTAGGATCTGTAGGACATTATTATTTTATGGAAAATCTGGGTATTTCACCTGTTTCATAATATGTATGTTATTTTGTTAAGCGGAGGTGTTAGTATGTAACAAAATAACTGTGTAATGTAAATACTATCTTATGTAAATATTAGTGTAGTCAACACTGAGTGCAAATAAAAGTCAGTCTATTGAAAACTAGCTTCCGTGTTTTAATAATACAGACCAAATGTTACGACTTTAGCGATAATCTTATACTCGCTTAAACAGCTTTAACAGCAATTTTGCTTCCTCAGGTTTTGGCTTAGGTAAAATGCTATTATTACACAAAGATAAATACCTGGGAAGGGTCTCCTATGACCCTTCCCAGGTATTTATCTATGTGTAATAGCAATCTTTTTTGGACATAAACCTCTAAAAATAATGGTTGTAAGCGGACTGTATCCAAGTAGTTTCGATGCGAGATCCCATAGAAAGATACGCAATACCGGCGCTCTTAAAAAAATACGGTTTTGTGTTTAGTATGAAACAAACGATTATGATTAATTGGTAAGTACAAATGCAAAACATTTTCGGTTTTGCTGGCTCACGAAGTATCACGAACAGCCGGGACCTACAATTTAACATGTCAACCGAACTATGGTAGCGATCAAAAGTAGTAGTATAGTAAAAGTAGTAGTCTGTAGTCAAACGCGAACCTATTCGAAATAAAAAAAAAAGACCAGTTGGAACCGCGGTCGCCCATCCGGAGACGTGTCAAACGTTGCTTAACTTTGGTGATTACTGAGGACAACTAATCAAACTACGTTAGAGCGCTACACAGTTAAGGTATGATTCCGAACTCCGCTGCAGTGCTGCCGCAGCACCACTGGTCCCCATATAAATCTCTATGAGTTTATATGAGATTATATTCCAAGCTAAACAGCAGTGTCGCAACAGCAATATGAGGAAAAGTAGTGCTGCGGCAGCACTGCTGCCTGCTGCTGCTGTCTGCAGCGGAGTTCAGAATCGTACCTTTACACTATTAGATTATAAATGTTCCACATTAGTTCTAGTTCAGTTTCGAATTTGATTGCGGCTGCTATTGTCATGATGTAGTTGTTTCCCACAGATGTAAAGCCACCAATACACTGATCAACAAGAGTCGTACCAGCCACCCGGGCCGGCTGGAGGTGGAAGAACCACCAGAGGACCTGCCAGCTTCCTTCCTGCCTGTCCATCACGAATTCTCTATCCAAGTAGAGAGGGGCACGCGGGTGGTGCTAGCTTGCCCGCTGCAAGGAAGCCCCAGGCCTGCGGTAAGGATGTAACCCATCATAGATATGTAGGGTAACCGATGTGCTGGTCAATAAGCCCCGTACTTGAGCTGGCTGCAAGTGGAGGAGCCAACAGAGCCAGCTACTTTCCTGCCTGTTCATCACGAGTTCTCTATCCAAATGGAGCGAGGCATGTGGCGGTGCTGATTTGCCCGCTACAAGGGAGCCCCAGGCCTGCGGTGAGGATGTAACCCATCATAGATGTAGGGTAACTAACGTGACAGAAAGGGCTTAAGCCACTGAGTTTGACTTAAGGGTTAGGATAATCCAGTGCCTATTTACTTGGCAACTTTTTGAATGGTGTCTCTTTTTTCTTCTTGTCTCTCTCTTGTAAACTATATCTATCTCGAGACCGCACACTGCTATATACCTACCTGAGATAAAGAAATTAGTATGCCTTCATATTCCTTGTTAAAGCAGCTCACTGCAAACAAAGGTAATAGTCTTAGGACTAAAAAAAATCTCAGTAAAATCACCTCCAAAACTATTTATTAACCGATTTCAAAAGAAGATATTCGTTTGTTTGTTTTTGTATATAATATGTTACGCGATTACTCCGCCAATTACAAACAGATTTTGATGATTCTTTTTGTGTTTGGTAGATCATATATTAGAGATAGCTCCGTTTAAATTTTATCGAAAACGGCTCAGCTGCATACATCGATCGAGTAAATTATTCAAATTTTGTACACGGTTGAAGTCGGTGTTGCCATTTTTCGCGTTAAATACACATTATTTTCTTCACTCGTCTAACCTTTCTCTTACAAATTCCAGCTGATCTGGGAGCACACTCCCCCTGGCAAGCGTAAGGGCGAGCTGGAGTGGACTGACGAGCTGTATGTGATGCCCACCATCGCCGAGGACCTGGCCGGCCTCTACGAGTGCCGCGTCGTCGATCACCACCATCTCGTCAAGGTAGGGGTTACAATCATAATAGGCCGTAGCTAAAGTTGAAATAGTTCGTTCGTTTCAGCCATAAGAAATCCACTACTGAACATAGGCATCCTCTAAAGATCTCCAATAAGACTGGTTGGTAGCGACATGCATCCTGCGCGATCCTACGGTTTTAAAGAGGTCATCCGTTCGTTAGGAACGTCCTACGCTGCACTTGCCGGTACGTTGTCTCCACTCGAGAACTTTTCGACAATCCTTATCAGTTCTCCGTGCTATGTGTCCTGCCCACTGCTATTTCAACTTGCTAATCCACTGCGCTATGTCGGTAACTTTGGTTCTTCTACGGATCTCTTCATTTCTGATTCGATCTCGCAGAGAGACTCCGAGTATAGCCCTCTCCAAAGCTCGTTGGGCTACTTGGAGCTTATTAATAAGGCCCATAGCGAGAGACCACGTGAATCGTGCCATAAGTCATCACTGGAAACACACTGCAGTTTAAATAGTAAATAAAATGTATTTTTGACCTTCAAGTTCTTTTTAGGTGGGCTTGCCGACAGTAGAAACGGTCAAGGCCAACCCGTCGGGGGTCGACCCGTCGACCCCCGACCATAATAGTAAATAAGATGACAATTAGTCCGTTACATACCTAGTTATATTATCGAAAAATATTGGATATGTGTTCTGCGCAATTTAGTTTAAAATATACGTACTAGTAGTCCGCCCCGGACTTGCACCTCGCGCTATTTCTATTTTGCATCATAAATATCTTTTTGAAAGTTAACGATTTATTTTAAACAAATTCAAATAAATATTTGAAAGACATAGATAACGTTCGGTGAAATGTTTAAAATAGTCATCCGCAACTCCCGCAGAAAGTGGCGTTTTGCCTCTTTCTACCACGGCCCTCGTATCTTCGCAACCACTGAACAGAAGATGCTCATATTTGAACTTAAAAGTTCTATAAATATAAACTACGTTCATGCAAAATTTTGTGGAGATCGGTTGAGCGGTACTTCAGTTATCGTCGAACAAATATACATACAAACATACACCGAAGTGCCGGCTCGTCCCAGTTGTTTCTGAGACCTCACTTAAGCTCGGTCAATTATAGATCCAATAAAGAATCTAACAGGTGGCCAGGATACGGGTTAGAAAGTTGTCTTTTGAGATGAATGCATTTTATATATGTATATTTACTATAATACAATAAAAAAATAGATCAAAATATATAATTTACTCGTAACATATCCCGATATAATTTTAATTACTAGTGATTTCTTAAAAATTATGATAATATAACTGAGTTTATCGTAAATTAATTAAGAGGACAAACTGTAGGTGATCCATTCTTGTTATCGATATTTTTGTGACCTTTACCAAATAGTTATCAAATCCTCTGAAGTAGTTGAACTCTTATCACGCTTGTCATATAACTTGTCCGTGATCTCGACATTGAAGTGGGCAAAACGTGACGTGGTTTGTCTACCTTTTACGACCTAGACATATCAGAAAATATAGACAATAGTAGTGATTATAACGATTACAAAGTATACCTATTATTAATAGTGGTTGGTCCACGAGGAATTCCTCGATAAAACATGAGTTATCGTGGGATTTTTTTCACTTTTTACGTAATTATGTAATGTTTATTTAGTTATGTTTATTTAGTTATCATCATTTTATCAGCTGAACGTACACTGCTGATAAAGGGTTTTCCCTTAGATTAATGTTTGGTCTCGCTGCCCTTTAAGGTATGATTCCGAACTCCGCTACAGGCAGCAGCAGCAGGCAGCAGTGCTGCCGCAGCACTACTTTTCCTCAAATTGCTGCCGCGACAATGCTGCTTAGCTCGGAATGTAATCTCATTTAAACTCATAGAGATTATATAGGGACCAGTAGTGTTGCGGCAGCACTGCTGCGGTGTTGCTGCTGCCTGCAGCGGAGTTCGGAATCATACCTTAATGCAGCGAGACCAATAATTGATCTAAGGCCTTTCCTATCGATTTCTAATAAGACCAATTGAAATCGGCTTGCATCCAGTGCATCCCTGCGGTCTTAATCAAGTCCTCTGCCCTCCTGATCGGTGGACGTTGCTGCGCCCTGACGCTGCGTTTGCCGGCACGTAGTCTCTATTCGTGGACTTTACGGCCCCATCGACTATTAGTTCTGTGCTAGCTCTGCTCAGTGCCCTTTAGTTCACCTACGGATTTCTTCATTTGTGACCGACTCTTACACTTACAGTGAGACTACCCCCTCTTATATCTCGTAGGGCTACTTTGAGCTTGCTTTTGCTTTATTGTTTTTAAGTGATGAAACGAGATTTTCGTCCTACCTTAAGAGCATGATATATAATATATAAGTACTTACGCATGTCTATAGCAGGTAAAAAAAATAAAATCACATTAGTGCGTTGATGTCTTTTGCACAGAAGATCAAGACGAATAAAATGATGTTCACAAAATTTTCCAAAGATTTATTGTACATAGAAATAATGCTAATATATTCATATGCATGGAGTACTAGCACGGGAGCTCGTCTCGCATAGCACTAATAACACTAGTATTTAGCAATACATATGTGCTATGCGAGACGAGCCCGCGTGCTAGTACGAAAACCTTGAAAAAGATCGCCAAATGCAATCGAAACTATAGTAGCAGTTATCTACTAAAATTAAGCGTGAGTAACACACTGTGCTATATTTTAATTAAAATGAACGTAAACATTAATTATAGTAAAGATCCTTTTATCCCGTTACAGAGGTTCAACGTGACAATAACATCACCGGTCAACATCACGTACCCACCGGAATCGAAGCAGGCGGTCCGTGCCAGCACTGTTCGCTTCAACTGCACAGCAAGCGGAGTCCCTGCGCCCAACGTCACGTGGTACAAGGACGGCAAGCTGCTCAAACTTCAGGGCAATGTGAGTACTCTTTTGGGGCAATAGGAATCCACATTCAGGGCAATATGGGTGGTCGCGCGCACCTGCAACGTGAGTTTCTATTAGCGCGCAGTGTTACTTTGTACCAGTACGGCAAACTACTCAATTTGGACTTTAGGACAATGTAAGCCCCATTCAAAGGCATTGTAAATCAATATCACGTAGCTGCCGGAATGGAAGCAGACGGTGAGCGCAATTAACGTGTTTCAACTGCACAGCCAGCACAATCCCTGTGCGCAACGTCACGTGGTACAAAGACGTGGCAAGTTGCTTCAGGACAATGTAAGTACTTGTAAGGGCAATATGAGTCCACATTTAGGACAATCGAATCCGGGCGGGCCATGCGCGCCAGTACCGTGTACTTTTACTTCACAGACACTGCCAACGTAATCTCTGCGTTCAATGTATGGTACAAGGACGGGACAAACTACACGGAAAATAGGTCAACTTTCAAGTGAGTTATATCACGTTCTCGCCATGGTCGAAGCGGTGTACACCAGTACTGTTCGTTTCAATTGCACACCTAACGTCACTTGGAAGCGTGATTAGCTGTTTAAGCTGCAAAACATTGTGAATATAAATTCAGGGCAATGTGATTCCACTTTCAGGGCTTCGTGAGTAATTTATCAGGGCTATACAACTGCAAACAACTAGAACTGGTTTTTTTTTTACGATTGGCAAAGGACCGAGGCAGATGGCACTATAAGAGAGAGGCATTTACCCAGCAGTGGGATAAAGAAGGCTGTGGATGATGATACAACTTCAAGGAAACGAGAGTTCTCTCACAGAGAAATACATTGCTAACGCGCGTGTTGCGACATTGAAAGACGCTGACACCGATCTATATTTCATGAATAATAATAACCACACGTTAATCACCAATTTTTTTTTCTAGCACCAGCATTTGTGTCATATTCATATTATTTGTGTGTATAGTTTAATTGTGTGTTTTTTTATTGTGTGTTTGCCGCGTGTAAACTTGTACATCAACTTCATTTTATTTTTTCTCATTATTTTCTTGTTTACAGATCAATGTGGTAACTTCGGCGGATGATAAGAGGCTTCAGCAGCTGTTGATCAGGAGTGTGACCACTGATCATGCCGGTCAGTAACCTGAAATCAGTATCTAAATACCTACCACCGGTTGAGTCCATTATTGTTTTGACCTTAAAACTTTATATACTGAGACTGAAGATAATAATTTGAGTATCACGTGTCAAAATAAAAAATAAATAAATATTTTTATATTTAGCATTATTACATACATAAATAAACTTACTTACTTTTTGAATGTACCTACGTATTTACACAAAGAATTCACTGATCATTGTACTATCCAAAGGATTCAATTTTTCTCCGATCCTAAAAGCAACAAACAGAACCCGCGTGAACTCACCCTCCTTATACCCTGAAGAGTACGTAACGCTTTGGTAACGCAGCCGGTGTTGCAGTTGTCCATGATTTTTTTCATTTCATATCATCAGAAAACCCGTGGGCTTATTTGCTGCTTTATTACATAAATGTCTTTCCATTCAGGCGTGTACCAGTGCTTCGCCAGCAACGGCGTGTCGGTGAAATCAGCCTGGGCGACGCTCAATGTGACTGGCGGGGAAGCAGCCGCGCCCGCCGACGTGCGCTGTTGGCCCACTGGCGCAAGAGATGTAGCGCTGCGCTGGCGCAACACCACCGCTGACGTCGTGGCCTATACCGTGCATAACACCAGGACTGGAACCAGTGAGTATCAGTCAACACTGAGAGTCAGGGTCAACGTAACTGGCGGGGAAGCAGCCGCGCCAACCGAAGTGCGCTGCTGACCTACCGGTGCCAGGGACGTGGCGCTGCGCTGGCCCAACACCACTGCAGACGTTGTGGCTTATACCGGGTATAACATGAGGACGGGAACCAGTAAGTATCAGTCAACACTTTCGAGTCCCGCTCAACCTGACTGCAACGCTGATGTGCGCTGCTGGCTTACTGGTGCTAAGGATGGCGCAATACCGCTGCTGACGTTGCGTTGTAGCCTATACCGTTCATAACGCCAGGATTGGAACTAGTAAGTATCAAGGGTGACAGGATGCGTGTGTTGTTGTGAGTGCCTGGGCAATGCTCAATGCGTGTTCAATGCTCGCAGGGGATTGATTTGCGGCCTTCTTCGGTACATTTGCCAGTGAATAGACGCGAATTTTTTGAGCTGTTAGTTCTGAGTGTTATGCTTTCTCTATTTCCATTTAACTCTGTATTTATATTCCATGTCAGGCGAATTGTAGCTACCATTTGGTGTTTAATCGATAATATCCCGAAATAGTAAAATCAGGACCTGTGATGGGCTTCATGAGTTTGAACGATGGTTCCATTTCAGATGACGCAGCGCTGCCCGGCCAGCCAGTGCAGAGCCCCGAGGCCTTAGTGAACGTGAAGTCTCCGCTAACCCCGTACAGCTTCCAAGTACGCGCCTACCTGCGCTCGCCGACCGGCAACAAGAACACTGCCAGCATCGTCAGCGCCATGTCTGAGAGCGTCATCTGCCAGGGGCAGGGAGGTGAGAAAATAAGATGTTTTGTGTGGAATATTGCTCTCACCTTTGGGATGGCTTCTCCGTATACTAACCGGAGGTCAATCGAGTATCGAGTGTGTGCGTGTGTGTGTGTGTGTGGGGGGGTGTGTGTGTGTGTATGTTTATGTTAGAAGAGCATATGATATAAACACACATATATATATATATATATATATATATATATATATATATATGTAATCTTCTTATACATAAAAATGAATCGTGGTGGTTGTAAGTCTCGCTTAAACTCGAGAACGGCTGAACCGATTTGGCTAATTTTAGTCTTGAAATATTTGTGGAATTCCAGGGAAGGTTTGTACGGTGAGAAAATATAAAATTATAAATATTAATTAAATTTTCATTGACAGTTGACAGATGGTGAGATGAAGTTCGCGGGGTCACCTAGTTAGAGATAAATATTTACTAAATAAATGAACAAATAGATTTGAGATTGGAGCATTGCCACATTGCATTTTTCTAAATTTAATAACCGGGTCATAATTCAATTGTGTCAAATGTTTAGTCAAACGCAAACCTATATGAAAAAAAAAGAGATTTACTAGAAACTTTATCGAAATGGATATAATTTGGGTACTCTATTATAAGTATATGAGAAAATTAGTCATACGAAAAAAAATGTGGATACCTCTGTCTGTGTACTCGTCTATTTCGGAACCTCCCATAAGTTTCCCCCATTTATTATCATCATATCCGCCGTATTACGTTTACTGGATTTAGAATTCCTGTTTGGATTTCTTATGAGACAGTTTAGAAACGGCCCGCTTCTAGCTTGGTCCTACAATCTTGATGAGAATGTCCTCCGACAAGGTAAACCATACCTTGTTGGAGGACTTGATGATTGTTACCACACTAACCCGTTAAAAGTACATGGCATGGACATACATTAAATATTCAATTCGAAATTCATTTATTAAAATTCTTCGTTTCTAAACTAAGCCAGCTCTCGTGTTCTAGAAATCAGTTCTCCCTTGTTATGTAATATGCAGTTGCATCACAATGTTTTGATGATTATTTTCTTCCCTAGTGCCCATCAAGCTAAGCAAAGTGGGCAACGATTCAATCGTGGTGTCGTGGCATGACTTCTACGTGGAGAACCCTGGCGTGCTGCAGTGGGTGCTGCAGCACAAGGCTGAGAACAGCTCCGATGAACAGAATGTCACTCTGGATGCAGACGTCTACAACTACACTCTAAATGGTGAGTAGCGGTTATAGCGTAGTTCAACTAAGTGTTTGTCAGTGATCAGCAAAGTTAAGGTATCGTTCAGCACTATTAGCCAATTACTGATCCCGAATGTTTTTAATGCATACGTTGATGACTAAACGCCTCAATGTACAATCCTAACTGATGACGTCACTCTCAAAGAGTTCCTAATGGACCAAGTGCGTTCGCACAACTAGTTGTGTCATTAGGAATATTGTTTTAAAATCTTTTACGCTACACACGATAGCCATAGAACGCAAATTTTTAAAAACGTTTGTTATTTTATGTAATTTATAAAAAAAAAACTAAAACTACTGCACTTATGGAGTCAATTTGTCAAAGATGATTATTTTACGGGAAACTTAGGCAGTTGTCATATTTTTAAAAGCTCGCATTTAAAAGTGAACTTTTGCGTAACATGACGCAGTTACGTTCTATTAGTGCTGTTAAAAAGAAAATAAACGGTTGGATCTATTATAATTTAAGTTTCCAAATGCACAATCGTATATTTTTTTTAACTTTGATGTGACATTAGGTCATAGGGGCGGTGTTTGAATTGCCATCGCATTATTACTATGTACTTAGGGTTCAAAATATAAGCTCAGCCTAAGAGATGTTTGAAGTTTGTCCACCATTATTGTGAAACCGATTTTGACATTTGATCACTAGTTCAAGTGTCATCTGTGTCAAGATTACATAGCAGTTTCTATGCGTTTTCGCCGCCATGTTTCTGAGATCATGCATCACAACGTTTTTACTTTATGCCACTTCTACTGTTTTTCGTTATTCTGAGCATTAGGTGTTCTGTTTTCATTTTGTGTTCTCTCCCAGTTATCTTTTTATCCAAGTTAGTTGTCTTCAGTTAGTTGATTTGTTGTTTGTTACAGTGTCTCCATCGGAGCCCCGTCAAGTGCGTGTACTAGGCACGCGCACGTTGCCCTGGCTGCGCCAGAACCTGACCCTGGTGCCGTGGACGGCCAGCTCCGCCGCCGGACACTACCCTGGACCCGGGTGAGGTTCGACAGGGATTATCACTAGTTCCTCATCATCATCATTTTCATTCGTAGATAGTCCTTTGCTGGACATACCTCCCCTATGAATTTTCGATAAGCCCGGTTGAAAGTGGGAAGCCAGCGCATTCCTGCAGTCTTGATCACTTTTTATGGACAGCAAAAAGTAGGTATTCCAGAATAGATTATAAAAACATCGCCAAAGCGAATAATATGCACGCGCGTACGCCTGTTGCAGCAAAACACGAGACCCAACTTGACTCAGATGAGATTTCAAGGGGAAAGTCACTAGTCGTATATCCAGCAAAAGTAGCTCTTATGTCATAAACTATGAGGTAGGTAGAAGTTCAGCTTTGGCTGCGACAAAACCTGACTGGTGGCGTGGACGGGGAGCTCCGCCGCCGGACACTACCCCGGACTCGGGTGAGGTTCGTCGGGGATTGTCTCTTAGAGCATAACAAGCAAAAATAGCTGTTAAGCCATGGACAATAAGGTTCATCTTGGCTGCGGCAGAACCTGACACTGATGCCGTAGACGGCGAGCTCCACCGCCAGACACTGCCGCGGACCCGGGTGAGGTTCGACGAGGATTGTTTCTAGTGTATAACAAGCAAAAATAGCTCTAGACAATGGACAATAGAATAAAATCCTCGCCAAGGTTAAGTGTTAGGCTGCGCATATTGCTCTGACTATGGTAGAACCCCTCATGCTGGTGCCGTGGACACTTTCAGCCCCCCGTGTGAAGATTGACAATTAATCTTACTAGTTCTATATCTTTAGCATTACATCAAATAAAAGTAGCCCTACACAGCAGAGAATAAGGTAAAAAAACTGTCCAAATGTTGTGTTGCACGTAACCTTCGCCCCCAAAATCAATTTCTCTTGGAAATCTACAATCTCCAAAACGAAATTGACTTACATCTGGCTTGTTCGCGTGGTAAATTACCTAGGTCACAAAGTTGTAGGAATTTTTAAGAGATAATTCTAAAATCACCGACGTTTTAAAATTCACTTAGTAGTGACCAGTGGCCGCTGTTGTCGCGATTTGTGAATATAACGATACGTTCGATTGCGCTCAGAGGCTCATGAAGGCTGGTATAATAATAATCAAAAAATCTGACCAGAGCACTCCGAGAAAGTACATACTTATTTGAGTCTATTACATCAGTTAAAAACAAAAAGTGTCCTCCGATTTTTTTAAAATCAATTTTGAATTTCTTTGGATAAATAATTATATTTGACATATTACGTTGATTATCTCTGGCAACTTTAATTAAGCAACCCTCAAATAGCTGAAATAAAATCATGTTTACCAATTGGACACCATTTTTGATTATTTTCTTGAAATATTGTTTTTACTGGGCTCACTAGTTTCTTATGAATTCTTTAATATTAGCAGATTATGGGATTAATGTGAAAGAATCAGGTAAAAATACCAGTAAAAGAACAACAGAAGCACATTATTGTTGCTAAAATAGAAAAAAATTATTAAATATATTGCCGTTTTTCAAACAATTTGTTTTTGCTCATTTAAAAAAAATGAGGGGTGAAAAATCTTTAGTTAAATATATTTGTAAAGCCTATAAAACAAGCTTTCTAATGATGTGTAAATTGTTTTGGTTCGATTTTTCTCTAAATATTATGCTACTTGTGGACGTCACCTTTCACTAAGTCATCTAATTTGCTATATTTATGTTATTATTTACTTGACCCTCAAGAGACAATCGTAATTACAGTGGCTATTTGTAATATAGTGACGAGCAAGCCGTACCCGAGTTCGTAGAAGTGACAGAAGTGAACGCGCGCAACTTCACCGTGAGATGGCGCTGCGAGGACAACGGCCTGCCCAAGACCTATACTTTCCTGGTCTGCACCAGGAAGATGGGCGGTAATGAAGACTGTATCGACAGGTGCGTAGGGACCAGTGTCATTATCAAGATTATGGGGTGCCGTATCTTTACTTTAAAATTGCCATCATCGTCATCATCATAGTCAGCTTATTTCGGCTCACTGCAGGGCATAAGCCTCCTCCCCCTATCCTTGTCCTGTGCTTGTCTCATCCAGCCCGGCAAGGGGAGAAAACCATTTTATCCACTTTTAATGTCAGCTGTCATTGTCAATCCATACTTTATTTCCTCTTCGAGGGGATATATAATGGTGGAAAGACTATTTGTCCCTTTGCCATGCTTCCCATGCAGGTGTTGCCGCAAAACTTGCCATATTTGGGACAAAAATTCCGTAGGAAAAATCGCAAATCTCAGGGGAGAGGGGTTTCCCCGTAGGTGCTACGACAGTCTAAAAATGCCGTATATATTAGCATAATTATATGACTTTTTCTGATTTTGACAATAAGTAAAGAGAAAAATCTCCACAAATAGATAAGTACAAAAAGTTGTGGGCATTTGTTGGCATGATTGGTCTCGCTGCGCTCGAGCGATATCAAGCTCGAGATTCTACACATGTGTTTGATGCTCATGCTATGTGAATATTGTCCCCAGTAACGTGAAGTCAGCGCGCGTTGTGGACCTAGAACCGGAGAGCGACTACGAAGTGCGCGTAGCGGCGCGAGTACCCGGCCGCGCGCTCGCCGGCGACTTCACAGCGCCTATACCCGTCACCACTCTACGTGAAGGTAACTACCATTATAGCGTGAACTATACCGTCACCACGCTACAAAGTGGCTACGAAGGGCGCGTAATGCGTAGGTGTGAGTGCCTGGTTACCACTTCACTGCGCCTATACCCGTCACCACGCTACGTGAAGGTAACTACCATTATAGCGTGAACTATACCGTCACCACGCTACAGAGAGTGGCTACGAAGGGCGCGTAATGCGTAGGTGTGAGTGCCTGGTTACCACTTCACTGCGCCTATACCCGTCACCACGCTACGTGAAGGTAACTACCATTATAGCGTGAACTATACCGTCACCACGCTACAGAGTGGCTACGAAGGGCGCGTAATGCGTAGGTGTGAGTGCCTGGTTACCACTTCACTGCGCCTATACCCGTCACCACGCTACGTGAAGGTAACTACCATTATAGCGTGAACTATACCGTCACCACGCTACAAAGTGGCTACGAAGGGCGCGTAATGCGTAGGTGTGAGTGCCTGGTTACCACTTCACTGCGCCTATACCCGTCACCACGCTACGTGAAGGTAACTACCATTATAGCGTGAACTATACCGTCACCACGCTACAGAGTGGCTACGAAGGGCGCGTAATGCGTAGGTGTGAGTGCCTGGTTACCACTTCACTGCGCCTATACCCGTCACCACGCTACGTGAAGGTAACTACCATTATAGCGTGAACTATACCGTCACCACGCTACAGAGAGTGGCTACGAAGGGCGCGTAATGCGTAGATGTGAGTGCCTGGTTACCACTTCACTGCGCCTATACCCGTCACCACGCTACGTGAAGGTAACTACCATTATAGCGTGAACTATACCGTCACCACGCTACAGAGTGGCTACGAAGGGCGCGTAATGCGTAGGTGTGAGTGCCTGGTTACCACTTCACTGCGCCTATACCCGTCACCACTCTACGTGAAGGTAACTACCATTATAGCGTGAACTATACCGTCACCACGCTACAGAGAGTGGCTAGGAAGGGCGCGTAATGCGTAGGCGTGAGTGCCTGGTCGCCACTTCACTGCGCCTATACCCGTCACCACGCTACGTGAAGGTAACTACCATTATAGCGTGAACTATACCGTCACCACGCTACAAAGTGGCTACGAAGGGCGCTTAATGCGTAGGTGTGAGTGCCTGGTTACCACTTCACTGCGCCTATACCCGTCACCACGCTACGTGAAGGTAACTACCATTATAGCGTGAACTATACCGTCACCACGCTACAGAGTGGCTACGAAGGGCGCGTAATGCGTAGGTGTGAGTGCCTGGTTACCACTTCACTGCGCCTATACCCGTCACCACTCTACGTGAAGGTAACTACCATTATAGCGTGAACTATACCGTCACCACGCTACAGAGAGTGGCTAGGAAGGGCGCGTAATGCGTAGGCGTGAGTGCCTGGTCGCCACTTCACTGCGCCTATACCCGTCACCACGCTACGTGAAGGTAACTACCATTATAGCGTGAACTATACCGTCACCACGCTACAAAGTGGCTACGAAGGGCGCTTAATGCGTAGGTGTGAGTGCCTGGTTACCACTTCACTGCGCCTATACCCGTCACCACGCTACGTGAAGGTAACTACCATTATAGCGTGAACTATACCGTCACCACGCTACAGAGTGGCTACGAAGGGCGCGTAATGCGTAGGTGTGAGTGCCTGGTTACCACTTCACTGCGCCTATACCCGTCACCACGCTACGTGAAGGTAACTACCATTATAGCGTGAACTATACCGTCACCACGCTACAAAGTGGCTACGAAGGGCGCGTAATGCGTAGGTGTGAGTGCCTGGTTACCACTTCACTGCGCCTATACCCGTCACCACGCTACGTGAAGGTAACTACCATTATAGCGTGAACTATACCGTCACCACGCTACAGAGAGTGGCTACGAAGGGCGCGTAATGCGTAGGTGTGAGTGCCTGGTTACCACTTCACTGCGCCTATACCCGTCACCACGCTACGTGAAGGTAACTACCATTATAGCGTGAACTATACCGTCACCACGCTACAGAGTGGCTACGAAGGGCGCGTAATGCGTAGGTGTGAGTGCCTGGTTACCACTTCACTGCGCCTATACCCGTCACCACGCTACGTGAAGGTAACTACCATTATAGCGTGAACTATACCGTCACCACGCTACAGAGAGTGGCTACGAAGGGCGCGTAATGCGTAGATGTGAGTGCCTGGTTACCACTTCACTGCGCCTATACCCGTCACCACGCTACGTGAAGGTAACTACCATTATAGCGTGAACTATACCGTCACCACGCTACAGAGTGGCTACGAAGGGCGCGTAATGCGTAGGTGTGAGTGCCTGGTTACCACTTCACTGCGCCTATACCCGTCACCACTCTACGTGAAGGTAACTACCATTATAGCGTGAACTATACCGTCACCACGCTACAGAGAGTGGCTAGGAAGGGCGCGTAATGCGTAGGCGTGAGTGCCTGGTCGCCACTTCACTGCGCCTATACCCGTCACCACGCTACGTGAAGGTAACTACCATTATAGCGTGAACTATACCGTCACCACGCTACAAAGTGGCTACGAAGGGCGCTTAATGCGTAGGTGTGAGTGCCTGGTTACCACTTCACTGCGCCTATACCCGTCACCACGCTACGTGAAGGTAACTACCATTATAGCGTGAACTATACCGTCACCACGCTACAGAGAGTGGCTACGAAGGGCGCGTAATGCGTAGGTGTGAGTGCCTGGTTACCACTTCACTGCGCCTATACCCGTCACCACGCTACGTGAAGGTAACTACCATTATAGCGTGAACTATACCGTCACCACGCTACAGAGAGTGGCTACGAAGGGCGCGTAATGCGTAGGTGTGAGTGCCTGGTTACCACTTCACTGCGCCTATACCCGTCACCACGCTACGTGAAGGTAACTACCATTATAGCGTGAACTATACCGTCACCACGCTACAGAGTGGCTACGAAGGGCGCGTAATGCGTAGGTGTGAGTGCCTGGTCACCACTTCACTGCGCCTATACCTGTCACCACGCTACGTGAAGGTAACTACCATTATAGCGTGATCTATACCGTCACCACGCTACAGAGAGTGGCTACGAAGGGCGCGTAATGCGTAGGCGTGAGTGCCTGGTCACCACTTCACTGCGCCTATACCCGTCACCACGTTGCGTGAAGGTAACCATTATAATCACAACAGCCGCGTAATAAGCGCAGCATAGGATGTCCACCACAAACTATACGGATGTTCTTATTAAGACCGCAGGATCTCGTTGGATGCTAGCCGCTATCAACCGGTAGTATTAGCAATCTGTAAGGGAGATCTGCGTCGAGATGTGGATGTCCTGTGGCTGATTCATAGATGATAACAGTCGCAAGCAGTAGGAAGTCCTATATGAGGCATCGGATTTTTCTATACCTACAGAGTGTTTCTTTACACGTCTGGCATAATATTCCAGGATATTATTACAACACTCATAATGATTTATGAACAACTTTTATAATGGAAGCAGCCTAGAAATCGCAAGAATAATCAGTAGTTCCTTTGTAGTCAGAGAACTCTTGTCAAAATTTGAAGTTGTGTTTTTCGAATTACAGTAATAAAACGAATTACTTCTGTATTCCAGGGCAAGAGGAATTCCGCGAATTGACGTACAAGTACGTGAATGCGACGACTATCCGCGTGTCATGGAGTAGCCAGCTGAAAGCGTACACTGTACGGTATACGTACGAGGACGACCTGCCGCGTACGCAGTGGACCGCCGTCGAAGCTAATGGCAACACTGTACTGGTAAGTTCACACTTTGAATCAAGTAACTGAACATATTTCTATTTGTCGATTTAACCTGCCACTACTAGATATATATATATCTAGCAGTGGCAGGTTAGTATATATATATATATATATATATATATATATATATATATATAGGGTTACAGGGTAAGTCGACCTATTCCCGTTAAAGGTGTGTAGTTTACTTTGTTTCTGACAAATTTGACTATGAAATACACTATCCTAAATTAATAAAAAAAACGGATATTTGAAGTTGTATTTATAAAATTCCCAATTTTCGGCTATCAGCTCAGATATTTTGAAACGTGTAAGTCGTATTATTATTTATATTTGATTTTTACATGTAAAATAATATTTTATGATCTCACTACCCAATATTGTCTGTAAAATTAACTTTTTACAAAAAGTATTTGAATTCAAATATCTCGAAAACTGTGAGATTTAAGATACGGTGCTTCATAGTCAAATCAGTCGGAAACGTAGTAAACTACACACGCTTAACGGGAATAGGTCGACTTAGCCTGTAACCCTATATATTACTTCACTTTTTACGCCATTCTTTCTAGTCCCACCTTTCTCCTCATCCATTGTAGCTATACTGATATTTTCAATGGTGCATTATGGAACAGGGACCTTATTGTGTAAGCTTTTTGACGTTCGACTTCGCTTATTCTCCTGCTCGCGCCAGTTAATCACGCCACGACAGCAAGTGAGAGAAAAAGCGAAGTCAAACGACAGAGCGCTTGCACAATAAGGCTCCAGGTCTATCCACTAAGGGTGTGGAACAGGGACCTTAACCTTATTGTGTAAGCGTTTTGACGTTCGACTTCGCTTATTCTCCTGCTCGCGCCAGTTACTCACGCCACGAGAGCGAGCGGGAGAAATAGCGAAATCGAACTTCAGAGCGCTTGCACAATAAGGCTCCAGGTCTATCCGCTAAGGGTGTGGAACAGATACCTTAACCTTATTGTGTAAGCGTTTTGACGTTCGACTTCGCTTATTCTCCTGCTCGCGCCAGTTACTCACGCCACGAGAGCGAGCGGGAGAAATAGCGAAATCGAACGTCAGAGCGCTTACACAATAAGGCTCCAGATCTATCCACTAAGGGTGGTTTGAGTCATATCTACCAAGAGGGCTCATACGAGTTGATTCATATACGCCATCGAATTTCATCCCACGATTTTTTTCCCCGAAAAGCCATTGCACAGTAGTGCAAAATTAAGAATCAAACAACTTAGCAACTTTATTAAATTACTAGCTTCCCAAGGAATCCTTATTTTTTTCCTCGATAAAAGTACCCTATGAAGTCGAGTCGATAGATTTTTTACGTGTATTTTGTATTTCAGTTGACGGATCTGGATCCTACGAAGAAGCTGACAGTGATCGTGATAGACGAGGGCCGCGAGCCGTTTGGACAGAGCGCCCTGCTCACCATCCCGGCTCAGATACCCGGTACGTCTAATGATCTAAAATCTGAACCTTCTGACTGGGGACAGAAGGTTGCATTTTCAGATCACATTGCAAGGCACATAGTAATACGTTGTTTGTCATAAGAAGGGCAGTACAGTCGTCAGAAACGTCAGAGTCTCTCCTGTAGAATATGAATATCTGAAAGCTGATTACACACAGCATGTATGCATGCCTTTTTTTGAATAAAATGTGATAAATTAATAAAAACAAATAAATTAATTAATTAATAAAAGTACAAGTAAAAAAAAACCGGACAAGTGCGAGTCGGGCTCGCACATCGAGGGTTCAAATCAAACCAAAAAAAAAATCACCAAATTGGGAAGTAAGTTGTTAAAATCTCCATACTATCGCCATACATCGAAAATTACACATTGTTAAAATAATTAAAAACCTGTTTTAGCATGTGCTAATGAAGTTATTTTATATGATACCTTACTTGATACGATTTACTATTGTGAATTTTGAGGGCCTATTTTTTTGTGATTTTAATGAAAATGTAGTTTTCTGATTTATTCCTATATGTGTACTCTGAGACAATGCTTCTCGCCAAATTTGATTCAGGTCATGAGTATTGTCACACAGTAAAAACTTTAATTAGAATGCTGGCCATAAAAAAGTTTATTGAATTCGAATTTCGAATTGTTCATGAAAATAAAAATTTATGCTTTTTAGAATTTTACTCATTTTTAAATATGGAGTGGACGCTTAAAGAAGACCGTGTTGCAGTTATTGCGTTGCATCGTTGCGGTTACGCGCCAATTCAAATTTTTGACATACTGAAAAATTTGAATATAACCAAAAGATTCGTTAATCGTACCATCAAACGATACAATAAAGACTCTAGTGCAGATGACTGGTCAAGAAGTGGTCGCCCTCGATCTGTTAGTACTCCAGCAGTGATAAAAGCTATGAAGGCGCGAATTCAAAGAAATCCCAAACGTAAGCAAAAACTGTTGGCCATTCAGATGGGGTTAAGCAGAACCACGGTGAAAAGGGTGTTAAATGAAGACTTAGGGCATCGGGCATATCGAAGAAAAACAGGACATCGTTTAAATGCTCGTCTAATGGACCTGAGACTGAAGAGATACCGCGCTTTATTGAAGCGGTACGCGGGAAAAAAAATACCGGGAAATTATTTTTTCGGATGAAAAAATTTTTACCGTAGAAGAGAGCTACAACAAACAAAATGATAAGGTGTACGCACACAGTAGTGAAGAAGCGAGCAACCGTATTCCGCGTGTCCAACGAGGTCATTTTCCATCCTCGCTCATAGTATGGTTGGGAGTTTCTTATTGGGGCTTAACAGAGGTACATTTTTGTGAGAAAGGTGTAAAAACGAATGCTGTTGTGTATCAAAATACAGTCCTGATGAACCTTGTGGAACCTGTTTCTCATACCATGTTCAATAACAGGCACTGGGTTTTCCAACAAGATTCGGCGCCAGCTCATAGAGCGAAGCGCACACAAGACTGGCTGGCGGCGCGTGAAATCGACTTCATCTGGCACGAAGACTGGCCCTCCTTCAGTCCAGATTTGAGTCCGTTAGATTACAAGATATGGCAACACATGGAGGAACAGGCGTGCTCAAAGCCTCATCCCAATTTGGAGTCACTCAATTTATTCATCCATCATCCTTGATTAAGGCAGCCATCGATATTGACATGGACCTCGTTCGTGCTGCGATAGACGATTGGCCGCGCAGATTGAAGGCCTGTATTCAAAATCACAGAGGTCATTTTGAATAAACTTTATTGTCATAAGAATCTATGTTCTGTTAAGTTCATTTTGGTATATAAATGGTTACATAATGAATAAACTTGTTTCAATTATTTTATATTAAACATGTGACAGAATTTATGACCTGACTGTATTTTACAGATATCTGTGCCTGACTGTGTAGTTTTATGTCAACGGGAAGTAGGTTTTGATTTTTGTGAGTGTCGAAATATACGGTTTTTTACGACATAAACGGTTCTTACTTTTATAAACGATAACTGAGAAGTTTTTCTTTTACACTACTGCAAGAGACTATAGATATACGTATACAGTTTAAATTTCAACTCGATATCTTTACGCGTTCCCGAGATAAATAATCTTGACATACACACAGACGGACAACAAAGTGATCCTATAAGGTTTCCGTTTTTTCCGTTTGAGGTACGGAACTCTAAAAAGTAAATTAGGTAGTATTGTGCTCCAGAACAATTTTATTGTAATGGCGAATAGACAAATATTGTCTTTCCAGCAATTTATCTCTTCGAAGAGGAAATATTGACATTGACTTTGCCATGCTGGGAGTACTGGAGTGGGCCTTTATGATTCCATACGTAGTAGTAGTTTACGTATCATATAAAATGTTTGTTACTTATAATAATTATAGAGTAGGTAGGCTACTAATATGTAGGTAATGGTAGGGCATGACATTAGTCCGTGAGTCAGATTATAAAAAAATATTGGATACGTATTTTTTCTTTTGTCCATCAAACAACAAATGACTAAGATAAACCTCATCAAAGTTTGGGAGTGGGGGTCGTGCAGAGGGGTTGCGATGTCACTTCTCTGTCAAAAGCTTAACCTTTGTATGCGACTTATGTCGTCACGCGGGCTATATCTTCATCAATGCTTAGAAAAATTACGTGTCTATTTTGTTGACGGACTAATTATATTTTTTTAAGTCATCATGGCTTTGTTGACACTTGGTTTATGTAAGCTAACACATTATTGAAATTCCACAGAAGCAAAAGACCTACAATACACGTACACCGCGGATGGCGTGATAGTGTCGTGGAAGGGGCGTGGGCCGCGCGTGGTGCGCTACTCGCAGAACCTCACGCAGCCGCTCACCAACTGGACGACCGTCAACGTCGACACTGACACTAGCGTGCAGGTATATATTATTGACACTGACACTAGTGATAGTGTCGTGGAAAGGGCGTGGGCCGCGCGTGGTGCGCTACTCGCAGAACCTCACGCAGCCGCTCACCAACTGGACGACCGTCAACGTCGACACTGACACTAGCGTGCAGGTATATATTATTGACACTGACACTAGTGATAGTGTCGTGGAAGGGGCGTGGGCCGCGCGTGGTGCGCTACTCGCAGAACCTCACGCAGCCGCTCACCAGCTGGACGACCGTCAACGTCGACACTGACACTAGCGTGCAGGTATTGTTGACACTGACACTGGGTACGTACAGGATCGTCACTCCCTGTCAATGATACTACCATCCATTTAAGTCACAGATACACTCGTTACCATTCACAAGTTCAAGTCACAGTACATTCGTTAACTATCCATTGATTTATCTAATACAATACGCATACTGTCACTCCTAAAGTTACGTAAGCGCTGCTTTCAAACACTGAGCTCTCCTTTGATTCTTCAACTGCTTAGCAGTTGAATGAATTTGAAGGAAATTATTTGAAGGAAACTAAAATAATCAGTCTTATTGGATATCCATAGGGGAGGCCTATGTCCAACAGTAGACGTCTTTTGGCTGATGGATGGATGGATGGAAAATAATCAGATCGTCTATATTTAACAACCAGGTTCTTTAACAAGGACATATATTTCAAGATTACAATAATGTGACTACTTTAATCAATCGCCTAAACCTCTATCAAACTTCTCATATTTTTTAGTGGACGTAGACGTAAAGTCAGACTCGCTGAACTTCTTCTGCAAAAACTTCTTTTCACCACCAGTACTGACGAACTTCCAGTCCGCTCCATACATTGACGCTTCTTTGCTCATCCTTCTCTTAGTTTTCGGACTAAAGCCTGGAGTCAGCCAAGTTATGACAGCATTCTTACCATACTTTTCAACATCTAGCAGAGCATGCGTCGAAACCAGTGAGCAGTTAGGTTTTATAACCATCATTTGAGGGATACAAGTGATTCCGTAGCAAAATTTCAAAATAGTTATTTGGGGATCCCCTAATCTAAGAGTGAACCAGTTTGCTTGCTTATCATAGCTAGCTTGGTACTCCTTTTCAGTTTCATCAAGTGGTATGTATATCACTTCCAAAGGAACGTTGTGAAACTTTACGTTCTCGTAGATAGTGTAGAATTTTTGGATCACTCCTTCTCTGTCTATTCCTTTCGATGTGAAGAGTAAGGCGATAACGTTTGCATTGTCTTCCAGCCATGCTGTTGGGATGATGTTGCCTTTTTTGTTGTATATTTTAGCTTGCTTTAGCCAGTTCAATGGTTGAAATTCCAGTGGTGCTACAGTGGTTTCTGTATCCATGATTGAAGATTCCTAAGTTGTTTTTCCAATATGTGGATTGGATTTGGTGAAATTATCTCCGCAGATGATATTAAAAATGTCACTGTGACAGCAAACGAAATATAAGTTATATTATGAATTAAATTATTTTGTATTCAATGCTCAGTAGACAGTTGCAAGCAGAGAGTAACTTATATATGTTGCAAGACAGTTGTAATTGATAACAATCAAATAACAATTGATAACTTAAAAAGATTATAGCTGTCACTGTCTAAATCATTTTTATTACCTAGTTAGAAGCTCTTTAGAAAATCAAGCAGTTTGTATGTGAAGTCAAAATATATAATTCCAAAATATATTTATCAAGTTCTTCACAACTATTTGTGAATCCTAAATTAATTCTCGATCACAGTTTGAAATTTCCAAAGTGGAATTCATCCTAATTTATTTCCATTTCTGATACTAATAATTAGATGTTTCTTCGCGAATTTTTGACTGCTTTTTGACGCATATATCCAAAATTTGATCAGATAACTTTATTAATATTAATAGAACCTAATATTACAAAAAATATTGCATAATATTGATTCATTAACATGCTCGTCAGGCTTAACAATTTTAATAACAATGAGTAGATACAGAAATGCAGTGTTATCTAAAATTTTTTTTACATAAAAAATATTAAAATTGACAAAATTAGCATTATGTTAACGATAAGGATTTTCCTTAGATAGATGATTGAACTAATGGAATTTTGAGACCAATCGTTAATCTAAGAGATTTATTTATAATTATTGAGAATGATTCGTTATTATTGACAGTTTAATTCGGCCCACCGCAGGGCATGAGCTGCTATTGTTTTTCGTAATTCTTCTATGGGCCACGCTCATTCAAATGTTACCGATAAGTTCTACGAACGATTGTCCAATATTCATTTGATATTCATTAGCTATTAAATCTCCACAGATAAGAGGTCTGGACCCGGCGCTCCGCACGTTCGTGATGGTAGCAGCTCCAGGAGAGAGCACCCACAGTCAGGTGCTGACCATCAAGCCGCGCCCGCTGCCCCCGCCGCCCGCGCCCGTCTCACCCTCTGCTGACCACTACAACTTATACTTGGGTAAGACTATCATCATTATCTGTACCACCACCATCATCATCAACATTATAATCATCAACAACTTTATCACCATCATTAACATCATCATCATCATAATTAACATCATCATCACTATTCACATTATCATCATCGACAACATCATCATAAACATCAGCATCAAAACCTTCATCATTGACATTATCACCAACACCTTCATCATTGACATCACCAATATCCTTATCATTATCGTACGGCGGTGATGATGGCAGTTCGAGGAGAAAACACCCACAGTCAAGTGCTCTGTGGTCAAGTGCTAAACGCACAGAGTTATTTTACAGATATCTGTGGCTAAACGTATCCCCACTTGTCAGTCTCAGTGATTGCCGGTGACAGCTCTGACACGGACACTGACAATCACAAGACAATTGAGGACAAGTTGGGATACATAGGCACACAGATAATGCATGAAGCACATATTTGAGCTTTTGGCGAGAACGCGGAAAAATCATGTCGCCTCTTTGTATTATTTTGTTAAACTTGTGTTTTGATCAGTGATAATTAGTGAAAAATTGTGGTATTTCGTTGATTATGAGCTGATTTACGTGCATGAGTGTAGGCAATTGATATAATGTGACGTATCATGTCGTTCCGTGTTGTTACCATAACTCCATATACGCCTCTAGTCAAATCTTCACTGCTTTACTAACTGAGGAATGACTTGGACTACGTTTGGACTTGACCGCGACTTTATTGGACTATGACGTGACTACGACAGTGACTATTTTGATAAAATATCAAAAATTATTAAAACTTAATACTTGACACTGGCGCGAACAGCTGCGCGACAACAATCTCCAATTTTCCGGGTTCAAAAACACCTGAACCGGATCATGACAGCGTATCCTCAATTGGACTTATTCGCGGATAATTGGACCGTCATAGAAAGATGCTGCTCTGCTTACGGCCAAAAAATTAATAAGTAATAACTAATATAATAAAATTAAGGTTAAGGTTTATTCATAAGACTTATATGCAATTGTTTAGACTGATTATTAGAAATATGTTTTGAATTGTTGATTATCTTGTGTTCCTATATTTTTTAGAATAATTTAAAAGTACCTGTTATGTATATAGTTTCTTAGGTAAAGTATAAAATGTAGCGTATTGGATTTTGTGTAATCTGTAAAGCTATATTTTACTGTAAATAATAAATAAATAAATAAATGCACAACAATGCGACGCCAAACCAAAGAAGAAGAAGAAGTATATATTTTTTCACTGTTTTTACCGTGACGGTACGTACGGTGCCGGTACTGCGCCGAAACTCTGACGGAACGGTGGTAGCTTGACTGATAAGTTTGAATTGGCCTTTACGAAGCAACTTTTGAACGGCGCGGCGTAGAAACGAAACGAACAGAGCGGAATCGAACCTCTGATCCCCAATCCTACATGATAATTTTAAAACCCTTTTTAAAAGTCTGTACAACTGTCTGTGTTTTAGAAAAAAACTAAAGAGTTTTCTCATACGTAGTATCTATTAGTCTGTGGTTTTCTCATTATTTATGACTTTTGATTATCCTGATTTTACAGACAAATTAATCATTGTATTCAATTGTATTATTTTATTTTTATTTTTATTTTACATGGAAAACAAACGACTTTCTAACAAACACAGTAAGAAGAGGTTAAATGACAATACATAAGCCAAAACAGTTCTCACTTATAAATACAAAGTGCCCAATACGGAATATGTATATAAAGAGATAATATGGACTTAACTAAATTATCTATGCACAATAAATAGCATTCCCATACTTCATAAAGTTGACAACAAGAATACCTATATAAGAGCCAGAAACAAGTTTGTACCTGTCGATTACTTCGTGCCTTTAGTACCTACTTTAACAAGGTGTTTATTCCTACTAATATCTCTTTTCTTTATTACTTATTACTCCATAAAATTTAACTTGATCTCTGCGACAGCTGTCAGAAAAATCACGCCTATGAAGTCCTGAATTTCTTAATAGTACAGACAGTACCTGTCAATGTCATACTTTATGGGCATGACGATTAGTGATGGGCGACGAATGATCATGACCACGGAGTTTTAGATAGAGTTTTATTTAAAATATCGATAGTTTATACTTACGATATTTTAAATAAAACTTAATTTATCATTAATTTTATTGTATATTTGAATATGATAACATTTTTTGCATGTATAATTAAATTAAACCCAATTATATGTTACATTAGCATCGATAATAGTGATAAACGTCGATAAATACTATCGTTACATTATTATGAGTATTTAATTAATATCATAACATTATTTACATGTGTACATACTTGATCTTAAATAATAGTAAGTAAATAAAATCCAATTTCTCACCTACAACTACTCATTCGATTTCATTACAACATTGTTTGAAAATCGATTTTTTCCACCACTATCTCAACTCTAAAAATGTCAATCTTCTATGTCAATGTCACTGTCGCAGAGATCAAGTTAAATTTTATAGAGTATAAGTGTTTTCATATTTAGATTTAGTTTTATCAAAAAAGTATTTACTGATTAATTTTTTAAACGAATTTCGTTTCATCATGAACAAGTCAACATTCCTGGAATAATTTTGATTAAAATTGAAAGAAATACGGATAATGAAGAAGAAGAGTTTTTACGATAGTCGGTATCACAGTGAGGTGTGTGGAGCTCATTTCTGCGCGGGGTTGATCTATATGGAGTCACCATGCCAATCATAGCCAACAAGGATGGTCAATCAATTGCATTTGATACTATATTGTGTAAAAATGTAAGATCTGCAGCCTCTCTCCTAATCTTTAAAGGTAGCATGTGATGATGATAACAGTGCTCATCGTATTCAAAGTTAGATGTAGGCATCCTGTACCATTATAGATAACTGGACTTACTAACCCATAGGTCTTTGCCCTCAACACTTGTTTTCACTGTAGCTACATGAGTTTTTGTTTTTATCAGGTATAGGCATCGGATGCGGCATACTAGTGGTGTGCGCAGTTGCAGCACTCGCGGTGTGCGCGTGGAGGAAGCGCAAGCGAGGCCGGTCGCCGCGGCGACGCGCGCGCTCGGTGCCGGAGGAGCCGGCCGAGGAGGTGGCGCTCCGCAGCCAGGTACACTTGTTCTAATCATTATCGTAAAGCAGCGAGACGCGCGCGCTCGGTGCCGGACGAGCCGGGTACAATTGTTCTAATCATCATCATACAGCAGTGAAGCCATCATGTCAGAGGCCTTCAGGCGGCCTAAAAACTCTGACACCAGGGCTAGCCACCCGGCCTATACGAACTTACTTACTTAATAGTGAAGCAGGTCGCCGCAGCGACGCGAGCGCTCTGTGCCGAAAGAACCAGCCGAGGAGGTGGCGCTCCGGAGCCAGGCACACTTGTTCTAATCATCATCCCCTCTCTTTCTCTTCCTGATTATATATCTCACATGGTGATGAGGTCAGCTTTCCTCACTTTACTCCTCTCCACGTCGCTCCGATCTTCGACATCGTCTTCGGAAACACTGCACTCTCTCATGTCCCTCAGCACTACATCCCTCCGTGTTGTCTTCTTCGAAATATTTTGTTTTACATAGAGACATTCACAGAGCTAATACAATTAGCTCTATGGTTCTTGCTGTACAAGTACATTTGTTGTAATTTTATTTTGCCGCGACGCGGTGCAATAAGATCCGATGCTTTACGCGATTTTGAGGTCTGTGGCGCCAGGCCAGCGCAGAGATTCGTGTAAGATGTGTGAGCGACCATGATTTAACGTTACTCTCGAACTTTGATTATGAACTCTCTCGAAGAAGCGGCTTGGTATTGTCTTTCATCTAAATAAGGAAAATAATCTATTTGTAGCAATTTTCTATCGTTTTTCTTGTATTAACAATTAGGCTTCGGGCAAATATCTACATAGTCCCTAAGTGAAAGTAGTAATAAGAAGGCCGATATCCGTCATACATACCAAATTAGATATTTACATTAAATAACTCTCAATGACCCGTTTTCTCAAATCCTGGCGTTATGTCGCCTAATTAGTGTTTGTAATCAAGCACTTTGGCATCGCGCGGCGTTGTAGTCGGCTTGCAATCGCCTTACGACTAATTAGAAAGCCTGCCCACTACAAAACTTGGGCAGAGCTTTGGCTCGGACACTTTTTTGCACGATAGATATTTGCTCAAAGCAATTTGGTCTCAAAAATCAGTGGATCGCTGGAGGTAGGTACTCGACATTTTGCTGATCGTTACAAGTAGATTCGATAATATGTTGCAGAACATTGGTGACCGGCTGGCGAACGGCGGCGGGTCCAAGGACGCTGGCGAGCCGCTGCTCAACGGGCACGTCCACATCACGGAGAACCCTACTGTAAGTCCCCTGCATAATACCTACGTATGATTGTTATACTTTGACTGTGGAAGAAAATTGAGAAATTTCACCTTGTAAACATAAAGTCGAAAACGTTTGATTGGCAAAAAAGTGGGTCACCAGTTCTACACTCTACAATTTGATTAGAATATAATACCCCATCCAGACTCGCGAGCGCCTCGGCGAGGCGAGGCGGACGCGAAGAAAAGGCGAGACGAGGCGACACGGGCGCCCCGACCACAATCTCGTGCTCGCGGTCCTTCGTGTCGCCTGGTGAAGAGTGTGGATGGGGCATTACAAGTGTTACTCATGCGATATAAGACAGACAGCATGTTGTGTTTACTATAGTTTCGACCGTATTTGGAGGCCTTTTTAAACTAGCGAAGATTAAGTACCTACTAGGTCGCGGACTCGTTTCATAGTGTTTATTTTTAAATTGTATTATTGTAAATAAAGAGTTTTGTCTGTCTGGCTGTCATAGCACTGCGGCCCATGTTGCGTTGTGCTCGAGATGGCTGCGCAATATTTATCGTAATATTTTAAATAAATTATTGGGTTAATGTAACCAACTTTTTTGCCATTTGTGTGGCACGCTTGATTTGTGATTATAAATAAAAAGTTTTGTCTGTCTGCCTTGAATCCATAACCTCATGCTTGTAAGGCGAGATTTCTCCCTCTTCTTTCCAAATGTCATACAACATAACATCAATCGCAGATGTCGCCGACAGTGGTCTTGCCATGCAACGTTTTGATCCAAACATTTCCCTACGCAATAAAAAATGTTGAAAGACAAGCATAATTTGAACTATGGGTATGAAGATTTAATTGGCTCATCACAATTCCACCACCACATCTCCATTTTGCTAGATTAGATTAATAGATCAAATGCATTTTTTTGTCCGAATCTACTTACTTATACCTACTATCCGTACCATTCCAGCAATCCAAAACTCCAAACGGCAAGGTTCGCAAAGGCCAGCGATACGAAGATGCTTTCGACCTGACGCGCTACGAGGACGCCGACGTCACGCTCGAGACCGTCCTGGACGCCGACTCGTCCGCGTCCACGGCCTACCGCCTGCTGGACACGTCCAGAAGACCCGAGTTCGAGCTCGCCCCCCCCGAGCTCCCCAACGACTCCTTCAACAAGCTCCCGGACGACAACATGAACAGCGAGCTCACGCGCGCCAACATCCAGCTCCAAAACAGCAAAGTTCTCCCGACCCTCCAACCCAATGGTTGACCCCCCCCGCCCGCGAGCTCCCCAGAACTACACTAGGGGTAGGCGACCCCGACGAACGGTCAATTCGAGTCTTGCTAAGGAATAAGATTAAGGAAAGATTGAGATTTTGTACAGCTTATATAGAGACGGACGATATACGATAAAAATAAGAGGGTAGATGTAGATAACGAGGCTTCGATAACCGGCGCGGCGGCTCGCGGCAGCTCGGCGCGGCTCGTTCCTAATTATAGACTTTATTTTTAACGACGTAAGGCTGATTTTTTGGTAACGATAGTACGGGTACGTAATAATTTTAAGAAAAAAATCAGGTCGCGGATATTGTCGTGTGAAGCGCGCCGGCTGGTCGGTCGCGCGCCGCCCGCCACGCCTCTGGCACGTGGGCAGTGTCACCACTCGCCTCGGTAGATAGTACCTCTCACTCATTAGAACGGAAAGAGATAGAGACACAATCCTCCCGGATATAATACAGGTAACTGGAACATCGGGGAGTAGTTAAGTGTAAATATTACATCTTTATTGTCGTTAGGAGAAGCACTTGTAAATAGTCCTCCAATCAGTCGGAGTGCGCGTCCAGACAATAAGATATAGATGGCGCGACAAACGTCCACTCAACGTATGATACTAATTTACGTAACGTGCTAAATACATACTAAGCGAGTTAAGTAAACAGTGCCTCGGAAAGTACACCAGATTACAAAAAAAACCTTAAATACAAAATAGTTTTCACCGTTAGTGCAACGTTATCGTACAAACATAGACCAAAATAAATTCCAAACGCAGACATTATCTAAATTATGTATAAAGTATTTATCAATGTTGAATAATACCTAATTATTTATTTATTTCCCAATATTTTATTTTTCATAGACAGTTGTAGACAAAGCCTCAGATGCTATACCGTTACCTTATATAACATTCCAATTAAAAAAAATATGTTTACGCATCGCAATAGCTTACTTGTACATACAGACGGAAATTTTAACGCACAGTTATAATAATATAATATTTATATAAATACCGATAAATGTTATAGTAAAATTGACAGTTCTATTTCACTTATAAGACATAACTTAGATACTTAAAACCTAAGAAAACAAGTAGATAGATTTGTAAAGTAATTAAAATTATGTATTAAAAAAAATAATTTATTACAACGAATTACTGATATTGAAAGATTAGAAATAGTAATACCAATACTAATCTAAGTCGTCTTTTAGATTTGCTGTTACAGGGTGTAACGGTTAAGTAATCATTTACAACTTAATTTACCATGCTAATTATATTATTATTCTGTTATAAATTATGAGATTTTTTTAAATAACTTAGACTTTTTATATTTTATTACATAAATTTGAAAAACGAATTTAAATATTTGATGAGCGTTTGAATCAACGGTTTATTTCAATTAAAGAGACAAAGTTCATAATAAGTTACTTTTTAACTTTGTACACTGCAAATCATGCAAGTTGGCCGATGTGAAGTTAGCTACAAGCTGCGCAATATCCACTCCTGACTGAAGCTCACATAAAGCTGCTCGTTGATTGGATATTGCGCAGGTCGTAGTAAACTTCACATACGCCGTCTTGTATGATTCGTGTTATAACAGTAAATTTCCCAAAAAGACGACCCTTATCTTTAAATCTAGTGTTACTTATCAGTTTTTTAACGACTCTGATGCAGCCTATCTTAGTAGTCTGTTTTTTATCTATGGTTCGTTATTCCATATCACAATTTGTATCTACCTCATTTTATATGTTAAAGGATTCTTTTAGATAATAATGGTTAAATGTTGAGGCGGTTAAGTTTTCAAGATATGCCCATCGAATAAACCCAGTTAAGGCCTATTCAGATTCAAACATATAATCCAAGGCTTCTGCCAAGGTATCTGAGGAGGATTTTACAAAACTAAAGTGAAGTTTTATGCTAATTTAGTGACAGTAAAATAAACATTTCTTTAGATAGATCTAAACTCACTCATCCGGAAGGCACTCGCTGATATAATAACTTAGTTATATAATAATTTGTAATTAAGTTATGTAGCTATCTGGTTTTTTTTGCATGCTTTTATTAGTTTCCTGTTTGACGTTCTATATAAACATCTTTGGTACTAATGATTTACACCATATTTATGTTGATATAATTTTACTTTGATTTTGATATATATTTAAAATTTACATCAGCGTATCAAAAGATTAAATTGCATTTCGAATAATTATTTTCACAAAGATTTTATTTGATGTTACAGAACGTTGGGACTATTTTTTTCAATTATACACTTGTAGTAAAATATTTTTTGTGCAGTTGTATTATTTTAACACGGGTCTTTCTTCTACTTAATTAATTATAATAATAACTTTAGTCTCCGCATAATTATTACCTACACTGCTAAGCTTAGTTTTCGCGCAAATCTATTAGATTTTTGTTATTTATGTAATTGAATACTTATAATAATAATATCGTTCATGGATTTAATATATCCTCGCCTAGATTATTGCATAGTTAACCGCATATTACATTCTATAAATATACCAGTTCTCACCAGTTAGGTTATCTGTTTTTTTATTTATTCATTTATTTATATTATCTCGATTATATGATATTTAGTGTCCACTCAATTACTATATTTTTTTATGGTATGAAGTTATTCAAATGCACCTAGGTACAACGCGTATAAAGATTTCAAACAGTTGTTTTAGTAAAAAAATGAAAATAATAAAAAGAGAGTTAGTAATAGTTCTCGAGAAATAGTTTATAAATTATTTAAATTATACGGATTATTGTAAAATAAACGCCGGCAATTGGTATTGTAAATAATTGAAGGATTAACTCAGTTAAGGATTAAATGGAAGAGAAGAGCCGACTACCTATGTACCTGAAACTTCAATTACACTAAGTTATATTAGACTTAGGCGTAGACTTAGGTAAGTTAAAGTTTTAGGGTTTTATCGTTGACGCTAGGTTTTGTCACAGGGTCTAAGCTTCTATTCAATAAATAATAAACTTAAAGTAAAATTTCAGCGGAACTTTCTGATCACTTCGACAGTTGAAATTACGTTTATTCTACAGGGTTATCTTCGCCAAGTACTAAGCCAAAAGGGAGCAATTTAGACCATTATTATGAACAACTTTTACTATAGGGCTAACCCGGAATTGGAGAAAAAAACAGCTGTTCCATACAAAATCGCAACTCGGAATTAACACAATTTTTGTTAGTTGATTTTTTTCTCGGATACCAGGTTTGCTCTTAAGTAAAAGTGGTACATAATGATGGTCTGAATCACCTCCTTCCAGCTCAGTACTCTAGTTCTGTTTAACCCTGTACAATGTTATAACCTGGTATTTTCTGAAATCGAATTTTTGGTGTTTTGGTAATATTTTACTATGGAAATTAACGTGGTTTTCACACATTTTATACTATATATAACGGGAATGAACTCACGTGTGGGGATAGTCGTTACGACTATCCCCACACGTGATGCATTGCGAGACGGCTCCGCGTGCTAGCACTCGCCAACTTGAGATAGGTCGCCGAATGCGACCGAAACTATAGTCGTTACGATTATCCCCACACGTGAGTTCATTCCCGTTATATATAGTATAAAATTGGTAATATTTGTTTAATGAGCGTCGGAGAATTTTGCTGTTTGTTTTTAAGTTTAACTTGATCCGTGCTATTATAATTATTTTCATAATACCTACCTAATGTATTCAATGAATTAAGTAAAAAGCAAAAATTCACATACTTACGCATTTTGAAAAAAAAATGTAATAATGAAAAAAATAAACATGATTTTGCTTTTGTCTACTAGAAGAAAGCAAAGGATTTATGAAATACCTAACTGAACCCATCTTATTATGTTCAAATAGACTATGTTATATATCTATGTCATCAATTAGGTATTAATAACAACGTGTATATAATTACCTAGATGCTGATATAGTTAATTATAATTAATTTAACAATTATACTTTGATTAAAACAGTTCGCTCAAGGTTGTGTTTTATAATACATTACATTTTGTAAAAAAATCTTGTATATTTTATTTTATTCTGACATTGTTGTTATTGATAAATCGTTAATCATAACTTACATTGAACCAAAATGTTGTTTGTTCATTGCAATAAAATATATACCTGATCGATGTACAATGTTTATATCTATAACTTATTTATGATATTGTAAGGTAGTGTGACCTGCTTCGGGCACAATATTTTATCAAAAGTGACTGTTTATTTCTCAGGTCTCTTAATTATTTTTAAACTTTAATATTCAACGATAATAATAATATGTTTGTTCCATACAAGTAATGTAGAAATATGTTCTTTTACTAACATGGGCTTATCCGTCCTTGGGAAAATGATAATGAGCCTGACGTTGTGCCTCGTTTTATTTGAAATTTCATCTTGCAATATTATAAAATAAACCGCCTGTTAATCATTTCATTATTCCTAAAACAGTCTCCAGTGATACTATTATTTTGTATAATTGTAGAATATTGGAGCGTTACAGCATAACGTTTCATCTGCAGTACAATAATGCGGGTTTACCATTCCACTTTACAATTTATACAGTTATATACGTTTCATTATACAATAGTTATTTTTTTATTCCACTACTACACATTCCATTTAGCTGCAATAGTTTTTTGTCACTTTCATACAGATTATTTTATACGTTGTGTACAGTATTGTAATAACCATACACTATTTAAATTTTTAGTTAAACTTAATATATAATTACTGTCATCGTGGATGTTTAGTGATACAGAAAACACAAAGCAATAGAAATAGTTCAATATTTTAATGTATATAATAATAAAATGTCTCCTACTGTTGTTTTAAATTTATATAAAAATACTATTTAAAATTTATTCTGTCATTTTAACGAATGTCGTGTAAAATAAAATTAATCTAGCACTTCATGAGCATTGAGTTTTGTAAATATAGCGTAGTTGAAATATTTACAGCTTTCTGTAACATTGGAATCGAAAATATTTTATAGATTGTTAAAAAACTGTTTACCTTTTTAAAACATTTGAAAAGTTGATTTGCACCAGCCATCTTTAACTGAATGGTTTCACTTTTACAGCATTTTTTATTTATTAATAGTAATAACATGTTGTGTGACTGCGACTTTAGCATGTACTTATTGTAAGGGCGTCCAAAACGTAATTTTATTTAATTAATTATTTCGATTAACTTATAGCAATTTTAACAGTTTTAATTTTGTTTAAGTTTCTTAACTTTGCTTGGATATTTTATTTGTTGTTCAATTGAATTTATGTTATTGGTTTACTTTGCGACGGTTTATCGAGTAAAAAGTTGTACTTATAAAATGAGTTTATTAAAATTTTACACGTTTCAATATGCAATTATATTTACCTATAGCTTAAAATGTTGTAATAATATTCAGGGGACCAACTTGACCTCTGTAGTTGCATTTTCATATTTTCCAAACTCGTTTTGATTTATTATTTTATAAACCTCTTTCCAACTTGTAAAATTATAAATTTGTTGCAAAGCGCCAGCGACGTACGTTTCTCGCTGTAATTATATACCTGTGTAATGTATAATTGTATACATTTTGCGTGTAATACACAACGACCATAATATTGGTGGCTCAATTTTGAGATATAAATGTTGCTAAATCTGCTATTTTAATAGTACATTATGATCGCAACTTATAAAAGCAAGCTATTCATAAATCTGAAAATTTATAAATTAGAGATTGAAGCTGGAATAATTTTAAATTAATTGAAAAATGAAATATCTGATCAATTTGAGATATGAACTGTAATATGTAGTCCGTGTATACGGGACCGTTATGGAATTATTCAGTATTGTGGGAATACGTATACTATGCAGATAATCCCTATTATTCAAAATGTAATCTAAATGTAGTCAGAGACTATTTAGAAAAAAAGAAATGTTTCATGTATTCAAAACAAGTTATAACATAAGTCATAATTAATACAATTAATTATTTGGTTATTAGGTAAGTACTTACCTACTATTTATAATGTCACTGGTAATTTTATAAATTATGGTCATTGTCATAATTATTTTTAGATACTAAATAATTTTATTATGAGAAAAATAAAAGTAGTCGTATTCCCACAAATAAATTAAATATTAGTTTATAAAAAATATAAATCTACCTCAACCAAATTACCCATTAATGTTGTTTGTAAGTGTTCTTTTGAGTCTTATTAATACTAATGAATTACTGAACTGTAGTGTTTTTATAATAAAAATTATTATTTCCAGCATCCCCTTTTGATATGGTAACTATTGTTACCAATAATATTGAATGTGGTTGATGAAGTGTTGATGCGGTATTGTCAAGTTCGAAATGATATTAAATTGAAAATAAACAAAGCCTGGATTTTCGTTTCATTGCCTTATTATTACAATACTTATTGAGTAGTTATAATCAGCGCCACACAAGTCGGTGGATGGGAAGTTATGCGCAGAACGCTGCGCAAAAGGCAAAATATAGGGATGCGCGGTAGCCAGAGAGACGAGACGCCGAGGCACACCCGCTCGCCAACCTCATGCCTCCCGCGCGCTCCCTACGCCCGTGGTTACTACTTCGCCACTTGGCATTTAGGCATTGTGCACACATGCGCAATAATTAGCGAATCACGGCGAAGTGTCATCTGCGGCTAACTTCTCATCCGCCGGCTTGTGTGGCCATACCTATAACTTATGTTTTATTTTTATATCGACTTTTCGTGTCCATTAATCAGAGCCGGACCATGAGTTTAGGGGGCCCTATGGGTTAATATAACTTACCTACTTAGGGGCTCACCTAATTACTCAAAGTATAGAAAGAAACAGTCTGTGAGGGAAACAGCGGAGCAACAATCGCGATCGAACGTATGTGTGGGTAATGGCTGCCGAACATTTTAACTGTCAGTTCGGAATACCAACACATGAACGTAGACTTGAATTAAATGGCATTGTTAAATGCGTGTGTCGAAACGCTCTTGACAAGCGTTTGAAGCTCTTTTCTAGCATTTTTTTCCTTCACATAACCATCGTGAGTGTGAAAATATCGTAACCACGAGAAAACAATGTCCTCTTTGTCATACCAATATGACCACGAGAACATGCATTATCCTCGTGGTCATATTGGCTGTAATGATGTATCGTTACATCATATTAATGACTTCATATGTGACGGGTTCAACGTGCCCAATATGCCCCGTCTTCATACCCCCGTTTCCCCACATCTCTGCAGCCGGCCCTGCACTATGCACCTTTTGCTTGCACGGCCCAGGCGCAGGGTGACAGGGGCTATAGTAACGTCATTCAGCCCGCGACCTTCGTATGCGACACTTTTTTGTATAGTCGCGAGCTAATCATCTTTTTTTAATAATTTTTATGCACAACATGTTTGTGCTAGTACAAATTCATTATATTGTTACTTAATAACTAAACTATTAAAATCAGTGCTTCAATTCCCAATTGGGATCCGAGATTTGGGGGGAACAGACGTTTTCCAAGTTTTGGGGACTATCTCCACCTACTTCGCATCACGACCTTTGAGGACATTCTCCTCTCTTCCCGCTCCAGGACTCCGACGGCGCTACTACCTACTGCACGTCGGTTCCCGTTAGGAACAAGGGAAGTGCTCGCCAGTAACTGCCTAGTGGCCACGTAACGATACAATGATGATCCGGGCAATTGTATAAACCCGCTAATAAATTAGTTGTACGTACCACTTTTTATTTCATATAAGTAGGTGGCCCTGTTACATGGTTTGACAATCTAGTATGACCACGAGGAAACACCTATTTGCTGGGCAGCAAACATTACAATAAGTATGTATGTTTAATTTATTAAAATTATAGATTTAATCGCATTACCTATCGTTTATTATTTACTTTGATTTGACTTAGCTGGGGGCCCCTGGCATCCACGGGGCCCTGGGCTGAAGCCCTATATGATAGATCCGGCTCTACCATAATAATAAGTCATCCATACCATTAATAAGTCAGCTATAACACACAAAAGTTGGCACTCTGTTAGCTTGGTGGACATGGCCCAGTCGCCCTTCATGAGTATAGGCTTATATTCAGTAGTGGGCTATTAAACAAGTCGGTACGTTCACGTGATTCAGGGCATAAAAGTTCCATTCAATGTTTAAAATTGCGAAAAAAAGAGAAAAGCGAATTGAACTTCTATAACCCTCTTCCCGACTACGTCTGTGTTTTGTGATATGTGATTCCACATACTAAGTAGTTTGGCTGTTGAAGTCCACCCAATGCGGTTGTAACTAAGTATGATCGAACACGAAAACTCGAAAAAATAAACGTGGGTAAATCTTTGTTTGGCTACATTATCTTTCCTTCCTCCGTTCCTAATATGAGTATGCACATGCAGATAGGTGTTCAATCTGCACGATCTTTATTGGACATCTTACTCATTTCTCACAGAATATTTTTATTATGAATAAGGGGTGATTCATATGACCGGGGTGTTAGGCTAGTGCCACACGAGCGTTGCCGCCACGGCGCGTCACTTCGTAAGCTTGTCTTATTATACAAAATAATTTTAATCAAGAAGCATTTTCTGAAAGCTAAATTTTTGGTATAACGTTACTTTGGCGATGTAATTCAAATTCAAACGGGTCCCCGCACCAAACGCTAAGGAACCCAGCTGACTGATCCCGGAGCAAGTACTGTTGTACACCATGGCAACGTACCTAATACCAAAAATTTTGGAAAATGCTTGCATTTTTTGCTTTCACGTTCGCTATATCAAACTCTGTGAACTGGAATAAAACACAATGTTGTGATACAGCGGTAAAATGATTGCTTATTGACGAGTTTAAACAGAAGACAGGAAGGAAATCTATCGACAATGGAACTTGACCTATCGAAGTCTGAACTGAGGGTGAATAAAACGCAGAGTTGTGATAAATAGCGGTATAATTATTGTTTATTTATGAGCTGCACCAGCAGGCTTTGTCGGCACAGGCGCGACACGGCGCTCTCGTCCTTACGGCGGAGCTTGGCCGCCAGTCGCGCCAGGCTGAAGCGGGACCGCGTGCGGGACTCACGACGACCTCCTGAGGGATAAATATGCCTTTTGTAATATTGCCATTTTTATGACAAACAGCGTATGTAAGTATCTTGCGACGTGATCTGAAATCTGAACCTTCAAACTCCAGTCAGAAGGTTGCGTTTCCAGATCACATCGCAAGATACATACGCTGTTTATCATAATAAGGAGGATAGGAGGAGCAAGAAGTCAATAAAAGTAAATCACACGTTTGGAGACGACTCAGTCCCTCTTGCACCAATTCTAAGAGCACTTTTGGCAGCAACCGTAAGACTTTAATGGCAAGTACCATCAAAATACCGCGATTTTCTATCGTAGACATCTTTCCTTTCGGAAGCAAACTATCCTATTTCTAATCAAAGTAATTTCACTACTTTAGGAATAAATAGCAGCGTGAATCCAGGGGTTATCTATTACATTGTGCTTTGTGGTATATGATTTTCTGATAAGAATTTCCCTTAGAAAATCACACCTTATGACGTTCACCGTCAGCTAGCCTCTGCTACACTTCTACGTTCAATTTGACGCCTGGCTTGGCTTCCTGGCTGCTGCAGCGGAGAGGCTCAATCGCATCACCCTCACTGCTCAGCTCAGCTGTTCCTTTTAGATCTGGTCAAGTAATCTTGCGCTCACCGTCAGCCACGCCTCCCGGTCCACGTTGACCAAGCCGGTGGAAGTAATGCGGCCCAGGCTTAGCTCCTGGCTGCTGCAGCTGTAGGGCTCGGTCATGTCACCCTCAAAGCTGCTTCTTTTAGATCTGGTCAGGTAATAAGATCCCGTGCTCACCGTCAGCCACCCTCTGCCACGCTTCCCGGTCCACGTTGACCATGCCTGTGGAGGCACTGCGGCCCAGGCTTGGCTCTTGGCTGCTACTGCTGGGCTCGGTCACGTCGCTCTCGCAGCTGATCCTGCTGGACCTGGTACAGCAAAAGTTTTCAACCTCACCAACCAAAACTTGTTCAGTGGGTATTTATTCAACTCAGTCCATAAATCCAGCTATGATTAAGGTTAAGAGTTGTTAGGTTAAAAACAGTTTAAAAAGTCAATTGCGATTAAGGAAAAAAATCAGGATCATTTGGAGAGAATAATGAATATCAATTGCTTTTTTGATATAGTAACCTAAGAATAAAACACTAAATAACTGGCTAAAACATGTTTTTTTGCAATTGCTGTAAAACAAATTCTTATTACCTGTCTCCAGGTCTCAAATCACTCGCGGAGCTAGTTCCTTCTCTCCTCATCGGAACAGTCGAAGCCAGGAACCTCTCCCGCGCTGCTCGTATCCTGGCAGTTCTTTCCGACAACCTCGCTGCAGCAACCTCTGACTCTGCTGGGAACACTGGTGGTTCCACATTCGACACCGACCTGCCGTAGTAGCCAGGATTCTCAGAAATCAGCCTCGAGATACTCGGCACTACCGTATCAGACATCTGTCTGAGAACTGGTAATGACTGAACAGTAGTGTGGTAATCAAGTTGAGTCGTTGGAACTATGGTATCAGTACTAGCCGTGGTATCTCCTACTATGGTCTCTTGGCTATCCTCGATCTTTTTTTTCGCTGGTGATGGAGACTTCGCTCGTTTCTGTTCTGGGTGTAAAGCATTCGCACTGTGTGATTTTAGAACACCGTCGAGACTCGCCGTAGGTATGGGTGTTAGCCGCTTTTCTACTGATGTCTGATCGCGCCGGGATAGCTGGCAAGCACTCGCTGATTTGATGACTTCCCTCTCGAGAAACGGGTTGTTTCTATAACATTGAAAGTGGTTAAGTATATTATTGTTGATTATTATTTTTGCAAACTCGTGCTAGTGTTTGGTTTGGTAATACTATAGGATTTAATTTTATGAAAATCACCTAATGTTAACCCCAACTGGCATATCAGGAGGTCGTCGTCTCTCAGCAGTAGGCGATCTCCAGGCTGGTGATGATGCGCCACTGTTTTCTCCGGAAGTGTGACCTGCGAGCAAGAATATGTTTTGTAACGAATGGATATCGAGAATAAATGCCTTACCTATTCTAATGAAATAAAGTTGAATTATGTAGGTACCTTCCTCATTGATCTTCTTATTGTATCTCTGTATCATTATCCGTATCGAAGGTGCTGTTTCCTTTGCTTGTGGTTTTCTCTGAGAAGACGGTGACGATGGCAGCGGAGGCCGTGACCTCTTCCGTTGTTCATCTGCATCTTGAAGATCACCGGAACTTTTGCTACGTGCGCTTTTTTCCCTGTCAGTTTTACTTTCTTTCTTTTTTTCATTATGTTTATGGTGATGATGATTTGGCCTGACGTCAGCTAAATCTTCCACGTTTACGGGTATTACTGCTCTTGGCACTGATTCTCCACTGCGAACAATGGGTGAAAATATTTTTCGAGTGGTTTTAACTATTACTTCTGGAGAGCCATCTCGGACGTCTGGTGCTTTAATTTTAAGTACGTAAACCTGGAAATCGGAAGTAAAATTATAAAATATAATAGACTATGTACCAAGGTAAAATCGTACTTAAATGCATTAAATACGTACTTCTCCGTCAGAGTCAGAATGTAATGATGTTGGCGGAGTTCTAGGTTTTTCTGAGGCACGCCTAGGTCTTTTTTTTCGTCTAGGAATTTCTACGGTAACTGTATCAACTTCGTGGTCCGTATCACTTTCAGAAGGCTTAGATTGCTCTCTCTCTAATCTTGCTCTGGATTTTGTTTTCTTTTTACCATTACTTTTATCTGCTTCTTTACGTTTTTCGTCTCTTAAGTCATCGAGGCTATTTTTTTCTTTAAGTAATTCTTTGACATTATTTATTTTCGATGACTTCTGAATAGCGACTTTGTTGCTTGGCGGAGATTCTCTTTGACATGGTTCGTTGTCATACGCTGGCTGTTCAGATTCTGTCGTTACTGTTTCTTCTTCTTTGAATCTTCTGGAACTGCCTCTTTCGATTTCTTCAATTGTTCTTCTTATAAATTTGGCATCCTCTTCTATGCTCGTTTGTCTGCTTATTCGTCTTCTAGTCCTTTCTGAAGTTTTTGTCTGTAAAGCGCATTGTTCTTAGTTGTAACTAACTCAGAATTTAACTGATATCAAATTTAATTTTTAAATAAGTTACCTGCTCTCGAGTAGTCTTCGGTCTGGCTCCTGTTTCTTTCAGTTTCGTTGTTTCTTTTGGACGGGATTCTGAAACATATGTGATACTAATAAACAAATTAAATTAATAACAATGAAACCTCAAACCAAATACACAATTAATTGTTCTATAATAGGCCGATTCAGTTATTAAAATAAATGACTAAAAGTTGTAGAAATCGAATTATATTGGTTCTTATTCCGTACCGTTGGGCTGTAGAACAGCAGTTCCAGTGACAGCTGAGCTGGTCTCGCACAGCAGCCGCGCCTCCGCCTGGCCGTACGTGTAGACAGGCTTCTGCGGAGTGTGGCGCGGGGAAACGGCCATGAGGGGGGCGGCCGTGCAAACCTCCTCCGCTTCTACCTCCACCAGCACAGCGCCACGAGTGTGCATCGCCAGGTCTACAGTGTCTTCGAGCTGGAAAAGAATTAGAGATCTATCATCATGGCAAGATTGATATTAAAAACCCCCAACACAATAAGATAAGATATCAATAGGTTTCGCACAGCATCTAACAAAAGACCTGATAGACCTGAACTTTAAAACGGCTGAACTAATTTTGATGAATCAGCTACACTGCCAATTCATAAATTAATAATTTATTAGTTTTTATTGTTTACTTATCGAAGATTTAATATTTACAATTTATTACTACAGCTCGCTATTGCCCGCGGCTTCGCCCACGTGATATTTTGATTTTTGTGCTACCACCCAACCTTTTATTTTTTTGGAATTAAAAGTAGCCTATTTCACTTTCTGTCTTAAAACTATGTTAACTAATCAAGTATCGACTTGATTTTTGTCATCGACATAGTCGCGAGACCGCGAGAAAGAGGAACAAACCAACAAACACTCTTTTGGATTCATAATATATACTATACATACTAAAAACCGTGGCAGATTAACTCTTGCATCGGCAGCTTAGCGTAAGGGGGAGGTGAAAGCTTAAGTCACACTTACCGAGTGATCTCTGTCATACTCCGAGTCCAGATCATCAACATCGTTAACACTGAGGCTGGAGGCGTGCAGTCTTCCCGAGCCGGCAGCAGAGGGCGCCACGCTGCCATCTGACTGTGTCCTGGTCAACTGCGGTTGCGGCACCTTCCCTCGGGCTTTGGCAGCTTGGAGTAGGGCCGAGGTGGAGGCTTCAGGCGCGATGCCGCGAGACTTCTCCCATTCGTGGAGCTTGCGCGTGAAGGAACGAGATATGCCTGGAAAAAAATAAATGTGTCGTTAAATCTGATGTACGCGATAGTCACCCTTCCTCCAATAGTTGATAGTACTCACAAAGCTACTACCTGCCTTAGTACTGTATCAGCCTTTTTAATAGTCCACTGCAGGACGTAGGCCTACCCACGAAGGGTGATTGGGCCATATCCACCACGCTGGCCCAGTGCGGGTTGATGGATTCACATACGCTATCGAATTTCTTCTACTAACGTATGCAGCTTGCCTCACGATGTTTTCCATCACCGAAAAGCCAGTGGTGTGAAATTCCGTACATAAATTCCAAAGAACTCATTGGTACGGGACCGGGATTTGAACCCACGACCTTACGATTAAAAGGCGGGTGTCACTACCTCTAGACCACCTACCTTAGTATGCCGAATTAAACAATTTGGTGGCTGTGATGTTGGCTACAAGCTGCCGATAACCTAATCCTGGCGCAGCTGGTGAGCTTCAGTCGCGATTGGGTTACTTCAGCTTGTAGCTAACATTACAGACGCCAAGTTCTTTGATTCGGCCTATACCCGAATTCGTTACATGTCGAACTCATTAACGCGATTTCCACCACGATTTCTGGGGTTCAGGTTCTGGTTCAGAAATGTATCCAGAACTCCTCATATAGGCCCACTGCCCAGTGGGTACTAGGGCATGCAACCCGGTTAACCGAAAAAACCGGATAACCGACCGCATTAGAAACTCGGTTTATTTTAGTTATAAAACCGGATTTTTCGGTGTTTTATACGATTTTAAAAAAAATCACATATTAACTTTCTCCTTCGCAATAAAATACATTATTGTCATCTAGTTGCTCTCACCTACAGAGAAATAATAAACTACACTTGCCATACGAACGAAGACACTTTTTCCATGTATAAAATTACGTCTAATGTACCTATACGTGCCATGCCAACATGCTCCTTGCGTGCCAAGGATGAAATTCAAGTGCGAAAGTTCTCTCTCTCTCTGTCTCTCTCTTCGCTTTACATAGTGAATTAGTGAGTGATATCGGGGTACGGCTTCTTTGTGCCGCGATAAGCTCGATTGGCACATGCCATGATGTTTAGTTCTCAGTTAAAACTCTGATTACCTTGAAACTTGAAGAGGCCAGTAGAGGTCTGCACGAGGACCTCATCCCGTTTGGCTTCCTCCTCCCAGGCAGGAACTGAGTTTGTTTCTTTCATGCGCTTCCATTCGTCTGAAATCAGGTTAAGTACCAAGGTTTTGGTTACAAAGTTATTTTTTCAAAACAATGCCCGTTGTTTTGTGAACTGTAGAAATTATGAATTGGCGGACAAAAGCATTCCAAATAAAATAAGATGAGTTATTTGGAATGAATACAATAATTTTATTTATTTTATATTATCTATTTTAACGCTCCTTGGTATTAACATTTATAAACTTGCGTATTTGTAAAAAAATAATGAATAAAAAATAACTTCAATGATATACATTCAAAATAATCGTACTGAAATTTTGAAAAATAAACATAGGTATAATTTCTGTGTACCGCAACTAAATAATAGTATGTATTCAAATACTGCATATATCTTGTCCATCAAATTGTATGACTGCTTACTCATAGATCTAACTTAAAGATGTTACAAGGAAATAGTTTTAAGAAAAATCTGAAGTTTTGGCTTATATCAAAAGTATATTATTCCACTAAATAATATTTTAAAGAACGCAAAATAGTCAACTGTAATTTATTTGATTTATTTGATATCAGTATGTATAGTTATCAAATGATAAAATAAATAAGTTGGTATTCTAAGCTACCTTTAATATTATTGTACGCTTGAAAAGGCAGGCTGTTGAAACTGATTACTTTATAACACGTAATTGTATGTACACGGCTTTACAATAAAAGAAATCTTATTCTTATTTTAAAAACATCGATGGGAACAAATATAAACTTTTAAGTCCCTTTGTTAATCCTAAATCATAAAGGCCTTATCTCACCCCATCTCTTCAAGAAGTCCTCGCTCAAGTCCTTTCTGGCGGGTACGGGCGGCGGCTGCTTGATGCCCTTCTTGAGCTGCCATTCTTCCAGCTTCTTCCTGAAGTCAGCTGACAGCTGCTCCTCCGTCGCCACTGGACGCGTCGCCGTCACCAGCGGGTTAGTTCCTGCTGTAACCGTGATTACAATTTGTTATAAGATTTGAATCTGAAGGCTGTAGAAACTCTTATCATCTGTAAAATATAGAGGCTTATATCCCACAGGGAGCTGTGATATATGTACATATAAGCCTCTAAATAGGGCCCGTTGTTAGAGGCTTGTATCAAGCGCGATTATGCAGGGCTGGATCAAAGCAAATCGTCTGTCCATCGACTTATCAACTTTCCTCATTGATGTGTCTTTCCATTTTTACCGACTTCCAAAATGAAGGAGATACTATACAGGGTTATTTCTAATCAATTATCATCCTTTTAGGGGCTTATTCTGTGCATCAAAATTAACAACTTTTGTTCTACGACTTTAGTCAAAACTCAAAAAAAAAAATTGCTGTTCCATAGAAAATTATCGTTCACCCGGGACAAAATGTATGGAACAGCTGATTTTTTTTGAGTTTTGAGAATAGTAGTAAAACAAAAGTTGTTGGTTTTGATGTACAGAATAAGCCCCTAAAAGGATGCTAATTGATTAGAAATAACCCTGTATTCTTCTGTATACTTTTTTGTGTATGTTCTATGGCGATATTTTCGCCAATTGTGAACCAATTGAAAATACTTTTTTTTTCGAAAGCGTATACTTCCTAGATAGTCACATTTAAATTTTATCTAAATCGGCTAAGTCGTTTTTGATAAATCAATAAAAATGTACATGGACGTCACATCGATTCGTGCAAATTATTCGAATTCTGTACAAGGTGGAAGCCGGTGTTACGATTTTTTGCGAATAATAATTATGTATTTGTATGAATGTCACTACATTTGCTAGTGCAAGGCGTTTATTGATTTATTTGAGCGTGTAACTGCAAGTAAACTGTTTAATAGAAATAGCAATATAATCAAAAACTGTACGGGTTTATCATTCAATGGAGCTATACGAATTGTTTTGCGCAGAAAAATGCTAAATATAAAAATAACAAATATCAGGGCCGCCAACATGGTGTTGGTGGGTATTATGGTATTATTTACCAGCATGCAGCTTCCCCCTTCTGTCAGAAAACTCCCTGCCCAGCCTGGTCTGCAGCGCGGCGTAGTCTCTCGCGATCTCCTCTCTCACTCCGCTCGCCTCGCATCCGCTGCTCAGGCCTTCTGTATCTGGAGACAGAAGAAATAACTTTTATTGAGTAAATGTTTGTAGCGAGTAACTTCGCTTCAACCGGCTCCACGAGGTACGCGCACCTGATAGCGGAACTAATGCCGCCCGTCAGCTTATCCGAAGCCTGCAATTCACAAACGAAGTTTGGAAAACTGGAAAACAAAGGATGATTTGTTTTCCAGTGGTAAAGATTTCTTTCGATAAAGTAAGTTCCTAGAGGCTGGGTGGCTAGCCCTGGGGTCAGAGTTCTGACATGGCTAAACGGATAAAACAACCGGAACCCACAATTTAACGTGTCATCCGAGCCACGGTAGCGCTCAGTTGGAAAATGCCACCCGCGGTCACCCATCTAAACACTGACCGTGCGGCACGTTGTTTAATTTCGGTGATCGCTGACAAATACCTAGTAAAACTACGCTACCAGCGCTACCAGTGGCAGATGAAAATAAATAAATAATAAAGAAATAAAATAAGTTTTTATTTCTGTAACTAATCATTCCTTAAATTACTGTACATAGGAGCATTCTAAATGAACCATATTAACATCTAATGTTACACTGTCGGATAACTAACCCCGGGTACAACACCGCCCGGAGTACTCCACTCATCTACCAGAGGTTATCCTGAGACTCTGTATCCTGAGTATCTGTCTGACTCTGACAGATCCAAGTCCTAACTCAACCTCCTTATGGACGATCATCTAGACCAAAATTCCTGTCACAGTTCATGACGTAATAGATTGCAGCTTCACATTTCTTAGAGAGTATGAAGAACTCTCAGAAATGCTGCTTCTCTCACAACGTTTATTCGTTTACCGTTTGAAACTAGCAGAATAATATCTACTTCAGTTTCCATTAGTAAAAAATACATTGTCATTTGATTGTCTTACTTTTTGACCGTCAATTTAGCAACAGTTGTCAACATTCATTCAACTTCAAAAATCAAGGAACTAAAAAGTTGTTTGGCAAAGCTTAGCAAAAATGTAAAATAAAGTTTTATGTAGATCTGGATAAACTGCAAAGTCACGTTAAGAAAATGTAAGAGACTGAAGATTTTGTAGCGTCAGGGTTATTTTGTAGAGCCAGCTTGGGGAATCACCTTTGGCAATAATTTAGCCGCCCAGCTTAGCGAACTTGTTGTTTAGTGTTCTGGCTAGAAATGTAAGGTTTCCAGGAAAATTTTAGGATAAATCAAAATTGAAGATCTTGTGGTGACGAAGTACAGTGTAGCGACGTGCAGGGTTTTAGCTTTGAAGTATGAGTTCGTAAGTCTCATGACTCAGGTCAACAAATGACCTGTTTTGATTAATAATATGTATTTATGTAAAATATAACGCTGCTCTTCAATGGTAATAAATGGTGGTAATGTTTGTTTCTCACTACAAAATATCTAAGTCGAAAAGAATCGTACAATTTTTTTTATCTTTACAGGTGGCCACCGATTCCACCCAAATGCCTCCTGACTACATTATCTTTGCTTGTTTCGCCATAGCACTCTATTTTTACGTAAGTTAACAACACCGTAACTTTTGACTGCGTATCCTATAAAGTGAGGTATATTTTGGGTATCCTAGGTTCCGCTGGAGAGACCAAATGATGAAAGACCGTTTTGAACAGACTACGTCGCAAGAAGATATCAAAACAGACAGGATTAAAAGCTAAGTTAGTGCTCATAAATTGTTTATTAACTACCAGTAGTTACCGCCGCGTTTGGGGAATACCCCGCGGCAACAAACGGACGCGGACGTGCCGATGTGAAGTCGAAAATATCAAGAGTTTATTTATACAAACATCGAGATTCCTCACTCTCCAGATCAAAAATACCTACACCAATAAAATCATTTGGTAGCAATTCCATACCTGTGTTACGTATCTAAGCACAAATGAATTATGCTCGGTCGGAAAAACAAACTTAGTTTATTAGTCATGTAACCCGATTCTATCAGTAACTTATTAGGGAAGCCTGCCTTAAAGAATAGTCGTCCTACAGCTGGTATGATACTGATGTAATTTTTAAAATTCAAGAGGAATAAGAATTTTCACCATAATATACATTCTCTCGGCTTCCTCCAATTTCAGATAAATCAGAACAACCAGATGCGGTCGACGGCGTCGGCCATCCGCTCGGTGTTCACGGGCGAGTGCCGCAGCACGTGTCGTCAAAGCGTGGCCAGTAGACTTAGCGGCGTGAGCAGCCTGCAGGACGCCGGGCCTAGCGACAGGATAGGACCCATTTGCATCTGCGAGAGTTGCCCGTGCGAAAGGATCGAGAATTTTCTAAGGTAAGGTTATGGTGAAGCATTAGGCCGATAGAGCTTAGCCTGCAGGATCAATAGCCTCAGCAGTTTACAATGCGTTAGTCCTAGTGACAAGACTCTAGTGACAGGACTTGGACCTATTATGAAGTTCAGCCATTGTAGGATCGAGAGTTTTTTAAGGTGGGGTAACGTGGGACGGCAGGTCGTGACCAGCGGACGCTGGGCCTAGTGTTGGGATCCGCCCCAACTACATGTGCAATTGGTTCCCATGCCTTTAGATTGAAAATTTTCTTAGTTAATTTTCCATAACTTAAATCTGCGATATATGTAGTCACTTAAGTCAGAAGTCAGTAAATGAGCCAGTCTTGTAAGCAGTATATCGAAAAAGCTTTGGGTTACAATCAGGTATATGGACTCTAAAATTCATCTCCATGCGACTATTAAGCAAGTCCAAAATAACTGGAGCGACGAACTTCACAACTTAGGCAGAAACGGGTATACCACAACACAAAACAGTGAAAGAAGTCAAAGAGAGGAGAGGTTTTTACCCAATAGTGATACCAATATAAGCTAGCAGCCCGCAAGTCTTACTCAATTACCCACTATGACATAATCGGGCCAAATTGCAACTGCGTACGCTACCTGTAGCACAAAATTCATCATAAGCTAATAATGTATTACCTATGTTTCAGAACGTGCAGTCCGATCACCCGTATGTATACCACCATCACTTCAACCCTGTCCCGACTGTACTGCAGCATCATCGCATCGGTAAATAATATATCTACTTGTCTGCAAACTAAATTACACACAAACAGTTTCGATAACTTTTAGTTTTTAATTGAACAAAACAGCAAACCAATGTCCTGATATTTGGCCCTACGGTGCTTTAAAGCCATTGGTTTAGCTTAGTACCTGGCATAAGTCACCTTCCGATTGATATAGCATTATTATCATTAATTTCACATCTTCATATATATAGTAAGTATACAATCTTAAAATAGTCTTTATGTAGAATTGTGATAAAAAGAGTAACCTAATTAATAATCTGTTTTATCAGCATCTATAATAATCGATTCAGAATCCATTATACCTACATATTAATTTCCTGACCTAATATCAAACCTAGACGAGAAATATAACAGTCTGGATCGAATCCAAACCTTCCCACTCTGCAATGTTTGGGTGGCAATCCGGCGTATTTAAGAAACTAGTTATTTTCGTTATTTATGTCTGCGTTGTAATTGAAAGATTATTTTCCTGGAACTAAATTGTGGTCTAGTTTCTTTTGTTTAAATTCGCCTGAATCTGATTTGGGTTTTGGGGTGAATTGGGCTATGAACGGTCACTATTACTGTATCAAGTCATTTATCAGGTACTTACAATGAATCTATTAATATCCGACTATTGTTAAATATAATAATATATAATAGGTTAAAGACAGATCTTAATATAACAGCCATTCTAAAATTCAGCCAAAAAACTGACTCCGCTAGCCACCCGACCTAAACGAACTTACTTAAGTACTTTCATTCTAAAATGACCAAATTATTGGGCTTATTATAAAATCACATACAATTTTCCATACTAAGTTCATAACAAATCTAACATCACATCTATTTTATTCGTCTTTTCCAGATAATCGGCACAAACAACTACGATTCAAATGAAAATTTCACCTTCAAAGATCCTAATAAAAGTGAAATCAGTCTCAAAGACCATAAAACAAGTGAAAATAATGATGATCATAAACTCAATAACATAAACAACGATCGTCCAGGGCCTTTGGAAGAAAAAAGCACAACTACATCAAAACTATCTTTGGTCAGGAGGAAATCTACTACCTTCTTTAAAGGGCTTCTGAGTAAAAAGAAGAAGTTAGAAGACAAAAGTGACAATGATGTGAATGATGATGATGATAATGTGAATTCTGCGTCTCCGAGTAAATCCGGTGAGTGTCCTCAATGTGTGGAAGAAGGAAAAACGTGCCTCCGTGAATGTCCTAAAGCAAAGAAATAAATTATAACGATTTAAAGCTTCTTGTTTTATTTAAATTATTACATTGGCAGTTAAAAAAGCCAGAAGAAAAGAGCTATTTGGAGGCCTAAAATAATATCGAAAGCACTGATTAATACAATGATTGTAAGGATTTGCGATCGAGTTCAAGTGATTGTGATAATTTTATTATAGCATCAATACACAGTTATTTACTTTGTTATGTTTTGGATCATGTTCTTTTCGCAATAGGATTTCATTGCGAGACGGTCCTCAAATTTTTTTGCTTATAACTCTCATTTTGTACGGCCTTTTTGTTACATCCTTCTGTTAATATGACAGATCCACGACAGGTCTAACAGAGCTTCATTTTCTGTCAAAATTAGCTAAAAATTAGTATAATATAAGTCTAACATGAATTTTATTTAGTTAAAAATTAAACAAGTTTTATGTGCTAGTATTAACATTAATTTAAATGTTTACAATGTTAAATTAATCGTATAAATGTGTTGTCAAAGTTTGTCATTAATTTGTTAGTAACATGGATTGGAACAGGGCGGTTTCAGGTTTGTTCTTCGTTATGCTCTTTTATTTGCAGAAAAACACAACCAAATGTATCATATTTATTCAATTACATTATTTAATTACGTAATTATATAGGTTCTAAAAACTGAGCAAATACTTAGGTAAATTATTCTTTGAACTTGTGCAATATTTTTTGAAACTTTTTATCCAAGTTATTTTATTATAGTCCCCATTTTTTATTGTCTGAGCATAATTTTACTTGACTGATTTATTTCTTTCACAGGCAGTAATAAAAGATTTTTCATTGAACTCGTTTTCTATACATGTATAAAAATACATTTTAATTTTGACTGACTGGTTTCAGCCCAGCAGGATCACTATCCGTACCTCAGTATAGCAAAATGTGTTGGTTTTGTTGCACTGGCCACGTTCGTATTGGTTTGTATATTTGCGATTGTTTATGTAGGAATTAGTGTATTGGTTATGTCACTAATTCTTGAATCGTAATCATCATTAACCACAGCCTTTTTTATTCCACTGCTGGTTTTCTTACATCTTAGTACGTTTTCTAATATAAAAAGTAGGTTTTACTTTCCCGTCTGGGAAAGAGCCTGTATCCCACGACCGACACAGGTTACCCTAGTGTGAGATCCAGTGCACTGTAAATATTGATTCCTGTGTCAATAAAAGTAATTTTGATTTTAGTAACAATGATAAGAAAGAGCCTAGGTCCCACGACACAGGTCGCCCTAGTGTGGAATTTAGTGTACAACTTGTTTGTAACGTAACTTTTTGAAACAATAAACGGTTTTGTTGTATAGGTTTCTCTCATACTGTGCTATCTGCCTCGGTCCTGGGCCTATCATGTCCAGGTACCGCGATGTTCTTAAATATATGATGTAAAAGGTTGGGGATTATTTTTCAGTACCTGCCCCTGGGAAATCCTCACAGTGCCCAGGCTATGAACAAGAAAACCATCTTCGGCGCCGGGTGTTGTCTCTGTGACTTATATGATTATCTTATTTTGTGAGTTTATTCATAACTAGCTTTTGCCCGCGGCTCCGCCCGCGTGGACTTTGACTTTTGTGCTATCCCACAGGATCCTTTTATTTTTTCGGGATAAAAAGTAGCCGATGTCACTTTCCGGTCTTTGAACTATATTCATGCCAAAAATCAAGTCAATCCGTTGCTCCGTTGCTGCGTGAAAGAGGAACAAACTAACATATCAACAAACTTTTCGGATTTATAATATATGATTCAGACGTAGGACTTCCAACTGTTGTACAATTTCCCTTTCCAAATCCATTAAGTAGATTTCATAATGCAAGAATTCATGAAAATGAATCTAGTGAGTGTGAGTGAAGAGTGAAGAACTCTATGAGTGGATGTCCTACGTACTTATTATGTACAAGCTGACCCGGCGAACTTCGTTTCACGCAATATTTTTTATAAATTATAGCCTATGAGTAATTCTGATGTACCTATAAGAATTACTATTGCATTTTTTTTTTATTTATTTATAACTGACTTCCAAAAGGAGGGGGTTCTCAATACTGATTTTGTATGTAAGCTATGTTATTACTTACCGATTGAGGGCTTCTTATTGACCCTTAAAAATAATTTTACTTAGCTCGAAAATGTTAGTCTAGTTCGTCGGCTTAGTCAGTTTATTACTTATTTATTTATTTATTTATTAGGCACTCATAACAGACTACAGAAAATACATTACATGATATTTTTTTTTACAATTTCGGCCGATTCTGTGATCCAAAATAATGAGCACACAGCATGGTGAACAGTTGTATAGGTACATATTATTACAAAATTTGATAACACCTTAAACGCCAGAGATAAAATGAAAATTTGATCAAAAAACTTTTTGAGTTTTTTATGTTCGTTATTATGAAATATCAGTACAAAACAATTTTTATGCAAATCAAAAATACTGTTATTGAATTATTTGAAAAAAAAAACCGCTCGCGGCCACATGTGACCCCCACGGCGCTCTATGTAGTATAATGTAAATATCCGTTACTATGCGCCTGCCGGCCAACGCGCCGGACACCCCGCGCCTCAGTCTCTCGCCGGCGCTTGCGTTGAGCGGGTGTTTGCGTCGTTTCTGCGTTGATATAGTTAAAATTGTTGGTGTTTTTGCAAGAGATTTCAAACTTGGAAACCAGTGCTTTCAATGAGTTATTTAGCAGAGAACAAAGTAGTGACGAAGAATCAGAACAACTGAATTTACCTAAAAAACGGAGGCGACTGGTTATAGCTTCAGAAAGTGTAACGGATTCAGTCGAAAATTTTGTTTTGAGTAATTTTCTTACAAACTCAATGAGTCACGCACAGAAATGGAGGGATACCACTGGACAATCAGCTCGTGTGATTCCATTCACTGAGCCCACAGGTATGAAATTTCCATATTCAACAATGATGAATCAGGCTAATCCTGAAGACTTTTATGCTTTGATAGTTCCTGACGGATTATTTGAAATAATAGCAGACGAAACAAATATTTTTGCTGATCAAAGTCTCTCTGAACGTCATCTAAAACCATTTTCACGATCACATGCATGGACTCCGACTAATAAGGATGAAATAAAACGTTTCTTTGGATTGATACTGTTCATGGGGCTTGTAAAGCTGCCAAAATTAAGTCATTACTGGAGCAAAGACAAAGTGTTGGGTCAAACATTCCCATGTACTGTCATGAACCGTAACAGATTTGAAATACTTTTGCAGTATTTGCATTTTGCAGACAACGATTACATAAATCCAAATGACCGCATCGGTAAAATCAGATACCTTATGAACTTATTGAACAAAAACTTTGCTCAATATTACTCAGCCAAAGAAAATGTGTGTGTAGATGAGAGCATGATTCCTTTCAGGGGAAGGCTTTCTTTTCGACAGTATAACAAGTCAAAAAGACACAAATATGGAATCAAGCTTTTTAAAGTCTGCACAAATCCAGGATATACCTTAAAACTGCAGGTGTATAGCGGTAAAACCGTTGATACAGTCAATAATACACCAACCAAAATAGTATTATCACTGTGGAGAACTATTAAATAAAGGACATACCATCGCGACCGACAACTGGTATACCAGTTTAGAATTGGCATACGAGTTGTTGAAGAAGGAGACACATTTTTTGGGGACAGTAAGGAAAAACAGAAGACACCTGCCGAAAAAAGTTGTAGAAGCAAAATTACAGCGTGGAGAGTACGTGGCACAAGAGAATGAGGATGGAATTAGGGTCCTCAAATGGAAAGATAAAAGAAATATCTTTATGATGTCTACTAAGCATACTGACACATTTTGTAAAGTTAAAGTAATAGGCAAGACCGTTCAAATACCTAAAATGGTTTTAGAATACAACAAAACTAAAGCTTCAGTCGACATGAGCGACCAAATGACAGCTTATTCTACACCTCTTTGCAAATCTGATAAGTGGTACAAAAAGCTGGCAATAGAGTTAATTTTGAATACAGCTGTTGTCAATGCAATGATCATGTACAAAGAAACTACCAACAAACAAATTTCAATGGTAGAATATAGGAACAATCTCGTGGAGTACCTTACGACATCTGGTACTTCAGAAACTGAACATTCAACGGGAACGCGCCCTAGAAGACTCAAACATGAACTGCAAAAAAAAGCCCGGAGCTGTAAAAACAACCAGGAGGTTCTGTGTTCATTGTTATAAAAATAACACGGAAATAATGCCAAGAAGTAAGGCGGAAAACAAAACTAAAAAAGTTAGCACCTTTTGCAATGTCCTGGACAACCACACTACTGCCTCCCATGTTTTAATACTGGGCACAAAGCTACCACATAATAAACATTATTTTTTCTTAGCTTTCATTGTTGATTTGGCCCTTTTTTTAATGTAAATTGTGACCCAAAGTAAAAATAAAAATATATACTTAGATTTTTTGTCTTTGTTTCATTTGTTCATAGTTACATCTGGTTCCTCTAGGAGTATCCATGTCCCGTTTGGTAACATAGTTCCAGAGCACCGTGCCGGGCACTTTATAACATGAAATCAAAGGAAACTATGGCATACTGCGCTATAAAGCTTGTCAAATATAGCTCTGACTTGAGGTCACATGTGCCCCCCAAAGCGCTGCATAGTAAACTGCTCAAGGTCACCAGTGCCCCCATGGCGTCTATCGTGTTAAAATAAAGAGAATGATAATTCATCATATATAATTCTATCTATATTTCGTAAAAAAATAACCATTAATAACAAAATTATGACTTTATGGAAAAAGTGAAAATTTAAATTAATCCACAAAAGTGATACACTATTACTTAGTTGATAATTTGAAATGAAATGCATATTACAGTACAACACAATAGTTTGAATTACTGTATTGCACTGCATTATGGTTTGGAGACGAAAAATTTATACATATTACTTCTAAATTGTCTGAGACTAAGTCCGAACAAATCAAAATCCAGCTCATCAACGCCGTCGCTGTCACGGGCTGTTATATTACGAAAAATATATTAGGAAATCTAGACTACATAATTTCACTGTTTCAATTACAACTGAAAAAGTCAGGCGAATTTTTGCATTTAATGTTCATTGGTCTCGGTCAGAGCGCGAAACTCAATTTTTTGGGGATTTTTTCCTTTTACAGATAATTAAATTACTTGTTATGTTGCAAAAACTTTAGCGGCCACGATTAGGTGTAGCGTTTACGAGTTACATACGCCTAAAAACCAACTCTACCTATTCATGGTGCCTAAATGAGTTTTTGTAAAGTAACAATGAGTAACTCTCTCAAATGAGTGCTCGAAGGCCTTAATCGAGTCTCTCAACAGGTGGGTCTTAAAATGGACAAGACAAAGGTCATGTGTAATTCTCATGTTGTACCCACCCCTATTTCAGTTGGGAACTCGGTTCTTGAAGTCGTTGACTCGTACGTCTACCTAGGACAAGCAGTCCAGTTAGGTAGGTCCGACTTCAAGAAAGAGGCCAATCGCCGAATCCAACTCGGTTGGGCAGCGTTCGGAAAATTGCGTAACGTCTTCTCGTCCGACATACCTCAGTGCCTCTAGTCGAAAGTTTTCGACCAGTGTGTGTTGCCAGTGATGACTTATGGCACAGAAACGTGATCTCTCACTATGGGCCTTATTAGTAAGCTCCAAGTAGCCCAACGAGCCATGGAGAGGGCTATGCTCGGAGTTTTTCTGCGAGATCGAATCAGGAATAAGGAGATCCGTAGAAGAACCAAGATTACCGATATAGCTCAGCCGATAAGCAAGTTAAAGTGGCAATGGGCAGGGCACATAGGGCGGAGAACTGATGACCGATGGGGTCGAAAAGTTCTCGAGTGGAGACCACGTACCGGCAAGCGCAGCGTAGGACGTCCACCCACAAGGTGGACGGATGACCATATTAGGACCGCAGGATCGCGCTGGATGCAAGCCGCTATCAACCGGTCTTATTGGAAATCATTAGGGGAGGCCTATGTCCAGCAGTAGACGTCCTATGGCTGAAATGATGATGATGAACAATGAGTAGTTAATCTGTAAATGCGACAAAACCCATCAATATTTCAATTTCTGACCTAGTGAATCCACCTTAATATAAATGGAAAACTATGGTACCTTCACGTTACGTCGCGATGTGAAATTCCATTATGACAAACTCGTTCCCATTCCACAATAATAGAATTCGGTTTGATATACTTCATTAGCCGACTAAATATACGAGGAGTTTGGCACTATGCCTCTCCGATTATTTTATTGTAGGCGATAACTGTTTCAAATCGTTTTAAGGCCACCTGTACACCGGCTGGCTGAGTGTATGAAACTGAATATCTACAGACAAGTGTGGAATTGGGAATTTGGGAATTATCCCAGATTCTATAGTAATATAGCAAAGACGCGTTGAAATGTACAGGGTTGTTTCTAATCAATTAGCATCCTTGTTCTGGGGCTTATTCTGTACACCAAAACTACAGTATGGGAGCCTCACTAAACTATTTATTTTAATAATTAACTATTGAAGTAAACATACGATTAAATATTCTGTGAATTTTTCAAATTTCTACCTGTTACCGACATTAACATCGAGCGAAAAATGGCAAAAAAGCAGGTTTGTTGTGTGTTGAATATTTATTTTATTTTGTTTTAGTGTTTGTTGTTATAGCGGAAATAGAAATGCAGCATCTGTGACAATTTTAACTGTCTAGTTATCATGGTTCATGAGATTCAGCCTGGTGACAGACAGACGGACGGACAGCGACAGCGGAGTAATAGGGTCCCGTTTTTACCCTTTGGGTACGGAACCCTTCAAACGAGTTACAAAACATTATTAAAAATAATCAACACACTCTTATATATTATGTGCCATTGGTATAACACCAGTCTTATAACATCAGCGCTGAAAATTATAACTAGGTGTGCCTTTGAACGGCTACAATGGCGTGAAAAATGTCGCAATTACTAAACTTCAAAGTGCAGAAAAAACGTTCGTTTCAGTTTTTTTTCATTCACACGCACTTAAAAATCGTAGTTCGTAAAAAATATACAATTTACCTACTAAAAATATAGAATAAAACTATTTAAAAAATGCACGTCCGCTTGGTTCTTCTTAATCATGTCATTATTTGTGATGGCATTTTTGTAACTATTAAATTTTATTGATTATATTTTTTCTGGAAGGTTAAAATTCTTCATATTTAGCTTTCTACCAATAGGTAGAGTAATTAGAGTGCATAAAACTCGCTTATAACATAATTATATTAGGCCCAACTATGAAAGCGCCATAGTAGTTACGTAGTTACGTTATTATTAGATAGTGATTTGGAATATTTCTGATTCTTTTTCACTTTTGGCGTTTGATAGAGAGAACACTTTTTACGTTGCTATTAAATTTAGCGCCTTTTATTGGGCCTGATATGTGCCTACAAAGGCTCCGCATAAAGTCAATAGTAAACAACTAAACACAATCTTTTTGTTTTCATATTTTCAGTATGTATTTCAAAACATCAGAGATAATGCAATACCTTGTAGATGTGATAAAGGATGTACTCTACGACGCCAAGATGCAGGTAAGATTTCATCACTTCATCCATAGCGCCGTAGGACGTTGTCTATAGGCCAAACGTAAGTAGTTTGAATCCAGCGCGATCTCTCATACAGAACATTCTGTTCGGTCCTGCGCTGTGCTTACGTACGTTGTCTCTATTCGAGAAATTGTACCATCAGCTATCTGATTTCGTCATCATTTTATCCATAGAACGTTCACTGCTGGACATAGGCCTCTTCTAAGACGTTTGGAATCAGTTTGCGTCTTGCGTGGTCCTACAGTTTTCTAGAGAACATTTGTCCACCTTGTTGATGGATATCCTATTTTGCGCCTGTCAGTTCTAGTCTCCACTCGATCCTCACAGCGATAGTATTGTACTACGACTCACAAGTATATATTATCTTTTAGTTGAAGACTTTCATTTTATTCAAAAGCAAAAGCCGTATTAGAGCCATAGTAATAGTTGGAAGACAAGAACATTTGATAAAGCTGTGAGATCATGGTTCAAATCCTCTTCTGAGTTTGATATTCATGTAACTACACATTTTAACATCAATGGCCTTTTGGCAAAGAAAAACATTTTTTTTATTTCGAATAGGTTCGCGTTTGACTACACACTGCCTGATGTTAAGCAGATGTGCGGTCTGGGGTGTAGCACGCTTACCTAGAAGATACCTATTTACTCGGGATTTGAAGACACCCATGTTGTACTTTAACGGGAAGACAGGGCCAGGCAGCTTTGCCTGGTTCCACATTCCGGCTGTTCGTATGATGAATGAGGATTCGAAACGCTTGGTTCTAACGCGCGGAATGTCCACCATAAAAGGGTGAGGAAATCTGCATACGTCCCGAGTAGACATTCGGTGGCGTATGTGAAGTCCCTAATGTGCAACGGGCCAGCGTGGTGAACATAATGACTTTATCGACAGTGGATTAAAATCTAAAAATCTGAAATGGTACAGTATGGTTCCATACATTGTAGGCAAAAAAACAACGGGCTGCACTCCGGGAGTGCCGGCAAAAGTGAAAACTTAAACATTAACGTCGTGCATTTGGGAATATTTTGGAATGATTAGGGAACAATTCCACACGAATTGCTTTATTTATCAGTGTAAAAATACAAAATCACATGCACACTCGCTCAAGCGCCCTGAGCAGAGTGTTGGGAGCAGGGTTTGGTTTGGATTATAGTTTTCGGAGTCGTTCTAAGTCCTGGGTATACAAACAACTCTTTAAATCCCTGAGCTTTGTAAAGTAGTACTTTATATTTACATGTAATCATTCGAATTTCAGTTCTATGGTCTGCTACATAAGTACGACAGAAAGGATTTGTGCCGATTTACGTGCACCGAGGAATGGGTGAGTGTGAAACTGGCTATTTTTGAACTTCGCACGGCTTGGTCGCATACGGAACTTGTATGAAGTATTCGCAATTTCCACAGACAATATAGAGATTATCCATACAATCTGTTAAAGTTTCGTATACGTTCCCAGGGCAAAGTTATAAAAAATAGGGCCCCTGTACACGGTTGAAATACCGATAATAATTAGAATAGTTCTCACCAAAAAAACAATCGATTCGCTTTCGATCAAATTTGAATGAGACCTCTAAAGTACCTATGATAATAATAAGAATAATTTCTTTTTCGTGGCCATAATGTTGTTCCTTAAGCTAATATTACTTAAATAAACTAGATTATTTATTACTTACGATATATAAATACCTACATGCATTTACTAAATTTTATTATTAATTTAATGAAATCAGAATCAAATCGAACTAAGCACATAATTTAGGGTTCATTATTCAAGTTTTTGCATTTATATTAACACTTATATTCATCACATAAATACCTATTAAAAGATTACAAACAAAAACTCTAGCTCCCGCGGTAGGATACCCTGAGTTTGCGGGAGCTAGTATCTACTCTTCCGGGATGCTGATATATGATCTACCTACCTACCAAACAGAAAAATAATTAAAACCGCTTCATAATTGGCGCAGTAGTCGCGTAATATACATACAGAAAAATTGTGCGTGGAGCCCATCCGCGTGGAAGAAGTGAAACTTCTTAATGTGGAAATGTGCTTTCATACCCCCTCCATGGTAGCGTTAAACCTTTAACGCAACTTTGTTGAAAGACGCAAAGAAGTTACACTTCAAAAAAAAAAATAGTGCGTGGAGTCCCTCCGCGCAGAAGAAGTGAAACTTCTAAACTAGCGTTAAACGTTTAACGCAACCTTGTTGGAAGTCGCATTAGAAGTTTCACTTCAAAAACACAGTCGAATAGAAAACCTCTTTTTTGAACTCGATTAAAAATTGACAAGTTTTCATATTTCACAAGGCTATGAAATTCCAAAACCATTTCGACATATCGGGATGCTGATCATTATGCTTATTTTTTCAATATTTTTAGTGCAGTAACTGCTAAGATATTAGATAAAAACTCACCCAAGCCGTTTAGGGATTTATACTAAAAGTTCAGCTGCCAATGATAAAAAAAATACTAGCAAAATAAAATGACAGTTTACACTGACAGTGTTGACACATAAAATGTAGTTTAAAAATAAAATGTCAGTGTCATTTTCAAATTACTTATTTTGCTTTAGCCCGAGAGGTAAACGCAAAAAATGCAAATACTTTCCAAAAGCTAAATTATTGGTATTAAGTTATCAAAATGGTGTACATCAATACCCTGGAGTCAGTCAGCTGGGTTCCCTAGCATTTGCTGGAAGAATCCGTTTGAATTTTATAAGTATCTTGGAACGAGTACTACTTATTCTTCTTCTTTTAAGTGGTGCTAATTTAAAGCCTGTATGGCAGATCCTGTTACATATTTCAGGTGATTGGCAGTTGTTAAACTATTTTTATATTTTTCTTCCCATTCTTCCGCGGTACATAGAGGACTCTTTGCGCTGAACTCCTGGCCTATTTGTTATGAATTGTGACCAAGGACTTTGTATACTATCTGGACTGCGCACAGACGAAATTTGGCTCAAAGTTAGTTTAGGAAAATTCAACCTTAATGGGTTGCAACAAAACATAAATATTCCTTTGAAATGGCATAAGAGAGACGCTGTGCCGAGTGAGACTTCCCAAAGTGATGAAGGTGTCCCGCTCGCACTATTGCCATTTCGAAACGACACTTATATATGGTAGAATTATTATCTGTAAAGCCGCGACTGTCTTAACTATTTCTTAGTTTTTATAACAATGTAGTTTGATAAGATTTTAGTTAAAATTGCGAATAGATGCTAATAAAACAGTTTGATATTTATTTTGTATGAATATACCTACGTCTTTATGATTAACGGTTATTTTTTATTTTTGACTAGAGTATCACCGTCGATTGCAAATGGCGTACTATGGTGTATACAAAGAAGTGTAGTAAGGTGACTATGCTGGACATATTTCTTAAACATGCTGGGTGTACAATTGGTGTATAGTCGTGGGTGTCATTTTAAATTTTTTTGGGTTATAGATTTCAAAATTGGCATCCATATTGGAATTAAAGATGTCAAGCGTCACTTTTTTAAAAAGCCGTCATGGGTGTAGTTTTCAAGGCTTTTTGGGGTGTAGATTTCAAAAATGGCATCCATTTTGAAATTAAAGATGGCGGATGTCATTTTTGCTAAAAGCCGCGATGGGTGTCGCTTCTGAGGTTTTTGGGGGTGTAGATTTCGAAAATGGCATCCATTTTGAAATTAAAGATGGTGGACGTCACTATTTTGAAAAAGTCGTCATGGGTGTCGTTTAATAGGTTTTTGGGGGTGCAGATTTCAAAACTAGCGTCCATTTTGGAATTAAAGATGGTGGACGTCACTTTTTTGAAAAAATCGTCATGGGTGTAGTGAGGTTTTTGGGGGTGTAGATTTCAAAAATGGCATCTATTTTGGAATTAGAGATAGCAGATGTTGCTTTTTTTTAAAAAGTCGTCATAAGTGTTATTTTTTAGAATTCGGGGGTTTAATATTTCGAAATTGGCATTCATTTTGGAATTGAAGATGGCGAACATTACTTCAAAATGGATGCCACTTTTGAAATCTACACCCCCAAAAACCTAGAAAACGACACCCATGACGACTTTTTGGAAAACTGACGTCTGCCATCTTTAATTCCAAAATAGATGCCATTTTTGAAATCTACAATCAAAAAAAATTAAACACGACACCCTTTTCAAAAAAGTGACGTCCGCCATCTTTAATTCCAAAATAGATGCCAATTTTGAATTATACACCCCCAAAAACCTCGAAAACTACACCCATGACGACTTTTTCAAAAAAGTGAGTCCGCTATTTTTTATTTCAAAATGGATGCCTTGTTTACTACGGAAGCCTTAAAATTCTGTTAACTACGGAAGTCTATTCGTGGACAAGTTTTCGTGATAAGGTATATTTGTGACAAAGTTTTCCGTGAAAAAGTCGTTCGTGAAAAAGTTTTTGTGAAAAAGTTTTTCGTGGTTAAGTACAGTTACTGACATGGGTTGATATGTGTCAAGATTACATCTATGAAACTTAAACGTTGTTCAACACCGTAAATATGGATTCCAGACCATTACTGTCGTCACAAAAGTGAAGGAACTCAACGAGATCTACATTTCCGATGACAGCTGTCAAACTTAAAAGTGGTTTATCTCCGTCATTATCAATTCTAGACCATTGCTGTCTTCACAAAGGTGAAAGAACTCTTCAAGATCTACATTTCCGATAACAGCTGTCAAACTTGAAACTGAATTATCTCCGTATATATTAATTCTAGACCATTGTTTTTATGGGTATTGGTTTTATAGAGATTTTCAAGGAAGGCCTATGCCCAGCAGTAGGCGTCCTATTGCTAAAGTGACGACGATGACGAAGGACGACGAGTTAGGGGTAAGATAACTGCCATTCCTGCGTGCAGTAACATTCCAAAGAAAAATTATATCCCAAGATGGTCGAGATGTTTTGGTCATCCTACTTGGAAAAGAGACACAATCATCTGATGTGGTATCCTTGTCGGCACGTTTTTCTTTGCCAGTACTCAATCCTGTTTATATGATAAATCCATGATTGTGACGGATTGATTGGCATTGATAGTGACAGCAACGCTAGCACTTATTTTTTTCTAATGTGGCTTCAGTAAAATTGTTTATGAGTCCTAAATTTTACAGTTATACGTCCTTTTAGAATAAGTTACTTTTCAAAACTTAATTTTACGGAAAATATAAGTCGTATTGAAAAAATATAAAATACATATATGTTATTTTGCAATATTCTTTCAGATAAAAAATAAATATAACTATGTTAAAAATTGAAACATATTTTATTTTCAGGAAGAAGAAGTGAACGAAGACGAGCCCCCGTACCAGCGGCCACAGCGGCGGCCCGTCTGCAAATGTGTCAAAAGGAAATGTAGCCGGATATTAAAATAAACCTGAAGTAAAGTAATTGTGAAGTTCATTGATGAAATTGGTAAAAAACTGTATTAAATTTTTCGTAAAAAGTCATTTAGTTTTTTTTTAATTATAAGTACTTAGTTGGTTTTTAAATTAATCAATCTTAAACTAATTGAATATTAATTCATTTCAAATACTTGCGGTCACATTTCGCAAGGCAACCCTATTTGAATTTATATTCTCCTATATTCATATAAAATACGCAAAAATTGGTTTGAACGTATGTTCTTGCGGCGGGGTCTTGGACTATCAGTATGTTCCACCTGCTGCTGGATATAGGCCTCGTTTCGGATGGAATCTTGCAAGTTACCTTTTTACCCACTTCCCGGTTTCCGATTGAGCTGAAATTTTGCACGCATATATATATTGCTATATAATAGCCGTGGTGGTCAAGAGGTAGTGACACCCGCCTTACAATCGTGAGGTCGTGGGTTCGAATCCCCGTTCCCGTACCAATGAGTTCTTTGGAATTTATGTACGGAATTTCACATCACTGGCTTTTATGATGAAAGAAAACATCGTGAAGCAACCTGCGTACGTCCGTAGAAGAAATTAGATGGCGTATGTGAATCTACCAACCCGCACTGAGCCAGCGTGGTGGATGTGGCCCAATCATCGTTCGTGGGTAGGCCTACGTCCTGCAGTGGACTATTAAAAAGGCTGTTATTGTACTGTAGTACAGTATATTGCCAATGTAATAATATGGTTTTATAGAGCTGATCTGATAATGGAGTCGGAAGGTGGCCATAGGAACTTCTGTACTAAATAAGATAGACCCGTCGTATTTGAGCTCGTTTTACTTTTCTCGGCCAGCACTCTCCTGCTACATGATATTATCCAGGGCCTCAAAAAAGTTCTTTAAAAAGTTATAATTCATTTTGTTGACATTAGTTTCAATAGCTCGAATAGATTATTTCAAATTAGTCTAATGTCAAAATAGCATGAATGAGTTCCTTATAAAGTATGATACCTAATTAAACTTAACTTCATTTAATTTATACTAGCTTTTGACCGCGGCTCCGCCCGCGTGGTATTTTGACTTTTGTGCTATCCCACAGGAACCTTTTATTTTTTCGGGATAAAAAGTAGCATATATCACTTTTCGGGTCTTGAACTATAGCCGTGTCAAAAATCAAGTCAATCCGTTGCTCCGTTGCTGCGTGAAAGAGGAACAAACCAACAAACTTTTCGGTTCTATAATATTATTATGAACTATTATGATAGTATAATAATTATAGTATAATTATTATAAGAAAAAAAATAGTTTTTTCAATTTTTTCTTATTGCTAATTGTGGGACTAATTAATGTCCGCGTCAGCTCTCTTAATTAAGATTACAATCATTACAACTTTACTAATATGCTATTACGATTAGTCAAGGCTAAAATGTGTACTTGACATAATTATTACTGTTTTATCAGGTGATTTTTAAAATGTTAAGTATTAATTTTGATAAATACGCAAAATTTGTAAGTAAGTAGGTACCTATAGCAGCAAAATGTTTTAAAGAGAGTTGTTGCAATGTCAGATAATAACTTTTCAAAAAGAAAAGCAACAGCAAAATGAATGATGATGATAAATAATTAAAATGACAATTAATCACGATGAATTACGTTAATCCAGCCAAGACAAAGATATTACGATATTATTGTTAATGAGACTTATCAGCATGTGATTAGCTTCTGTACTATCTGGTATCCATTTACATTTAGAGATATCGATTCGAGTATATTAGAGCAAAATAAGCGCCCCCGGGTGGACTCGAACCACCAACCTTTCGGTTAACAGCCGAACGCGCTAACCGATTGCGCCACGAAGGCGTTGCGAAGACGCGTCGAAATTACCTATCATATGCTTTTGACTAGCATTGTGAGACCGCTTAAAGGTGACCACAATTCGTGGTTTCAAAGAACTGGTGGTGATTGTGACAGAAAATTACGATTTTCTGTTAATTTGATATACAAGGTCATAGGTACCGACCATCTTTTTGAATAAATTTTGCTATTGCGCAAACGAAATTCTCAGCGGCGGCTGAACCATAACAAGACCTAAGATTACACTGTCGGATAGCTATCCCCGGGCACAACACCTCGCCCGGCGGAGTACTCCTTTGCGAGATGTTATCCTATCATCATCATCTCGCTATGGACGACCAACCTAGTCCAAAAACCTATGAAGATTTGGTGAAAAAGATGTGTCGCGAATTTGACTAAGTACTTACTGAAATCAGGAAGATTTTTGAAAGTCGAAATTTTTGAGCACAGATTTAATCGAAAATGTTCGAAATTTGTAGTCACGAGGTCTACTGTTTAGAATCAATTAGTTTTACCGATTTTAGAGCAACCCTAGGATTGTTTAACTATACCTAAGATTGAATAAAAGTAAACTTATCTATAGTTATATTATTGTAATTATCTCATTCATTTATTTAAAAATTTTAGATCCCATTTTTACAATATTTCTATAAAAAACATATATAAAAACTTAACCTAGGTTCCCACCGACAGCGGGGCGGGGCTCAAGCTACCGGTGGAGGGGGCTACAGTCTGAGGAACCTCTTGACTATGCGCGCCGTGTCTAGGATCACTGCCTTTTGAATCTGGCCCTTGACCCAATCGTCTAGCGAGAGCCTCTTGAGGTGTTGGTCGAGGCTCTTCGCTATTAAACCGTTCACCGACACGACTATCGGGACAATGATCGTCGAGTCCACATCCCACATGGCGGTATCCTCGTAAGCCAAGTCAAGGTACTTGCTGAGCTTGTCCTTCTCGGCCTTCACGAGGTTCTCATCATGTGGGATGGTGATGTCGACGAGCACTGCCCGGCGGTGGGACCGGTCGACCACCACGATATCAGGCCTATTGGCGACAATAGTCCTGTCCGTGATGATAAAACGGTCCCAGTAGAGCAACGCACGACCATTCTCGAGAACCGGCACTGGTACGTACTTGTAGTACGGCACCTTGGCCTCGACAAGGCCGTATCGAAGAGCGAGTTACTGATGGATGATCCTGGCTACTTGGTTATGCCTTTGCAAATACTCGCGCTTGGCAAGATGAGAACAACTGGAAGTAATATGCCTGAGTGACTCTCTGGGACGGTGGCATGCCCGACAAATGTCAACGAGGTCAAAAAGAGGTCACCGAACCGTAGCCAGGCTACCGACGCGAGCAGGTCCACATAAGGTCCTGTTAGGGCCCGATAGAACCGAAATTTTGATATAAAATAGCCATGAACACTTTTCGATAGGCAAGCTATCATAGGCGTATTTATAAAATAGTAATTTATAAAAATACGTGTACGTTTCAACTGGTTATTACGTGGGTGAAGGTCGATTTTCAGCGGCTCCTTTATAGCATCACTTTTCTATAAAACGAGGAAGGTAGTGCTTTGATTTGATTGAATAAAAGTAAAATAGTCTTTAGTAACAGTAGGTAAATTCTAATCTATTTACCCTCAACGATGAATGCAACTATTGCAATATATTCACCCGGTTACAACATATTTCCTGCTCTAATAAAACACTCCTACAACGAAACCAATAATTTAAAATAAAGTTTTATTACTTGTTTTATGGCTTCTATATTAGTTTCAGTATCGAGATAGTATTTTATTTTATTTGTGGAACGCTATTTTTACGCAAGTTTTTATAAAAGTCTGCGGGATGAGGAATGTCAACCGTTTTATAGGTGTTTACGTTCTGTCTACCGTGGTCTTGGTAAGTCTGACGTCCACTAATAAACATAGGCCTCCCCTATGGACCCATAGGTCCGGTTGGAAGCGGCTTGCTTCCAACATGATCTGGCAGTCTTATTAAAGTCATCCGTCCACCTTGTGGGTGGTTCATTTCAACTTTATCGAAATAAGTTATTTTTGAAAAATCAATAGTAAAATCAAAATCATCACATCGAGGGTTCCGTACAAAAATATTGTTAAAATAATTAAAAACCTGTTTTAGCGTGTGCTAATGAAGTTATTTTATATGATACGATTTACTCACTTTGAATTTTGAACCCATATTTTGTGAATTTTGAGGCCCTATTTTTATGTGATTTGAATAAAAATGTACAGTTTTCAGATTTATTCCTATATGTGCACTCTGAGACAATGCTTCTCGCCAAATTTCATAGTTCTATGCCACCGGGAAGTACCCGGTAGGTTTTGATATTTGTGAGCGTTGAAATATGCGTTTTTTACGACATAAACGGCTCTAACTTTTTTGTACGGTAACTCAGAAGCTTTTCTTTTACACAACTGCAAGAATTCATAGGTTTACGTATATAGTTTAAATTTCAACTCGATATTTTTACGCGTTCCCGAGATAAAGAGCCTTGACATACACACAGACGGACAGACGGACAACAAAGTGATCCTATAAGGGTTCCGTTTTTACCATTTGAGGTACGGAACCCTAAAAATGGAGTAAGTACACTGATTCGAGCGAACTATTAATTTGGGCACCATTGTCGGTTGTGCCATTTTTGGCGAAAAATAATTGTTAATCAAATAATGTACTTACAATAAATGTTTTAAGTATTTGGACATGTAATTATTTGTTTGAGTTGAATTCAAAGGTACATGCTATAGACCTGCCTAAAGATGAGCTAGACAAGGTAATAGAGGACGAGATAACAGGAAAACTCAGCAAGGATCTCCTGCAGAGCATCGAGAGAAAGTTCCAGATAGATTTGGAGAAGTAAGTAATAGTACATTGTTCACCGAGAGGAGAAAGTGACCGATTACCGTCGAGGGTGTCGTTTTAGCCCTCGCCTACGGCTCGGGCTTCAAAACACCCGAGATCGGGAATCGCACTTTCTCTCGAGTGATACATAGTGCTTTATACTACACCTACGAGGAATATATTTTTTAATTGATTTCTGTGGTAAAAGGTTATCAATCAGTATTTTTGCTGTTTCCTTCAACTGCGGCGGAGTTAAAAAATCTTCATCATCACTATCACTACTTATCATTTTGATAGTTTTATTTTACTTTTCTACGAAAACTGAATCCTCAAACAACACACAAATTGAAAATGGCGCCAATGGCGTCTGCAATTTTCACATGTTCTTTTTTCAAATTGTTTGACACCATCCAACACACAGCTAGTGGCCAGTGTCATTTTGCGAACTTGGAGATAAAAACTCACTGTAAAAACTTTTTGGCTTTTGATATTTAGGTTACCAGCGCACCCAAAATTAAAAAAGAAAAACCACGTAAGAAATGGATTTTCATACACTTTTCTCTCCCGCTCAGATGCGTTTTCTCGCCGCATATTTGTTCGATATGCAATGACGTACTTTCTACCGTAAATTTGATAAAGTATCAAGGTACTTTCCGAGCAGGTGTAGTATAAAAGATTTTTCATATTATTTTTTGTTTCAATTTTTCATAAAAAATAAGTTCAATTATTTGTTGAACTGCAAAAAAGTAAGTTCGTATAGGCTGGGTGGCTAGCCCTGGTGTCACAGTTTTTAGCTTTTTAGGCCGCCTGTAGGCGTCTACCACGGTTAAAACAACCGGAATCGCAATTAAAAGAGTAATACTTAATAAACATTGCAGTGTTTTGAATTATACTGATCCTTAGAAATTGATTTCGACCAGTAAAGCTATGAATTTTCAAAATAGCTCAGTAATAATAAGATGTAAAGGCTTTAAGGTAATCAAGTGGATATGATGAAAATGTACTTTTACCCGTAGCACTACTAGTAGTGTCACGGGAAAGTAAAATTTCTCTTCGCCCTACTAGTTGAGCCAAGCAGTAGAGCCACGGGGGATACCTAGACGGATGAAATTAAGATAGTTCAAGGTGTTATTACGATACACTATAGCACGAAAGGGAAGCTTATACAGCTATACAATAAACAGTAGTAGAGTTCCGAGAAATTAAAAGAGGCAATAGTTTTTTAGCGAGCTTTATACTTCTGTTGATAGACCTGCTGAAACATGGATCCCTGAAATACCCTTAGAGCCGCGAAGCAAACAATTTGAGCTCAGCTCTAGAAAACTGATTTACAATTTTATCATCCAAATTAAATAGACAGTCAAAAAAAAACACTAGAAAAACACGCTTTTATTAATGCACGTAAAAACGAAAAATAAACGTTTTTCCATCATGAAGTTCCAGATCATATCTTCCGGCTCCATCATCGGATCAGTTCGACAGTACCATATTATTGTATTGTCATCAGAGCTACATACAGCTGCCAATTTTCATTACGCTACGACCGTTACGAGATGGTTTAATTAGTTACCTTATATTTAATTACATACAGATCGACCTTAAAATAAAAGCGAGTTAAAATGAGAACGTTATCGTTTGAACCTCGATCAATTTATTATTAGCATCGACTTGGCATTTTTCTTTCCTAATTAGACATATATCTCTACATAGAGCTGCGAAAAGATATTATTATACCTATCGAACAAAATTTTATAGGTACCTAAGTACCTACTACATATACTATGTTTGATTTGTCAAGTTGTAAGATCTAAACTAATCAAGCAGTCAGTAGGTACAATAAATACTGCGGAATAAAAACAGTATGAAAATCTTTTTGTGACATTTTATTTGATTTTTGTGTTTTTCATGTCCAATTGTGGACGTTTTACGATAAAAACTCTGTTGAAAGCTCAGAGCAAATAAAAAAACCAAGAGAGAATGTTGTGAACAAACAAGTGAAGCCAACCAAAACTACGCCTCGCCGTGTACAGACAATTACACACACACATCCAGGTAACTATGAAACTACCCCTTAGCTTGTCAGTCAAACTATGGCAGCGCAACAGCGACGAACTCACACATGTATTAAAAACCGGTTTCACTTGACTGTTCAACGACGTTCCCTCTGGATTTTTTATACCCAGAAATGGAATCTTTCAACCTTAGAGTTGAAAGATTCCATTTCTGGGTCTGCGTACTTCATATCGATCACAACGTCGCTTATCATCAGGCGACTTGGTGATCAAGCGCGGAGATATTCGCGTAAAAAAGGACTAAAACGAAATAATTTAAATTCAACTACTTACTAACACACCTGTGACCTGATAAGTAGTAGCCTCACTCGAGCTTTGAAAACACCCAAAGTGACAGAAATGAAATGACCTAGATGGTGGTAACTATGGTAAAGTGTTCTAGTATCTGGAGATGCATTAGGTATGAAACTATGAACATTTGTGATATTTTCGTTTCGAATTTGTGATTCGAATGAAACCTTGCATATTTCGGACAGCAAAACATAGTGGCAGGTACCTCATGCCTTGGTTGGTAAATTAAAAGTGCCATTAATTGTTATGAAATATAGCTTAAACCTTAAATAATTATGATGACTTATAATGTAAAAGTTATCTTACCGAAAGTTATACACTAGGTCTGTGGACATGGTTCTGGTGAAGATCAAGATGCTTCTCCGAAATGGGACTACTCATATCCAGGACAAGATGGTAGAACTGCAGACGTTGCTAGACTCTATGAGGAAAGACGGAGAAGTAGAGGTTTGCTTTAACTTTTATAAATCAATATTTTCAAATTAATGTCATTATCAGCATAAATAATTATGCTTGGCTTTTATATCATTAAATAAAGCTAAAGCTTTTTCATGTCTTTTCAAGTCATAAAAACAGTTCTCCCATAAAAAAGCTACGCATTTTTCTTTCCGAGCAAAGTAGCAGTTAGTTATTTTGTTCTTGTAGGTATCTTTGTTAAATACTCCAAAAAAACGAACTACTTATTTAAACTTCTACTAGATACTTCATAAAAAGCAAAAGAGCCATTTAAAAACAAATCGATGAATGTCAAGAGACAATCCAAAAGCTTTCTTATCTTGGTTTCATTTATCTTTGTATTCCAGTTAGACAAATGTCTTCACGAGCGTCAGAACGAGACGTCAGCGCTGGCTGAGAAGGCACTTCACCAGATGGTGGTGTGTGGATATGCTCTAATTGGACACGATCCAGCGCAAGCGGTGACCAGGGTCATGGAGCTCAAGAATATGATCACAAAAGGGGTCAAGCCCGTAAGACTCATCATCATGTTGTTATCAATCCTAGGATGTCTACAGCTACAAGACATTGGTTTCCTTTATCGAACTGGACCGTTGTTCATAATTTGCACCCTGAGTTTTTAATCAGATCAACTGCCTACCCTGTTGCAGAATGCCGGTGCTTGGTCTCCATTCGATATATCCGTCAGAGCGAAATAGATATTTGTGCTGACTGAGTAACCTTTTCACCAGATGGTGATGTGCAAGTAGACTGCATGTACTGGACTCCGCACAGGCCATCACCAGGGTCATAGAGCTCAAAAACATGATTAATTATGGGGTCAAGCCTGTATGACTCTTATTCATATCAAGCAAGGGACGTCCACTGCTGGATATTAGCGTTGACTTTAGGAGTGATCGTTAGGGGTTTGCATCCATCGCGATCCTGCAATCTTGATCGGGTCATATGACCTATTTATGAGTAGAGATTGTTCGATGTGAACTCTCTTTTCGCGATGTTTTGCCTTCTCGTTGGCTATTTGGTCATCTTATACTAATTGTCTTCCGTTAAGCGATTATCTGATCTGAATGTAACTAGTTAAACATTCTATATCTTCGGGTCATCCGTCCTCTTTGGGAGTGGAGACCTTATGATTCTTGCTGATTAGGTACTTAGTCTATATTCGAGAGGTTTGACTATTTGGTCATTCAGTACTAATAGTTATTATTCCACTTAACGGTTTCCTGAACTGAATGTACAATATTTAACGCGTAATATATCAGTATGATTTTTTCCAAAAACTGTGTTTGGAACATTTCGTATTCCGATTATACAGTTGTTCTGACTGATGAGCTAGTCATAGTCAATGTACAAAACATCTAGTTCAGTCCTGCCCACTCAAACACTAACAGCTTCGGAATGGGTAGCTTATACATCACGATCATAATTAGCCATAACTCCCCTCCAAACATTCGCCCGAGAATAGCTTTCACAAAAATATTACAAAGTTGAATGCCGCTGAACGAGTTACCGATCGATCGTTATTTCTACTTGGGAACTATTTACATGCTCCATGGTATATATGAATTGGTCAGCAAGGTAGTAGATGCACGGTTATGGTATATAACAGTATCAGGACTTGGTCTTGTCCTTAAAATAAATAAATACAGCCCCACGTGGCCAAACAGTGCCTACGTAACTCGCTGATTAAAAAGCCACACGTCTGTTCGTCACTACGGCGCATTTGCGACTGTTGGCGTACCGAGTGTATACCGAACTCCGAACCGCGTAGGTATGATTCATCCAAACGATGAAGACGGAATACGTACCATACTATTAGATACCTACCATTAACGTGGTGTAGCCATCAAAGCTATGTAGCTAGCTGAGTGTAATGTGTGTTGATTGGAAACCGGCCTGATTGGAAATCGATAGACTTATGATCAGCAGTAGACGTTCTACGGCTGATGTGAATAATCAGTAATTTTATTTTATTTACTTATGCAGATTAGTAGCTCAAACCCTGATGAAGATAGATTTGAAAAGAGTAACAGTATTGTTTTTTTTTCTAAAAGTAGTAGAAAGTGGGTCAATTTTAGATTCAAATTACGTTATATCAAGTGAATGTGGCAAAATAGATCGTAAATTTGTTAAGAAAAATTTAGGACAAATCCAAGACCTAGATTTAACGCTGACCGTTTCAATGGACACCTTTCGATACGAACCACTAAAAATAGACCAGATTTCTACAACAATAAATCTCAAATTCGGTTCTGATGTTCAAACTAAATTGATTACAGTGTTGAAACATCTCGGATTTTGATATTACGTGATATTCGGAATATTAGGCGCAGTTATAAACGTTCATACTGAAATACCTACTTCTGCCCATAACAGATCGCTTGTACCAATAAGGTCACTAATCGTAACACATACATTTTCTATCGTAACATTTTTATTACTAGTAGGTATATGTGTGCTTAATAAAGAGTTTACATCTAGTTTAAGTTGAAGCTACCTTTACAGTGGCTTGTTTTGGTAAAATTGGTTTTATTAGATATCTACAAATAAGGGAGGCCTAAGTACAACACTTAATGATCTACGGTTCATCTCATGGTGATGATTAGGAACACGAAATCATTCGATTTATTATTATCTGGAGTTATACATTTGAATCTTAAGGTACGCATCTCTGTTAAGCCAAAGTTACATGCGTATTTTAAGAAGAAAAAGCAAACATGGTAAAGAAATCTGTTTTTCTGAAAGATTTTCATATTAACAAAGAATATGTAAAGCCTGTCCTATGTGAGGCCCACGTAACTTCCCGCGATAAAAAGAAGCCCGTGGCCAGCAGTGGAACAATAAAGAACTTCAAAAGCACGCTCCAGATGGTTAAGAGTATATTAGAATTACAGATATATGGGGAAAAGAAAGAAATTTACGAGCTACTCAAAGTCTGCGGTCATGACCACGAGAATCTGAAGAAGGTCATCAAGTGCGTCATCGCCAAGGTAAGCTTTTAGTGCTGTCTCTACTCTCTTTAATCTATTATGATGATCATAAGTATCGAGCAAGAAGTGTAAAGGCCAGACAAAACCCATTGAGAGAAATAGGGAACATAATTATTCTACGAAGAATCCTATTTTGCGATAGGAATTATTTATAGTTCCTTTTTGTCAGGATGTTTTAACAAATATCTCGTTAATTGAAGTTCTATGCCAAATTTGTTGGTTCTTTTATGAAAATGATATGGCTCTATTGGTTATTATACATTATGCTAGTTGTGCTTTCAATCAGGTTTCAACAACCTTCTATTCTAAATTATTGTTCTACACTACAAATATAAATAAGGTTCTAAAACGTTACAAGACAATCGGCCTTTTGATTTTCAAGCTATGAGTCCTGTTCACTGCCATGTTTTGCTATTTATCTATTTATTCTCTTCATACTTTGCTTTTAAAATTCTATGTTCAAGGCCTATTTTTAATAGTGAACGCTTAATAGCTGAAATGACGATAACACTAATACAAATAAATATAAGAGAGCTTCGTGTCTATTAGACTCAAATTTAAGACTAGTTAGTAGATGAACTCATAAAAATAAATGATGATAAATATACGACAAGATAGACACGACATGAAAACATCTACTTACCGAAATTAGAGTCATTAGCTTCTATAAACAAAATGAGCATCTAATAAACATTACAAATAAACACGATATTAAAGATAAATCAGAGAGTGCACGTGTCATAAACAAATGGTTTCTTCAGATCGTTCCGAAAGATTGACAAATTCCGGAAACTATAATTTCAATAGGCGACGAGAATTTGGGACGAGATCAGGGAATATATTCGAAAATTCCGGCGAATCGTTAGTCATGTCCGGTGTGGAAACACGCCCGAACGAAATGCGATTCCTGCATTTTTACAAAAAAAAATCAACTTTCAAACGTACAGTTTTGTACATTCTTGTGATCTTTTTAATGTTTTTTTTTGGTTACTGCTTGAATAGAATTTGTCTAGGTACAAAAAACTTATTACAACTCTTTGAAATATAGGCGTAAATCATCTGGTGGTTATATTTTGAAGAGTATCATTATGTGATACAAAAGTATATATCGTATTTGACATTAACTTATAAATTTAGATTTAATTTATTGGTTTGATGGTAGACTAATCATTAATCTAAGAGTAAATATTAATCATCTAGACAAAAATCAATGTATAACCAAAATAACCGCTTAGCCATGTCAAAGGCCTTCAGGCGGCCTAAAAACTCTGACACCAGGGCTAGCCACCTGATCTATACGAATTTACTTTTACTTAGTACCTATCTTAATTTCTATGATTCCTTATTATTTTATTTCAGTCGACAACTATAAAATCTGCAATGATGGATATTACCAATAAGCTAATAGAAGGCGTAGTTGACTTATCTAAACTAATGGCTCACGGGGCAATGCACGAAGCTTGCCTCATTGAAGTCGTCAAAACAACTGAAGATGAAGCATTTGAAATAGTCAAAAAAGTGAAAAACTGTACTATGTATAAAGGTAAAGAAACAAAGCATGAATTGGATCTATTTATGATTGAAAACAATGCTACAGTTCTTGATGTACCAAGACTCAATAAAACTGAAGACGTAAAAGATATACCTGATAGTGATAGGAAAAAAGACGAAGATAATAATGATAAAACTGAAAATGGAAATAATGACACAAACAACTTGCTGAGATGAATATTGGATGACCAAAAATCTGATCACAAAATGAAAAATAAAAACTAATTCGCACAGAATATGGTCAATTATGATGTTATTGGATGAGGAATTTAAATAGAAAATATACATTAAAATTAGAAATTCGATTTGTTGTATTCATAATTCTATGGATAGTGAAATGGTTCACCCAAATAGTAACCCAATATATCTCAAATTCTGTTCTAAAGGTAGCGGCACGTAAGTCTAGCGCTGAGGATAGTGTGGAGGGGATGGCTGCGCATGGTGAGCGCCATACTAAACCCATGCGCAGTCATCCCCTACACACTTCGCTCAGCGCTACAATGATATGCCGCGACCAGTAAACACTTTAAAAACGAAAATAACTCTCACTGTCATCATTATCAGATCAGCATTCATTTGTATCTTGCATCCGGCGTGTTTTTGCGGTTCCTCCACAACCAAAACCAGTTCTTATCCTTATTTTTTCTGCGTTAAAAACTACTGGAATTTCTTATCTAGAGCTCCAATTGGTAGGAAGGACTGGACACCTTAATATCTAACAATATAACATAGTAGTAAAAGTTCAGAACTTTTGCTGTAAGAAGGCACTGGTTGACCGATTTTTAAACATTTAGTCCAAATTGGATAGACAGAGCTTTTTAAGTCTTAAAATAGTTGGTAGTTGCGAAACACCAAGTGTAAACGATGAGAGTGTACGCCATGTTTACTTCGCTCTTTTTGTTTATACAATCGTAAATATTCCGTGTATGCCAGAGGGATTGATCTGGAAATAAATTATTTATCTAATAAAATACTACAGATATATCATAAAAATAACTTTTATATTGTGCTATAATATCATTACTTACATTTTAAAACGGTTACACTGTGAAACTCTGAAATGATACTATTTTTGTAGTCAAATCAGCGATCTTCTAAAATTTTAATCCTCTCCACAGGTATATTCTTAATTGTTGCCTTTATTTTGAATTAATGAAATATTACTTAACATGAATCTCTATTTTTCTACGGTCTTGTCTCACTCAAGCAAATAGGGCCGTGAAAACTTTTTACTCATTAAGAATTTAAAATCAAATACGAAAGGTATTGTTTTTCAAGTCTAGCGTAAATAATTCATCGGTATATAATTCTGTAAGTGGAGAAGGTTAAGTGTGATATGTCTCTGAAATATTTTCTTATGATTTTTGCTTTGATCAAGCAAGTGTTCAACCGAAAAATCTTGGGTAAAATTCTTGAGAGATAATTAATATAATGTTTACTTTGTATCATGTGCACATAATATTGAAGCGCTAAAACAGTAGCAGTATTCTGATCTTTTCAGAGCAGAATACTGCTCTGAAAAGATCTCTTTAATCAGCCACTCGAAAGTAATTTTCATTGCTTGACTACCTCATTGGTCCATGGTTAGTAACCCTGACTCCTGGGCAGTCCGGGGTCATAAAGGCGTGGGTTAGATTCTCAACCAGAGCACAAGTACATGTGTCTAGCTGGATGTTATTTTCTGTATTCACAACATACGTACATTTATAATAAATATATAATAGAGACTGAGTGCATAGCTTCTGTTAATTATGGCGGCCAGAGACCTGACCCCAAACTAAGTAAGTTTGAGGTCAGAGACGTGTGCAAGATGTCCCGTGGTATTTATTTATTATTGTTCTGTTATCAAGCGGGGTAATAATTGGGCATCGTCTACAAATCTCTAATAGCCCGATTATCGATCCGGGCCAAGGTTCGCAATGACGCGCGATCGACTTTAATATCGATATTATATCTCACTTAAACACATGAGTAACGGTTTTGAAATACACTGTGGCTAGTTCCGCAGCAGTTGTGGCATGGCTGGGTTTTGAGTCTGATTTCATTCAGTGTTTAAGAGAAGATCGTATCTCGCCCGCACGCTTCAGCATTTATGAATATAATCCTACTTCCTACTAATTTCACAAAAGCGAAAGTTTGTGAGTATATATGTAGGTGTGTTTGTTCCTCTTTCACGCAAAAACTACTGAACGGATTGAGACGAAACGTTGCATTAGTAATGCTTATACATCGGAATAGTACAGCTATAATTTATAAAGATATTGCGTGAAACTAAGTTCGCTGGGTCAACTAGTTTTCTATAGAGCGACAAACATTGCAGAAGACGTTCAATCTTACTTTGATAACGTATCAAGTATTTTTTTCCTCCATTCCTGAATGGATGCGTATTTTCTGAACATTGTTTTCATTGGATTCCTCGAAACTTCGTATTTATTACTTGGAACATCCGCTTGTCCAGAAAGCCTGTACACTATTATAAATACACTGCAGAAATTGTTTACCAAACATTAGTCAAGTTTGTTGCATTACGGAATTACTAAAACTACGGGAAAATATACGAGCCAAATGCACAAACGCACTTGGTAACAAGACGTTTCTGACTTTCAAAGAAACTTCACCTACGAAATCACACTCAATAAATAAAACCACTTTTCCGTCTACCCACAAAACTCTGAACACAAACACAAAATTCTGACCAGTTCCTCTAAATTATCCACTGTCTGTCTGTACATGCAACCATTTAAAATTGGCACGGAGCCAAATGAAAAAAAAAAAACGATAATTAAACAAGTATGAAAAGGGCATTCACCTCATCAGATGCTACATTAGTCTATCCATTAGTTAAGGAAACGAAGGTTATCAAAATAAATTTTGGGGGAAAGATACAGAATTAAACATATCGGTCATCTGTTATATAAACATCCCCGCTTCTTCGCCCTATAAGCAGAGTGTTACCAAGTTTGTGGCTTCAGTTCTGTTATGTTTCATGTCTATTTTATGATTTCGGAAAACGTTAGCGTTGAGCTTTATTAATTATTTTAAAGCTAGAGTATATATAATATAGTCTATCATTAAGCATTCTTAGGACTTCTTTTGGTTTTTCCGAAAGAAATTTCGATTGCTCTTAGTCTTAGTTTAGTTTTGTCTTAGCTCTTTGTTTCTTCTCTTTCGAGGTACAAACGAAAATTGATTGCGAGTTGTTTATTGTTCCAATTTCACGCAGCAATAAAGCATGGTAAATACTTTCTTGTTATGTTCTTCAATATGGCAATAACAATGCCAGAAAGTTTTATAGGGTACTTTTTATATTGAAAAAGAAAGCCTGCTGAGGGAATATCGGTCATGTTGAAGAATATGATGATAGAATATGACAGCTGTTGAAGAAGCTCTATCTATATTTATCAGTATAAGCTACAAAAAGTAACGAGGAGAGACCGCACAAGTAATAGTACCATTCATACCAAAATATTACTGCCTGTTTAGGCTAGTATATATTAGTATACACATACAAGTCATTCATCACAGAGGTGTCAGACGTTTCCAGCAGTTCGCGAAAGTAGTAGCAACAGCAATAGGCGGAAGCGTCGACCAACGTTCGTAATTATGGGAGGGCGCTGACAGATGGCCCAGACGGTCTAAAAGTAACTTGGCAGAATTTAGCCAATACTTACAAGGTGTATAACATGTCTAAGCATTTCGCAAAATAGTTTTCCGAGAGCAAAACCGGAAGCTACCTTGTTAGAGTCAAGCGAAACTTTATCTATATGACAAATGATCTGTGATAACAGGTCAATAGAAGTATTACTGTGTGTGAAGGAGTTAGTAACGTAAGTGGCTTATTTAAAATATTACAAAGACGTAGAACGTTTTGAATCCAATTCCTTAGGAATCATAAAGAAATTTTATGGCGGCTATAAAATTATTATGACTTTTGGCTAAACAAAGTAGAAATTGATTTTATACGTAAAATAAAAAATACGATACAAAGTCCTAGCATAATTGATCGAACAGATCAGATTAATTAGGTCATTCAGATGGTGAGCTCCGAAAAGAGTTGGACACAAAGGACAGAAGGATCGTAAACAGATATAGTAAATGGATAACTCAACCATAACATCTAATATTCAATAGAAAATATTGGTCTCAACGAGTCATAAGAAAACTTACTCAAGCGTGTAGAATTACGCATCAGCATGAGCCAACAAATGCATTACAATAGCACTGAAAAGAGCAGTGACACTAATTTCATTGCTAGCAACTGTTAAGATATTTTCGTACATAATGTCCGTGAATTCACATACAGATGCTTTCTATCAGCGTGTGCTTTCTGAATCCAAACGAACAGTCAGAATAATATTTGGTTACATAAAATTTTAATAGCTGTAGATCTTTTTCGTACCAATTACTAACGTTTTATAGGCTCTTGGTTTGTATCATTGTATGAATGCAGAGATTTGAAGTCGGTTTGCTACTGGTGTTATGAATGTTCATAACACGAACAAAATTGTATCATGTTGACATTACATAAACGTTTGTTTTTTCAACCAGATTACAAAATTTTCGTTTGTGCTCTAATGCTATAACATATATTAAATTCGTCGGTACTTTGACGTTTCGTGAGTCCGTATTTTTGTAAAAAAGAAAAATAATTTAGCTTACGAATAATGAGTTATTTACACTTGCTATTTAATCTAGCACTAATTTATCATGTATTTTCTCTCATAAGTGAATTCAATGTAATTCTTTGAGAAAATAAATATCTTAAACCACAAAATCTTAAAATAAATAATAAGGTATTCTATTTTATTTAATAAGGCCACGGCCACGGTAGAGTGGCTCTAGGGTCATATAATGTTCAATTAGAAGAGTCAGTGTGACCGTTTACAGTAGATTGATTACTGCCACACCAGATTTTTCAGTACTCTTTCAAAAATCAGTCGCCCACTTGCGTCGGCCGGTGCTGTAGAGTCATAAAATATTGAATTGAAGAGGTCATACCTGCGTCGGTGAAGAAAGCCGAATGTCTGTTGGGGCTGGACGGGACGGACGCTGAGGCAGAGGTGAGGAAGGCTCGCTTGACTTTCGTCCACTTGGAAGCCCTCGGCGGCCGGTACTGCGGGGGCCGCGCCCCGAGCTCGAGCGAGCGCTGCTTGCGGAGGATCGGGTGCGGCTCGGACTCTGGGAACGTATTAACATTTAGTCAATTGAGAAAATTGATATCCTCAATATTTATAATCGACTTTGTAGTTTTTATGTTGGGATCCTTAGACTTTAATATGATGGAAGTTTTGTCAAACTTTGTGTTATTAAAGTACCTACGTTTGTGTAGCTTGGGTGACTAGTGGCCCTGATATTAGAGTTTTACGTCGCTAAAGCCTTTCCTTAAATCCTTAGACTTTAATATGATTATTATATGATTTTATTCGCCGCAGTGAAGATGATAATACTATTTAATGTGTTATTTGAGCTACGGTAGCGCTGTAAATGCTTTTCACGCACACCCACTCGAAGATTGGATTTCCTCTTTTTATTACTCTTGGATTCCGTTTTGAGCATATATAAGATAATTATATTGAGGATGGAATATACTTATCTAATGTACAAGACTACTGTCGCTAAGCGTCAAACTTTTCCACGTACCCAATTCTTCAGAAGAAGGTATAGTGAGAATCAGAGCGGGCGGTGCGTCGCTGTTCCCTCCATTACTGAAGGACTTCCTTCGCATTTACACTAAGCCAGGGGAACCTTTGGACCCCCTGGATTCCGTCATGAGCATGTGTCTTGTATCCATGTCCAGGGTATATGCGCAAGACAGAATAATTATACTTATCTAATTTACAAATTGTACAAGACTACTGTAGCTAAGCATTATACTTTTCTACGTACCCAATTCTTCCGAGGAAGGTATAGTCAGGGTCAGAGCTGGTGGAGCGTCGCTGTCTCCTCCATCACTGAAGGACCTCCTTCGTATGGGCACCACATCGGGAGAACTCTTGGACCCTCGATTGGACTTCTTCTTGACGGACTCTCGGTGGGTTTGGATGATGTCGCGCATCTTGCCCCAGGGGGTCTTGTGGAGCTTGTTGGGTGAGGGGGATGTGGAGCTGTCATCCTAAAAATATTAAGCTATAAAGTTGGTGTACCTACTTCTATAAACCGAATCAAACTTTTTGGCGGTTGTGATGTTAGCTACAAGATAACTATATGGTGGGAACTTTAAGTTCCATGCAATAACTTTTTATAATGATACAAAGGATCAAAAATAAAAATTTACTCATACGCAAGTTCACGAATACCAGAAATAATATAACAACCAAGACTTTCCACCCTCTATATATTAAGTGGAGCAAAAGACCTGACAATTTGAAAAATGTGTAAAGGAAATGCAAAACAAATACATGATGCAAATTAATAGCCTTATAAATATCTGCCATCGAAATATCTAATCTGCGTAATTTCAAATACTACCGGATGCTTTTGATAGATCTACAAGCAAGATACCACTAGTAGGTATATACTATAAATATTAACGTAATACATAAGAACTTAAAAGCGCTCAGCAGTAAGGTTCAGTTTAGCTTGGCGAGAGATTTGGTGTGGATATGAGTTCGGTTTTGAATGAAACCTATTAGAATAGAGTAGGTATTTTGATGCGGCATGTGGTTACCTGCGTGGGAGCGTGTAGGAATGTGTTGTCATTCTCATCACAGCGGATCAAACTCTTGCGGTTTATACCTGCAATTTTAATAAAGATTATACAAGGTTACTGGTATCAACACTAACCCGCATCAGGCCAGTGTAGTGTATATGGTACAGTCATACTTCGTGGGTAGGCCTACGTCCTGCAGTGGATATTAAAATATCGGCCAAGTGCGAGTCGGACTCACGCATCCTCACCGTATAAGTGCCCCCTTAATATATTATATTTTATTTTAATTCAATTGTTTATTTTTGAAGTGCAAATGGCAATGGGCCAAAAAATCAAGTTTGTTATATGGGATCCTTAAACATTTATTTTAATCTGTTTTGGTACTTGTTGTTATAGCGGCAACAAAAATGCATTGGCACCAAAATTAGTTTATAATAATTCATTTTTTATGAAAAAAAAACACGAAATCTTTAGTAAATGCTGAAGGTTATAAATTAAAATGTTAATGAAAACATATTATAAAGTCAAAAAAATTAATAATGTCAGAAATACTATAATTAATGTCAATGTTTTTCATATAAAAATTCGTCTAATGTATAATAAGATTTACTCTAGGAATTAGGAATAACCCTGCAACAACAGCTGTTAATTATCAAGCGGTTATTCTGAAATCTGGTTCAAATAACTGCTTGATAATGTCAAAGTCACTTGCAATTGTATGCACATCGTATGCGCATCAAGTTATTCGATTGTATTAAACTTAATCACGGTTAACGTGATAAATGTGCTAATTAGTTTTTATTTTAAATAAATAAATATTGGGGGACGTCTTACACACGGCCTCTGAACCCAAACTAAGCAAAGCTTGTGATATGGTTGCCAGAGACTAATATACTACATATACATATTTTAAATACATACTTATATAGATAGTATCTAAATACACCCAGACACACAGTAAACATCACTTGTTCACCACATAAATGCTTGCCCTAGGTGGGGATCGAACCCACGCCTCTTTGATCCAGAAGTCAGGTTCACAATACAATACAATACAATACAAAAACACTTTATTGACACCACAAGTAGTAAGAAAATAACAGAAAAATAAATAACGACAGAAAAATGGTACAAAAGGCGGTCTTATCGCTAAAAGCGATTTCTTCCAGACAACCTCTCAACTCAAAAAAATCAGCTGTTCCATACGGATGAACGATATTTTTATATGGAACACCAATTATTTTCGAGTTTTGACAAAAGTCGCAAATCAAAAGTTGATAGTTTGGATATACAGAATAAGCCCCAAAAAGAATGCAAATAGATTAAAAATAACCCTGTATACTGAGGGACTAATCGTGCACTAAAATTAGGAGATAATTAAATACCTCATAGGTATCCCGACGTTCGCGTTAGACCACATCCAGCCTGACAATGTAAGATTGCACAGGTCTACAAATTTTTTTTTTTGTTGACCTATATATATCTGCGCATTTTTATATTTTCATGTCCACAGTTTTCGAATATATTCCTATGAAAGTTCTGGATTGGGTCTGGTTTTTATGATTTTGGCTTTTTATATTTGTAAAGTTGCACTTTTTAACTGTTCCATTCAGTCATTTGGATAGATTTCCTGAAAATCTGGGGTAGTTATAGTGAGGAACAGGGAGAGCGCTCCCAACAGGATCTAAAAGAGATGAAGTAAGGTATTTGGGTCAATGGGACCGTTACATAATGGCATATTATGGCTGGTTTTAAAAAAAAATATCTGCTTAGTTATGTGGTGTAAGTAAATATAGACGACATAAATATTCTAGGTTATTTATTCTACTAATTGAAATATAAATAATTATACAACATTTGTTATGCAATGAAATCTGAATTCACGAAAAAATCAGCTGTTTAATTTCATAAGTTCATCGACTTTCTACAAAATTTTCTTTTTCGTTCGGATTTGATTAAAGTTATTTATCATTATGATAAGTCCTAGAATATGTCCGCCGTACAGATAAACGCCCAATATAAACTATTTACTCCAAGCATAGTAATTCAGATGACTAAACAAAAAAAATCACCTGCATCTATTCTCAATTCTTCACACGAAGAATTAGGAGTTAACGACAGCGCGCTGCCCGGGGTTAAACTAGCCGAGTCTCTGGGCTCAGGGTTCGCCAACGTAGCTGACGATGGAGTGGAACCCAGCGCTATGGTGGCTGATGATGGAGAGGATCCGGCCAAGGCCACGGCCCCGACTAGAGCACCGGCAGCGACTGCGCCGGCGGCTCCACCCATGGCACCCATGGCGGGCGGCCATTGAGCTTTTTCCCATCTGTTGGAAGAGGGGTTTTTAGTTGTATGAAAACTTTAAGTGATATCTAGTATGTATGTGTCATCTAAACAGTGCTATGCTCTATACTAGAATGCGTAAATGGGCCAAATCGGGCCAATGAAACAACGCCAGATGGTCAGTCCAGAAAGCGCCCACAATGCGGCTGTCTTTCGAAGATGATTCTGAAAATCCAACTAACCTAACCCATTGTCGGTAGTTCTACGTCCTGCAGTGAACTATTAAAATGGCTGGTACAGTACAATATTATAAAAGCTCTAGTAAAATTAGCAAAATCCTGCTGTTAGCGGTGGACGTTAGCGCAGTGAGTTGCCTGAGGCAAAACATTCCCATATTTGTATATGGACTTAAATGTTCTATATAGAAATTAAGTAGTAGTAAAGGCCGCCACATATAAAAGATACGAGTGAACTAGACAATTTATATATAATAGGACATCGTATTTTATGCATCTGCGGGTTTGCATATGCAAATGCATATACTCTAATTAACACGTTAATGCATATTTTAGCATTTTGTGCTCATAATGCACATTTTTTTAGTAGCGGGGAGGTAATTAATACTTATAGGTAATGTTTAGGTTACAACTAGTTACCAGATGCCGCAGAAAAAATGGATACAAAAGCTTTCCTCAAAATGATAGATCTCCCCAATGCAAAGCACTACCAAATTCAATTTCAGAAATGATTAGCACAAAGTTAGACATTATTTTGAGTAAAAACCTGAGTCTAGACATGACGAACATTCATGCATACATCAACGGCACTTGTCGTACCCTACACTCTATCTTCAGAAACGACGCCATATTTTAAATGATATCCAAAGACTTATGCCGATGTAGATTCGAGAGATGTAGATTAAGATTTTTTGGCGTACAAATGATGCTAGGTAAAAACGAAGCTTTTAAATCTTTATTTCTTTCTAAATAATTGTTTATATTGTAATAATTGTTTTTATCACAAACACGATGTAGTATAATTTTACGAATATTTCCTGGTTTATTACGGTGTCTTTACTTAAACTATATAAAAAACGGCCTCACTTGTTTTGTATACTTCAATTGTCTGTCTTGTTTTTTATTTGATCTGAAAATTAAACATGGTTTGTTGATATTTGCGTTGTGTATTTTACAGTTTTTAGTGCATATCTTGGCCTTTTTAGTGCATATTGGAATGCATGTTTTGGTATTTTGTTAGTGCATATAATCTGATGTCTAGTTATAACAATAAAAAGTGGTTACATGGATATCCTATAACTTGTACAGCGGATATTCTTCGACTTTTCCAGTCGAAAGAGAAGTTCAAGTAAGAATTCAATTTTCCTTGCGCATGACTAAAGGTTCGTTCACGTTCTCTAAGTAATTTTTGTTAAGTTAAAGTAACTAAATTTTGTAATATGATTAGAATAATATGTATTTCGATTTATTGAATTTTTTCAATTTTAATAACTGTACTCTTTTATTTACCCACATTTATACAAGAATTATGTAAGTAATCACTACATAGTATAAGACAAAGTCACTTCCTTGTCTGTCTATCCTTATGATTGCTTAAATCTTTATAAGTACGCAATGAATTTTATGCGGTTTTTTTTCTGATAAAGTGATTCAAGAGAAAGGTTTATATGTATAATACACCTGTGCGAAGCCGGAGTGGATCGCTAGTCGTTTGATAATTGTAAACTAATAATAGTAATTAATTTTAGTAACAATAAATAATAATTATTCATCACAAAACTACGAGTAATTCGAATATCCCGCCTCCATCGTTCCTGGTGAAAAAGTGCCCTTAACGCATAACATGAATATTCGGAATGTTGTGTACTTAGTACACGGATAATAAATGCTTAGTATAAATAAAATAAAAAAATTATGTCACGGTTAGATTAGGTAGGTACATTGTGATATTTTTAATACACGTATTGAATCATTCATCCACCCATTAGAACATAGGCCTCCCCTATAGATTTACATGTGGATAGAAATTTTGAATATTGTACATCTAAAATAATTATCCGAAAAATAATTACTCGTGCATCTACTTAGTTTTCTATTTCGAAGTATGTAGTAGAGAATGTATCGTTCTCTATTGGACCCATAAAATAAACATCTAATTGCTAATCTTTCAGTTAAAATTCCAATTTAAAAAAAAAAGATTAAACTATAATGGTAAAAACAAAGTATAAAAATGAACCTGAAAACAACAGATGCATTCGTTGGAATTTTCTTGATTCACTCTGTTTTGTAATTTCCATACGATTTGGCAAAACAAACTGGAGTTGTGGGTAATATGGGTCATGACTGTTTATAATTCCTGCAATTTCCTTGTATTTGGCTGCTTTTTAAGACAAATCGATTTGGAGTTAGCTTTGAAACGTTTGAAAAAGAACAGTCACAAAACTTTAATTTTGATAAAATTGTTTACTATATTTACCCGCAGTTTCTTAATTTATATTTAGGTAAAAAGTAACTCAAAACACTTTTCGATCTTTGCCGAAAATCAAGTCCATCTGTTGACCCGTTCCTGCGTATAAGAGTAGGTAACAAACGCCGAACAAGTCAATCAACCAACAAAGAACATTTCAGATTTATAATATTAGCAAGGGCAAGGATTAATAAATACTAACCTAAACGCAGCTTTTACTCGCGTCCACTTCGACACTTTGGACTTTTCAACGCACGATTCCTTCAAGAACACCCCCTCTGATCGTCTCCGTAACGGAGTCCCCGGCGCGGCGTCACTGTCGTCCCCTCCGGCTGACCGTGACCTCTGCTTCCTCAGCAAGGACCCTCCGAACCTTGCGTGGTGCTTCCACTTCGACCCTGTCCTCTTCATCGTCCTCCCACTCATCATCGAGTCAAACAACAACTGACCATATTCACACTCAAACTCAGCATCCAACGCTTCATTTATCTCCTCCATCTCTTTCTTCTCATTCTTAAGCCTATTATTCTCATTTTCTATTCTCTTATAAGCTCCATGAAGTCTTTTTAGATGAGTCGCATCTTTTATTTTTCGTAAAAGACGGGCATTGTATTCTTTTAGAGTCACGAACTGGTCTAATAGGTCTAGGATTTTTTCTAACTGGTCTAACGCTTCGACAGTTTCTTTTGTGCGTTGAGCAGTTTCTCGGCCGTGCTTGGAGAGGGCGTCATCACGGTCTTTTAACCGTTGGAGCATAGACTCGCAGATGGTTTGAGGGTCAGGGATTTCGCTTTCAGTCCAGTCTTCAGGGGTTGGTCCCGCAGTGCAGGGGGAAGATCCTTCAGGATCGGAAGGAGTCTGCGGAGCTTTCACTGATAGAGACGCGGGAGGCTCCCCTCTTCTCCTCTTGTGAAGAGAAGTCCCGCTCGGGGGAAGCTCGGCCAAGTCTTTACGCTCCTTAGTCTCGTGCTCGGTGACGTCATCGCTTTCTTTGAGTGACGTCATGGCGAGGCCGTTGTCGGCTGTCTACGCTATTTTTAAATGAAAATAAACACACGTGCTGTCGTCGCGATGCGACCAATTTTCACGGAATGCATTTTAATACTTAGGTACGACTGTATAAAGTTCTTGGAATATTTTGAAAGAAGTATAACTTTTACTTTTAGTATATACATAAACACTATCACATTTCACTTTCGCTTACACGCACACATGTCGATTTCCTCAGACACTCGTATCGAACTCAACGATAAACTATTTTAAAGCTTTTAACATAGAATTGTATCCATGTAGTTATCATATATAGATAGACTAGACGATTCACTGTATCCGATTTAGTATCACTGCATTTTATTTTTGAATTTGAAACCGTATAGTTTTCATTAGAGGATTAAAGTTATGTGTATGTTCTGAAAGAAAAACGAAAACCGCCCAAGACGCGTACGCATGTCTTGTAGGGCGGGCGGCCGCGGACTGCCCAGCTTCGACGATCTCGGGCGGAAACTTACGAATGTTTCCGAACACGTATTTTTAACTTACACATTATTAGCACCGCAATATATTAAATAAGTCTTTATATCTTTGGAAGAGAGTCGAAATTCAAGGAATTATCAGATGTATTTTAAAATACTTTCATTATGTTAAGATATAGCTTCGGAACTGCGATCCCATTAACCTATTTTCGAAAACATGAGTTTTACTTTTTGTGTTAAACATCATTCATGTTTTCTTCTACTTCCGTACTTGCGACAGTGGCGTATACTCACACGACAGAACGTCACTCTAATCGTTTATTGTAACATATGAAATATACAAAACATATTTACATTTTATTTTTAAAACAAAATGATAAAAAAACAATAGTTTTTATACACTTTATTGCCCCTTTACAGCATCCAATATTATTGAATTATTTTGTACTATTTTTTAAATCAATTGTCTTAAATATTTTATACTCGTTTCAATTTTGTACACGTTAATTATGTATTTGCATTGAATGACGAGACCTATTGTTGGCGGTACTATGTATTGTTATACAGATTTTGTATTTTTAATTTTAGTATTAAGTTCGATACGTCAATAAAAGTTTCTGATTCTGATTCAATATTGATAAAATCATATATATTATCAATACTTTATTATACTTTGCTAAACATTTAAAAAAAATGAGGTAATTTTACGTGCTAATGCTAACGTCATAAGAAAACATCGTTGAATCAACAATTGAAGCCAAACGCTTAGGCCGATCGTGCCTCTCTATCGCTCGATCCGCGCTCTCGCTTGCACGCTTGGCTCAGGCTGAACGTGACACTTTTTCGTGCATGCAGCCAGCGTTTATAGAATTTTAACACGTTATCACGTCAAAAGTTTAGTGTTTTACATTAAATTAATTTTAAAAAATCAGTACTAAACCTCCTGATACTATCTATAATAAGTACTCGTATGTGCCTACATAATTATAATTGTACTGTACTGTACCAGCCTTTTTAATAGTCCGCTGCAGGACGTAGGCCTACCCACGAAGGGTGATTGGGCCATATCCACCACGCTGGCCCAGTGCGGGTTGGTGGATTCACATACGCCATCGAATTTCTTCCACGGACGCACGCAGGTTGCCTCACGATGTTTTCCTTCACCGAAAGGCCCGTGGTGTGAAATTCCGTACATGAATTCCAAGGTCCGATTCATTGGTCCGGGACCGGGATTTGAACCCACGACCTCACGATTGTAATGCGGGTGTTATTAATCATTAATTAATTTAAATAATTTATAAAGTTAATTATCATTGTAAACATAATATGTTGTAGGTAAGAACAGATTACATTATTTATGTTTATATAAGCCAATATTTAAATTTAATAAATAATCTTATACTTAAGCCGTGGTGGTCTAGTGGTTGTAACACTGGCCTGTTATTCTTGTGGTCGTGGGTTCAAATCCTGGTCACGTACTTATGAGTTTCCTTGAAACTTATTTACGGAATTCCACACCGCTGGCTTTTCGGTGAAGGAAAACATCTTAAGGCAACCTGCATAAGTCCGTAGAAGAAATTCGATGGCGTGTGTGATTCCACCAACCCGAACTGGGCCAGCGTGGTGGATATGGCATCGCTGTTCATGGGTAGGCCTGCGTTCTGCAGTGGACTATTAAAGAGGCTAGTATGGTACGGTACGGATATTTACATTATGAACTTTTCTTAATTTATCTTCTTCTCGTTTGTAATAAGTAGGTATTAACGCTCGCATTACAATAGTGAGGTTGTGGGTTCAAATCCCGGTCCTGTGCCATCGAGTTCTTTATTTTAGTTTTTTTTTGAGTTTATACAATGAGTTCTATTGCTACGTATAACTTATATTTATGCGTATATACTCAGAGCAAATAAAAATAATATAAAAAACGAATAGAGTTTATTAGGTTTTTTTACATCACTGGTTTTTCGGTGAAGGAAAACATCGTGAGAAAACCAACGTGTAGTTTATAGGAATAGGCCAAATCATACAAGTTGGCGGAGGTGAAGTTAGCTATAAGCTGCGCAACCTGCTTTCTTCTTTTATGTTTTGGCGTCGCATTGTGCATTTGCTAGTGTCAGGTATAAGTTTTTATCATTTTTGATATTTTACTACAAGTCTCTGTCGTAGTCAGGTCATAGTTTAACAAAGTCTCGGTCAAGTCCAAACATAATCCAAAGCATTCTACAATAAAGCAGTGAATGGAGACTTTATTTACTGGAGGCGTCTATGGAGTTTTATCAACAACACGGAACAACACCATATACCATCACTTGCCTACACTCATGCAAGTAAATCAGATCATAATCAACGGAATACCACAATTTTCGACTAATGATTTTTCATTGATTAACACAAGTTTTACAAAATAATACAATGCGGTGACGTGATTTTTCCGCGTTCCCGCCTAAGCTCCTATATTATATAATTACTTATATTTAGAGGTATAGGTTTAGACTTAGAGTTTAGGACTTTTCTTTATTCTAAAAAGTTTTTACCTACTTACCTCCTTCGAAAGAACTTGAATGTTCTACTGGCAGCAACCCTGTTCTTCTCTGTCACTTTTTGAAAATTCAGAACAGATTCCATTTTCATTTTACAGTGAAACCAAGTGAAACAAAATTTTACCGTGACACGCGTCCCAGAGCAATTTTACAATAATTTTTTTATGTAAATTTACCTGATATTTACCAAATATTTTTCGGATACTTGTGGTGAAATTTCGGTAGTGTTAATAAAAAGTCATGGAACCAGGAGACAAGAAGCCGCTAGAGGACAAGAAGAAGACAGAGGACAAAAGGAGGCTAGAGGGCAAGAACATAATTAACGAAGATTTGATAGCTTTTATCGCCAAGCGGAGCGAGCACGATGCTCCTCGCTATACCGCACGGTGGAAGAGCTTTATGGATCTTCAACAAAAGTAAGCTCTTTTCCTTATGATTGATTAATGATTGTACTAATCATTCATCTAAGCTCTTTTAATTTCTATTTTTTTACGACGGGCAAATCTTCGTAACTTTGATTGTGTATCTGTCTGGACAATTTTATGCATGAAATAAAACTGCACAAATCCTTAACATTGTGCGTCATTGTCACCATATATCATCATCATCATTATCAGCCGTAGGACGTCCACTTCTGGACACAGGCCTCCTCATGAATATCCAATAAGCGGCCTGCATCCAGCGCGTTCCTGCGGTTTTAATTATATCGTCGGTCCATCTAGTCGGTGGATGTCCCACGTTGCACTTGCCGGTCCGTGGTCTTTTCTGCCCCATCGGCCACCAGTTCTCCGAACTATGTGCCCTACTCACTGCCATTTCAACTTATTTACCATGTATAAGACGAAATTTTTGGGCCGTTTTGCTCAGCTATCTTTTCGGTATCAAGACAGATTCATAATCAAAGCTTCCAAGATACCCAACTGCATCGGGGTATAGCTGGGTTATGTGGGATTGCACCCACTAAAACCCCCCTCGGTGGCCTGTCTTTGTGATGTCTTGGAAGCTCCGGGATCTTCAGGGGAACGCATCGGATCTGCCAGCACTTTTCTATTAACGTCCTGCGACTCTGACACATAAATACAGCCAAATACGACAACGTGATCACTCAGCGTTGTCGACTTCCCCGGGCCCGTCTTTGTGTATGACTAGAACCCCATCTGGCCATCTCCAACCACTCGGGAGTCCAGAGGCCACCGGTCAGTAGGCTCTTACTACAGTCAGGGGATAAAGATGCCGTATTCTAAATGGGACTACTTCTGAAGTATCACCAAACAAAGCAAGAATCATTAAATACGTTTGAAAATTGGCGGAGTAATTGCGTAACATACATACAAAAATATACTTACAGTCGATTTGAGAGCCTCTTATTTTGATGTCGATTAAAAAGGCCTGAGCATTTGCGTTCGTGTTGAGCTTGATGGCATTTTTAGCATTAATTGCAAAATTTCGTCCATTTCGCTTATAGTGCTACTTTAGCTCACTACCAAAACGACAAAAAAATACACCGTCACAAAGAACCCACCTCCGCAGGTGGGGTAAAAATGGCAGTACACGATGGTACTTTTATCTGCTTTTGAGCTATCCGAATGATGAAAACAGTTAAAAATGCTAGGTAATTTTGCACATTCTCAAAACGAACGCTGAATGTAATAGTTGTTGGCGTTTTTACTGTTAATTTTGCAAAGAAAAGAAAAGAGAAGCGTTGTAAGTAAGGTCGTCCGTGTGCGATTTTACTAATTTTGTTACGTTGACAACACTGCTCTGTCATTGCTAGTGCAACTAAAAGTGTTTGATACTTGGTTTCGTCATTGACACCAATTCGGTTTTCTTCAGTAGACTCGCGTCTACCAAATAGCGTGCCTTGGCTGCTGATTAAAATCTTATGTTAGTTCACCTTAACGCTACTACGATTCTCCCTTTGCACATACTCTACCTGATTGTACCGCACTACAAAAAAAAAGTAATTTTTTGACATTTTTATTATTATCGACTTTTCTAATTTTATTTTGTTTTATTTTTCGCTTGTATAATTGAATGTGTTTAATATGTAAATTTAATTGTAATGTAGCTGTTGCATGCCTTGGCTCACGCTGTAAATGCGGCAAGCAATGGAGTTTAATAAGTAAATAAAAGTTCTTGAATTTGTCCAGGCGTCGTCGAGCTGACGTGGCGCGGCGGAACGCCGAACAAAATCGCAACCAAACAGGCAAGAACAAGGAGGCGGATGAGTCTGCGGAGAATACGTAAGTATTCACTTATATTTCAATCCTCTACTTTATAGATAAAGATATCTGCTATAAGGTACCATACCACATACCAAGACCGTGCAAGGAACGTATCAGGTTACGAAAGACCACGATACGCTCTACTTAGCCCACCACAACGGACCATCAACGTACCTCAATCATAGTTGCCGGTGCCGAAACACTCCGTGCATGGCATACGACGGTGCCGAAACTCTCCGTGCATGGCATACGACGGTACCAAAACGCTCCCTGCATGGCATACGACGGTGCTGGTCGGTGACGGTACGGCCTAGTGGGCATAGTCTCAAACTTTTCAATACAAAGAATATTTTTCTGTCTTATACGTTTCTAGCACGGTCAACGTATGGTACGTTATATTGGGCGGATACCTTGAAACTGCAACCAAGTCTCCAGCCGGAATAAGAAGGCTGACAGGGAGCCGAAGGATGTCTCCGCAGAACACGTCTGTATTTACATAAATTCCTACTTAATTTTATTACAAGTTTTTATTTTATATACATATAAAGGAGTACGTTTGGCCTCCGACTGGCTTGATGGGAAATGAAGTTGTAGCCGTAATTGAGTAGACCTAAAAAAAATATTCGCTCATGCCTTAAGACAATTACAGATTGACAGATTGCAATTGTCAGGAAACAATGAAGAAGGTAGAGCTTTCCTGACCCCGGGTCGGTTCATGATGATAATATCATACACATTAGGTAATGTATAGGTACGTGTTTGTTAACCCTAATTGGCGTGAAATCTCTGTTTAGAAAAATGTACTGCACCAGTGTTTTTAATAGTCGTACTTTTTAATAGGACGTAGGGCTACCCACAAAGGGTGATTGGGCCATATCCACCACGCTGGCTCAGTGCTGGTTGGCGGATTTACATAAGTATACGTCATTGAATTTCTTCTACGGACTTCTTGGCTCACGATGTTTTCCTTCGCCGAAAATACAAGCGATGTGAAATTCCATACATAATTTCCAAAGAACTTATTGGTACGAGACCGGGATTTGAACCCTCAACCTGACATATGTAAGGCGGGTATCATTACCACTAAACCACCAGACTTCGAGAAACTTAGAAAAATAGGGTGTCGTAAAAATATAGACGCTTTGTATCTTGGCGTCGTCGTCGTCTTTTCAGCCATAGGACATCCACTGCTGGACATAGGGCTCCCCTACAGATCTCCAATAAGACCGGTTGGCTTGCATCCAACGCGATCCTCCGCTCTTAATGAGGTGATCCATCCATCTTGTGGGTGGACATCCTATGCTGCGTTTGTACAAAGGTACGTGGACTACACTCGAGAACTTTTCGACTCCAACGGTCATCATTTCTCTATACCAAGTGGCCCCTGCTCACTGCCATTTCAACTTGCCAATCCGCTGGGCCATGTTGGTCACTTCAGTTATTCGGACCTCCTCATTCCTACTTCGATCTCGCAGAGAGACTCCGAGTATAGCTCTCTCCATAGCTCATTATATCCCCTACCTAATCTAAAAGCCTACAATAGGCCCAATTTTAGAGCCGCTATCGTAAATTTAATAGCAATATAAAATAGTGTTATCTCTATCAAATGCATATAGTGAAAAAGAAACAGGGCTACTTTAAATTGCTATTATAATTACGATAGTACCTCTAAAATTGGCCATAATAAGCAAGTTCGTATGGGCTGGGTGGCTAGTCCCGATGTCAAATTTACAGCCGCATGAAGGCTTTTGGCATAGCTAAACATTATTAGGTTAATACAATCGAGAACTACAATTTAACGTATCATCCGAGCCACGGTAGCGCTCAGTTGTAAATGCCACTCGCGGTCACCCATCCGAAGACTGACCAACGGCCGCGCTGAACGTTGTTAAACTGCGATGACGTATTTATTTATTTATTTTATTTATTTATTTATTTTGTTACAAATACCTACTACTATTATTACAGGCTTAGCCTAATGCAATAGTGTATGTCACTCTTATAATTATGTTAGTGTAAGTATGTCTTATAAAATTAATAGAAAATTACAAAATGTCATAAAATATTGAAAAATGTCATAAATTCAAATTCATGTCCCATAACTCCAATGTCATTTAAACAAAAAAGTCAATTCTTAAATAACGTACATAACGAGTCATAACTACTGATTATTATAACATGCGTCAAATAATACAGCCCTTTTAAAGTCTGTAATATTAATATGTTATGAGCAATACTAATAATATTACATAGGTATTGTTTATCGTATTGTTTGTCGTTGTGGTGGGGCTGCTGAGGTAACAATGGCGTTTGTGATGGCAACAATAAATGTATTTTATTTTAATTACAGTGTTCGGCAAGGCAACAGTGATGATCGTATGAGCAAAAAGTGAGTAATTTTTTTAGTGTTGGCTAAACTTAAGCTAGTGTGAACCGCGAACTCGTCCATAGAAAAACAATGTGAAGACGACATGATATGATATGATAAATTTAATAGCAATTTATAAGATTGCTGTTTGATTTTTCTAAATACATTTGAATGTGAGAACAATATTCTAAATTGCTATTAAATTTAGGATGGCACCTTTATAATTGTCCGCAGTAATAAGCTGCCTGTAAATATTATTCGATTTGAGTGTTTTTTTAACATGTAATCATCACTTCAGTGGCTAGGGTTGACCGTCTTGGTTTTATTTTATTTTTTTAAATTATCCAAAAAAAAGTCATTTTTCACTAATAAAATTCAAGGGAGCAATATTTCTTACTCAACCGATTGAAACCCAAACGTAAAATTTCGTTGCAATTCAAGGAGTGAAGAGTTTTCTCGCGGCATTTAATTTTTTTCAAAAATGTACCTGAAATTTTCGCGATGTTCAGCAGATAACGCGAAAGCAGCCTAGTGGTCGATTCACTGTCCTCTAAGACTTTTATGAAAGAAAAAATTAAGAAAATTGCATGGAAAATCATAAATTCGATTTAATTTTCCCATACAAAATGATCCTACCATTGGTATTCACCATAATTTCGATGTCGCTAAACGCCATCGATGTACAGAATAAGCCCCTAAAAGGATGCTAATTGATTAGAAATAATCCTGTACAATAATAATCAATTCACAATCCATTTTCTCATACTTTCTATGGTAGTAGTGCAAGTATACGAGCAGTGGATACCTACAATCTACAATTATGTCTGATGAAATGTCTGAGATAAATAAATAACTTATATAGACCTTATAATTAATTAACTCATAATTTTAGTGCGCGATTAGTCCCCAAGACTCAGAGCAAATAAAAAAATCAAGAGAGAATGTTGTGAACAAATAAATGAAGCCAATTAAAACTACGCCTCGCCATGTACAGACAATCACGCACACATCCAGGTAACTATGAAACTACGCCTTGGCTTGTCAATCAAACTATGACGGCGCAACAGCGATGCACTCACACATGTATAAAAAACCGGTTTCACTTGACTGTTCAACGACGTTCCCTCTGGATTTTTTTATTTGCTCTGAGCCCCTAGTACACATACAATAACAATTTGTTCAAATCGCGAAAGTTTTAAAACAATAATTGTGAATTGAATGTTTCAGAAGGGCTCCTAAAGGAAAATGCGAACCACGGACCCGGTCGTCGTCGCGGGACACGAAAGCCGCGCCGAGCGACGCGTGCTGCCGTCGACGACGCCGCCCGGTGAGTGTATTATCAATTCATTATAATGACCGTTTATTGGTCGCAGTCAGTGTCGGGAGCGCCGTCTGATGACACTCTGTGAGTACTTGTACTCGTACATCATCATAATGTGCGTAATAATGTGTATAATGTCCAATGCATGACTCCGCCGTCGACATTTCGACCCCATTCCCATCCATCATCAGTACTCCGTGCTATGTGCCCTGTCCAGTGCCTACTGCCAATTCAACGTGCCGATCCGCTGGGCTATGTTGGTCACTTTAATTCTTCGATCCTCCTCATTCCTAATTCGATCTCGCAGAGAGACTCCGAGCATAGCTCTTTCTATAGCTTGTTGTGCTGCTTGGAGCTTATTAATAATGCCCATAGTGAGAGACCACACATAAGTACTTATGGCATTTTTAAGATTGTATAGATAGATTATTATAATTATGTACTATAATTGGCCTACGTGCTGCAGTGGACGATTGAAAAGGCTGGTATAGTACAGTACAGTACCCCAGGAAGGGAGGCCTCGATATTAGGCTGCAATGTGCAGGTGTGTACTGAGGGCAGGTCTGTAGGTACTCCATTGTCTACAATGTTCCACGCTCTCTCGTCAGAGACCGCATTTGGCCTTGGCTGCAGTGGACTATTGAAAAAAAGGCTGGTACAGATCAGTAAGGTTATAAAATCAATGGTGTTTTGTTTCCAGTGCCGCCGCCGCCGCCGCCGCAGCTGCCGCCGGCGCCGCCGGCGCCGAAGCTGTCGCCGTCGGCGTCGGCGCAGCTGTAGCCGTCGGAGAAGACGCCGCAGCTGCCGCCGACGGCGCCGGTGTCGTCGGCGACGTCGCTGATGCTCATCACTATCGTCGAAAACGATACACAAAAAAAAATCAAACAAACAAAAACTCGTTACAAAAAAAAGTATAAATGACAACAAAGAAATTTAGTATAACATGTGAGAAACGCAAAGACATACAGAAGATACACGAGGACATTTATACCTATAGGCGACAATTATGACGATACGACGTCGTATCGCCATGATTGTCGAATGTCCTCGTGTATCTTCTGTATGTCTTTGCGTTCCTCACATGTTATACTAAATTTCTTTGTTGTCATTTATACTTTTTTAAAACATGTGAGAAACGCAAAGATATACAGAAGATACACGAGGAAATTCGACAATCATGGCGATACGACGTATCGTCATAGTTGTCGCTTATAGGTATAAATGTCCTCGTGTATCTTCTGTATGTCTTTGCGTTTCTCACATGTTATACTAAATTTCTTTGTTGTCATTTATACATTTTTTTTTTGTAAATTGTTACTAAACAAAAGTTTGTTAATAGTTTTATTTATAATATTTACTTTTTGTTGTTTAGAAGGGCAAGTGCCTTCACTTTTTAGATTACGATTTTTTAATAAAAGAAGTTTTTAATTAACGTTGGCATTTATTTAAAACTTAGTAATTATTTGAGCAGTTGTGGTGACTAGCTTATTAAATGCTAGATCATTTAAATATAAGGGTTTCTACAGATATTCGGTTCAGCACGTTCGGCACTGCTGAACGGCAAAAATGAATGTGTAGACATTCGTTTCGGCTAATTCTGATCGGAGGTTTCCTTGAAGATCCGTCTGATCAGACAAATCCTCCCAAACCGAGTGTGTAGAAACTCTTAAGCCGTTTGTCCACCGCTGTCGTCGCCGTTTCTGATATCAACCTTGACGTAGTGGGTACACGGGTAAACAGAAATTTCCCCTACACCCACTAGTGAGTGAGCCAGTGGGCGAACGAGTAGCGAGACGAGATGACGGCGTCGAAATGAGGAGTTCCTCGTGGATCAACTGCTTTCGCACACAACTAGTCGGACATCCAAAATGTAGCGCATACGTTTACTGAGCCGCATGTCTACCGCGGCGCTCGGATGACGGACGTGTGGTGGACTCGCGGCTAATGTAAATGTACCTACCGGCTAGTTACCGCCGTCATCTCGTTCTCGGTGACGGGTCGGCGACGGCGGCGGTGGATTAAGGAAAACTTTGATAGAATGATGAAGTACAATGATACAATAATTCCAGAATGTCCGTCGTCTAGATTCTAAATTATACCTAGTGCTTTTCTTGACCTAAGAAACGGTTTTATGCATGCTATGAAAAGCAGCGTTAGCAACTTATGAGGTATCGCACTCATTAGGTATATACCTATTAAGTATGGGTGTACAATTATTTATTGTCTTTAATATGCCATAGTCATACTCTTATAAAATATCACATCGTTATACTCTGACTAATATTTCGTCCAAGCCTTTTCTCTGGAGGTCCGGGACAGTGGCCTCCCTGTGAGGTCTTCCCACCGGGAGGAGAAGTTCCAGTCGTTCGTTCCCGGGCCGGCAGAGCAGGTCCCGCAGCCGAGCGTTGCAGTTCAGAGGAGTAGAAGTCAGAGCCACCAGACCACAGTACTGGAAAATAGGATTGTCATAACTATACTATACCTAATACAGTAGCGCTCCTAGCGTAGTTTGACTAGGTAATGTTATCATCGAAGTTAAAGTTCAGCATGGCCTCGGATTGGTTACCAGGCCAGGCAGGTGGCATTTCTAACTGAGCGCTACCGTGTCTTGGGTGACGTTTAGTTGCAGGTCTCGATTGTTTTAACCGTTTATAGCCCATGTCAGAGGCATTCGGGCGGTTTTAAAAATTCTGACATCATCGGCTGACTACCCGGCTTATACGAACTTACTTTTGCTTCTAACCGGTTTGGAAATCCATAGGAGATCTTTGTTAGCAGTAGACGACCCATGATGGTTAATAATTTGATTGGACTTCTGAAATATCTAAGTGGACCGAATCCTCATTATTTCGGTTTGAAATAAGTACAGTGTTTGTTTTTTAGAGGTAACTAGAAGGTGAGTCAGAATAAAGTGCATAAATATATATTAAGCCCGATTACAGAGGCGCCAGCGTAACTATATTAGCTAAATAGCATAGTTCTGTTTCTTTTCACTTTAGGCATTCGATAGAGAAAACGTTTTTTACGTAGCTATTTAATTTACGCTGGCGCCTCTGTAATCGGGCTTATTGTATTACTACTATATCCGCACTACTGGTCGAAGCACAGTGTGGATATGATAACTTGACGGCATCCAGCAAGTATTTGTGGGTGGACGGGTAGCAAACCCTTTATTTTTATCTCGGATTGTATATAGTAAACAAAGTCAGGGGCCTTATTTTGTAAGCGCTCTGGCGTTCGGCTTCGCTTTTCCTCCCGCTCGCTCTCGCGGCGTAAGTAACTGGCGCGAGCAGGAGAAAAAGCGAAGCCGAACGTCAGAGCGCTTACAAAATAAGGCCGCTGGTTGCACTCGCTCCGGCTCATAATGTTGAATTCGCAAAATGTTGAATTCCCAAAATGATGAATCCTACACTGTAATATAGGTTATTACATTTAGAAACCATTTATGGTAACATCATAATCATCATCAGCCCTTAATAACCCACTGCTGGGCATAAGCCTCCCTTTGTTATTATACATATAGTATACCTTCCTGGAAACTTTGTCTTTCGAGAATTATTTAGGCAGTTTACCTGGATTGCTGCTAATAATATCCCAGCTGCAATCGCCGTGCTGATCTCGCTGTAATAATGCATCCTCTTCTTCCCGTCGTCCCTCCACGAATGTGTCTGTCTGAACACCAGGAATAGCGCTGGTGCCTCTGATAGGTATGGCTTCACCGGCCTCGTGGCAAAAGGCTTTAAGTCTGTGACCCATTGTCTGGACATTCTTTGGTTGTAATTGAGCTCTTCTTCTTCTTCTACTATTTCTCTTATTGCCTCTTTAGTGGCTTTGTCTTGGACTACTACGAATGTCCAAGGTTCGGTGTGGGCTCCTGATGGAGCGGTACCTGGAAAGGAAATAACATTTTGTCACGTATGTGTAACAATACGTTTTAGATAAATAACAGTATTTAGTTGTACATATACATAAAAAATGAGAGATCGAATCAGAATTGAGGATATTAGCAGACGAACTATAGTAACCGACTTAGCCCAGTGGATTAGCAGTTGAATGGCAGTGACCAGAGCACATACTTTGTAGAACGGATGGCCAATGGGGCCGTAAAGTTCTTGAGTGGAGACCACGGTGCAGCAAGCGCAGCGTAGGACATCCATTGACTAGGTGGACTGACGATATAATTAAGCTCGCGAGAACGCACTGGATACAGGCCGCTTCAAACAGTTCTTTTAAAACAAATATAGTATCTTGAATCTTATTAGAAATCCACAGAGGCCTATGTCTAGTAGTGGACGTCCAACGGCTGATGGATACATTGATTGCCTATAATAGTCCTAAAAAACCTAAAGAGTCAACCACATAATTTTCCTAATAAGGTCAATGAGAAGGATTATTATTTATGTCATGATCATTAGGCACAAAGGTCTTAGTGTTTTCTCCAATAATATTTCCATTAAAAAAAAAACTTCAAAACTCGTTGGAAATTGTACTTTAATGTCACAAATGTCAATGGAAATATCTACTTATTTATGTCAAATTTATGTTAACGTTTTATTGATTACTTTTGTCCGTTTTATACAAATCTGTAGTTTTTAATATTATACAGTTATTATAAGTATATTTCTAAATCAAACTTACAGCAATATGATGTTGAAACTGAAACTAAATCTAAGGCTTTTTAATAAAATGTGCATTAAGTTGTTAGTGATGGCCTTAATCATCACAGCAATTCTCATCTCCATTTTACAGACCAGAATTTCTAACCTCAACAAAGAACAAATGAATTCTCTAAATGATTTAGAAGACGATGAGGAAGATGAGGATTTATACAACGAGTATATGGTGGATAAAGTAGCAAATAAAATTGAAAGAGGTTATGATATTGAACTCATGAGACAGAAAGTAAAGAAAATTAACAAAGACCAACGTGTTTATAGGCGGACTAATGAAGGGAGTAATCGTAAAGTGCTGGCACCAACTGTATTTATAATAGTTGTACAGGTACATCATAAAGTTGCAGCTGAGTATTTCATAGAACTCTTGCTTGGCTTGAAATATGCCAGAGGAATATATAGTTCCTTGATTATATTCTCTCACGATTATTATGATGAGGAAATAAATACGCTTATTGAAAGAACTAATTTTTCAACGTATACTCAGATATATTACCCATACAGTACACAATTATTTCCTAACACTTTTCCCGGCAGTGATCAAAAGTTGTGCACCAATGATTTTCAATGTGAAGACTCTCTTTTGCGATACGAAGAATTTGCCCAAAAGAAACACTTCTGGTGGTGGCAGATGAATCATGTCTTTGATGAACTCAATATAACACAGAACTACAACAAAACCATTTGCTTTCTTGAAGCAAACCAATTCGTTCTTAGGGATTTCTTAATTGTGGCAAAAGTTATGGAATCACTGATGAAAGAAAACTGCACAGAATGTGAAATCCTAAACCTAGGGGCAAGAAATCCAGAAATAGACGAATATAATGTAAATATTGTAAATTTAACTAAATCTCCATTGAATTTAGATAGTGTAAGCATTGGGATTGCCTTCAACAGAACCATTTGGAATGTCATCAAAAAATATAGTTTTTTGTTTTGCAACTATAATGACTATAGATGGGAAGCATCTCTTAAATATTTAAGTCTAAACAGAGAGGAGGGGCCTTTAATATTTCTATCTATAGATGCTCCAAGAATAATTCAATACCATAAATGTGACAGTCACGTAGAATGCTCTCCAGAACGAATAGTTGAAGACACTAAAAGTTTTGCTGAAGAGGTTCGTACGACCTTATTTCCAAAAAAAATTAATATACAAAAACTGGAAATATATAACGAACAAATACAATATGAAAATGAAACTGGTGGCTGGGAAGATGATAGAGATAGAGGATTGTGTATGTATTTTGTAAAAAGTTAGTTGCGTGTTTATATTGTTATATTTGTTCATATTAATATTCTTGTTAGCCTTGCGAAATCTAACTGAACCTAATTACAAACACTTGATTGCGTTCAAGCTTTCTTCCTTCAATATAACATGATGTACATGATGATAGTTATAATATTGTAAGATTAAGGTGATTTTCTTGAATCGAAAAACAAACTACTTGGTCGTGCTCGTGGTCCCAGAGAGCTTACTTATTAAAGCGACTGAAAATATCAGTTATTATTATGATTACTTTGGGCTTAATGTTTTAATCAAATCCTACCTCATAGTCTACAAACTTTTCGCTCTTTTGTATAGCTCACCGTAGCATATAGATGTGATATAGGTACCTTTATGGTATTGTATCCTTTCTGAAGTCGAAATTAGCTTTATATGACACTACGTACTCGTAATTCTCAACAGGATACACAAAAAGAACAACTATAAACAACTATCAAGTCTTGAACTTTCAGCAGAAATGATCGAAATCTCAGTTCTGGTGGATATTTTGTACCCAGAGATGGTTTTCAGATAAACCCGTTCTTCTTTTCGAGTCAGCGATTCGATCATAAAATTAATATTTGGCTAATATGCTGTTCGACCAGTAGGAGGCGACGGAGACTGCAGCCGATTGATAAGCCTGTTTATTTCCCAAATTGGTTTGTTTCCTAAGCTAGAAGTCATCGAGCCTGCGCTCAACACAACAGGCCTACGTAGTGGCCCTTGAGAACGTCTTATAAACACAGCCTCGAAAAAATATTGGCTTCAATTACGATCTTTTACAAACTTTCATCATAAAAGGCTTACCAGCAGTCTTGACAATATTATCCAGCACTTCTTGAGGGATGGCCTCCTCGCTAAACCTCCTCACAGTCCTTCTCTGGGCCATCAGCTCATAGTACTCCCGGGACCTCTGCAGGACCTCCTCGTCGGGCCTCCGAGGAGGCTCGTACGGGATGTGAGGAGTGTCCTCGGGGATCGCGGGGATGAGACAGTCGGGGTCATCTTCCTCGTCGTTTGGCAAGTCTCGATCTGGAATGATAAAACTTTTAGTTAAATTGTATTCGACATAACCGGATAACATTACTTTCCGACCTAAGGTTGTCTGGTAGAAATCGCTTTTAATGGTAAGGCCGCCTGTTGTTTCCGCTTGTTTTTCAGTTCTTCTTTGGTTTGTTTGTATTATCTGGCGTGAACAATTTTAAGCCTTGAGATCACTGACCTCCATAATATATGGAGGTCAGTGCTTGAGATAGACCTGTGACATATCTTAAAGATTAGAACAACTGGGACCTACAATTTAACGCGTCATCCGAGCCACGGCTGCGCTCAATAATTATTAATGCCACCCGCGGTCACCCATCCGAAGATTATCAGTGCCGAACGTTCCTTAACTTTGGTGATCGCTAAGAAACAAGTATTTTACACCAAATCTTGCCTTATAAATATGAGTAACATCATTCTGTGATTATACTCGTATTCATAATAAGTTAATAATAACCTGTGTCAACAAGCTTCTGAAAATAATGGATATTCAGATAATTATATAAGGTATTTATTAAATTACTAATATGACAGATGTTTTATGTGTATGTTTGTTTATTCACATCTGGAAGGCCTCGTGGTTGCCACAATGGTCATCGTGTTAAGTAGGTATTGGTGTCAAAGCGTACCTCATTCGAAGTCACACAATAATGGACATTGTTTAACGCATTACTTTACAAATCAGCTCAATGAACGATTCCTCAGTTAATTGGTTCAGTTCGATGAACTCGTCGATCTAAAGTAAACTACGCTCAACTGGATCGACATACTAGTGGAAAACGCGTGGAATGATACATTTATGGGCCGAATCAATTTTATTGGCGTCTGTGAAGTTAGCTACAAAATGCGCAAATCCCCACTCCTTGCGCTGCTGACATAACTAATTATGAATAAATGGTTGCGCATCTGCGCAACTTACTCGCTTCATGTTCATAAACACCACCACGTTTGGTTCAGCAATAATTATATACTATAGGTACATCACATAGAAGATTATTTTATTTTTCAGATGCTCAGATAAAATGTATAATATCATTGAATGTATGCTGTTACACCATAATATACTTATGTATTGTACCATGACATAACAATAATAATATGTACAGGGTTATTCCTAATCAATTAGCATCCTTTTAGGGGTTTATTATGTAATAAAAAACCAACAACTACAATTGTATTGTACTGCGACTTTTGTAAAAACTCAAAAAAAAATTGTTAAAAATAAAAATTGTTGTCCCATTGAAAAATATCGTTCACTCGCGACAAAAAAAAACCGCATAATTTGACACTCGCAAAAATCAAAACCTACAGGGTACTTCCCGTTGACATAGAACTATGAAATTTGGCGAGAAACATTGTCTCAAAGTACACATAAAGGAATAAATCTGAAAACTGTACATTTTTATTTAGATCACAAAAAATAGGGCCTCAAAATTCACAAAATATGGGTTCAAAATTCAAAGTGAGTAAATCGTATCATGTAAGGTATCATATAAAATAATTTCACTAGCACATGCTAAAACAGGTTTTTAATTATTTTAACAACGTGTTTGTACGTAACCCTCGATGTGCGAGCCTGACTCGCACTTGTTCGGATTTTTTTGAGTTTTGACCAATATCGCAGAACAAAAGTTGTTAGTTTTGATGTACAGAATAACTCCCTAACATGATGCTGATTTGATTAGGATTACAATATACAGAGTTATTGAGTTAATAACTCTGTATATTGTTTACCATTATTCTATTTTATTTTCATGAATAATATTATAGAGCCTGTATAGAAGACCATTAGCGCGGTAATGGCAATTAACAGTGTTCTGTCTTCATACAAAATTATAAACGGTCGCAACGCGAATCATACCTACGCGTTTCGGAGTTCGGTACACACTCAGTACACCAACAGTCGCAGATGCGCCGTACTGACGAACGAACGCGTGGGTTTGTAATTTAACCAGGCGGCCAGCCCTTTTTTATTTTTTTATCATTATTTTTTTTTTTTTATTTTTTTTTACGAGGGGGAAATCTTCCAAAGATGCCCGACCGCTTTGGGGTGCAGTCGGGTTATGTGGGATTGTACCCACTAAAACCCTCTTGGTGGCCAGCCTATGTGCCTTCTTGGGAGCTCCGGGATCTCCAAAAGGAACGCACCGGTGCTCCCGGCACTTCGTATGTCTACTCGCCTGGTAGTAGACCAGGCTAGTACGGTCCTGTACGACAGCGTTGCCACACACGCTGCCGTCCTTCTCAGGCCCGCTTGAGTGGATGGCCAGAGCCCCAACTCTGACCACCCACGAGCCCAGGTGTCCCCTTTTAGTAGGCTCTTACTACAGGCAGGGGATACCGATGCCGTATTCTAGTGCCCCGGCATCAGGGCAAAGGCGGCCAGCCCTAGCACGTGTTACGTAATGCGTGGGCACGTGGGGCTGTAGGTATTACTGTCATTTTTTTTTGTTTACTTACTGCCATTGGTGGCCAAGTAATTATCGACATACTTGTCTACAAAATCTTATCTGCACTTATTACAACCGTTTTAAAACTAGATAATTAATAAGCAAATACCATCTGCCCCCCTACCGCCTAAAGCAATAGCAATCGTAATAGCAATCGTTTATGACTTCATTTTAGTCATTTGGCACCGCCTATGTAACGTTAGCCATCAAAGTTGTTCATTCAACGATTGCTTTGGCAATCCGCGCAAAGCAATTGATTGGGGGGCTGATCGCGTGCGGATCTAGAGCTCCGTACTAATTGCAATAAAAGAAAATTGTTCGGATACAATACTAATTACGACTAAATACATATTTTTAAATATTCGGGTCAAAGGTCACACTTATTTTTGTGACAAAAAATCTTATAAATCTCTAATTAAATACAGTCTATCTCTAATTAAACACTCTCTGATAAAATTTATCTCCAGGTACCTTGTACGTAGGTCGTTACGCCAAGAAAAAAAACTTATAGGTTCTCATCAAGGACGGAATTAGAGGTTGAGCTCGTGGCCCCTCCCAGGCGGTATTTTTGAGATTCCATCACAGTTAATACCTATGTATCAAATCAAATTACATTGCGTCATTTAAAACATTAAAATACAAAAGTCAAGCCTAGCTTACAAAAAACTAATCGAAAAGCCCGCCCCTGATTGTCCCCGGCGCAAAGGTCCCCATCACACTGGCTGCATTACCGCGCTGAATGGCAATGGCCAACCTCTGCACCAAAAAACAACCGGAGCGGGGGTCACCGTTTCTTTCCCTGATCCGTTGCCCAATCTCCCGAATCAGCTTCTTGCTCTCGGTCCCCCAAGAACCCAATGTCTCAACGGCGACAGGCACAAAGTAATATTGCGCCTCCAATTCCGCATATTTCTGCCGTTTTCTAGCAGCGGCATCCTCCGCAGCCGCCGCAGGAGACTAGGTGGAGCGACTAAGGTGACAGGCAGCAACAGTGCTGACGCACGTGGCATCCCATACCAGACACTTCCCGTTCTTCCAAGGCACCAAAGTCAGTCCATCCGGCCTCCTGCCATCCGATCTACTCAGACCTGGCGGTTCCAAGACGCAGGGAATATTCGCAGAAACGAAAGCCCTTCGGACTATGTCGTTAAGGGCATGGTGACGCGGAAACCTTCCTGTGCACCGACGACAACTCAACGCATGATGGCCATCGGCCTCCACCATGGAACCGCAGGTGCATCTATGAGGTTCACACACCTTGCAGCCCAGGCGAAGGGCCACCGCCACACGCAAAGAGTCATCGTCTAACAGGGTACCTAAATGAGGCGAAGGAAGCGCGTGCAACCATGCCCCAGATTCTGACTGCGACACAGCCTTCAGTCTAGCCAGATCAACTCCCGCGGCAACGCTCAGCAACCGCTCGTGAACTTGCTTAGCTCCGGCATCATCCCAAGCCCTCTGAATATGAGGAGATACAGGACTAACATCACCCGAGTTCAGATCAGCCCAGACAGTCTTAGCCCCGGCCACAAAAGGTATGGTCACCTCGACACCTTCGTTATTCAGAATGTCAGTGACAAGGTTCGCAACCCCATGAGCCGAGGCCAAAAAAGCCGGCAAGCCAAGATCACTCATGCGTCTCACTCCAAGGCCCCCTAACCGTATTGGCAGTGCCGCCTGTGTCCATTGTGACTCACTAAGCGCGACGTTGAGTATCGACTCGACAGAGCCCTTCAACGCCTCGTCAAAACTTGTAACTTCATAAGGACAAAGCCAAGTAGGTGCCGTTCTGAGCAAGTAAGTAACCTTAGGGATGGCGAAACACGTGCGCAACAATACCAATGCAACATGCGCTGAAAGATCCTGAATACGTTCTTTGATGGTCAGGAGAAGTTGCTTTTGTGACAGAATTGCCTCAGGTAACGAGTCTAAAAAAATCGGGGACCCTAAAAGGAAAAACGAACTCTGCGACAGTTTCTTGAGGCCAGGAAGAAGGGAACTAAAACGTTCGAAGTGAGAACAAGCTTCGGCGCCACAAGGAAAGAATTCACATTTAGAGGGATTTACCTCCAAGCCCAATTCTCTAAGGCGGGGAATGAGAGCCTTTAGATCTTGGTATACTTGTTCAGGCTTCCCTCCAATAGTACCGTCATCCAGGTACCACAAGTTTAAGGAAGACTTGATTTCCCCAATAACCCTGTGGATGCCCAGACTAAACACCAACGGACCAAGCGGATCCCCTTGCTGCGCACCGACCTGTGAAAGAATGAGCTCGTCATTGAAAAAAAGCTTTGAGGTAGCCTCATAAACCTGACGCAAAAAAGGATAGAGCGACGGAACCAGGTCCCTAACCTCACTCAACAGAACATCTCTCTCCAATGTATTGAAAGCGTTGGCAATATCCAGTTTGAGTACGACACAGCCACAGTTTTCTGCATCCTGCACGAACGCTCGAGTAGCGTAGATAGCAGCTTCACATCCTAACTGCGTTCCAAAACCCAACTGATGGGGCCTAAGATATTCGGCCATTTCTTCTTTGACAGCTCGACAAGCCAATTTAGCAGCCAACCTTCGAAAGACACTACCAATGGCAATAGGTCTAACCCCTCCATCCCTTTTCCTTAATGCACAAAGTGACGCTCCGTATAAGTACGGACAAATATCTGCATTAAGTTTGCCATGGAGCAAAAAATTGGACAGCCTTGTTAAAGACGCCAACAAACGCGGCCCGTTGTCGCCCGCTGAACAAGATGTCAGTTCTTTTAGATGTCCAGGGCGAATCCCATCCAGGCCCGCAGCCGAGCCACTATAAAAAGAATTAAGCGCCAGCGTCACCTCATCCAAAGTCGATGATACTGAACCAATACAGGCATCCGGCGCTGGCGGGAAGTTAAGCGGCCTCGACGGACCCGGATGTTTCCAAATCAAATTGTCAGAGTTGTTGAAATATGAAAGAGCATGAGTGATCTCGTATACTGTTGTCTGACCTATTTCTGGATCGAATTGGTCTCTAGAATATTTTTTTTCGAAAATTTCTTTCAAAATTTATCTTAATTGTAAATATCATCTATAAGTTTCCATATACATATGTTTTTTATTTTACCTTAAAATTACAAAGTTATACTTTATTAAATATTGAATGGAACGAGCGTGAAATGAGATATGTTACACTTTACAGTAGTAAGGTGTAACATTGTGACGTCACATGCTCGTCCCAATCATTTTTTAATGTAGCATAACTTTGTAAATATATGGAAAAAAATGGATAATAACTATGATCTTTTCATTTATCACAAAATAATTAACCCAATAGCCAATAAATTTTTAGCCAATATATTTTTTTTTTATTTTTCTGCCCGTTTGCCCCTTGTGCCCCTGAAAAAAATCCTGGGTACGTCCTATTATTTACTGATAAAGAGCGTCACGTGCTACATTTCTTATCTTTCTACATTCTGTTTGACCCAGTGACTGGGTCGGAAATATTGATAAGAAAAGAATACATACCAGTAAAGTTCCATGGCTAGGAAATAATTTATTCATATCAAATCAAATCAAATCAAATTGTTTATTTGCTGAGAATATATGTCAAATACAAGTCAGAATTGGTTACATAGTCTTATATTTACATTGTATTCAGTCTGCAAGCAGACGTGCAAATATTTATTTATTTATTACATTAATTTCTTGTATAGGTGCATCAGTATAATCTATAAGTTATTAACATTATTATATTCCTTAATACTATAGAAACAATTCGTTACTAGCCAGTCAGTTAGTGTTTTCTTAAATTTATTCCCGTTCAATATTTTGATTTCATTAGGTACATTATTATATATCGTTATACACATGTTATAAACATTTCTTTTGTAAATGTCTTTTCTGGCAGGAGGTTGATATAATAGGTTTGTGAACTTAGCTCTTTTTTGACGTGTTATGATGTCATTACGTTTATTGAAATATTCGGGGTGTTCTTTGGTGAAAATACACATGGCTTTAATATACATGCACGGTAAAGGGAGTAAGTTGCATTTTTTGAAGAGCGGCCTACAGCTATCCAAAAACCATGCTTTATTTATTACTCTAATAATTATTTTCGGGATAACAATAGCCCGAATGTATGTCAGTAATCCAGTTATGAACTAATGTTACCAAAATAACATTACGTAGCTAAGCGGATTAACAAGTAAGTTGAAGTAGGTTGAACAAAGTAAGCAAGTTCATATAGGCCCAGTGGCTAGCCCTGCAGGCCAATCGCACTAAAAAAATTACAGCTGAACTACAATTGAACCTTAACTGCGGGGCAATTCTGTTAACCGATCTCGTTACTTAGGTGACACGTTTTTGAACCTCTTTGGATTTTCTGACAGTTTCACTGAGCTGTCAGAACTGTCAGGAAAACGAGAGAGGTTCAAGAACGTATCACTTCAGGAAAGAGATCGGTTAACAGAATTGTCCTTCTGAACTTCGATTTTTGTCTATTTTCGTATCGCACTAATGATTTTGACTAAAGTTAAAACGCAACTCGATCAGAGTTGGAACGTAACCGGTGTCAAATGAACGGTTGGTGTATGATGTTTAGCAATACTTAATTCCTTGAAGCTGAATCGAAACTTAACTACGATTGCAACCGAACTTTAACTGAATTACAGATGGAACGCAGCTGTTTAAAATTAACGCGATTGGCCTGCAGCTGGTGTCGGAGTTTTTAAGCCGCCTAAGGCCTTTGACATGGCTGAATTATAAGAACAACCGGGATCTACAATTTGACGTGTTATCCTAGCCACAGTAATTCTCAGTTGGAAATGCCACCCGCGGTCACCCATCCGAAGACTGACCGTGCCGAACTTTGCTTAACTTTGGTGATCGCTGATAAACACCTAGTCAAACTACGCTTTGAGAGCGTGAAGAAGAACAGATATAACACCTATAAAGATGTTATACAAGTTCGCTACTTGATAGGTTAGAAGGCGTCATCAAGGGAGAAGTAACAAAAGTCCCAACCCAATGGTACAAGCCTAATTTATTCGACCGTTAGCAAATAACCTCTCGATTTGTTGAACAACGAACATTTGCGCATTTTAATTTGTACAGTGGCGTCATCTCTTATCGTTAGCTAAAACTAAAATTGGTTTGCTGTACAAACCCCTTGAACAGATGTTCTTTATGATTAATTATTATTGGTCTTAAATAAAATATAAAAGCTACAATTTGAAGGCCTCGAGTCCAAGTTTTATAAATTTGGCGCTTAACTGATAAAATAATTAATTTTTTCTTTATTAAAAAATTACTAAGCATTATAAGGCTTAGCAACGTAGGTAGGTATATCCTAGGGTGACGCACATCGCAGTACATTGCACCGTGGGCTTCGAACGGTTGGATCTAAAGTTGTGAGTGCCATTGAACTGTTATAAACAATGGTGATACCAACCGTGACATGACGAACTCTAATTACTCATTTATACCTATACCTACTTATACCTTTTTGAAAAATTAATTTTGGTCCCATTAACTTCGGCTAAAATTCATATTATTTTGGTAGAGCACTTTTGCAAAGCAAGAGGAACTTCCTCACTTTTTTCAGTTCGTCACTGCCAAATGATGGTATGCAAACATCAGGTATTGTAAGTCAGGTTTTTAGGGTTTCCAGCTTTTAAAGGCAACGTAATAAGATTTTAAATCTTACTCGTATCGTCTTACCACAAAAGTTTTACGCACGCTTTAGACAATGTTTAACAGTACAAATAGTACGGTTACACAGTGTTTAAAGCGTGTCGTAAATTTTTTGTGGTAAGGCGGTAATATCTTAAACTACCAAGTGCAGCTCTGTGCCTATTTAATGTAATACTAGCGACCCGCCCCGGCTTCGCACAGGTGTATTATACATATAAACCTTCCCCTTGAATTACTCTATTTATAAAAAAAAAAAAGCCTCAAAATCCGTTGCGTAGTTTTAAAGATCTTATATCTCACACATGGGGACAGACAGCGGGAAGCGACTTTGTTTTATACTATGTAGTGATGTGGCTATGTGAAGTTTAGATAAAGTTCTGGCTGATAAAGTTCAAAATTCTGGGCGATTTCATATTAAGTTAGCACTTATTATGAAATAACCCATTAAAATGACACGAAATCTTCAAATTATAAGAAACTTAAATGTTGTACTCCAACCGTGAACAGAATTCGCGAATAAATGGCACGGATTGATGTTGCAATTTTCACATTAATAAATAAATATTATAAATATTTTTTCAATTGATTCTTTTAAAGGAAGTGGATCAAATCTACTCTTTTATTGAAATCCTCATAAAACCTATGTCCAGCAGTGGACCTTTAAGCTGTTAAAATCAAAAGTTATAGTAAATAGAAATCTTGATTTGTCGCAAAATTACCTCAAAATGGGGGCGCTTCCCTTTCCACCCCGCGCGATGTATGACAGTCCTTACATAGTGTACCTACTTAATAAATCCTTTGATTCTTTAGCTATCCAGTGGTGTAATTGAATTTTGCATAGTAATGATAGATATGAAGCTGCAACACCAAACTGTTTCCCCCGATTTTGTAATCATTCGATTTTTTGAATTGCCTCCCTATGTAGGCAAATATTTTAAAGACGTATCCACGTCAAAATATATTGATAACTACAAAGATATCTTAGAATAAAGTTAATGGTCCAGAAAAAACACTCAATATAATTTAAATCTATTCAATGACGTATTCGAAACTAGCCGGATAGGTGTATTACGAAATAACTACTCAAATAATTATACTTATTATTACTGACAATTACTGACAAACCACTCGTAGCTGCACAAAAACTAACGACTCAACAGAAATACCTTACTATAACTTATAAGTAGATAAACAAAGCATGTTTACATTGATCTAGTGAGTCATTCCAGTTCAGCAACAGAACGCATCGCAGATTGTAAATCTTTGCTAACAACGCCTGAGATATATTGTGATCAAACACAAGCCTATTATATTTTATTTCCTTAACCTATGCTGTCCCGCTGCTGGGCAAAGGTTTCCTCCATTTCCTTCCATGTTTCGTAGCCAGTTCCTGCTAACCTAAATGTGATGTAAATTGAGACTTCGGTAATATTTTAGAATTTCATTGTCAATGTAAGGAACAGGTAAATTTTTCGAAATTTAAGAGTTGGTCCCATAGTACTAAATGTGAAAATTGTAATTGAGGCGTACCTTATTTATGGTGTTAGTTTTACTAAATCATTTATAAGCACTTTATAGATATTTTAAATGTTCTTACTAGAAAAAAATAACGTGATCATCGGTTACAGAACGAGCACAGGGCCCTGATTCCGTATACCTTCCGTAGTAACGTAACTTGTTCAAGTATTATTTTTCTTTCTCTGATTTTGTGGAATATGGTTTTTAATGAATTTTATGACTAAAAAATTAAATAAATACCAAGTTCAAGTTTTAATAACAGATTTAGAAAATATATTTCAAGACATTTTTGTAAGCAATGTTTAACGGGCACGTGTACGTGTGTTTTCATACAGATCACACTGCAGAAGAGTGATATATTGAATTACTGAACTGGAATCATTAAGAACTGTCATTGACTGGAATGATGTAAATTAGCATAAGACTGTCGGTCAATCGCAACCATCATTTACGTCAGAAAAGGCATATTAAAAAATCTTTGTTCTTTCTTTCTTTACTGTCAAGCTAAAGTCAGCTAAAGTTTGCTTCTTATTGGTCAGTAAATGAGGCATTACTACGGAATAGGATGGCAATTTCCTTATTTGTCCCTATTTCATATTTATTTGTTATGTTTAAATTTATTCATTGTGTTTAAACGGTTGCCACTAGCGTGTCGTCACACGCTATACAATAATCAACTACCTACTGTAATGACAATATTTTAATTAATTACCTTACGTACATGTACTCGTAAATGACAAAATCTTGGATATACCTACTTTAGTCAACTTCGGGTTTCAATTTTGTAAGGGACTGGTGATTTTAGAAATCAAGAAATCAAGAAATCAAGAACGTTTATTGTCAGCTGTGTTTACAAACATGGTGGTCAAGATTTTACAAAAGTATCAACAGCTACCCACTTGGGCATACAATAACATGCATGGCTAATGCAATCATCATGCAATTTATAATTAGATATTGCTAAAAAAAAAGTATTATTATTATGAAATGTCATGTCATTAATCCAAAATCATTACTTATGTGAAATGTCAAGGTTTTTGTCTTTCAGGAATTCGTCAATTGTATAGTAGCATTTGTCAAGTAATAGTTTAGTTAAATTAAATTTGAATTTATTACATGTCATCTCCTTCATAACATCTGGTAAATGGTTAAATAATTTAGTGCACATTACATTAGGGTTCCGTTCCCAATGGGTAAAAACGGGACTCTATTACTAAGACCCCGCTGTCCATCTGTCTGTCCGTCTGTCTGTGACCAGGTTGTATCTCATGTGATAGCTAGAACGTCGAAATTTTCACAAATTACGTATTTCTGTTGCCGCTAAAACTAAAAACAGAAAAATATTATTTTTTCTGCAATTTGGGGCAAGCCCGGATTTTCGGATATTGTGATGGTCTAAATCGCCCTCTTGCGGCTTAGTACACCTTATATAAATAACCGTTTATAGAAAAATAGTAGATTGTATCATATGGGAGCAAAATAATATTTATACGGCGAGGGTGCTTTTTTGAATCCAGAGCGAAGTGAGGGATTCAAAGTAAGTAGCCTGAGCCAAAATAGTAGATTGTTCATATAGGAGCAAAATAATATTTATACGGCGAGGGCGTTTTTTTGAATCCAGATTGAAGTGAGGGATCCTAAAGTAGAATCCCGAGCGTAGCGAGGGATTCTTTAGTAGAATCCTGAACGTAGCGAGGGATTCTTTAGTAGAATCCTGAACGTAGCGAGGGATTCAAAGTACGTCGCCCGAGCCAAAAATATATTTTGCGCCCGAGTGGTACACTCTACTTTTCATCACCTCTATGAGAAAATAAAAGGCGCCTCACATTTTACTGTAATATTATTATATAATAAAACGTAGAGAAATAACTAAATTGAAATTAAATGGTATCTAGTAATAAAGCAAATTTATACTTACATTCTTTTCATTTATTTCCTTGGCGCTCACCACTAACATTACAAATACTTCCAAATTCAAAAAGTGCGCGGCAAAGATCATTCCGGCGCACTTATAAAGTTCCATATAGAAAACACCACCTTTGGGCGCACTTTAAGGCGAACCATGTAGTCCTTTTCGAATAGATGTGATGAAAATGCTATTTATCATGCGAAGCACCAGACCGACTATAAAATTTGAATAAAATCGGTGGTTGCAACGGTGACCTTTCCTGTGCTCTATTGAGAAGTGTATGTGACCTTTTAAAGCACTTTAATCATTCATTTCGAGGAATTTCAAGGAGAATTTTAGAAAAGAAAAGGATAATATAGATTAAAGGTGATTTTGTAATTAGATATTGAGGATATAATCGCTTTGCACAATATTGCTATAGCCTAATAGAGTCTTATAACTGATATACTACATATTATTATACATACTTACATACTTATATAGATAGTACCTAAATAACACCCAGACACATAGCAAACACTTATGTTCATCACAAAAATGCTTGCCCTGGGTGGGGATCCAACCCACGCCTCTTTGATCTAGTAGTCAGGTTCACTAACCACTGAGCCACCGAAGCAGTCAAGGAGTGTTTAGTTACACACAATATTGCTATAGCCTAATAGAGTCATATGACATGACTCTATTAGGCATAATAATATTATGTAGTACTTATATCAGTCTCTGGCAACCATATCACAAGCTTTGCTTAGCTTTGGGGTCAGAGACCGCGTGTAAGATGTCCCCCAATATAAAAAAAAAAAGAACATGTTACTTACAATTATTTTTTTGCAAAATATAGCATGACCGACTTCACCCGTGTTCAGAATTCGCGAATATTTCGAACGGATCGTTGAAGCATTTTTCACATTATTTTTGATTTATCAAAAATGATACGATTTTAATAAAATTTAAATAGGGCCAATTTCAAAGTAAATTATTTCCAATAAAGAAAGAATTATTGAAATCGGACAACTATCAAAAAAGTTATGCGAGGTTACACATAAAAAAAATAACGCGTCGAATTGAGTACCTCCTCCGGGTCGTCGGTCAAAAACTGCGAGAAATTATTATTATCTTGCTGTGGTAAACGATTGAATATTGAGTAATATTCGCTCAGTTCAATTTAATTGTGATTGGTGTAAGACGTCCACAGCTAAACACAGGCCTCTCATCTATGCACACCGACACACTCCACATTCTTCCTGAATAAAACTGTATTTGGTAGAGATAGTGGAAGACTGACAAGGGACGTGTAAACTTTAGGTGCCATTTGGAACCAAGTTGCCAATTGCAACTGCTGACACCACGTGCACAGACTGACACTAACTAGTAGAGCAACTGTGGCCGGCTTCAAGCCGGCCACTGCTACACGACTAGTTAGTGTCAGCCACTGCAAGTGATGTGGGCAATAGGTAAGATGATTGGGTAAAAAAAACATTATTAAGGACGGAGTCAAAAATAAGTACTTACCTAGGTAGGTACTTAAAGTTTGGAGAAATCAAAAGAATTAATCTCACTGTATCGTCATCATTTCAGCCACAGGACGGAGAGTTGGACATAGGCTTCTCTTTTAGATCTCCAGTTAGGCCAGTTGGAAGCTTGCATTCAACGCGATCTTTATCCGTCCACAATTTTTTTGTGTGGATGTCCTACTCTCGCTTGCTTCTCTCACTGTATACCTCTGTATATAAAATACTAGCTGACCCGGTGAACTTCGTTTCACGCAATAACTTTATAAATTATAGCCTATGTGTTATTCTGATATCATTATAAGCAATACTATTGCACAGTTTCATCCCAATCCGTTCAATAGTTTTGAGTTAAAGAGTTGCAATCATCCATACATAAAACTTTTGCGTTTATAATATTAGTAGCATAGTTTTAGTTTTTTTTTACGATTTAAGTAGGTAATTTCGTAAAAGGCCGGTTGGCAGCCCTGCAGGCCAATTGCGTTAGTTTTAAACAGCTGCGTTCCATCTGTAATTCAGTTAAAGTTCGGTTGCAATTGTAGTTAGGTTTGGATTCAGCTTCAAGGAATTAGGTATTGCGTTAAACATCATACATTAACCGTTTATTTGATACCGGTTACGTTTCAACTGATCGAGTTGCGTTTCATTTTTAGTCAAAATCTTTAGCGCGATACGAAAATATACAAAAAGTCGAAGTTCAGTTAAAGTTCAATTGTAGTTCGGCTGTAACTTTTTAGTGCGATTGGCCGGCTGGTGTCAAATCTTTTAAGCCATCAGACGGCCTCTGACTTGTGTACTGTACTCGTAATTTAACGTGTCCTTCGAGCCACGGTGGTGCTCAGTTGTAAATGCCACTCGCGGTGACCCATCTGAACACTGACTGCCTTTTTATAATGACTATAATAACCATTATTTATGTATCAGTTGTTTATAAGTGATTGTTTTGCATTATCTGGCATGATGAATGGCCTATGAATTCAGGAAGAATCATTTGCACGCGATTGTTGTACGGACTGAACGGTGTTATTCAAGCGATAGATTTTTTGCTTTTATGATAACGAGTTGGTTTTGCCCGGATGTCTGTGTTTTACTATAGCAGCATTTTGATAAGTCCACTGCAGAGTGTAGGCCTACCCACGAAAGATGATTGGGCTATATCCACTACTCTGGCCCAGTACGGGTTGGTGGATTAACATACACCATTGAATTTCTTCTACGGACGTATGCTGGTTGCCTCACGATGATTTTCTTCAACAAAAAGCCAGTCGTGTAAAATTCCGTATATAAATTCCAAAGACTTTATTGGTACGGGATTGGGATTTGAATCCTCATGATTCACGACCTCGCGTTGTAAGTCGGTTGTCACTGCCACATGACCACCACTGCTTACATTATGATATCTATGTTACTAATAAATAGTGTGGATTTCTTAAAAGACTTATTCAAATATAAACAATGTTATACTAGAAGAATACAGTAGCATACGTACAACTTACGAGTACCCTACCAATTCGGAGCACTATTAAGTATACTAGGTAGAGTCCATAAACGAATTTTATAAAACCCAGGTAGGCAGGTATCATTAGTTAACAACCTGTTAAAATAACTAGAATATATCATTACAATAGAAGTAGGGTAGACGCACCGGTTGAGGTCACCTTAGTACCATTTGAGGCCACTTTGAATTTTAAGGATTAAAAAGACAATTCTATGTTAAATTAATATTTTAAAAGAAATTTTGAAACATTTAGATTCATACAAACAATATTTATGGTATTACATTGTTTATAATTATCATTTATTCAACAATTTTGACACCCAATGGCCACAATCGGGTCAGTGGCCACAACCGGTACACCCACTATATCTATTTAATTAATTAATGATAGGAAATATTTAGTTAACTTAAGCCTTAGGTTAGTTCTACTCACAGAACAGCGAACTACTTGTTCTACTCAAGGATCTACTTAAAAAAAGCTAACTCCTTTTGATATCAAGAATAGAGTAATTACTTGGTGTTTCTAAGAACTCTAGGTGAGTTTAAGTCAAACAGGTTTGCTCTATTAAGGGCATAGCGTAGGGTCAAGTACCTGGTAGAGTTTAATGGGGTGCGGAATGACTAGTAAGACGTGGTAGAGCAGCTTTTCTAAATAAGTGCTAAGTCGAGTCAAGTGTATTTACCTGGAAGAAATCGCCATGGCTGATAAGGCCGCCATTTTATAGTCATATTTTGTCATTTATGTGGAGGTACGTAGTGTTTAAAGAGTTTTGTCTGTATCTGTCTGTCTAACTATAAGTCTCTACCCAAGTTATCTGTTGTATCCCAAAAAATGCAATTTTTATGGAATATCGAGTAATATCACAAACCACTGTTATTATATTATTATAGGAAAATACATAATTTCTGGTATCCGTATCAGTATCTGATATATATAAATTCTGGTTCCGTATTATATTTAGTAAAAATATTTTTACTAAATAAGCATTGAATGCCAATTTTTGCAGCTCATTTATTTGCCATATTTTACGCTTGTTTTGAAGCTTGGCACAAAGTCTGGGCTTTCAGTAATATATCTTCAAAAGAAAACTAACGACCTGCCTCAATATCCCGTCTAGTAAGTATCATTATCAAGTACACTCACCAAAATTATAGATTGCGACCAAAATAGATTAAACCCAAGATATGTGACAAACACGCAAAAATAGCTCTTTTTGCCAGCACATACAACTCATGTTTCAAGGCTAAAAACCACTAACCTTTCTTACTGTTGCCGGTTCGCGCCAATTTTTTCTTTTTTTCTTCTTCTCTTCTGTAATGAGTTTCTATTTTATTTTTGTGGAATAACGTAAAAGTTATAAAGCAGATTATGAGAGCTGTGTAGACTATGAAGCAGTTTTTTTCTAGAGTCCACACGGCGAGTGATATAACGTTCATTGTTTATTTATTTATGGATTTATAAGCACGCACAAGCGGTAATGGCGGCGACCGGCGAAACACTGCTCTGATAGAGTAAAGAGGTTACATTGCTCAGTTGTGATTATCTGTATTAGGAACTACGATTCAATGAATATAATTTAGGTTAACCAGTAAACATGTACCGGCTGGTTCAATTTAGGTTAAACATGCCGGCTTTTATTTCAGAATGAGACGACAATTGGTAATAGGTATTGTACAGACAGTTTTTCCTCTTATGCCGTAAAATCAGTTGCGCAGTTTGAAGTTTGATTAACTTTGACTTTAGCATACAATAATTGATTCTTCATTGATCTATTAAATATCTCAAAATGTTTCCATAGTGTTCATAAATAATACTGAAAGGTAATGACAGTTGTTTTAAATAACATTGTTGATTTTCGAAAACTTAAGTCGACAAACTTTTACTTAAAGTTAAAACTGGTAGACGCATTCGTGATCTAATATGACACAACTTCATTTTTGGAAATCAGTATACCTACAATTGATACTAAAATTATACCTTATATATGTAGATGAAATGATTTAGAGACCTTATAATACAACCAATACTTATGTACAAGTGGAAATTAAAACCTGTATGTTACTTTAGGTAACAAAATCGGTTTTATGCTACCGTAGGAAACAAAGCAGAAACAAAAATCTTTCCTATGAAACTACGAGCTACAAGAAGTAATCATATACAAATATGAGTTGTGTTTGAAGCTAAAGGTTTTATCAAACACTGTGATACAACTAATTTGCAACTTAGAGCTATAATATAAGTTGCAAAATTCACTAGTGTGCTACTTGGGAATATATCGCTGAAAGCCGCGTCCAACTGGGCTTCTTAGAAATCTATAGGGGTTGTCCCTTCCATATAATATGCCTAGCAGTGCCAGGGTTACGGCTGATAAAGATGATATTTATAAAAGAATGTTCGTATAGGCTGGGTGGCTTGCCCTGGTGTCATACTTTTTATGGTGATAACAATTCAATTCAATGCAATCATGTTTATTCCAATTAGGTACAAATATACACTTTTGAAATGTCATTAGCTAAAATGAGATGATTCCCTGTACTGTTGCGGTCACACAGTCACTCTTGCAGATTGCTTTCTGTTTAACAGGCTAAAGCTAAAAGCTTTCTTTTGGTTGCTCTGAAAACCATCATTTTTGTATAATTTATAGTTGTTTTAAACCTGCGTCTCACTTCATACCTACGTCCCACGTAAAGGAACTATACTTACACCTACTCTATTGTACAAAGGTATCACAAGACTTGATATTAACGACCTTCTAATGACTTCTGAATCACCTTGTAGCAAAATTATACACGTTATCCAAATTATCGTACTTATTATAGCACGATTAATTAGCATAATAAACTAATTTACTATTTTTGTGAACGATTACTTAACTGTAAATCAAAGCTTATCGGTACGTGGTCTCTATTCGAGAACATCACCTCCATCAGCCTTTTATTCTGCTGGCTCTACCACTTCGTAGTTTGTCTGGGTGTTCCTAAACGATCACCGAAGTGGGTTACAAGTGAGCGCTACCGTGGCGTGGCTTGGATAACACGTAAAATTATAGTCCATTGTTAGACATAGGACTCCCCTATGGATTCCCGATAAGCCCGTTTGGAAGCAGATTGCATCCAGCGTGATTTTGTTGTCTTAATTATATCATCAGTCCACCTAGCCGGTATACATCCTGCACTGTGCTAGTCGGTATGTGGTCTTCAATCGAGAAATTTACTGTCCCGTCAGACTTACGTTTTTCGTACTATGTGCCCTGCCCATTGCCATTTGCACTTGCTAATCTGTTGGTATATGTTAGTAATTTGATTTCTCTGTGGATCTCCTTATTCCTGATTCGATCTCGCAGAGTTGCTCCGAGCATAGCCCTCTCTATGGAGATTAGCAGGTTGGGCTATCTCGAGCTTACTTTTAAATGCATATGCGTTTTGCAATGATGCTAATCTTCGATTGGGACATGGATCGTTCTCGGAACTTTTAGATACTGGGCCAAGGAAGTTCACTCCTTTTACTACTTCCACTTGAAATTCTAGTACAAATTTGCACGCAAGTTACTAATAAACTAAGAACTAAATGACAAAGAAACAAACTAGTTATGGGGAAAAGTCTTCCTAAAAATATCAAAACTTGTTCAAACCGGTTCTAACACCTTATTTTTTTTTAATAAAATGTTCTACCTATCTGTCTTCCTGTCCATCCATCCATAAGATTTCCACTGCTGGACATAGGCCTCCATTATAGGACCTGTCGGAAGCGATATGAATCCAGCGCTCTCTTTATTCCTACTGTCTTTCTTGTCGATCCGTGGTCTCAAGGCAAAGATTTCAAGATTTTCAAGACTCGGGTTTATTTCAAAATCGGTCAAACGTGGAAATATATCGTATTTAACATGGAAAATATTATAATTTACTTATTGAAATGATTCCTATTGAATAGGAAATTTATTTAAGGCGTTAAAAATTATTTGTTTAAATTAATATGTATTACTGAATAGAGCTAGTATGATTTTTTTTTTGCACAACTGTAATGTTTTGTAGGAGATAGATGTATGAATAATACTAAGATTATGTATTATAACTATGAATAAATACTTTGCCTTTTAGTTGAACATTTAATTAATGTCCCCAGAAAGAAGCGCGGACTGCTAAGTTCTGCCAAATAGCTACGAGCAACAGAATAGCTGACATTAATCAGTTTTATGTGAAAGGCGTTTTACGATAAATTCTTATAAAAACAAGCTACATATGACGCTTTAAAAATTGTAAAACATAACTCAACTAGCAAATCTGTATCCAAAAATATTAGTGTGTTTTATTATCGACCATGTTCCACGGAAAAACATTTTTTATCCTGCCCCAGTGCATAGGACTGCTCAGCGAGCTACTCACGAGCGAGCCAAAAAAAACAGGGATACTACTTATTTTTATTGAAATCTACAGATACTAAAATACGTCTTATGTTACGCCAATTTCAAAAACCGAGGTAAGTAGATACTTAAGCAAAATTAATTTCCTAGACTGAAAATAAGCCCGATTACAGAGGCGCCAGCGTAACTATATTAGCTAAGTAGCATAGTTCTGTTTCTTTTTCACTTTAGGCATTCGATAGAGAGAACGCTTTTTACGTTGCTATAAAATTTACGCTGGCGCCTCTGCAATCGGTGTATCTATTTATTTATACCTTTCACAATATTCGTTCTGGAATTAATTCTTCATATTCATCATCATTGTCAGCCGTAGGACGTCCACTTCTGGACACAGGCCTCCCCTATGGGTTTCCAATAAGACAGTTAAATATAATTTCGGAATTATCTTTGTTTTCTATGTTATTGATAATTTTAGCGCTCATATGTAGGTACACACAAACAACGCTAATACACGAAATCAAAACTGGTAGTTAATTAAATTGCTATGAATGTTATAATAACTAAAATAATTGAACCAAATTTGCACGCCGAAAAGTGGAATATGGCGATCATAAATGTACATAACATCTGTATTACTCTGTAAACACCCATATACGCAAATAAAGATTATGAATTATGAAGTATTACCAAGTAATATGTTTGAAACGTCTAGTTTCGACTAAAATTAAAACATATATTTGTATAACTACTACAATAAATTTTATACAGGGTTACTTCTAAAACACCAGCAACCTCACACTTTTGTTATACGACTTTCGTCTAAACTAAAAAAAAAATTCAGCTGTTCCATTTATTTATTTTGGTCGCGGGTGAATTATATTTTTCTATGGAACAACAAAGTTGTTTTTGAGTTTTGACAAAAGTCGTAGAACAAATGTTGTTGTTTATGGTGTTAGGTATTTAGTCCTGCGAGGTTGCTGGTATTTTAGAAGTAACCCTGTATATATAAATATCTATATCTGCAATACACAATATAAAATAAGTATATGTACAATGGATCTTTAGTTTTTGGTTTGGACACGCGTGTTTTGGAAATGTAATAAATGCTTACGTATTATTAGTTTGGTAAGTATATTACCTATAGTTTTATAGTATTATCCATCCTACTAATATTATAAACGCGAAAGTTTGTGAGGATGGATGGATGGATTGATGCATGGATGTTTGTTACTCTTTCACGCGAAAACAACTGAACGGATTGAGATCAAACTTTGCAATAATATAGCTTACATATCAAAATAACACATAGGCTATAAATTATAATAATATTGCGTCAAAAATCAAAATATTATGCGGGTGAAGCCGCGGGTAAAAACTAGTAATAAATATTTTTTGATAAAAATGGCAAAACCAACTTTCATCGTGTGGAAAATTCAAATAGTTCGTTTAAATTGATTTATAAATTTTTACATTTTAGGTATTGTATTTTTCAAAAACAGCTCCGCCGATTTCGATAAAATTTGATTGGAACAATCTTGAGAGTACACCCTTTCGAACAAAAAAATATTTTTTGATTCGGTTCACAATTGGCGAAACTATCGATGAATATACACAAAAATACACATAGACGAACATATAACCTCTTCCTTTTTGGAAGCCGGTCAAAAATATTACCTAGCTTCTTAATTTAAATTAATTATCTTAAACAATCAGTTGCGAAAAACCGTTAACTTTTTCGTTTAAAATTTATTAAGAGTTAAACGAAACGTAGGCGATTTGACCCAATCATTATTACGGATTGATAAACTGGTTCTGAATACGTGATTAAGGTGACGCATTGATAAACTATAGTTTCAAAATCGAGTACCGCGCCCCTTCACTCGGACAAAATTTTACGCGGTCTCACTTGACAGGATCACGCCAGAGCGGCGGGCGGCAACGCTGGGCTAGCGTACGTGGCGCTGCTAACGGCGCGGCGGCGGCACGCGTCAACTCAATTTGCCTAGAGCATAGATAATCATGGAGTCGCCTTGTCCTTAATCAACAATTTAAAAAAAAGGCAAAAATTATTTTGATCTTTTTAATGTTTTTTTTTTTTTCATACAATACAGGGTTATTTCAACTGCTGTTTTTAAACTTTCGCGATTTGAACACATTATTATTATATACTACGGGACTTATCGCGCTCTGAAATTACGAGATAAATAAATAACTCATCATCCCGACGTTTCGTCCGAGTTGCATCAACCGTGGTCAAGGGTAGACACTCCGTAGAATAGTGAGTCTACCCGTGACCCGCAACAAAATGTATGGAACAGCTTTTTTTTTTAATTTTGAGAAATGTTGCAGAACAAAAGTTGTTAGTTTTGAGAAATGTTGCAGAACAAAAGTTGTTAGTTTTGATGTACATGTACAGAATAAACCTCTAAAAGGATGCTAATTGATTAGAAATAACCCTGTATACAAATTAATGTTGATTATGTACAGGTATCATAATCAATGAACTTATTTTTATCGTGCTTCACACACTTAGTTTATAGAAACTTTCTTTTTGTGACAAACATTTCAAAAATTGACGAGCTCGTAGGATATGAACCTGCATCTCTCTGAAATTCCGGCTCTGCTTTGTCTGATTAAGCTAGAACGCTATCTGCGAAGCTGCCAAATTAGTAAAGTGTTTATCATTTTTATCAACTACTATAGTGTTGAAAAGTGTAGGTATCTTAATGTTAAAACTAACGCTTTTTGTGAAAAATATATCAATATTCTGAAAATGGCATCACATAATCTATGGTATCCCCGACCGAACAATCGTCAACGTCACCAGTATTTTTTTCTATTGAAATGGTAGCTGAATCATTTTCTTTCCCTTTTGAAATCACGTATTCTGGGTCACGAATTGGCCTGTTCCTTATGTGTCTAGGGTCAACCAACTCGGGAAGAAGACAATCATAGTAAAATTTAAGCAGTTTTGGCTCCATTATATCTGACCAAAATTTATCGTCTCTTTCTATGATTTCTATTTTCATTTTTTTGTCTCCATACCATATTCCAAGTAAGGCCTCCTGTTTTCTGCAAATATGTAACTGGCCTTGGACTTGAAAATACCAGTCTGATTTTTTGTTGACTACTATTTCGCCGTCTTTATTTTTTTTATAAAAATGCATCTTATTCTGTTCAATCGCCTCGTCTATACCCATTTTAAATGGTGCTATGGGACATTTTATTTCGACTATTTTGTTGTCATCGGTAATCCCATCAGGCGTTGCCCCCAAAAATGGATATTGCTCATCTATAAATAGACCGCATTTTCTAATTTTTGTGTCTACCATAACCGATTTCAATTAACAGAGTAAAAATAAATTTATTTAAAACATATTTTTAGCTCCAACAATTACGTTAATTTCCATGAAAGGTAAACTAACGATGGCTACATTTATTTTTGTTTCGATATAATAAAAATAGTATTTTCCTGCAGGTGGTAACACCTGGTAGGATCTCCGTTTTTCACAGACTTAGAACTTATGGATAAAATATGCAAGATTGTCGAATTTGATTAATTCTGCCGGGCTAGTATGCGCGCCACGAATTATTTCGTTCGTAGTGTCAGAACGAGACAGAGTTATGGCAAAGTATATATCTGTCACTTTTTCACACGTCGAAATGAGTTCTTTTCGTGGCTATTCGTGGTCGTATGCTTGACTAGCTGGACTTGTGCTATCAGATTTCTAGGTATACTTGATGAACTCTTTATGAAAACTGCTCATGCAAAAAAGACAGTTATTTTATGAAATTTTTAAGATATGCAAAATAACATTAAATATCAATATTATTTTGGGCTGAATGGCTACTGACTTATTACTAGATCCTGCGAACTAGGATCAAAACATAGAAAGAAAGCGTAAATTCAGTGGATATGATATTGTATGCAATGAGCATTGTGAGCAATGATGATCTGACGATTTCTGAAATACAAACCTAGAGTTTTCTTAAAATGATTCAGTAACTAAATCTGAAAAAGATTGCTTAAAACTAAATCGACAGAATTGAATTGAACTTAAATCAATTCTTGGAATTAAATCTTTTTAAGTTGAAGCATTGCTTAAAACAAAATGTGAAAAAAAAGTAAAACCAAAGATATTAGAAAACAATAGTAGCAATTCGATGTAGGTACTATCATCTTAAATGTGGATTTCATTATACCTACTATACTGAACCGGCCTTTTAATTAGTCCACTGCAGGATGTAGGCCACGAAGGGTGGTTGGACCATATCCATTGCGCTGGCCCATTGCGGGTTGGTGGATTCACATACGCCATCGAATTACTTCTACGGACGTATGCAGGTTGCCTCACGATGTTTTCCTTCACCGAAAAGCCAGTGGTGCGAAATTTCGTATATAAATTCCATGGAATACATTAGTACGGGACCGGGATTCACGATTGTAAGTTATGTTAATTTTTTTTCAGTAAATATTATCATATTTCGATCTTTAAGCCAAAAGTAAGGTTCAACTTAGATAGGTACATATTAAATACCACTCACCATACAAGTGGCGTGGTCTGTTCTATGTCTGTGGTTATTTATGGGCGTGGTATACACCTGTCGCGTACTAAGTAATGAAAAACGAATATTCTATGAAATAGCAATTTTTTCTCTCAAAAACAACTTGAGCCAACTTAATTCTGCGAAATAGACCATTAATAAATTGCTAAGTCACTATTACTTTTCTCAAACGGCTGCAAGTGCTAAACTAGTTCTAGCACGCAGTTTCGCCATTCCCTTCGCTTGTGTGTTATCCCACAGGAACCTATTATTTCTCAGTGATAAAAAGTAGTCATGTCTTCAACCTTTAAAACTATACCAATCCTTGCCAAAATTCAAGTCAGTCAATCGCTCTGTTGCTGCGTGAAAGAGTAATAAAGCAACAAAATAACTTCCGAATTGATAATATTAGTCGATAAATTAAGTGAAAATATAAATAGAAATAAATGTTCTTAAAACATACTTACTAAAATTAAAAAACCGGACACGTGCGAGTCAGGCTCGCACACCGAGGGTTCCGTACAAATCCAGAAAATTTCACAATATTGGGATGAAGTGGTTACAATCTCTTCTATACTATAATCATCGACAAAAAAGTTTTTTTTTTCACTTTACTCATTACACATTGTTAAAATAATTAAAAACCTGTTTTAGCATGTGCTTTGAATTTTCAACCCATATTTTGTGAATCAAGGCCCTATTTTTTGTGATTTATATAAAAACTGTACATTTTTAGATTTATTCCTGTATTATGTGTACTATGAGACAATGTTTCTCGCCAAGTTTCATAGTTCTATGTCAACGGGAAGTACCCTGTAGGTTTTAATTTTTGTGAGTGTCGAAATATGCGGCTTTTTAAGACATACGAGTAAGCGGCTCTAACTTTTTCATTTGATAACTGAGAAGTTTTTCTTTTACACAACTACAAGAGACCTATATAGTTTAAATTTCAACTCGATATCTTTACGTGTTTCCGAGATAAAGAGCCTTGACATACGGACAGACAGACAACAAAGTGATTCTATAAGAGTTAAGTTTTTTCCTTTTGAGGTAGATAACCCTAAAAATGATCTCTTGTTAAATAAAAATTGACTAAGTACCTAAATTGTTTCACTCTGTTTCTAAACCATTTGCTTTCAATTAAAATAATTGATACTAACTTCGTTTATTTATGTATCTGTTTACTAGTATTTACATGAGTACTAGGTACTAAAGAAAGTTTTTGGTATGGGACCGGGATTTAAACCCACGACCTCAATAATGACAGGCCAGCGTTACAGCCACTAGACCACCACGGCTACACACCACTTGCTTTTCGGTGAAGGATAACATCGTGAGGCAACTTGGAAATGGAAGAAATTCGATGGCGTATGTCAATCCACCAATTCGCACAGGGCCAGCGTTGGCCCAATTACCCTTCGTGGGTAGGCCTACGTCCTGCAGTGGACTATTAAAAAGGCTGGTACAGTACAGGTACTATATAAAAAAGAGGTGATCGTTGTAGGTAATCGGGTGATTTTATACGCCAATTTTACATTTCGCGATTGTAATTCCAATTACAATTTCGCGTAATTCCTGCAATCTGCAACTTTATTAAAGATAAAAAATCAAAATACTATAATTTTTCTAAAAAGCTTAACAAAAATGTGCACATTTTTCGTAGGTGTATATCTACTTTTGGTTTTGAAATATCTTAATTGACCACGTAGATTCAAAGAAACGAAAATAAAACGTTTACCGAACTCTTCTGTTATTTCAAAAATTGTTATCTGCTTAGTATTCAATAAGATATGGTTAAACGAAAACCTGTCCTCAGAAAAAAAAGTATCTTCGCAAGCTAATATAATATAAAAAAAAACTAATATAATGGGCAGTTTCAAATCGCGGCTCAAACGCTGTCGAATACAGTGTTCTACAGCTATTATGAATTTATGACTTTAAAATAAAATAAATAATTATTTTGCGACATCTTACATACGGCCTCTGACCCGAAACTAAGCAAAGCTTGTGATATGGCTGCCAGAGACTGATATATTAAATATACTTATTTTTAAATACATACTTATATAGATAGTAACTAAATAACACACAGAGCAAACACTTATGTTCACCACATAAATATTTGCCCTGCCCTTTATTTTGATCGAACCCACGCCTTTTTGATCCAGAAGTTTGGGTCACTAACCACTGAGCCACCGAGGCAGACAGAAAACGTAATCGTAGTTAATGTAATTGACATTGAATTGAATATTGACATTATTGTGCTACTTTTGATCGACGAACCAACCGGAGCATGAACTCAATTCGACGCGTATATATATATATATATATATTTATGTATAACCCACGTATAACTTTTTCCATTGTAGTCCGATTTTAATTATTTTTATTGGTCACATTTAAATTTTATTAAAATCGGCTGAGCCATTTTTGCTACATCGATCCGTGCGAAATATTCGCGAACTCTGTACACGGGTGAAGTCGGTCATGTTATTTTTTCCAAAAAAATAATTAGGTATATCGTGTCTTTTTAAAGTTTAGAATGATGTAACTATATTTAATGTGCTATTTGGTACTTAAGTACAATATTTATTAGTAAGATTACTTTTCTTTCCGACTTGTAAATAACGTTATGAATAAAATGATTATGATAATATTGAAATACCGTTGGCAACAGTATAGTAGGTATTTGTTCAGACACTTAAAATTTATTAAAAAAACATAATTACGTAAGTAGAAAAAATCGTAAATTTAGAGGGCATTATGAGCGTTTGCAATTACAATACAAGCGCAGTACGTGCGTCAATATTCCACAGGCCATGTAACCTGTTGACAGTTCACGCCTTGACGAGACCAGGGGAATACCCTTGCACATAAATATGTTAAGAGAGGTGACATGTCTCGGTCTAGTGCAGGGGTTTAATTTGAATTCCACAGGCTATGTAACCTGTTGACAGATCACGCCTTGACGAGACCAGGGGAATACCCTTTCACAGATGTTAAGAGAGGTGACATGTCTCGATCTTGTGCAGGGGTTTAATTTGAATTCCACAGGCTATGTATCCTGTTGACAGATCACGCCTTGACGAGATTCCCCTGAATACCCTTTCACAGATATCGAGAGAGGGCATGTCTCGATCTTGTGCAGGGGTTTCCTGACTTCATAACGAGTACCGTTTCTACATACATACTTAATAAAAACATTGACACACCTCTGATCAAATGATATAATAAACGTTTTTAATTCCATCAAAAGTTACTACTTTTGATGGAAGTAAGTAGCAGTATTAAATACATGCTACATCGATCCGTGCAAAATATTTGCAAATTATGTACACAAATGAAGTCGATCATATTATTTTTTGCACAAAATAATTCATTGTTACGTTTGTTGACAGATAGCAAAATATTCCTCATTATGAAATTACTTATCTATTTATGAAACTAAAGGTCTTACTTCCTCTGCTAATGAGGTTAAAACTACACTTGGTTTATAACTCCTTTGCGATTATTTGCGCCTCGTATAGAATAGATGTCATGCCTCTCACTTTGAAATCTAGGCCTAGGTCCTAATTTAGTTGGAAACTAATTTAGCAAGACACTCTGCTTGATATCATAACCCTGTGGAACATTAATAAATACATAATTATTACTCATAATAACACAACAAATTACTTATTATTACTTAAAAGTGTGTTATTAACCAAATGTTATTATACATTAGATGATTTTTTTGAGGATATACTAAGCCCGATTACAGAGGCACCATCGTAATTATAATAGCTAAAAAGCGTTGTTCTGTTTCTTTTTTACTTTAGGCATTCGATAGAGAGAACGCTTTATACAAAAACAATAATAAACTGTTCCAAGACAAACGATAAAATTGCTGTACCCTCGTAGGGTTTATGTATGACGGAGTGAGACAGCATAGCTGGTTTCAGTTAAAAGCAATAGTGATGATTTTAAAGTGGGTATCACCCGAATAGGGTCGCACGTGGCAACACTGCATGCTTGTGTCGGAATGAAATAACTTTGACAGATGACCGAAAACGTCATGCCATTCCGAGTGCAAGGCGGATTGCACCCGTGCAAATCCATTGACTTTGAAATCTGTTTTCATCCTCGATAATTCTTGTTAAATTGATTACCAAGTGATACTAGGTCAATAAAACCAACCGTTGCAGTAGTGCAGAGTGTTTATTTTGGTGAGATTGACAACTGGAGACCGCCGCGAGCTGTACCAATGAATGACCCACAAATAACGATGGCGGGTGATTGAGACGATCACTCTCAGACCCCGACATGTATAACTTCAGCACAGAACAGAACCGCAGAATGTTGCAATAAATAATTGGGTATCGATTATTCATATTTTCCGCTTATAAACCAGCATTCTTCAATCTCAATGTACGTTTTGTAAACATGCATTTGCGGTGTGTGCGTATATGCATCTCGCAAAAAGGTATCTCTCTAGATCTCTATGATCATACCAAATACTACAATATGTTCGTAAAAGCCTTCGTTTGTTAATTGGCTCACCCGTGATTAGCAAACACATTTGTTTACTAGCTTTTACTCACGGCTTCGCCTGCGTGATTTTGATTTTTGTAACATCTCATAGAATATTTTTTCATACGATCATTTTTCAAATGTGATGTTGTATTGACAATACAGTAACGTATAAATGACAATACTACACTACTACTACATAGAAAGCAATTGGATCATCCACAGACCCTTGAAGGTCTAAAGATAATCCAAGTGCTCAAGCTGTAACGTATTGTATTGTTTTGTTGTATCTTTATCGACATGCGCTTTCCATTGATTTTATTATTTATGGTGAAACATTAGCGATGAGGTGTAACTTTTGCATAATTTTATTTTTGGAAAAATCTACTCAACCTTTACCGTACTTCATAGTAATTAGCATGGAAATCAAATAAAAGACAAAAATATTATGTTTGATGATTACATTTTTAGTAAATTAAATAAGCTGCGCGTCTGAGAGACACAAACACCACCAAGTCCACTAAAGTGGAGCGGAGTGGAGTGTAGCGTTGTGTACGTGAGCCCACCCGCCAACAACACACTGTCGTGAGCGGCTATCGTTTTTAAGTCTCATTATGTTCTTACGGTTCCCGTACCTAAGGGTAAAAACTGGATCCTATTACCTACTAAGACTCTGCCGTCCATCCGTCTGTCTGTCTGCCACCAGGCTTTATTTTTCAGGCACCAGAATTTTCACAAATTACGTATTTCTGCTGCCGTTATGATGACAAATACTAAAAAAAATAATTAAATTAACATTAAATAAAGCTTCAAGGGGAGCTCCTATACAAGAAACGCGTTTTTTTGCTCGATATTCTAATAACAGCAACTTGAAGATGCTTGAAATATTCACAGAATATTAAGTTGTATAGGTATTTTTTTTTAATAATTATTTTTCGCAAAAATGGCATAACCGACGTCAACCGTGTACAGAATACGCGAATATTTCGCACGGATCGATTTAACACATTTTACATTATTATTTATTTATCAAAAACGGCTCAGCCGATTTCCATAAAATTAAAATGGAAACTTCGAAGTATATTCTTTCTAATAAAGAAGAGTTATTGAAATCGGACCACTGTATAAAAAGTTATACTTTTTTTTTCATAAAATTTATATGGAACTAACTTCGAAGTATATTCTTTCTAATAAAGAAGAATTATTGAAATCGGACCACTGTATAAAAAGTTATGCGTGGTTACACATAAAAAAAAAACAAATATACGCGTCGAATTGAAGTCAAAGTCATTTATTGATAAACACATAGTTCATCAAATTCATAAATTGAATACCTCTCCATTTCATTGGTCAAAAATAAGTAATTAAAGTAAAATATATTGAAGAAGCCGTGGTGGCCTAGAGGTAGTGATACCCGCCTTACAGTCGTGAGGTCGTGGGTTCAAATCCCGGTCCCGTACCAATGAGTTCTTTGGAATTTATGTACGGAATTTCACACCACTGGCTTTTCGGTGAAGGAAAACATCGTGAGGCAACCTGCATACTTCCGTAGAAGAAATTCGATGGCATATGCGAATCCACCAACCCGCACTGGGCCTGTGTGGTAGAGATGGCCCAATCACCCTTCGTGGGTAGGCCTACGTCCTGCAGTGGACTATTAAAAGGCTGATACAGTACAGTACAGTACATATTAAGGGGTACTTCCATACAGTACGGAACCCTCCGTGCGCGAGGCCGACTCGTATTTAACCGATTATTTAATACTAAAAGTCACATCACAGATAACAAATCGGGACGTGTTCGCTAATCTCAGGCCGACTCAAAGGTGACGTCCACAAGTGGTATATTATTCAGAGAAAAATCGAACCAAGATGATATATACATCATTTGAAAGCTTGTTAGGTATATGGGCTTCCCAAAAATATTTAATTTAGATTTTTTCACCCCTCCAATTTTTTTTAAGTGCAAAAAATAAATTGTATGAAAAATAACAATACAGCTTATTATTTTTTCTAGTTTAGCAATAATAAAGTGCTTCTACCGTTATTTTACATTCCGTAATACCGTTATGTTGCATTCGTAGCTGATTCTTCCACATTCATGTCTTAATTTGCTATAATTAATAATTATAACCTACCAGTGTGACCAGTTAGTAGGTACAATGTGACAAAAAAATCACTTAAAAAGTGTGTCTAATTGGTAAAAATGCTTATATTAAACAATTTGGAGTTTACTTAATGAGGGCTGCTAGAGATAAACTACCTATTGAGCGAAATATATTTATTTATTCTAATAAATTCAAAATTAATTTTATAAAAATCGGAGGGGTCATTTTTGGTTTTAACTACTGTAATAAACTCAGAAAAATACGAACTTTCTCGAAATGTAACGAGTGTTGTGGTTAGAATTTTTGTTTATTATTATACCAGCCTCCATACATTTTGTGGACATGTCCTTTGGTAGAGTTTATGCAAAAAGAGTAAAGTCGTAGGTGAGGTCGCCCGTGTGCCATTTTACTAATTTTGTTACGTTGACTACACTGCTCTGTCATTGCTAGTACAACTAAAAGTGTTTGACACTTGGTACCTAGACACCAATTCGGTTTTCATCAGTCTACCAAGTAGTCGGTGCCTTGGCTGTTGATTAAAATATTATTGTTAGTTCACCGTAACGCCACGACGGTTCTCTTTTTGCACAAACTCTAATGACGGCGTCTATGAAGGTAGCTACAAACTGCGCAAATTCAGGGACAGATTTAGAGATCTGGAGGCCTCGTAACAACAAAAAAGTGGAGACCCCTTGGCCAGAAATTATTTTCCAAATAAAATTACAATTTTTCAGTCAAAATTTCCATTGCACAATTTATTGTCAAAATAAGTAGTTTCTTTCAACATTTAACTCACTTTTATAGATTATTTTTGAGTTTGGAGACACCTATTATAAATGCAATCAAATAAATAACCAAAATCAAGAATTAACTACATTATCTCCTAAATTAATTTTTATTTTTAGCGTTAACGTAAACGAATGAAACCGAGCTATTTTCAAAACCCGAATTTGAGAGATTTTTTTCGAAGTCTCTATTGTGGGGGCCCCGGGCTGTAACCCCAGATGCCTCTTAAATCCGACCCAGGGCTGACTTAAGAGGCATCATTACTGGTCCCAAGGCGAGACGATTACGTTACGATTCCGATTAGTGTGCAAGTTTCATGCAAAGAATACTAAATAATATATTTAACCTAATTTGATTATGTGTGCTATGACCCTTAAAAAGGGCAGAAAACCACAACGCTTGTAAACGTAGCTAAAATATTGATTTATGACATATCGTTTAGTTGAATCATAGAAAAATAATTGCCTAAGGTTAGTAAAAAAAAAACTCGAACAGATTTGTTAATAAGCGTTAAATTAAACTTCGGTAACTGTAAACCATAATACATTGTTTGAGTTATGTAGGAATTGTACTATTTTAGGACGACTACGTCATACACCACTTTATCATAAAAATCAATGGTAATTTACATATTATCTATCTGTTTTAGAAATTTCATTTTTCTAGGTTTCATTTTTACCTATACCTCAAAATAAATTTCAATTCTTAAATAAATAATATTACTCATCCATCTCATCACTCAATGAATTTCTACATATTATGTAGATTGAAAAAAAAAGTAATAGCATTTTAATAGTTTTCCTGCATTTTGTAGCTATCGCGAAAATGTTTCAATCTCTTTGCGACAAAGAGCAAAAATAAGAAAATAAAATAGCGCGAGCGCTGCGAGCACGATTCTGTTTATCTAAGTGAGTGAGCCTGAACCGAGCTTACATAATCGTCATCATCGACAGCCTCCTTAATCCCACTGCTGGGTATAGGTCTCTCTCTTATGGTGCCATCTGCCTCGGTCCTGTGCCAATCGTGTCCAGGCTCGAGCCGCGATTTCGATTATATCGTCGACGCATCTTGCAGCCGGACGATCAACGCTCCGCTTACCTTGCCTCGGCCACCATATCTATGACAGCTTTACTCCACCTCTCGTCACTTCGCCTCGCTATGTGTTTTGCCCAACTCCATATCAGTTTCATGACTACGGTACCAACGCACGTCCCGAACTTCAGTTGTTCTGATCTTGGAGTTTAATGCCAAGCATGGACCTCTCCATGGCACTCTGTGCAACTCTGATTTTATTCACAGCCTTATGTGTGAGGCCACGTCTCGGCACGTCATGGTGGGCAACACACACCTGATCATAATACTTAAATATTATCTTTGCAAGCTTCCAGAATATTCAGTTTAATTAATTAACTTGTTTTGGCATTGACTTCACCGTTATTGACTCTTCACTTAAAATAAACCTCATGTTGATTATGACGCCATGATATGCTATTAAAATAACAGCCGTTAATCAGAACCGCCATTTTAGTCGCTAAATAAACGCGAAAATTAGCAAGTTATTAATTTCGCAACTGCTGAATGAATCCGCGGAAAAACCTATTGAGACAAAAAATAAACTGCAAGGCGTTCACGCCTAGCATATTATAGAAGACATGTTATTATTTATGCGGATTTGAAACCGGTATGATTTAATTGTCCGAAATATTTAGGAAAATTTTTATTGGGACGTTCACGTGATGTGTGTCATAGTTTTAAGTTGTGGCGACGCACGTTGCGACGTTGTTCTTTATTAGCCTTAGCTAAGCGTTGATAATTTGAAATGGCAGTGTGCAGGGCAGGATAGCACGGATGATCGATGATCAAAGGGGCCGAATATTGAAGACCACATACTGGCAAGTGCAGCGTAGAATGTCTATCCACAAGGTGGACAGTCAAACTCAAAAGCATAAATAAATAATTTGAAATGTGTGTATGCCTGGAGCACTCATGCTCGCCAAGAAGTTCTGGCGTGCGGCGGCGTCGTGTGGCGCGTCGTCCTCTTCCCTCAAACATGGTCGAGGGCGACGGCCGGCACACGCGTCACACTCGTGAACGGGTGCTGCTCGTGGGAATCGGACTGCGCTCCTAGTATACATGCAACTTAGCTAATTCGTTTTTTAAAATCATCGTAGTTTAAAATCGTATTTTAAATTTTTTATTGGATTTATTTTAGCGTAGAGTCCTCTTGTAAAGCCTTTAGTTATAAGTAATATTGTTCAATTTTATTTAAAAAAAATACCTATAATTGTATATCTTAAAAAGCACGGACCCTGAAGTCTGTGGAGTGTAAGGTAAGAACTTACTAAAAAAAAAAAAACTCAAAAGTAGGATCGCTTTGGATGCAAGCTGACTGGTCTTATTGGAGATCTGTAAGACTATCCTGTGGCTGAAAAGAAAATAATCGGCTAACTACGAATCGGACTCGCGCGCAGAGGGTTCCGTACTGTAGTGGAGCCCAACTTAAATATTTATTTTATTTTAATTATTTGTTATTAAAGTGAACATACAACTTATTATTCTATGAATATTTGAAGCATCTACCTGTTACCATTATTAATATCGAGCGAAAAACAGCTAAAATTCAGGTTTGTTGTATGAGAGTCCCCCTTAAATATTAACTTTATTATGTTTTTAGTATTTGTTGTTATAGCGGCAACAGAAAAACCTCATGTGTGTTGTGGATTGTGAATGTCCCTCTTTATATTTGTACCTGCCCATGAGTGCGAGCTTTTATTACTCTACTAGTTTTTATCCGCGGCTTCGCCCGCATGATATTTTTATTTTTGCCGCAATATCATTATAATTTATAGCCTATTTGTTATTCTGATATATAAGCTATATTATTGCAAAGTTTCATCTCAATCCGTTCAGTAGTTTTTGCGTGAAAGAGTAACAAACATCCATACATCCATCCTCACAAACTTTCGCGTTTATAATATTAGTAAGATGATTGTATACTCTGTGGTCTTATTATAAAAGCTCTGACATTTTGACGTTTCGTTCTCTTTCTCCTGTGACCTGTGACCGTGCTCGTATTAAGTTATAATATATTGATAGCGAGTTAATTAAATAGTATGTGCCTTTAGCCATCTTGTATCACAATATTGTGGTTAATAAACTTAATCTTCTTTCATCAGTCGTTTTAGTTAACCCTGGGTCCCCTAAACCCATCAATGTGTGAAAAATTCAGCTTCCTTGCTATAACTGTTCATGAGATACGGCCTGATAACAGACGGACACCGGAGTCTTAGTAATAGGGTCCCGTTTTTACCCTTTGGGTAAGGAACCCTAAAAAGCACGTCTTTTCATGAGTTAAGGCTGTATCTGATAATCATTCAGGTATATACTTATATTTTTTTCAACAGTCGTGCTTTTGTAGCTTATTCACTAGCAAAAACTAAATAAAGAAGCTGGCTTTATGCATTTTTAATAGCTTTTAATAATGATATTCAAACCTGCAATAAAGTTTAGTAATTATGATAAACTGACCTGATAAATCAAATTTTTTGCTGACTGCTCTGGGCAAAAAATAAACACGTGTTTAAGCATGTTTTAGAAAAAGTTGCTATCACGCGCTTTATTGCTTCGCTGTCTAGGTTTTTATTCTGACGTGTGCGTATTAAAAACGATCGGGTGGATTTATTGGTCGTTTGCAACGTATAGCATATTGTGTTGTACTTATAAATTTCGTTTTCCTCTGCCCCATGAATATTCCTCACAGTATTTATTGTAGTTATAGTGAATTTATCTTTGCTTCTTCGCTCTGGGAACTAAAAGCGATTCTCATATCCAAAAGCTATTACTCAATACAAGACTTCCTAGACGAAAAAAGTTTCGACACGGCAAACTAGTAAAAGTAAAATAAGACATAATACTTAGCTAACGTTCCTATTAACTTAGTGTTTAAGTTAATTGCAATACCCTAATACAGGGTCCATAAGTACCTATGTAACTCTAGGTTTATATAAATGATACATTTATAAATTAGACTAAGAGAATATGTATTTATGGTGCAATAAAAACGATTGAATTGAATTGAATTGATCTTGCTGGCTGATTGCTGATCAGTGATTACCCGGTTGGGGGTCTTTTATGCACGCTCCTCTCTTTACCTTGTGGAGCGCGTGTAGTAGATATTGGGGAGGGATGGTCAGAGTTTCTGAGCTTGTTTGGGATTATGATGGGTTAGTCCTTTTATGGCTCAGCCGCCTTCTGCGCTCACCAAGTCCGGTAAGCTGTAGAGACCTCAGAGGCCAACAGCATTGTTATTAAAAAAAAGATGGGTCAGTAGTTTCACTTTAGGGCTTCGACTACAACGTCGTTTACCGTTAGGCGAGTTATTGGTAAAGCGCGGATTTATTAGAATAAAAACCGGACAAGTGTGAGTCAGGCTCGCATATTGAGGGTTCCGTGCGAATCCAGAAAATTTCACAAAATTGGAAAGTAAGTTGTAACCATGTAAGTAACCATCGACAAAAAAGTTTTTTTTCACTTTTCTCGTCATACATTGAAAATTACACATTTTAAATATAATTAAAAACCTGTTTTAGCATGTGCTAATGAAGTTCTTTTATATGATACCTTACATGATACGATTTACTCACATTGAATTTTGAATCTATATTTTGTGAATTTTGAGGCCCTATTTTTTGTGATTTAAATAAAAATGTACAGTTTCCAGATTTATTCCTATATGTGTACTCTGAGACAATGCTTCTCGTCAAATTTCATAGTCCTATGTCAACGGGAAGTACCCTGTAGGTTTTGATTTTTGTGAGTGTCGAAATATGCGGTTTTTTACGACATAAACGGCTCCAACTTTTTTAAACAATAATTGAGAAGTTTTTCTTTTACACAACTGCAAGAGACCATAGATATACGTATACAGTTTAAATTTTAACTTGATATCTTTACGCGTTACCGAGATAAAGAGTCTTGACATACACACAGACGGATAGACGGACAGACGGACAACAAAGTGATCCTATAAGGGTTCCGTTATTTCCTTTTGAGGTACGGAACCCTAAAAATTGCACGGGTCCTCCCGCATCCTAGAGTCTTCTTTATCCACCTCATGTAAAGTCAACATTACATTTAGGCCGAACCAAACTTGGGAGCTGTGATGTTATGTGTACCGTCTACGCATAACCCGATTCATGCGCAGCCGTTAAGTGAGCTTCCGTCAGCAATGGATTATGCGCAGCTTGTAGCTAATATCACAGCCTTCAAGTTGTTTGATTCGGCCTATAAAACAATACATTTTTCTAGGGTGGTCAAAAGTAAATAAATAATAATAATAAATATTTTGGGACATATTACACACGGCCTCTGACCCCAAACTAAGCAAAGCTTGTGATATGGCTGCCAGAGACTGATATACTACATATATTTATTTTTAAATACATAGTTATATAGATAGTAACTAAATAACACTCAGACACAGAGCAAACACTTATGTTCATCACATAAATATTTGCCCTGGGTGGGGATCGAACCCACGCCTCTTTGATCCAGAAGTTAGGGTGACTAACCACTGAGCCACCTAGGCAGTCAATAGACAGCTGCTTTCCATCGAGAAAATCTCAAGCTACTTAGGTACGCTAATATTCAAATTATGAAACATAGTAACTCTACCCGGGCCAAAATTATACAATGTGTTTGTCTACCGGTGTCGGAGCCTTAAGCGGTGACATCTAAGGCAAATTTTGAACAACTTTTACTATGGGACCAACTCTGGAAACAAAAAAAAAACTGCTGTTCCATACAATTTTTTATAGACTTTCGACTAAAAGTATGGAAATGCTGTTTTCAGAGTTGACCCCACAGTAAGAGTTGTTCAAAATTTGCCATAGATGTCACCGCTTAATGAATGAATGAATGAACACTTTATTGTTAACACTAATATACAATACAAAAAAAATACATAGAAAGGAAAAAAAAACAAGCGACATAAGCTAGTGCAACAAAGGGCGGCCTTATTGCTTATAGCAATCTCTTCCAGGCATTATAGCAATCGCGACACCGTTAGACAAAAACACAATAAGCCCGATGCAGAGGCGCCAGCGTAAATTAATTAGCAATGTAAAAAGCGTTCTCTCTATCGAATGCCTAAAGTGAAAAAGAAACAGAACTATGCTATTTAGCTAATATAGTTACGATAGCGCCACTGTAATCGGGCTTATTGTATAGCTTTGGCTTACTTCTTGCTAACTTAACTACAGAAAGAGTTCTACAAAAAGTAGTCATTACAGTCGTCGGGCTTTCTTAGGGCCCAGAGAAATAATATGATAATCCTTTTATCCACCTTTATTTATTATATCCCTTTAAAATATATTCGCAAACGATTATTATCACTCACGGAAACGATTTTATAAGATCGCGAAATATTTATGGTAATTAAAATATTGGTAGCCAGTATTACGTAACAAGTCATGTCGACTACAAAGTGATTGAAATATGGAGTCAAAACAGTTGTAAAAAACAAATTTAATATACATTGTAGATAATTATAATATTTTTATGTACCTACTTGGAAATTAAACATAATTACATACACTGAAATAAATGCCATCATTGGACAAATGCATTGAGATGATTTTTTATTTTAGCGTTCATCTAAGTATGATTAAGTTTGTAGGTAAGTAGGTACATGTGCACTAGTGGTCAGCAAAAAGCGTGCTCCTAAAATACCTATATTTTACGCTACCCAGTGACAAGATGAGTAAATTGCCTTTTCTGTTATTATATTTCGAGAGTAAGGTACATTCTAGGTAAGCTCGGTACACCTTAAATAGCATCTCTATTTAAGATCACGAAAAATATGGTCAAACGCGAACCTATTTAGAACAAAAAAAACCGGACAAGTGCAAGTCAGGCTCGCACACCGAGGGTTCCGTACAAATCCAGAAAATTTCACAAAATTGGGAAGTACGTTGTTAAAGTTTAAAAACTCATCATCATCATCGACAAAAGTTTTTTTTTACTTTTGTCGACATTCATCGAAAATTGTTAAAATAATTAAAAACCTGTTTTAGCATGTGCTAATGAAGCTCTTTTATATGATACCTTACATGATACGATTTACGCACTTTGAATTTTAAACCCATATATTTTGTGAATTTTGAAGCACTATTTTTTGTGATATAAATAAAAATATACAGTTTTCACATTTATTCCTATATGTGTACTCTGAGACAATGCTTTTCGCCAAATGTCATAGTTCTATGTTTTGTGAGTGTCGAAATATGCGGTTTTTTACGACATAAACGGCTCTAACTTTTTTAAACGACAAGTGAGAAGTTTTTCTTTTACACAACTGCAAGTAACCATAAATATACGTATAAATTTCAACTCGATATCTTTACGCGTTCCCGAGATAAAGAGTCTTGACATACACACAGACGGACAGCAAAGTGATCCTATAAGGGGTTCCGTTTTTTCCGATTGAGGTACGGAACCCTAAAAATAACGTTGGTACCCCTCAAATATACCAAGTTGCAATGGCAGTGAGTGCTCCAAAAAGGACGCCGCTACAGACTTGGCACTTTTGATGAAAACGGATACAATGCCGCCACACAAAACCGCCAATTCGGACCCAAAATGCCAGGAGGTCTTTGTTCAGAATTGGGACTAAAACAACAACAGCTACATTAACGCTGAGCATCTTTTCAATTTGAAATTTAGTCGAAGGGTGCCCAGACTTGATCACTACCGCATTCACACAAGTCCAAATTTAGGGTCTGCCAAAGAGCAGTGTAGCGCAGTGTGCTTGGAATTAAAAGAACGGACTGAGTCCGCAATAGCACACTGGGTTCTAACAATAAGGTAGTTGATTTCGAAAAGCTGCCAAATTAAAGAGGGATTGGGCTGGACACGTGGAGCGGATGCACCCCGATCGATGGGTCAGCTAGTTTAGCATGCATCTCGATCTCGACTCATTCGAGAAGGGTTGGCAAGAAGGGTTTGCGGGAAATCATGACTCGTGGAAGGAAATAGGGGAGACCTTTGCATAGGTATGATAAGTTAGAAAATATAGTAATATTGTCGATTGCTGCAAAGAATAAATTGTTTTATAATCATTGACGAAATCCACTCCCAAATTAAGATATTATTATAATAGACACCTGATATATTTTTTGCAGATTGTATTATTTATTATTAAAGCCTTTCGAAGGTCTCCAACAACACACCGCGCACGTAAAGTGGGACATTGCAAATCTCTTGGCAGCAACGAACGAACATTGAAATTACGGACATGTACAATACGATCTATATTGCTTAATAGCTGAGTATAAATTGTATCAAGTTCCTTGTAAAGGCACAGTACTGACTGCTGACTCAAAATGGTCGCTAAAATATTTGTAAGTGAAAGTTTATCCTGCTTTCTGCTTATGTTACCAACTTGTTCGAAATACTGGATATAAGGTGTTACTTTGCAAAGTGCACAAACGTACAGAATTAATATTATATTAGAGCAGATAACAAAAACAAAAAGTTCTTTGACATATTTTAGAAAAATAGATAGTTTTCTTAGTAAAATATGACTTTTAAAAGCCTTGACTAGAAAAGTCTGAAGAATAATAAAATTGTTTTTTGTATTGAGATGATATATGCACAAAGATGCATTAACTACATTAAGTAAATGGCTACGTAATTATATAGCAGATTAACGATGGAAGTTAAAAAACCTACAAGATTTCGTGCTTCATTGACATTAAAACCAAAATTGCAGTCTTAACTAACTGCCTCATAACATGCAACTATTTTGAACATTAATTTCAAGTAATCCCGTAAAAGTCTTGTAAGCCTAGCGGTAGTAGCGCTTACTTTACAATTGTGAGATCGTTTTACAATCGTGGGTTCGATTTTTCAGTTTCTTACACCTATACATAAACTTTAAAGGCCCAACTAACCCGATATAAAATAATATTAAACATATCATACCTAATATATTGATTTAAATTGTATGAATATTGCTCAATCTTACACATAATTACAAATGTAAAATCAATATTAAAAACATAGCAATAAAATCCATTTTACTTTCAGATGATGTTCGCAGCAGCGATTGCTGCAGTCAGCGCGGGAGCGTACGTTGCTCCAGCTTACGTTGCCGGCGCACCAGCAGCGTACGTTGCCGCTGCGTCCACTGCGTACGTTGCTCCCGTTGCCTCGGCAGCATACGTTGCTCCCGTTGCCTCGGCAGCCTACGTTGCTCCGTACGCTTCTTCGTACTCCGCTCACACAGTCAACCACGCCATTGCTGCTCCTTATGTAGCTGCTCCAGTTCTAGTGAAATAAGAGTACTTACTTTTAGCATAAGGGGTTGGTTTGAGTTTATACTTAAACGGCAACTAGGTACAATAATACTATAATTGTCTTCATGTGGCTCCGTAAATTCTTGTACAGCGTCCCTAGAGGAAACGAAAAATAAGTAACAAAAATGTGCGGAGCCACACAAAAACTATAACGGTTTTCGTTTACTGTACAAACTCATACTAAGATCTTTGGGTTTTTCTAAACGGCGGGCAAATTCTAGGATTCAATTGTTTAATACATTCAAGTACCTTCTCGATAAAAAGTACTGAACAGTTTTATCTTGTTTGTGAATTCGCAGTTGACCCTATAGTAAAAGTTGGTCACAATAATCATGAGTATAATAATACGTATCCTAAAAGAAATTCGCTGTCTATAGATTTACAGCCCGAATTTGTCTAAGAGAGATTGTAGATGTAGTCAAGTAAAAGTTCTAATAGCATAAGTGCTAATATTGTTATTTTTGTCCAAGGCAGATGTTATACAAATAAAAACCTTAATTTAAAAAAAAGATTTCGATTCGTTTTGTCACATAATTTGACTTGTGTCTACGTTCGTACCTATATGTTAGATTACGAGTAGGTACCAAATCACATAACATTAGGGCAAATGGTAGAGAATGGTAGAGATGACGGAGAATGCTCTATAAAACTGCCTTAGTCCCGTATGTGCTTAAGGGAGCGTCATGGAGATCATCATATTAGCCATACGTAATCCACTGAAGCACACCTGGCAAAAGGCTTAAATTATTGATTCACTTGGTGGAAAAACAATTAAAGTCTATTTGCTGTGATAGGAATCAAGCACATACGCCTGTCCTATGGATTTTCAATAGTACAATAAGACTGGTTAACAGTAGTTTGCTTCCAGCGTGTTCCCGGGATCTTGATCAGGTCCCGAATGTTACATGATTGCAAGTACATTATAATTATTATTTATAAATATTGCTTTTTATGATTTCAAAGTCCTCATTTTTATCTATTATCTAAAAGAAAAACAAGCCAAGTAGCAATTTATTCACTTATAACAAGGATACACCCTCTTAGTCATGAACTCATGAAGTTTTTTGGAATAAACTCAAGCGCAAAGTTACGTCAAAGTTTAGTCATAGAATTCAAAACGCGTAAAAAATGATTAATCTTATAAATTAAGCTGGTACATAAGTACTTCAATCTCAAAACCATTTTCGTCGAAACATTCAACAGGATTCAGAAGATTTTTTGTGATATACCTAAGTAGCAGAGATAAATATTCTCTAGTGTTTTAATTTGGCTGTGCCGAAACTAAAATAAACACTTACGCGAACTATAACTTGTGACTTATTGACACTTATGTCATTCTCGGTTCTTTGTTTTGTTAACTTTGTGCAACAAGGTATTTTCAAAATATCGACTTTGGCAGGTTTCGTACTCGCACATTCATTTTCAATTTGAAATGTTTACTGTACTGTACCAGCCTTTTTAATAGTCCACAGCAGGACGTAGGCCTACCCACGAAAGATGATTGGGCCATATCCACCACGCTGGCCCAGTGCGGGTTGGTGAATTCACATACGCCATCGAATTTCTTCTACGGACGTATGCAGGTTTCCTCACGATGTTTTCCTTCACCAAAAAGCCAATGGTGTGAAATTCCATACACAAATTCCAAGGAATTTATTGGTACGGGACCGGGATTTGAGAACCCACCACCTCACGATTGTAAGGCGGGTGTCACTATCTCTAGACCACCACGGCTACGTACTATTTTGTACATACTATATGCCTTAGAGTATAGTAACTACTATATGCCATTATTATTTTTTTGGGATTTTTTTGAGATTTGGAAAAGTTGTAGAATGAAAATTGTTCGTTTTGATGTAGGTACAGAATATGATAGATAGATAATCATTTATTTTCAGTAGGGATAATTACATACATTCGTATACAAAAATATACAATGAGCAACACCCTACGAATCGTCAAAATAACAATTATTAATTATGTACTCAATTGAATTGAATTATTAGCCATATTACAATAAATTAATTAAAATTCGGTATATTACATAAAAATACAATATTACAAAAAAATTAAAATGTCAGAAATATGCCCTTAAAAGGATGCTAATTGATAATAACTGTAGCCAATAACCCTGTATAGGTGCATGCGCAAAAACTAGACGTTTTGTCGCCTTATCTAGTTCCCGCTATAACTGCGGCAGCCAAGCATACTCGTAACTCAGGTTGTAGTGCCATATCGCCTATTTAGCGCTGGCACTAGATAAAACCGTTTAAAAATAGCCAACGCAAGTAAATAACTTGCGTATTTACAAATAGATGCCAATTTTCGACTTTTTTTGTTAAACATCGTCAAAGGCGTGTCTTTGACGTGTTTAACATAATATCTATTGAAAGAAAAATCATCTTACGCAAATATCACAACTATAAAACTATACAACTTTGTTTTTATAAGCGTTCAGAGCTGTCGCTTAAACTATAATTATTTATTAGACGTAACTAATTCAGCTTAGGTCAAAGATACATAATCATTAAAACGATATAACTGCATAAAAAATAATATAATTGCCTTATGTCTATGAGCACAGGGTTATACGGAAAAGGTAAGAACATATAGGCGTTATTCATTAGCTCTAAGCAGCCCAATGAGTTATGGATGCTCGGAGCCTCTCTGCGAGTTCTATTCGGAATCGAGAAGTAGAGATTCTTAAAAGAACTAAAGTCAACTGAGCAATGTTGTTTGACATTGCTCAGTTAATTGATTGACAAGTTTAAATGGTAGCAGGCAGGGCACAACTATTATCTACAATACTAAGGCTAGACGAAATTAAATTAATAACCCTTCCTTAATTTTCACTCTAAGAAAAACAATAATTTAATAGAATTTTTATCACAATTAATTTTTGCAAAAAATAGTATGATCGACGTCAACAGTGTACAGAATTCGCGCATATTTTGCACGGATCGATGTAACATTTTACATTATTGTTGATTTAAATGGCTAAGCCGATTTCGATAAAATTCAAATGGGACCAATTTCAAAGTATGCTCTTTAAAATAAAATAAAAACTTAGCGAAATCGGATGCGTTAAAAGTTATGCGTTAAAATAAAATATACGTCAATAAGTAAAAAAATACGCCACATTTTTTTTTTATTACAGCTTGTCGTTAGAAGTAAAATATGTGAGAGATATATTGATATTACCTACACATATAGGCTAATTCTATGATTTTTTTTTATAAAAATAAGGGTAATATGTGGTTTTCCATTAGGCTTGTGGAAGGAGCCCAATTTTTGAGCCTTTCGAATAAGAAACACTCAAAACAAATTCATATACAATGTGTTTGTCTACCGGTGTCGGAGCCTTAAGCGAATAACATTTTGAATAACTTTTACTGCGGGAACAACTCAGAAAACCCAAAAAAACGCTTTTTCATGTTGTCTTTTAAAAAATCTTATGGAACAGCAGTTTTTTTTACTTATTCAGAGTTGGTCTTATAGTAAAAGTTGTCCGAAGGTGACGTCCACGAGTGGTATATTATTCAGAGAAAAATCGAACCAAGATGATATAAACATCATTTGAAAGCTTGTTATATGGGCTTCCTAAAAATATTTAATTTAGATTTTTTAGCCATCCAATTTGTTTTTAATGCGAAAAATAAGTTGTATGAAAAATAACAACACAGCTCATTATTTTTAAAAAATAATAAAGTGCTTCTATAGAAATTTACTTGCATTCGTATCTGATCCACATTCAACTCTTAATTTGCTTAAATTAAAAATTATAACCTACCAGTGTGACCAGTTAGTAGGTACAATGTGACAAAAAACACTTAAAAAGTGTGGCTAATTGGTAAAAATGCTTATATTTAACAATTTGGAGGTTACTTAATCAGGGCTGCTAGAGATAAACTACCTATTGAGCCAAATATATTTATTTTTTCAAATAAATTCATATTCATTTTTTAAAAATCTGAGGGCTCTTTTTTATTATTTTATATACTACGGGACTAATCGCGTACTAAAATTACGAGATAAATAAATACCTCCTCATCCCGACGTTTCGCCCGAGTTGCATCCACCGTGGTCACGGGTAGACTGGAATGTGCAACAGCTGGTACCGCCAATTCAATTTGAACTTGAAAAATTGTCATTACGACACACAACACTGACGGTATCTAACAATGTCCTTCTACCTACACTAAGCGATTTGCATTTGTTGACAACAGGATTCCACGACGCCGATAACTTAAATCCATCCTCCCGGTTGAAAATTCTAATGTTTTTTGATTTCCACCGCTTCACGAACTATTCTTGAAAAATAGTGTCGATCTGTGGAGAGGACTTTTGGGTCGTGGAGCTCGATCCAATGACCAGTACCTCCGTCAAGCAAATGCTCAGCTATAGCAGACTTCTGTATATGGCGGTTTTAGACTGCCGTGATATGTTCTTTGATCCGTTCAGCAATAGTACTCTTCGTTTGACCTATGTAGGAACTACCGCAGCTGCAATCCACCTTATATACACCAGGAGTCTGAAACGGAATGACATCCTTCGGCGTTCTGACTTGGCCCATTAGTTTGGATAAGGGAGTATACACTGTCTTGATGGAGTAATCCTTTAGCAAAGTCCCCACCTTATCCGTCACTCCTTTAACAAAAGGCATGAAAGCCGGCTGCCTCTCAACGTCGAAACCATGTTTCCGATACCTGCGTCTACCTAGGTCTCGCTTTTTCGGGCTCTTTTTTGTTTTTAACTGTTGTAATAGACTCAGAAAAATATGAACTTTCTTGAAATGTAACTAGTGTTGTGGTTAGAATTTTTGATTATTATCATACCAGCCTCCATACATTTTGTGGACATGTCTTTTTCCATAGATGTCACCGCTTTAGGCTCCGACACCGGTAGACAAACACATTGTATATTTTAACTCTCAGCTTAGTGTACTTTTTCCGAAAAACCCTGAATAATTAATTCTACTCATTTTCCGGTTCTCTGCTTGTAATGGTGACTTAGCATAGAAAAACATAACACATCAATTCTATGAAATAGCATTAAATGAAATCAAAAGTTTACTACGATGTTGTTTATAAACGTAAAGCACAAAACAAAAACCCATGGTGACGTAGTGCGACAACGTTTAACTTAAAATTATGAGGTCATGGGTACAAAACTCGACTACGTATACGTGATATATTTTCTAGTGTGACAGGGACGGTCGAGAAAGCAGTTATTCAGAACTATTTCCTTGTTTTTTTAATATGTAATACTAAATCAAATAATCTGAATGAATAATAATAATGAAGTCGTGGTGGTCTAGGGAGCCGTGGTGATCTAGTGGTAATGACACACGCCTTACAATCGTGAGGTCGTGGGTTCAAATCTCAGTTCCGTACCAATGAATTCCTTGGAATTTATGTACGGAATTTTACACCACGGGCTTTTCGGTGAAGGAAAACATCGTGAGGCAACCTGCATGCGTCCGTAGAAGAAATTCGATGGCGTATGTGAATCCTTTAACCCGCACTGGACCAGCGTGGTGGATATGGCTCAATCACCCTTAGTGGGTAGGCCTACATCCTGCAGTGGACTATTAAAAAGGCTGATACAAATAAAATAATTTGAATTTACGTATACATTATTAAAATTCGTGTCACAAAGGGCCCGCAGTGAATATCCTATAGCTGAAACGGACGAAGGAATGAACGACGAAGGAAAAAAAGGTCACATTACTTTGTTGAACAAAGTAATGTGACCCTTTTTCACCACTTTTCTCACAGATAACAACTTTAACGCTATTTTGTATTTAGACACTTAGTTTTTTGGATCTTTATAATTAAGTTAATTTGATAGGTACTTATCATCGCGTGTGGCGAAAAAGTGACAGCAATACTTTAAGTGTCAGTTAAAACGTTAACGACTTGAAAATTGGCCACGTTATAGTGTTATTCAATTCATCCATTGATCAGCCACTTGACTTCCAATGCTGAACATAGGCCTCCACCTCACGATCTTCAATAAGACTTGTAGGTAATAGTGTAACTTTGTAGCTCGATGATTATAGTAAATCGCGGTTCTAACATGAACGAAATTGGCTCAGGACCGGGATGTGTATGAGAAGAGAGGCCTATGCTCTGCAGTGGGAAATTACGTTCGTTCGTTTCAGCCATAGGACGTCCACTGTTGGACATAGGCCTCCCCTAAAGATCTCCAAAAAGACCGGTTCGTAGAGGCTTGTATCCAGCGCGATCCTGCGGTGTTAATGAGGTCATCTGTCAACCTTGTGAGTGGACGTCCTACGCTGCGCTTGCCCGTCTCCACTCAAGAATTTTTTGACCCCATCGATCATCAGTCCTCCGCGCTATGTGCCTCGCCCATTGCCACTTCAACCTGCCAATCCGCTGGGCTATGTCGGTAACTTTGGTTCTTCTACGGATCTCTTCATTCATGGAAATTACGTGTTTCTTCCTTTTCGTCGAATCTATAATCCTTGACACAGGTACTTTCTTTTTGTGATAAACATTTCAAAAATTGACGCGTTCGCAGGATTTGAACCTGCATCTCTCTGGGATTCCGGCCCAGATGCTTTGTCCAATTAAGCGTCGAATTAGTGAAAGTGTTTATCATTTTTACCAACTACTACATTTGAAATGTTTATCACAAAAAGAAAGTTTCTATACACTTGGTGTAAGAAGCACGATTAAAAATCATTTCCTTGACACAGATATTAAAATAGTTTTTTCCCAGAACTTAGATGGCTTAATTCTGGGTGAAAAATATTTATGGACTACTATATATCCCACAGGGAGTGGCTTCGTAGAGATCTTGCATAGTGCATGCATTCGGTTATCGAGGGCATCAAATGAAGTGCTGAAACGTTAGCGCCGCTGCGCAATAGGGTTATTGTCTAAAACAATAAATAATTTAACAAAAAATGATGAAGATATAGCCCGATAACTTTCTACGTGACGTCACTGCACTGCAAATGTAACGCACTAGTGACGTCACAACTTCAAAAGCCCCCATTCCCAAACGTTGACAAGGTTTATTTTTGTCCTTTAATGTTTGGTTGACAAAAAAATACGTTACCAATATTTTTTAATAATCGAACGGACAAATAAAATTATAATAATTATTTTTATACTCAGTAAACATGCTTATGCACTGCTGCGGTATTCGAATTACGGGCTTCTGAAAATGATGATGATAATGTAATAGTGGAATTCCCATAAAATCTACAATACTCACTACAAAAACATTATAGACATAATTATTGATTAATTACGCAGAACTATGATTAATAACAGAGTAATTAAAACTGTTCACAATTACTCGGATACACGTGATTATTTAGGCATGATTCAAAACAAATTATCTCGGTTATTCAAAGGAATGTGTTCCGGAAAAGCATAAAATCTTTCATCATATCAGCCGTAGAACGACCTCTGCTCAGTTTACACCTCGTATATTATAGATTTCTTATGAGATCGATTGGAAGCGACTTGCTTCCAATCCAACATGATCCTGTCTTAACGAGGTCCTATCCATATTGTACCTAGTTGGCTGGACTATGGAAATCCTCGTCTACGCTTGTCGGCACGTGATTTCCATTTGAGAACTTTATAGCACTATCAGGCACACCACTTTGATTTGCTACTTCATTGACTCGATCGCAAAGAGATTCCGAAAGCTCTTTCCAGACGGATGTAATCCAGCATCCCAACAAGGGTGACCTTGCTTGTTGCCATCCTGTTGCCATTTATGTAGACTGCAGATTTAATAGAAATCATATTACGACCTTTTTCGTCCTTCGTGGACGGGCTCGTATTTCCATCCAAGGTCACCCCTGTTGGGACGCTGGATTACATCCGTCTGGAAAGGGCTACACTAGTAGTTCTGTACTGAACTGTAGATCTCGCGACACATTTACGGAGATGTGTCGCGAGATCTACAGTTCAGTCACGAATTTTTAAAAGCCTTTATCTCGACTCGCTCTTGGCCGAATTTATTCATACTCGGAAATCTTGTTAAAATTTACATATTACACATGTTTACCAAATACTATCGAAATCGGCTGATAAATAGCGTGACAGTAAATTTCTACGTTTTTGAGGGAAATACCCCAAAAATATCAAAAATCGTAGACGAGTAAATACGAGTACATCTGTTAAAATATAAAACCTGTGTATCTAGTTTTGTCGAGATACGTTGAAAAATGCGACCCGTAGACGAAAATCAACGTCTGGAGAGGCGAAAGCAAAATCGTCGTGTCTAAAACGGAGATCTTCGTTTACGCTCGATCAATAAAAACTCACCTTACGTATTATTATTTACGTCTACAGCTGGTTAGATGTAAACAGAAATTAGTGAGGTAAGACAACAATATTGTCTAAACGACGCCGACGTCCAAGGGTCAAGGCACAGATTCTTTGTTTATTCCGAGCGTTAGAACTGAGAAAAACAGTTTAGTAGAATTAACACCTTCGGGAAATAAGATGAATTCGTAAGGGAGCCTTAGTATAAAAGGGCATAAAATTACTCGTAAAATAAAACTACTTTCCGTGTCATCCATTCATTCATAGGACACCCACTGCTGGACGTAGGCCCGCCCTTTGGACCGGTTGGAAGTGGATTGCATCTAGTGCTATACCTAATCTCTACCTACCTATTTCTCAATTTCCTCGTCAGTAGGAGTTTCCTGGTCTTCCTCTTGATGAATGAGACCATATCCACAGATGGTGAACGTCGTAGGCTACTTTTGCCCATAGATATGTGCTCTTTTTTAAATTTTGTTCTAGCCAGGTGAAATCTTTTAAAGCTACCACCGCACCTCGGGGCAGACGGGTGGTTATGTTGGAGTCCCCGCCCATTACTGCACGGTATACCCACCCAATCCCCTGGGTGTTCCGCCACTGCGCTTGGTGTCGGGGCCACGGGCACGCTTTCGCACTCCTCGCCGCGGCACCCGACAGCGCTGGCCCAACTCGGGCCCCACCACGGAGCATTGGCTCACGCCAGAATGACGATGTACCGAACACCAGGCACATTGTCATCCACCACCTGGGATCAACCAGCAATGGGCGTTGGACAGCACCCGTGTCCGACAGCCTTGGTCCCGATGCAACTGGTCGGTTGAAGTGGTCCCGCGCCTGCCACTACGGCTGCAGAGGATAGGAAGAGCAGCTGACGACCGACCGACACTCCTCTTCCCCTGCAGCCCCACCGCCTCCGCCAACACGTTGGCGGCACTCGTTAGGGCCGCTGGCAAGATAGATAGGCAGCGGCACACTCGCCGCCCGTAAATCCCGTCGCCGCCCCCGCCTTGATGGGCTCGGCCGCGGCATCGCGACGAGCGCGACACCGCAGTCCACCAGTCAGTCGACTAGCGACATACTGGCCATTCTCCGCACGGGCTTGTTGAGGCCCAAGACCCGGAGAGGCGGCCCTACCACGTGCTCATCTTAGCTTCACCAGGCTGGCCGTACCTGGCTACTAAGTCCCCCCGCCTCGACAAGGCGAGAACCCACCCGGGGGGATAGCTATGTGCCCTGCCCGCTGCCATTTCAACTAGCCAATCGATAATTTTAGTTCAATTTACCTTGTTCCATTTTTGATACTCTTAAAACTTTTAGTTTGACCCAAGTATGGTACGAAATATTTTATACAAGTTTTATAGTTGTTTTATTATATAGTTATCAAAATTTGTAATATGTCAATTTTAGCTGGTAATAAAATTCATGTCAACTATATAATTTACGCGAGTAATTGTCTTAAATATTTATTATTCTGTTTTTAGTATTTGGAAAAGTTCAACTGTTAAGCTCTTACGGTTTATGAGATACAGCCTGAGGGACAGACAGACACGAAAGTCTTAGTAATAGGGTCCCGTTTTTACTCTTTGTGTTGGGAACCCTAAAAGAGAGGAACCAATACAGAAGTAAATACCACTCACGAGAGACCTTGGCCGCTTATATTTTTATATAGTAACCGCGTTTTTTAAAACCCCTCAAAATAGGCTTAAATCATAAAAAAAAGTCTATACATAAAACACCAATAGGTATTCAGAATTAAGAAACACCTACAGCTGGACATAGGCCTCCCCTATGAATCTTTTACTATGACCGGTTGGAAGCTGCTTGCAACCAGCGCGATCATGCGGTCTTGATGAGGTCATCTGTCCACCTCAGAAGTAGACGTTCTACACTGCGCTTGATGATACGTGGTCTTTGCTCGAGAAATTTTCGCCCTCATCGGCTCCGTGCTACATGCCCTACTCACTGTCATTTCAACTTACCAATCCATAAGAATATGTTGGTAGCTTTGGTTTGGCAGTGAGCCAAAGAAACTGACACCAGGGCTAGTCACCCAGCGTATACGAACTTACTCACTTCACCAATTTATTAGTCTACCTCTGAACACAGGTTCAAGTTTAGTAAAATAAGTGTCCATTAATGGAAATTTAGGAGTATAAAGATCATGGCAAAGGAAGCCTGTGAAGGTAAACCTCCATCCAAGGAAAATGTCGTAAGAAAATCACCTATAATGTTGAAAATTAGAGGAAATTGTGTAAGGGACGAGTTAGGTCATTTTTATATACTCTGTTATCTTTTAGAGAAATCTAGAGACTTCTTCGATGTCGTTTTTCAACTTCCAAAATCACAACATGCGGATTTTTAAAAACTATAATATAGTTATGTATAACTAGCTGACCCAGCGAACTACAGTTGTATGAAAAACTATTATAAAAGAAGTGAAGGGTGTTCTGGGAATTATGATGATGATATTAAATTATGATTTATTTTTTGGGAGCGTACCGTACATAGTACCTATTATAAGTTTGATTTTCAAAAGCTCATTCAAAAAGAGTGCGTCATCGACATCACGATCATCCGGTGTAAAATTGCATTTAAAAAATAGACACAAAAACACTAACTACAGCAGTGCATTGACTATTACGAAAAGATTAACAATATCAAATAAATACGATATTACAAATCACATGATATAAAATACCTATCTGCATGCTTTTACTTTTGCATACCTGTTTAGTTAATTTAACATCAAAATAAAATAAAATAAAAATTGATTGTCGGCAAGCAAAAAATAAAATCAAGATACAAAAAGCGGTAATGCGCCATTCCGGCTCCCTTATCGAAGTTAGTTTTGATGTATTTACCATATAGTTTATTCAAGCAAGATTAATATTCGATTAGTAAATTTTTTTTGATATGATTTGAATGGAAAAAGTGCGTAATATTCTGTAAATATCTCAAGCAATCTTCCTGGTGTCCTGTTGTTCCTGTCCATTTAGAACACCTACATTATTTTTACTTATTTATATATTTACTACTATTATTCCCAGGAAAAACTGGGACGGGCCACCGGTATTAAATAAAATGTAACACATCCTTAGGTAACTCATCGCCATATCCAATGAAGTAACAATAGTTTGTTATGATTCTAGCTCAGAAAGTAGGTAAATAGATGCGTAATGAATGTAATTACATTATACATCGACGATTCTAGTATTACCGAATTATGTTATCGTAATGGCTTACTTACTGTTATCAATAACCTTTCACACTTGAGAAGGCGCCCTACTCTCCATATTTTTCTTAGTCTAGAGCAAAAATAGAAAAATAACGCTTTTTAATATTAGTTTTCCGAATCAAAATTTGATTAATTCCTATTTTCTACTTTTTGGCCGGCGAACCACTGGAGGAGGTATACAATTCGACGCGTATATATATTATTTTATGTATAACCACGCATTACTTTTTTTTAGTAGTCCGATTTCAATAATTATTTTTTATTGGAAAAAGTATACTTCGAAATTGGTCCCATTTAAATTTTATTAAAATCGGTTAAGCCATTCTTGATAAATCAACAATAATGTGAAAAATGCTACATCGATCCATACGATATATTCGCGAATTCTGTACACGGGTGAAGTCGGTCATTCAAAAAATAATCTTGTGTTTGTTCAAAAATACTTTAGTCATAATTATACAGGGACCACCCAAAAACCGGTGATTCAAACAACCATTAAAAACAAATATTACTACGAGGCCAAACCGAAATTCGAGAACAAAATCGTCCGTTTCATACATTTTGTCGATTCTTAGTTGTAGTTTTGTGTGGAACAGCTGAACTTTATTTTCTCGATTTTTTAGTTGGCTGTTGTTTATAATGATGGCCCCTTTCGGCTAAAGAGATGGCAAGCAGATCTCGCGATCCCGCGGTCACTCAGCGCCGAGTAGAGGCAACTTTGTGGCACAAAATTTTTTTAACACGTTGATAGACAGTACTGTCTCGACTGTTGACCTAGCTGTGACGGTACAAATTTTATTCGTCAGCCATTACGTCGGTGTTATATTATAGCACTACTTACGGATATAGGCGTACTGAATGTACGTAAAAACGACGCCCGTCAGCGTAATGTGTTAAGCTCGAAACATACTATCGGACGCGGCTTACGGACGCGTCTGACAGCCGCGATCTGGACTATGAAAGTACACTGAACCGTGCACACTATCGGACATATGTCGCGGACGTCACCTTCGGACGACCTTAAGCGTTCGGACGTCCGAGAGCGATCTGGCACACCGGACGTTTTAAGACTGTGCACATTGCTAAGTCGCGGCTGTCAGTCGCGTCCGTCAGCCGCGTCCGATAGTATGTTTCCGGATTTATATTGTTATTATAGCGGCAAGAGTAATACATCAACTGTCTAGCTATCACGGTTCTTGAGATACAGCCTGGTGACAGACAGACAGACGGACGGGCAACGGAGTTTTAGTAATAGAGCCCCGTTATTACCCTTTGGATCCATTTATCCGTCCATCAGCCATGAGAAGTCCACTGATGGACATAGGCCTCCCCTATGGATCTCCAATAAGATCGGTTGGAAGCGGCTTGCATCCAGCGCAATCCTGCGGTCTTAATGCGGTCATCCGTCCACCTTGTGGGTGGACGTCCTACGCTGCGCTTGCCGGTGCGTGGTCTCCACTCGAGAACATTTCGACCCCATTGGTCATCAGTCCTCAGCGCAATGTGCCCTTCCCATTGCCATTTCAACTTGACAATCCGTTGGGCTATGTCGATAACCTTCTACGGATCTCCTCATTTCTGATCTGAGACCTCGCAGAAAGACGCCGAGCATAGCCCTCTCCATAGCTCGTTGGGCTACTTGGAGCTTACTAATAAGGCATAGTGAGAGACCACATTTTAGTGCCATAAGTTATCACTGGGACAATACACACTGGTCGAAAACTTTCGACTTAAGGCACTGAGGTATTTCGGTATGTAGGTACGGAAACCTAAAAAGTATTAATTAAGTATGCAAAAAAATATTTTTTTAAAATATATTTTTATCATATACCATTTACAACTGAGCAATTGGTTTGTTAACCCCGGTTGTTTTAACCGTTTAGCCATGTCAGAGGCCTTCAGGTGGCTTGAAAAATCTGACACCAGGGCGAGCCACCCGGCCTATACGAACTTACTTACTATATCATACATTATTATACTATTTGTTGACAAAAATGTAACAGCTAGGTATAGCAGTGTATCGAATCACTGGATCAAGCCCCCCGAAACTGCGTTGGCGAAAGTAATGATTTTTGCTAATTGATTTTTGTAGACAGTGAAGTAGGAAACTATATATAACGGGACTAAACTACTATAGTAAGTACCACATTCTTTTGAATAACACTTGATGATACAGTATTACTATGTTACGGTACGCCCTCACTATTTAACCGACTTCTAAATTCTTAGGCTTCAATGTCTGTTTTTTTTCGCGGAGCCGTTTCGCAATGCACTAAATTGCAATGAATGAACAGTGCATTGCGAAACGGCTCCGCGTGCTAGCACTCGCCAACTTGAGAAAGGTCGCCGAATGCGACCGAAACTATAGTCGTTACGACTATCCCTACACGTGAGTTTAGTCCCGTTATATATAGTATAAAATTTGTGAAAACCACGTAAATTTTCATAGTAAAATAAGTAGGAAACTAATGGAATTCATTAAGTTTCCTAGGCGCTGCATTTTTTATCATTTTTGGAACTGCTGCAAAGCCGCAAAGTAAAATATTTTTGATGGACCATGGAACCGTTTTACTTTATTTTTCTAGAGTTCCAGAAGAAAGCGTAACTAAGGTAAATTGCCCCATAAATAAAAATGAAGTACCTATGATATGAACAAAAAAAAACAGACATTGAAGCCTAAGATTCGAATGTAGAAGTCGGTTAAATATTGAGGGCGTACCGTAACATAGTAATACTGTATCATCAAGTGTTATTCAAAAGAATGTGGTACTTACTATAGTGCGTCATTGACTTAACTAATACTTACGACTTGTACTTGGCCTAATAGACCTTTAAGAGCACGGAAAAACGGTACCCGTAACAGTGCATTAACGAATTAACAGTCGCAAACATGATTTATGATAATAGTTATCTTTTATGACAATAGATTATGACAAATTTGTACATATTTCCATCCATACATCAGCCATAGGACGTTCCCTATAAAGGTGACGTCCACAAGTGGTATATTATTCAGAGAAAAATCGAACCAAAATGATATATTCATTATTTGAAAGCTTTATTTATGGGCTTTTCAAAAATATTTAATTTAGATTTTTTTATCCCTCCATTTTTTTTAAAATGTGAATTATAAATTGTATGAAAAATAATAATACAGCTCTGTATTATTTCTAGTTTAGCAATAATAAAGTGCTTCTATCGTTATTTTACTTGCATTCGTAGCTGATTCTTCCACATTCATCTCTTAATTTGCTAAAATTAAAAATTATAACCTACCAGTGTGACCAGTTAGTAGGTACAATGTGACAAAAACACTTAAAAACTGTGTCTAATTGGTAAAAATGCTTCTATTTAACAAGAATGGAGGTTACTTAACCAGGGTTGCTAGATATAAACTATCTATTGATCCAAATATATTTAGTTATCCTAATAGATTAAAAATTAATTTTGAAAATATCGGAGGGCTCTTTTTTGGTTTTAACTGATGTAATAGACTCAGAAAAATATGAAATTTCTCGAAATGTAACGAGTGTTTTGGTTAGAATTTTTGATTATTTTTATACCAGCCTCCATACATTTTGTGGACATGTCCTTTCCAATAGGACCCGTTGGAAGCGGCTTGAATCCAGCGCGATCTTGCGCTTTTAATAAAAGGGGGAACCGCACCATAATTTCCGACGACAAAATGGTGATCCGAAAATATATAGAACCCGTATTCAAGTATCAAGTATCATCAATTATTATTATATATTACGGGACTAATCGCGCACTAAAATTACGTGATAAATAAATACCTCCTCATCCCGACGTTTCGGCCGAGTTGCATCGACCGTGGTTACGGGTAGAGGTCTACCCGTTGATTAGTCGCGTAGTATATAATAATGATGTGTTCAAATCGCGAAAGTTTAAGAACAACAAGTATCATCAAGATTCGTAGAAAAATGTGACCTGTAGAAGAGAATCAACATGACACATTCCGCTCATTTCGTTCGCTCAGACAATAATAAGGAAATACCTATGTCTTGCAGTGGACGTATAACCCTTGAGTTTAGGATAAATCAGCAACAACCTCAAAACAACATGCCCAAAAATGAAGCCTGTCAATTTTTTGCCTCTTACAAAAGGTTTTCAAACAACAAAAAAATCGTCTTCACTTACTAACCTACAAATTGGAATAAATAACAAAAATGAGTCCAAAATGAATAGGTATAGGGGTCAATGACCTCAGTTAGTCATATCAACCACAAGTACTTAACTAACTATCACAATGAACTTTAAAGAGTTTTTGCCGATGATCGGGGTCGTCAGATTTAACAAATTAAGTATGTATTAAGTAAGTGTAGGTGCTGACCCGCGAGTTAGGTATTGTTACCGACTAATGTTTAATGGGTAACTATTGCGGTAGATACATTTAAAAAGATCTACAAAGATTTCAAAACTATCATAAAGTTTTTTAAACTCAGATTCATAGTTATGTTTTTAAAAAAAAGTTAAAGTAAGTAAGCTGTATATTGTAATACTGTAATTGATCTTAAGATATGATGAATTTCATCAAAATTTAATTTCGTATGTAAAATAAAATGTACACTTAAATATTAGTAATAGATTTTATTTTGCATACTTATGCATATTTATATTGCAAAAAAAAGAATTTCATTACCTACGAGTATATCAATTTGAAAACTATCAATATAGTGATGGGATATTTTTTTTGGAATCCCCCAAATGTAGTAAATGCTTAGCATATTTAATCGCAATTCATAAATTTTGAAAAGATTTTTTTGTTCATTGATCTAACTGAAATAATATCCACACGATGGTATTCAAAAATTCAAAATTCAAAATAATTTATTGTCACAAGATACAAATTATACAACTTCTACATTGATACACTATTCCCCGAACTGGGTACAACAAAGCACCCGTATCTTGGGGCCTAGGCATTCTCGCTATGTGCATGTAACAACAGAATTTATTAAAATAAATATTTAGTGATTCAAGTCTGGCAATCACATTGACGTTGGCAAGGCGCCGTTTTAACATGAATGAATGTGGCCTAGAACATGCACCACGACATAATTTTTCTCGACTTGTGCACAAGTAACAAATAATTATTATTGCCGTGGAGACGATGGGATGTTGGGGCAGTGAGGCCAATAGTTTGATTTCAGAAATAGGGCGCAGGCTAAGGGAGATAACCAATGACTCCCGCTCTGGCTCGTATTTGGTGCAAAGGGCATCGACATACAGCGGGGCAATGTGGGCAGCATTTTGGGCTACTTTGCACCAGGGGCCTTATTTTGTAAGCGCTCTGACGTTCGGCTTCGCTTTTTCTCCTGCTCGTGCCAGTTACTCACACCGCGAGAGCGAGCGGGAGGAAAGGCGAAGCCGAACGTCAGAGCGCTTACAAAATAAGGCCCCAGGTATGATCGCATGAGTTTAGTTTTTAATTCTAAGATTGAATTTTGAATTTTGATTCTTAGTAAATGCCAACTTCACCATAACTCTGTCTCGTTTTGGTACGTCGATAAAACTATTTAGTGGTGCGTATGCTAGCCCGGCAGGTCCTTTGCGTAAGTGTCTTCACATTGCGCGAGCGCACCGAGTGTGAAATTTTTTCGATAAATTGCACAGGTTTGCTATCAAAAACGATTTACATAGAAATTCTATCTCTGGTAGATAGCTGTAAGGATTTTTTATAGATTTTCATAAACTAAGCTGGTCGACTCTGGGAATTATTTTCCTGCTCTTATGTATAAGTTATCTCTTCCTTTTAGTTTTGCGTAGACGCTCTGGTTTCGTGTTCTACTTTCTTAATGTAATATTGAGATAAAATTAAATGTTTATAATAAATTGTTATCTCTCATGACAAGGGTTATAAATAGTTTGTACTTTTATTAATGAATGAAATTTGGTGCTGTTGCACTGACTTAGTTATGACTAACCTGGTCATAACTAAACCTTAACGAAAAATTAAGCAAGCTTTCCTGAACTTTTTTATTGTCTGATTAAGCTATAAATTATTTGTTCCTTTTCTAAGTTTTTTAGGCATTATGCATATGCTTGTAATTAAGGAAATAATGTCTTACCAGTGCAAGTTCGACGCATAAAGCTGTTTACGAAATCCCAATAAAAAAACCGGACAAGTGCGACTCAGGCTCGCACACCGAGGGTTCCGTACAAATCCAGAAAATTTAACAAAATTGGGAACTCGTAAGTTGTTAAAATTTCTATATTATAACCATTTTTTTTTCACTTTTCTCGTTATACATCGAAAATTACACATTGTTAAAATAATTATTAAAAACCTGTTTTAGCATGTGCTAATGAAGTTCTTTTATATATGATACCTTACATGATACGATTTACTCACTTTGAATTTTGTACCCATATTTTGTGAATTTTGAGGCCCTATTTTTTTGTGATTTAAATAAAAATGTACAATTTTCCGATTCATTCCTATATGTGTACTCTAAGACAATGTTTTTGCCAAATTTTATAGTTCTATATCTACGGGAAGTACCCTGTAGGTTTTGATTTTTGTGAGTGTCAAAATATGCGGTTCTTTATGACACAAACGGCTCTTAATTTTTTAAACGATAACTGAGAAGTTTTTCTTTTACACAACTGCAAGAAACTATAAATATACGTATACAGTTTAAATTTCAACTCGATATCTTTACGCGTTCCCAAAATAAAGAGTCTTGACATACACACAGACGGACAGACGGACAACAAAGTGATCCTATAAGGGTTCCGTTTCTTCCTTTTGAGGTACGGAACTCTAAAAAATAGTCAAATTAAATTCGCTAAGCACTTTAGATTTACCTACTACGTATTCACAATAAATAAGTAAGTACCTAAGTTCCTATGGATCAGGTGGCTAGCCAACGTGCCAGATTTTTTATCCGCCAGAAGATCTCCGACTTTTACAAACGGTCAAAACAACCGGGACTCACAATTTTACGTATCATCCGAGCCAAAGTGTTGTAAAAGCTACCCGTGGACAGGGACACCCATCTGAGCACTGACCGTGGCGTATTTTGACAGATAATTACAAGAAAACAAAAAAGAAAGCGCCAAAGCTCAGCGGTCTTCACTCTCCCAGCTCTACCTACGTCACCAGACGAAACACCGCCATAAGCACGCATATCAATAAGTATAGATGTCTCACTGATACGAGATAAGTAAAGTTTTTACATACGAACGTCACGATCGGCAGTTAACGCGCTATATACAGCGGTACGCACCATCGCGTAGCATTTTAACTTGGAGAGCGCAAGACACGCGTGTGCCGAAATAAAAATTTGCGGGACTTGGTGAAGTTAGTGATCTTTTGCAGTTAGTGAGTTTTGTGGGTTACTGTGTTATTTTTGGAGAGATTTTGGTGAGTGAATTGAAAAAAAAATATTATTATTAATCAAAATTATAACATATTTTTATTATCTTAAATCAGTCATTTATTTATATTACTACCTTATAAGTTTTTTACAATAGAAGTAATAAATAAATAATTAAATATTTTGGGACAGAGGCCGTGTGTAAGAACACACGGCCTCTGACCCCAAACTAAGCAAAGCTTGTGATATGGCTGCCAGAGACTGATATACTACATATACTTATTTTTAAATATGTACATACTTATATAGATAGTAACTAAATAACAACCACACACAGGAGAAACACCTATGTTCATCACATAAATATTTGCCCTGGGTGGGGATTGAACCCACGCCTCTTGGACCCAGAAGTTAGGGTCACTAACCACTGAGCCACCAAGGCATTAAAAAGATGAAATTTACTTCGCATAGGTGAAATTTACTTTCCCATATTTCACAATATTGATGTTTTTTTAAAAAAATAAAATTTCTTTGTCAATATTTGAGCCTAAAATGTAATATTATGTACCTAAAGTTAATTAAAATAGGTCATTTGTTTTTATTTTATTTATAATCTCGAAATATATAAGTTCCTAAATACAAGAATTACACTTACACATAGTCAATCTTAAAATCTAAACACATAACCCATCTCCGACCGTACCCGGCGCTATCTCTAATTGTATCCGAATTGTTGTATCTCAAAATTAATATAATTATTTTGAGAATTTATTGGAGCAAAAGATAAATTTTAACATTATTTTTTATAAAACTATAAGAACATGACTTTTATTATTTTTAAAATTCTTTTTTTTCTGAAAGTATTTATGGTTGAACTGAAAAAAACATTTAAAAAACATTTAAAATTAACCTACTTAAAACAAAAACTTAATTAAACGTTTGTTTAATATTATCCATATATATTAATTGTCTTTTATTCTTTATTTTTTATAATTGTAGGTACATTAGATCTACCAAATTATTACTATTTTTAGAAACCATCAAGAATAATGAAAAAAAAATATATACCAATATCACTATCGGTGTAAATAAGGACCTCTATGCAATATGCAATCTAAGATATGACCTTAAATTACACGGTTCTCGTTTAATTAGTTACTATTATGATAATAATAAGGAAAAAATGCGCACGTGAATGATTATTTATCCACTTTAACTTACAAGTAATTCAAAATAAATACTTCGAACTCTTGTTAAAACAATATAGAAACAATTTCGATGTCATGTAAGTCGTGTTTGTTCCGCCATAACCTCGTCATAACGTATTTTCGTGTAAACAAAACGACGCAAATGGATTTTTATGCGAATGCTTTCATCAGCTAACTTGCAAAATACACATTGTATAGATTGCTAATCTTTTAATCATCATATTATTTACAAAACTTAAATAACATAAAAAATATACTAAAATAACCCATCTAAACTAAAATAACCAACTTAAATAACTAATCTAAACTTAAATAACTAAGCTAAACTTAAATAACTAAGCTAAACTTAAATAACTAAGCTAAACTTAAATCACTAAGCTAAACTTAAATAATTAAGCTAAACTTAAATAACTAATCTAAACTTAAATAACTAAGCTAAGCTTAAATTACCAAGCTAAACTTAAATAACTAATCTAAACTAAATTATCCTATCTAAAGTACTTAAACTAATTAAAAATTGGACACTAAATATATTATATAAAAGGTTTAAACAGTGTACTGCTAATTAAGTAGGTACCTAACTACTTTTTTATTTTATTTTCTTAAGATGCATTTGTTTACGCTGAAAAAAACAGGTATATTTTAAGTTTACTTTCCAGGAAAATTTATGTATTTACGACACTCTGACATATAGGTAAATTGATTAAAATCAGTTTTTAATTTCAGTTTTACTAAATCAATAACTTTACGTAAAATCACGTTGATCGTAAAACAAAATGGTTCACACTAGTAATAAAATTATCTTGCCTTCTCGACCAAAAGTTCGAAATAAACAGTTAATTTATAAGCTCAACAAAGCTTGATTAATCAGAACTAAAATTTAAAATAATAAATCAAAAGTTGACCAGCAGTGGACTATTACAAAGGCTGATACAGTACAGTAAACATAAGTTACCTATAATAGGGAGGTACATCTATTAGGGAGCTACTCGTATGATGCTGCAGACAGACACACATATTCAAATTCATTTATTTGCGGATACGGGTACATTAGGTTAACGTTAATACAAGATAAATAGAGCTCCATATTCTGCCTTTCGGCATACAAATGGCTGGTATTACACAGATACTGTACTTAAAAGTTTTAAAAGAGTTAAACATTTTGGATAAAATGCGAAATGCTAGAGAAGCCTGTTAACTGTTCTACAATCGAGTCAATTAGAACTATTTACACGTCATAAGCTGTGATTACTTAATTATAATATAGAGATACAAAACTATAGATTGATATGAAACTAACACAATTTGTTTTATTTTATTTATTTCATGTAATCCACAGCGTTACTTAATCTCTAGATACAACGAAATTAATTAACAATAAGGCCAAAACATTACAGTAATTTAGTACAAATTAACAAAGTATACGAGTAATTTTACGACTAATACGACTTAGCAGTAGGCAGGTATTTTAGACGATTTACAATTTACGCGGTGTGTGTGTGTGTGTGTTTGTGTGTGTGTGTGTGTGTGTGTGTGTGTGTGTGTGTGTGTGTGTGTGTGTGTGTGTGTGTGTGTGTGTTTGACTGAGTATGTTTGTGAGTCTATCTTTAATTGTCTTCAATTGAATCATCACTGCAACCAATACATATAATAATAACACCTAAATGTTTCATCTATTAATTAACACTATATATCTAATAGAACAAAGTCACCTTTTTGTGTGATTTTCTGTGAATTTACTTAGATTCCTAAACTACACAACAAATTGCAATGCGGTTTTCCCTCTAGTTTAACATACAACCACGAAAAGAGTTTTGTCGACGTGTAAAAAAGTGACAGATAACTTCACTATAACTCTATCTCGTTCTGACACGTCGATAGAATTATTTCGTGGTGAGTAGGATACTAGCACGCGCTATTTTTTTAGACTACTCGTAATTATATATAACATAATAAGCATGTAGCTATGTATAATGCATTCGTAGCCCAGTGAAGATAAGTTTGTATGAAGGTAAGTTAAATTAGATTAGTATAAACAAAACTTTATCCTCCTTCTTCAACAGTCGTTTAAAAATAGAAACGTTTCCATTACAACCGAACAATAAATCTATAAACTTAATATTAATTTACATAATTACGAAACAACTTGACCTCTTCGCAAATGATTGCCACGAAGCTCCTAATAAAGCTTTCGGAAGTATAAATATGGCATTAAACGGAAGGAAATATAAAAACACTAGTAAAATAATCCAAATACAAATATATCCTTGCACCTGACATTGATTCTGAGATTCAATGCAAAACAGATTATGTAACTAGTTCTGACTCACGGATTCGCTCGCTCAGCGTACGTCCCGACGACACGGCGACGTCTCAAGGTAATTTCATAGTATTTTATTTTGTTTGTCACATTAGACAGTTTAAATATCTTATATCATAAATATATTCTGTGATTCTAGTTCTTATTCTAGTTCTTCTTTTAGAATACCTAATGAGAGACAAGAGAAAAAAGGTAAAAGAAATGTAAGACGTGATCACAGCAAGACAGCGCCACAAAACGCATATAGACACTAATACATAATTATGTAACCGACGACATAATATGGGACCTACAAATCAAATGTCTCTCAGCAATATAGCGCACAACACTTTAAAAAAAAGTGGTTTTTAAGAAAAAATTTAAAATAGAAGATATCAGATGAACGAAATGTAAAATAATATCAATGTTATAATTATGTGCCTTAACGTACCGTTGTGATATTCATTCATGAATTATATATTTAAGTTATATTTAAAATGTTTATTAATTTATAAATGATAATGTAGAAATAATAATGTAGAATAATTTAAAAAAAAAATGTTGTATGTAACATTTTCTCGTTATTTATTTTTATCACTTAAAGTATCTCCATTTAAAAATATATAGCTGTTATTTTTACTAAAATATGTATGTCACTAAGATAAATTTTCGAGATCGACATGATGATGATAGAGAATATAGATAGAGAAGAATTTAATTTATTCTTAAAAAAGAAATAATAAGCTATACCTACTAGCTATCTGTTCCTGCATAGTAACAGTTACAACCAGTACACTTAATATTAAATTAAAAATATAACTGGTAAACATAAGTTTAACTCTTAGTAAAAAAAACTTGCCAGGACGTAGAATCAAATTAAAGCTTTATAATAAATCATAAAAATTACTTGTATTACCTTGATATTGATCATAGTTTTGTTTTCGTACTTAAAAACGTTTTGGCATCTATATAATAAATAATTAATCTATGATTTCCTTAAGATTTTTTTTTAAACATGTTCACCATCGCGGGTAATTCACCATAAACAGCAACAAAATCGATACTGTACTGTATTGTACTTTTGTAGCCTTTTTTAATAGTCCACTGCCAGATGTAGGCCTACCCACGAAGAGTGGTTGGGTTATATCCATCACGCTGGCTCAGTGCGGGTAGGTGGAGTCAAATACGCCATCGAATTTCTTCTACTGACGTATGCAGGTTGCCTCACGATGCTTTCCTTCACCGAAAAGCCAGTTGTGTTAAATTCCGTACATAAATTTCAAGAACTCATTGGTTCGGGATTTGAATCCGCGACCTCATGATTGTAAGGCGGGTGGCCCTACCACTAGACCACCATGGCTTATATCAATAATAAATTGGTAATAAATAAATAATAAAATAATGCAATACTACTATAAATCAAGCAAACTCAGACCACTGAAAAGTCGTGCAACTGCAGTGCTCCCCCTCCACCATTTGGTGAAACATCTGCTCCCACAATGCCCCTTAACACCTGCAGAAAGCGATTACTGGTTCAGTTTTTGTTGCAACTTAGATGACCAGATTCGACTTAGCGTCAAGTCAACCTCGAGCCACTGACAGGAGAAGAAAAACTACAAATGCTCGCGGTCACTGCCTGTTGGCAACGTGCCCATAAAGCCAATCGTCCACCGCCAACTAAACTAAGTGAGTTTAGCTTAGCTCGCATAGTTGAGCCAGTTATTCATGTGCGTCCACCGCAAACTATGCCAGATGTATGAAAAACTGGCTCAATCATGCAAGCTAAGCTAAACTAACTTAGTTTAGTTGGCGGTGGACGATCGGCTTTATGCTGGCAGCATTGTATTTACTAGTAGACGTTGAGACAATAATAAAATTGTTTTAATTGATCGAGGCGACAGCAAATATCTCCGTTCGCGGTGATTTTGCATTTCGTCTGTCTCGGTCTAGATGTTGGTTTTCGTCTACAAGTCGCATTTTTCGAAAACCCTCGACAAAACTTGGTACACAAATTTTTATCGTCAACGATTTCTGGGGTATTTTCCTCAACAAGGGAGGAAATTTGCTATCGTGCTTTATATCTAGCAGCCGATTTCGATAACAATTTGGCAAGATTATTTAGGAGTATCTAAATCCTGATAAGATTTGTGAGTACAAACCAAATCGGTCAAGAGCGAGACGAGATATTAACTTAAAATTCTAACCTCAATTTGCTTAAAAGTGACGTGTGACGTTTCTAATTCGTGTCTCTAAAATGCCAATTTCGCTTAAAATAGCTAAATTGAATAGATTTAGTCGGTTTTGTTCGTTCGCTATAAAAATTTGATTTTGACGTTTCTAATTGGTGCCACTAAAATTAGATTTAGGATATTTAGGATTTTTAGACGTTTTTAGACAGGTTAGCTAGTTAGTTGGTGGCGTCAAAATCGACTCCAATATAGTATAGGCTTATAAAGGTTAAGTTTATCGCGAGATTTACTGTTCTACGAACAGTTTTATAAACTACGACTAGTTTTATAAACTATCTAAAATATACCTACATACAAACGTACAGCGTCTTTATGTAAACATTCTTAATTAATGCAAATTTTATGGTATTTTAAAGCGAGATTACAATATGGCGCATATTAGATTTGATATCCATACTAGACATTAACAATGACCTAGTAAGAAAAATCTATGAACACCGGATATTATTGTCATTATACCAGACCTAAATTAATGGAAGCTTACCAAATGGGTTTTACCTTCCGACTTAAAGGTACGTTCTTTTATAGATTTAACACTGAGACACGACCACAACATTAGCATATAAATTGGCGACATGCAAAATAAACTTTTGCAGTGACTGGGCTACGATAATAATTGCTCTGATAAGAAATCAAAGCATATGTAATGTTGACTATATCTTTGCTTGACATCAAGAAGGACGTGGTCAAACGTAAGTGTTATCTTGATTAAATAAGTAATTGTTTTTGACAAAACATTCAATTGTAACAGTAAAGGCCAAGAATAGGACCCTGGGTGGCCCCAACTAAATATTTATCTTATTACTGGATTTGATTTCAATATATAACATCGAAGGAATAGTAAATATATAGCTATATAAAATAGATAATATTAATAAATATATATTTTTCGTTATGTAAAGTAAAAAATATACAACAACCACGTCAGTTTTTGACACACGAACCACCGGAGGAGGTATACAATTTGACGAGTATATATATATATTTTTTTTTCAATGTAGAACCATGCATAACTTTTTTCATAGTAGTCCGTTTTTTTTTTTATTGAAAATAGTATTCTTTGAAATTGGTCCCATTTAAATTTTATCGCAATTATCTGAGCCATTTTTGATAAATCAACAATAATGTGAAAAATGCTACATCGATTCATGCGAAATATTCGCGAATTCGGTCCACGGGTGAAGTCGGTCATGCTAATTTTTGCAAAAAAAAATCTTGTCATAGTAAAATTTACCAAAACACATGTACCTATACAAGTACAGTACATCATACAATCATTTTAGTTTTATCTGGCATATAAAAAAAGTCCATTAATTAATTAGCATCCTCTTAGGAGATTATTCTGTACATGAAAACTAACAACTTTTGTTCTGTAAAGGCGCAGAACAAAAAAAAATGTTGTTCCATAGAAAAATATATTTTTGAGTTTGGACAAAAGTTACAGAACAAAAGTTGATAGTTGTGATGTACAGAATAAGCCTCTAAAAGGATGCTAAATGAGTAGAAACCGGGTTATTTCTAATCAATTAGCATCCTATATGATGATAACAACAGTAATGTTAGCAAATATATGAAATACCATCTAGTACTTATCATCATTCTTAAGCTAATAGGTAAATAAATAAGTAAATTATAGGCCATTGACAATCTCTATGTCAATAGACAATCTCTATGTCAATAGACATACCGATACGACATGCGCGTGTAAGTAGCTTAATGTAAGCTTAACGAATTTGTTTTAGTAGAACACTGCACTTTCCAGAACCCGTTAAATAAAAATATTTATTTCTTTGTTAATAATTACCTATCTCAATAACTAAAATCACTTTTTGAATGGACGTTACGCATAACCGAATTTTGTCTAGAATTTTACCTACGTCTGGTGTGAATCCAGCTGTTTTTTGTTTAGCTATAGCTTTTTATTATTTATTGTTAAAAGTTAGGTTTTATTGTTATTAATTAGCAGTTTATATTCTTATATTAGTATTTTTATTTTGATGCAGTTGACAAAAAAAAAAACAAAAGACACATATTGCAGTGTTGCAGTTGCAGTGTTCAGTCAGACACACATACACACGCACGCACATGCACACCCTCTCATACATCAAACATACTGACAAAAACATGCAATACATACAGGCACGCTACACATAACAAATGTACAGAATAGGTTAGTTAGGACCTACCTTTCAACTGCGGTAAATTTGTAAATTTCAGTTAGTGCTTTTACTTCTTGTCCATGTACGAGTACCTGTCTGAATTGTAATTTTTTTTCGTTTAGTTAATAAGTACTTAAATTGAATCTCTATTGTTTGATGTTTTTAGGTTAGGTATTTATGAATAAATTATCTTATCTTATCTATCTTATCTCATATGCATATTATATTATTTATATTCATGAAATACAATATTGTAAAATATTTTTGGTTAGTTTTGGTTAAGGCATTTCTTTCACCTTTTTTCACATATAACTCATAACGGCTTCAATGACACAATGTAATTAAGATGTCGCGCTTGTATCTACATAACGGGACAAAACTCACTTATTTGTTGAAGCCTATTAAGCACAATAGTACAATATAAAAATATCTTCTTAGAAGAAAAAAAAAGTAAACTCCCAAATCCGAATGAGTAATTCGCAAAGTTATAAAAATCGTAGATAAACGAGGTTTATACGCTATAACCTATTACGGTACTTGCTATTATTGTTTCTGTCAGTTATTTTGTAAAGTTCCACTGGTCATTGATTAACAGCTTCTGTCTAATGATATTCATGTGACGCCATTCTCCAACCGGATCATATTTGCTGTGACACACACTGAAAAAGATTCTAACTAGTAGTTCTTCGAACAATAGATCTCAGGACACATATCTGACTGAATCTTTAGAAGCCTAAAACTCAACTCGCTCTTTACCAATTTGGTATGAACCAAAACCGTAAAAGTAAGTAAATTCTTAAAGCCTTGGTGTCAGTTTTAAGAGTAAGTATATTCCTAAAGCCTTGGTATCAGAGTTTTAAAAGTAAATAAATTCGTAAAGCCTTGGTGTCAGAGTTTTTAGGCCCAATCGGTAAAGAACGACAGAGAGAGAGAGAGAGAGAGAGAGAGAGCTCTGGATATTAAACAATTTTGCCTATAATCTTGCCAAATGTTATCGAAATCGGCTGACAAATAGCGTGACATAATTTTTCTCCCTCTTTTGAGAGAAATATCAAACCCGTTTTATCAAATATCACCAACGAAAAATAAAAATTCCAACTTAGAACCTGTGTACCAAGGTATCGTTGAAAAATGCGAACTTGAGAGGAAAACCAAAATCTGGACAGACGTAAGCAAAATAACCATGTTAAAACGGAGATCTTCGCGTTCGCTCGATCAATAAACTGCTATAATTATTTTTCGCAAAAAACAGCATGACCGACTTCACCCGTGTTTGGAATTCGCGAATATTTCGTACAGATCGGTGTAGCATTTTTCACATTATTGTTGATTTATCAAAAATGGCTCAGCCGATTTCGATATTTAAATGGGACCAACTTTGAAGAAGAAAAATAAGAATTATCGAAATCCGACCACTATGTAAAAAAGTTGTGCGTGCGAATTGAATACCTCCTCCGGTACGGTTCGTCGGTCAAAAATAGGGTATTGTGGCACGAAATAGCAGGTCCCGATTATTTTCAACCGCATAGCCAGTGTCAAAAACCATCAGACACCAAAGGCAATTGTAAAAAAATTACACAAGGGGTAGCCACCCAGGCTACCGTAGAGATGGCTTAAATTAGGTATTGTGTTGAGATGAACAGACCTCTCAATAGTCCACTTCTGAAACTAAGTCTACCTACGATTGGGCTCTCGAACGCCATCGAGTTTTTTTACGGACTATCTATGCAGTTGTATAGTGTTCTAACGATGTTTTCTTTCACCGAAATCCAATGTTGGGGAAATCCCAGAAAACTGATAGGTACGAAACTGGGATTTAAACGGCTTTATTTTGGTATACATTTAATATTAAAAAAAAATTCGAAAAAGACTGTAGAGCAGACAAATTTTGTACATACATTCTTTGTAAACGAAACGTAACAATACTCGTACCAAATTGCATAGATATTTTTTTTATAATTTTTACATCATTTTCTTTTTAAATAAGTAAGAAAATAATCTTATTGGAGATTCATAGATAAGGCCTATGTCCAGCAGTGAACGTGCTATAGCTGACGGATGGATGGAAGAAAATATTAGCAAAAAATAACTTGTATTGTGACTATTTAGACGTTATAGATAATTTACACCATTCTTAAACTTGGATGAATGAAATAGCTCTAACTAGGTGATAATTTTCAAACTGCTAAATTTGACTATAAGAGTTTATTTGGATTATTTAGAGGAGAATATTTTAAGGCTAAGCACATAGACTGCAGTTTGTTTTTCTTATAAGTTTTTATATGCACGTCAAGTTAGAGGTTACTAAAATGTCAAAAATAATACATTTACTTCTTACTGTTGTTCTAATGAATAAAATAAAATGGAATGGAAGATTTAAGATTTATACAGGATATAGACATACAAGGTATTGTTGAAATTTACATATGACTGACTAGCTGCGCCCCGCGGTGTTACCCGCGTTAACCTGAGATAAAAAGTAACCTATGTGTTAATCCCAGGTCTAAGCTACCTCCATACCAAATTTCATCTAAGTCGGTTCAGCTGTTTGTTCGTAAAAGAGTAACAAACATCCATTTATACAAACTCACAAACTTTGGAGTTAATAATTTTATACAGGGTTATTTCTAATCAATTAGCATCCTTTTAGGGGCTTACTCTGTGCATTAAAACTAATAACTTTTGTTCTACGACTTTTGTCAAAACTCAAAAAAAAAATATTGTTTTTCTATAGAAAAATATCGTTCACCCGCGACAAAATGTATGGAACAGCTGTTTTTTTTTAGTTTTGACAAAAGTCGTAGAACAAAAGTTGTCAGTTTTGATGTACAGAATAAGCCCCTAAAAGGGTGCTAATTGATTAGAAATAACCCTGTATAATATTAGTAGGATTAGTATGATATAAGTAGGATTGCTATTGGTTAGTGTGAAAGATCCTGTACTTAAATACAATGTGAGATAGTCAAAGTCACTGGTTTTTGATTACATTAGTTCAAACATAGCAAGTTAAATTGGCAGTGGGCAGGGCAAATAATACGAAGGAACTGATAACCGCTGGTGGAGACCTTCCTACCGAAATGCGCAGCGTAGGACGTTCATCCACGAGGTGGACGGATGACCTCATCTAGACCGCAGGATTGCGATGGATGCAAGCAGATCACATCGATTGATTAAAGTCAAATGAAGTAATCATTGATTTTGTAATTTAATTTAGCGGCCCAAAACAAATTGTATTACATGGCAAACAAATTATAGGTACTAATGATAACATTTTACAATGGATATTGCACGAATACAGTTAACAGATCATAACAAAACAACACTTTACTTAAATTCAATTCTAATTATTTGTCTTAACTTACGCTGTATATTTCAAAATTAACAATTTCAAATAAGTCAAATACAGTTTGATACTCATAGCTTTTCACTAAGTTGCCGTGTCGAAGATACTCGTACCATGGAACCAGCAAATACAAAAATTACACACACAGACAATGAGGATGAAATATTTGATTTTGAGTTTGGAACTGTAAATTGAAGCTTTCAAATTCTAACCAACTACAATTTTTGCCATTTCGGCGCAGCAAAACTGTCTAAAACCGTTATGAACTTTCGAGTACTTATCTAAGTTTGTTTACACCATATTTTTGTATCCATTCGTTCATAAATTAAACGTTGGCAAAACTTCGACGTCGATGTCAATCAAAAGACGGCGACCTCGCGACAAAAGATCCTTGCTGAATGGAATTTACCGTTGTTTTGGCAATGCATTAAAAGAAACGTAAGGAAAAAATCACACTTGTAAAAATAGTCGCGTTTGGGACCGCTATTTAGTTAGCCTTAGGTATATGAATAGGTACGAGGAAGTATATACTCGTACAGGTCGCCGCATATAAGTGTAGTGTAGCGCTGAGCGAAGAGTGGAGTGGATGACTGTGCATGGGTTTAGTGTGGCGGTCACCATGCGCAGCCATCCCCTCCACACTACACTCAGCGCTAGACTTACGTGCCGCTACCTATATGACGGATGCGCTCCTTTAGCGTGCGCTGTGCGCAAATTTTCTTGCAATTTTCAATTCACAACCCAGTTTGAAAGAGTAACCGTTAAACCGAAGATTATTTACTTAAATAATCAAAGCCGATAAACATGCTTTTGGATAATATATTTGAAGGATCATACTTAGTTTAAAGAAACATAAAGCCCGATTACAGAGGCGCCAGCGTAATAGCAACGTAAAAAGCGTTCTCTCTATCGAATGCCTAAAATGAAAAAGAAACAGAACTTTGCTATTTAGCTAATTTAGTTACGCTGGCGCCTCTGTAATCGGGCTTATAGTAATGTTTGTTTAAAATAATTATAAACCTACCTAATGACAAGTATAGGCCAGACATTTTTTAAGGAAATAATCGTGACAACTTTCAACATGAAGTCTGATGTTGAAGTCAATAAAATACGTATTATTCATTCTTTTTACAAGCTTTTATTTAATTTGATATTGATGTACTTATGTATTTAAGATGTAAGTTCGAGTGGAATCTTGCAAGTTAAATCTGATCAACTTTCCGGTTTCCGATTGATCTAAAATTTTGCAGGCATATGTATATCGCGTGACAATGCAATAATTTGGAACCGTGGAGCTGATCTGATGATGGAGTCCGAAGGTGACCATAGGAACTCCTGTACTAAACAAGATAGACCCGCAGTGTTTGAGCTCGTTTTACTTGTCTTGGCCAGCACTCTGCTACTACATGATATGCGGGATCTCAAATGCTTGTTTTAAAATATATATATATTTTTACAACAATTTATTTAGTTGATTTTTACAGCAGTGTCGGAAAAATATAGTTGAGGTGTCGTTTTTACGTCAAGATAAGAAAATTTAGCAATTGGCAAATTATTATTAAAAATTAAAAAAAAAAGATGTACTGCCGTTAGCCTTTATGTTTGTATAATCAGTTCTTACTATAGCTATACATTGCAAGATATAAAGGGTTATTCATAATCAATTCGCATCCTTTTAGGGGCTTATTCTGTACATCAAACTAACCACTTTAGTTGTGCGATTTTGTCAAAACTAAAAAAAAATGTTATTCTTTAGAAAAATATCGTTCACCCGCGACAAAATGTATGGAACAGCTGATTTATTTTTGAGTTTTGACAAAAGTCGCAGAACAAATTTGTTAGTTTTGATGTACAGAATAAGGTCCTAAAAGAATGCTAATTGATTAGAAATAACCCTGTATAAAAATGCGCGTCGACGCAACGTTCGCCTTAACTGTGATTTTATCGTAACCCACAATGACGTCAGTAAAAGCAAAGAAGATATAATAATACTACGGTAAAAGCTCGATGTAGAGCGACGGATGCTAATAATTGAAATATGACAGGAAGCTGTTAAAGAAAAGTAATTTAGCTATAAAATTAACATCAATTAACTCCATCATCAACATAGTGCCAATTTTGAAAAAAAAACATAACCTTTTGCGTGTAGATGAGAATAATATTTCAGACTTTTCTCCGCATCTTTAACTAGAGTTCGATAAAAAAAACTATGACTTGAAACTTTTGCAGCTAACGCACTGGAAAAGTGGGGACGCTTTCTGTGTTGCAACAGTTCATAAATCATTTCATTTAATAGGCATAATAATATATAACCGTAAGACAAGAGGTAGTGACACCCTTACAATCGTGAGGTCGTGGATTCTAATCCCTGGTCTCGTACCAATGAGTTCTTTGGAATTTATGAACGGATTTTCACACCACTAGCTTGTCGATGAAGGAAAACATCGTGAGGCAACCTGCATACGTCCGTATAGGAAATTCGATGGCGTATGTGAAACCACCAACCCGCACTGGGCCAGCGTTGGGCTATATCTATCACTCTTCGTGGGTATGCCTACGTCCTGCAGTGGACTATTAAAAAGGCTGGTACAGTAGAGTACCGGCATAAAAATAAATTTGTGCAGATACATTGTTCCAGAGGCTCCCAAACTAGTCAGACTGTATATCAGGAGACAATGGCTTCTCTTGTTACATGTTTGTCACAAAAAGATTACAACGCAAATAAACAACTAATATTATACAAGTGAAAAATGTTAAAGATAGTTAAATTCCAAGAGAAATAAAAAATTGCATGCAAAAAAAAGTCGACGATGACCTCTTACCATCATACGAAATATTTACCGTTACTTTGTACGTAGATTGTAGATACGTATTTCCATAATAGGTGTCTCTTACATAGTTAGACAAGAAAACAATAAAATAAGCTCATGTGTTGATTTTTACACATCAACAGGTCACATTTTTACACCCTAGAGTTCAGTTAACCATTGTTACTCTACACGTAGAACCTGTTTTCCATTGTTTATTTACTTAATTGGACTAAGCCTTGGGCTTGAACTTGTCTGCTTAATTGTTTGACCTTAGTTATAAATTGTTTGTACATTGAGTACACTTCCAGCATAATTACAATTTAGATTCTTCTCTTAAGCAAATCGACAAATAATACAACGCCAATATAGTTTTAGGATAAGGAAAAACTTCACGAAAAACCTAAGTGAAAACTTAATGAAATATTTTGAATGATAGGTTGGACTAGATATAAACAATTTTAATCAAAGTGCGATATACGTATGATGAAAAATAATAATGGAAATTATATAATTTAATCGAAAAGTTCTCTTTTGGGCTCTTTTGCGCCGGGTACGTTTGGAGATGGGTTATGTGTATAGTTTAAATTTCTGTATAAATTATTACGAGAGAGATAGATTTCTTAAAAATTGATTTTGAATTAAATTTTTGTTATTATTTAAAAATAAACCATTACATCGAAAAGTCTGAAAATAGGAATAAAAATTTTGAAAGTGGCAGAATGCATGAATGCATTGAGTGCGTAATGAAGAAAATCCACGGAGAAAAATATCCTAATACGTAAGACGTCAACGTGACAGCTTAATTTGTAAGTATGTTATTTTGATTATGCGAATATGTAACCGGCTGATTTAGATCAATGAATTTGGTAATAAAAAATGTAAATTAATTATTGTGACAGGTTTTTTAACTACAAAGATTATGACGTGCCTACTCGTAACTTCTACGTCAAAACGTTATCACAAGTTTTTCAAGTTTTTGGCTCTCGAATACCGAGAATAATTATACTTTGTTTAACGCAAATAACTGGACTTGAAAAGGTAAACCACAATTTTAGTGTGAACGAACCAGAAGGAACAAATTAACGCTTCCAACGAACGAATTAACGCAAGTTTAGATAAAAAAAATATCTATATTATTTTTAGTATGCTTTACCAACTATTTGAGATAAAAAGTTGGTTTGATGTTCTGAACGTCAGATTGTGGCCTAAACCAGCATTTTAGTCACACAAAATGATTATTCTATTGAGGAAAACAAAGCATATTTTAAAACGTCGATTCGAAACTGTAACTCGATTATTAGCGAGCTATCGAAAACGTACGAAAGTTTCTTGGTAGAGATTATAATTAGGTAAGATTACTGAAGGTGAATTGCCAGACGACACATGGAATTGAAACGTAGTATTTAGTTTTGAATAAACATAGGATAGTTTAACGTGCTATGGAGAGAGCTGTGGTCGGTGTGTGTCTGCAAAATCAAATAAGTCATGAGGAGATCCGCAGACGAACCAAAGTTACCGACATAGCTCAACGGATTAGCAAGTGGCAGTGGGTAGAACCGGCCTTGATGGTAATCCATAGTGGAGGCCTATGTCCAGCAGTGGACGTCTTACGACTGATGGATGGATGACTGAAGGTGATGAGCTTAAAAGGTCATTGCATTAGTCTCATAAACGTGGTCAGCAACGTGAGGCTTGGTTAAATATACAGATTACATTTTTTAACACTAGATCGACCATAATTTGGTGTTTTATTGCCCTGTTGCCTATAATTTAATATTGTTTCGCGGTTGTTAACGAATTAAGTAATATAACATGTTATTATTTTGATAACGTTTGTGAAGGAAGTTTGAATGGTTTTACTTTTTATTCACACTTCTTTGGTTTCTCATTCAATTGTTTGTACGTTGGTTCATATAATAACTGTATACCATATTATACATGTATATAATTATAAAAAAGCCTGATCCTCATGAGGACATTTTTGGTTATCGTTGTAGGTAGGTAATCATCATTAAAACCAACATTTACTATGATTCTAAACCCGGAATCGTGAAAAAAAAAACAGTTTTTCCAAACGAAAAGTTCATCGGCGCTCGACAAGCGCGAATAGCTGTCTTTTTTCTCGTTTTACAATCAGTAGCTTCTAAGTGACTTACAAAAACTTGGACACCTATGTTATGCAAATAAAACAAAATATATACTCATATAGATTAGATATAAACGATGCTTAAAAATGCATAAAGATCAAGAAAAATAACATGAAATGGTTACAGAAAAACGAGCAATTGAGTTAAATAGAAACAGAAACAAATTAAAAATTATAGACCCAATACTAAGAATAAACAATAATAACTAGCGATCACTTTTAAATAAGCACATTTTGTAATCAGACTAGTAAATATATTCTACAGATTTTATTTTATAAATAAGCTAGATTGACAATGAAATGGCCCTGGCCTGTACTGGCGATGCTGCACTAGAAGAAATACTATTTAATTTTAATTTATTTAAAATCTTTGCAAGGTGCAAGTTAAATATGCATACTAAGTACTTGCTACGTGGTCGACCAAACTTCGATCGGCGCTACACGTTTTGTTGTGATAATAAATCGATGAACGCCAGCTATACGCACAAAAAAGCAAACTCATTGTCACTTTCCACCTGAGCTAAGCAAAGTTGTTTCTTTTTTATTTTTGTGCATTGTTTTGTGAACACAAATCATAATAAATTCAATGAATTAAACAAGTGTTAAGCGTGATACGCTCGCAGGATTTGAACCTGCATCCCTCTGGGATTCCGGCCCAGATGCTTTGTCCAAATTAAGCTAGAACGCTGTACTACGAACTCGCCAAATTAGTGAAGAGCTTATCATTTTACTACCAACTTCTACAGTGTTGGAAGTGTTAAATAGATTTATCACAACTACACACTTCCTAAAAATTTTCAAAGACACATGAAATATTTCATTTATGATGTCTACTTGGACACATTAAAGCTGGTCTCACACCGACAACTGAACTTGTTTTTAACCAAACCAAAAAAAAAATTAAGTTCAGATTAGGAATGGACTCCTGAACTTGCAAATGGGTTTTATCCAAGTTGCTTCGTGTAATATTGCCTTTATAGTTTTTAGCACATGGTCAATTTTACACTTAAACAGAAGTTTTGATATCATGCTAAATAAACCATAAAACCAGTTCTGGTGCGCAATCATTTTAATAATCTTAATTTATGCTTTGTTGAAGCGCCGCAACAAAATGCCTTAGTTACTATGTAATGCCGTAAATCAAAGTATTCATCGGAAAAGATAAAATCTTACTCGTAGCTTGAGAACTGACATGATTAAATTGTAAATCTACTTGTTTGAATAATGTTCAATATTTTTCTAGTTGTTGTAATGTCAGAAGAACAAAATCTGATCTATTACTTTGGCCTTAGCGAGCTTGATAATTTTCGGCATGCGTAATTTTTGGCAACTTTAATTAATATTAATCATTAATTTTATTCTTATACATATATATGACATATCATGGAAACCTTGACTGGATTTCGATTCTACAATGTAGAGACTTAAATTAAAAAAAAATGTGACTTGGGGAATGTTTTATGCCACGAATACAAATACTATTCGTGGCATTACTATCCGTCTTACCACAAAAGTTTTACGCACGCTTTAGTCTATGTTTAACAGTACAAGTTGTACGGTTAAACAGTGTTCAAAGGATGTTTAAATCTTTTGTGTTAAGGCAGCTAATGTAAATGTACTTACGTTATATTTTTACGATAACGATGTGCGAAGTACCAGTATAATCAAAGAACACTACTGCTAAGCTAAGTATGCTTTAGTATCATAAGTTTTTAAACGGTTTAGTAAGTTTTTTATCGGTTTTATATAATAAACAAATTCTAGACGTAACAATCTATCAAATATGAGCTTAAAATCAAAAGTTTTAGCCGAACTATTGCTAAAAACGGCTGATTTTTGAAATTGTGTATCATTTTTTTAAATTTATTTACCTACGCTTTTTTATTTAGGCTTACGTTTGACTACATTTTGACTGGCGTTAAGCTGTTATGCGGTCTAGGGTGTAGCACGCTTACTACTTACAGAAACTTATCAGATTGAAACTTATCATCTTAAAAAATATTGAGTAAATATTATTTGATGCTAACATTCAGAAATTGAAATAGGTATCAACTACAGAATATTGTTGATTTATTTTATAGCAAACAGGCCTCATCTATTGTTAACAGAATTTATGAATTAGCATACAATTGTTATCAATATTGTAAATTTTGTAAGTGTCAAAAGATTTTTTATCAATCGTTCGAAACCGTTGATAATTTTCTAGAATGTTCAACCGTTCTATTGTCACTATGACAAATATTTATGCAAACAAGACGAAACAGTAGTTTTGCATAAAACTGCCAAAAATTCGTGCCTTATACTGAATAATACTGAAGCAAAAAATACGCGGATGTCTCTAAAAATAATATTAATTCTTTTGACAAGTACCTACGTCGCTAAGTACTTACGTAGCAGAAATCACGTAGTTACTTTGTTAGGAAACAGTTATTTGAAACTTAACTGTCGATGTTTTTTAGGGTTCCGTACCTCAAAAGGAAAAAAACGGAACCCTTATAGGATCACTTTGTTGTCCGTCTGTCCGTCTGTGTGTATGTCAAGACTCTTTATCTCGGGAACGCGTAAAGATATCGAGTTGAAATTTAAACTATATACGTATATATATGGTTTCTTGTAGTTGTGTAATAAAAAACTTCTCAGTTACCGTATAAAAAAGTTAGAGCCGTTTATGTCGTAAAAAACCGCATATTTCGACACTCACAAAAATCAAAACCTACAAGGTACTTCCCGTTGACACAGAACTATGAAATTTGTCGAGAAGCATTGTCTCAGAGTACACATATAGGAATAAATCTGAAAACTGTACATTTTTATTTAAATCATAAAAAATAGGGACTCAATATTCACAAAATATGGGTTCAAAATTCAAAGTGAGTAAATCGTATCATGTAAGGTATCATATAGAAGAGATTCATTAGCACACGCTAAAACAGATTTTCAATTATTTTAACAATGTGTAATTTTTAATGTATGACGAGAAAAGTGAAAAAAAAAAACAACTTTTTTGTCGATGATATAGTATTGAAATTTTCTGGATTTGTACGGAACCCTCGGTGTGCGAGCCTGACTCGCACTTGTCCAGTTTTTTTTTAATTAATCGTCATTTGTGTTGCATTGGTTTCATGGACTTATTTTAGCAACCAAGTACTTCCAGACTCAATTAGTAAAATAAAACCTCGTTTACATAGGTAATTTGTACAACAGCAGTTACAATATGGTGAAGTTAGCAAAAAAAAACCGGGCAAGTGCAAGTCAGGCTCGCACACCGAGGGTTCCGTACAAATCCAGAATTTTTCACAAAATTCATTCATCGAAAATTGTTAAAATAATTAAGAACCTGTTTTAGCATGTGCTAATGAAGCTCTTTTATATGCTACCTTACATGGTACGATTTACGCACTTTGAATTTTAAACCCATATTTTGTGAATTTTGAGGCCCTATTTTTTTGTGATTTAAAGTACTATTTTGTGAGTGTCGAAATATGCAGTTTTTTACGACATAAACGGTTCTAACTACTATATATGATAACTGAGAAGTTTTTCCTTTACACAACTGTAAGAAATCATAAATATACGTATATAGTTTAAATTTCAACTCGATATCTTTACGCGTTCCCGAGATAAAGAGTCTTGCCATACACACAGACGGACAGACGAACAGACGGACAGACGGACAGACGGACAGACGGACAGACGGACAGACGGACAGACGGACAGACGGACAGACGGACAGACGGACAGACGGACAGACGGACAGACGGACAGACGGACAGACGGACAGACGGACAGACGGACAGACGGACAGACGGACAGACGGACAGACGGACAGACGGACAGACGGACAGACGGACAGACGGACAGACGGACAGACGGACAGACGGACAGACGGACAGACGGACAGACGGACAGACGGACAGACGGACAGACGGACAGACGGACAGACGGACAGACGGACAGACGGACAGACGGACAGACGGACAGACGGACAGACGGACAGACGGACAGACGGACAGACGGACAGACGGACAGACGGACAGACGGACAGACGGACAGACGGACAGACGGACAGACGGACAGACGGACAGACGGACAGACGGACAGACGGACAGACGGACAGACGGACAGACGGACAGACGGACAGACGGACAGACGGACAGACGGACAGACGGACAGACGGACAGACGGACAGACGGACAGACGGACAGACGGACAGACGGACAGACGGACAGACGGACAGACGGACAGACGGACAGACGGACAGACGGACAGACGGACAGACGGACAGACGGACAGACGGACAGACGGACAGACGGACAGACGGACAGACGGACAGACGGACAGACGGACAGACGGACAGACGGACAGACGGACAGACGGACAGACGGACAGACGGACAGACGGACAGACGGACAGACGGACAGACGGACAGACGGACAGACGGACAGACGGACAGACGGACAGACGGACAGACGGACAGACGGACAGACGGACAGACGGACAGACGGACAGACGGACAGACGGACAGACGGACAGACGGACAGACGGACAGACGGACAGACGGACAGACGGACAGACGGACAGACGGACAGACGGACAGACGGACAGACGGACAGACGGACAGACGGACAGACGGACAGACGGACAGACGGACAGACGGACAGACGGACAGACGGACAGACGGACAGACGGACAGACGGACAGACGGATAGACGGATAGACGGACAGACGGACAGACGGACAGACGGACAGACGGACAGACGGATAGATGGACAGACGGACAGATGGACAGACCGACAGACGGACAACAAAGTGATCCTATAAGGGTTCCGTTTTTTCCTTTTGAGGTACGGAACCCTAAAAATGCACAAAACCCGATACTGACAGTTGCGCAAGAAATGAGTTTTGCGCAGCTCGTCGAACTAACTGCCCAGTCGCCTAGAAGTTTGATTCAGCAGATACGTCATTATCATAGCCGGTATATAACTCTGAACGGTGGGTTCAAAGGAAGTCCCAGACAGTTCCCCGAGATTGGACTATGTGAGACGTTATCCCATATAACGTCATAATAACGGATATCTGCCTCAATGTCCCAGTAGTTAGTGACCTTAATTCCTAGGTCAAAGAGGCGTGGGGCCGATCCCCACCAAAGGCAAGTATTTACTTATGTGGTAAACATACCTACAGGTTTGGTCTATATAAATATGTATTTATTACAAAACTAGCTGGCCCGGCGAACTTCGTTCCGCCTAACAGTCGATTAACGTAGCCTAAGTTACATCAGCTACCTGCCAACTAAAGTCCCATCAAAATAGGTCCAGCCATTTCAGAGATTAGCTGGAACAAACAGACAGACACAAATTGAAAAAAATATTATTTTGGTGTATGTACCATATATCTTAATATAATATATAAATCTCGTGTCACAATGTTTGTCCTCAATGGACTCCTAAACCACTTAACCGATTATAATAAAATTCGCACACCATGTGCAGTTCGATCCAACTTGAGAGATAGGATAGTTTAAATCTCAAATTATAGTCGCAATTTTAATTTATTTAGCCACAGCAACGCGTGGCCGGGTCAGCTAGTACCTATATATTTTCATAATTAGGCATGTTGTAAAAAACGGTTATTTCAATATTACAAACAGACACTCCAATTTTATTTATTTGTATAGATATGTCGCAGTCTCTGGCAGCTATATCATAAGCTTTACATAGTTTAGTGTCAGAGACTGAGTGTAAGATATCGCTATATTTTTTTTTATTCTAAAGTCTCCAAATAAGGAGTCGGAGTCGAGGAAGTGTATGCAAGCGTAATCCCGACGATAAGTTTAAATAAGGGTTCCGTTTTTTCCTTTTGAGTTACGGAACCCTAAAAATAAGCTAACTGTGAAATAATAATGTTAATTACAATGTAAAATGTATGTAGTTAGAGGTATTATGAGATGTGAATTTTTCGTTCATCAAAAATATCTACTAAACAATTATATTTTTCCAAAAAATTGGCTTGACCGACTTCACCCGTGTACAGAATTCGCGAATATTTCGCACGGATCGATGTGGCATTTTTCACATTATTGTTGATATATCAAAAATGGCTCAGCCGATTTCGATAAAATTTATTTTCTCTGATACATCATACGAAATACTCTTTACAACAAAAAAATAACTATTGAAATGTAACGACTAGGTACCTACGTAAAAAGTTATGCGTGGTTATACATATAAAAATATGTACGTGTCGAATTGAGTACCTCCTCCGGGTCGTCGGTTAAAAATAGAACACTTATCCCAAAAGGTAATAGAAGATATCTTTATTTACTTAACTTATAAAACACAGAGTTGTCATTCTATACTAAATACTACACAAAATAAAAAAAAACCTGCCTAAATAAATATGTACTGTACTTTATCAGCCTTTTAATAGTCCACTGCAGGACGTAGGCCTACCCACGAAGGGTGATTGTGCCATATCCACCACACTGGCCCAGTGCGGGTTGGTGGATTCGCATACGCCATCGAATTTCTTCTACGGAAGTATGGTTGCCTCACGATGTTTTCCTTCACCGAAAAGCCAGTGGTGTGAAAATTCCGTACATAAATTCCAAAGAACTCATTGGTACGGGACCGGGATTTGAACCCACGACCTCACGTTTGCAAGGCGGGTGTCACTACCTCTAGGCCACCACGGCTTATATATATATATATACATATATATATATATATATGAAGAAATAAATTTATACTACTTACGTACGTACTTAATACGTACGTACTTAATACTATAAAGTGTATTAAGTACGTATCTATAACTTTATTTTTTACATAAGTGAATCTCACTAAAAAAGCTCTTTTTAAATCTATTTAAAAAAGGCAAAATAAGTTGAATCATTTACGTAATAATAGAGATAATAAATCTGTAGTAATCTTACATTAAGATATCATTACTTCATTTCCCCTTTTATTTCGCAAAAATGACAATTAACAAACTACAAAATGTGTTTAAGAAAGGTTCCGGTGATCGTTAAGTTAAAAAACACAAGATGGGTATTTAGTGAGAATAATAAAATACGTATAGCATTTAATGTGGCAGTAGATGTAATTTAATAAAATAATGATTACTTAATTATGACTGTACACGGCGGTCGTGCAAAAATTATCATTTTAATTAAGTGAGTAAGTTAATCTTACATCAATTACGAGTAAATTACAATTTAAATGAACCAAACTAAACGGGTACTTATAATATTAATGATAAGTATAAGATTGATATAATAAATCAATTTGTTTGAACTTTTGAAGATGGAGGTCAAAAAAGTTTCCTGCGAGTCCAACTCGCAAAAACTATGACATAGGTATGTAGATAGATAATTCACAATGTTTAATTATAAGTATAAAAACTTATTCAGATAATTGTCTTTTTGATTAATTAAATGTAGTTTTCATGTATTATAATATATTATTATTTTATACTACGGGACTAATCGCGCACTATCGACTTTTCGAGTTGCATTGAGTCTACCCGTGACCACGGTCGATGCAACTCGGCCGAAACGTCGGGATGAGGAGGTATTTATTTATCTCGTAATTTTAGTGCGTGATTAGTCCCGTAGTATAAAATAATAATGTATTATAATATAGATTTTAAATAAACCTTAACATTACAGTTTCAATGATAATTTTGACGTGTAAAGTACTCACTGTTAAATTTCGGTCGTGACTTCGTTTTAAAAAAAAATAAGAACCTAGCTGAAACTACCACGAGATTTAATGCTAAAGCTTGAAGTATATTTAAAGACAAAATAAAATGCTATAATAGGCTTTCTTTGGTTTATGCCATTCATCTCTGTCCCTGGTCAATTACATCCGTTGAGCTTTTTCACAACCAAGTGACTATGGCAATGACCCAGGTCAAGGATTTGAAAATATTCATTTGAAAGTAAACTAACTTTTGGTTATTTTCCTTACTTATATCAAAGAATATATAAAAGTTATTGAAATCGGATATACTCTAATATTAAGGATCTGAAAGCATGTTTACCTAATGTTTATTGCTTTCTTTGCTACTCTATCACACAGCAACGTAGTGTCAGAATGACTTATAACTTTTTCTTTTATGCTTTAGAGGTCGAACTGTGATAGGCTAAAATTACGGGGGCAAAGCCGTGGGTAAAAGCTAGTACATTACAAGTGCCTATGTATAAATATCTTACTAACCTTCATCTGTGAGGTATTAATAATACGGAAGACTGTGATAGTAAAATTCAGAAGACAGGAATCAAAAGTTTTTCTTTTATAGTATACTAGCGATCCGCCCCAGCTTTGTATATGTATTAACAATATAAAACCTTCTCTTGAATCTATTAAAAAAACCGCATTAAAATCCGTTGCGTAGTTTTAAAGATATAAGCATACATGGGGACTGACAGCGGGAAGCGACTTTGTTTTTGAACGACGAACCACCGGAGGAGGTATATATTGTTGTGTACAATTCGACGCGTATACTTTTTTTGATAATAGTTCGATTTCAATAATTTTTTTTTTTGAAAAAAGTATACTTTGAAATTGGTCCCATTTAAATTTCATCGAAATTGGCTGAGCCATTTTTGATATATCAACAATAATGTGAAAAATGTTACATCGATCCGTGCATAATATTTGCGTTCTAGCGATGCGCCCCGGCTTCGCACAGGTGTATTATACATATAAACATTTCTCTTGAATTACTCTATCTATTAAAACAAGCTGCATCAAAATCCGTTACGTAGTTTTAAAGATTTTTTTCATACATGGGGACAGACAGCGGAAAAGCGGCTTTGTTTTATACTACGAGTATGTAATGATTCTGTACACGGGTGAAGTATTAGCAATAAATAATTATATACTACGTAACTAGTGAAACGCTACATAAAATTTAAAATATTTCAGGAATAACCGCGTGCCGTCAGAATCAATTTGCGCGCAAGTCTCTCATTTAAAATCGTCTGAATAGCTTAAACTTTTCGTGGGTTAAAATGAATAATCATACTGTCACGACAATATCATATAATAACAACGAAACGGAGAAGTTGTTAAAGTAAATGCTCATTATACGAGTATTTATTTAATATTTAAATTACAAGAAGATCAGGATGGAAGGAAGTATAGTAATAATAGTAATTTTCCAGACATCTTTTGTAAGTAAAGTTCAAGGAGCCTGAAATTAAACTTACAATTAAATGTCTATTTAAAGTATTACAAACTAGCTTTTACCCGCGGCTTCGCACGCGATATAATTTAATTTATGTTTATCTTGTCAAAAAATATGGTAACTAATACAGTAAGTGCGCCACAAAATATTAGCCCCAATTCAATGTGAAACGGTACACAAATATTGTAGCAAATAATCATTTCAAACCCAAAAAACAGCCAATCTCAACTAATTTGTTTCGTCATCGTTATCATCCGCAGCTTTCTTTGACCCACTGTTGGGTATAGGCCTCTCTCTTGCAGTGCCATCTGCCTCGGCTCTTTGCCGGTCGTGACCAGGCTCGACCGGCGGTATTGATGATATCGTTGAGATAGTCCACCCACCTTGCTGCCGCGCCGCACATAGCTGAGCGCTCTCACCTATTCAAGTACCCTAGTTGACCAGCTTGATCACCACCGTCTTTCTTGGTCAAGAAGCGCTGGTCGAATTAGTTGCCACGCCAGTTGTTTTCAAAAGTCTTTCTGAGCGTCTCGTGTACCCGCCGCGTGACCAAAATGCTGGTGTTTATTTGGCTCAACGTATAAGCTGCATTGCCAAGCTGATTGGCAATGCTGCCAGCATGTTGGGCACGCTGCTAACTGGCAGTGGGCTTGAGCATTTAGAATATCTTTAGACATTCAAGGGTCTGTGGATGATCCAATTGCTTGTTATGTAGTAGTAGTTTATGAAGTTTTACATTATAAGTCTGTATTTAGTGGTAGTTAATCACTTAAGCACTTGCTCTGTAAAAAAAATCAAGTACCTTGCACCTTGTTGTCACTGTTCAGACCTATCCCGATATCAAAATACCTTATACTTATAAATGCTTCTGTTGATTAAGATAAGGTTAGAGTGTACCCGCCCATAGGTTTCCGCCTTGTCGTGGCAGGAGAACTTAGTAGCCGAGGCCTATGGACGGCGCGGGAATCCCAGGTAGAGCCGCTTCTCTGGGTTTTTTCTGAGACAGCTGAGAAGGCGGCGCTCGAGGTCTCCCGATTCTTTTTGGTCTTTTCCCCCTAGGCAGTTTAGAAGTTTGCACTCGAGGTTAGGCCGATTTTCTGGGGTTTTTAAATATAGCAGCTTAGAGGCTGACCGGCAAGTTGCGTGCCTCATGAGGAGTGCCGCAACTGAGCCGGGCTGCATTTTTATCACTGTTCAATCCTAACCAACCCAACAGAAATTTATGTTCGTGTCAAGGTCACAACTCAGAATCAAGGTTAATAACCTTAGTGTCAAGATATTCATACTCATGCCATACTACTTTTAAAAATCAAGTCGATCCGTTTCTTCGTATATTATTAGCATGGATTCTCTACCATAAAGGTAGAATAAAGAAATATGTTTAACCTCTAATGGCGGTATATTTAAAAATATTTTTAATGTCAGACGAATTGACGGCCCATTATTAAACGTCATTGTAATATGTAGCATGGCAAAGGGAAAACTATTTTGTCCAATTTTAATGTCAGTTATCATTGTCAATTCATACTTTATTTCCTCTTCGAGGAGCTATAATGGTGGAAAGACAATTTGTCCCTTTGCTATGCTAAGCGAGACATTTATAAAAGTCTGCAGTCAATGTATGTCACCTGTCATCTAATTACGTTTTGTGAATCCATGTTAAGCTCAATCAACCCAATTATGAATGCGCCATCGTAAATTAAATAGCAACATAAAAAGTGTTCTCTCTATCGAATTCCGAAGGTGAAAAAGAAACAGAAATAGTCTAATTAACTGTTATAATTACGATGGTGTATTCAAAATTGGGCCTTTTAGCGTCGTTGTGATAGGTGACAGTTTTGCTAACGCAAGATTTTGTCCTATCCAACGGGAATTATGCAATTTTCGGGATAAAATGTAGCCTTATGTCCTTTCTCAGGCTGTAGACTATCTGTGTACCAAATTTCATTGAGATCGGTTCATTAGTTTTGGCGTGAAAGGGCGACAGACAGACAGGCAGACAGATAGTCAGACAGACAGAGTTACTTTCGCATTTATAATATTAAAATAGAAAGGATAATATATTATCAGTATGATGATATCCAAGGACTGCTCGTCGATTGATTTGACAGATATTCGATCGACAGTTGTTTATTTTGACATTCTTGCAGCGCACGCTCAGTAGCTCGCAGATGGCAGAATTTTCCTACTTACTCAATATTTATCGTTATATTTTGGACAATTCACAAAATATCTTTATAAATTGTAGCCTATGTGTTATTCTGATGTATAAGCTATATTATTACAAAGTTTCATCTCAATCCGTTCAGTAGTTTTTGCGTGAAAGAGTAACAAACATCCATACATCCATCCATCCATCCATCCATCCATCCTCACAAACTTTCACGTTTATAATATTAGTAGGAAGTAGGATGTCATTGCCAAGTTAAATGTAATATGGTGTGAATAAAAATGTTAATTCGTTTGGTTAAATTCAAACCTTAGAGGGTTATTTCTCGATGAGATCGCGTTTTTTATTAGTATGTTGTTTTTAAACTATCGCGATTTGAACACATTATTATTATATACTAAGGGACTAATCGTGCACTAAAATTACGAGATAAATAAATACCTATCATCCCGACGTTTCGGCCGAGTTGCATTGACCGTGGTCACGGGTAGACTGGAATATGAAACAGCTGGTACCGCCAATTCAACTTGAACTTAAAAAATTGTCACTACGACACACAACACTGACGGTATCTAATAATGTCCTTCTACCTACACTACGCAATTTACATTTATTGACAACAGGATTCCACGACGCTGATAACTTAAATCCCGGTTGAAATAGTTAGGTATGTTTTTTTATTTCCACCGCTTCACGAACTATTTTTGAAAAATCCGATCCGTGGAGAGGACTTTTGGGTCGTGGAGCTCAATCCAATGACCAGTACCTCCGTCAAGCAAATGCTCAGCTTGAGCAGACTTATGTATCTGGCGGTTTTTGACTGCCGCGATATGTTCTTTGATCCGTTCAGCAATAGTACGAGTACGCTTCGTTTGACCTATGTAGGAACTACCGCAGCTGCAATCCACCTTATATACACCAAAAGTCTGAAACGGAACGACATCCTTCGGCGTTCTTACTTGGCCCAGTAGTTTGGATAAGGGAGTATATACTGTCTTATTATCAGTATTCAGTTAAACTATAATTCCAAACAAAGTTATGACTGTGACAGTGACATAGCTTACAGTCTGGAAAACGATATTGCTTGCACATTAGGTACTGTTTCGCAAGGGAATATTTTTTCTTTTTTTTTTCTTTTTTTTATGCAGTTTTATCCAAAACATGCGTACTAAGCGGGAACCAAGTGACTCACATCATCATTAAGTTTTACTCTGGGGCAACCCAGAACAACGTTACATAGAAAATCGCAACACGAAATCGACAAAATGTATGAAATCACTGTTATTTTTCCGAATCGGAATTCGCTCTTCTCGCCGCCCATCTCGATTGGGAGTTGGCCCCATATTAAAAGTTGTTCATAATGATAATCTTAATCATATCTTTTTGGTTTAGTACAAGGCAAGAGGCTGTACAGTAAGCTGTTGGAGATGTGGTGATTTCCCAGACAAGTTCTGTACCCATAAAAACTCTACCGCTACTCTACAACATGACGAACACATTGTATTATTTCGTTTTATTGTTCTTTTGGATTTTCATGTGGATTTTTTGTTGCAGTTGCCAAGATGGTCGTGGGGGCCGCCAAGAAAACCTTGGAGAGCATACCCAGCAAGGGTCGGATATCTGTTATGAAGATTCAGAACTTCACTGTTACTAAAAGACGTAAGTATTTATTTTATTTACTTCAACAGCATCAATAAACGCAAAATTTTGTTTCTACGGATGTTTGTTACTCTTTCACGCAAAAACTACTAAACGGATTGAGATCAAAACTTTGCAATAGTAATGTTTATACCTACATCAAAATAACACATAGGCTAAAGATATTGCGTGAAATGAAATTCGCCGGGTCAGCTAGTATCCTACTAATATTATAAACGTGAAAGGATAGATGGATAGATGTATGGATGTTTGTTACTCTTTCAAGCAAAAACTACTGAATAGATTGAGATTAAACTTTTTACAATAATATATCAGAATAACACATGGCCTATAAATTATAATGATATAATGAGTATGCGGGCGAAGCCGCGGGTAAAAACTACTAGTAAGAAAGAACTGATGTTCAATAGTTTTTTTTTTAAATTTCGCTATTTGAACATATTATTCTTACTACGGGACTAATCGAGCTCTGAAATCACGAGATAAATGAATACCTCATCATCCCGACGTTTCGACCGAGTTGCATCGATTGTAGTCCCGGGTAGACGTCGAAACTTCGGAAAATGAAGTTTTTATTTATCATGTGATTTCAGTGCTCGACTAGTCCCGTAGAATGTAAAAATAATGAAGTTCAAATAGCTACTGGTATGACATAATAGTCCGACCAAGAAGCGTTGGTCCCTTCGACTGGCATCCTCACAACGACATGGAAAAATCAGCAATTCTCCAACCAGCTCACTATTTGTTTGTCTGTGTGTCTGTTTATTGCATTTTTAGCCTCCCGAAAGGTGAGGTCAGATATTTTGGAAAGCTCATCATCGTAATTTGTTATTGTCCAATGCACAAAAACAATTTTATCGGTCGGAAGTTTTACTTTTTAAGGACAAAACAGTTTATAGTTGAACGACATTTTGATTTCTTTTTATTTTTGTTTCAGATTCAGTTATAAAATTAGCCTACGGTATTCTACTAGTGATAATATCTATAGTGATGGCGGCGATCAATCCAATACAATTGGTTTCGAATTGGGTGAGTACTAAATTTACTACTTTTTCATACTTCTCCGCAAGGAATACATTTATTGATTTCAGAACATAGCATAATCTATAGTAACAAAGAAATAAAATAGTAACGGGAATTAGCAGACTCTAAAAATGCAAGCTGCACTTAACTCGTCCTAGAGGAAAACTTCCAATTTAATTATTTTAAAAGGATATTTATTTAATGTTATCATTATAAAATCCATCTATTCGGAAGAGTCTAAAATGTCACAAATATGTTAAGCATTTGGCTTATTTCTAGACTAAAGAGTCTAAGATATAAGACAAATGCTGAAGCTTAGTCCAACATACTAACAACATTATAACACGGTAAATGCTTGTTTATACATTGGAAATCGGTAATAAGTAATTTTTAAGATGATAGTACGACGTGTTGTCACGTTTTTTTAATCCAATAACTTAAGTTAGAAAATCTTAACCTACATTTGAAAAACATTAGAAAACTTACGTTACGTACTCGTGACGCCTTTTAGGATTACGAGTAAAAGTAGGCGTTTGTATAATTATGGCATTTAATTACTTTTGAAAAAGATGAAACACGTGATGTTTTATAGACGGTCAAAATAAATTAAGGACTGTCGACTTTCACCAAGGATGACGTCAATAATAAATCAAAAAAATGATTTCGAACACGTGAGGTCAAACATTTTACTAACAAAACATTCCGTTACTACTTTAAGGGTTTGAGTTATGATAAATGGATTTAATAATTAGATAATTATAATTTAAAGTCGTATAAATCAATACTGGGTGCCAAATGTTGGTTTACTATGATAACTTAATTATTTTTTATGGGTTTGCCCTTCATATTAAGTATTTTATTAGTGGAAAAGTTACTGTAGCAGTTAGTTTTCACACGATTTTGACCTTTTTAAATTATTATTTTAGTATTTAATTGGCATGGTTTTCGATGTATAAAAAAACACGTTAAATGTTCGTTTAAATTAAAGCAAGCTATTCAAGTAGCCACATACAGGTGTTATATAGGTAATTTAGATTTATATGTCTGTAGATCCGAGGCTCTATTTTTGAACTTATAGCCAAACAGGACGTTTATTTAAATGGACAAAAGACCAAGACAGAGCAGTAACGAGAATATAAAATCTATGCTAGTGCGAAGGGATAGCATAGCATGCGATTATGAAAGTCGTTATAGTTATTACATCTCAAAATCGAGCTGCTATGCTGTGGGGTCGCAGCACTCGCAGCCCGTAAACGAGTCATATTTCAGAAGCATTTTTAAATTAAAATTTCTATAGAATGGTTACATATAATTAAAACACTGCAATTTTTTTATTTTTAAAAATACTTACCACGACACAGTTAGATATCTGGGGATGTACTTGGACCGCAGACTTACCTGGCAGAAACACATCCGTACAAAAGATGAGACAACCCTTAAAAACAAGGGTCTCTACTGGCTGCTGGGCTGTAACTCAAAACTATCAGTCGATAATAAATACTGTTGTACAAATGGACCTATGGCATACAATTATGGGGCGCAGCTAGTGCTTCTAACAATAAGTACATAATGGTCATCCAAAGAGTACAAAATTACATCCCAAAAGCTAATATCAAACGCACCATGGTTCATGAGAATCAAAGAGGTTCACGACAATCATGATGTGCCCATGGTGAAGGAGGAAATAGAGTCTCATGGAGCGAGGTACAAAACAAGGCTGGAAAACCATCCGAACCCCCTGGCGGGTCAACTTACTATCCCTGAAACCATACGTCAGCTCAAAAAACGGCGGGATATTTTTGATCAGGACTAACAATAAATAATCCATAAATTAAATGGGCTAGCTTCGCTGGGAGCTGCACCATAAACGCCTAAAATAACAGAACTCATCTGCTTAAAGACCGATTCCACGATCAAGACACAAAAAAAAATACTTATCAATTATATTGGATATAAACACTACGCAGTACAAAAAAGTTACAAATCTTTGCTAGTATGTTACCTTAACCGTTTGCAAAATGTGATATGAATTTAACTTTAATTTTTTTAGACACATTTTTTTTTTTTAGCTAAAAGTACACGTCAGAGACCACCAAACACTTAATGGGCCTTTTCGAACGTTTTCTATGAATCCGGAGATGCGTAACACTTGTCATAAAAATTGACGTATAATTTATAACGCACCGGGTTTATGGCTATAATTGCGTGGCATTTTTGTCATTGATTTGCATAATTCTTAATAATAATTATCGGTAAGTTTGTGCGTCAGCTGGTTGTTTTTCGGGGACCGGTTAGTAACTGGTCGTTTAGTGATGGCGAGATTAATTGACGACGGTTACATGCTTTAGTTTTATAAAAAACCGGTCAAGTAGAACTTGAACTTGCGCACGTTAAGAGGTAATCGTTTTGGGTTTGGTGATAAAGTTTTAAAACTGATCCCATTCCTAAAGGATTTCATTCAAACTGGAGGATCGCGCTGGATCCAAGCCGCTTCCAACCGGTCATATTAGAGAAATTTGGAGGTCTATTTTCAGCATTGGACGTCTTATGACTGATAAGATGACGATAATAAAATCCGTTAGATTTGGAGATATCCACAGTCATACAAACAGTAGTTTTTTTATTAGATCGTATTCGATATGGTAACGTAACAGTCACGTAAACAAAAATTTGCATAGAAATGAAACTGAGCTGGTAGATGACGCTGTACAAATTCTGAAGAACTATTTTACGTAAACTCTATCAACTTAATAATACTAGATATACTATACAATACTTATAGGTATACTAGGTTTACTTAAATTACTAAATATCTACAATATTATCCAGAACTACACCAGTTCTGGATAATTTTCGGGTCAGTCTACCCGTGACCACGGTCGATGCAACTCGGCCGAAACGTCGGGATGAGGAGGTATTTATTTACCTCGTAATTTTAGTGCGCGATTAGTCCCGTAGTATATAATAATAATGTGTTCAAATCGCGAAAGTTTAAAAACAACAATATATAGTAATCTAAGCTAAGCTTCAAGTAAATAAGATGACTCAGACCATTATGAACAACTTTTATTAAGGGGCCATTCCGGAAAAAATCAGCTCTTTCATACATTTTGTTGATTCAAAGTTGCAGTTTTGTACGGAACAGCTGATTTATTTTTCAAATTTTGGATTGTCCCTGTTGCAGAAGTTGCTCATAATAGTCTTAATCACTCCCTTTCAGCGTAGTACAGGTCAATCAGACAACCTTGTATTTAGACTCGCTTACATATCATATCTTTCTTTAGTTAGAGTTCAAAAGCACTTGGCCACTTTTTTACCGCCAATAACTGCACAGTACCGCAGCAAATTTATTATGGAGTACTCAGTATTTTATCATTCTCGGCACAACACCACTTAGACCGCCAATTTGAACTGGGAATCCCGCGGTTAGATTGCTAGACTTCCGATTATCTTTACCGTAAACATCTATTAGTTTCTTAATGCTTCATTCGAGATAAAACAATTTTTGTTCCTAAAACTCTGACGTAGATGTTGGGGAGTTTTCCATTGTAAGATGGAGTATACTGGGAATCGGTGGCGAATTCTTATCAATATTTTAAATCCTAAAGTGGTCTGCAGATTAGTTTTTACTTTTCAGGCAGAGCAGAGGATAGATTTATTTTATCGCATGGATATAGTTTGAATGTTGGAGAGTGTCATAGATTACGTTTTATCCAAGAAATATTTAGGAATCCTGTGGGTTGCCACGGGAAAATATAGTAGGTAACTTGTAGAGCAGTTTCTGGCGGGTTCTGATTTATATACATTTTTATTACTATGAGAAAGCTACCAACAAATTATTTAGTGTAGTGTTAAGTTTTCCTTTATTGTCTGTAAACATTTTTTATTTTTGTTAGATAAATAAATTACTTAGTTACTTATTGTACTGTTTATAAACTCTGTGGGTAGATACTTTTCTACTCATATCTTATTCTTAAAACTACATTCTGTTTTAACCACTTACGAAAAAGAGGACGTCCTCGATTCACAAATGTTATGATTTTTTTTTCAATTTTACTTGATTATTCCACTATTTGTAGACTAATTCTGGTTCTTCTTTTTTCTATTTAGTCTACGTTTCTTTATCAATAAAACGTAATGTGTTAAGTATATTTCGATTTTCGTAAATTTCGTTAAAAATAATGTTTAAAAAATGAAGTAAACATAAATATAAGCCAATATTAAGTATATATTTATTTGAAGAGTTTCTTAAAAACAAAAGTTAGAGCACATAACGTGCACGTCTAGGGGACGGCATCGGCACGGCAAAGATTGTAAGATGTTGTTACGAGTGCCGGTTGCAGCGTTTGTGTCAAAAAAAATCATTGTTTGATAAAATCGACCTCTCAGTCTAAAAAATACTAAAACTACTTCAATACATCACTTTGTAATTGTATTCCCACGTGTTTGTGCCCCACGCGGCGCACGTGAAGTCAGGTCATTCAATTTGCCGCCAAAATAATAGTAATTCTACGCAAAACGCAGCGCCCAGAGAATATAAAGCTCCATTTATATACAAACTGTTGCTTATTCTTCTGCTTTATTGCAGTAATATGCAAATGTAGATCATTGCCCGAGATTTAGTGGCATTTTTAAAATAAAATCATTTAATGCTGTGGGTATTTAGTTCCCGGATGACACACCCACTAAAATCTGCGTGTGTCCTATATTATAAACATTACGTAATTTTATAGATTTGTGTGAGAACAAAATCTATTAAGTAACTTTAAGTTACTTTTGTACTTTGAAGTAAAACTAAATTTTCATGAACTAAGGCTTCATAGCTAAAATGTACGGTCTGTACTATACTGTATCAGCCTTATAATAGTCCACTGCAGGACGTAGGCCTACCCACGAAGGGTGATTGGGCCATATCCACCACGCTGGCCCCGTGAGGGTTGATGGATTCACATACGCCATTGAAATTCTTCTCCGGACATATGCAGGTTGCCTCACGATGTTTTCCTTCACCGAAAAGCCAGTGGTGTGAAATTCCGTACATAAATCCCAAAGAACTCATTGGTACGTGACCGGGATTCGAACCTACGACCTCACGATTGTAAGGCGGGTGTCATTACCTCTAGACCACCACGGCTTACGCCAAAATATACGGTCACCGATCCAAAAACACATCGTGCCAAAAGTTGTTCAACATTGATGATCGCTGACACCTAGTCAAACTACGCTATACCTATGGTAGTTGTAATAGTGTAGTAGTACGCTGTAGTAGCAGACGTAGCGTAGAAGGCTTTCGTTTTTTTTTTTAATTCATTTATTATTTATGCAGGGTTTTTTAAGACATGACACCCTTATACACTTAACAATGGTTTTTAAATTAACAGTTGATTTCGTTCTGCAAGAGCTGCACGGTATGCGTCGTAAAGCCCTCTGGCGTCCTTTGAAGCTTTGAAAAGAAAAAACATTTTACTGACGTTTTAAACATTTTACATCTGACTCGATGTTTATTAGCAACGTTGAGTGTGATCAATCTTCGGATGGGTAATAGCCGCGAGTGGCATTTACAACTGAGCGCTACCATTGCTCGGACCACCCGTTAATATCTTGGTCCCTGTTATTTTAATCATTTAGCTTCAAAGTTTCAAAGGCAGAATAATAACTGTGACACAAAGGCTAGCCTCCTGGCCTCTACGAGTTTACTTACTAGGAAAACATAACTATAGATACCTACATAATATTATGTTGCGCATCATCGTTTTTTTTTTGATTTATTTTACTAATTCGCATAGGTACGATCAGAAATCATTTTAACACCTAATTTTATTGGTTTAATTACTGAATTTACATCTTTATTGCATGTCTACGACTGTTGAATAGATTTTAAATGGGTAGTAGAGATTTTTTCTGCAAATTGGATTTTTGTTGACATTGTAATGTTGCCTACATTTTTTGATGTGGTTGTTTTACATTTTTTAACAAATTCTTTTATAGGTTTTATTTAAGACAGGATTTTTTAAAAGAGTTCGAATTCTATAACAAAAATGCATTCTAAAACAAAGAGTAGGTATCGCAAGTATGCTATTTAGCTACTTATACATTTTTAAACATGTTTTTTATCATTCTAGCAGATAATATTTATAATATTAAATATTTATATTTTTGTGCTACGTGACATTATTTTTTCAGAAAAGATGTGGCAAAGTCAAAGTCAAATTCTCTTTATTTAGTGGACACATTACAATATAATTATGTTCTTGAAATCGTCCGATAACAATGCTTTTAATAATATAGAAATAGGTATTTATCAAAAAAATATATATTTCAAAACACACCTAAAAGGGTAAGGCCACGGAAAAATGTTCATTTCAAAATTTAAACGTGGACCTTACTAAAATTAACAATAAATAAATATCGTACATTATTTCTAATACCATTTACTGTTCTATCAAAAGTTAGATATTTTTTACCTAGCATGGTTTAATTCATAATTCAAAAATATCTTATTTATTATGTAAATTTTCGATTAATAATTTAGGTTAATTACAGATTCCATACGAAATCAAAATGTCCCTCGTCCATGTGACAACAAACTAAAATTTTTTTCTGACCAAATAAAGTTATTATCAAATGTATGCTATATTGTACCTATTTTATATTGTTAAGGCCTTGTTTTAAAACAAATAAATAATCAATATCTGCCTACTGTTACCAAAAAAAACACGATTGAAAATATGGACCAAATTTGATTCCCGTGTGTGACGTAACACGAAATGCTCAGTAGAATTTAATTTTCAAACCACAGCAACACTATAAGTATTTTTAAATGACGACAAACTTTCCTACGAGTCTAGGGAAATGTCAAAAATCTGTCAGCCATTTTAGTATGGGAGCAATTCGTGAGGTCGTTGAAGCGAAAATTTTGGTCATCTAGTTTGTTCGAGTTATTTAATGTGATTTGACAAGGTAGGTGTTGAAATTTAATCCGTTAAAGTCAAAATTACTGTGATGAATGTTGTTTTTTCGGGAATCGCCTAGTTTTCTGTGCTTTAAGACAGTTTTAAAAGTTTTAATCTTAGAAAAAGATTATATTTTCGCGTGTGTTTATTCCCGAATGTTACGTGTATACGTATATTAATTATTTCAAGTGTGTTATTGTGTGTTACACTTTCAAGTGTGTTATTGAACAGTTTTTCGTGGCCTTACCCAAAAAATATAAAATTAAAACAAATTAAAAATAAAACAAAAATTAAAATTGGCATGAAACAATTAGTTTGAGGAAGCTAAGATAAAAAAATCTGTCCATAATAATATGCTAGTAAGAAGCTCTTATAATACTCCTAAAAATATACCTACCTAGACAAATGTAAATCATAGACTAAAAAATTTTAACCATCCATACTCAAAGTGTATTTATGTAATAAATTAGTAAAAAAATTTTAAACCTAAATTATTAGGAAAATTACTAAACATCGTAAAAATTTTAAACTATTATACTTTTAAGCAGTTTTTGAACGATTATTTTTTTACGACCGACCTCGACATCCACTAGGTCTAATGAAGAGACAAAAAAACTTGTTGAACATTTCGCGGTGGCTTTATGAATACTTAAGTTATGTAAGAATGGTACCATGGAGGTAGTATGCGATACATAATGGTTTTTTAGACAACGTAAAATACGTATTGAACAAACAACATACTACCGGACGCGGCTTACGGACGCGACTGACAGCCGCGATCTAGACTATGAAAGTACACTGAGCCGTGCACACTATCGGACATCAGTCGCGGACGTCACCTTCGGACGACCTTGAGCGTTCGGACGTCCGAGAGCGATCTGGCACAGCATATGTTATAAGACTGTGCACATTGCTAAGTCGCGGCTGTCAGTCGCGTCCGTCAGCCGCGTCCGATAGTATGTTTCCGGCTTTAAAATGGGGTCAAACATGAAATGAACAAAAACAGCTGTTCTAAATTTAAAGTTTAGTACTTAACTGTCAGAAACAGATTTATGGAACAGCTTTTTTGGGTGATTTCAGGGTTAGTTTTAAAGTTATAATAATGATAAGTACAATGCTTTACTAGAATATGTTCAATATGTCGCGTCATCTAGAGAATCTTCCAGAGAAATCAAAACTTTTTGAAAGAAAATAACATGAAAACAAAAGAATTTATCGTTTTGTTTATCGTAGGTATATTTATCTCGTTTATGGGTCAGCCCGACAAAACATTGTTTTGTCAAGAAAAGAAAAATCGAAAGGACAGGATTGGATTACAAATGTTAGCAGAGAAATACTATAGAGATAATTATATAATGCTATTGTCACGGCAATTCTACAACAAAAAAATATATGTAAAATCTGGCCGTGAGTTGTCAAATTTGCCAAATATGTATTGGAATATGACAAAAATATGACGTTCCGCGGTTTAAGAGTCGATAACAGCGAACCGAGATGTTTTGAATGTCTATTTCTATATTCTTTCGAGCCATATTAATGCATAATTTCCAGATTTCTTCGATCCTTCATTTTCTCTCTGGTATTTCTGTGCATGTCAGGGATATTACAAAGTAAATTCAAAAGAGATTCCAAAGCTATCTTTAATTTTTTTAATCGTGCACTTACCATACTTTTTCCATTAGGATTTAACTCCAGTTGTGTACATAATACATCTATGAGCGCGGCCTGTTACTGAGGTAACCGTTTTCGTCAACGTGACGTTTTTAACGTTACCTTTTTAGATGTTTTACATAAATGGTAATATTACGTTATTTATCCCGTGATAACGTATGTAGTTTTTAAAGGTAAGTACTAATTTTCATTTAAGAATTACAAAGGAAATTGCAGAATAACAGAAATTGACAATCAAAGTAGGTAAAAAAAGTGTGTGAATGAATAAGAAAACGATACAAGTTTTCGTTTCTCATACTCATTTAAATCCTTAAATTGCTGTTAACAAATCCTCCAACTAAAGGAATTAACCTTTACTGACCCTTTATTTAATGTTGCTGCCAAAACAGACGCAAGCTTGACGATTTTTTTTCCGAAATAAATCCCCAAAATGTAAGATAAGAAAAATGGAAGACTACTGCATTTTTTGTCTAGTACAAATCGAGCTAAAATTGCAGTAACGAGGTATTAATACAACAAAAATTAGAGGAAACAATAGAATTGCACGTTTGTGCTAAAATTAGTTATTGCTGTGTGTAAAAATAGTCAATGCGCTCATCAATAAGCCGTAGGATGTCTACTGCTGGACATAATCCTACCCTAAAGTTTTCAATAAGATTTATGTATCCAGTTTGTTCCTGCGTCCTGGTTCACGCAGCGTTTGCTAAGTAGTAGAGTAATAGATAAATAAGAGAAGCGTTGTAGGTAAGGTCGCCCGCCCGTGTGCCATTTTACTAATTTTGTTACGTTGACAACACTGTCTGTCATTGCTAGTATAACTAAAAGGTTACGTTGACAACACCGCTCTGTTATTGCTAGTACAACTAAAAGGTTACGTTGACAACACCGCTCTGTTATTGCTAGTACAACTAAAAGGTTACGTTGACAACACCGCTCTGTTATTGCTAGTACAACTAAAAGGTTACGTTGACAACACCGCTCTGTTATTGCTAGTACAACTAAAAGGTTACGTTGACAACACCGCTCTGTTATTGCTAGTACAACTAAAAGGTTACGTTGACAACACCGCTCTGTTATTGCTAGTACAACTAAAAGGTTACGTTGACAACACCGCTCTGTTATTGCTAGTACAACTAAAAGGTTACGTTGACAACACCGCTCTGTTATTGCTAGTACAACTAAAAGGTTACGTTGACAACACCGCTCTGTTATTGCTAGTACAACTAAAAGGTTACGTTGACAACACCGCTCTGTTATTGCTAGTACAACTAAAAGGTTACGTTGACAACACCGCTCTGTTATTGCTAGTACAACTAAAAGGTTACGTTGACAACACCGCTCTGTTATTGCTAGTACAACTAAAAGGTTACGTTGACAACACCGCTCTGTTATTGCTAGTACAACTAAAAGGTTACGTTGACAACACCGCTCTGTTATTGCTAGTACAACTAAAAGGTTACGTTGACAACACCGCTCTGTTATTGCTAGTACAACTAAAAGTGTTTGATACTTGGTAGATAGGTACCAATTCGGTTTTTATCACTATGTCTACCAAGTATAGTCGGTACCTTTGCTGCTGATTAAAATCTTATTGTTAATAATCTTAATAATAATAAGTTTATATTGTGCCACTGGTGCTATCCAGTACAGGAGTAATACCGAAACACCTTCTTCAATCTCTAAAAATATCTCCGAACACGTACATGACAATGCAGAGAGCCGTAATTCTCAATACTTGCCGCATTGTCCGGATTTTTTTACAGGAAGACCTAAATACTGACATTGTTGACAATGATGCTCACTTGGTTTAGACCCGTAAGCATCATTGTACCGAAATATCTTCAATATTTCGAGAAGTACAGCGTATAGGAAATAATAATAATAATCTAATCATATTCATCGTAACGCCACGACAGCCTCTTTTTGCACATTCTCTATTCGATATTCATGAACTTTGTGGCCCCATCGAGCATCACTTTTCCATGCTATACCTATGCCCTGCCTACTGCCACTTTAACTGGCTTATACGTTGAGCTATGTTCAGTGTACTTGTATTTATAGCACTGGCTTTTTGCATCGTGAATTACTATACAAAAGTCTGTTTCTTTAAAATAAATAAAAAAATAATAAACATAACTGCCAAAGGACAAGATACGTGACCGGAACCAACTCTTTACTTGAAGGCGACATTGTTTTTGGCAAATATCTAGATAGACCTTGTGTTTTCAAAGAAATCTCTGCAAAAACACTGACTCACTAATATATTGCTGATATACGAGACTAAGGTCGACATAAAATACGCTCTCTTTCGCTTCCTCAATTTTTATTTTTACGCAATAATAAAATAAACAGGTAACAGGAATAAAATTATTGGTAATAAATCGTATTTCAAGATTTTAGAGTTATTGAAGCTAAAATAGCTTAAAAGTGCATTCAACCGTCCCATAGAGATATCTAGAGAGTTTTTTTGCTCGGCGCGTGCTTCAGAAAAATATAATCGAACACTGTAAAACCACGGTTGTGAAACGCAATAAGGCAATGTGTGTAACTACTAGAATTATTCTTTGATATAATTTATAACTATGACGTGTATACGATTAAATTAAAGTGTATCAATAAGCCCGATTACAGAGGCGCCAGCGTAAATTTAATAGCAACGTAACAAGCGTTCTCTCTATCGAATGCCTAAAGTGAAAAAAAAAACAGAACTACGCTATTTAGCTAATATAATTACGATGGTGCCTCTGTAATCGGGCTTAATATTATATAAGTATGAGTTTGGGCATGACCGCATATAAATAAGTAAATAATTGTGATCTTGAAGTTAGTAATAAAAGTAATTTATTGGCGTTACGCGTGATAGGTAGTGATTTTATAGATTTGGAGAGTTTCAGGCTAAATTGGTTGCTCGCTAGACCGGAACTACATACCCAATCTGGTGAGATCTGTGACCATATCGTATTGCATCAGCATTTGATAATCCACTGCTGACCATATGCCTAGTTATTCTCGGAAGACGAATGGGCTATAATATAATATTATATCTACTATAGGTAGGTAGAAATTTTGTTACTAGATAGGTACACATAATTATATCATTGAATTTATTATCTCTACGTAGTTATTTCCTATACAAAGGCATTTTTTTTTTCACCGAAATGCAATCATGTGATAAAATTAACTATGAATATTGTAGATACAGAAATTTAACTATGAGTAGTAGGTATATACATTTAGTAACTAATACTTATACCTACGTATATGTGCAATTGTGCAGTGCTGCACAATATTATTATAACAATAATTATTATTTCAAAACAATCAAACATGACAGAAAATTGTATTGATATTGTTCAAACAAACAATTTGAACAACCATGAGAACAATGACAATTATTTACAATATTCCGAGTACTGCGAAAAGGCGAAGCAATGCGCAAATACTAGTTAAACGTTTACTACACACCTGACCGTCAATTTTTATTTGCATAAACTTTGTCTTGAGATTGTCCACATGTAGTGATTTAGTTTGTTATTTTTTTGAGTCATCAATGAAATCAAACAATGCGGGGGATTACTACGTTTTTACCCAACTGTGATGAAGCAAAATATTGGGATATGTAACGTCAAATGAATATGGCATCCTTTACTCTTTACTATTTCTTGATAGAGTCTACAGAACATAATTATAGCTATGAACTAAACACATTTTCTACGCCGCTCCGTGTTAGTTAAGTATCGAATATTGAATGACAGAGCTAGGATAGGTATATTGTTTTTAAACTTTTTCGATTTCAACACATTATTATAATATACTACGGGACTAATCGCGCACTAAAATTACGTGATAAATAAATACCTCATTATACAGACGTTTCGGACGTTTCATGAATATAATTATGTTCTGTAGACTCTATCAGGAAATAGTAAAGATTACATGGATGCCATATTCGTTTGACGTTACTTATCCCAATATTTTGCTTCGTCACATTGGGTAAAAACGTAGTAGCATTGTTTGATTTAATTGATAACTCAAAAAAAAAACTAAATCACTACATGTGAACAATCTCAATACAAAGTTTATGTATGGGTCACGGGTCTACCCGTGACTACGGTCGATGCGACTCGGCCGAAACGTCGGGATGATGAGGGATATTTATCTCGTCATATTAGTGCGCGATTAGTCCCATAGTATATAATAATAATAGGTATATTGCAAAAGTAGATTGTGAAGTGCCAAAAAAAACAATCTTATTTACTTCTAAATATTGTGCGATTTGAGTCATTTTTTTTTTCATGTAATCAACGCCTTAGGTTTTACGGTTTACCTTAAAGTTATAAGCCTCTAAAAAGTCATATTATGCTTTCTGAAAAAAAAAATAAGACGTACGAGCGAGCAATATTTCTTACTCAAGCGATTGACTCAAAAAACAACATTTTGTTAAAATTTAAGGGGCGAAAAGAGTTTTCTCCCGGAAAGTAAATTTTATCAAAAATGTACCGTAAATTTTCTCAATGTTCTACAGAAAACGCGAAAACTCTGGTCGTGGTCAGAATCTTGTTTCATACTTTGCAAAAGGCAAGAACTTTCACATGTATTTATTTATCAACTTTTGTTCTACGACTTTTGTCAAAACTCAAAAAGACAAAAGTTTTGACAAAAGTCGTAGAACAAAAGTTGTTAGTTTTGATGCACAGAATAAGCCCCTAAAACGATGCTAATTGATTAGAAATAGCCCTGTATACTGATTATTACGAATAATGTATAGGTTTTTGAAAAAAAAAGAACATCGTAGATCAATGGCGCTTTTTTATTGTTGTAGTTAGAAGATAAATGCTATACCAAGTATAGAGGTAGCATAAAAATACAAGCATTGTTACAACTAACGGCAATAACTAACATTATGTCTATTTGACTCTAGATTAAAATTATTTTTTGTCCACATTAACGGATAGATTTATACAAAAAAGAGCTATTCATGAAATACCTACATTTTCTCAGGCTGTTATTCAAAGTTTTTTAGTCATCGTTATTCAGCAATTGACCCTCTCAGACACCTATAAACGTTCTCGTGTCTATTCCATTGTCTCAGGTTGTTGTGATAGAATATTTAATGACATGTATGAGCATGAGTAGCTACATGATTTAGAAAGAACCTAACTTCCTACACTGAAGTGTTAAGTATATCACTCTAGATTAGACACCGCGTTCTAAAAAATGTACCATCATTGCGATTACACATACGACTTCCACTATTCAACATAAGCTCTTAAAATCTTAATAGAATTATTGAATACGGCTTGCATCCAGCACCATCATGTGGTTTTTAATTGATAATTTGTCCATCTTGTGAGTAAACGTCCTACTGTTGCTTTGCCGTCTATTTGCAATACAACGACGTTGATGTAAAGTATGGATTAATTGTGTAAAGGATAATGATATGCGAAAGGACATGATGATGAGATGACATTATGATAGAGTGAAGTGGCGAAAGGAATCGTGCTGTACCGACCTCACCTAGTGGGATAAGGGCAAGAAGATGATGTTGATGGTGCCCCAAAAATACCTTGACACCATGGGGTTAGCAACTCCGTAAATATTAATATAAAATTTTAATATGATTAGAGCAGTCATGAGGTGGCCCATGAAATAACTTCAAAAATCTTTGTAATATTATAAACATGAAAGTTTGTATGTAGGTATGGATGTTTGTTCTTCTTTCACGCAAAAATTGCTGAACGGATTGAGCTGAAATTTTGCAACAGTAATGCTTATACATCAAAAAAAATTTGCGTGAAACGAAGTTCTTCGGGTCAGCTAGTATATCATAATTTGAAAACTATGCCGTCTCTCGATCAAAAATGATAGATTTGACGATATTACAAGATTCGCATTAACTGCTGATCATACCTGTTGAATGGGGACTCACTATGAGTTGCGGTGTCTTTTCTACCACTAGTACACTAAGATAGGTTCAAGTGTCACCTAATCGTTCACCTAAGACTTCGTAAACAATAGGTATTTGCGTCACTTTTCTAATTATTCTGATACATGTAGTACCTACTGTCATCATCTTTACGTCGGTACCTACGGTAAATGTCATGACCTATTGCTGAGCAAATTCCATCATTTACCGTCATCCAGGGGTGAACTGTGGTCAAACGCCTAGCTTGCCAAGATCAATGGCACTAATTCATATAAACTGTTGTTTTGTAAGTCTTATGCTCAGTGCTCATTATGAACAACTTTTACTATGAGACCATCTGTGAAATAGCGAAACAAAAACAGTTATTGGACATAAAAAGTTCGTTGACTCTACAAAACAGTTGGGGTCAATTTTTTCCACGATTTTAAAGTTGGCCTCATATTAAAAGTTATTCATATAATAAGCGTAGGTATACATTTCTGAAATCTTGGCTGATGTTACTGTAAAGTATTCAAATAGAAACTAGGTACAATGAATTGACAGGCACTGCGTAGGATATCCACCAAAGACATACATTAAACAAGTGTACCTACGTCTAAATACACCATAAGTTATCATACTGTTATTGTTGTTACGTAATAAATACAATAAATACACCATGAGTTTTTTTAATTGCTTATGCTCAAAAATTTCGTTGGAATCGTTGCCCTTCAATTTTTTACACAATAACGGTTATAAAATTCTCAGTTTCAAAATCATCAGTCAAATTGTATCATAAAAGCATTAAGTTTTTCAAAGCCAGTCGTTATGAAGTATTTTTTATTTTCCGTAGTTTTCACATGAAAAAATGCTCAGGCTCTACTGATTTCCGCTCGTCATAAAAAGTTAGTTGACGTATTGTTTTCAACGCACTTTTTGCTGGTAGATAAATACTAGTGGATATTCTATGGTTTCCTTTAAAGGTGAATATGTCACCAGCTATTATGGTCCACGTGTTTTCATCTGAGAATAATGGTTTTCATAGAATAAGTCACAGTGTGTATGAGATACATAAATCCTTCCTATTTGCGAGTATTTTTGCTTAACTGTTGAATCTTTTTCCTTATTAAATTATGGCTCAGCGGTAACGGACCCTGGGACCCCCTGGATCGAAGGAAGACGTACTTACTGCTAATTGCACCAGGAGAGTAAATCAATTATCACTGATTTCATGCAATATCCGAGATTAAACGAGGAAGATCCTTCGTCAGAGATTATTCCCCAACTCCGTCAGTGATTGCTCCCTTACGGGAAGTAAGTTACTTACTCAGGAATGACAAGAATCGACTATCACCGACCGAAAAAATTCAACTATTACATACTTACTTGTTGTTTTTAAACTTTCGCGATTTGAACACATTATTATTAGCACTATACTACGGAACTAATCGCGCACTAAAATTACGATATATACCTACCCGTGACTACGGCAATTGTGAGTGAAAAATGTCTACATGTCTACATCGACCACGGTCGATGCAACTCGGGAAACGTCGGGATGATGAGGTATTTATTTATCTCGTAATTTTAGCGCGCGATTAGTCCCGTAGTATATAGTAATAATACATACTTCCTTATCCTCATGCTCTGCCTGAAACTGGCAGGTGCTAGGCCTAGTGCACCCCGCCCCTCTCTCTTAACTGGATAAGGCACTGGCTCATTTTTCCATCATTACGTACAACTGAATGGATACTGTATGAAATTCATCTGCATAGTCCCTAAGAAACATGATTTTATGAGCTACGAGTACAGCACTACAATAGGTTAATTTCTTGTAGATAAAGCCCTCCATATTTGGCTCACGGCATGCCTGCCCATGAACGAGTATTCAAAAATGGCGAAATCGATTATTGATGAGCATTTTAATATCTTAATGCCCTTATTTACAAGCATCATTGAAAAGTAGGTGATTTAATGAATTAACAATTACGTTCAGATGAACTTGGAATTACTGAATGGGTTGATTATGTTGGTTTACCAAAAATAAGTAGACATTTCTGAGGTGGTACGAGGATGTGTCGAGCTCATAATCATAATAATGCAGTTTATAAGGACGCATCCTTTGTAAGCCTAGGGCGTATTGCATAAGTTTTTACGTACTATTGAATGTTGATATTATTGACGATAGTATACTATCGTCAAAACCCAAAAAAAGACAATGGCCATCAAATTTCTCAATGTTACTAAAAATGGTAGGGTTTTTGCAATATCATGAGTTATTTTGTACATTAAACCTACGATAAAAAATTATTCTATTATAAAATCGCGGATTCAACCTGAAAAATTCATTAGGCATTCACCTCTATTTCTAAAACTTGACATAGATATGCAAAATAAATCGATGCAAACAAGATATTGTACATCATTTAAAAAAAATATTAACTTAGCATTTTGTATCCTTACTTCCTTATATAACCCGAAAGTGTATTTGTTGGTTTATTGGTTTGTTCCTCATTCACGCAGCAACGGAGCAATGGTTAACTTGATTTTGGCATGGATACATTTTGAAAAACAGAAAGTGACATAGGCTACTTTTATTTGATTTTTACATGTTAAATAATGTTTTATGACCTCACTACCCAATATTGTCCGTAAAATTTAAAAATTATTAATTTAAAAAATTTAAACATATTTATTTAAAAAATTTCAAACATTTAAAATGTTGGTCGCATACGTGTAAGTTTCGTGTTCATCATATTTCATTGATAGTTTGATAGTTTTAAGAACATTATGACATTTGCATGCCGAAAGGCAGACTATGGAGCTCTATTTAAATTGTTTCAATCTCAACCTATTGTACCCATATCCGCAAATAAATGAATATGAATATGAAATTAATCTTTTATAAAAAGTATTTGAATTGAAATACCTATTTCAAAAACTGTAAGATTTAGTATAAAATGGTGTTTCATAGTCAAATCAGTCAGAAACGTAGTAAACTACACACGCTTAACGGGAATAGGTCGACTTAGCCTGTAACCCTGTATATGTCTAATTATGTCAATGAAAATTATGTACCTAATGTTTTTTCCTCTTGTCCCCAGTACCTAGACATGAGAGAAGGGTCGTTCTTATACCGGATGTGGGAGACGCCCCCCTACCAGCTGTTCTCAGAAGTGTGGGTGTACAACTACACCAACGTGCGAGAGTTTCTGGACGGAACCCATCCCAAACTGAAGGTGGAAGAGGTCGGGCCTTTTAGGTTCCAGTAAGTCGCTATTAGAACACATCTCATCTTAATTACCTACCTAGTCAGATGACGGGAATTCCCCGGCCCCAAGATACGGGTGCTTTATTGTACACAATTTGGAGAATAGTGTTTTGAATAAACTATATTATGTTATATTATAATTTTGAATTCGAATATTCAAAGTGTAATTTTGTGAGCGAAGTTCTTGTAAAGTTTTATCAAAAATAAAAAAAGTGATTTTATACGAAGGACGAAGGTTCTGTTTTTCTTTCAAGTACGGAACTCTAAAAATCATGTGACTTATTTTAGAGATAACGATAAGATAATTATATAAGCAACAAATAAATAAAAGTTTTCTCTGAAGTACGAAACTCTAAAAATCATGAGACCTTATTTAATTTAGAGATGTAAATCAGGACGGAAATTTTCTTACTAAAGTATTAACTACTAAAATTTCAGTTATTAAAAGAACAAAAGTTAGTTAAGAAACTTTGAACTCAAGTTTAGTACTTAGCAGTATAGCAGAAAATTTACTAAAGAGGTTTAGCAATGAAATGCATCGTGAATGCTATTGCTAGGAAAATATCGAAGGCGTTAATTTGTTGAGGCAGTTGTAATTTGCACACTTTCCGACTAATATCTGGTATTTTATTACCGTGTCTGTATGTTTGTCTGTATTTTTTTTGTCTCTTCACAATTGACCAATTTTAATATGTATTTTGTTTGAAATCATAAACAATACCTACAAGTGTTGTTTAAAGTTTGTTTAAAAGTTTGTTTAAAGTTTGTTTGCAAAGTATAGGAACTTATTTAGACTTTTTGTACAGGACAGCTGACTTTTTTCGCGATTTCACAATTCGTTCAAAAATAAAAGTTTTCATATCGCTAAATATATATCTCCTACATTTGGAAAAGTCTTAGCATTGTGTAAAACAACACTTTATATTTCAACAAAAAAAACATAGCCGGTTTTCAAACTATAAAAAAAAACATGCAATAACAATGTATTTTCTTTTCAGAGAAATAAGGACCAATGAAAACATCACAGTGGATAAGGAGCGGGGGGTGATGACCATAGACCCCAAAATCGAGCTGAAGTTCCTCCGAAACGAGTCCATTGCTGACTTGGAGGACCTGTCAGTCTACGTGCCGAACATAGCTTTAATTGTAAGTATTCTAACTGTACCAGCCTTTGAATAGTTAAGAATAGAAGGTGATTGGGCCATATCTATGACGCTGGTCCAACAGTCAGTGGAGTCTATGAGCTATTTGATTTCTTCAAAGAATGTATGCAACGTTTGTCTCACGATGTTTTCCGTTACCATAAAGTGTAATTCCATACCTATAAATTTCAAGGAACTCATTGGTACGGAACCGTGTTTGATACCATGGCTGTAAGTGTTCGCTTCTCCTACAGGACCACGATATCTTTAAGGGGAATTATTGTCATAAATTTTTCTTACTTTTTTATTGGTTTTTATTTTCGTGTAAGCTCTACTATACTGCGATACTATTCTAACAGTATACCTACACCTATTAAAAAAAATTACTGCAGAAAGTACCTACTCTAAAGCCTAGTTGTTGTATTTTGCAAAACAAAGATCCTTAAAATGTTGTGAAAACCATATCATGTTAGTAAAATATTACCTTATACATCTTGCTAATTGTAGGACAATTATGCCATCACCTTCACAATTACATTACCTTCAAAGTTACAATGTTTGCTACACAATGAATGTCGCAGTCATTAGAACCAATTTCCAAATCAATAATACGATAATATCTATCTATCATGACAACGTACCGTGAATCTTCTTTTTCATCACATCTATTCGAAAAGGACTACTTGGTTCGCCTTTAAGTGCGCCCAAAGGTGGTGTTTTCTATAAGAAACTTTATAAGTGCGCCAGAGTTATCTTTGCCGCGCACTTTTTGAATTTGGAACAAATAAGTGCGACGGAATGATGTTTGCCGCGCACTTTTTGAATTTGGAAGTATTTGTAATGTTCAGCGCCAAGAAAATGAATGAAAATAATGTAAATATAAGTTTTCATTTGTTTTATTATTAGATACCATTTAATTTCAATTTAGTTGTTACTCTACGTTTTATTAAATAATAATATTACAATAAAATATGAGGCGCCTTTTATTTTCTCATAGAGGTGGTGATAAGTAGAGTATACCACTTGGGCGCAAAATATATTTTTGGCGCGGGCGACGTACTTTGAATCTCTTGCTACGTTCAGGATTCTACTCTAGAATCCCTCACTTTGCTCTGGATTCAAAAAAGCGCCCTCGCCGTAAAAATATTATTTTGCTCCCATATGATACAATCTACTATTGTAGTCCATTCTTACTAATTTTGTAAATCCGATAGTGTGTTTGCTGGTATGTTTGTTTTTCGTTCATGTAACAACGGATCTATGAATCCACCTAATTTTCTCAATGGATATCCATAGAGACGTAATTTTAATAAAGACCAAAGAGCGTTGTGGGCTTATTTCGTAAACAATGAAAAGTACATATCTTGAGTCTTTACTGCCTCGGTGGCTCAATGGTTAGTGACCCTGACTCCTAGGTCAAAGAGTTCGATTCCCACCCAGGGCAAATATTTATGTGATGAACACAGGTGTTTGCTTTGTGTCTGGGTGTTGTTTAAGTACTATCTATATAATTATGTATTTAAATATTATGTATATGTAGTATATCAGTCTCTGGAAGCCATATCACAAGCTTTGCTTAGTTTGGGGTCAGAGACCGTGTGTAAGATGTCCCCTAATATTTATTTTATCATACTAATATTATAAATCTGAAAAGTTTGTTGGTTTGTTTCTCTTTCACGCAGCAATGGATCAATGGATTGACTTGATTTTTGGCATGGATATGGTTCAAAAGCCGGAAAGTGACATAGGCTACTTTTTATTCTGAAAAAATATAAGGTTCCTATGGGATAACACAAAAGTGAGAATACCACGCGGGTGGAGCCGCGGGAAAAAGCTAGTTTTAAATATATTAATATTACGAAAACGGTAAAACCACCGGTAAAGGCTACATAAAATTCTAGTAGAGTTATAAGTACTAATCTTCTTCAAAAAACTGTTCAGTCACGATTCTTGTAAAGACATACCGTAACAAGGACGTGTTACACGCGATTTCACGAATTACCCCAAATTAGGTGTGATAACCTCATCTATCAAATGAGTTGTTGTAATTTAGAAGTCTACTAACCTTTGATAAAAGGTCAATGGATATCGCACTTAGCACAAGCGTCGCAAAATCCTGGGACATTTTTCTGTACTTCTTCGTTTTATGAATATTTGTTTGTCACAGGTTAACGAGGTACTAGATTGTTGCTGCAAACTAAAATTTTGAAGATTAGCTATTCATTCAGTTAAAAAAATAAAACAAAAAAATACAATTCAAAGCAATAAGAAATCTATTTAAAATGGTAAGGGTCGACTAAATAACTTAAAACAAACTGCTCGAAGTAAGTTTTTTTTAATTACATTTCTGCACCATAAAAATATTTAGGTCCATGTCAAAAAAGTTGTATTAAGTAAATTAGTAAAATAAAGATATCAAGTTTGGCAGCGTTTAAATGACGCGGTAAAACGATTGATGCCATATCCTTCTACGAGTAATATTTATCAAATGTGTCACCTATAAAAACTTTGAATCTTTCAACATCTAAGTGTTTGTCCTTCTAATTCTTTATAATCAAATGTCGATTCTTGACGTCATAATACTAGTTTTTCGACGTCTATTAAATGTTTATGGCATGTCGGCAATACTTAACATGTTTCTAATGACTACATATTACTCCCTTTTTATCAAAGGACAAAAACTTGTGCAGTGAACTTGATATCTATTATGATTATGACGTTATGAGTATAACTGGTAGGTATCGTTTTTGTTAAGTTTTGCTGATAATCAAGTTTTGATTGGTCATAACGTTTGATGTACAGTATGTTCCGACTTAAAGTCTCTTATTTCTCATATTGATACTTAAATGTGGAAAGAACTAATAATACACAGGGCGCCTGTTTTTATTGCAATCAACAGCATCGAATACAATTTTACCTAAAATAGGTTTTGATCGTGTAAGTATAGAAAAAAATATTCATTTTTGAACAAAAGCAAATCAAACCAAACTAGTGAATTAGCTCGGTTGGCAGAGCGTCGGGCTAGTGAGCCGAAGACTCTAGGTTCGAGTCCTGCAGTCGCGACGAATTTTTAAAATGTTTATCACAAAAAAATATTTTCTTTGTTATTTCAGCCGTAGTTATTAGTATTTTTGCGGAAACTTTGCACAGATATATAATTTTTTTGATCTACTCTATACCCAATTATTTTTTGAACTCACTGTATATTCAAAAATGTTGAAGCCACATTCTATAATATAAATTACGGTTAGTTATTGGCCATGTAGTTTTTTGTGCTAAACCTATGAGCAAAAAATTAATAGCTTTATCGATATATAACGTTTACGTATGAATATTTTGTGTTCTTTTTATTCTTTTACTATTTTTCTATTTATGAAAAAATCTAATTTATTCGAAACATGTCTGGGTTTTTTTCAGCTTTTAGAATGTAATTTGAAGTCTGCCCACCTGCGATTAGTCTAGCGTAGTATACTAGGTCTTAAAACTTTTCGTCCCGAGAGTCCCGTACCAATTAAAGAGGAATTTCATGATGGAATCAATATTAAGACGTCCTTTCCTGAATATAAACGCTCATATCTAGAAGTAGACGTCTTCAGGCATATTTCAGAGGCCTCTTATTTTCCAATAAGATTAATTATAATATAACTTAGGTACTTGCATCCAGCACGCTCATTCCTGATAAAATCTTCTGGCCATTTTCCCGGTAGACGTCCTATGCTGCTTTTTCTGACACGGAGCTTCAATTCGTTAACTTAGTGGCTCCATTGGCCATCAGTTTTATTTACGTGCTACACATTCTCACTAAAACTTTATAAAATCCAATTTTAGAGGTAATAACTACGTGTTCCTCTTCCCCAGGCCATGAGCACCCTAGCAGCAGACAAGCTGGGCTACATTCCCAATGCTGGCGCGTACTACTCCATCTCAGCCATGGGGTCCAAACTCTTTAGCAAACTGAGCATTCAAGAACTGTTCTGGGGCTACAAGGACCCCCTGGTGTCGATAGCCAATACGCTGCTGCCTGGTTGGATCGACTTCGGGAAGCTTGGCCTTTTGGACAGAGTAAGTATCTATTTATCCAAAAAGTATTTGTCTCAAGTCTTTGCCGACCAGTAGGGCCAGTCACCGGATGGTGATAACGAGAGGCATTTACAACCCAGCTTTACAATGTCCCGGATAACTATAAAATGTTAGATGTTGCATTAGTGATATTAGAAGCATTGACACGGCGACTCCAGGGTTAGCCACCCGATATACACAAAGTTTTCTGGTTCTACTTAAGCTTATAAGGTTGTTTTGTCAACAGTTCTACGCCCAGAGGTCAGAGAGAGCCGAGGTGGAGATGAGAGACCCGGAAATGAAATACTCCATCAGAAAATGGAACGACCTGGCCGGTCTGCCAGAGCAGGGCTTCAAAGATCTCAATACAAGGTTGGTATTTTTGTAACTATTGCAAGTCGTTTGATGTTCCAGCCATATAGACAATCACAAGACATCATCAGCTGAACAAAAACCATAAGATCTCTAAGAAAACCGGTTGAAAGCGGCTTGCACCCAGCGCGATCCTTCGGTCTTGATGAATTCATCAGTTCACCTTTATGAGTAGACGTCCTATGTTGGGCTTGCCGGTAAGTTGTCATCACTTGATAACTGTTCGACCCTATCGGTCGTCAATCCTATGCGTTACGTGCCCTGCCCATTGCCATTCCACTTGTCAAGGTTCTACTTTGGTTGTTCGACGGATCTTCTCATTTTCTATTCGATTTCGATCCGAATAGAACAAACTATTTGAATAAATAATATTAGTCATCACCTTTGACAACTCTTATTTTACTGTAGAACAAATCCTGAAATCCCAAAAACCTTTCTAAACTATAGTGTATTTCTCGTCTTTTCTCTACAAAAATTGACGTTCGATAAAATGAATAGAGCTGATTTTCTACAGTCTTTTAGATCGAAAATTCATTATTGTTTTATAGCTACCTAAAGTTTCAAGATATTGCAATAGCAGTAAATACAGTTTTTATAAACTTAAATTATTATATTTTTCCGGTCTAGTTACAAAACATAGCCTTCTTTGCAGTTACTTAGTAGCGTAGTTAAAGTTGGTAACATGATTAGGTGTGCTGTCAATCGTCTACAGATCGAGATGATCGTCAGTCCCATCAGTCAAATACCACTTCAGTCAATATTTACAAGTTGTAAGGAATGTCTTATTTTTACTACTAAAATTGTATTTAAACTGATTATATTTCTACTTGTACTAGTGTGTTATATTTTCCTGTATAGTGTTTTTACACATCTAATTGAGGTGTAAATCAAATACGAAGATATCATTCAAATACGATCCGACGCATACACGATACGATACGGATACGAGCACGCTTGCAAAGCACGTTTGCGACAGCGAGTAGCTAACGTAATCAGTCTGCTAGTGATCTTTATTTTTACTGAGGTTTTTTTTACTATGAACTTGAGGAGTAATGTCATAATAATCAGGTTATGAACTTGGGTCACGTTTTAGTCCATGCTTTAGTTCGCTACAGCCTGTTCGTGTAGACTTACTTGCACTAGTAAATATTCTGTGGTATTTTGGTATTTCAAAGATTTATGATTTAATTTAACTTCTTCTTCTTTTATGTTTTGGCGTAGCATTTTTGTGCATTTGCCAGTGTGAAGTATTAAATTTTAATAATTTTTGATAATATTTTATCAAAATAGTCACGTCATAGTCCAATGAAGTCGCGGTCAAGTCCAAACATAGTCCAAGTCATACCTCAGTAAAGCAGTGGAGACTTTACTAAAGGCGTCTATGGAGTTTTGGTAACAACACGAAAATACGAGTACGTCACATTATATCACTTGCCTACACTCATGCACGTCAAAAGAAATCAGCTCATAATCTAAAAAATACTACAATGTTTTACTAATTATCATTGATAAAAACACAGGTATAAAAAAATAATACAATGCGGCGACATGATTTTTCTGCGTTCGCGCCAAAACTCATTTAATTTAACTTGTGGCAGTTTTTTTTTTTTAAACGTAAGTCAACGGCTGTACGATGAAGGTTTAATTACCAGGCTGATTTATTCGCGGTTTAATGCGCTACTGATATTTTTCGCATAGCTTACATGAAATCATCGTTTTCGTGTAAAAACTGGCGCTGAATAATAAAACGGAAAAAACAAGTTTAACTATCATAATCATCATTTTAGATGTAGGATTTCCGCTGTGCTGGACATATTTTATTCATCGACTTAAATATTTTAATAGGATTGTTTGAATGTGACTAAATTACATTCGAAAATATACAATAAGTACTACTTTATTTTTCATGATTCCAGGATACCTACTAATCCTGAAAGAATAATTAATAACACATGTGGTGGTGGGTTCGATCCCCACCCAGGGCAAATATTTATGTGATGAATATAAGTGTTTGCTCTGTGTCTGGGTGTTATTTAGTTACTATCTATATAAGTATGTATTTAAAAATAAGTATATGTAGTATATCAGTCTCCGGCAGCCATATCACAAGCTTTGCTTAGTTTGGGGTCAGAGGCCGTGTGTAAGATGTCCCAAAATATTTACTTATTTATTTAAAAATTATATTTAAGAGAAAGTCTGCTATTATAGAATGTCTTTAGTAGGTACCTTTATAATATTCTATTTAAATTTTTTTAATATAATTATTTTGAAGGAGATTTTGTGAATTGACATTTATGAATGAAAGTACCACATAGGTTTAAATTTTCTTGGGCTTGAAACATATAATTTTACTAACTAATGTGTATTTTGTAAAAGCTAGTATTTTTACTGAGAAGTTTATATTTATTTTCAGTTCAAAATGCAACCGCGTGGTTGGCGCATACGAAGGCCTTATGCTGACTCCAGACATCCCGAAAGATCGGGAAATCCCCGTGTTCAGGAAACAGGCCTGCCGGACTTACCCCTTCCACTACGAGGGAGAAGAAGTCGGTGAGGGGGGATACAATACTTACAGGTTTGTTTATTTATGTGCTAGTAAGCTAGTAGTATTCTACTGCTGTGTTAAGGGGGCGCCTAATGCCAAAATCAAGCGAAAGGTGTATTTTTAAAGACGTGATGTAAAGGTAACGAACATAAATATCCATATTAAAAAAAAAACTATAGGAAAGGAAAAAACCTATTGTAGCAGAGTAATTGCGTAGAATTTTGGAAAATAATATGGTTTCTTTAGAAAAAAATAAAAACTTCGCATCATAAAAAAAGACATTTTATTTCAAATGCTCGAAATTATCAGCGACAACACCACATTTTTTTTTGACAAATTACGTAGCCAGACTAAGGTTCTAGTCAAGTAATGAGTTAGTTTTTTTATTACATGCTTAAATTTTGAATAAATAAATAAAATCCCACAGCCAACACCGTCCTAAGCTGTGTCATGCGATGCTTCATAGATGATAGCGGGCGATGCAAGAAGCGCGGGTGAAATCTGATTTTTTGGTGACCGCTGGCGGCATTTACGCGAATCATTATCATTAGAATAGAATTATCAGACACGTAATATTCTAGGCCCCGGTTGTTTTCAGAGGCCTTGAGACGCTGGGCTGGTTTTAGCATTCAAGCCGCCCGGTTTATACGAACTTACATTTGTCTCTATATATTTTCAGTAAAATGTTGATTTAGATTATCTCAAGTCCTTCAGCGTTCCATGGATGATAGGATGATTTTTTTATGTTGTAATAATTGTATTTTATTGTATGGTGTTGTAGTAAGTAAAAGTCCTTGAAGAAAAGTGATAGTTTAGATGACGTGATTAGTTAACTCCAGCTTCTATTGCTCTTTGAAAATACACTTTTTTATCATGAACACGTTACAATACTAATTCAGATTATGCATAGAAGAAAATCATCTTCAGCACTTTTTACAGGTTTTTCACTCTCGTCTGGAGAAAAAAGCTGCATGTATTAATTCTTTTTTCATTATTATTATTTCTATATCGTTGTACTTACATAATTATATTGTCGGGAAAATATGTAATTATTATTTGAAATAGATAATTTGTTTTTCAGGTACAAAATGGCCAAAGACGCGTTCAGCAAGAGTTCTCCTTACTACTGCAACTGCTCCAGCAACTGCCTCCCAGAAGGCTTCGTGGACATCAGCCACTGTTATTATGGTAAGAAGAATGTTTTCCTTCCGATTAGGCTAGATAACTTAAAAATATAATCATTAGTCCGTCAGATATGGAGAATAGTTAAGTCCACATTATTTGTTTACATACCTATTCCGAATTGGTCACTTTGTATTTATAAGTGAGATCTGTTTGGCCCTCTTTTTACTGCGTTTGTTAGAAAGCCGTTTGTTTTCCATGTAATTAATAAAAAAATATCAAAAAAATATTTGCCGCGTATCTTTTGTCAACTAAACAAAAATTGATAAGATGCAGCCCGTTATAGTTCCGCGTAACTTCACGACTAGGCTACAAAAGTATAGATTTTTACTGAGAAGTGACCTCACGAGCCCTTTTCCCAAATTTGACAAGGTTTATCTTTGTCATTTATTGTCTGATTGACAAAAAAATATATACGTGTCCAATATTTTTTGATAATCTAACAAACGGACTAATTATAATAAAGTTTTTTTTACTTCGTCATCTTGCCTATTTCTTAGTAACCTTCACACCGCACCTAATCCTACTATAAGCCTGATTACAGAGGCGTCAGCGTAAATTAAATAGCAGCGTAAAAAGCGTTCTCTCCATCGAATGCCTAAAGTGAAAAAGAAACAGAACTATGCTATTTAGCTAATATAGTTACGCTGGCGCCTCTGTAATCGGGCTTTATATCCTACTAATACTAATATTAATATAAACGTGAAAGTTTGTGAGGATGGATGGATGGATGTATGGATGTTTGTTACTCTTTCACGCAAAAACTACTGAACGGATTTAGATGAAACTTTGCAATAATATAGCTTATATATCAGAATAATACAAAGGCTATAAATTATAATGATATTGCGTCAAAAATCAAAATATCATGCGGGCGAAGCCGCGAGTAAAAACTAGTACCTATATAAGAATCTGGTGTAGGTAACAGTATGTATTATTGAACTTACACAAACCATACTAAAGAAGACCTAAACCTACCTAACAAATATCATCATCATCATCATGCATCAGCCAAAGGACGTCCATTGCTGGACATAGGCCTCCCCTATGGATCTCCAATAAGACCGGTTAGAAGATGCTTGCATCCAACGCGATCCTGCGGTCTTAATGAGGTCATCCGTCCACCAACAAATATTTTTTATTTTTATTTTATTTATTCATTTACTTCAGACAGAGTCCATACATTTCCAATACAATTAAGAATTAAATAAAAATCAAAAACAAACATCAATTAGTCTAAATAATACATAATATAAACAAATCAATCCTACAAAATGTCAATCCAAATAAAAAAAAAAAAAAATGATTATATACTATGTCATGAATACAAATTAAAACAGAGCTGAAATATTTTTATGTACATGCTGCTGGACTGCATGGTTGACAAAAGGGCAGTCAAAACGATCGGCTATAACGCGTATAATGCTGCTGGTGCTGCTACGGATGCGGCTTAGCAGTGATGCAGCTCGTTTGCGCATTATGGCATGAAAACTATCCACTCGAGCATCCGCGAACATGCCCGATGCACTGCAGCGCCAAGGCAGACCCAGCAGCATCCTAAACGCATTGTTATACTGCACGCGTAGTGCACCGATCGTCTTTTGCGTATAGTTGACCCACAAACTGCACGTATAAAACGTCTGACAGTAAGCTTTAAAAAGCGCTATTTTTACTGGTACTGTACATCGCGCAAATCTGCGGGCCAACATATTACTTCTAACTGCCAACGCTCTACGCTCTCTCTCGATATCTTCAGCGTCTGTGAGGTCCTCCGAGACCCAGTGACCCAGGTACTTGAAACGTGACACTCTGGCCAAGGGAATGCCCTTCAATAATAAAGGGGGAACTTTGATTATCTTGAAGCCCCTAGCCTGAAATACCAAGAGCTCACTCTTCTTTCCATTGTACCTGAGCCCATGTGTCACTGCGTATTCCTCACAAATACAGAGAAGCTTTCTTACAGCACTGACAGAGGGACCCAACAGCACCATACCAAATATAATAAGATAAAAATCCTCTAAAAATTAAGATTTTTGCATTCATTGTGACTAGACTACCTTGTAATCGAATAAATATATTTAGTCCAATAGGACTAAAATTGATCAATGAAATCGAATGTTATAAAATCGGTTATGACGCGTCTTTGTGAAATATTGATAGGTACGTTTTGTATATGCATGATGTATTTTAAAAGTTAAAGATCATCAGATTCTAAATAAATTATTGAAATTTATCACTCGATGAATCTTATATTACATATTTTACAATTTACAATATAAGTACCATGATAAATCATATTTCTGAAGTTTTTTTTTCACGTTACTTGATTATTGTGACCTATGGGTCAAGTATAGATTTATGTATTTAATTTGCATTCTTAATGCCTATTAAATAATTTAAGAATTATATTTATCTGAATGTTACACCTTGTTACAACTCGGTATTAAAATGATTTAGATAGCATAACTTCTAATGTATAATTATTTCGCGACACAGTATTTGTTATTGAATATTTAAAGAAACATATTTTTGTGATTATTAACGTTTTGTGACAACTTGTCATTAAAATGATTTAGATTACTTCTAATATACAAGGTTATTTCTAAGCAATTAGCATCCTTTTACTATTAGGGACTTAATCTGTACATCAATACTAACAACTTCTGTTTTGCGATTTTTGTCAAAACTAAAAAAAAACAGCTGTTTCATACATTTTGTCGTGGGTGAACGATATTTTTGTATGGAACAACAACTTTTTTTTTGAGATTTGACAAAAGTCGTTGAACGAATGTTATAACTATGTACAGAATAAACCCCTAAAAGAATGCAAATTGATTAGAAATAACTCTATATACGCGTCGAATTGAGTACCTCCTCCTTTTCGTCGGTCAAAAAGGCTGTTACAGTTTTAGTTATGAACTTGTATAATGTGTATTGGATGAATCAGTATCTCATTTTAGCCACCAAGCTTTAGTATAGGCTAGTTATACATATATTTTTTAGGTAGTTAGTTGGGTGTATTTTTTTATTACTTTTCACAAAAGCCGCTTAACAAAAGTTGTTAGTTTTGATGTACAGAATAAGCACCTAAAAGGATGTTAATTTATTAGAAATAACCCTGTATAAATATCTCGTGTCACAATCACAATGTTTGTTATCGAACTTTTCCGAAAGGCCTGGAACGATTTTTATGAAGTGTTATGTTTCCGGCTTAATCCTGCACTAGGTATTTGGAGTGACCAAATACCTAGTGCAGGATTAAGCCGGAAACATACTATCGGGCGCGGCTGACGGACACGACTGACAGCCGTTACTTAGCAATGTGCACAGTCTTAAAACATCCGGTGTGCCAGATCGCTCTCGGACGTCCGAACGCTCAAGGTCGTCCGAAGGTGACGTCCGCGACTTATGTCCGATAGTGTGCACGGCTCAGTGTACTTTCATAGTCTAGCTAGATACCTATCAGTCGCGACTGTCAGTCGCGTCCGTAGGCCGCGTCCGATAGTATGTTTCCAGCTTTAGAGGAATCCAAAAATCCAGGTACCTACTAAAAAGGTGGCATTTGTGACATATTGTTTTTTTCTTTTCAGGTTTTCCGATTGCGTTATCGAAGCCTCATTTCTTGGACGTCGACCCGGAGCAAATAGCTTTTATAGATGGCATGAATCCTGATCCTGAAAAGGATGGATCTTTCCTCCAAACTGAACCTGTAAGTTTTTTTGTTAATCATACTAATAATAATATTATACCTGAAAAAATCCTTGTGTAGAAAAACACTCCGTGTATTATCTAACTTGCATCTTTTTTTTTTTTTTTTTTTTTTTTTTATTTCAAATAGGTTTGCGTTTGACTACACACTGCCTGATGTAAAGCAGATATGCGGTCTAGGATAAAGCACGCTTACCTAGAAGATACCTATTTACTCGAGATTTGAAGACACCTACATTGTACTTTAACGGAAAGACAGACTTAGGCAAAGCGTTCCACATTCTGGCAGTTCGTATGAGGAATGTGGACTCAAAACGCTTTGTTCTAACGCGTGGGATGTCCACCATAAAAGGGTGGCGCTTTGGTCGCGTCTGTCTAGCCGTACGATAGAAGAAAGGGGCAGGTGGGACTAGATCGTGCAACTCCTGGGCGCACTCACCGAAGTGTATCCGATAGTAGGCAGACAGACACGCCACCCTACGTCGATGCTCAAGACTTTGCAGCTTCGACTCAGTCAAGATTTCGTTGCCTATCAGCCTCCTGGCTCGCCTTTCAATGGACTCCAAAGCCTCCAACTGGTATTTGGCAGAGCCATCCCAAAGGTGAGAGCAGTATTCCATGCAAGACCTGACTTGCGCTTTATAAAGACTAAGCAGTTGCTCAGGTGTGAAAAACCGTCTCACCTTAGAGAGAACACCAAGTTTTTTTGAGGCTAATCTGAAGTCATGCTAAAAATAAGGTCAAACGATTTGACGTAAGAATAAATTACCTATTCGCACAGAGCTAATACAACTAGAGAGATAGCGCTGTTGTCGCTTGATGCAATTGACAAGTTTTCATATTTCACATGACTATGAAATTCCAAAACCATTTCGGGGTATTGCGACTCTGATCATTTTGCTTATTTTTTCAAAATTTTTAGTGCAGTAATCATAAAGATATTAAATTAAAACTCTCATCCAAGTGGTGCTCGGATTTATAGTAGAAGTTCAGTAGCCTATAATAAAAAAAACACTAGCAATATAAAATGACTGTTGACACTGACATTACGTTTCGTTTTATCATCACTTTTTTTCAGACATTCTACTAAAACTATCGCTAAAATCAGTGTTGCCTACGAAATATTTGAGAGCCTACTAAATCGAGCCCTAGAACTACCAGAAATCTATTATAATTTTGAACGTGTTACAGAATACTGTTATAAATTACTTGTTAAAAATCATTATTTTTATTTATTATTTTTAGAAATTTTTCCACGCATAAAATTACTTGCTACATAAAATCTGATTTAAGTCAAGTGAAAAATGCATTATTACTTTCTCTTTAGTTCGATTTAAGTTTTCTATTTATTACAACTTTACATAGGTTTAGTCTCATAAAATGTACTAAAAAGTAGAAATCTACCAAAAGTTGTCACGCTGGATAATTTGTTTGTTGTCATTGCCACTGCCATGACAGTGACAGCTACGCTAGAGCTTGACTTTGTCAGTTATAGATGTTTTTTTTTAATGTGACTTCAGTAACATTTAATATACATGCTAAATCATGCAGTTACGTCCTTTTAGAATAAGCTCTAAAATTATTTTTACGGAAAATATAGGTCTAATTGAAAAAATAAAAAATATGTGTACTTACCTTATTTTACAATAATCTTTCAGAAAAAAAATAAAACTAATAACGATAAAAATTTGAAATGTTGTCAATTGTCATCCACAAAAACGTATAGGAAATCTGGCTCATCGCTGTCAAAACTGTCAAATATGTATTGGAATTTGACACTACTGAGAGAAAAACACGGCAACTATATAGCCACTCAATCAAGATATGTTTCATGTCTCTTTCTAACTCATGTCATATTAAATCATTGCATCTCTCTTTTTCTTTTCTCGATCGACCACATTATCCCTCTGCACTGGAAGCATGGCAATGAGACAAATAGTCTTTCCACCATTATATCCCCTCGAAGAGGAAATAAAGTATGGATTGACAATGACAACTGACATTTTAAAGCGGATAAAATGGTTTTCTCCCTTTGCCGTGCTACCCGTGCTGGTATCTCTGTGCCTATTTGTGATTGATGAAATTGAAGAATAGTTGAAGTAATATTTGATTTGTTTTATCATCATAGACGATAGGTGTGCCGCTCGCCCTCAAGTCCAACATCCAAGTGAACATCGCGGTTCGGACATCAGCGGGGAATCCTATCACCAAACCTCTGAAGGATAAGGTGGTGCCGCTGGCCTGGCTTTCTTTGGTGAGTGTCTTTTTATTTACTGACAATAAGAAGAATAGGCATGATTACTGAGTAAAAAAATCATTGTTATAATAGTAACTTTTTTATACGATTACTGAGAAGGTTTTCTTTTACAAAACTGCAAGAAACCATGAATATACGTATAGTTTTAATTTAAACTCGATATCTTTACGCGTTCCCGAGATAAAGAGTCTTAACAACTTGTAAGTCTTGACATACACACAGACGGACAGATGGACAGACGGACAACAAAGTGATCCTATAAGGCTTCCGTTTTTTCCTTTTGAGGTACGGAACCCTATAATAATATTCAATACTAACAATTTCGAAATGTCGAAATTCTAATATATGTACAATGAGGATAATTTGGAAAAGATCCAATAAATTGCTGAAGAAGAAGCTAGAAATATCTAATAGAGTTCAACAAGCAAAAAATGAATTTAAATATTAAATTTCAAAAATGGGCATAATTATTCGGCAGCGTAGGTATTAAATGTCAATTACATTGACGTAGGTCTAAACTAGGATAATAACTCTACGAAAACGGATGTTTAGGTCAAAATCGGTCTAGCTATAAAACTAGCAAAAAATTATAAACTAGTTGTTTGAATGATGAGGAAATTTGCTGAGTAATTAATTTGTGTAGCTACTGAGCAAGTCACCTCAAACTGGATATTATAAGTTATAAGAAAATATTTTTGTTAATTGAATGGGATTTAGCTACATCCTGTTTAGCGTGAAGAAATAATTTTGTTTTAAAAATATCGGTTCACTTAAACCTTCGCTAAATCTTGATTACAATGTCTTACAAAATTATTTCTTTTGTCTTTACAATTTCCCATCTCTAGCTTATATTGAACAATTTCCATTTTTAGCCTGGAAGAAATCGCTTCCAGCGATAAGGCCGCCGTTTGTTTTAAATAGTCAAGTGTTAATTGTATTGTATTTGTATTTCCATCTTTGGTGTAAAGGAATAAATTATTATTTATTCATTTAATTTCTGTAAATAATTAAAAAGCTTTGTCCTTTTTTTAGAAACTCATCATCATTTTAAGAATAATCGACCACTGCTGCCGTTGGCCATAGGCTACACTTCTTTTGCACCACTCATCTCATCTTCTAATTTTATCAAATGTTGTTTAGGAACTAATATATTTACATTATCGTCGTCTATACAATATACCTATAACAAAAAACTCATAAAAAAATATATTTTCCCCATAGTAATTCTAACATCTATTTACAGTACTGCAACGGCCCTCCAGACCAAATCCAAAACCTCCTCCGGCTTCGCTTTGTGATCGCCCCTCCCATCGTCATCACCATCAACGTGCTCCTCTTCGTCGCCGGCCTCGTCCTCACCGCACAAGGAGCCCACAGAGTCTGGAAGCCCAGGTACCAACTCGTCGACAATCAGCCCCCCACCAAAATGGCGCCCGTCAGGAAAATAAGCAGGGAAAGAAAACGAAGCACGGAGAGGCGACGAAGCATGGAAAGGAGGAAAAGCAGCGTTATTCTCACATTCAACGCTGTTGCTGATACGTTATTCCGAGAGAATGATGACCTAGCGAAAGAAGCCGTCTCCTTGCTAGCTATCACTGAAGATGATAACGATGACCTTCATGATTTGGTTGTTAGCGATTGATGAGAGCTGTATTCTCTATAAAGGCATGGATTGTAGGCGCCGCCGGTCAAGAACTGGGTGTATTACCGTTGAGTATTTTTCTTAGAAATCAGGGGCCTGTGTCCAGAAATGGACGTATTATAGATTTTGCTGTTGTCGATGCAGAAAATATACAATTTAGGTATTCGAGATTTCATACATTTGAAATGTATTATAGATCGGTCATTTTAAATGGAGCCGTTGGGTTATAAACATTTTCTTTGATACAAACTTTTTGAGCGCTGCAGTGATGTTTTGTTCAGATTTTATAGACTGGACTATACAGTTTTTAAATGACTGTATTATAGCTGTTGTTTTTTGTTTAAAATCACTGTTTTAATTACGTGTGGGGAAGGTATTACAATTGAATCTCTTTAGTTTTTTTCGTATTATTGACTTTGTATAGTAGGATAAGTTAATTTGCATGCTGAATTTAAAATTTATATTTCGTTCCAGAACTGGGGATTAGCCAATCATCAGTACAGTCAATGAATACGAGAAGTTTTTGAATTATTTACAAAAGCTCGGGATAAATGGCCTCCATTTTAATAAACATGAAGATATAAGGTCAAAAAGCAATATATTATATATAGAATGGAAATTTTTCAAGGATTGATTTCCATTTTGAAGTCAAAGTTTTATTATTTTGCTCATGTTGTGACAAAATTTGCTCAAATAGTATAAATAATGAAATGTGGGATTATCCATGATTTTACTTACGTACTTAGATAATAAAATAAAATCTAAGTGAAAAGTATTCTTTGTATACACGAAAAAAATAGGTATTATAGTTTTATAGGTTAGTGAAGTGACATCCAATGTGATATTATGAATAGTTCCTTAGCAAATATGTGTAAAAAGTATTGTAAATAATTTATTGAGTAGAATAATTATTGTGTAAATTAAACGGGTGTAATGATTGTAAATAAATGTTTTATACTTTTTATTATTGTGTTTTTACGGAACCCTTACATACCTAATACTATACCTTATGTTTTTTTTAACTATATACACGAAGTTTATATGATGGATAATAATTTATATAAACGAAAAGTGATTCAGATTATTATTTTTTATGTTTGCCACGGTGGGTCAGTGCTTGGTGACCCAGACTACTGGATCAAAGAAGCGTGGGTTCGATTCCCACCTATGCGAAATATTTGTGATGAAAATAGGTGTTGCTCTGTTTCTGGTTGTTATTGGTAGATACGAGTAAATATCTATCTAAGTATGTATTTAAAAAAATGTTTATGTAGTATATCAGTATCTGGCAGCTATATGACAAGCTTTGCTTAGTTTGGGGTCAAAGACCGTGTGTAAGATGTCCCTTAATATTTTTTATTAATTTAAACTATTTTACTGGACTAAAGAGTCATGGGAATCCAAGCCGCTTCCAAGCGATCTTATTGAAAAACCATCGGAGAGGCCTATGTCGAGCATTGGACATCCTACAGCTAATAACGATGATGATGAGAAAGTGAGTCATAATATCAGAAAAAAATTAACATCTAAGTAACTACGTCATCAAAAAGATGTGTCATCAAAATACATAGTATTATCGAAGATAATTTTGCGTCTGTCATAAAATGTCCAATTATTCGATCGTAATACACAATCTAGTAAATAATTCACTAAAAATAACACTTATATTATGTATTAATCGTGGCGGCATTACAAATTGCGTAGTATTGTAACCGGTTGTGTGGGATACCGGTAATGACGAGTTTTTACGGTATTTACCCACGTCAGTGTGAAAAAAAATTTGTGAAATGCGAGTCAACTCAATGCCAAGGGTTCTGTAAGTATGTAAGTATTTGTATGTACATGATTATGTGCCAATTAACTATGTACCTATATCTGCACTACTTCGAGCTCTTTATAAGGTTCTAACAGGTGATTTACGTTTTGAAAATGATGATAAAGAAATAATCCTAAAAATTAACCCTATTTGTAAAAGTTTTTATAATAGAGGCATTAGGCTGGACCAAGGCTGGCTCGCGGTTTCTTGAACCAGAATTCAAACTCTGGACACCAAATTAGTCTATCTACAGGAAATCTTACACATCTTACCGCACATCCGGGAATATTTAGGTTTATTTTTTAATCTGAAATCGGAACACAACAACGGAAAAAAAACATTATCATCATTTTTCGACAAAAATGGCATAACTGACCTCAACCGTTGCAATCTTCGTACAGATACAGATAGAGAACCTCCTTTTTAGAAGTTGGTTAAAAAACCATAAAGTATATGTCGAATCTGTAAAAGGATCCGCATGAGTTATGGTGTTTCAATGTGGTAATGTTTTATACCACTGACTCAACAATGCTTCACTGTGGCGAGGAGATAAATTGCGACGTCACGAACCATCAGTTCATTTCGCAGAAGATTACGTATAATTACAATTATAGAGAAAACTTTAAGCGAAGGACATGGCGTTCCGCAGCGTAACGCACGCTGCCACCATTTTATCAAGAATCACAATTCGAGCCGATCTAATCACATTCCGCACATAACCTCCATCGAACCAGCTCTCTTTACAACTGACAAGTGACATCTGATATCTCATCATCGCATTTTCCCGCCCATCGGCCAATCATTCGATATCACTTGAAACCTCGTTGGAACCAATCAGCAGCGTTTGTTACAAGCGTTACCCCAGGAATGTTGCCACTTCCATTCCTAGTCCTTCGAAATTATACTAAGTGGCACTATTTAAACATAAACTTAAAGCTTAATTGTCCCGTTATATATACGCATTATTGTATACACGTATCTAACACTCAAACCCCGAATTTTTGCTTAAAAATAATTAAGCACGGAACTCTAAATACATTGAAACATAATAACATTAAAATGTAGTTCAAAAACATAACGTAATGTGAGCCAATTTAAAGTAATCGAATAATGAGCGAAATCGTTACCAATTATTTGACTCAAAAAAAAAAAAAACAATCGCGTTTAGTACTGTAACGTAGATATCTTTACCATGGATGTATTATAATATATTTGGCCATACATGCTTGCCTTTATTTTGCCCAAAGGATCAGTATTGCTATCTAAAGTGGTAATGGAGCCAACACTTTGGGAACTGTGCCCGCTGGTAGTAGGTTTTTAGATTAGTGTTTTCATCGTCATCTATACATACAAATTTTTTAGTTCAAGTGTTATTTTATTAATTTGTTTAGGTTTGTAAATATAGCACAATAGAGTAGTTATAATATTTAGTTAAACATATTTTGATCTATAAACCTGATAAAATTCAGAGTAAAATTTCTGACATGTCAAGATGCCTTTTCTTCAATATTTTTTTAAATTCTTTAATGACAATACTACACTACTACTACATAGAAAGCAATTGGATCATCCACAGACCCTTGAAGGTCTAAAGATAATCCAAGTGCTCAAGCCCACTGCCAGTTGGCAGCGTGCCCAGCATGCTGGCAGCATTGCCACGCTGAATGGCAATGCTTATACGTTGAGCCAAATAAACACCAGCATTTTGGTCACGCGTCGCGTCCGACGCTCAGAAAGACTTTTGAAAACGAGATGAGCTCCCGGCCCCCACGGACCCAAAGTCTCAACTCCAAATGGCTCAATTATGTAACCACTACCGAGGTTAGCATAATTATAATAATTTCAATAATTATTTGTGAGCGCATTGATTTCAAATAATATAAAATAATATAATATAATATTCGATTTCGAATAATATAATATCATAGAATATTTATTTATAGAGAAATAAGAGTTATACCGTGTGCTTTTAAATTAAAGTGTTATCTCATTTCTTCTTCAGCCGAGAGAGCGAAAAGGAAAATATGTAGTTGTTGTCAAAACTCATTGTAATAATTCAATAGTTTACATATAATAATGACTTACGATACGACGTATAAAATAATAATAACCACAGGTAATAACCATTTAATAGTAGATTGTATCATATGGGGGCAATATAATATTTTTACGGCGAGTGCGCTTTTTTGAATCCAGAGCGAAGTGAGAGATTCTTTAGTAGAATCCTGAACGTAGCGAGGGATTCAAAGTACGTCGCCCGAGCCGAAAATATATTTTGCGCCCGAGTGGTACACTCTACTTTTCATCACCTCTATGAGAAAATGAAAGGCGCCTCATATTATATTGTAATATTATTATTTAATAAAATGTAGAGTATATAACAACTAAATTGAAATTAAATGGTACGAGTATCTAATAATAAAACAAATGAAAACTTATATTTACATTCTTTTCATTCATTTTCTTGGCGCTGAACGCTAACATTACAAATACTTCCAAATTCAAAAAGTGCGCGGCAAAGATCATTCCGTCGCACTTATTTGTTCCGAATTCAAAAAGTGCGCGGCAAAGATAATTCCGGCGCACTTATAAAGTTCCTTATAGAAAACACCTCCTTTGGGCGCACTTAAAGGCGAATCAAGTAGTCCTTTTCGAATAGATGTGATGAAAATAATATTGTCTCACAATACTTAAGGCAATAAATTAACGTACAAGGGAAACTAGTTTATACGTGAGCAATTTTTTATTAAAATTAATTGAGTTAGTAACACCATAATTTATGTACATTTATTATCAAGAATTCTTATTCAGAGAGCAAAATAATACTGGATCGAAACGACGATTATTAAATAAAATAAATTAATAGTAATGACCTAAATATTATGTCATTGATAAGACTAGAATAATAATTTAATAGAAACATGTATAAAGAATAGTTAACATTTTTAACTATTTCTAAATTAAAATAAATTGCCTGCTCTACCAGGTGTATCTCCACACAAAGATATAGATATTTTAAGCTTAAATTCATTATACCTACTTCTCATTTTGATTATTGTTTACTACAGCACAACTCTAAATCACAATCAAATGAGCAAGTCACCGACTGGATATAAAAATACTATAAATGATATAAATGAAACTGAAAAGAAGATCTATTAATTATTTCGGTATCTCGAAACGCTAAGATTTTTCCCTGTGTCATGAGTCATGACATCTATTCATCCGTCTATATATCATCCAAAAGACGTCCACTGCTGGACATAGGCCTCCCCTATGGATCTCCAATAAGACCGATTGGAAAGGGCTTGCATCTAGCGAGGACCCGCGACCTTAATGAGGTCACCCATCCACCTTGTGGGTGGACGCTGCGCTTGCCGTTTCGTGGTCATGGCAGTGCAACTTAATTTGAATTACTTTTCATACCATCTGCTCGAAAATGACTCATTATGTCGTACAATCTCAACGTAAAACGAGTCGTTATTATCTTAACCCAATCTTGAGGGCTGTGGCAGGTCAATGATGTTGTATGAAACTTCCTAGAGAGTAAAGTGATTTAAATTTATAACGTCTGATTCGTACGAAAATTTCTTAACTTAGAACATCGACTTCGTAATGAGGTTTTTTTGTAAAATCGAATAAAACCTATTTACATTGCATAGCAATTGTCATTGTACGGAGGTTTTTTTCGATTTTATAGAAAAGAACCTCTTTTTAATGCCCGTGTAAAGCTCGAAACATACTATCAGACGCGTCTTACGGACGCGACTGACAGCCGCGACCTAGACTATGAAAGTACACTGAGCCGTGCACACTGTCGGACATAAGTCGCGGACGTCACCTTCGGACGACCTTGAGCGTTCGGACGTCCGAGAGCGATCTGGCACACCGGATGTTTTAAGACTGTGCACATTGCTAAGTCGCGGCTGTCAGTCGCGTCCGTCAGCCGCGTCCGATAGTATGTTTCCGGCTTTAAGCCAAGATAATCGAGCTGGCCATGGTCTTATGTTTTTTACGTAGTAGGTATTTACATTCTCTGTTTATTACAAATTTGTGTCCGATTCTATGAAAATTCGTAGGTACTAGGTACATTCTAATATGTTTTATTTTATTGTGTAATATGTTTTATTTTTTCACAGTACTGAGTTGCCTAGTGAGTACCAACACTTAAAGAGTTTATGGCGTAAGTGTGGGCATTCCTGGGGTTTTATTTTCTCCAGTAGAACCAAGTGTGTCTTCGTATTAGGCGATTTGAACCTCTCGCTTCACTCAGGACTCAATAATTCCCTTGTTTCGCTCGGGAATTAACTTAGAACGTATCCGTCGCTACGCTCAGGGTACAATATGTCGCCCGTGACGTAAGACACTACTTGGTTCTTTTGGTACATAATCTACTACTAATGTCTTCACCAACTGGACACTCATTGCCTATTTTCAAAGGCTTTTTTTTTGTACGTAATAGCTTATTTTTGTGATTTCAAGTCGATCCCTTAATAAACAAATACAACGATATCTTAGCTAGAGTTTGTCCAATATCTGGAAATACACCCTGTATACATTTTAAATTTATCTGTTTACGCCGATGCCTTTATCAATATAAAATGAGCTCTATAAACTCAACAATTTAAGTATTAGGAGGCATTACAAATAGTGCATTTTGAAAAATCATAGTGTATCTACAATTACGTGTATTTGATATTATCAAAATGTATACTTAAACTATCTTATACAATACTATCTACATTACAAATATGATACAAATCGGCTTAATATTATTGTCTTACGAAATAATTATGTAAAGTCACAGAAGCCATGAGAAACCCAAGCAATATTACGCAATCGCAATCGACTTCGGTAATGTGTTATTATTTTCTTACGCTTATCTCGAATTTAACTGCACCACGACCAATTTGAGAATTTTATGATATCCGGATCCTGTTCTGCAAAAAATCGTGTGTAGATACATATTACACTCATAATTATAAGGTTTCGTGGCAATACTATCACTTAAACATCATAATCATAATGTTAGATAATAGACATGATGACTAAAAAAAATATAATTAGTCCGTCAGATAAACTATAAAAAAATATTAGACACGTGTTTTTTCTTTTGTCAATTAAACAAAAATTGATGAAGATACAGTCCGTCAAAGTTCCGCGTGACGTCACAAGTGCTATACAAATGTATAGACTTCTGTAAGAGAAATGACGTCACGACCTCCACTCCTAAACTTTGATAAGATTTATCTATGTAATTTGCTGTTTGATTAACAAAAGAAAAAATACGTTTTCAATATTTTTCGATAATCTATCTCACGGACTATAATTATAATAACTTTTTTTATACCCAGTCATCATGGCAATTATGAGAACTTAAATATTATATTATGAGTAAATACTTGTAAAGGGCCAGCAGTTGATGTTGAATAGTAATTCTTTTTGGAATTTCAGGTATTGTGCAGGTAGTATATTACAAGGAGAGCACATAGAGTTATAATTCATCCTATATAGCACATTGGTGCACCTCCTAAAGCCGATTGCTCTCTCAGCTCTTTATGCCTCTAAGGAGCTTTCTTCATACAGCTCAAACTGAATATCGCCAATAAGCGTACATTTGAGCATATAGGTTTTCAATAGCTAGCGTACACGTGCGCATATGCTTCCTGGCCAGAGTACGTGCTAGTGAACGTGTGCTTTATAGGTAATCGTACATCCAAGGCAAGTAGTGCCATGTTGGTATGACATCAAGGTGGACATGCCAGGTGCAAGCCCGAGCCAAATAACCGTGCTCAGCAAACACGTGTAATTAGGCAATATATTCAGTAGCTAGCGTACACGTGGGCGTATATCCAAGACACGTAGTGAGCCACGTTAGCGTAGACGTCTGGTATACTTCGTCTGGCGTAGCTGAAGGCGAATATCGCTGGTCAGCGTATATGTGAGGATGTATACTCTAGGTAGCGTACACATGAGAATATAAGTAATTACCAATATATCCAAGGCACGTACACGTAATGAGCCATATTGGTGTAGACCTCTGGCATTGCTCTGTCTGACCTCTGGCGTCTGGCGTAGCTCAAATCGAAGAGCGCTAGTCAGCGTACAATGCATATATTTTAATCACTAGCTAGCGTACACGCGTATATGTAAGGCACGTAGTCGGCTACGTTAGTGTACACGTCTGGCAGTCCTCGTCTAGCACAGGCGGAGCCGAAGAGCGCTTGTCATCATACAATGTATAACAATATAATTTATCACTAGCTAGCGTACACGTGAGCGTATATCCAAGGCACGTAATGGGCCACGTTGGTGTAGACGTCTGGCACGCCTCGCCTGGCGCAGCCCGAGCCAAAGGACGTGAGGCCGCGAAGCTCCCAGCGTCCGCCGGACCGGCACTGGAGCGGGCCTCCACTGTCGCCCTGGAAAATTTACAAAGGTATTTTTTAACCAAGTATTCATATCCAATAAAACCGGTTGGTTACAATTTTTAGAGGAAATCCAAATACGAGATGGGTCTTTAACTAAGGCCATATTTTGTCCTAAGATATCGCTGTATCTACACATAATAATGACCAACTTTTATCCATAAATCAGAAAAAAAATATAAAGTCTTGTAAATTATAATATGCAGAAAGACTCTTCACTAAATATTACCCCTACACTGTTATTTTTCTTCGATACGTACGAATCGGTTTAACTCAAGGTTTCTGATCCGTAAGACCAGGGAATGGAACCAACCAAGCCTTTCTTGTTACCGTTGAGATAATTATAATCTGAAGCTTCAAAAATAAGTATCTTGTAAGTCTGCGTGCTTCATCTTCGAACATAACGTTGCTTATCATTAGGCGAGTGGGTGGTCAAGAGGAAGCACGGACTTATTCGCGAAATAAATAAAAAATGCAAAAGGTGATTAACTTATAAAAATCACGAATTGTAAAATGATGCTGCTCATACAGCATTGTTTCACAATTCGTGATGAGTTCGGTAAATAATGATGAGACTACAATGATTATATCCTAATATGTATTTGTGTATAGGGCCGTAAAGTTCTCGAATGGAGACCACTGACCAGCAAGCGCAGCGTAGGGCGTCCACCGCCTAGGTGGACTGACGATATAATAAAGATCGCAGGAACGCGCTGGATGCAGGCCGCTTCCAACCGGCCCTATTGGAAATCTATAGAAGAGGCCTATGTCCAGCAGTGGACGTCTTACGGCTTATGGATGGATGGATGTATTGTGTGCCAATGGAAATTTACTACCAGGACTACATAAACTACCAGATCTTGACAGTGAGTCTAGGAATGTGACCTTATCAAACATCAAAATAAAACAAGCAGCAATCAGTCGCATTGCAACATCAAGTTCAATCATTCCATTATCAGATCTTGTCTTGATATTGACAAGGCTCGATTCTCGATAAGATATTGTTGACTTGTTAGAATTTAATTGTATTTAATTTAGTGTACGAATTGAAAGTTCAATGGTTGAAACTTTCACTAGATCAATTTGCTCTCGGTGTTTCAGGCTACAAAAACAGTTGCGAAGAATGTCTCCAACTCAGAGAAATATATTGGGTTCCATTTATTTTGCAAATCATCTTATCTTCACTTTAATGGAAACCCTGGCTATAGGTATATTTTACTTAAAATTTACCTAAGTCTATATTACGTGGCCTCTCACTATGGGCCTTATTAGTAAGCTCCAAGTAGCCCAACGAGCCATGGAGAGGGCTATGCTCGGAGTTTCTCTGAGAGATCGAATCAGGAACGAGGAGATCCGTAGTAGAACCAAGGTTACCGATATAGCTCAGCTGATTAGCAAGTTGAAGTGGCAATGGGCAGGGCACATAGCGCGGAGAACTGATGACCAATCGAGTCAAAAAGTTCTCGAAAGTGGAGACCACGTACCGGCAAGCGCAGCCCACGTCCACCCACAAGGTAGACGGATGACCTTATTAGGACCGCAGGATCGCGCTGGATGCAAGCCGCTATCAACCTGTCTTATTGGAAATCATTAGGGGAGGCCTATGTCCTATAGTGGACGTCCTATGGCTGAAATGATGATGATGATGAAGTCTATATTAATTACATCAATTTTCAGTAACATCGAGAAATAATAATACATACCACACATGCACCAGTGCTGCCATCAGTGCTCCCAGCGCAAAGATGTCCTTCATTCAACGGCAACGTAAGAGCATACCGATCTCTGCACAACTGCAGTGGCAATATCGGTACGTCTGCTTCCAACAAAACGTCTGTTAGATTCCCATTCGTCTGCTCTCGTCCCCATCCCGTGGCGTAACACTCATCTTTAAAGTCTATTCCATTATTATCATCAATAAACGGATCTATTTCTTCACCAAACATTAGCTTTTTATCACTCCTATCATTAGTTTTTACTTGTCTTTCACTTCGTAACTTAGCTTTTATAAGCTTCACAACACTGTCTAAAGAAGCACTGTCATACACAAAGTCATTGTCTGAATCACTTTTGCGAACTTCTTCTTGTCTGTCTGTTTGTTTGTTAGAATCATTGGCAACGCGAACGTTGTATCTGAGATTTTTATGCTTTTTACTGAACCCTGAGAAGATGTTTTTGGTTAGATTGTTTAGTTTTTCTAGATATTTGACAGCGGTGTCAGGGTTGGGTTTTGGAGGTTTGGTTTTCTTTTTTGAGTCTGAAGATTCTGGTCGGATGTAGAAAGCTGATGGCTTGTCGGAGTTGAAGGTGAGAGGCATCTCGAAGGGAGGCAGGCAGATGGTGCGGATTCTGCTGCCAGGAGTGACATCAGCTGCTCTTGTCATCTTCATCAGGGCTGTAACGTAAGAGTAAAGAGTGTTATGAGTAGACAAGTTGAAAAAAAATATAAAAATAATAACTTTTTGAACGGATGCAAGTTACTAAATTGTTTTCTAACAATATTAATTTAAGTGAGGTGGATTACCTATAGAAGCCTCAGACCAAATAATAAAATAAGGACAGAATGTTGTGAACAAACAAATGAGGCCGACCAAAACTACGCCTCGCCGTGTACAGAAAATTACACACATATCCACGTAACTACGAAACTACGCCTTGGCTTGTCAGACGAACTATGGCTGCGCAACAGCGACGCACTCACACATGTATAAAAAACCGGCCTCACTTGACTGTTCACCGACGTTCTCTCTAGATTTTTTTTATTTACTCTGAGATAGAACCCAAAAATGTATGAATCTGAAAATACTTAGTAAATGCTTCTGGCTTGTTTTTAGGAAAATAGATAACGTAAGTTTTCTAAGTTACTGCTGAGGAATAATAATATGCAAGGTACCGTGGAGATTTATTCCAAGATTTTAACCGACTTCAAAAAAGGAGGTTCTCAATTCGACCGAATGTTTTTTTTTTTTATGTATCGATGTTACGCAATTACTCTGCTAATAAGAACCGATTTTGACGATTCTTTTGTCGTTTCATAGATCGTACTTCAGAAATGGTCCCATTTAATTTTTATCGAAATCGGCTATATTGTTTTTAAAATCATCTTTAATGTATGAATTACTGCATCGATGATACCTCAGAGCAAATAAAAAAAATCAAGAGAGAATGTCATTGAACAGTCGAGTGAGGCCGGTTTTTTAAACATGTGTAAGTGCGTCGGTGTTTCGCCGCCATAGTTCGACTGACAAGCCAAGGCGTAGTTTCGTTGTACGTGGATGTGTGTGTAAATGTCTGTACACGGCGAGGCGTAGTTTTGGTTGGCTTCACTTGTTTGTTTACAACATTCTCTCTTGATTTTTTTATTTGCTCTGAGGATGATATAAGGATTCGAACTATTCAAATTCTGTACACGGTTAAAATCGTTGTGCCATATGTGGCTTTCTTAGCGAAAAATAAATTAAATCGACTACAATAACAACAGTAACTACCGTACCAATATCATGCTGGTAGTTATGAAACCGGTGATGTAGGACGATCTTCTCAATGGGAACGTAGGAGCCTCGCTGTTCAGCTCTGTCCCACTCGCCGAGGACTGCGGTCCAGAGAGCTGGCAGGGGAAGGTTGAACAGTTCACTGGAAGCGAATGTAGGTAAGATTAATATTAGAAAATCGACGAAAAAGGATAAGGCATGGGTAAATATAGAGCATAGATGTTGAATTAGTCATTGATGTATTAACTAATGCCATTTCGAGGCACAGCAGCTGACAGACAGCGACAGTAGTACAGTACTGCAGTGGTGGTGAACTATTCTAGTTTGTATGAGACCGACGAACACACGCGTGCTTTATACGGCCACGCGACAGTTGTCTTGTTTTGACTTTAGATGAATCTAAAATGATCCTAAAGATTACAATGTAAAAATGTATAAAATCACTATTACTTATGTATGCAGTGAGCCGTGGTGAGCAGCCACGAAGGATGCACTAGCACTCCACCGCACCAGTGCCCGATCAGGCCATAGTTTGGGTGCAGCAGTTGAAGGGACACCTGAAATAAATTAATAGTTTAAAAAACACTAGAAAAACACGCTTTTATAAATGCATGTAATAACAAAAAAGTGGCCTTTCTCACAAGTGCAAACACGACTATGATACGATATTCCATCATGGAATGCCAGTGTCTATCTTCCGGCTCCATCATCAGACCTTGAAACCTAATCGTGGTCAAAGATCATTACAAGACTTTTCTAAGAAATCCAAAACAGCTATGATACGATTTTCCATCATGAAGTTCCAGTTCATATCTTCCTGCTCCATCATCAGATCAGTTCGACAGTACCATATTATCGTATTGTCATCAGAACTACATACAGCTGCTAATTTTCATTACGCTACGACCCTTGGAAGATGTTTAAATTAGTTACCTTAGATTTCATTACATAGTTACATACAGGTCGACCTAATAAAAGCGTGTTAAAATATCATAAATCAAACAACAGTATAAATATTGCTCTGAATGACTTCTCTACGACTGTAGACTCTTAGACGCAGTATCTTGACTTGACTATGTATGCTCAGTAGTGAATGTAGTGATACATAATCTGCTTCAGCGGGATGCGTCAGTTTATAAGTGGTTCGAATTAAACATCTTTGCGGCTGTAACTACAACTAGGTACCACTGTTTAGCTACAAGCCGCGGATAACCCAATCCTCGCAGCTGTTAATTACCTTCAGTAAAAATTGGGTTATTCACAGCTTGTAGCTAACAAGTGGCCAAGATGTATTTGGTTTCGGCCATTCCTTAGGTATATTAGGGTTATAGCACCTAAAGGCACTGCTGGGACTAGTTTAGTACTACTACTGATACAGGCGGCTATGAAATTATTCCTTTATTTATTGCGGTAACTAATATACAGGGTTAATTCTAATCAATTAGCATCCTTTTAGGGGCTTTTTATTTTATTGCGGTTACTAAGGTATATATATGATGGCAATGGTGGTCAAGAGGTAGTGACACCCGCCTTACTATCGTGAGGTCGTGGGTTCAAATCCCCGGTCAGTGGTGGTCGAATTTCACACCACTGGCTTTTCGGTGAAGGAAAATATCGTGAGGCAACCTGCATATATCCGTAGAAGAAATTCGATGGCATATTATGTGAATCCACCAACCCGCACTGTGCCAGCGTGGTGGATATGGCCCAATCACCCTTCGTGGGTAGGCCTACGTCCTGTAGTGGACTATTAAAAAGGCTGGTACAGTAGTAAGGTATATACAAGGTTATTTCTAATCAATCAGCATCCTTTTAGGGGCTTATTCTGTACATCAAAATCAAAACTAACAACTTTTGTCAAAACTCGAAAAATAAATTGGGAGTTCCATAGAAAAATATCGTTCACCCGTATGGAAATAATATAATTTAAATGTATGGAACAGCTGATTTTTTTTTTTAGTTTTGACAAACCGCACCTGTCTCATTCCCCCTTTTGTCGTTTTCGGCGCCCCTGTACCGCGCAGGCCAGGACTAAGTTGAGCGGTAGGTTTATAGTAAGGACACTATGCCTGTTATATTATGTATAGATTGTAAACTATTAAATATACAATAACCTATGGATACGACGCCTGCCTTCTGAGTAAAGTTTTGTATTTCACGACAGTAACTTTTTACGTACCTATGCTGCTATGCAGTTAAATAAACCGAATAAACTTTTTACATGCTGAATTGTTATGACGAGACGTGTTACAAATCTACAAATAGATACTTAAAGTGAATGTTTTCACGCTTCAAATCCTGTTGTAATATGGCGAAAAGCACGACTGGTTGTGACTCGTGAATGAAATGATAAACTGCCATTCATAAAAATAATGTAAGTATATAAACTAGGATTATGTAAATGACGCATCAACTCCTTGTATAGCAAGTGATTACGTACGATGAAAAGTTCTCAACATCCAATATTGAGCTTGCTTTTACTTTAGCCTGGCAGAGATCGCTATCAACGATAAGGCCGCCCATTGTTACACTGTTTATGTATCTTTGTTTCTTCTTTTTGTTTATTTCTTGGTGTGCAATAAAGAGTTAATCTATCTATCTATCCCAGTTTAGAGACAGTTTACATTAAGGGAGAGAGAAATTTCCTTTGGCACCACTGGTTGAGCCAAACAGTAGAGCCACGGGGGATAAAAGGTTAGTTTGGTTAACCAGGGTGGACACGAATAAGACACAATAAATTGTTTATAAACGAAGTGTGTGAACACGAGCTTAGTAGATGCACAGTAGTAAATTCATAGGATTTGCGCAGATTGTAGCTAACTTCACATAGGTACACTATTAGGTTTGATTTGGCCTATATATATACAAATGCACCAATTACGGCCATTTGATGTAAAAATTATGGTAAAAATAGATTTTAAACAATGTGACCACATAAATATTGTTCATGTGTTTTTTAATGAATTTCAACATTAAAATTGTCTACAGAATCATTTACTAAAATTTCGACACTATATCTACTAGTAGTATAATATGTACTGGTTGTATTGTACAGTAGAAACTCGTTAAGTCGAACCTCGATAAGTCAAAAACCTCCAAATCTCGAAAAAATGTTTTGTTCCCTTCCCTTAAAACACCAAAACCTCCATTACTTGAAATCTTGACCCTCTGTTAATCGAAATAATCACCGAGTCCCTCCAAGCCATTTTGGTACATATTTTCACTCTATAACTTGAAAAATTAAATTTGACCTCTGTATCTCGAACATAGGAACGTTTTATTTTACAACCTTTACAACTTGATCATTTGGAATTTATTATCTCTATTGTTCGAACAAAAATAAGTTACCGACTTTAAGAACTTGCTGACAATGTGAGTACACTATTGTTTCTTAGAAAACATTTTAGGAGTGTACAATAATAAATTTATGACTCATGGAAACACGTGTTTGCTTGCTTTGTGTCAGGTGTTCAATTTTGATTCCCTTTGAAATTTAGCTAAGCCAGTCATTTGTTTTCGACTTAAATACCGTCAGAAGTAGTTTGGTTCTACTGCAATACACATCAATTAGTTAACTACATGAGTGCTGTGAAACGTAAACTAAAAACTTTGAGTCTTGCTGAAAAATTAGAAGTGCTCGAAGCTGTGAAGCTTCTTTCTGCTTTTTATAGATTAGACAATGCTATAGATAGAGAACAACCAAATTATCTAAAGCAAAAAAAAATTACTGACTTTTATTAATGCCATATTTTTTATTTTAAAATGATTTGAAATAATGTTGATTTATAATATGTAAATAAAAATATGTTTGTCACCTCTGCAAGTTGAATTTTTATTTATTTTACCTCTCTAACTCAAAATTTATAAGAATAAACCTCAAACTCTTTATGTCGAATCAAAATCCGCCTAAGTCGAAATCCTCCATAAGTTGAAAACTCTATAACTCGAATTTTCTAGCGTCTCCCTTGATGATCGACTTATAGAGGTTCTACTGTAGTAAGTAAGTAAATTTATCATATGTATTGGTCATACTACCTGCCAAGGCCCTCTCTTGGACTCTCGCCCCTTGATGATGCGAAGTTGTCCCGCTCGCCGGTCAGTCTCTGGGCTGTCTCATGTGACGTCGCAGTGGCACTAAATATTTGAACAATTGCAGCATTGTCTCTCTGCTACCTTATGTCAAGTTAGAACGGTACGCCACAGTCTATGAAGAAACTCTACAATTAGATTGGTGATACTACCTGCCACGGCCAGGCTCCTCGCTTGGACTCCCGTCCCTTGATGATGCGAAGTTGTCCCGCCGGCCGGTCTCTGGGCTGCCTCGTATGACGCCGCAACGGCACGCCACATTCTGGAAAAGTAAAAGTTGGTAGTTAAATATTTAGTAAATAACTGTAGGGCGTCTACTGCTGGACATAGTTCAAATCAAAATCAAATCAAAATTTGCTTTATTCTTTAGATATATGGAAATGCGCTTAGAATCGTCTTTTTACAAAGGTTTCCGATAACATAATTACTAATACAGTTGAATTAATTAGGTACATAAAATAATCTATTACAAATTAGAACACCCTAACATAAAATAATCTAAAAAAAATAAAATAAAATTATAATTATTAGTTGACATGTTTCTCCCGTGTAGATTTTCAATAAGACTGGTCGTAAGTGAGATATCCCATTGCTGCAGGACCGCATTTCATGCAATAGCTTCCAACGGGTCTGATTCTAGCAGCGATCTGTAGAGAAGGCATATGTCCAGCAGTGAACGTCCTATGGCTGAGAAGAAGAAAAAGAAAAAGTATGAAGTTTAGATCCAGAAAAAAGTATAATCTTAAAAGACGTCTTCAGAATGTAATAAAATCAGTAAACTGTTAAACAGTTCCCGTACCTTACATTTAATAGTAGGTAAGTTTTTAGTTTTTAGGGTTCCGTACCTCAAAAGGAAAAAAAAACCTTATAGGATCACTTTGTTGTCCGTCTGTCCGTCTGTGTATGACAAGACTCTTTATCTCGGGAACGCGTAAAGATATTGAGTTGAAATTTAAACAGTATACGTATATCTATGGTTTCTTATAGTTGTGTAAAAGAAAAACTTCTCAGTTAACGTTTAAAAAAGTTAGAGCCGTTTATGTCGTAAAGAACCGCATATTTCGACACTCACAAAAATCAAAACCTCCAGACCGCTGACGTAGCACTATGAAATTTGGCGAAAAAAATTGACTCAGAGTGCACATATAGGAATAAATCTGAAAACTGTACATTTTTATTTAAAATTACAAAAAATAGGGACTCAAAATTCACAAAATATGGGTTCAAAATTTAAAGTGAGTAAATCGTATCTTAGCACATGCTAAAACATGTTTTTAATTATTTTAACAATGTGTAATTTTCGATGTATGACGAGAAAAGTAAAAATAAAACTTTGTCGATGGTAATGGCATAGAGATTTTAACAACTTACTTCCCAATTTCTTGAAATTTTCCGGATTTGTACAGAACCCTCGATGTGCGAGTCTGACTCGCACTTGTCCGATTTTTTTCTACGGTTCACCTTTGTCATTTTATAGTAAGTACGTTAAGTAAGTAAGTATCGTTCGTGAAAAAAAAAAGGATTTATGTTAATGATTTTCTTTCTTTGTTGCTAATACAGTTAGCTGCTTTGTCCCTACAAAGGGTCATTTATTTTTTTTTCATTATTCTTTTGAATTTTTTACTCAATAGAATTTGCTTACTTTCTTTAAGAAACAAAAAAGTGCATTGTCATATAAGGGTCTTTTAATTATGACTGAGAATCTTAGCTTTAAAATTTTAAACAAAATAATTCTTACTGAAGTGTAGAGAAAAGAACACACAAAGTACATAATAATATACAGGGTTATTTCTAATCAATTAGCATCCTTTTAGGGGCTTATTCTGTATATCAAAACTAACAACTTTTGTTCTAAGACTTTGATCAAAAATAAAAAAAAAAATTGTGTTCCATAGAAAAATATGGGTCCAGACTCGTGGTCACACCGCTTTGTTACACCAGTGTGACTACGAGGAAACTTTTTTCCTCGTGGTTACACCGACTGGTGTAACCACGAGTAAACTAATAAAACGTAGGACTCGTGGTCACACTGCTAGTGTAGGGAAATAAAAAAAAATCTGTAGGTAAGTACTATATAAGACGACCTTGTAAACCAAAAAATGGAGAATCAGGTTTGTACCGTTTTAATTCTGGTTAATATTCAATCGGTTTCAAGCCTTGGATGTAGGATTCGGCTTATACTTACATGTAGGTAAGTCTACCCTTTAAGTAAGTAAGTTCGTATAAGCCGGGTGGCTAGCCCTGGTGTCGGAGTTTTTAGGCCGCCTGAAGGCCTCTGACATGGCTAAACGGTTAAAACAACCGGGACTTACAATTTAACGTGTCATCCGAGCCACGGTAGCGCTCAGTTGGAAAATGCCACCCGCGGTCACCCATCCAAATACTGACCGAGCGGAACGTTGCTTAGTTACAGTCTACCCTTTATACTACGGACATAGCAGTAAAATGTTTTTAAATAACAATATGCAACATTTTATCGATTCGTTCAATGGCGTTTCGTTTATATAGCTGTCATCTGAAATGTGTATATTTATGAAATAGATCTTGTTGAGCTCTATCACTTTTGTGAAGACAGCGCTGGTCTAAAATCGATAGTTACGGAGATAAACAACTTTAAAGTTTGACAGCTGTCATACGAAATGTAGATATTGTTGAGCTCTATCACTTTTGTGAAGACAGCAATGGTCTAAAATCGATAGTTACAGAGATAAACAACTTTAAAGTTTGACAGCTGTCATCCGAAATGTAGATCTTGTTGAGCTCTATCACTTTTGTGAAGACAGCAATGGTCTAAAATCGATAGTTACAGAGATAAACAACTTTAAAGTTTGACAGCTGTCATCCGAAATGTAGATCTTGTTGAGCTCCATCACTTTTGTGAAGACAGCAATGGTCTAAAATCGATAGTTACAGAGATAAACAACTTTAAAGTTTGACAGCTGTCATCCGAAATGTAGATCTTGTTGAGCTCTATCACTTTTGTGAAGACAGCAATGGTCTAAAAACGATAGTTACAGAGATAAACAACTTTGAAGTTTGACAGCTGTCATCCAAAATGTCTGTCTTGTTGAGCTCTATCACTTTTGTGAAGACAGCGCTGGTCTAAAATCGATAGTTACAGAGATAAACAACTTTAAAGTTTGACAGCTGTCATACGAAATTTAGATATTGTTGAGTTCTATCACTTTTGTGAAGACAGCAATGGTCTAAAATCGATAGTTACAGAGATAAACAACTTTAAAGTTTGACAGCTGTCATCCGAAATGTACATCTTGTTGAGCTCTATCACTTTTGTGAAGACAGCAATGGTCTATAATCGATAGTTACAGAGATAAACAACTTTAAAGTTTGACAGCTGTCATGCTACTTTAGTATGAATTCTAGAATATAACAGCTGTCACTTTGACACATGTCATTTTTGAAACGTAAAATTATAATTATTTTTACCATTTGTTGTTTCACTTGGTTTTCTTTGAAAAGGAGCTAAAACACTAAAAATTACTTTACGACTTTGTTATACATAGTGGATATATTTTATTTTCCATGACATTACTAAACAGTTTGCAACAACATATCTTGACCTCAATCATATTTTCAACTATCCCGCACATCACTACTTACCTAATATTCAGTCAAGCACGATCCTTTTAGAGTAGTGTAACCACGAGGAAAAAAGTTTCCTCGTAGTCACACTGGTGTAACAAAGCGGTGTAACCACGAGTCTGGACCCAAAAATATCGTTCAGCCGCGACCAAATGTATGGAACAGTTGATTTTTTTTTAGTTTTGACAAAAGTCGCAGAACAAAAAGTTGTTAGTTTTGATGTACAGAATAAGCCCCTAAAAAGATGCTAATTGATTAGAAATAACCCTGTATACCTACTTATACTACATGTCGCCATTAGTGGATTTGACTGTACCTATCCATCAGTTACTATTAAAAGCATAATAAATGTACTACACAGTACCTTCTACATAGATTACTAAATCTTTATCTTTACTAATATTATACGTTCGTAAGTATTTTTATTGGTTTTTTACTCTTTGACGCAGCAATAAAGCAACAAATAGACGTGATTTTTGTACGGATGTACTCGTACCTAATCAAGTGTGAAGAATGGCATGGGCTACTTTTATCCCGGTCAAATAAAACTCCCATGGAATAGCACAAAAATCAAATATCAGGCGGTCCATGCTTGCCATTTAATACCAAGATCAAATTCGCAATAGAGATATCTGACGAAGAACTAAAGTCCCAAGACGTTGGAAACGTCCCAAGACGTTGGAACCGTAGTCATGAAACTGAAGTGGTGTTGGGAAAGACACATAGCGAGGCGAAGTGACGACAGGTGGAGTAAGTCACAGAATGGTGGTCGAGGCAAGGTTGGTCCGGCTGCAGATAAGTCGACGATTTAGTCGAAATTGCGGATCGAACCTGGACACAATTGGCACAGGACCGAGGCAGATGGCACAGTAAGAGAGAGGCCTATACCCAGCAGTGGGATCAAGAAGACTGTGGATGATAATGATGATGACGCGGGCGAAGCTGCGGGCAAAAGCTATTGTTGTTATCTGTAACCTTTTATCAATATCCCCTTTTAATAAAAGTTGGAACCGGAACTAAACGTTAATTCACACAAAACAATGTCTAACACGCATAAAATTAAACCCAATTAAAAAAAACAAACAAAAGATTCAGTAAAAAATTAGCCGCAAAAAGTCAGATTCATATCAAAAGAATTTACACATTAATGTTAGTAGGTAACATTAAAGTAAAATTGCGATGTAACAGCGATAATAGCAGTGATTACCGTTGTTGAAGGAAACGATATCATCACGTAAACATTGGACGGTCGGGTGGGCACGCGTGTTGCTTTGATGTCTTATTTGTTGTGAATTCGGGTACTGGGGTAGTAACATACGACTATACTCTATAAACTATAGCTTGATCTCTGCGACAGGTGTCAGAAAAATCACGCCTATGAAGTCCTGAATTTCATAATAGTACAGTCAGTGCCTGTCAATGTCATACTTTATGAGTATGCTGATTAGTAATGGGCGACGAATGATCGTGACCACAGAGTTTTAGATAGAGTTTTATTTAAAATATCGATAGTTTATACTAACGATAACACTTAATTTATCATTAATTTTACTGTATATTTTAATATCATAACATTATTTACATGTTTATATACTTGATCTCAAATAATAGTGAGTAAATTGAATCCAAATTCTTACCTACTCATGTAACATTTGGCTCAAAGGCCGTGTTACTTACCAGGCCATAATCTAAAAAAGGGACGCCGCCATCTTGTTACATGTGTACATACTTGATCTTAAAAAATAGTAAGTAAATGAAAACCAATTTCTCACCTTCAACTACTCATTCGATTTCATTACAACATTGTTTAATATATAATCCATTTTTTCCACCACTATCCCAACTCTAAAAATGTCAATGTCAATGTCGCGGAGATCAAGCTATCTTTTATGCAATATATGTACTTATCGGGATATGGGCATATCCTCCTTAACGACTGACATTCTGAAAGGTCAGTAGTTAAAGTTAGAAACTTGTATATCATTGTCATGATATGCAAGATATTTTAAGGTAACGGATACCATTCATCCATCAGCCATAGAAGACATAGGCCTCCCCTATGCATTTCCAATTAGACCGGTTGGCAGCAGCTTGCATCTTGCATCGAACGCGCTAGATAAGTAAAAGGCGCTTCGACAGGTCTTATTGAAAATTTATAGAAGAAGCCTATGTCTAGCAGTTAGTGTCTTATGTTACTTAGGTAGGTACCTAATTACATAAGATTTTAGAACCATAGAAAAATCATGCTTGTTTCCGTAAAAATAAAGAGAGAAAAATTGATGAAACGATTATACGACGTAGGGCACACTACGTCAATTAGTTTAACTTTTGACGGCTCCAACTTACGAGTAAATTTAGCATAGCTTAAATAAATCATATCTCAGCTGTATTGTCTCAAGAAGAGATAGATTCGATGATAAACAGTAGGTATAGTGCGTGTGCACTCATTGCAATATAATTTTGTTTTTATTTGTTTTAAAATACCTATAATTATTACCTAACACGGCTGCGTACTAACTGCGGTAGTAAATTATGAAAAAAAAACTGTTGAATAGATTTTTTTAAATAATAGTTATTTGAACTAACGAATATATAAACTAGGCCGCTCTTATCATAAAAGATGACTTAGTTCAGATCTTCTGTGTTATTTTTGTACACAGTACAGCACGTAAGTTACATTGTGCATGCTAATCCAACGTGAATTGAATATTCAATTCCCCAACCGTTTACTGCAAATTTATTATTTCGCCAAAGCCTACAAACTTCCTACTTCACTGACCAATATATGGAATAGGAAGCCGCCATCGCCATGAGGAAACCACGAAGTGAAAACAGTAGGTGCGGAAGGTAGTGCAAAAAGTGTCATACTAACGATATACTACATTATGCAATGTGGTCCGCGCACAGAATATGGAAACAACAGAAGAAAACTCCATGTAAAACTATTTTAAATGGGTTTTATAATTCGGAAATGTTTGTATATTAAAGTATTGTTTCTGAAAAAGCGTATTTTTTTTACTAATCATAATCTATATTAATAATTTCGTCAAGGGGTACGGTAGACTCGATTGAAACCTTTCCTAAATGATAAAACATAAAAAAATAATGATTTCGAGTCGACAACATATATCCGGAAAATTCGGATTATCGAGTATTTTAATAAATTATAACGGTTCTGACAAATAAATCGCAGTCTCCATATTGTCAGGCACATGACATATCTTGAGCAGTCATTCTTCTTCTACTTTTATGTTTTGGCGTCGCATTGTTGTGCATTTGCCAGTGTCAAGTATTAAGTTATGATAATTTTTGATAATATTTAATCAATAACCCTTAGATTATAGAAGGGTATAACCCATCAATATGGAATGTAAGAAAAAATGCCAAGTCGATGGTATAACCATAGGTACCAACGTGCTATGGAGAGGGCTTTGCTCGGTGTCTCTCTGCGGGATCGAATCATAAATGAGGAGATCCCTAGATGAACCAAACTTACCGGCATAGCCCAGCGGAATAGCAAATTAAAGTGGCAGTGGGCAGGGCACATTGTTCGAAGAACGGATGGCCGATGGGGCCGTAAAGTTCTCGAATGGACCACGGACTAGCAAGCGCAGCGTAGGATGTCCACCGACTAGGTGGATTAACGATATAATAAAAATCGCAGGAACACGATGGATGCAGGCAGCTTCCAACCGGTCTTATTGGAAATCCATGGGAGAGACCTATGTCCAGCAGTGGATGTCCTACGGCTGATCTATCTAGATAGATAACCATCTAAAAAATAATACTGGTTAAATTTTTTACAGTTGAAGTTGACTTTCTTTACGTAATATAAGACTGTACATTTTCGGTAGTAGGGACCTACTTAATCATTTATTTTTGAGTAATTTTAATTTTGAGCAAAACATTTTACTTTGGGTTATTGTATTACACAAACATAAAAAATCGTGAGTACCTATTTCTTAAAATGAATGTCTTTCATTGATCTTTCATCATTGTTTTGCTTGATGATACCTACATCATTTAGTTAACAGCTGAATCTCTTTGCATTTGGTAAACATTCTCATAATTGTGGAAATTGGATGCAGCGAAGGGCTCTTCGTTAAGATGGTGATCGAGTAACAGCAAAATTATTATCAGTGTGTGTATTATGAGTCACATTTCACCCGAGCGAAGCCGGGTTGTCATCTAGTAATACTATAATTTTATTCCACGAAAAGTCATATCATTGGTCAAATTTTAAGATTACTACTATACATTTTAAGTCCTCGGCGTACCTTTATTAATATCAAAAAGAAATACCTAGTGACGAAAATGCAAATCTTTTAACCTTCTCTTTTCCCAAGGAAAATTCTTTATACAAAAATCTCCTCAGGTAAGAAAATTCAATATCTAACATCCACTTTGGACTTTATAGCCGTGGTGGTCTAGTGGTAGTGACACCCGCTTTACAATCGTAAGGTCGTGGGTTCAAATCCCGGTCCCGTACCAATGAGTTCGTCGGAATTTATGTAGGTACGGAATTTAACACCATTGGCTTTTCGGTGAAGGAAAACATCGTGAGGAAACCTCCATACGTCCATCGAAGAAATCCGATGGCGTATGTGAATCCACCAACCCGCACTGGGCCAGCGTTCCATTCCGTGTTCGGCTGTCACTGCGACCGTACGCGTACATCAACTACTGCTCTTCGTCAAACCAACCGCACAATTAGGGATGGGCCAAAGTGCTATCGACAAATTGTCGATAGATCACACTTTGGTCCACCATGGACAAGTTCTTATCAAGATCTTCGTCCAACCCCAATTTGTCTAGCAAGAGACCAAGAGAAGATGAAGGCTCCCCGGAGAACTGGAGAAGACCCAAAAAGTTCGTTACAAACCCAACCAGTGGTCATAAGAACAAGGAGACACCTGTAGAAAACCGATTTAAGAACCTACCTGTTGATCCCGTAGATCCAACTCCAGACCCATTTCACTATGCTACTAAAAAGAAGACGGCCAATCATACTCCACCTCTCATTATTGAGCTTGTAGGAGAATGGACTCACCAAAAAATCAGGGAAGTTGTCGCTAAACACTGCAAAGACTACCACATGCAGCACAGAGGAAGAAAGTTAGTGAAGGTACAATGTTACTCTCCAAACAATCACCAGACACTCAAAGACGGATTAACTAACGAAAAAGTGAGATTTCATACATATACACGCAAAGATGAAAAGCTTCCTAAAGCTGTTATCAAGGGACTGCCAAAATTCCTTCACGATATTATACCCGAAGAACTAGAGTCACTGGGCTTTGCCGGAGCTTCCATCTCTGAGCTACGGACTCTTCATCCTTCTGAATGCCCTCCTGTTCTTGTCCAGCTGCCAAGTGGTACTGACATGCTAAAATTCAAAAAGATTAAGTACCTGTCTAATTGTGTCGTGGAGATCGAGCGATTCCAGCCCACCAAGAAGCAAGGCACGCAGTGTTTTAGATGCCAAAGTTTCGGCCACGCTGCACGGAACTGTAATCACCCACCACGATGCGTCAAATGTGCAGAAGCTCATCCCACGTGGGAGTGCCCTAAAAAGGACAGAGATGAGCCGGCACGCTGCTGTAACTGCCAACAAGATCATCCTGCCAACTACTCACAATGTGAAGAACGACTGAAGTACATCAAACGCATTGAAACCAGACGTGAAACTCTACGTAAGGAGAATACTTCTGCAGCGACACGAGTAAAAATGTCCGCAACATCCAAGTGGGCCAAAGTCACCACATCTAGTAAAAATAATAAGCAAGATTATGTTCCTAAAATACAAGATCCAGTTACGCCCATTTGCGACCCTCCAAGTTGGCCTCTTAGAGTTCCTCAGTTAGCGAAACCAGCTAAATCGATGACACAAACCCAGGCGACCACATGCACTGGTGAATATACTGTGAAAAAACCGCATGACCTAGAAACGACTGAAATGCTCGAAATTCTTTCGACCATTCAGTCGATAAAGCACGAGTTTAGCCAATGTAAGACTTTCATTGAGAAAGTTACACTTATTTTAACCCACCTGGGACACTATGTCTAGTTCACATGAGCTACGCGTATTATACTGGAACGCTGATGGCGTTCACAAGAAACAACAAGAACTCACAGAACTTGCGGTGAGTAAACTAAATGTTGACATTATAGCCCTCTCTGAAACAAAACTGACTAACCGACTTACTTTCCACTTACCTGGTTTTGTATGCTACCGACAGGACAAGCATCGTGATGGTTTCGGCCAGGGAGTAGCCCTTTTGGTCCGTTCAGATTTAGAGCACAACTTGATACAAACACCACATACGCAAAACCTAGAATGCATCGGTATCTCACTGAGTCTTATTAACGATAACCTTACACTCTTTTCGGTTTACCAGTCCCCCAACCTTCCTTTGATTACTAGTGATTTCGACAATATAATTTCAGCAGGTGCCAAGGTATTGGCTATGGGTGACCTAAATTCAAAACATCCCCTGTGGTCACCTGGCTGTGGTAATAACCATGGAAACAAATTGTATCAGCACATGCTCATTAGCGATTATATTATTCATGCCCCTCATAACGTAACACTCGTCCATTACTGCCCCGATTTCAGTCCGTCTATTCCAGACATTCTCTTAAATAAAAATGTTTACCCTCCCAGTGACATAACTACTATTTCAGCCCTTTCCTCGAACCACTTTCCTGTATTCGTTAAATTTCTCAGTAATCCTATCCGCACCCCAATTCAAAAATTTAACTACAGCAAGGCAGACTGGGTCAAATACCGCTCTATTTTAAACAATAACGTCTCATTAGCTTCTAAAACATTTGTATCCGAACACGAAATTAATAATGTCATCATCGACTTCCAACGCACTATGCTCGAGGCGCGAGACCTTTGTGTCCCATTAACAACCTACAAACCATGGTGCACCTCTTCCTTGCCCCGACGAATTAAACGCATGATTCGACAGAAAAACCGCCTACGTAGGATTGCAACAAAAGAACCTGATTCTCATTTACGAAAAATACTGAATACCAAAGTTAACCTATTAAAATCTCAAATCTCACTAGGTATAAAGGAATACAATGACAAAGTGTGGTCTAACAAGCTACACAAAGTAGACAACCCTTACAATGATATCTGGCGACTAGTGAAAAGCTTGCGGCTACCTTCTTCCACCATTCCAGCTCTTAAATTGGGTGACAACACCCTAACTACTAGCCCGGAACAACAGTGCAATGCCTTAGCTGATGCGTTTCTAAAGAATATGCTACTAACTCACGATTGGCATAGCGATGAACTCCCAGCTGTAGAAAAGTCTGTAGCTCTACTAAATGATCCTATCGATCCCTGTGAGCCTTCTATGTTGGTTCGCCCTCATGAAGTGAAAAAAATTATTTCAACTTTAAAACTTCGAAAATCCCCGGGGCCCGATGACATCTCTAACTTAATGATTAAAAATCTCCCCCAGAAATGCATTGTCCTGTTGACAAAAATTTTCAACGCGTGCTTAATTCTATGCTATTTCCCTTCGCCCTGGAAAGTAGCAAAAGTTATAGCAGTACCAAAGCCTGGCAAAGAACCATCTGACCCGTCATCTTATCGACCTATTAGCCTCTTACCATGCTTAGGTAAGCTGTTCGAAAAAATCATTTATAAGCGACTGATGCTAACCTCTGACAACTTTTTCATCAATGAACAGTTTGGTTTCCGACAAGGACACTCTACAGTCCAACAACTAGCCCGGGTGGCCGAAACCGTGTCCCATAACCTCAATTCTAAACATTCTACGGGAATGTTTCTTTTAGATATTGAGAAGGCTTTTGACACAGTTTGGCACAAAGCACTCCTGCACAAGCAGATCTTACTTGGTCGTCCCATCCAGCTAGTCAAGTTGAATAGTTCCTACCTTTCGGACCGAAGTTTCAGAGTTCACGTTAACAAAAACTCATCTCTTCCAAAAACCGTTCCTGCAGGTGTCCCCCAAGGATCTATTGTAGGGCCCGTCATGTTTCTGGATTATATAAACGACATACCAATCCAACCGCGAACAAAGATAGCTTGTTTTGCTGATGACACAGCTTCCTTCACCTCTTCTGCTGACGTAGATCTTGTCATAAGTCGTCTTCAGCTTTCTATTGACCTGCTTCAGGAGTACTTCAACAAATGGAAACTGAAGATCAACGAGTCTAAAACAGAAGCCATAATGTTTACCAGGAAACGCTCCTTACCATTACGGACATTAAAAATTGGCGGTTACACCATCCCCTAGAGCCGATCAGTAAAATACTTAGGTACTATCCTTGATAAAAAACTGAACTGGTCGGAAAACACGTCCAACCTGTGCATTAAAGGTACTAAGGCTCTAAATGCATTAAACCCTGTTTTAAATAGACGCTCGTGTCTCAGCAGCCACACTAAATTACGGATATACCGCACCCTGGTTCGACCCTGTATCACTTACGCTTGTCCTGTTTGGAGCAGCACCTGCCGAACTAATATGAATAAACTTCAGGTTATCCAAAACAAAGCTTTGAAATATGCCTTTAAAACTCCATTCCTAACAAATCTAACCAAATTACACCGCAAAATAGGTCTTCCTAAAATTGACGCCTACGTTTACAACTTGTCAGAAAAATTTTACTTGTTCAGTAACCCATTAAATAAAAATCCCCTAATTAAAAATCTATGCAAAACACGAAATACTAACCTTACATTTATCGACAAATATAATCGGTACAAGTTACCACATCACTTATTCCTAGAGCGCTAAGAATAGACCGTGTCGTACGCGCGTGTGTGCTCGGCCAGCGGGCGCCGCCGGCGCGCGCGCCACTCTCGCCCGTATTACCTGTCGGTATCGGGTGGGTGTGGCGCGCGCGGCACGCAGCGGCCCGCGGGCGCCACTCTCGACCGTATTACCTGTCGGTGTCGGGCGGGTGTGGAGTGCGCGGTGCGCGGCTGACCGCGCGTGCTCGTGTGTGTGACAAGTCCATGACAGAGTTCTTGTTGTTTGTTGTGAACTGCCAAGTGTTCTTTTGAAATGTATTATCGCGCCTACCTCCTTTGGTTAATTATTTACTAACTATCGAGTCAACATTAAAAATGTATTGTTTTACTAAAGCGTACATAAACTAATTTTCTTCCCTTCCGTGTCACGTCAGGAACAACAATATATTCACATGTTTACCTATTACGTAATAAATTCTTACATTATAAATGTTTATATGAGCCTGCGAGCTCGAAGAATATGTATCTGGTATAATCACTTCTATTGTACTACCAGGATTAATGTACACTGGTATTGTACTTATGTTTTGTTAAAAAAAATTATGGTTAATAAAGAATTTTTAAAACTGAACTGAACTGGGCCAGCGTGGTGGATATGGCCCAATCACCCTTCGTGGGTAGGCTTACGTCCTGCAGTGGACGATTAAAAGGCTGTTACAGTACAGTACAGTACTTTGGAAGAGGCTGAGTGGTAATCCCGAATCGATGTACCGATAAAAAACCTAGGGGTGTTCCGTCTAACCTAAAATCTTCTTATTAATAAACTAATTTATCTTTCTTTGATATTTCTTTAACAAAACATGGTTTAAGTAACCTAAGTCTAATGTTATATTTATTGAAATGTTTTTTTAAGTTTAGTCTAATGTTATTTATTATGTTATAGTCTGAATAATACAAATTGGCGGTTGTGATGTTAGCTGTACTAGCTGCGGACAGACAATCTCAACTGAAGCTCACCAGCCGCGCGAAGATTGGATTATCAAATCTTTGTTTTGAATAAATGTTCAGTGTATTTCCGCTTTCTTGCTGTAGGCAAATAAGTTAAATGGCACACTTAGTAATATTACAATAATTATACATTTAAAAACTTTATTTTACAAGTTAGATAAAATAATAATAAATATCACTTATTTTCACTACACTCTATAATATATATTTTTTTAAATAATATATTAATAATCCGTTAACAACAAATAAATAGGTATTATAAAAAATCTTTACTAATAAATAACACCCTTATTCTCACTGCACTACGCTCTGTTCGACACGTGTTTCGCCTCTTAACGAGGCATCTTCAGGACGTGTTGACTCTTCGAGGTCGCTCGCAAGAATCCTCGCTATCCACAGTTTGTAGGTACACTCATTAAGCCAGCCACTGATTAAGAGTTCTGACCACCCTAGGCTAATTATGAAGATACCCCCTGCACCCGCATACTACCTATAAAAGTAGTTTTCAGCTCGATATGCAAGCGAACCTAACATTGTCCTTTAATCTGCACGGCATTCAACGTTAGGGACTCCCTCCCAAGGTATTTCAGTTCACTGTGCATTTAGTTTGAGTGTTTTGTTTCTGTCTACTTGAAATATGTATGTAGGGTAGATATGATGCTAGATTAATAGTGCATGAAAAGACACGATTTCAGCGCCTTTTAGGCCGCAGCCTAATTAGCCTCAGGCCCTGGTAACACCATCAAATTGTTTGAAATAAAGTACGATTCGTAACGATTTGTTGGAAGTCAAAAAATCAAAATCAAAATAAATTTATTAACATTAAAGAATGTACTATTACAATGTGCTAACGGACCCCAAACTAGGCAAAGCCTGTATCTTGGGCGCCCTGTGGCCGGTTTCCATAGTTCGCTGTCTCGCTGAGCGTTGTACACATTCATTTGTATTCTTTTCAATGCTTACAGCAAAATTTACAATAAAAAGCACAAACTAGTTAATGTTCTAATTTTTAATTTTTTGTTTTAAGTTGACCATCTGTCCCTCTAAATTATTCAAGCCGGTGAAGTATAAAGTGCGAAATCCCATGCATAATGTATAGCTCATCGACACACGTAATGTAATGAGCTTGTAACGCTGCGGTCAATAGGTTTCATTTACCTATTAATGTGGGCCTTCCTATTATCATTCTAAGTTACTGTCTTCCGCAACGTTTCTTTTGCTGTTTTATCGCTATGAGGAAAGAGTCGTGACTTCGTGTTTTAATCGTTCCAAATCTGCGATATAATAATAATAATAATATAAACTTTATTTCAGATAACACAGATCCATAATTAGTACAATGTTACATAGCCATAAAACTTAAAACTAAGGTACATTATACAAAATTTTAGCACTTAAATGAAACAAAATAAGTATTTTAATATGAATGAACAGGTTACAATCGCATCTTTTAAAATTACAGTAATTATTAAACATTAAAGAGATCAATTTTTTTTTTTTAGTTTTTATTTTAACGAGATCGACAATTATTTAAAATTAACTAGACTAATGGCACATTTACTTAATTTGATACGCTTTATTTGTACCTGGTATTATAGTTTTTATCCAATGTTTTAGAATTGAACAATCGTATTTCTCGCTGATATTATTTAAAATGCTATTTTGGCTGCCTCTCACCCTCTTCAGTAAGGAGATCATTTTTTTGCGAATAATTGCAGCAAAACCATCTGTTCTGGCATCCGCAAACATACCAGATGCACTACAGTATGGAGGCAGCCCCAACAACATCCTAAAGATGTTATTATATTGCACACGTAGAGCACTTATCGATTTCTGGGTATATTTCACCCATAGGTTGCTGGTATAAAAACATTGACAAAATGCCTTAAAAAGTATTATTTTAACATCTATGGAACATCTAGCAAACCTACGGATGATCATATTACCCCTAACCGCCAGCGCTCTACGCTCCCGCTCAATGTCATTGTCATCTTTCAGATCATGTGTAATAATGTGACCTAGGTACTTGAATTGATTAACAATCCCAAGCGCATTTCCATTCATCCATATTGGTGGTATATTATCAAGTTTTTTGTTTCCAGCTGTAAAAGCCATTACTTCACTTTTCTTAGTATTATATACAAGACCGTGTTTCGTGGCATATGTCTCGCAAACTTTTACCAGTTATAGTTAGATATAAATGTGTCGATCTACGCTAAATTTAACAGGGAAAAATTAATCAGTATTCTGGAGATTGGACTGTAAAAAATATGTTGATCTGGCGTTTCGTTACACTAAAATAAAATAAACTTGCAATATGCTATGGCAATCATGTAGATGGTGCCATGGGTGACATGTCATTGTATTTACTCAAAGATACATTTTTAACTCTGTACTGTTTCACCTCCTTAGGTGCGAGTGTCCCTTGCCCTCCCAGCACCCATAACCGCAGGACTACGCTAGGCGAGGCCAGCATATTTCCAGCAGTAGACGTCGTATGGCTGATGGATGTATTATATTTTTATTCATTGTCACAGAACCTCAATCCATCTTCCATTCATAAAGTCAGCTTTTATACCGTCCGTGGAGACAGCCACTAACATCCGGCTCGCTAGACAATATTGGCCCACGTAACCGTGTTTTTGCGACAAGAAAGCACGTTACGCCACCGCCATGCCGTAATTCACATAATTACTTTTACGAACAAAAAATCAAAACAATCCGACTAAAAGGCGCCGAATGTTTCCACGTCTACGTTTTTGTCGACTGATTTCTCTGAGCTCTTCTAATTGTGACTTTGACAGGAGATTAACTTTTCACGTGCTTTTGAGGTATTGTGCCAGCATTGAGTTGACTCATTAGTACTCTTCATTAGTCATTTTGGAAATGCAGCGACATCAAAGACGTTGACAACTTTACTGTAAGTCTGTACCTGTCTTTACTGTAAGAAATGATGCAAAATGTCAACGTTTTTAACCGATTTACAAAAAAAAGAGGTTCTTAATTCGTCTGTTCGTTTTTTAGGGTTCCGTACCCAAAGGGTAAAACTGGACCCTATCTCTAAGACTCTGCTGTCCGTCTGTCCGTCTGTCTCTCTGTCACCAGGCTGCATCTCATGAACCGAAATAGCTAGAGAGTTGAAATTATCACAGCTGATGTACATTATTTCCATTGCCGCTATAGCAAAAAATACTACTAAAAAACAAGATAATAAAAATATTCAAAGGGGGTTTCCATGCAACAAACGTAGCTATTTTTTGCCGAGGGCACATACGGTACGGAACCCTTCATGCGAGAGTCCAACTCGTACTTTGCCGAATTTATTTTTAGTTTATACGCGATTGCTCCGCAAATGTTATTTAATTAACCGATTTAAATTTTTAGTTTTGACAAAAGTCGCAGAACAAAAGTTGTTAGTTTTGATGAACAGAATAAGCGCCTAACAGGATGCTACCTAATTGATTAGAAATAACCCTGTATAACATAAAAAATCCAAAACAACCTATCAGTTACTCACCGGTATAACTTTAATTCGAAAGCAAGTGACACTCAGTTAGTCCTATCTAAGTTTGATCAAAATCAAGCCAGCCGTTTATCAAATTTTAATTGATAGTCGTACCCAAATAAGATATAAACAAAGATATAAACATGTAAGGATAGGCCCTCGCTTTCTCGCGTTCCATGAATTTAGTCACATAGTTCACCCGTCTAACCATTTAATACTTCATAACAACCTTACTAAGCAACGGGTGTAGCTTAAACGATCAGCAGATAAACATTGTTTTGGTCTGCATTAAATACGATCCTAAAAAAGTAATAACATCGAAACAAGCTTGAATGTATCTAATATTGAGAACCATAAGCATAAAAGGCTACGAGGACAAAACATTGTTTGTCAAGTCAATTTTAACTAAACTTATTTTTGTAACTAGTCTGCCTACACTATGTCGTCAACACATTCACAAAAAAAGCTTAGGATAGTAAACAAACATAGTCAAATGTCTCAATCATTACAGGAGAAGACAACTTGGAAAAATAACTAAACGAAACGAAAACTTGTTAAAGAGAACAAGATTTATGTAGCTGATGTATACCTACTAATCACTAGAATTAAAAAAAAATATTATTCTTATATGTGGCTACGGTAAATTATAAGGTCATTGGGCAAATGTTAAATAAATAAAACAGCAATTATTTCGCGTAATTCTCCGAATAGTAAACCTCGTGATATCGTACAAATTTATTTTCAACTGAATCTTCATGTGCCTATAATTTCTCGACTTGCTCTTGACCGATTTTTTTCATATTCGCGATTTATTAAATAAATATAAACGGCAAATATAATCAAAATTGGCCGATGAATAACGCGACAAACATTTTCCAAGACTCCAAGTTTCCTCTTCCAATGCTTTAATGAAACTAAACTCTAGCTATAAAAAAACAGTATTCTATCTCTCGGTATGGGTAGGTACCTAAAGTTGTTAAATGTATATATGCTTGCGGAAGTTGCTGAATAGTTAATACATATGTCTAGCGGACCACTTCAGCAGTGGTCTCTACGCGAGTATCTTTCCGAACAATAAAGCCGCCTCGTCATGCTATCGCCCATCTTCGGCAATTAGTCTCGGCTTCCGACCGTTATCAGCCATCTGCGGCTTATCAGCTGAACCGGGTAATTACTGCTCGTTAGTTTTTATTTGCTTTTAGAGCTTTTTGTGACTTATGTATCTATTATTATTGGTGTTAGTAATAGCAATCAATTATGTTATGGATATAGTGTGATGACCCGTGATGTTTTAGTGATAGTAGCGTCCGTTAAGTCGTGGGTTCAAATCCTAGTCCCGTCTTTATGATTTAATCAACAAATCAAATTTGATATTATAAGAAAACCTGAATAAGACTTAGTATTACATGTCCTTGGACGAAATTGAGGAATAAAAAGAACGGAAGAATTTTAACCAGGAGCCGTTTTCTAATGACTTTTATCATCACATGCTATGGAATGGATATCATGTGATTAATGCTTTGTAAAGTTCGCGTTAAAACAGAGCTGTTTAATCCTCAGTCCTGTGGCTCTATTTTTAATCCTCAGTCCTGTGGCTCTATGTTTAATCCTCAGTCCTGTGGCTCTATGTTTAATCCTCAGTCCTGTGGTTCTATGTTTAATCCTCAGTCCTGTGGCTCTATGTTTAATCCTCAGTCCTGTGGCTCTATGTTTAATACTCAGTCCTGTGGCTCTATATTTAATCATCAGTCCTGTGGCTCTATGTTTGACTTTCCAACAGCTCGAACGTATACGGAACTTTGACAGATTGTATGGAGATTCCGTAATATTACGTGCACGTCTCCACACAAGTTCCGTATGTACGTCCAAGCCATTCAAAAGTCAAAAATAAAGCCCCTGCTCGGTCTTGTAACTCGGTCGATACGTCCTGGCGGGCTATATCGGTCTAAGATAGAGCTCCATCGTGGTGATCAGATATGACACATTTAAATATTTAACAAAACTTTTAACTTGAAAAAGTTAAATAAATCCCCTAATTATGTTGAGGATACAGGATTTAAAAAAAGATATGACCTTGAATCTTACAAAGTGATGGGGCAAGCACTATATGAATCCCAACAGCGTACTACTCGTCACAGGAACAGGCTCTTACCTGTGAAACGAACGCTGACAAAGTCCACCAAGTTGACCCATGTCATGGGAACTATGATCTATAACAGACTTCCCTAAAATGTCATTGAAGCATCTAATTTGACCATATACAAGGCAAGACTAAAGCGGTGGCTTGTCAGTCAGGCGTTCTATGATATAAATAATGAATTCATGACGCTAAAAGTTACCACATACTGCTAGTATGAAGCTTTATAATTATTTAATTCAGTTAATATTATTTATTTATTTGCTGCAATTGTTGTAATGATTCGTATAATTTGATGTATTTAATTTTATTTTTAATTAGAATGAACATAATTTTGAATTATTTGAGAATTTATTTTGTATTACTGTACTGTACCAGCCTTTTTAATAGTCCACTGCAGGACGTAGGCCTACCCACGAAGGGTGATTGGGCCATATCCACCACGCTGGCCCAGTGCGGGTTGGTGGATTCACACACGCCATCGAATTTCTTCTACGGACGTATGCAGGTTGCCTCACGATGTTTTCCTTCACCGAAAAGCCAGTGGTGTGAAATTCCGTACATAAATTCCAAAGAACTCATTGGTACGGGACCGGGGATTTGAATCCACGACCTCACGATTGTAAGGCAGGTGTCACTACCTCTAGACCACCACGGCTTCTTTTGTATTAAAATTATTAAATTATTATTTGATGTAATTAAATGACGTGTACTAAAATGTATCAATAAATGAGTATGAGTATTTGCCCTCAAAGCGATAATCTGCACTTACGAAACTCATATACTAAAAATGCATCTTCTTACAAAGAGAGCATCTTGCATCACAAGCTTCATTCAAAATCCATCTAGACTGTTTCTCAATGTATGTTCGTGTGATCGACCTCATCATATCAGAACGCATGTAATAAATATCATAATGATCATTATCATGCACTTTCTCTGCATGGATTATGGTTGTGTAACCATTGGTTGTGTTATGTCAAATTTATTGTAGTTATGGGAAAACGATTTGTCGCGATGCCTTGTGATTTTAAATTGAGATTTGGATTGGGTTAGTGACGTAATGTTTGGTTCGAATTTAATTTGGACTAAAATTATGATTGTTAGCGTTAGCACCTAATTTTATTAAAATAACTGTTGTGTTAACCACCCGGTGCTTTTAGGTAAGGTTAGACAGCATGTCTACTTAATTTTGAGCGCATTTTGATTTTATTTGGTATATGTATATCGTTGCAAAAACCACGCTAGATTATAAAATGTAATCAAGTGTTTAATTTGTAAATATACCTATTACGTAGTGTATATGTAGCGTTAGTATGTTTTTTGTTTAAGTGTAGTAAATAGAGACTTCGCTAAATTATTTGTTATTGAGCCTGAACTTTAAACTAATTCTTGAAATGTAAGTGAGTAATAGTATAGTATGGAAGACTATGACCGATCAAAAAGTTCTCGAGTGGAGACCATGTAACCGCTATCGCAAATTTTGACGACGAAGATTGCCTACTAGATAATGCGTAATCACCCTTCGTGGTTCGGCCTATGATCAAATGATAGGCCGGTGTACTACAATACGAAGAAAAAGAAGATTTATTTATCAAAGTATGGGAAAATAACACTACTCTACCAAACAAATTCGTTCTTTGTCCTATAGTTTATTTTAGGATTTATCTGTGAGGTTATACTTAGTATAAAACAGTCGCTTCCCTGTCTGTCTGTATGCTTATATCTTTAAAACTACGCAACGGATTTTGATGCGGTTTTTTCATAAATATAATGATTCAAGAGAAAGGTGTATATGTATAATACGCCTGTGCAAAGCCGGGGCGAGTCGCTAGTTATACATAAAAAAGATGAGAAAATACTTATTTTTGATACTTAGTTTACTTTTGTAATGGTGAATCGATTTTTAATAATAATTGTGTTACATAATGACGTAGTTTGGATTGAAATTCAATTCGGGCAATTATAAAGTTGTGTAGTGTTCGATTCGATTCAAGTATTCATTGAATTTAATGTAGCTTTCGCGATGTGAGACGATAAGTATCATAACTGAGCACTATCAGAACATCGAAATTGAGATGACGCATTTTAATTTGGTAATTCATAGATAAGAAACATTTCATGGTTAAACGCGCAAAAAATGAACAGGGGTTTTAAGTTGACAAAAAGTTTAGTATGATTAGTATACATTTTGTCAATGAAGTTAAATTAAGTATAAATTATGTTGATAGAGCTCTACCGAAAGAAAGTGAAATTTTCCACCACTAGCTTTTCGGTGAAGGGAAACATTGCGAGGCAACCTGCACAGGACTGTAGAAGAATTTCGATGGCGGGTATGAACCTACTAACACTCACTGATCAAGCGTAATAGATATGGCCTTAGCTCCCTTCATTACTAGACCTACATTTAGCAGACAATTAAAAATCCGGTACAAGCACAATTTAGTCCGGACTTAATCTTTTTCTTTCTTTGTTAATTTTAATTCACTTGGAATAGAAAGAATACGCGTACATACATACGTTATAATTTATGTTACGTAAGTTATTTTTCATCACATCTATTCGAAAAGGACTACTTGGTTCGCCTTTAAGTGCACCCAAAGGTGGTGTTTTCTATAAGGAACTTTATAAGTGCGCCGGAATTATCTTTGCCGCGCACTTTTTGAATTTGGAAGTATTTGTATTGTTAGTGTTCAGCGCCAAGAAAATGAATGAATGAAAAGAATGTAATTAATATAAGTTTTCATTTGTTTTATTATTAGAAACCATTTAATTTCAATTTAGTTGTTACGTTTTATTAAATAATAATATTACAATAAAATATGAAGCGCCTTTTATTTTCTCATAGAGGTGATGAAAAGTATAGTGTACTCGGGCGCAAAATATATTTTAGGCTCGGGCGACGTACTTTGAATCCCTCGCTAGGTTCAGGATTCAACTTAAGAATCCCTCTACGCTCGGGATTCAACTCTAGAATCTCTCACTTCGCTATGGATTCAAAAAAGCGCCCTCGCCGTAAAAATATTATTTTGCTCCCATATCATACAATCTACTATTTTAGTCCTAGTCGCATCCACACAAGTTTTGTATAAGTCCAAGTCCTTCGAAAGTCAAAAATAAAGCCCCTGTTCCTGTTTAGCCTCGTGATTCGGTCTATACGTCTTAAAAGCTATCGGTCTAAGATAGAGCTCCATCGTGGTGATCAGATATGACACATTTAAAATTTTACCAAAACTTTTAACCTTAATAAATTCCCTAATTACGTCGAGGATACAGGATTTAAAAGAGATATGACCGATTTTCCCTCGAATAATTTTAATTCACTTGGAAAATAAAGAATACGCGTACACATGTACATTCAGGCGTAATATATACGTTACGTAATTTATTTTCAGTTCGAATATTATATGAATTTTTTTTATCATAAAATAACGTAAGAAAATCTGAAGGAAACAATTAAAAATTAACTCTATGTTTATTGTTGTGGAAGTATGGAATTACAAAAAATAAGTAATTCGGTACTTACTGTCTGATATTTGGATAAGAAGCCAGGAAGATAAACCTCAGACAAAATTAAATCATTATCTAAAAATAGAATTGCCAGTAGCTTCATAAAGAGTACTATTGGTCTATTGGCTAATCCAATTTGCTCAGATTTCTGTGTTTTATGCAAACTTTCATGCCTTGAGGCGGGTTTGCTAAAACTCTCGGTAGCTCTCTCTACTTAACATTCCGTGAATACTGGTCCATCTTCAGTCAGTGCCATCTCTTCCATCAGCCAATTAAAGTACTCTCGTTACTGGCATTTAGGATACATTGTGTTGCAGGTTCTGTCGCAGAATGAAGGATAGTATCTACTGTGGGTATATAGGTACGATACTTAGTATGGTAGGTATCTAAGTAAGTACTGTACCAGCCTTTTTAATAGTCCGCTGCAAGACGTAGGCCTACACATGAGAGGTGATTAAGCCATTATGCACAACGCTGGCCCAGTGCGGGTTTCTTGTACGGACGTTTGCTTCACTCATCGACTTAGCATTTTTTTAGTACATACAGTGGTGGCTTCACTAGACCACCACTATATGTACTGTTGCAGAATCGTTTGTTCGTTCGTTCGTTTCAGCCATAGGACGTCCACTGCTGGACATATGCTTCCCCTAAAGATCTCCAATAAGACCCGTTGGTAGCGGCTTGCATCCAGCGCGACCCTATGGTCTTAATGAGGTCGTTCGTCCACTTTGTGGGTGGACGTCCTACGCTGCGCTTGCCGGTACGTGGTCTTGTTGCAGAATAAATGATAGTATCTTCTGTGGTAGTAGGTACGATACTCAGTACGGTAAGTAAGTACTCGTAAGTAAACTTGCTGAAGCGCTCAAAGCTTGACAAGTTACAAAGACAGACAAAGTTTTTGTAAGCCAACAGCAAAGCAACGTTTGAAGCGGTTGATAATTGCATATACAAACTTACTTACTTATGGCATTGATTATGTTAATTTACTAATAAATATTACTATAAATATTTATATAAACTTAAACTGGTCGGTAAAAATAAATATGCTTTCTAGTTGAATTTACAACTCCACTTATATGGATTTAAGGGATTTGGTTTGGTTGGTGAACAACGTATGAGCCTTTTAACTCATAAGTATGTTCACTGAGCAAATAATTATTGTGATTATTATTTTAGATGGATTATTAATTGCTATTATTAATAATGGATAAGTTTGTCAAGAAAAATTGGAAACAAACTGCGATTTAAACTATTTAGAAATTAAACGTATACATAAATTAAGAAGTAATAATGTAATTATACCTAAAAAAGGTCCCTGAAACAAAGAAGTGAAGTGAAGGCGGTACAATAGGTGGAGGAGGATGGATAAAAAAAAACTTATAACTAAACCTCTATTTCAACGTACCTAAGCCTAATCCTACTAATAACTATTGTAAATGCGAAAGTTTGTGAGGATGGATGGATGGATGGATGTTTGTTACTCTTTCACGCAAAAACTACTGAACGGATTGAGATGAAACTTTGCAATAATATAGCTTATATATCAGAATAACACATCCTACTAATATTATAAATGCGAAAGTTTGTGCGGATGGATGGATGGATGGATGAATGTTTGTTACTCTTTCACGCAAAAACTACTGAACGGATTGTGATGAAACTTTGCAATAATGTAGCTTATATATCAAAATAATACATAAGCTATAAATTATAATGATATTGCGTCAAAAATCAAAATATCATGCGGGCGAAGCCGCGGGTAAAAACTAGTTTACAATATTTTTGTCTTAACGTCTAGACCACCAAAAATGGCACTTATTTGAAACCACAGAGCAAAAATAGCAGCAATCAAACCAAACAATAGCAATGTAGAGCAGGGTAATCGAGAGACCGTAGCCGGATGCAGGCCACGTAACGCACGTAAATCACGTGTTACGTAACGCAGCCGCGTTACACAATTATGCGGTTATATTGTATGCATTAAATAGTTCGATGTGATTTACTGGTTATACTGTGACATATTTTATCTGGGCGATGTTATATTGGATCTGACATATATGTACATATTAATTGTAACATAAATCTTAACTACTAACAATAGACACAGTCTAATACTAGTAGTAACATTTTAATACCATCTTACACTCAGGTTAAATGTGCCTAGATTATTTTAATGGTATTGAAAAAAAAAGTTTTACAGTTAAATATGAAAAAAAAAATTGACAGTTTATAAGTTATGACTTAGACCAAATTGACTTATTTAGTGATTCGCTCGAGGGAAACTCGCTCACGCGTGCGAGTCACCACACTCTGATTTTACCTATTTTTTGTGTCTTTAATTCGCTCGCACCTACGAATTACAGTCATAAGAAAAAATATTTAAACCAAATAAGTTAGTTAGTTAGTGTACCTCTAGATGAAAAAAATAATTATGCTAGTATGACGTCTACCCATCATCACGATTCATCTTCCAATTGTCTCCTGCTTTCCGTGGTGTGTCCGTTCCGGTAACTAACAGTCTGGAACTACGAGTATTAGGCGTTACGCTATCGACTCTCAACTTTGGCTCTTACATAGAGTCAAAAGCCCAATTAGCCTCCAAAAACTTGGTGTTCTCTCTAAGGTCTAGTCTATATAAAGCGCAAGTCAGGTCTTGCATGGAATACTGCTCTCACCTTTGGGATGGCTCTGCCAAATACCAGTTGGAGGCTTTGGAGTCAATTGAAAGGCGACCCAGGAGGCTGATAGGCAACGAAACCTTGACTGTGTCGAAGCTGCAAAGTCTCGAGCATCTACGTAGGGTGGCGTGTCTGTCTGCCTACTATCGGATACACTTCGGTGAGTGCGCCCAGGAGTTGCACAATCTGGTCCCACCTGCCCCTTTCTTCTATCGTACGGCTATACAGACGCGACCAAAGCGCCACCCTTTTATGGTGGAACCCACGCGTTAGAACCACGCTTTTTGAGTCCACATTCCTCATACGAACTGCCAGAATGTGGAACGCTTTGCCTGAGTCTGTCTTTCCGCTAAAGTACAATGTAGGTGTCTTCAAATCTCGAGTAAATAGGTATCTTCTGGGTAAGCGTGCTACATCCTAGACCGCATTTCTATAGACTTCCAATTAGGTTGCTAACAGCGTGTCCACCGTGCACAATACCTATACATTACATTATGCAGTTTTGACTTGATCCTTTGTCCTATAGTATGCAAATTGTTCAAATTATGGGGATAGAGTTCAATAGTATAATTCATAATACAAGCTGTGGCTTTGCAAAGTCAAACTGGACTATAGGGCTACTCGATAATCGTAAAATAACAATAACTTCCCACGACATTTTGTCGCGAGTTGATTAACTTTTTGGGCGGAACAACTAGCTACTTTTTTAGCGATGTCGGAATCGATTCCACATTAGAAAATTACCTTAAATAATAAACATACAGGATGTTGCCTTGCAAAGTGCAATTTGCCCATACAAAAAGTTTATTGACTGTTGACAAAATGTATTAAGAACAGATGATTTGGAAATGTAGGTTTAGGATCACTTTTTTTTTCGTGAATTTACTGTTGGTCCCACTTATAGTTAAATTTGTTATTGCATTTGCATTTTGCAAAAAAATCACTGATGACACTTGTATACTGAAATTCCCTGAAACGCTACACCTTGTATAAGTACGCCTTCGCACTGATTATAATATCCGTATGAATGCAAATGATTTCGTGCTAGGAAACCCCGGATACGCTTTCTATCTCGCTCTACAGTTTCCGGGGCAGGTATCGAAGCTGCTACCTTTTACTTTCATTACCGGCGGGTAACGCTCGACTAATCTACGAGAATGGGACGTTTAGTCGTTACACCTCGATATTTATTAGATTTCTATACTTAGACCAGGATTACCTTTCGCGGAAATATGAGAACTTTTCGATTTCAAATTACCTAATTGAGAGCTTTTTCAATTTATATACCTAAATACAGGCTGTTACTTTGCAAAGTGACATGTTTAGATAATTTAGAAATAAACCGTCTTACCGTTACCACAAAAGTTTTACGCGCTCTTTAGAAAATGTATAACAGTACAAATTGCACGGTAAAACAGTGTTTAAAGCGTGTTTAAGTATTTTGTGATAAAACGGTTAGAGATGCAAAACGTATATTTAAAATAATAGTAGCTACGCCTCGCGGTGTTACAAAAAAAAGTAGCCTGTGTGTCAATCCAAGATGTAGGCTACCTTCACACCGAATTTCATTCAAATCGATTTATCCGTTTGAGCGTGAAAGAGTAACAAACATCCATACATACTCAGAAACTTTCGCGTTTCTAATATTAGTTATTAATGATCTTAATCATAGTGACTAACTTTTATTATCAGATCGATTACTACATCGTGTAAAGCAATCCGATTCTCTATACAAAAACATTTCATTCAAAATGTAAGGAACAGTTGAATTGTTTATCCCATTTTGCAGTTAGTCCCTGAATCAATAGTCAAGTTTCTGCACTTTGAAAACCAATATCTTATAAGTCTGTAATCCCTTGGAGCTGCAAACAATCAAATCCTACTCAATTTAATCAAAAGCTAAACTTAGTCCAGGTTTTAAGCATATAAATAACATAATTAAAAATGTAACATCATCAAGTTAAGTTTAAAATCAAAATTTAAACTTTCTGGAAGAAAAATAATCGATATTATGTAAGTTTACAACCAATAATATGTCACATTATTATATCGAAACAAAATAATTATCCGTTTACGCTCCAATAAAACCATAAACTTTAACGAGCAAGAAATCACACATAAATATCATAATTATTGTATTTCCCGATGCACATAATTATTTCCTACACCGTGCTCACAATCATTTACGATTTGAGCATCAAACGATGAGCATTTAATGCTCATTTAATGCTCAAATCGTCGCGGCAATTGCTCAATCTATCGAAAATGATTGATTTTATGATGCGCTTGCAACATACGTAAAGGTAATGGGATGATGGCGTAACATGACGTAACAACACCATGTCAGAGGTAACATGGAAGTAACATACTGCCATAAAGGTTCAACAGTCAGTAAAGTCAACAGTAACAAATTGATTGAAGGTGGGCGGTATACGGGATTATCTGCTTTCCATATATTAAGGCGAAACGGGGGTGATTAGGAACATTGTTATAAACCACTTTTACAATGGAACCAACCCGGAATTCGGGAAAACCACTTTTACAATGAAACCAAACCGGAATTCAGGAAAAAAGGAGCTCTTCCATAAAAAATTGCAACTCGTAATCGACAAAATGTATGAAACAGCGATTTTTTTCGTATTTCGGGTTAGTCCCATAGTAAAAAATCAGTGTTGGGAAAATCACCTTCTTGCGGCTTAGTACATCAGTTCTGAATAACCATGTATAGTAGGGGAATTTTACTGGATTTTAGCTCACTGCTAAACATAGACGTTCCGCCAAAGGGCAATAGCGTCTTATGCACCACGTTGGACAAGGGTGGATTGCGCGCGTTGGTAGATCCGAACTTAAATATGCCATCGTTCGTCGCTTCAGTCATAGATAGATAGAGTCATAGACTATGTCCAGCACTGGAACTCCTACGGCTCAAACGTCGATGAGAAATAGGTTTTCATCACTGTATTATTCACCAGAAAGCCAGTGATGTGAAAATCCGTATATATGACAAAGATCTCAATGCTACGGGACAGAGATTTGAACCCAATGATCTTATATTTCCAAGGCAGCTGTTCTTATGCTAGGCCACCACGGCTATCTCACGATCCTTTCTTTACTAATATAATAAATTCAATGAAAGCGTGTATGTTGGTATATCTCTTTCACGCAGCAACAGAGCAACGGATAAGACTTGATTTTAGGTTAGGCATGGATGGATATGGACCATAGTTCAAAGGAAAGAGTAGCACTATTTTTTATCTAGGTTCCCATGCGATAGCATAAAAATCAAACTACGTGGTAAAGCCTCGGGCAAAATCTAGATTCTTGTATAATTACGTCATAGCATATGTATATTATAAGTACACCATAGACCTGAAGCCAAGAACCTAGTTCCGTGCGGTGAAAATGCATTTTGTTACGTCGCGGCGTCGTGACTAGGGAGGTGCTGACGCATACCGATGGCAAGCCTCCAACCTAGAGATTCTTACACAACCCAAATGGACCTAGGAATTTGGCTTATGTAATTATTGAACAAAGTGGGATTTCTATTTCGAAGATCCAGGGCTTGTAAATGCGTTGTAGTTGCTACGTTGGTCAACTTATCAATATCGACAACTGCCGATGCTAACATATTTTTGACCGACGAACCACCGGAGGAGGTATACAATTCGACGAGTATATTTTTTTTATGTATAACCAACGCATAACTTTTTGATAGTGGTCCGATTTCAATATTTTTTTTTAATTGGGAATAGTATACTTCGAAATTGGTCCCATTTAAATTTTATCGAAATCGGCTGAGCCATTTTTGAGAAATCAACAATAATTTGAAAAATGCTACATCGATCCGTACGAAATATTCGCGAATTCTGTACACGGGTAAAGTCGATCATGCTTATTTTTGCAAAAAATAATCTTAAAGTCGCCAGTTCATCTCTGTCAATATATCTGCTTAGGTCATATAAGTTACTTTAGAACAGATTGCAACGCGGTTTTCTCTATTTTTTAACCGACTTCCAAAAAGGAGGAGGTTCTATGTCCGTATGTATGTATTTTTTTGTGTATGTTCATCGATAATTTCGCCAATTGTTAACAGAATCAAATAAATATTTTTAGTTCGTAAGGGTATACTCCCGAGGTGGTCTCATTTAAATTTCATAGTAATCGGCTGAGCCGTTTTTGAAAATACAAAAATAATGTTAACATTTCGAGCGAAATATTCTAATTTTGTACACGATGGAAGGCGGAGTGCTTCCACTCTGCCCCACCAAAGCGCCCCACTGGTGGGGCAGATTCCACTCCGTCATTTCTTAGAGTGGAATCTGCCCCACTCATCCCATCTTGGTGGGGCAGATTCCACTCACTTTTTAGACCAGTGGAATCTGCCCCACCAGGGGTGTCACATGATTTTAAATTAAATTATTAGTGCCATGAAGTGCAAAATTCGACTTCAAAATTTTAATCATTATATCGCCCCCCCATAAGAACTGTTAAGTAACGACATTAAATCCAAAATATTAAGATGATAGAAGTAAACTAAAAGCACATTTATCTGAAGTCAAAAATTACGAATTGTATGTAGTTATAGTATTTATGTCGCAAATATTTTCGAAGTCATCGAAAGAAAATGTTTTCGATGACTTCGAAAATATTTGCGACATATATACTATAACTACATACAATCTGAAATTTTTGAATTCAGATAATTGTTCTTTTAGTTTACAATCTTCTTAATATTTTGGATTCAAAATCGTGACTGATCTGTTCGTTTGGTGGGGCGTTATAATGATTAAAATTTTGAAGTCGAACTTCGCACTTCATGGCACTAATAATTTAATTTAAAATCATGCGACACCCCTGGTGGGGCAGATTCCACTGGTCTAAAAAAGTGAATCTGCCCCACCAAGATGGGATGAGTGGGGCAGATTCCACTCCAAACAATGAAGGAGTGGAATCTCCCCCACCAGTGAGGCGCTTTGGTGGGGCAGAGTGGAAGCACTCGGAAGGCGGCTTTGTAATTTTTTGGGAAAAATAATTATTATAATATTCCTTCCGGGACGTTTATAGCTTTGTATGGTCTATACGTAAGCGTGCAAAGCCGGGACGGGCAGCTAGTGCTATTTAAACATCAAAGAAAAAAACGCCAAGTCGATGTACTTGTATTTATAGCATTAACACAATCAGAATACTTAGTTGTTACTGCTTCATACTTGACAGAATCTTTTGCACAAAGTTGTTTCCATTTATAATAAACTAGCGACCCGCCCCGGCTTCGCACAAGGTTATTTATACATATAAACCTTCCTCTTGAATCACTCCATCTATTAAAAAAACCGCATCAAGATCAGTTTTAAAGATATAAGCATACATAGGGACAGACAGCGGGAAGCGATTTTGTATTATACTATGTAGTGACAGTGATTATTTTAAGTATATCATGCATCGTCAACGTTGCCGTCATTTCAACCGTAGGAAGCCCACTGCTCGACATAGACCTTTAATAATATTTGTTGGACGCGACTTGCATTCGATCTTGCGATCTTGAATTGTATTGTACCATATGCAGACAAATGAAAATTCCTCCACAAAATTCCACCAAACAGACACTAATTACAATTCAACAACAATTCATCATTAAAATCATTCCGAGCATCACTTTAACAGCACAAAAAGTTTCAAATTAACGAGCCATTACACCGAAGCAATTAAAATTATCCATTACACAAACAATGGCCTTATTAGTGAGTTGTGGACAAAAACTGCGGTGACGTCATAACGGCAGGTCAGGAGATGAACCTATGACCTGGGTGAAAGTGAGTATTGAATTACCAGCAGATTGCTAACATTGCCGATGTTATAGCATTATTTTCCGCGATATCGAGTAACGAACCGTAATCTGTGGTTGCGGAATCGTAGCAGAATAAATCTGTATATTATACAGGATGGTGCGAATGGTTTCGAGGAAAGAGATCTCTGAACAATACTCAATCATTTGTTGTACTGACATTATAAAGTCATGTCTCTTCAAAAACGTCGCCAGATGAATGACATAGTAATGCTTTATGAGTTACTAAATGGTCTTGTTGATTGTCCAGACCTATTGGATAAAATAACTTTTGAAGTACCAAAGCCTCCTAGAAGAGTGCCTTGGAAAAATACTTTTAAATTAGCAAGGTGTCGTACAAATATATTGTTGCATTCTCCCTTAGTACGTATGTGTTCTTCCTACGATAACGAAATCATACGCACAAGTATAGATACTCGTATATTCAGGTCTGGTTCGCTAGCCTCATTCAAATTTAATTCAAAACGTTTACTGAGACAGATTGATATTCATTACCTAATGTTTTTTTATTTTATTTTTTATTAATTCGTTTAGTTTTAATGGATTTATTCTCTTTCTTGTATTGGATTGAATTGTATTTTTTGTAAAAGTAGGTTAATATTTATTTATTAGTTTCACTGTGTAAGTTAGGTTCGTTTTTAAGGCATTATGCTGGTAAATAAGGAAATAATGTGTTACTTCACCTGTGTAAGATTTAGGTATAAGGCTGTTTACGAACTTCCAATAAAAAAAAATAAAAAAATTGGTGAAATTGTGGCGTATAAAGTGTTCCGCTATATTAAAAAATTAAAAAATACTTGTCAACTTCTCATCACAACAAATTACTTCGTGTACCATTTCTGGATTGAAATAAAGAAATGTTCCATACAATTTTGACAAACTGTAAGTGTGAAATAGCAGTTTTTGTGCAATTTTATGTTATAATTGCAAATCTTATCTTTATCGTGACATCATTGATAGCCCTGCTGCTAGCTTAGCATACAAGACCACGTCAAGAGTTTATCGACATGTGCAAAGGTGACAGATATATGCTTCATCATAGCTCTGTCACGTTCTGACACGTCGATAGTATTATTTTATGGTCCGTATGCTAAGCCCGCTGGTCATTTAACAATACTGTTCGTGCTTATAGGTCATGTGGCTAGCCCTGGCGTCAAAGTTTTAAGCTGCCAGAATGCTTTCGACATGGTTTAAAGGGGAAACCGGAACCTACTATTTAGCGTGTCATCCGAGTCACGCCAGTCACTTTGTTGTAAATGCCACCCTCGGTTACTCATCTTCAGACTGATGCTGGTTAACTTCAGTGATCGCTAAGATACACCTATAGCTTAATTACGCTATTTGCGCTACGTTTAGAAAAACAAAACCTAATATTTCTTGAAATTTTATATTTTTGTTTATTTTTATGCTGAGCTGGTACTAGTAATAACTTGTTACTAGAGAACTAGAACACTTTTGTCAAACCTAAGCTAGGTTTAATAGTGTTTTAAGATTTATAACTCATGTAAATTTTATTGAAATAATAAAAAAAAAATCTGTAACTAGCTGACTCGGTGAACTTCATCTCACCATCTGTCAACTGGAACATTTTGTATGGGAAATTTAAATTCATGTTTTTATTATATTACTCAGTACCTTATTAAATTTTCTCACCGTTTAAACCTTCCCTTAGCTTCCACGGATATTTCAAGACCAAAATTAGCCACATCGGTTCAACCGTTCTCGAGTTTTAGCGAGACTAACAACCACGATTCATTTTAATATATAAGATTTCTGTAACACCATTATGGCGAGTGAGCACTCGAACTCCACGACCTTATTTCTCCATCTCATTTCCACAACAGGGCAAGTCGGAAATCTCTTAAATACCATCCCTACCAAGTCGCTCCACTAAACTATAACTTCTGCTCGTACCAAACAATTCGCTTCTTCCTTCTTAATGCGGATCGAATGCCTTACCTCCGTCACTATTTCCTGACAAATGCAATCTGGATATCTTTAAGACAAGAGTGAGTATCTTCTAGGTCTACATACTCCATCTTCGGCATCTTCGACATCGCTTTCCATTAGGCGAGTTGTTAACCAAATGTAGCCTTATTATGAATAATAATCATCATCATCATCATCAGCTTATTTCGGCCCACAGCAGGGTATAAGCCTCCTCCCCCTATTATGAATAATAATAAAAATAAATTAAAAGCAAAAATTATTTTTGATATAAAGATTTTATTTAATTGCTCTAAAAAGAAGAAAACAAGATTTACCTTTAAAATTGTACCTATCAACAGATAACCTCATTATACACAATTTATATGATCATAAAAGCTTGTTATTTAGTTATTTTTAATGCACTTCATTAAAAGTAACTAATCCTTGACGATCCGCCATATTGGATTTAAAATGACGTCACATTATTTTTCGAGTTACTCTAAACTATTCCTTGCATTTGATACCCATATTGTAGAAGTGCACTAAAAATAACTATTCCGCCATCTTGGACGGTCTGCCATATTGGATTTAGAATAATGTCACACAGCATATCGAGCATCGTCATCCAAACTAAACGTGTAGACAAAATTTCAGCTCAATCGGTTGAAGATATCTACTTCAAAATTGAGTTCAAAGATTCCACCCGAACAGACATACATACATACATACATTGCAAGTTAAATAAAAGCCTTTAAAAAACACCCTTTACATACAGTAATGTGGAACAGATAAAGACATTACAGTAAATTAACGGCAGTAAATAATAGTAGATGCAATAAAAATAATGCTAGCCGAGGAAATAAACCAAGTTTCATTTCGAAACAGCTCTAGAATGTACTTTTACGAATTATTTTAAGTAATTGTTGTAAACGTTGTGGTTGTGGTAATAGCTTAGTGGTTGCTGTGATCAGACCAAAAGCTGTAGGGTGTGGACTCAAATCTCATTAGTTTTTGATTTCTGACGTAAAAACGTTTAAATCATTAGTATATGATTGTTACTTTTAAGAGTGTTGCTTCTAAGAAATTAGTTTTTGACATTATTATTCGAATAATTTTTGTCGAGTTGTTACCCGTGGTCCCGGTGGGTCGACCATTAGCGGGTTGATTACCCGTGGTCCCATGGCATTAGGGATTGGTCCCTGGACTTTCGACTTTATCGATAGAAAATGAAAACCATATTACAAAGAGAGTAAGAGTAGAGACGCGTCATTTTGACAAAAATATTTATATTGGTACTATAATTTTTTTTGTGGAGGCTTTTTGAAAATAAGTATTCAATTATATGTGAAAAATAACGTAAAAATAATTAAAAAGAAGCAAGGTACTGTTTTGTTATTCAACAATTATAAGTATGACAAGAAAACTGTTTAAAAAATGAATCATCTCTTTGGAACCAGTTCTTTGAAACGGAAAAATCAGTGAATAGGATCCATTACTATTAATAAAGTCAGTTTCTTTTCTGGACTTTTAACGCTGGCTGTCATAAAATTAGTATTATTTAATATTTCTCATTTGCTTTATCAATCCCTAGTGCAATGGGATCACGGGTAACAACTCTTTTTTTCGCGATTTAGGGGTTGGTCCCATAGTAAAATTTGTGGTGAAAAAAGTAAAAAATGGTGAGTAAAATGATATTCTATAATATGCCCGTTGGTAAGAGAAATGCTCATTATAACGAAAATTTTTTTTATTTTTAATAATAATGACAATACTATACTACTACTACATAGAAAGCAATTGGATCATCCACAGACCCTTGAAGGTCTAAAGATAATCCAATTGCTCAAGCCCACTGCCAGTTGGCAGCATGCCTAGCATGCTGGCAGTATTGCCACGATCATCTTGTATATGGGAATCTCAAATAGAATATGTATTGTCGAAGGCCGGAATGCAGTCCAATAAAACAAGAAAGTTAAGAGTAATAAAGAAACAATCGCGCTCGTTTGACATTTGCCTATTAAAATGCAGAAGCAATATTCCTCGGTACGGCGTTTGCGGTCAAGGTTGCAGTTTCTTCCGCGGATCGCGCACTTTTACTTTCGTATGCGCACGCGCACGGTACTCTACTGTCAGATGAAATGGAGCCGTCAAAGTAGTCATTAATTCACTTTGGGATTTGAAATTTGTTATTCTTGTATTAGGAGACTTATTGCGTAATAAAGTTAAGTTAAATAAATGTTTTTCCCGATGTTTCGACTGACTCGCAGCAGTCGTGGTCAGGAGAATTAAGTGAATTGGCGTTGATGTAAAATCCGTGCCTCTTATTAAGTAGGTATGAATTGACTTGTAGTACACGTCACTCCTTAAGTAAACGTCAAACTTGTTTTTTTTTTTTTTCAATTTGTAACCTCCGATATTAAATGGCGGAAGTAAAAAAAACTGATAGAATTATCAGATAATTAGCTTAGCAGTTATAGAAAGACCATTGCCGAAATGACACAAAGTTGACAAATTGGCCACTCCAGGGTTGAGATGTGACTGGTGACACGCCTTTTTGACCCAGAAGTTAGGGTCACTAACCACTGAGCCACCGAGGCAATCATAAAATTCATTGACAAACACATTATGTACAAATTGTTAATATGTAAAACCTACCTAAATAAGGTAGGTTTTACAAATACAAATTGCAGGCTTATTTTTTAACAAAGTGAAAAAAAATTAGAGTATATACTTTAAGAACCTATTGAAATATATAGAAAACTTATGGAGTGTGCGCACTAACAATTTTGTTATTAGTTATTTACAGTTTGAACGAGAAATTGGTGACTGTAGGTTTGCTACGAACAAATGTACTAATTATTTGTTCCTAGTATCTCTGTAACTACATATTCTAGGTTATTAATATACTTAACATTGAGTACTTAGAACAAACTGGCCATAAATCACAGCTTCGTGTGACTAAAGATGCCGCATAAAATTTTGCTTAAGATCTCATTTGTCTTACGAGATATAGATATATCATATGAGAAGAAACTTGCCGACAATGTTAACTAATATCTTCTGCAAATAGCGGAAAACAACAATAGTGTTTTCTACGTTTTCTCAGATATTTCCCTACGCATACTGCGATGGGCCTTTGTTATGAACAAATTAACTTCTTGCGGGCCATTGATTTAAGTGATTTATATTGTACTGTTGACGTTTATTACTCATTTACTATACGCATAAAATTAGATAGTGCCGATACATTAGTTAGAACAATTATCACTGGTAAACACGATCAGCTATCAGAGTTAACTATAACAGGATACGGCTAAAACTCACGTTATAATTGTACGGTCGATTCGCAAGGAATCCGACCAGTTTTGGAGTATTTAGTACTCCATCCTCAAGGAATACGCGCACTCCCGTCGACTGGCGCGCACGCCAGTCGACGAGGGTGTAGGTGTACGGGGGTGACCGTATAATTATAACGTGAGTTTTAGTCGTATTCTGTTATAGTTATGATGAATACTCACGTTAGTTTTAATTAAGCTATGAGAGTTCAATGTGACAAAAACACTGTAGATCAGTGTTAGCTAATAGGCCTTCAGGCGGTTTCAAAACTCTGACACCAGGGCTAGCCACCCGGCCTATACGAACTTACTTACTTTTAGCTAATAGTAAGTGTGTACAATGTTAAGTATCCTTTATTGGATAGCTTTGATGACTTATTTTCTTGACACCTGCTTTTACACGGGGGAAATCCATGATGGATCGCCAGGAAAGGCAGGATGGTTTTATGGGAATTACACCGACTGGCGGAAGTATGTTCCAGTTGTTTTAACCGTTTAGCCATGTCAGAGGACTTCAGGCGGCCTAAAAACTCTGACATCAGGGCTAGCTACTCGGCCTATACGAACTTACTTCCTTACCGACTGGCGGGGCACCCACAGAAAACCCTGGGGTGTTCAGTCTTAATTTTACGGGGACGCTTGCGCATACTTATCGACCAATAAACCTTAATTTCCTGAGATTGACTCTAGGGAAACCAGGATTTACGAATAGAATGTTATTCGTAGTCCCAATGAAAACAGAGCTGTGTCAAAATATTAGCTGTGTCAAAACTATAGGTATGTATTATTTCGTTTTGATAATTCAAAGGGCATTATTTTCCAGATTGTCAGCATTTCAGTTCAATATTACTTGGGTAGGTACGTATTAATGACTAACAAAAAAAAAGTTACGTATCTGAAGTATATATAAAAAATCGTTCTACTTATTAATTTCCTCGTTGAAACAAAAACTGTTCTAAAGAATAAAACTTAAATAAAAACAGTCACACACGCCATACCATTAAATAAGTGATAGTAACTTATTTAATGTCGGGTTGTATTTTATTGCAAAAAAGAAATATTTACAGCTTTTAGCTAAAACTCAAGCGCCATGTTTGTGCGCTACCGTCCCCGTAATGCCGTAATCGGTGTAATTTTCCTCAAATTGATCCTATTATGAAGTGTAAATGCGTGAAAGTGGATCCAATTCGGTGTTACAATGGACTAATCTTAGAAACTCAGCTCGCGTCGATTGATTTGTCACAGAGTTAGTGAACTTGATGTTTCGCTACACAACAAAGATAAAAAATCATCTTCGTCATTATCATATAAGTAAAGAGAAGTAGGTACCTATGTTTGAATTGCTGAGTTTGACATCCTTGAAATGAACCGCGCGTATTATTTGAATTGAACGAAATGTGGATATTAAAACGTTTGGAAATGATAATAATTAGAAGTTACAATACACTAGGCAACTTTATATAGATATTTAAATTTTTAGAATATATTCAAGGTTTCTTAATGTATCTAAATACAAGTAAATGAAATGTTTTGTCAAAAAAATAATCGAACTTTTTAAACCAAAAATACTGACGCCCAAATTTCGCAAGGCAACTTGGTATGTATCGACGCAGGACTCATGTATTCTCCTATTCAATACATTTATATAGAAAACAAATGAAGGATATGTTTCCCTATAAATTAATGAAACATTATTAAATTTCAAATACTTGCGGCCAAATTTCACAAAGCAACCCTATTTAAACATATTCTCATATTCATATAATTACATAAAAAAAATGGTTTGAACCGTGTACGCTATGAGCAGGATATTTTTGCGGTGGAATCTCGGACTTTTATTGAATGTTGAAGGCTAACACCAAAAAACAAAAGCTGTCCAAAATAATAAGTATAGTATTTATGTACGGAAAAATACTTAACTTCACTGTGGTATAAATCGTTAACATTGGAAGCTTCCTCAAACTTAAATAAAAATCATCGACAGCAAACATTCAATGAATCAAACTCCACCAGAAAAAGGCTATGCTTACAAATGACAAACAATTTATTCGAACTGCAGTCAAACCCGCTCTAGCGTTACAGATCTTAATCCGAACGCAACTTATTTACTTTTTAGCTTTCTTCAGCGCTTGCGCAATATTTATAACAATTGTACAATTCGGTAATCTCAATTTGACAGTCTGATAATACTGTAATCTTGTTTATTTCGGCGGTAAGCGGGCTTACCTCGTTTTACAGCGACGCTGCCGGTCGAAACTTTGGATTGCACTGCATTGAATTAATCTGTAGAGTGCGGTTTTGAAAAATGTTGTGTTACATTTAGACAGGTACTATTTTTATAAAAATATATTTTTAAATGAGTTTTTAAACCACCTGATCTCTGATTTGGTTAAACGGTTGAAACAACCGAGATCCACAATTTAACGTATCGTCGGACACACGACCAAAACTGACCGTAGAAATATTGAGGCTCAGAATATGTAATCATCCTGTAAACATCACATACAATAAGAAAGAAACTAATAAAATAGTAACAATGCGATGGTCCATATTTATTATAGTCATTGCGCCATCGTCTTATCTTCTTTAACTGTTTCAAATAACTTTTTTGGGTCAAATCCAGTAATTAAAATTTACGGCAATGTACGTAATGAAATCTTCTAGGTAAAGGCCCCAAGATTTTATTTTTGAGTTATTATTTTTTAATTTTAGTACACCCGTTTGGTTTAAAAAAACGTTTCAATATAAAAAAAAACTATCACAAGAAGAAACAAACTCTATCATATTGATTAGTCTGTCAACCGACAAAACGAACTCTTACACATTGATCAGTGAACCAAATGATATTCTGTGATACAGCTCTATCAGAAATCTGCACAGATGTTTCTCAATAGAGCTGTTGTAAACATTTATACCTGTCTCTGAACACCTAGTATAGCAAGATATAAGTCAGACGTTCTCAAACTTTATGCTATCACGGTGCATTTACAGGTTTACTAATTTGTGTCGGTGCCCTAACTACTGAAATAACAAGCCCAATTATGAAGGGCGCTTTCGTCAACGTAAATTTAAAAGCAACGTAAAAAGTGTTATCTCTAATTTGCTAATATAACTGTGATTGCGCCTTCGTAATTTGGCTTAATAAACCCATAAATCGAAGCCACGTAACGTTTAGGGCTCTTTTGTTCTCTTGCAGATTTTCGATAGCGTGCGAATTTAGTTCGTAGGTAGGTATGCGTATTTTAGCACATTCCTGAAAATGCGGGGAAGTGAGATGCGAGGTAGTTCATGATTGGAATGAAAGTAAGGAATCAAATACGTACCCGGACGAAAATCCGCATGATGGTAAAAGTTGTCTTACTTCATTGTCTTGTTTTGAACCACATCGAAGAATCTGAACAATTGTATTATGCCTATATTTTTAAAAGTTGGATCCAATACGAGTTTTATCAATTTTAAAGTTTATAATACCCGATTCATCAATAATAAGTGCTTATTTAGCTATGAGCCATGTGATCTCTTATCGTTATTTCACGTAATTTGAAGTAAATAGATATTTTACACTGGAATTTACGCCTTGACGAGATATATGTATAGGATTACTAATAATTCTATGTGGCGGAGTACCACGGGGCATCGCAAGTTTGAGAACTCCTGCCATAAGCTTTAAAACAGCCGACAGTAAATACATCGAAAGGGAAAACCGCTTATTTAGTATTGGAATTGTTCCAACAGTTAAGTACAAAATATTGTAATAGATTCTATCCGATGAAAAGTGAAACTTAGAATACAACATTGATGATCGTGGTACTAAGAAGCTATTTATTTAACGGGTATTACCTATACCTACTACACTACACGGATATCGGCACGTGATAGCCCGCAGTAGGACTAGTGTAGTGGATATGGCCGTGGTGATCAAGAGGTAGTGATACCCGCCTTACAATCGTTAGGTGGTGGGTTCAAATCTCCGGTCCCGTACCAATGAGCTCTTTGGAATTTATGTACGGAATTTCACACCACTGGCTTTTCGGTGAAGAAAAACATCGTGAGGCAACCTGCGTACGTCCGTAGAAGAAATTCGATGGTGTTCACATACGCCTTCGAATTTCTTCTACGTCTCCAACGCACTGGGCCAGCGTGGTGGATTTGGTCCAATCACCCTAAGTCCTGCAGTGGACTATTAAAAATGCTGGTACCGTACAGTAGAGTGGATACGGCTCAATTATCTATCTAATAGTAAGTAAAGATCTAATAAAGTAATACGTCGTGAATCAGCTTTTTTACAACTGACATATTCTAATATTGTACTCATCATTCATCAATATGACCAACTTTTACTATGTATTTTATGTGACTCTTTATTAGATCTCTTTCGGTAGGTTGGTTTGCCTTCAAATGATGATTTGTGTTCTTTTGTCTTTGTAAGAAATAAAGAAGCCGTGGTGGCCTAGAGGTAGTGACACCCGCCTTGCAATCGTGAGGTCATGGGTTCAAATCCCGGACCCGTACAAATGAATTCCTTGGAATTTATGTACGGAATTTCACACCACTGGCTTTTCGGTGAAGGAAAACATCGTGAGGCAACGTGCATACGTCCGTAGAAGATTTCGATGGCGTATGTGAATCCACCTACCCGCAATGGGCCAGCGTGGTGGATATGGCCCAATCACCCTTCGTGGGTAGGCCTACGTTCTGCAGTGGACTATTAAAAAGGCTGGTACAGTACAGTCTTTGTAATTTGTTCATTTTTGTACTTTTGTGGTTGTATAATAAAGTGTTATTGAATTATTGATGACTGGGCCATACATTTATGGGTCCATTTACGGGTGTGTAGATTTCAAGTGTAATGTGTCTCCAGATCAATAAAGCATAAAATAAAATGCCTTGTATAAGCGGAACAGGCTATAGATCCTACAAAACTGACACCGTCTGGTGCAGGATCTAGGATATATGCAACTGGCACTCTAAGTAAACCTCCAAGTTTTGTTTCGATTAAAATTTAAGATATTTTGAATTACAATACTTCTGCCTAAATACATAATTACCTACAACTTCTGTAAATGAAAATACATAATTACCTTCAACTTCTGTGATGAAAAAATAATCCTACAAATTATATAAATACGATACAAATGGCATGCTTACCTCTAGGGCTGTACGCGAAGCACTCCAAGCACACTAGGGCCAGCACCAGCACACTGATAAAAACCTTCAACGCCATCGTTATCAGTTCATCCTCTAATCACGTGACCATCACTTTACAACAACAATTCAAAGAAGTTCACTAACTTTATCAAGTAGTTACAAAAAGATCGGTCATAAAAAAAATAGATTAATTTATAAAGCTCACTAAGTTCAGTTCAAGAGAAGATTTTTTTAGAGGTTTACGTAGTACAGAAAATTATTGAATTTGTATTTAAAAGTTCACGAAGTTCGGAAAATAAAGGGCTTTTGATATACTTCACAGAGTTCAGAAAAAGATCGGAAACTATCGATCTATTTTACGATAAGTAAACTTTCAAACTTTTTTGTTACTCATTTTTTTAGAAAAAGCTGACAAATTTTACGAAAATTTTAAAGTGCTTTAGACTTGTAGTGGTATTCTATTTAGGAAATTGATTGGTACGTCAGAATGCGACGGTGTCCGAAATAGAAATGGCGGCAAAAAGCGGTAGGTGCGCGTGCGCCGCTGTTGTTATTGACTAACGATAGTGTTTTTACTTTTTTCCGCGGTGGCCCGTCGGCGCTTGGTATCCCCACTGGGAAAACGCTGCGGTTGGTGGGGTCGCCAACATTTTGTATAAGCTTTTGGCCATGTTTCCAACAAAAGGGCTTTTAGATTAAGTTTTATATGTTTTAAATTTAGTTTTGTGTAAATATTAGTTTAAGTATTTTGTAAACATTTTAGTTTCAGTTAGAATAAATTATGTAAGTTTTGTGAATAGAAAGCTTTTGGTGGCTCAATGGTTAGTGACCCTGACTTCTGGATCAAAGAGGTATGGGTTCGATCCCCACCCAAAGCAAGCATTATTTATGTGATAAACATACATGTTTGCTCTGTGTCTGGGTGTTATTTAGGTATTATATAAGTATGTATTTAAAATATGTATATGCAGTTCATATATCAAACTCTGGTAGCCATATCACAAACTTTGCTTAGTTTGCGGTCAGAGACCGTGTGTAAGATGTCCCCTTATATTTATTTATTTATTAAAAATGCTGTATGGTAAAAATACCAACGTCAAATCGTACAAAATGGTTGCCTACCCCTGGCCATAGAGAGTGAAATGAACAGGCGCGCGCAGCAACAAGACAAGTGACGTAGCATTACACTTTACAGCACATGATCGACACTATTAAATAATTTGTATTCTTAACATTGCAGTAAGTATTTATTGCATTAGTTCTCGACTGGAGACCATGGTACGGCAAGCGCAGCATAGGATGTCCGCCTAAAAGTTAGACCGACGATCTTATAATGACCGCCAGAAAATGGTGGATGCAAACGGTTCTAATCTGAAACGGTAGGTGCCCCTGCCAAGACAAGCCAAGTCAAGCGCGATAGACTTAGGAAAATTGTGTTACTTACCTATTTTTTTTTAAAATAATGACAATACTACACTACTACTACAAAGAAAGCAATTGGATCATCCACAGACCCTTGAAGGTCTAAAGATAATCATAATAATAATAAGGTTACTTACCTAATAGTGGAGTTAAAGTTTGTTATTAATTTCGAATAAAATATATTTACAACCTGGAAATTCTTCAATTTATCTCTATTTTCCTAATTATGTATCGTTTTTAGGTACCTTTTATATTTTTTTCGTTTATTTGGCTCCAACTGTTACTGAAAATTTTAAATTCATTATACTAATAACTAGCGAGCCACCCCGGCTTCGCACAGATGTATTATATGTACATAATAAACCTTCCTCTTGAATCACTCTATCTATTTAAAAAAATGCATCAAAATCCGTTGCGTAGATTTAAAGATATAAGCATACATAGGGACATACAGACAACGGGAAGCAACTTTATTTTATACTAGCGACTCACCCCGGCTTCGCACAGGTGTATTATGCATATAAACCTTTCTCTTGAATCACTTTATCTTTAAAAAAAAACATCAAAATCCGTTGCGTAGTTTTAAAGATATAAGCATACATAGGGATAGACAGACAGGGAAGCGACTTTGTTTTATACTATGTTTTGAGTGTTTTGAGAGTGAAGTGACTATGTAGTGATTATACAAGCCCGAAATACACAAAAACTTGGTTTTTGGAGAATGGCTGTTCAAAGCGATGCAAAATAATAATAGGTAGGTACGGTCATTAGGAAAAAGGGGCTAAGAAATTGAAGAATGACCGAAACCTTCATAAACAACAAAAAACAAAATAAGTGTATAATCCCCAAAAAGAGAAAAAAATAACCACATCATAATTGTTATTAGTAACTTAAGAAAAGATTTAAAATCTCACCTCTCCCACCAGAAACATTTTCATGGAAAATTTCTATTGTTTCGCGCTGTCTAAAATTTATCAGATCTAATATAGAGCCAAGTTACTAACTCTACACACCCTGCCTTAACCCTACCATTTTTGTATGATGCAGAATCATCGACTTGGCATTTTTTTACATTCTATATTAATGTGTGGAAACACCCCCAAAAGCGCGAATTAAAAAAGTTTTTCCAAAAGTTCATTGATTGCAAAATGTTTGGAACATAATTTTTTTTTTTTTTTGTTATTTTAGGGTTTATCCAGTAATAAAAATTGGGCATTCTATACCAGCATTTTGTTACTTCACTGTATGGCTACTTTACGTAGGCCTACCCACGTGTACAATGATATCGATATCATAAATTATTAGTGCAAAACGTCATCTTGTAAAATTATAAGGCATTATTTTACTATTCACATATCGAAATGAATGCGCCATCTATTATAAAGCATTCAAACTAAGTCAACAATCGATTCCATCAAAGCCTTCTTTACCTTCTTACAAATTAGTTCTCAAACTCTCCACCAACAGCGCTACTGTCGCTTGCATAGACCACAATGTAGTACAAATTAACTATCTCTTTCTTTCACTCGGTAAACTGAGCTGTGTGAGAAGGACCAAAAATTCGATGTCAACGTAACATAACGTAAACATTTGTCTGATTTGTCAGTCAGTTGTGAACTAAATTCCACCGTGGCGGGTTACAGACCCTTATTTTACAACAAATCGTAACTTATTCTTCGCGAACGTTAGTTTTTTAAACTCAAAGTTATTATTTACTAGTGTCAAAGTGAATTAGTGATGTGAAATCATGGTATAGTGCTCAGTTTCGAGTTTCTGTGATGTCGCAAACTTCTCGTACAAGTAACGGTATTGTTTTGTGCCTCTTGAACTTTTGTTGGTTTGTCTGATATAAAGACACACCTAAGCCTGTTTTCTTTGGGAGCACAGGACAGGATGATATGACACGTGTGAATTAGACTGCTTTTTATCTCAAGTAAGTTATTGTCATGTTCGTTCATTAGCAAATTCTATGGTTGATTTTGAGCTCTTATTGCTTAGTGTTAAAGCTTATTTTGTTGCTACCTTTCTTCAAAATCAGTGTTTAAATTATGAATACATAGAACCTTTGATGATGTAGCACTAAACAGGTTTTTTGAAACTTGTAAGCGTTGTGAATCATTAGGCTTTCTGCAGCGACCTTGCGTAAAGGTCCGTTTGCCATTCTCCTGTAGCTGTCACGCGCATACCTACTTGGTTGGAAGAACCGCATGTAGTCGCCATCTCCACGACCGACAAATAAAATAAATAATATTTTTTCTTTTGAAATCATGAATGTCAATGAAAAGCACTCGGGGAATGGGGCACTTGGCTATGGTGTACCCCCAGGGGGAGCTACCCCTCACCCCCGTCTCTCTCCCCCCACCCCTAACCCCCTTTTGTCAACGGTTATAATGTACACCTAAGCCGGGCACTTATCCAAAATGTACTTTATTATTTTTGTAAGTAAAACAGTAGGTACAATTTTACAACTTTTTTATGAACAAAAATTATAAAAAAGGTAGGTAAAAAGTATAGTAGTTTAAAATTAAGTAAGACTTCTTAGTTTTTAGTACCTACCTAGGTCGCTGCTGATCTTATCTATAAAATTAAATGGCTATTGGGACATATTCCCCTCACTAGCCTGGTAGGTAGGTAACTACGGGTTGGTGTTTTTGGTCATGCCAGAATCCCTAGTGCCATGGGTCCACGGGCAATTCTATTACCCGGTAATGGTCGACCCACCGGGACTACGGGTAACGACCGAGGTAAATACTTAAATCCTAACTATGTACTATGAATGCAGTGAGGGGCGCTCATGGATGTATTACATAATAGAAGATCCTTGCCCATAAATGACGTGCAGCATTTTTGACGATTTTTCGTCCCTGCCACAGAGGTTTTACGGAAAATGTCCCGAAAAAAATAACGTGATATTTTACGAAAAACGGCAGCACTGAACACATTTTTTGTGAACTCATATACTTAACTATGTTTGATTATTTAAAAAAAATTTGAGAGTATTTATTGAATTCTGTTTTATGGACTTTGTCTGAAATAAAATTCTAAATAAAAAAATAAAATATTAAAAAAAGATTTGCGTGCACAACGCGGTCACATTAACTAGACGCTTGACCATGTGACGTTATTTTGGCGCTCAAGTACGGTGTGAAAAAAAACCGGCCAAGTGCGAGTCGGACTACCACACGAAAGGTCCAAACCATCTTCTATAAAAGATAAGTCCCTACCTGTTTATTAAGATCGAGTAAAAATTGCTTAAAAATTAATGCGAAGCGTCGAGTTAATGTGACCGCGTTATACCTACTTCATATCTATCTTGTTAAACTATAAATGACATCCAGGAACTCTACCAAGATTTGCCTTTACCTAGTTGCCTACTAGGAATACTATACTTAAAATACCTACCTAGCCTAGCTACGGTACCTAATTACTGACCAATACAGTTTCCGTTATTCAACGTTGCCAGATGCCCCAATTTAGGCGGGAAACAACGAGTTTATGTTTCGCAGGAGACAGGCTTAGTTGCGTATTTCGGAGATCGAAAACTGGTTTTATTCTTTACCATTAAAATTTTAAGTTTTTTTATACACTTAGGTTCGTGTTAGCGACAATAATATCGCTCATGAAAACGGCCACTATGAAAGGTCAGCTTACCTACTTACTTAGTTCAATATTTACTAGTACACTCACAAGAAGACTGGAATTTGTATTAGATGACTGGAAGATTCAGCTTTCCTTCCATGTGAAGAGTGTACCACTTAATTACAATATAACTAAATAATAAATACTTTGGGACATCTTACACACGGCCTCTGACCCCAAACTATATAAGCAAAGCTTGTGATATGGCTGCCAGAGACTGATATACTACATATACGTATTTTTAAATACATACTTATATAGATAGTAACTATATAACACCCAGACACAGAGCAAACACTTATGTTCATCACATAAATATTTGCCCTGGTTGGGGATCGAACCCACGCCTCTTTGATCCAGAAGTTAGGGTCACTAACCACTGAGCCACTAAGGCAGTCTGCCATCCGAGTCTGCGCAGACCGCCCACGTCACGGTCTGACGTCCTGACGTCTCCACTTATAGAACCTAAGTTTATTTTTATTTATATTTGTAGTATAATTCTTGTTATTCATGGTATTTTGCGCCCCGGCCGGGCCAAATGCAGTTTCCCAATACGTTAATGTGTCGCAGGGGGACATGATTCAGTGCCTAGAGTGTTCCCAAGTGCGATTTTTTAAAGGACAGAAAGGCCTCAAAATTCACCGTACGCGGTGCCATAAAAATAGCCAAATTACACTTTCGGCCCCTATTGCAGGCTCTGATGGAGCCAGCAGCAGTCCCGTGAGCGCTGCTGCTCCTTCCAAACCGCTTTGGGAGGTTCTTAGCTCACTCAAAAGTTCTCTTCCTGTTTTAAAACGCATCCCGCGTGGTGCACGTTTTTCGGTTGCGCAGTGTTTATCTGCTGCTATTCGGAATGTTATTTCTAAAAATTCTTTAGTCGCCTGGGAACACCTCTTGACTTTTCCCTACGTTGTGCTTTACGTACATTCGGACCCAACAAACAAAAAATCCCTTACCACTAGGGTAAAGGAAAATTGCGTAAAGTACAGCGCATTGGAAGAGAACTCTTTAGATTTTGAAAGCATTATTCCGCCAACAAGGCAGAATAAACCAAATTCTAAAAAAACAGACGATTCGGTTACCATTAAAATAGTAGAGAGCAAAATTAGTGATGGCGATATCAAAGGCGCCGCACGAGTCCTGTTCTCCAGCGACACTATTGCCCCCCACACACCCGATACGGTCCAGTCACTCCGTGACAAGCATCCGCCGGCAGCATGTCTCCACCTGCCTGAGCCACCACACCCTGATGACGTTGTCATTGAAGTGTCAGCTCAGGAGATTGCAGCGGCCGTTTCTTCTTTTCGGAGCGGCTCAGCCGGAGGCCTAGATGGTCTCTCGCCTCAACATCTAAAAGATCTTCTATCTTTTAGCTCTGGTGAGGTGGCTGAGTCTCTCTTGAGAGAATTAACGGGTTTGGCAAATCTCATGTTATCTGGGCAGGTCAGTGATGACGTTATCGAAGTCTTGTATGGCGCTAACCTATGCGCACTTGTCAAAAAAGATGGTGGCATCAGACCTATTGCTGTTGGCACCACATATCGTCGTCTCGCAGCCAAAGCCGGTTGTGGAAAAAAGGTTGCTCTTTTGAGTAGCCTTTTTCAACCAATACAGCTTGGCTTTGGTTCGCGGGGTGGATGTGAGGCTGCTGTTCATTCGCTTCGTACTTTTCTCGGTCAAAATTGTGGAGAGGTGTTGCTTAAGGTGGATGTCAAAAATGCTTTCAATTCGGTTAATCGAGACGCCTTGTTGGCACAGGTCAAAGACAAAATTCCCGATCTTTTCAATTTTCTTTGGCAATGCTACGGCAAACCCACTAAATTAATTTACAAAAATGATGTTTTGCTATCTTCCGTTGGCTGTCAACAAGGTGACCCTCTCGGACCAGCCATTTTCAGCCTGGCCATTCATCCAATTGTTCAACGTCTCCAATCTAAACTCAACGTTTGGTATCTGGATGACGGGACTTTGGGTGGCGATGCGAGCACAGTCCTACGTGATTTGGAAATTCTTATTGACGAGTTTCGTCAAATTGGTCTGGAGCTAAATTTTTCGAAATGCGAACTTTTCGTTTGCGATTCATGTCCGGATAAAGATTTGATACTTAACAAATTTAATGATTTGGCACCTAACATCAAATCGGTAGACAAGTGTTCTCTTCGCCTTCTAGGTTCGCCGATATTAGATGAGTCTTTTCCGCCTTTCGTTCAAGAAAAAATTCAAAATTTTTTGAGTGCCTCTGATAGGCTACTCAAAATTAACGCCCACATGGCTTTTACCATTATAAGATGTTGTCTGTTTGTTCCAAAATTTATGTACGCTTTACGATGTAGTTCATTGTGGAAACACAATGAGCTCCTTTTGAGCTTAGACGATGTTGTAAAGCAGTCCCTAGTATCGGTTTTGAATATTGACATGAGTGAAAGGGCGTGGCTACAAGCCTCCTTGCCTGTTAGGCTTGGAGGGTTAGGGGTCCGCCAAATTTCAAGTGTTGCTTTACCAGCTTTCTTGTCCTCCATTCATAGTACTCAGAACTTGATTGAAAAAATCCTCGCACCTTCTTTAGGCCATTCTGGCGTAGATGTAGCTCATTTGAATGAGGCAACGAATGCTTGGAGGGTCGCTTGCCCAAATACCGAGCTTCCAAAGACTTTATCGTCACAGAGACTGTGGGATCGGCCGATCTGCGAACTAGCACGGAAATCTCTTCTAGACACGTGTCCTAGCGTCGCGGATCGCGCTCGTATCCTTGCAGTCTCTGTATGGGAGTCCGGTCTTTGGTTGCAAGCATTGCCCTCTTTCAATACTGGTAACCTTTTAGACCCAACTGCATTTCGTCTAGCTGTCAGCTTACGCTTGGGTGCAAGGTGTTGTGAAGCCCATCGCTGTCAGTGTGGTACTGCAGTTGACCAGCTCGGTCACCACGGTCTCTCTTGCTCAAGAAGCGCTGGTCGGATTGGACGCCACGCCAGCCTTAACGATGTCATACGCAGGGCTTTTGTCACCGCCAATATCGCAGCCGTACTCGAACCGAGTGGGTTGGCGCGTGGTGATGGCAAAAGGCCTGACGGCATGACGCTGGTTCCATGGAAGTGTGGACGGCCCTTAGTATGGGACGCAACTTGCGTCGATACTTTGGCACCGTCACATCTTCCTGAGACTCAGAGTAGGGCTGGAGCGGCGGCCAATTCGGCTGAGCAGCACAAGCGGCGCAAATATGCTAACCTCGGCAGTGGTTACATATTTGAGCCATTTGGAGTTGAGACTTTGGGTCCGTGGGGGCCGGGAGCTCATCTCGTTTTCAAAAGTCTTTCTGAGCGTCTGGTGGACGCGACGCGTGACCAAAATGCTGGTGTTTATTTGGCTCAACGTATAAGCATTGCCATTCAGCGTGGCAATGCTGCCAGCATGCTGGGCACGCTGCCAACTGGCAGTGGGCTTGAACACTTGGATTATCTTTAGACCTTCAAGGGTCTGTGGATGATCCAATTGCTTTCTATGTAGTAGTAATGTAGTATTGTCTAAGGCAGTCTATGTTTAATATACATTTTGTGAATCGGTTTTTTGATCCTATGCGTAAAGGTTGCGGTTGGTTATGCCAATTTTCATACCAATGTTTTTTCGGTCAAAGAAAAAAATGTAAGTAAACCATACCTTCGTTACGTCTTTGAATAAATTAGACGGCATACCTAGCCCTAGGTAATGAGATGTGGCTAGCGTGGTGAATGTGGCCCAATGCCCCAATGTTGGCTTTCCTGGGTAGGCAGTGGACTATTAACAGACTAGTATTGTACAGTACAAAGTGAGGATTGTACCTGTAAAATGATGCCATTTAACATTAAAACGCAAGAGCTCTTCAGGAATACAGATAGAACACATTTCCGAGTTCTAAAAGAGCCTCAAATGTGCACGATCCATACTCGCCAAGCTTGTTGCATTACATGTTGCGTTTACGTTATGTAACTAAGATTTGAAACGCTCTAACCTGAACCCCAAGTAAAGAAAGTAAAATTGTCGTTAATTCCCTGTTAAACTTAGGATTACTCTTGAGGAGCCATTGGACTGAACTCCAAAGAATTCATTGGTACGAGGGCACCTTCAATAGGCATGATTTATACAATTAAAAATATTAGACACATCTTTTTTCTTTTGTCAATCAAACAATACATGACTTAGATTAACCTTGTCAAAGTTTGAGAGTGGGGGCTTGTGACGTCACTAGTGCGACGTAGTCTGAACATATTTTGTATTACATACGTGTTATCACGCGGAACTTTAACGGGCTATAAATATTTTTGTCAATATTTGTTCAATTGACAAAAGAAAAAATACCTACGTGTTTTTAACATATTTTTTAAATCTATCTGATAGATTAATTATTACTTAGTTATCTAACCTATTCTATGATTTTTTTGGTAGCACGACCTTGGTTCTAATTGAGATGATTCCGAAAATACAATGGCATCATAATCCTTACTTTGTTAAATTGTAACTAATAATATAAATCTCAAAGTGTGTTTCTTGGTTTCTTTGTTACCCTATCACCCGTTTCCAACCAGTCTTATATTAGATCTATTAGAGAAGGCACTTCATCAATAGCAAGTCCAGCAGTGGACGTCCTATAGCTGAATTATTCCAGTCTGTCCCCCGGGGGACAGAACGGAAGAAAAAAATCTTCTCTGTCCCCCGATGATCAATCGATCAACCGGCATGATTTCTCTCCTTATCAGTGCCGTCTGTCCCCCGACTAAATAAATTATATATTTTTTGACTGATCAATTTTAAATTAAATTAGTAATGACCCTTCTTTCCTCTATATTTAACTTTTTATGTAAACCAAGTCCTTATAATTGCTAAAGGAGGCATCGTCACCGTCGCCATCGCCAACGCCCTTAGGAGGAAGCATTTTTCACTAGTTCTCCAATAACAATTTTGATAATTTACTTGGCGTTTAATACAGTTCTGACACCCTACTTCCGTTTGCAATGGAGGGTGATAGTAATTATGAGGGGACAGCTGCTCAAAACCAATCGACAAGTTCGTGACTAAGGCACTAACACATTCATACTTCATTGCATAACTTTTTAATCGACTGATTAGACATCGACCGCCTTATGACAAAAGTTTTACGCACGCTTTAGGCAATGTTAAACAGTACAAATTGCAAGGTAAAACAGTGGTTAGAGCGTGTTTATTTTTTTTTTTGTGGTAAGGCGGTGAATGCTTAATACTAGTTACTGCACTGCTTTTGCCGCTGCCGGAATCATTACCATAAACAGTTCTGTAGGAATATTGAGTGATCACTCTTATGTAGAGCCACGCATCTAACTCTACACACCGTAACTCTACAATTTAATTTAGGACAGGGACCTATAACTATAAGTTTACGTTAAATTGTATGTACCGGTTGTTTTAACCGCTAAGCCATGTCAGAGGCCTTCAGGCGGCCTAAAAACTCTGACATCACGGCTACCCACCCGGCTTATACGAACTTACTTACTCTTTACTTTACTTACACAAACTTTAAACATTACCTAGTCAAAATATGTGGCTTGGCTGTTTTGTTGCCGTCACATAGGTCTAAAGGAAGTACTATTCAGTTTATGGAAAGACAAAAAGGAAAAAGGTATCGTATTCCCACATTCAGCTTTTTGGAAATGTAAGACAGAGTTATTATTACAAAATACGGCGGTAGAACTTTAACAACTGGTGCCTAGGAACTAAACCTTCCTTAGACTTATTTTTAATGTTTGCTGCTGCCGACTGAAATCTTTTTAAACCGACCGATTTCCATAAATCGGTATTTTGAAACGAATCTTTAGTGCTTTTCCGCTTCACTTCAGATTTCCAGAACTCGGCAACTCAGGTTGGTAAGAGAGAACAAAAGAAGCTAATACGAAAAGAAAATGTTGTAGGCCGTTTACTGCGGCGTGGAAAATGCACAATTTTCCAGTGACGAAAAGTATGCTGCCAATATTTCTTCATTGTTTGAGACGAGTAGAAATAAAGTGACAATCGTAGCTAATTCGGAGCATCTTGAAATTAATCACAGCCGAATCATGCAAACTGTTTTAAATTATCCAACTGGCAACATCAAATGCCTTGGATATTTATATATCTAGTTTGTATAGGTACCTACAAAACACCTACCGTGATACTTAGAGTTACCTACTCTGAGTGACCACAGAAACTGATACATCACACTGAAACAGAAGGTAAATTATCATTATTAGAGCTATAGGATGTCCTTTTTACAGACTTCCAAAAATGACGAGGTACTATGTTAATCTGTACGTGTATTTTTGTGTATGTTCATCTATATTTTCGCCAGTTTAAAAAAACCTTTTGTAGTTCAAAAGTTTAGTTTTTTAGTAAAAAGTGAGTGTATTTCCGAAGTGGTCCTATTTTACTGTTATCGAAATCGACTGAGCCGTTTTTGATAAATCAATAATAATGTACATGGATGTCACATCGATTCGTTCAAATTATTCGAATTCTATACACGCTGGAAGACGGTGTTGCGATATTTTGCGAAAAATAATGAATTCCACTATGAGTATATTAAATTCTTTATTTACCTATAAGTAAATGATATTTAGAAATGTATGTTTGGAAAGTTCTACATCCAGTGACGTTCATGTATCAAATATTATGTACTCGTACTAGCATTACCCGCGCCTCCTTTTTTTCGGCTTCTTCCCACAGGATCCTTCATGTTTTCCGGGATAATAGTAGCTTATGACACTTTCCGATTTTTAAACTATGTCTATGCAAAAAATCAATTGGATTACTTCCTCTGCGTTGCTGCGTGAAAGACTAACAAATTAACAGAAAAGTCAATATATATATATATATATATATATATACTTATATATTGTAAATTTATAAAAATAAGCAATAGAAGAGAAATTTATTGTTATTTTGTGTCAATCGATTTTGGATATGAAGGTATATTTATTTAATAAACACGTTAGCGACAATATAGGCAAGGAATGAAGCTTAATCTATCCTAAACTGACCTGGTTTCTGCATATTTGCTGTAATCTAATCGGCAAAGTCTAAACGCACGCGCGGAATAGCGCTCAAACCACAAAGGTCTCAGAACACTCGAGATCCCGTTACTCTGAACTCTGGATTAGTCATTATAACTCTGAAGAAGGGCGTAGAAGAAGTCTCATCGACCAAGAAGTACCTAAAGGCTATAGGTAAAAGCCCAATGTCAACAAAGTAAGTCGTTTACGTCGACGTACGTCGTCTAGTCTTTAGTCGTTGCGTATTATCAAATTCACATGCCAGCGGTGGTAAGGAGTGGGGGAGGGGAGGGACCTTCAAAAAGTTTGATCCACCCCGCCCCCCCCGACCGCCTAAGCAATAGCAATAGTAATAGCAATCGTTTATGACTTCATTTTAGTCATTTGGCACCGCCTATGTGACGTTAGCCATTAAAGTTGTTCATTCAACGATTGCTTTCGCAATCCGCGCAAAGCAATTGATGGCTAACGTCACATAGGCGGTGCCAAATGACTAAAACGAAGTCATAAACGATTGCTATTACGATTGCTATTGCTTAGGCGGTCCGGGGGCAGGTCTATACATTTATTGGTATAGGTTATTCATTTCGAGGATACTGCAAGGAAGGCTACAAAGTGTTGCTTAATTAGACCATAAAGATCCGAATCTGAATTCCAAAAAAAGTTAAGAAAAATACATACCTTTTTCTTACTCACCCACTCATACTGTCTGAAATCTCAAAAAATATTTGACCTAAGAAACTAAATTTTCGGAGGCAGGACTTCTGCTATCTATTTCTTTGCTATGGATTTGAATCGGGTGGTTTTGTAGCAAACCACTAGTCCTTACTATTATTATAAATCCGAAAGTGTATTAGTCGCTTTGTTTATTATTCTTTCACGCAGCAACAGAGGGAGGGATTAACTTGTTTTTTTTTTTGACTTTAGACATTTTTTTTCCCTAGAAAAATAAAAGATTCCCATAGGATATCACAAAACTCAAAATATCTCTCGCTAAAACGCTGGCAATAGCTAGTACATATATTAATAACTTCAAGACTTATGAAGATCTCTTGGCACGAGTAATTAAAACGATTCCAGACAGGCACTTGATCATAAAAACTCTACTTAATGCATCTTGAATGCAGATGCTTCTAAAAATAACTTATTACGAGCATGTATAAATTACCAGTCCCTCTGCCTTAGCCGCTGTACATAGATTTCTTTAAAGTGGCGCATATCCTAGGCACGTATTAGATAATACTTGTAGTTACTCCAGAAGGCTAGTTACGTTACATTTAAACTGAAAGCATCATAAAAAATACCCCCTTAACCAAAAAAACAGGACAAGTGCGAATCTGGCTCGCACATCAAGGTTCCGTACAATCTATTGTTAAAATAATTAAAAACCTGTTTTAGCATGTACTAATGAAGTTCTTTTTTATGATACCTTACATGATACGATTTACTCACTTTGAATTTTGAACCCATATTTTGTGAATTTTGAGGCCCTATTTCAGACGTAGGTGGAATGCTGCGAGTGAGCGCAACCGTGGCTCGGGTGACACTCCTCCAATAGTTTTAACTGTGCTGTCAAAGGCTTTCAGTCGACTTTAATATTCGGACAACTTGCCTTCCTAACTGGCCTATACGAACTTGCTTCAAAAGTAAAATTTACTTTTGAAGCAAGTTCGTAAATAAATAAATGAATTAAAATAAATCAAATAAATAAATCAAATCAAAAAAATAAAAATTAAGATTTTAAGATATTTTTTTTCACATAAAATTCTTCAAATAAACCAATCCAGCATTTAATGCTGGATTGGATTTATTTGAAGAACGAGACTAACTATTAAAAATAATTTTTGTCTGTGAAGTTGGTTTATGGACGATAATTATTTATTTATTTAATTTTACGTGATAAAGTCTTAAGAAAACATTGTTATATCAACAACTGAAACAAGCCGTACGCTTAAACCAATCGCGCTTCCCTCTCTGTTGCTTGTTCCAGGCTCTCGCTTGTACGCTCAAGCGGAACATGACACATATTGTGCGTGCAGCCGTTTATAGTTATATTTACGGGTATATGACGTATATCACATCAAAAAGTCTAGACTTTAAGATTATGTATCTTGGGTTTAAGTTTGCTGTAAGTTTTTGAAGATTTACTTTGAAACTTCATTACTTGGAGAAACATAAATAGGTATTGGAGAGGTCAAAGAAGTCACCTAAGCCGCAGTTTGCTAGCGTGGTGGACACAATCCGTAGATTATACAAAAAAACCGGCAAGTGCGAGTCAGGCTCGCACATCTAGGGTTCCGTACAAATCCAGACAATTTCATAAAATTGGGAAGTAAGTTGTTAAAATCTCTAACCAATACAAAAATATATACTATAACCATCGACAAAAAGGGTTTTTTATTTCAGTATTCTCGTCATACATCGAAATTTACACATTGCTAAAATAACTAAAAACCTGTTTTAGCAAGTGCTAAGTAATGAAGTTATTTTATATGATACCTTACACGATACGATTTACTCACTTTGAATTTCGAACCCATATATTGTAAATTTTGAGGCCCTTTTTTTGTGATTTAAATAAAAATGTACAGTTTTCAGATTTATTCCTATATGTGTACTCTGAGACAATGCTTCTCGCCAAATTTCATAGTTCTATATCAACGGGAAGTACCCTGTAGGTTTTAATTTTTGTGAGTGTCGATATATATATGCGTTTTTTACGACATAAACGACTCTAACTTTTTAAACGACAACTGAGAAGCTTATCTTTTCCACAACAGCAAGATTTCATTGATATACCTATGTATACAGTCAACTCGATATCTTTACGCGTTCTCGAGATAAAGAGTCTTGACATACACACAGACGGACAACAAAGTGATCCTATAAGGGTTCCGTTATTTCCTTTTGAGGTACGGAACCCTAAAAACAATACAATATAACTTTATTGTACACCAAAAAACAGCTTAAATAACAAAGTACATAATATCCTTAAAATTACGTGGTAGGTACAAGGGTGGTTCAATTAACCTGGACGTATCTGAATAAAATGTAGGCAATTGACTACATGATTGCTGTAGATACGATACAAGATACGTTTCTAGAGCGCAATAATTGCGTACACACAAAATTTTGTATTGTATTGAGAACCTCCTCCTATTTGAAAATGGTTGAAAGGTTCAGGAAAATAGGTCGTTAAGTCTAATGTAGAGTATTTTATTAGAATTATTAGTTTATGACGTGTTCTAAATACCCGATGAAATCATTGTGCAAATAACAATGCAGTTGTACTACCGAAAATAACGATTAATGGTAAAGTACATTAGTACCTAACACAATTATTAATGTAATTGTTTTAATTATTGCACTCAAAACAAAACCACAAATGCGTGGTTTGATTATGTGGGTTTCCCTAAATGAAATAATTACATAATACCTACTAACATGCTACCTGCTGCTTACTCATCTATTTGTACTGGTAATGAATTAAAATAATATAATTTAAAATAATAGGTATTTAGAGTACATTTAATTTTGGTTTGGTCGCAGTCTCTACGTGATGGAATCATGAAGGATCTCCGTAGGAAAACCAAATCAATAACTTTTATTTTACAGCTTTTTAAGTAATAAGCCTTAAAGTTATAAGCCTCCAAAAAGTCATATTATACGAAAAATTTTGGCTGAAAAGTATACGTAAATTAAAAACATTTTTGAAAAAATAACACGTACCTACGAGCGTGAACATTTTTTACTCATGCGATTAACACCAAAAACAACATTTTCTTACAATTTAAGTAGTGAAAAGAGTTTTCTCCCAGAACCTAAATTTTAACAAAAATGTGCCGCAGATTTTCTCGATGCTCTTTATAAAACATGGACACACTGATCGATTCAGATGAGTTTGGCTGGCTCAGGTAGTCGTTGGAGGGGAAAATGCACAAAACATCATACAGAACATCAGTGCAAGACCTATCGCCCCCTCACCGAATAACAACTAGTATTGTTGCGATTTAGTAATCTAATTGCAAAAAGCTGTTGCAAACATAACTGCAGAAAGAAACAAATCGTGATAGTTTCACATGAGAGTGATGTAAACATGCAACGTTACGACATTTGATAAGAAATGCTCAGCCGGCATTGTAATAACATACACGTAGGTGGATTTTGTCATTCAGTAATTAATCTTTGAAATAATCAGACGTAAAGTAACGTGTTTAGCAATTTTCTATAGGCTCCATTTCGGCGAATGTGCGCTCGAACTCCACGACCTGATTCCTTCATCTCCTTTTCACAACAGAGCAAGTCGAAGTCGCATAAATACCATCCCTACATAGTCGACGTACTACCTGCTCATACTAAGCGATTCACTTTTTCAATAATTTATGGGGCATCGGCAAGTATACCACAACTTCTTCCTTCATCATGCGGACCGCCAGGGATTGGAATGCCCTGCCTCTGTCATTGTTTCCTGACAAATACAATTTGGACATATTTAAGTCGAGAGTGAATAAGTATCTTGTAGGTCTACATAACTCTATCTTCGGCTACAACTTCGCTTTCCATCAGGCGAGTGGGTTGCCAAATATAGAGCTATTCTACTTAAAAAAAACTTTTTATATTCATGAAAATGATCCAAAAAATCCATTGGGATGTTTGTAAAAAGCTATTTTTCCTATGTATTTGCAATTACCGGTTGGAAGCGTTTTGCATCTCGCTTAGTTTTGCGAGTTTGTCTATTCACTCTAGACAGCGCACTCTATAATACTTCGCAGAGTTTAGTTGTACTAACCGAATCAAATGATTATTTATTGAATTAAACAGGTGACAAAAACTTAATTGAATCTTAACTAATCTTACAACTGTATTTCTAAAGCCAGTGGCTTCTCCCAATTTCAAAAGGTTACCAAGAGAACATAAAAATAAAAATAAAATTAAGATTAACATAATTATTTTTGCATTTACAACTATTAGATGTAGAAATAAAAATAATAGTAGGTAGTAAATTGAATTTAAAAATACGCGGTCTTCATTCGAAAAAAATACCGCCCCATTGGCCATCAATACCCATAGGTATTGGTATATGTACCTATGTACAGGTATAAGTTTGTCAAGCTTTCTTGACATGTCAAGCTTTATTGACAAACTTTACTATTTAAATAACGTGAACCATTTATTTTTGTGTGTACTTTAATTACTTAAGTACTTTTGTGGGATTTGTACAGCGCTATCTGCTGGCGTTAAGTTGCAACACGTTTGTCGCTATCGAACGCGTAAAAAAATAGAAAAACTCGTACTAGAGGCACCTACTGTACGAGATCACTCATTTCAGCGCAAACTCACTACGTATTCGCCTCTGGTATATCATAATTATGATCATCATACATATTTTTCTCCATATCAATATACTATCATTGATTTGCAACAGCCATAAAAACTTATGAGCATCCAATCACGTTTTAAATAACCAAATACCTGCCTGAATTCTCAGAAACTAACATTTTAGGCGTTCTTTTGCGTCTTCAAATTCGACGCGCACGACCATTCCTTTTATTTTGTTCACTTCTTACTTCAAACTTTCGATTTCTTTGAAAATCTTTTACTCTTGTTCTTTAAATGTCTCTTTATTTTACAAATGTGTAACAAGGCAGACTGGAATACTGTACGAGCTTTCTATTGGCGGCTGTTAAAGAGAGCCACTATCGAAATTTCTGAGCTGATTGATAGACTAGCTTTGAAAATTTTAGTTTCCTAATCTAGTCAACTGCAATTTTGGTCGGTTCAAATTCTGGTGCAGCATACCAGTGAACCGGTTTGGCGACATCGAGGAAAAACCATTTAGTAAATTATTGCTTATATTAATACCTATGCCGTTTTATGACACTTGGTTGAATGGTGAGAAATATGTCAGAACGATAATCATAATAATATTTTACGTTGAATCGAATATTACTTATAATATTTTGCTGTAATGGATACCAATGGATAATGGCGATGAATAATAAAATGTATTACGTATAGGTATAGATGGTATGATTCATCAAATAATACGGAACGGGACAATTTAGTTACTTACCTATGTAAATTTGGCTTAAATATTACGTGTTCTGCTAGCGTTTGTAAATATGTCTAGCGATATTTATGAAGTTTTATGATTTATAATGTTCATGCATTTTCAGCCAAATAATCTACTTTTTAGATTTAACAATTTGTAAATTGAATTAAATAAATATTTATTTGAAAATAAGTTCTGAGAATTTCGACAGACCTTTTACTTGGCTTACAACGCTATCATAAATATATAGTACATATTGTAATATATTTACAAGATTTTATATTAATTTAGCTGTTTAATAGCTTCACGGACATAGAACATCATTAGGTTAGGTTAGTCAAATATTATTATGTATATTGTTATATTTTTTTGTGTCTTACACACGGCCTTTGACCCCAAAATAAGCAAAGCTTGTGATATGGCTGCCAGAGACTGATATACTACATAATTATACATATTTCAAATACTTATATAGATAGTAACTAAATAACACCCAGACACAGAGCAAACACATCATCACATAAATATTTGCCCTGGGTGGGGATCGAACTCACGCCTCTTGGACTTAGAAGTTAGGGTCACTAACCACTGAGCCACCGAGGCAATCCACCGAGGCACCGAATTATATGCTATGTCTTATTCTGATGTATAAATAACTAACTTTACAATAGCATTACTATTGCAAAGTTTTATCTCAATTCGTTAAGTAGTTTTTGCACGAAAGAGTAGCAAACATCCATACATATTCACAAACATTCGCGTTTATAATATTAATAGGATTGAGAGACACACAAACATTGTCATGAATTACCTACCCTTAATTTTTTGTAGAACTTTATTTTATAATTAGAGACTTTATGGCTTGCGGGCAGTTGTATTACTTAGTTACCAAGCCTCAAAGCTTCATTAACCTATTTCGCAATCGCTGAATATTCAGGATATAATGCGAACTGGTTATGTAAACCTATAACATAACTGAAACTATGGCCACAGGCCAGGTGCACACCGTACTGTGTACTTAGTTGCAAGTTTGTTTCGTCTAGCATTGTTCGAGCTGCACTTTCTTTTTCAACAGTTTGTTATGAAACAATGCTTTGCAGTTCCGTGTGTACTTGCTTAATGTTGGAATTTCGGTCAGACGTAGGTGGAATGCTGCGAGTGAGCGCAACCGTGGCTCGGATGACACTCCTCCAATAGTTTTAACTGTGCTGTCAAAGGATTTCAGTCGACTTTAATATTTGGACAACTTGCCTCCCTAACTGGCCTATACGAACTTGCTTTAAATAAAATAAAAACCGGACAAGTGCGAGTCAGGCTCGCACATCGAGGGTTCCGTACAAACATATTGTTAAAATAATTTAAAATATGTTAAATGTTTTAGCATGTGCTAATGAAGTTATTTTATATGATACCTTACATGATACGATTTAATCACTTTGTATTTTGAACCCATATTTTGTGAATTTTGGGGCCCTATTATTATGCGATTTAAATAAAAATGTAGTTTTCAGATTTATTCCTATATGTGCACTCTGAGACAATGCTTCTCGCCAAATTTCATAGTTCTATGTCAACGGGAAGTACCCGGTAGGTTTTGATTTTTGTGAGCGTTGAAATATGCGTTTTTTTACAACACAAACGGTTCTAACTTTTTTATACGGTAACTGAGAAGCTTTTCTTTTACACGACTGCAAGAATTCATAGGTTTACGTATATAGTTTAAATTTCAACTTGATATCTTTACGCGTTCCCGAGATAAATAGTCTTGACATACACACAGACGGACAGACGGACAACAAAGTGATCCTATAAGGGTTCCGTTTTTTCCTTTTGAGGTGCGGAACCCTAAAAAAACAATAATACTTCAAACTAGTTTGTACTTTAAACTTATCATATATTAGAAAAAAATAAAAGTATTTTAAGAGATTTTTGAAATTGTATGTTGTTGTCTGGATAGTCTTTTTTGGAAATATGTCGAAATTGTCAAGATTAAATATATGGTATACTAGTTTTTACCCGCGGCTTCGCCCGCATACGCAACATATCATTATAATTTATAGCCTATGTGTTATTCTGATATATAAGCTATATTATTGCAAAGTTTCATCTCAATCCGTTTAGTAGTTTTTGCGTGAAAGAGTAACAAACATCCATACATCCATCCATCTATCTTCACAAACTTTCGCGTTTATAATATTAGTAGGATGTTACGAACATGGGAAATTTGAAAATTAGCTAAGAAATAAAAATTCAAAATAAACAAAACCTTAGATAAAGTCCGAGGAAACTACGAAAAAAAGAAACTTGCTTCAAAAGTAAATGCTGGATTTGATTTATTTGAAGAACGAGCTATTTAGAAAAAAAAATTGTCTGTGCAGTTGGTTTATGGACGATAACTTTACGAGATAACGTCTTAAGAAAACATTGTTGAATCAACAACTGAAACAAGCCGGACGCTTAAACCAGCCTTGCGCTTGCGCTTGCGCTTGCCTCTCTGTTACTTGTTTCAGGCTCTCGCTTGCACGCTCAAGCATAACATGACACATATTGTGCGTGCAGCCGGCGTTTATCGTTATATTTACGAGTATATGACGTTATCACATCAAAAAGTCTAAACTTTAAGATTATGTGTCTTAGATTTAAGTTTGCTGTAAGTTTTTCAAAATTTACTTTTAAACTTCATTACTTGGAGAAACACAAATATTGGAGAGGTCGAAGAAGTCAACTAAGCCGCATTTTAATAAATAAAATAAATAAAATATCTTTATTTCAGGCATTACATTGACCCATATGCTAATTTAAATTTACCAAAACGTATAAAATAATAATAATAATAATAAAGGTGATAAATAAAATATCACAGTCATTTTCGGTTCGCACTCTGGTGCAGCGTTATCCATGATTTGAATATCGGGCTACCTAGATAGTTTCCTAAACAATGCAGTATCTCGTTTTTGGAACGTCTCAACCCAGCCCAGAAGGAAGCCACTCTAGACCTGATGACAGCAAAGAAGTCCGGAACCCGCGCATCTGCGAACATGCCCGACGCGCTGCAATAACGTGCTTTCCTCATGAGGATGCGAAAAGCATCATTGTATTGCACCCTTATGGTGTGGTACGTTTTGCGCGTATATTTCGTCCACAGCTGACATGTGTATAGGCACAGACAGTATGCTTTAAACAGTGTCGTTTTTACATCTGTGCTGCAGCTGGAGAAACGGCGCGCGAGCATGTTACACCTGATGGACAGGTTTCGTCTTTCCCTTTCCATGTCAGCGTCATCATTCAATTTCTCTGTCAGAATATGACCTAAATATTTGAACCGCTGAACGATCCTCACTGGCGACTCCCTCAAAAATACATTCGGTATTCTCTCCGGTCCCTTTCCAGCCCTGAAAACCAACATTTCTGTTTTAGCAACATTATATATGAGACCGTGCTCAGCAGCGTATCTTTCACATATAGCTAGCAGTTTTCTTAAGCCGTTGATAGAGGGGCTAAGAAGCACCATATCATCAGCGTAACTTAAGTTATTCACACATATATTGCCGACATGACATCCTATTCTGGTACTTCTCAGCACCTCAATCAGACGGTTCATATAAATGTTGAAAAGGTCCGGAGAGGTCAAACCCCCTTGGCGAACACCGCATTCCAACCTGTATTCGCTGGAAGTCGAGTCACCCCATCTTACAGCGTTCGTTTGGTTGTCGTACCAGTATCTCAGCAGATTCACAGTATTTTTAGGTACCTCAGAGTCGAGAATTTTGTTCCAGAGAATCCCATAATTAACTAGATCAAAAGCACGACTGAGGTCCAGAAAGCAAGCGTAAACAGAGGTGTCTTTACTTAAGTAGTAATGGACAGTTTGCTTCAAGCTAAACACTGCTGAATCTGTAGAGAGACCGGCACGAAAACCAAACTGAGCATCGTCAATTTTAAAATTGTTCACCAGCGAAGGCCTCAACAGCCGCTCAAATATTTTGCCCACTACCGTTCCTAATGAGATGGGTCGGTAGTTCGCTGCATTTCCTAGATCTCCTGTCTTATTCTTTACTATGGGAACCACCACGGTCTTCATGAGATTGTCGGGTAAATAACAAAACTTGCTGCACAAGTTAAATAAATTACTTAATTTACTATACACTAAATGACTAGCCCACTGGATGTGTTCGATGCTCAGGCCGTCATGGCCAGGCGACTTGCCACGTTTCATGTCCTTTACAGCCTTCATGATATCGTCAGGCGTGTATAAGTCGTTAGTATTGTCTGTACTGGCCGTCCGACCAGCCCGAGGTGAATCCAACACATCCAGCTTTTCAGGTGCGATCTGAAATCGTTTAGCAAATAATTCAGCTATTTTACTAGGCTCCTGCTCGCCGCCAACCGTCAATGGCAAAGTCTTTTTATAATTTAAAGATTTTGTAGCGTTCCAAAATTTAATAAAATTTTTGTTTTGTCTATGTTCTGCCAGAATATTCATTTTTATCATATCTTCATTTTTCTGACACCATTTAACTTTATTTTTAAATTTACTTCTGCTTAGTCTCATTTGATCGTAAATCTCTCCACTTGACGGCTTGCCGGCGAGCAGCCAGCCCGAAAAATCTATTCTAGCAGCCTGGTGAAGATCCTTGACGTGGTGGTTCCACCCGACTATCTTACTCTTCGAATTTTTGTTGGTAGCACCAGGATGCGAACCACTACTAAAAATAGCACCTTTTTGTAGTATATTAACTATGTCATTGTATAAAATATCTATAAATTTATAGTGTTCGTACAGACGCGTACATTGGCCTTCATGATTACAGTCTGAACAATCTAAAACATCATTTACATTACCAAGTTTCTTAAAACAATATTCTCCATATAAATTAATTTGTTTGATATTTCTTTGGCCCCATTTTACTCCATTTGGCACATTTTTTACGTTATCTATCGAAGGTGTTCGGTTTTCACATACATCATCGATATTACATTTGATAAGTAGCGGTAAGTGGTCAGACCACAACACGTCAGTTATGACCTGCACTGATTGTACTGTATTTGTGGCGGCCTCTGTGACCAAGCAGTGATCTAACCACCTACAGGTACCATGTGCCTGGTCGATAAACGTGAACGTCTGGGAGTTAATACCTAATTTTATTATGTCAATGCAGCTCCAATTTTGCTCCTCACAAAAAGATAATAACTCCTCGCCAAAAGCCGCGCTAGGATGAGCGTTGTAATCCCCTGTCAAATACGCCACTGGAACTTGGCTCTCCTCTATAATAGCATTAATCCTACCTAAAATGCTTATAAATTCAGCTAAGTTATCTTTATGGTCGGTAGGCATATAGACACTAAAAACAAGAAAAGTTCTCATTCCAACAGATATTTGTATAGCGCCTAATCTGTCACTGTTGGTTTCAATAACAGATACATTTTTAAATTTTGACTTCCGCCAGAGCAGACAAATACCCCCATAAGGACGGCCCCGAAGCACGCCAGCGCCCATATCAACAATTTTGCTAGCGTGGTGGACACAATCCGTAGATTATACAAAAAATAGGACAAGTGCGAGTCAGGCTTGCACATCGAGGGTTCCGTACAAATCCAGAAAATTTCACAAAATTGGGAAGTAAGTTGTTAAAATCTCTATACTATAACCATCGACAAAAAAGTTTTTTTTTTCTCACTTTTCTCGTCATAAATCGAAAATTACACGTTGGTAAAATAATTAAAAACCTGTTTTAGCATGTGCTAATGAAGTTCTTTTATATGATACCTTACATGATACGGTTTACTCACTTTGAATTTGAACCCATATTTTGTGAATTTTGAGGCCCTATGTTTTGTGATTTAAATAGAAATGTACAGTTTTCAGATTTATTCCTATATGTGTACTCTGAGACAATGCTTCTCGCCAAATTTCATAGTTCTATGTCAACGGGAAGTACCCTGTAGGTTTTGATTTTTGTGAGTGTCGATATATGCGGTTTTTTACGACATAAACGGCTCTAACTTTTTAAAACGATAACTGAGAAGTTTTTCTTTTACACAACTACAAGAGACCATAGATATTCGTATAAAGTTTAAATTTCAACTCGATATCTTTACGCGTTTCCGAGATAAAGAGTCTTGACACACACACAGACGGACAGACGGACAACAAAGTGATCCTATAAGGGTTCCGTTTTTTTCCGTTTGAGGTATGGAACCCTAAAGAGTAATACAACAATAAAAATTAAGATAAAATAACTACATTAAAAAACAACTAGGTCAGTAAGATCGTCACGGTACTCGCGGCATCCGATCCGTGGACAGATAATATCCAAAACTCAAAATGTGGGACAACACAAGTTATCAGACTGTATAGTACCTATGCTGTTATATGTTATCTCTGTATCCTGAACATCTTCAATCCTTCTGAAATCCTTATCCTAAGTGAAAAAATATGTCCAAGTATAAATTTAAATGTGAGCATTCTTGTCTTGTTGATCATATCATGTTATGCCATTATCAGCAGCACATGTAAGACGCAGAAAGAAAAAAGTTTGTTGACCAAAATATAACGTAGGTAACGTAGTAGAAGACTTTAGGCTCAAGTCTACTTCAGCGTGACACCAAACCAAAAATTTCAAAAAGTGTATCTTGTATTTTTAGAGCGCCTTTTAAAATTAAGTATGCATACAACATGTAAGTCAAATATAAAATAAAGTAAGCAAGTAAATAATTATTTTAGATTAAAGAAGGGCACGCAAGTGGTAGGTCCATTTTCACAATGTGCTGGGAAGTTGACATAAAAGACACAAAAAAACAACTCACTTGAGAGCTTCTTCTTTTTATGTCGGTTAAAACAAGTTGTGTTAAGACTATTGATAGATAGTAAGCGCTTTAATACTCGTCTACAATACTGAGCAGAGGCAATTACATAATTCCTTTTATCATTAGACTCACTCGATAATAATAATATATTTTCTTGAAAACAATTGATGAATTTACGTCAACTGTACGTGATTATTTGACGTGCTCTATCTAATTATGTACCTTCCTATAAAGTATTCTTTATAATGCTTACATCATTTCATAAATATATTTATCTGTCAATTTCATTTTAGAGCTTTATTATTTTACTAGCTTTAGCCCGCGCCTCTGCCGGCGTGTTTTTTTTTTTATTATTTTTTATTTCAAATAGGTTTGCGTTTGACTACACACTGCCTGATGTTAAGCAGATATGCGGTCTGGGATGTAGGGCATGCAACCCGGTTAACCGAAAACCGAAAAAACCGGGTAACCGACCGCATTTGAAACTCGATTTTTTCTAGTTATAAACCCGGTTTTTTCGGGTTTTTCGGTTTTTCTACGATTTTTTAAAATTCACATATTAACTCCTTCGTAATACATTATTCGTATTACATTATTGTCATCTAGTTGCTCTAACACTTTTTTCTATGTATAAAATTACGCCTAATGTACCATTGACCAATGACTATTATATAACTACGTGCTAAGGATGAAATTCAAGTGCGAAATTCCTCATTCTCTCTTTCTCTCGCTTTACATAGTGAATTAGTGAGTATCGTCATATAGGCAGAGCGCTGTAGCGCTCGTATAAGCGTAATAGGACGCGTTTTGTCTCGTCTTGACCAAAATGCTATCAACCGCCGCCTTTTTGTATTGTTACATTAGTCTGACAGTCTGTGCTATGCTAAGTAGTAAAACTAAGCGTGATATATTTTGCACGTTTGTCTAATATTTGTAAATTATACATAAAGAAAAGCTCGATTGTTGAAATTAACAAACAAAAGAAATATCATCCATCCATCCATCCATCAGCCATAAGAAGTCCACTGATGCACATAGGCCTCCCCTATGAATCTCCAATAAGACCGGTTGGTAGCGGCTTGTCGGAAGTCCTCCGCGCTATATACCCAGCTCATTACCATTTCAACTTGCCAATCCGTTGGGCTATGTCGGTAACTTTGGTTCTTCTACGGATCTCCTCATTTCTGATTCAATCTCGCAGAGAGACTCCGAACATAGCCCTCTCCATAGCTCGTTGGGTTGCTTGGAGCTTACTAATAAGGCCCATAGTGAGAGACCACGTTTATGTGCCATAAGTCATCACGTGCAACATACACTGGTCTAAAACTTTCGACTTGAGGCACTGAGGTATGTCGGATGAGAAGAGGCTACGCAATTTTCCGAACGCTGCCCAGCCGAGTTGGATTCGGCGATTGACCTCTTTCTTGAAGTCGGACCTACCTAACTGGACTACTTGTCCTAAGTAGACGTACGAGTCAACGACTTCAAGAACCGAGTTCCCAATATAAATCGAAGAGGGTACAACATGGGAATCACATTTGACTTTCGATTTGACCATGTTTATCTTAAGACTGTTGAGAAACCCGATTGAGGCCTTCCAGAATCGTGCTGAGCTCTTCTATCGATTTTGCCATGACTACTATATCGTCGGCAAACCGAATGTGAGTGAGGTATTCGCCATTGACATTGATGCAATCCTTTCCATTCTAGGAGCTTGAACGCTTCTCAAAAGTAGCCGTAAACAGTTTCGAAGAAATTACGACTTATGCCTCTTTTTAAAGGGATCGCCTTGGAGCTTTCTTCCTGTACTCAGACCGACATAGTGGCGTTACTCGTATTATACAAGACTGCAACATTTTGATGTACCGATAGTCAATACGGCATCGTTGGAGAGACTCGAGCACAGCCCATGCCTCGACCCAATCAAAGGCTTTCTCATAGTCCGCAAACGCTAAGCAAAGTGGCAAATTATACTCTTCGGTCTTCTGTATAACCTGCCGCAGCGTATGAATGCGGCTTGTTCGGAAGGCTCATAAAGCCTACGCTCGAGACGGTTCGTAATGACCCTTGAAAACAGCTTTTAAACATGGCTCAGAAGTAAGATGGGTCTGTAGTTCTTCAATAAGGTGCTGTCACCTTTCTTGAAAAACAACACCACCACGCTTTTGCTCCATGCTTCTGGCGTGATGCGCTCGAGGACGACGGTGTTGAAAAGCTTAGGGAGACTTTTAGTACCGGTGTTCCACCCGCTCTCAGCAGCTCGCCTTGTTATTCTTAAACTGATTCAGGGCCATCCTAATCTCGTACAGGCTGATGTCCGGGATATCTTTGGTGAATTGTCAGGTAAGCTGGGTCTTGGATCTCTGGCCGCGCTATTGGTTATATAGGTTATTGGTTTGGTTATACACAACATATTTATACATATACGCGTCGAGTTGAGTACCTCCTCTGTTTCTTCGGTTGAAAAGCATTTGATATCATCACACACGTTAATTTTCTCCGCCTCATCTATTCTCAAAGTACCGCTGCAACAAAATTACAAGCTTCTGGCCCAGCATTTGCAATAGAGAAATATGTTAAACAGGGAGACCCACTGTCCCCGAAAATATTCACGGGCGTCCTCGAAGAAGTTTTCGGAAAGCTGGCGGCAAGCTGGGATGGAAGTGGTGTTGATATCGGTAAAAAAAAGGTTAACTAATCTTCATTTTGTAGACGATATCGTTATCTTCTCTTCCTCAGCCAGAGAGCTGCAATCAATGCCACAAAATCTAACCACTGCAAGCCTCTAGGTTGGATTGCGGATGAACATGTTAAAGACCAAAGTGATGACCAATGGCATCAAACGTCGGGTAACTGTCGATGACGAAGACATATACGTTCACGATTACATCTATCTTGGGCAAATAGTCACCTTCCAGACGAGACAAGACCTAGAAGAAAAGAGAAAGCTTGGAAGAGCTATTGGGCCATGAAAAAGCATATGAAGAGACACCTTCCGATCACACTAAAGCGCAAGATGTATGTAATCTTTCCATTTTGACTTATGGTGTACAAACATTGTTTTTGACAAACAGGTGTCTTTAACTAAAGTCTAAAATTCCAAACTCAAGGTTTGCCAAAGAGCGATGGAGCGCAGTATTCTCGGTGACCGGCTAATAGACCGAGTACAAAACACCGAACTGCGTTCCAGAACTCAAATCAAAGATTTGGCTTTCACTGCCGCTAAACTGAAGTCGCAGTGGGCCGAGTAAGTCAGTCGCATGCCAGAAGACCTCTGGGATAACATCTCCTTCGACAGGGGTCCCAACTCGGTGTGGCCTCGTAGAGGCCTATCTAATAGAGAGTCTGCACTCTCTATTAGATAGTGCGAATACATTTAATCCAAATTGGCAGGCATCAGAACAAGACCGACGCAACTGGAAATCTCGAGGGGAGGCCTTTGCCCAACAATGGGACAGTACAGGGTCATAAACAAACAAACAAACCATTATTTTTAGTATTTTCATATACTTACCAAAAAAAACCCGAAAAACTCGAAAAACCCGATTTACCCGGTTTTTTAAATCAAAAACCGAAAAACCCGGTTTTTCAAAACCACCCGGTTTTTGCATGCCCTACTGGGATGTAGCACGCTTACCTAGAAGATATATATTTACTTTGAACACACCTACATTGTAGTTTAACGGAAAGACAGACTCAGGCAAAGCGTTCCACATTCTGGAAGTTCGTATGAGTAATGTGGACTCAAAACTTGGTTCTAACGCGTAGGATGTCCACCATAAATGGGTGGCGCCTGGGTCGCGTCTGTCTAGCCTTACGATAGAAGAAAGGGGCAGGGGGGACCAGATTGTGCAACTCCTGGGCGCACTCACCGAAGTGTATCCGATAGTAGGCTGACACATACGCCACCCTACGTCGATGCTCGAGACTTTGCAGCTTCGACTCAGTCAAGGTTTCGTTGCCTATCAGCCTCTGGATCGCCTTTCAATGGACTCCAACGCCTCCAACTGGTATTTGGCAGAGCCATCCCAAAGGTGAGAAGAGTATTCCATGCAAGGCCTGACTTGTGGTATTTTGACTTTTGTACTATCCCACAGGAACATTTTATTTTTTCGGGATAAAAAACCTATATCACTTTCCGGCCCTTGAACTATATCCATGCCAAAAATCAAGTCGATCCGTTGTTGCGTGAAAGAGGAACAAACCAACAAACATTTTTATCAGATTTATAATATTAGTATGATGTTCATTGCCTCAAAAACATCATCATTATTAACCGTTAGACAACCGATGCTGGATAATATGCCTTACCTATAGATTTAAAAGATCGGTGCATCCAGCGCGGTTCTGTGATTCTAATATGATTCTCCATTCGATAGCTTTAGGTGCAGCCGATAGACCATCAATTTTGTTTACAATGTGCCCTGCTCACTCAACTGCCACACTGCACTGTATTTTTATAGCACTTTATTCTTTGTCGGATTTTTTTGTTCCAGCCAATATTTTTAATCCGAAGTATCAGCATTTAAAGACGTTAATACGCTGATGCATTTGCATTAGCTCTCTTCACCTTGACTTTATATAATTTATTTATTTTAAAATCTGCACGGTCGTGTGATATCAGCTTTTACGTAATCTATAAATTAATTGCCTCCATCGCAAGCATTTGAAAACACGTTTTGTGTATAAATAATATAATGATTCCACGTACAACCCGGTTTTTGCATTTTTTCAAACTAATGTTAGTAACAGAAAATTATTAGCTCTAATACTTTTGCATAATTATTTTGTCGAAAGCCAAATAACTTTTTGCAACGGGAATTTTTTATTTCGTATAGCGTTGCGTTTGACTACACACTGACTGATATTAAGCAGATATGCAGTCTAGAGTGTAGCACGCTTACCTAGAAGATATACCTATTTACTCGGGATTTGAAGACATCCACATTGTACTTTAGCGGGAAGACAGACTCAGGCAAAATAAAAGCACTTTTTTATCATTGAATCAGTTGTTTTAACTGCATGGTTATCTTTTTGCCATCAACTAAGCAAAATGGCTGATTATTATGAATAACTTGTACTATGGGGCTAACCCAGATTTCGAATAAAAATTCGGCCGTTCCAAACAAAATTGAGGCAAAATAAAAGCACTTTTTTATCATTGAATCAGTTGTTTTAACTGCATGGTTATCTTTTTGCCATCAACTAAGCAAAATGGCTGATTATTATGAATAACTTGTACTATGGGGCTAACCCAGATTTCGAGCAAAAAATCGGCCGTTCCAAACAAAATTGCAACTCTATATCAACAAAATGTATGAATCAGCTGATTTTTAGGGTTCCGTACCTCAAACGGAAAATACTAAACCCTTATAGGATCACTTTGTTGTTCATCTGTCCGTCTGTCCGTCTGTGTGTATGTCAAGACTCTTTATCTCGGGAACGCGTAAAGATATCGAGTTGAAATTAGAACTGTACGTATATCTATAGTCTCTTTCAGTTGTGTAAAAGAAAAGCTTCTCAGTTATTGTTTCGAAAAGTTGAGCCGTTTATGCCGTAAAAAACCGCATATTTTTACACTCACAAAAATGAAAACCTACAGGGTATTTCCCGTTGACATAGAACTATGAAATTTGGCGAGAAGCATTGTCACAGAGTACACATAAAGGAATAAATCTGAAAATTGTACATTTTTATTTAAATCACAAAAAATAGGGCCGCAAAATTAACAAAATATGGGTTAAAAATTTGTACGGAACCCTCGATGTGCGAGCCTGACTCGCACTTGTCCGGTTTTTTTTTTCGAGTTCTGGGTTGGCCCAATAGTAAAAAAAAACATAATAATGGTCTTTCACCTACTTATATCACCTCCTTTCGGCTTAGTACACCAGTTTTGGATAACCCTCTCTACATACTATACTGTACTGTACCAGCCTTAATTTTTCAAAAGTCCACTGCAGGACGTAGGCCTACCTACGTAGGATGATTGGGCCGTATCCACCACGCTGGCCCAGTCCAAGTTGGTGGATACCTCTCTACATATTATTTGTCAAAAGACATTTTGAATTGGTCAAGGTTGGTTCCATAGTAAAAGTAATTCGTAATGATAAGCATATATCTACCGCTGCAAATATAAAGCGAATATAAGAAATAATATATTTCTGATTCCGTATCGACCTATCTATTCAATCGTCATTGTTTATCTTTTGTAATACGGCCATTAAAATGCAGAACACATTAGCTTAGGTAATAATGTAGTAACATAGCTAACATCCAACCATTAACAGAAGTCAGTCATTAAAACGTAAACTGTTACACAGTTATTACATCAGAAGTAACGATTATGATCGTCTGTTTTACACTAGTGGTTTTCCGATATTTTTATAAAGTATTTTTAACTGTTTTTAGGGTTCCGTACCTCAAACGGAAAATAAGACGTGTATGTGTGTATGTCAAGACTCTTTATCTCGGGAACGCGTAAAGATATCGAGTTGAAATTTAAACCTTATACGTATATCAATGAACTCTTGTTGTTGAGAAAAAGAAAAACTTCTCAGATGTCGTTTAAAAAAGTTAGAGTCGTTTATGTCATAAAAAACCGCATATTTCGACTCTCACAAAAATCAAAACCTACAGGGTACTTCCCGTTGACATAGAACTATGAAATTTGGCGAGAAGTATTGTCTCAGAGTACACATATGGGAATAAATCTAAAAACTGTACATTTTTATTTAAATCACAAAAAAATAGGGCCTCAAAATTCACAAAATATGGGTTCGAAATTCAAAGTGGGTAAATCGTATCATGTAAGGTATCATTTGAAAGAACTTCATTGGCACATGCTAAAACAGATTCTTAATTATTTTAATAACGTGTTTGTACGGAACCCTCGATAAGCGAGCCTGACTCGCACTTGTCCGGTTTTTTTTTATTGTATGTGATAAATAAACAGGAACGAGAGTGAGTGACCTGTTGTAATTAATTTTCGTAGATTAATGCGTAATATTTATTAATTATCACGCAATTTAAACTTCATTAAAATTACAATGATAAACTTCAAATAGTTTTTAAAGTGGTTTTATCAATAAAAATGATCTCTTCAAGGCAATCAATGCCGACAAAATAAGATGAATAAGATTTACAATCATAGTCGTAATTATTTAGACTATAAAATAAATTACTTATTGGCACAGGTCTCCTCTCTACTTGTACCTAGGTAAGTCATCTCAATTTTTGTACACATTAGCTTAGCTTACGACAACGAAAAGAGTTTCGTCGACGTGTGTACTACAGCTACTAATACTTCATAATAACTCTGTCTTGTTCTAAAACGTCGATAGAATTATTTTGTGGTCTGTGTGCTAGCCCGGCTGGAATCAGATAAAGGAAGTTTCCTTGACTCTAGAACTATAGCTAACTATGAGATCCCTATTTTAATGTAAAACTCAAAATTTTTTTTCCCGTCCAAAAATACTAAAACCTTGCATCTCCTAACACATTTTTGTATCCAAACCGGACCATAATTCATTTATATTCGCTTACGTTCCATACAGCACAACACAGCTTTGTTCTCTCGTTAATTGTTAATCGTTTAATTACCGTAGAAGCGTAGTTTGATGCTTTGCATAATTCTCACGATGGTAAAGTTGCAAATTTAAGAGTGTGTTTTGGCCCTGATTCCAAAGCACTAGATTTCACTAGAATATGGACTCGGTACTACAAATAGAGTATTGTTTTTTCCTAGTGTCGGTACAGTTAAAGCCTATAAAAGTGTGAATTCCAACATGATAATAATAAATAAATAAATATTTTGGGACATCTTACACACGGCCTTTGAACCCAAACCAAAGAAGATATAATACTACCCCAAACTAAGCAAAGCTTGTGATATGGCTGCCAGAGACTGATAAACAACTTATACATATTTTTAAATACCTACTTTTATAGATAGTAACTAAATAACACCCAGACACAGAGCAAACACTTATGTTCATCACATAAATATTTGCCCTGGGTGGGGATCGAACCCACGCCTCTTTGACCCAGAAGTTAGGGTCACTAACCACTGAGCCACCGAGGCAGGAAATAATCGATTGATAGATAATGGTTATGCTTTTTTATTACTTACCTATGAGTAATCGAGCAAGAGATACAATGGCCACTCTCTCGGTGGTACCATTTAACTTTAGAAGTGCCACCGTACCACCAGTGGTATGGCTAGGTGTGCGGTGGGTCTGAAGCGAAAAATCTCTGTGCTCATGGGCGGTTTGAGGAAGCGCTCTAACAAACTACTTCGAATGTTTAACAAAATCAGTTGCTCAAACACAATTATGTATTTTTGATGCTGGGTCTGCATACCGAAGAACCAGTGCTAGAATACCGAATACGGTATATACACTCACGGCATATAAAACTCACGTTATAATTATACGGTCGATCCGCAAGAAATCCGACCAGTTTCGGAGTATTTAGTAGTTTCAGTGAGTGCGCGGGCGCCAGTCGACGAGAGCGCGCGTATTCCCTGAGGATGGAGTACTAAATACTCCGAAACTGGTCGGATTCTTTGCCGTATAATTATTACGTTAGTTTTAGCCGTATTCTGTTATAGTTATGATGAATACTCACGGTAGTTTTAATGAAGTGATACTTCAATACCAGTCAACTACCTACCCTATTCTTCATAACTCGGCTGTATCCCGGAGCAGCCAGGTATTATACTATTTCCCCGCTTTGTGAAAGGCCTGTATAGTCCTACTTTGATCATAAGCATGTTTACAAAGAGCGATTGAGGCACGTCCACCACGCTGGCACAGTGCGAGTTGGTTGATTCACACTTGGCCATCTTAGAGATGTAGGTATGCAGGTTGCTTTACGATTTTTACCATCACCGGTGTGAAAAAAGCACCGCCAGGATTTTTTTAATTCACTTACCCTTGCTTACGTTTCATGCAGCACAAACAGCATCATTCTCTCATTGTAATGACTATGATGATTGTTAATTGCTTAATTACCGTAGACTTTGATGTTTTGTTTAATTCTCACGACGGGGAGGTTGCTCAAATACAAGTGTGTTTACAAATAGGTAACCTGCTTCTCATCATTGTGCTATTGTCTCGGAGATCGATCGATATAGTAAATTCTAGCGTCGTTGAAATATGTTTATCTTTCTATGAACCTATCTTTCTATAAACATATGTGTCGTAGCTACTACTACTTTCAAACATTTTGTCGATTCCGAGATGAAATTTTGTACTGTACAGTCGGTTTACTTCTCGAATTCTGAGTTGCCTCTTAGAGTCTTAGAGACTTGGAGTCTTAAGAGAGCCGAGGACGGTAGTCATCAATACACACGTGTAACATACGACGTTTTTCAACACACTTGTGAATAAAATAATACAAAATAAATATTTTCAACAGTGAAAACGAGTTGTGAAAAATGTTTCGAAATGGCGGGAAAAATTAATCAGTTTCCTATGCGCGCTCAATGACAATCGGCCATAGACTAAAAGAATGAGGTTTCTTTTTGGCTTTTCGCGGATAGCGTTTTAGCCACGTACAAAATGGGGATTTTCAAGTTTTCTTTATTGATTACAGAGAAAACAAAAGTTATATTTGAGTGAAAGTTTTATTTATTAAACACGTACAAGTTGAAATTAAATATTTAAACACGAAGTTGCATGAAATGCGCAAGCAATAGGTACATTAATTTATTTGTACCTACTATTAAACACGATCTTTTTTTTATCGAAAAGTTTTTAAAGAACAAATCAACTCTACCAATAAAATAAATAACAATATCTATAACTCATCACTTGTGAATAATAGTAATGAAAAAATCACAGTTTCATTACAGGTGTCATTATGTGCCTGATTGCGGTGAAATTAGAGCCACTTTAGGAGCAAGTGTGTTGAAAAATTAATATTCTGATCTGGATTGACGTCATATTCGTTAGTGCTCAATTTATCGTTGAAATCAATTCAGTAGAAATTATTATTTTATTTTTTATTACTTAAGATATCTAAATACATGCATTAATTAAAATTTATTGTTGATTAAATGAATTAAAATTAAATCGAATTGGGTACATGTCTTAGGGTTAATTATGAAAGATTTTATATTTAAATCGTATTTAATCGTATTTAGCTAGTTGTGAAGCACTAGCTTCCACGGTAGGATTCCCTGTGTTTGTGGAAGCTAGTTCTCTTCAGGGATGATTTGAAATAGAGGGTTAGTAGGAGTGAATGTTTAATAGTGTAATTGCTGGTGAGTTGTATGATCACAAGAATCATTATTATATAATAGTTCGTGTCAACGTTTTCAGTATTGACATTTGTTAAATTGATTTAAAGGATACAGTGATTAGGTACTAGTTTGTAGGGCGAAGCATTTCTTCGGTGCTTTTATAACTTAGTGTAAGAAGGTATTTTTTAATTTTGTTTTTACATTTGTATGCAGTGTCATTAACTATATTCAGCTTTTTGTTTAGTTGGGCATAGATAAAGCTTCCAAGAAAGTTACAACATTTTTGTCCTAATTTAGTTTTAGTGTTAGCCACTTCCCATCTGAAGGTACGTTTAGATTTGCAGATATGTAATGCTATTTTATGAAATTTACTAGCGCATGCCAAAATAAAAAGCTGTCGAACTCGTAACTGTTTTGTGTCCCGGTATAGCTCATCAGTAGGGTACCTGAAAGGTTTTTTGTGGGCTACCTTGAGTAGAAGCCTTTGTGCACGTTCCACTTTTATTAAATAAGTGCTGCAGGCTGCACCCCAGGATGTAATGCAATAGCTTAAAACAGATTTGCATAACGCATTGTACACCACATCGACGGTTCCACTGTCTGCTACGGCTCTAAGCTTTTTGAATACAAACAGAACTTTCCTTAGGCGGTTACTCATCACTTGTATATGTTTTGTCCAAGACAGTAATTCATCGATAAAGACACCCAGATACTTTATCTCTTTAACCTTTTCTAAAGTCGGACAGTTACAGGAACATTGTTGGTAGTAACTGTCGCTGCAAGTGTGTAGTTGGATACAGAGAGGATAAAGAGGGGCTGAACGGCTAGAAACTCTAAAAGCCATTATTTTGGTTTTCGAAACGTTAAGCGTGAGTAGATTTCTTTGTAGCCAGGTTGCAACGTCACGCAGGCCTTTATTTGCGGCATTTGAAACTGCATCCCACTTACGCGCATGAAATACTATTGCAGTGTCATCCGCAAATGCAAATATTTTTGCATGAGCAATTTCAAGTTGACACAGGTCATTTATATAAGCTAAAAATAACATTGGACCCAGCACGCTTCCTTGAGGAACTCCATAGGCTACTTCTTCAAAATCACTACACAAACCATTGATTTTCACCCGCTGTCTGCGACCAGAAAGGTAAGATCTGAACCAATTGAGAGCAACACCGCGAACGCCTAATTTTTCTAACTTTTTCAGAAGGATAACTCGTGACACGGTGTCGAACGCTTTGGCTAGGTCTAAAAATGCGGCGATGCATCGTTGCCCTGAGTCCAGTTTGCTAGCTACATGGTCAACTAGAGAAGAGACCGCGTCCTCTGTGGACTTCGATGAGCGAAAACCAAATTGGTTGGATGAGATAATCTTTTCATTCTCTAAAAAGTTGATAAAGCTTTTGGCGACAACTTTTTCCAGAATCTTTGAAATTGCCGTGAGGAGGGAAATAGGACGATAATTTAAAGCTTGTTTTGTGTCACCTGCTTTATATACTGGGCTTACGTTAGCTTCTTTGAAAGATTCTGGAAAGACTCCCGCTTCTATACTTAGGTTGCAAATAAATGCAATCGGAGCAGATAAGACATGTTTTGCAGACTTCAGTAATGAGTTGGAAACAGCATCGCCACCAGGGGCAGATTGAGCTTTAAGTGATGATATTATTTTTTCTATCTGTGCAGGATGTGTTGGAGCCAAGAACAACGACTTTGCGGGAGAAGTGGGTAGTGTTACTGAATTTGCAAGTTCAATTTCAGATGTCTTAATAGATTTGAGAATATCTGTTGCTAAAGTTTCCCCAACAGTGGCAAAGTAGTGATTTACGTCATTTAAAGCTTGTTTTGGAGTAGAAGTGGAATTTAGTAAATCGTTGCTTTTAGCTTGAATAGATTTTATGTTGCAGACATCTTTTATCGACTTCCACAGCTCTTTGCTGTTGCCAATATTCGATTTTATTTTGTTACAGTCGTATTCATTCTTTAAATTTTGTAAGATATTATTACAATAGTTTCTATAGGTTTTGTATTTCTTTGTTAATTCTAAGTCATTAGGGTTCTTTTTTAGTTTGTTTTGTAGCAAGTCTCTCTTTTTCATGCACTTAATTAGGCCTGGTGTGATCCAGTCTTTTCTTATGAATTTAGAGTTCCTAATTGTTCTGCTAGTTTTGTGGTTTACGACTGTGGTGTTTAAGATATGCACAAGTTCACTAACAGCTTTATCAGGATCAGTGTGATTGTAAAAATTGTCCCAGTTGAGTTTCTCTAAATCCTTAGTAACATTTGTGTAGTCTATACTAGTAAGTTGTCTTTCAGTATCTTTAAATTTTGGCATCTCTGGTATAGAAACTAAGACTGTATCGTGGTCAGTTATGCTGCTTTCACAAACTAAGGTAGTTGGTTGGCAATAACTTTTGATCATAGCATGGTCAAGGCAGGAGGATTAATTAATTTCACAGTTTGGTTTAAAAAGTATGCAACTTGCAGTAAAATTACAGATTTAATATTTCTATTTCTAACAACTAATTGTAGGTCAATCGTAGAGTTAAATATGTAGAGGCGGTATCATATGCTCGTACCTATCAGCGACACTTAATTTCTTCAATGGAAATGTGCAAGTTTTCTCACGACGTTTTCCGACACAGAAATACCAGTGGTGTTGGAATCTATACTGACTGATGTACTTTGTGAGCACCTGTATCTGTACTTCCTGTACCAGCCTTTTTAATAGTCCACTGCAGGACGTAGGCCTACCCACGAAGGGTGTTTGGGCTATATCCACCACGCTGGCCCAGTGCGGGTTGGTGGATTCACATACGCCATCGAATTTCTTCTACGGACGTATGCAGGTTGTCTCACGATGTTTTCCTTCACCGAAAAGCCAATGATGTGAAATTCCGTACATAAGTTCCAAAGAAACTCATTGGTACGGGATCGGGATTTGAACCCACGACCTCACGATTGCAGGTCGGGTGTTACTACCACTAGACCACCACGGCTACTGTGAGCACACTTCTGCAGAAATATTTCTCATTTTTTTTTCATTCTTATATTTGTGTAGTAGTAGTGGCGTATTCCGTTCATGCACGACACTCGCAGAGACACCTCTGGCTCTCCAATTTTTGTATCATAATTTACATTATTTGCTCCTTCCTTACGAAATCTTCGTATTCTATGAGTCCCATAAATAAAACGTGATGCATCCGAGAATTCGCCGGTATCTGCCACATTCTAGGCGTGACAATGTTCCATTCACACTAGATTCACACATACCAATGTCGGATGACGATCCATTGACAGGCCAATTTAAGTAAGGCGCGAACTCTACCAAAGCGTAGCGGAGCCGGGCGGATTATTGTAATACGTGGGTTAATCAAGGTAATACCTACGTTTACTTTCTGTATCGCAATTTTAGTAGTCTACTGCTGAACGTAGGTCTATCCAAGACAGGCGATTAGGCCATTCTGTGAGTCCCAAAAGTAAAACCAGTTGGGCTAGTATACAGTACACGCCACGAAATATTTTTTCTACGTGTCAGAACGAGACAGAGTTATGGTGAACTATATATCTGTCACTTTTCGAAAAGATATTTTTTCATGGATGTATGCTAAGCAAGCTGAAGTATTGGAGAATTCGCCGGTATTTGCCACATTTTAGGCGTGACTAACATCAATTCACACATACCAATACTAGGCAACGAATCATAGACAGGCGAATTCATCGGGTAAAGACCAAACTCTACAAATGTGGAGCGGAACGAATTTGGGTGGATTGTTGTGGTTGGCAAATGTGCCTACCATATTTACTTAGTAAAAACAAAACGCAGTCGCTACGAGAGCGGAGATGGAAGAAATTGTAGCAAATATTTTTAGACTACTATGCTATCCCGTTAGCTCTTACTTAGATACCTATTTAATAATCGCTCCTGCTTTTCCTCCTGCTCCTCGGTCAGGCCAAGACAGTTCCTGGACGGAGGTTGCAAATAATATAACATTTATGCAGTGCGCTCACGAGTCACGGACTACGCAAGCTTTGCTGCTTCACCCGGTGCAGCTCCGCTTTGGAGGACACTGGACTTAAAGCCCGCTATCGCGCCTCAACTGGTTTTCAAATTGGGCACATTGTGCCAGTCGCTGCCGATTTGTGGGTCGAATATCATTTTGACTCTATGTAGAAGCATGGGACAAAACTTTAAAACACGTTCATTACGTTCAATACTTTACTATAAACATTAAATTTGATTTTTTAACACAGGCCTACTCTCGATGGCCATGGATCGTACCTTTCATTCTAGCCCAGTTGCGGGTCTGTGGATTTACATACGTCATCGGATTTCTTCTTTGTGTGTCATCCAGGGATTCAAAAGTTCGTCATCTATCGAGAAAATGTATACATGGAACAGCTGAACTTTCATCACAATTTCAGTAGACCCCAGAGTAAAAGTTGGTCATAGACAACTACATCCTAGAGTGCTTAATTTGCACTCACTCCGTTTATACTAGACAGACAGACAAACATTCACAGCACCGGAAGTGGTCAAATGGATGTAACTATCACAAAAACTTGTAATAGCGAATTGGAAACCTTCCAGCCGAGCTAGTATGCGCGCCACGAATTATTTCGTTCGTAGTGTCAGAACGAGACAGCGTTATGGCAAAGTATATTTTTGTCACTTTTTCACACATCGAAATGAGTTCTTTTCGTGGCTATTCGTGGTCGCATGCTTGACTAGCAGACCCCATTGTAGTAATTTGCTCTACATTTTATAGAATTTTCTGAACTCTATCCATACCACATACGCTGTTCCTATTCAGTTAAACATATAAATTGTGAACAAAGCCCTATTCTCTTTTTACAATGCAGACCAAATAAAGGTAGCGGCACAATGGTTCCATTTCTCCACAAGTGCATTCATAGCCCTTAATGTTTACCTAATGGTGCGTACTATTATATACTACTGCGTGTTACTTTATTGTGTCTATTTTGGTATCTAAGTGACCATTTCCACTAGCGATGTTTGAAATTTGCGTCGGGTGTTTTATAGCATCCTTAAAAAACACAGAAACAAAACCATGAATTTGAAACATTTAAAAAACTGCTAAAATCAATAAAGGCCATTCAATACTAGTACTTATGGTTACCGCAACTATTGGGCGTTTGTAGAATGAGACCAACACTACGTATTAATCGTCGTTTCAGTCAGTCTGTTGTCAGTGGTCGTTTTTTTCGAAACTACCACTGACGCCATACATTTTTTCCGGACTGTTAATATAGCTAAAAATAAAACAACACTAAAACTACCATAATACTACCATAAGTATTATTTAGTTACTATCCATGCTGCTGACAAGAAGCGGCGAAAGTATGCCCCTTTGGCGGCAAGTTATTTGTTCGTGCCCATTGCTGTGGAGACAATGGTTGTTGGGGTAATGAGGCTAAAGTTTTGATTGGAGAAATTGGGCGCAGGCTAAGGGAGAAGACTAATGACTCCCGATCTGGCTCGTACTTGGCGCAAAGGATAGCCATCGCCATCCAGCGAGGAAATGCGGCCAGCATTTTGGGCTCTTTTGCGCCGGGCACGGTCGGAGATGGGTTGTATGTTTAGATTTTAAGGTTATTTAAATTAGAATAATAAACAGTGTTTATAAAAGAAATATAAGTCACTATCTATATAAATAAGTATGTATTTGAAAATATTTATACTTATACATTTATCAGTCTCTGGCAGCCATATCACAAGCTTTGCTTAGTTTGGGGTCAGAGACCATGTGTTAGATGTCCCCAAATATTTATTCATTTATTTATAATTGAGTGATGAATTTACTCTAAAATTCTCGAGTTTCAGAGTAATTTCACCAAGCCCATAGATAAGTGCTCATGAATCGGCATTAAACCGACGAAACAACTGAGGAGGTTCTCAAGTTGACGCGTAATTTTAAACCACGAATTATTTTTTTATAGAGTACCAAGCCCGATATGATTTTATGTTTTGTTTGGTAGATCGTACTGCAGAAATAGTCTTATTTACATAAATATCATCAAAATCGGCTGAGCTATTTTTGATAAATCCACAATAATGTGAAAATTGTGTACATTGCGCGAACTATTCGAATTCTGTACACGGTTGAAATCGTATTTTCGGTGAAAAATAATTATTTTATATTTTAATAACGGCAAGTATCGGTTTTAATAGAGTAGTCAGTAACTCAGTAGTATCAGTTTAAAATTCCTGACCTGCTAGCAACGGCATCATCCACTGCGTAAACGCCCACTGACCAAACAAGCTGCTCTGACTTGTTTATCCAGTGCAGTACATAACGTGTACATACTCGTAGGCAGGGCCCAGTCGGTAGCTTTTCCTTTTTCCGACAGATTACGTAAGGTAGGTAGCGTAGTTATGGGTTTGGTCACAGATCTCGACATGGGACATGTCAGATTGATCTAATAGGGAGCTATTATTGCACGGAACTATCCGCCTTACCACAAAAGATTTGCATTCTCTAAACATTGTTTTACTCTCAGAGCAAATAAAAAAATCAAGAGAGAACGTCGTTGAACAGTCAAGTGAGGCCGGTTTTTTTATACATGTGTGAGAACGTCGCTGTTGCACCGCCATAGTTCGACTGACAAGCCAAGGCATAGTTTCCTTGTACCTACGTGAATGTGTGTGTAATTGTCTGTACACGGCGAGGCGTAGTTTTGGTCGGCCTCATTTGTTTGTTCACAGCATTCTGTCTTTATTTTTTTATTTGGTCTTATTTTTGTTGTTTTTTTTATTTTTTTTATTTATTTATTGTGCAATTTGTTCTCTTAAACAGGTTTAGGCCCTGTTTAAGCGATGTATGCTTAAAACTTTTGTGGTAAAATAGAATTTGTTTATAATCACAACTGGTACTCGTAATGACAATACCTACTTAAATTGGATACATAAAATTACTCGTATTACTCACAGAGCATAGCAAATCACTTATTCAGCGCTCACACAACAACTACATTTCGCATGTATATTGTATTTCGAAAATATGCATTTTGCGGTATTCGCGTTCTGATTACGTGTCTTCCACGCCCGCGCCGGGTAACGAAATGGTTTCTCTCTAGATCTCTATGACTTATTGTCGCTGATTGTGGTGAGATTACGTGGGTACGATCGACACAATTTTTTAACCTACTTCTAAAGTATAATCCTACTAATATTATAAAGGCGAAAGTTTGTGAGGATGGATGGATGGATGGACGGATGTATGGATGTTTGTTACTTTTGCACACGATGGAAGTCGGTTTTGTCTTAATTGTTATGTAACGATAAAAATAATGTCCTGACTAGATGATCCAATGCAGTATGTAACGCGTAAAAAACTCTGACACCAGAGCTAGCCACCCGGCCTATACGAACTTACTTACTTAACGCGTAAATAGGGTCCGATTGGTAGCTTTTCCTTTTTTCCAACCGATTACGTAAGGTACACAGTTATGGGTTTGTTTGGTTGTCGCTGGTTGCAGTAGTGGCATAACAGCTCCAATTGTTTTACCGATTGCGCCTACTTTTCTTAAAAAAGCGTTCACACCCATATAGAGCGTGGACCATTTGGTAGGTAGCTAGGTACGCTATTGTATATCGTAATATGTTAGTCTCGGTGGTTCTGGTTACTAATGATTTGCTTAAAATGTCATTCATCATCATCATCATGTCAACCGTAAGACCGCGTAGAACGGATTGCACTTACAGCCAGTTATCTTAGAAATCTATCGGGGAAGGCTGTTATGAAGGCTGGATCAACAGTAGGTGTAATTTCTTGTGAGGGGGAAAACCTGGCAAGATTCCCGGCTACCCTATGGGAGATTATGCCTCATAAAACCCTGTCGATGGTCCACCCTTATTTATATCCTCTTGAAAACTCCTGGATATCTAGGGATCTTCAAGATTTTGGTCATGACGTCTCGAGCCTACGTCATTTTCACCGCCATATACAAAAGCATGGACACATACTAAGGCTTGATGCCCCGGCGTAAGAACCAACTAGTATACGTCTTATGGTGACGATAATTATGTAACAAAACTTGCTCTATACCAGTGACATAGAATATAGTTGATTTATTTCGGCCCTTGAGCAGTTCTAGAGTTCTTATTTACGAGCGTTTCAGTACATTAGCGTGTCAAAATAGCGTAACAGATAATACAGACATTGCGTGCATTATTGCGAGTGACCTGAAGACTCCGTTACTCGTCATTATTTTACTGTTAGTCGCCATCCGGTTACATCGAAAATTGGAGGAATCGTGGATCTTGGTGTTAGCAAAGGTTTAAGAGAAAGCAATCTTGAAAATAATGATTCACAATCTGTGTAATGACAGTTAAATATGAGCAAAAATTAGATAATAATTATATTTAATAAACGTCATTGGGTCTTTCAGTTTACTCTTGTTATCACTTCTAGTTTACCACTCCGATTACATATTATTCGTTATCAATCCATTTCGATACCATTTGGCGAGGTTGTTTAGTATCTAAAACCTAACAAAATTTGCGAGAACGAACCAAGTCATCAAACAGTATATAAATAGTCTAGAGCGGGTCGAGCTTTGAATCAAAGGCCTTTGGAGTCGATATTATGAAGAGATGTGTCGCGAGGTCTCCTGTTCGGAAAGCTACTAGTATTTATTTACATATGACATCCGAATTTATTGACCGAGTGAAGCGCCTCTGCTTTGGATTAGAAAAATTTGGGAAGTCATTTTTTGGACTGTTCCCTAAATATTTGAATAGTTATTAGGATCAGGTGAATTACTTAACTTAAGGAAGGTATTTAATTATTAGATAGTTGATAAATTAATGTGAGAGATAAACATGGACAGGAGTATAAAAACAATTGGTCCGATACGTTACGCTAAAATGTCAGAATAATAAATAAATGGCCAGGAAAAATAGTTACAATGGGCAGAAAAGTCGGGTGGTTGCGAGGAGCGGAAACACCCGAACATTACTTCGGTTGAAAAGAGAGGTGTACGGTCTCGATAAACGTATCTGCATTTTTTCAATTTTACCATTTTGAAATTTGAAGAATTATACGTGTTTATATAAAAGGTATTGTAATACTAAAAGTGAGTTCGTACGGGCTGGGTGGTTTGCCCTAGTATCAGAATTTTTAAGTCATCGACACACATTTTCAACAAATCCTCGTGAAAAAAGATCAAAAAAGCTAAAGGTTTAGAAGATCCGAAATGCCGTTGTCACTCATTCTAATTTTAATAAGATACGTAATAAAATGCTCTATTTCTATTTTAATAATCATAAGGTAGTGAATGACATAATAACTTAAAGTATGCAAGTACTTAGATAGTTATGTAGATAGTAGAGTTTGTAAAAAGTTACTTATTTAATTTATTCTTATTTCCTATCCAATTTAATTGTTTCTTGCGTGACTTTACGGAAGTGAAAACAGTGAATTTGCAGTAATTATAAGTTATGGGTTAAGTCAGAGATCACATGGTTTCTAATCCAAAGATATCGAGTTCAAGTCTCATCATATCATTGGCATTTTTTGTTTCAAAGAGTAGCGTCGAACGATGAGGGATGACATCGAGGAAGACAGTACAATTGTAGAGCTATTTCATTATTATTGTTCTTTTAAGTCCGCGCGTTTCATTACCGACAATGTCGCTTATCACCATGGTTGGTGATCAAGCGCAGACATAATTTTCTTGAAGATACCTGAATTTTCTATTTGGCAAGCATAAAGCTTCTTACAAGAACAAAATAACCGACGTAAAAACTAATAAAAAAATCGGCCAAGTGCAGGTAAGACTCGCCCACGAAGGGTTCCGTACCATATGGAAGTCCTCCTTAATATATATTTTTTTAAATATTAATTTAATTTAAATATTTTTTTTATTTAAATATATATGTTCAAAGGGAATATACAACTTGACATTCTGTGAATATTTGAAGCATCTTCCTGTTGCCGTTATTTATATCGAGCGATAAACCACGTTACCTCTATGGGAGCCCTTAAATATTTATTCTATTTTAATTTCATTATTTATTTTTAAAGAACATATATAACTTAATATTCTGTGAATATTTCAAATATGTATCTACCTGTCACCGTAATTAATATCGAGGGAAAAAAGGCTAAAAATTCAGATTTGTTGTATGGGAGCCCTTAAATATTTTTTTTCTGTTTTTATTATTTCTTGTTATAGTGACAACAGAAATACATCATCTTTGAAAATTTCAACGTTTTAGCTATAACCGTTCATGAGATACAGCCTGGTGATAGACAGACGGACTGACGAACGGACAGCGGAGTCTTAGTAATAAGGTTCCGTTTTTACTCTTTGGGTACGGAACCCTAAAAATATAGAAAACTTGAGTCCCAATGATGACTGATCAGTACACTGTAAATACAGTAACATTGCTGAGACCAAATGTTTCATACACACTTTACTAACTACATCAGCTTGCTTTTCTCAATATATAAATATAAACAAACAAAGAAACAAATTATTGGTAATTCTCACGAAAGTCCGAAATTTTTGTCCTCAGAGTTTATATAAAAATTCAACCAACACTGTGAAAAATAGTTGTAAGTTATTTACCGAAATTCACGTAAAATTTTACACAACTGTTTAGCTACCGAAGGACTGCTAAATGCTTGGTTAATATTAGCCAAATGAAAAGTTATGTAAAAAAGTTGATTAAGCTAAACTTGAGGTGGCAACTACTAAAGTTTAGCTAAATGAAAAATAGCTAAACTGTTCAGTAAATTCATTTTTTTTTTCAGTGATAAAATGGATGGTACTAATATTTCTATACAATCCACATAATAGTAATGTATACCTATAAGTTCCACAGTTCCACATAAGATTTTGAAGCCGTAAAAATAAATAAATAAAAATGCATAACTATAATGTTCCTAACATCATTTCCTCATTGTGTCCCAAGTACCATTTTTTTTAAATTTACCATTAAAGCACAAAAATCATGCATATACATACAGGGTTATTTCTAATCCATTAGCATCCTTTTAGGAGCTTATTCTGTACATCAGAACTAACAACTTTTGTTCTACGATTTTGGTCAATTTTAAAAAAAAAATTTGTTGTTCTATAGAAAAATATCGTTCACCCGCGACAAAATGTATGGAACAACTGATATTTTTTTTGAGTTTTGACAAAAATCGCAGAACAAAACTTCTTAGTTTTGATGTACAGAATAAGCCCCTAAAAGGATGCTAATTGATTAGAAATAACCCTGTATATCCAGCTGACACACTTAATAAACTTATATTTACCACGTTATTGGTCGTTTCGTAATTAAAGCAGTTAGATATTGACCTTTATTCTAATTGCATTAAGTTATTGTCTTTAAGACAAGTAAATCTAAACCACTATAGGCTAGACATTCGAACAATGGCAGACCGATAGTACATTTCATAATAACCGCAGCATTGACATTAGAAACTGGTTCGTTACAAAATCCTGCGCACTGTGATTGAGCTCTTGAATATTATGAATAATCTATAAATTCGTATATTACTTTTGCAGTTACGATAGTGTGCTTAGCAAATTTTAGTAGCAAAATTTTACAGTCACAGCTGTCCAGTTCTATTTTGTATCAACGCTGAATGAAAAGTAAAATTTTCACAATTTTATAATAAAATTTCCAGACAAAATAATAAAATAAAATAAATAATAATAAATAAATTTTATAATAAAATTTGGACAGAATGCATCATTTTGTGCCGTTTGGGGGTTGAGCCTTAAGGCCGTGGGGGCCGGACGCTCACTTTTTATTTATATAATCTAGGATCTGGCTAGGCGACTGGTAGAGGTGACACGTGACCAGAATGCTGGCATCTATTTTAGTCAAAAAATAAGTATACCAATTCAACGAGGCAACGCCGCCAGCATTCTGGCCACGTTACCCTCTGCCCCGGGTCTTTTAAATTAGTTTTATTTTAGTAATATTAGTTTTAGTATTTAGTATTAGTTTTTATTTTAAGTAGGTTAATTTTAATAGTTATAGTTTATGAAATATTTTTTAAGTTTGGTCATTAATAGAAATTTTATTTTGTCCTCTTTTTGTTGGAGATTATATAAATTTCCATAAAATTATTTGCACCTTTGCCATATATAATTGTTCTCGTGGCGAAAAATTATCCAAAAAATAAAAGAAAAACATAATGACCGCACCAGAATTTTCTGTACTCTACTTGAATTTATTCTATGGTCTTCATGAACACACCTGCTGAAACTGTACATATATCACTACAAAGTATAAAACAAAGTCGCTTCCCTGTCTGTCAGTCCTTATGTATGCTTATATTTCTAAAACCACGCAACAGATTTTGATGCTGTTTTTTAATAGATAGAGTGATTCAGGAGGAAGATTTATATGCATAATACAACTGTGCAAAGCCGGGGTGCGTTGCTAGTTTTACTTATAAAACCAACCTTATACCTTATTATCCTATTCCAAGTATTCATGAAGTCAGTACCAAGTTTGCGAATTGCCATTTGAGACTATACAGGGTTACAGGCTAAGTCGACCTACTCCCGTTAAGCGTGTGTAGTTTACTACGTTTCTGACTGATTTGACTATGAAACACCACATCCTAAATCTCACAGTTTTCGAGATATTTAAATTCAAATACTTTTTATAAAAGGTTAATTTTACGGACAATATTGGGTAGTGAAGTTATAAAACATTATGACAATGTTAACATTATTTTACATGCAAAAATCAAATAAAAATAATCATACGACACACGTTTCAAAATATCTGAGCTGATAGCCAAAAAATGGTAATTTTATTAATACCAATTTCAAAAAATCTGTTTTTTTTTTATTTGAGATTCATTCAGTCAAATTATTCAGAAACAAAGTAAACTACTCACCCTTAACGGGAATAAGTCGACTTACCCTGTAACCCTGTATATGGCAGATAAGATGGATGGAGAAAAAACACAACGACATCAGCCTAATCTGCAGCTTTTTATAAACCTACCTAATTACCTATTAATTCCAAAATTCAGTTTTGTAGATATCATCGATAAAATATTAATAATCATCGAAATAATAGCGTTGTCTGTGTCCAACTCACAGGTCATTGTTCTGGTAACGTCATAACAAACTGCCCGTATTTGAAAATAAACCGCAGCTAATGTTTAAATTAAATTGGACAAAGCTGATGTCAAGTTATGAATAACATAAGTTACAATTACTCGCTGCCAAATCACAAGTAAATCACTTAATTGTAGTGTTTATATTTGTGGTACTGACGCATTTTTCGTTAACTTTGCGTTGAAATGAGGTAAAGATGTAAATAAATTAATAGTTTACAATCACTAGTAAAACACGATTTGCCAGTGCCTATCTTCCGGCTTTATCATCAGGCTTGAAACCTTATCGTGGTCAAAGTTCATTACAAGACTTCTAAGAAATCCAAAACAGCTATGATACGATTTTCCATCATGAAGTTCCTGTTCATATCTTCCGGTTCCATCATCAGATCAGTTCGACAGTACCATATTATTGTATTGTCATCAGAACTACATACAGCTGCCAACTTTCATTACGCTACGACCCTTGGAAGATGGTTGAATTAGTTACCTTAAATACTTACATATACTCGTAGTAGTTACATACAGGTCGACCTAATAAAAGCGTTTTAAAAATAATAAGAATTGTACAATTTAGTTTGAAAAGCGATGCATTTTATCATTGTCATTACAACATTCATAGACGATTCGGCTATTACCGGCACCATGTTCACTTCTTCAACTTCTTCAACTTCAACTTCTCAACCGCCAAGAAGTTTTTATTGGCGGTTGAGAAGTTAGTTGCAAGCTGCGCAATGTGAGCTTCAGACAGGATTGATGCGGTGGTGGTCTAGTGTTAATGACACCCGCCTTACAATCTTGATGTCGTGGGCTCAAACCCGGTCCCGTACCAATGAATTCCCCGGAATTTATGTACGGAATTTCACATCACTGGCTTTTCAGTGAAGAAAAACATCGCGAGGCAACCTGCATATGTCCAAGGAAGAAATTCCATGGCGTATGTGAATCCATGGCGAATCCATCAACCCGCACTGGCCCAGCGTGGTGGATATGGCCCAATCATCCTTCATGGGTAGGTTTACGTCCTGCAGTGGACTATTAAAAAAAGGCTGGTACAGTACAATGCAGTCAGGATTGGGTATTGCACAACTTCACAACCGCCAAAAAGTTTGAATCAGGCTATAAAAACGGCCTGCATCTAGGGTGTTGGTGCATCCAGTCTTGACGTGGTGTTGAAAACTGTTTATTTATTGGACTCTATCTCTAAGTAGTCATACTCACAGTCTGCCTCTAGAAAATCAAGTTGTAGCACATTTTAAGCACTAAGTCAGAAAAAGTAGCATCAACAAAGAGTAATGACATTACTATTGTCCTTTGAAACTTGACTTATAAATAACCTCACACACAAATTTTCCAAATAAAATGATGTTATTCTAAAATCTCGTGCGTTATCGCATTATCCACGGCACTTGCCGAACTGTGCCGCGGTCTTTAGTTGCGCTTGCGCAACGAGGTTTATTCGGTCAATTTAATCTCTATTATTCTCTAAATAACATTAACTTGATAATTTTTATTTCACGCCGTGATATGTAATTATGATTATCATAAGGGAGTTTACTTCTCTAAACTGTATTAAGTGAATCTAAGTAGCTTTGCTCTACTTACTTGTGCATAAGAGTGGCTCTATTTACGTAGAGATTGAGCATTTGGATTATTTATAAGCCTTTTGTAGTCTGTAGATGATCTAGTTGCAGTAGTAGGTAGTTTTAAGAATCTGATGTTTCTATTGTATTTTGATGTACTTACTTAGTAATAATGGCGTTTTCGATACTTATAGAAGAACGTTGCAACTTAGCCTAGATTGGCAAGTGATATTGGGCAGTGGGCAGGGCACATAATATGGAGGACTGACCTATGGGGTCGTAAAGTTCTCAAATGGAGACCTCATACCGACAATCGCATAGTACGTCCTATACAAGACAAACTCATAAGGATTGCGTTGGATGAAATTATTTTCCAATCGGTTATATTTGAGATATATAGGGTGATCCTATGTCCAGCAGAAGACGTCCTATGGATGAAACAAATTTGAACGAACACACATTTGGAAAAATAGTAATAAGCAAAACAAAAGCTGTCCATTTTATCTCTACAACAAAGATATAAACAAATAATTTTATTCGCATTTAAGAACAAAAATAGCCAAATTCAAATTACTCTCATAACTTTATGCATAGCAAAAATGTAGCGTAACAAAATTTAACTTAATTATAATTGAGTAATTACTAAACTAAATCCTTGGCGTCATGATTACGTTTAGATACGCCCTCATTGTTCCACACAATAGTTATTTATCACCTTTCGTGTACAAATTAACTTACTCGTAATCTTTTAATTTTGGTTTAACACAATGCGAGAGATAAGTAATTTCACGAGACTTTTAAAATTTTATGTAGGTCATCAAAATTAAGGTCAATGTAAAGAAAAAAGGTCAAAAATATCTATTTCACTATGAAGTTTCTTCGTATTTTAGATCCTTCGTAATTTAGGAAACTTACGAGGGGGTCAATTTTAAAGAGGTTAAAATAAAAGTTAATTAAGCATATCCAGCCTAGTGAGAGTAGCTCAGCAGAATGGCAAGTTGAAATGGCAGTAAGCAGGCACATACAGGAAATTTGACCTAAGACAGGCAATTTTCCCTCCACTGTTGACAATGGCTGGACTGACTGATAACGGATGGCTGACGATCTAGAGGATAGAAAGATTCAGCAATTACCTAATCTTCTCGCCAATCGCCTCAGGAAAAGTGATAAAACCGACGGATTCGCTTTTCCTTATATACGGGGAAAACTGGCACAAGGAAGTAGAGGTCTATACCCAACAGTGACTCGATACAGGATGATGATGAGTGCACATAGCACGGAGAACTAATGACCTATGTTCAAAATTAATCGAAAAAATGGGTCGAAAAGTTCTCAAGTAGAGAGTAGAGATCATGCATCGGCAAGCGCAGAGTTAAGACGTCCGTCTACATTAAAATAAACCAAATAACCGATGACTTCATTAAGACCGCAGGATTGCGCTGGATGCAGGCCGTTTCGGCGGCGCTTCCAGCCGGTCTTATCTTAGGCATTCGTGTAAAAAGAAACTCTCGTGATGTTGGTTCAAAAGAGCAAGAACTCCGTAGAAGAAGAGTATCCGTGAAGTGAGATTAAAAAAATATTGAATACCTATCTATGCTACTAACACCTAGTAGATATATAGGTTCATCATTCATACAATCTAAGCTAGATGTACAGTTACGTACGTTTTTAGGTCCAAGTCTCGTAGAGCAGAGGTCAATTGGCAATGAGCTAGCCCTGACCACGCTACCTTGGCTAATCAACTAATGATTCACTAACTGTTCAACTACTCCATTAATTCATTAATTTGTTTTGTAATCTCTATTATCAATTCATTAAGAGCTCTACAAGGTAAACGTTGTAATCATTCGAAGCGCTGAATTTTAAGTTTGACCCCATCGCTTTGTAGAGTGAGGAATTATTAATATTAGGTACTTAATCGGTTCAAACTCTATAGTATCTAAAAAAAAAATATCCTCAAATCAACTGTTCCATAAATGTGTGGGTGACCGCGGGTAGCATTTTCCAATTGAGCACCACTGTGGCTCGGATGACACGTTTAATTATAGGTCCCAAAATCTCTGACACCAGGGCTAGCCACCCGGCCTATATGAACTTAACTGTTCCTTACAAAAAGTTTATAGATTCTCGACTGGTTTTTTTCGCGATTTTCATAATTCAAATTCAAAATTCTTTATATCGTACAACAATAAATGTTATTGGTTCTATAGTAAATGTTAAGGTGGGCACACACGGTCAGTTAAACTGATCAGTTTTTCGCGTCACTCCAACTGGGTGCTCATTCAGTTAATGAAAAGGTGGGAATTGGTGGTTCCATATTTGAAGACAGTGGAGCCTTGATATTACTTCGATAAATAGTGTTAAGTGTATCAATTTTTCATGAGAAATTATTGGAACCAAAGTTGTTTGAAATTTGATTTTCCACAACTTTGATTCCGATCAACTTTTTCTAGGATCGATTTTTTTAATAAGCCGGTGATGCCATGATGTTTCTTCGATAACTTGTGTTATTTCAATTTTTCATGAGAAATTATTGAAACCAAAGTTGTTTGAAATTTGATTTCCTACAACTTTGATTCCCATCAACTTTTTCCAGGATCGATATTTTTTTTAATAAGTTAGTGGTTCCATTTTGTTTCTTCCATAACTTGTTATTTTAATTTTTCATGAGAAATTATCGAAGCCGAAGTTGCTTGAAATTTGTTTTCCTACAACTTTGATTCTCATCAACTTTTTCTAGGATCGATTTTTTTAAATAAGCCGGTGATGCCATGATGTTTCTTCGATAACTTGTGTTATTTCAATTTTTCATGAGAAATTATTGAAACCAAAGTTGTTTGAAATTTGATTTTCCACAACTTTGATTCCTATCAACTTTTTCTAGGATCGATTTTTTTTTAATAATCCGGTGGATGATGTTTCTTCGATAACTTGTGTTATTTCAATTTTTCATGAGAAATTATTGAAACCAAAGTTGTTTGAAATTTGAGTTCCTACAACTTTGATTCCCATCAACTTTTTCCAGGATCGATATTTTTTTTAATAAGTTAATGGTTCCATTTTGTTTCTTCCATAACTTGTTATTTTAATTTTTCATGAGAAATTATCGAAGCCGAAGTTGCTTGAAATTTGATTTCCTACAACTTTGATTCTCATCAACTTTTTATAGGATCGATATTTTTCTAATAAACCAGTGGTGCCATGATGTTTCTTTGATAACTTGTGTTATTTCAATTTTTCATGAGAGACTATCGGAACCAAAGTTGTTTGAAATTTGATTTCCTACAATTTTGATTCCCATCAACTTTTTCCAGGATCGATATTTTTTTTAATAAGTTAGTGGTTCTATTTTGTTTCTTCCATAACATGTTATTTCAATTTTTCATGAGAAATTATCGAAACAGAAGTTGCTTGAAATTTGATTTCCTACAACTGTGATTCCCATCAACTTTTTCCAGGATCGATATTTTTTTTAATAAGTTAGTGGTTCTATTTTGTGTCTTCCATAACATGTTATTTAAATTTTTCATGAGAAATTATTGAAGCCGAAGTTACTTGAAATTTGATTTCCTACAACTTTGATTCCCATCAACTTTTTCTAGGATTGATATTGTTTTGAATAAGATAGGTGTGCCATTTTGTTTCTTCAATAACTTTTGTTATTTCTTTCTTTCATGAGAAATTATTGAAACCAAAGTTGTTTGTAATTTGATTTCCTACAACTTTGATTCCTATGAACTTTTTATAGGAAAGATATTTTCTTCAATAAGATAGGTGTGCCATATTGTTTCTTTAATAACTTTTGTTATTTTTTTCTTTAATGAGAAATTAACTGATCCATAGTTGTTTGAAATTTGATTTCCTACAACTTTGATTCCCATCAACTTTTTGTAGCATCTATATTTTTCGAATAAGATAGTGGTGTCATTTAGTTTCTTCAATTAAGCTTACCAGCAATAGTTATCAACATTAGGCCCCCGCTGCACTGATCTGATGAACAGATGCGATCATAGCATCGTGTGAGCTCAGCTTCAGGTAGTGGTTCAAATCGTGTACCACAAAGTCCTACCTATTAATTTACTGAATGAGCCCCATTTGGAGTGACGCGAAAAACTGATCAGTTTAACTGACCGTGTATGGCCACCTTTAGTCGTAATGATGAATATACATATCTTGAAATTTATGCGATTTGTAAAATCCGTGCCTGATTTTTGCCCTTGTAACTAAAAGAAGCCCAAACTTGCGTTACTTACATACTGAATATAGAAACAGTATAAGTAGAAAGTTATCTTTTATTTGATTCCATTAATTTCCTTGTTCCAGAATACCAAAGATGGAGACACGATGGAGCCTGCTCATTGCATGCACAGCTCTCTGCTTGACCTCAGGTACGTTATATAATAGTATCATAGCTGGTGAATGTATAATTGTATATCTACATGCTTGCCGACAATTAGACTTAGCCATAGTGGAAGTCATGACCATTTATGATTTTTGAATGAAGTGAAAATTTATTTAGCGTCGTTGTGCACTTTTTGGTATAGGTGAAAATGTTAAAATCGCATCAGGACACGTAACCTGATCGAAAATACTTAAGACGGGGGGAGTCATTAAGTTTGTACTTTTGCCGCCACTCCCGGACTGAGACCCGCTGATTTTTTTTGGCAAGATCGGTGACATTAAAAACAATATCTATATATTATATCCAGATATAATCCAGATTTACATATAGGATAATGAAGTATTCAAGCTATATTAAGGAAGTTGAAGTATGAACCCCCAAAATTAATCATGTCAGGCGTTCAGCTTAATCTTGTTGAAGAAGTCAAGCTGTTAGGCCTGTTGATCGACCGAAGGCTCAATTTCAAAGCGCACATAAACGCCCAGTGTAAAAAGGTAGCGAGTATTTACAAACAACTCGCGTGCGCAGCGAAAGTGACCTGGGGACTGAACAGCGAAATCACGAGAACCATCTACGTCGCAGTGGTGGAACCTATCATCATGTATGCCTCAAACGTATGGGCCCAAGCGGCAGACCTCGAGGAAAACCAGTCTCATTTGAATGCACTCCAAAGAGGTTTTGCCCAAAAAATCTGTAAGTCATATCGTACTGTTTCTCTCAAGTCAGCACTCGCACTCTCAGGTCTACTCCCCATTGACCTGCGAATCCAGGAAGCGGCAAGCCTGTACAGAGCGAAGAAAAACTTGTCCCAAGAATATCTCCCACCAGACGTGGAGCTCGAACGAAATGTCAGCTACCTGGACCAGCCACACCCGTCCACCCAGACATCTGTCGAGTTCGAGCTTCTAGAAAACACCTCAAACCTGCCCGATGGACCCCAAATTTATACAGATGGTAGCAAGATTAAGGGTCAAGTCGGTGCAGCCTTAACCTGGTGGGAAAATGGCAGGGAAGTCAAGTATTCAAAATTCAAGCTACACCCCGAATGCACAGTCTTCCAATCGGAACTTTATGCTCTTTACCGAGCGACTCAAATGGCGGCTACAAGCGGAATCTCTGAAGTCAACATATTGAGTGACTCACGATCTTCACTCGAACTGCTTCGGAACCCCAAAACGAGTCATCCTTTGGCAAGGAGAATAAAGGAAAACATTGGAATAATAACTGCAGAGGGGAGATCTCTTCGTCTTTTCTGGCTGAAAGCACACGTGGGCACCGCTGGTAATGAGAGAGCTGATGAGCTCGCAAAGTCAGCGGCACTCACTGAAACGTCAAGAGACTACGAGGGGATCCCCCTGTCCTACGTCAAAAGCAAAATTCGCGAAGAATCAGTCCGAAAGTGGCAGGACAGATATGAAACCTCGGATAAAGGCAAAGTCACTCAGACATTCTTCCCGGATATCGCAAATGCATATCGGGTGACGCGCGTCACAAAACTGACTCCTTTTCAGGTTCAAGCTTTGACAGGACATGGAGGAATAGCTGAATATCTGTACAGATGTAAGATCAAGAACAGCCCTGGATGCGAGTGCGACCCCGATGTCTCCGAGACGGTCTGGCACGTGCTCATCGATTGCCCCAGATTCTCGGCCGCACGACATGACCTCGAAATAATGATTGACAGAAATCTAGTGGTCTCGGATCTCCATAACATCTTAGCAGATCCAAAAAGTAGACAATTTTTTCTGTCTTTCATGGAGAGGTCATTCAGAATTGCGGCCAAAAGAAATTCTACTCTCCACTCCAACGAACAAAACATTCCAGCTGCAACACTTCCCACTGCAACACTCCCCACTACCTTACCATCCCGCACTACCTTAATACTTTCCACTATACCTAACATCACCATATTTCCTTCCACTCTAACACCTGATCCCATTTCGACACACTTAACACTCACACAGTCCACTGAAGCGACACAGAGCGCAATTCCCGTCCGAGAATTAGTACCCTCAAAAAGCGTAACCATCGATAAAATTCTGGAAAACGCGGAAAAAGGGGCTCCTGGGGTTCGTATCCGTGGTGTGGCTCTCTTCATGGACAGCAACAGAGAAAGATTCGGAATAAGCTTTTGCCAAGTCAGGGCCCGGAAACGCGTCCGCTTGTCACCTGGACTAGCATGTCTTCTTAACGGGAGCACCGCCAAAGTAACAATGAAGCGGAAATCCTACGACGCTATGCCAGTGTGTGAGGCAGGCGGCCACCAATTCCGACTGGTGAGATCGAAAAACAAAACGATTGCACTAGTCGAGTGGGGCGTCCAGTCACCTTTCACGCAGGCTAGCTCATTGCTTGAACATCTTAGCATACAAGGAGACAGTCCCCGGGTGATAAGCGTGGATGCGATGGTGGTTGAACGATTAAAAGCTGAAGCCGTAGACCGGCTGGGTTGTATCAAAGCCTCTGAACACCACGAGGTTGTCGTATATGAGGACAGAGGAGAAAATCTGAGTTTTCTGAAGTCCCCAAGTAACGACCCTAATAATGCAACAGACAGCTGGGGCCAACCCATTCCAAGTTCAGCCACCCTATCTGGTTCAGAAAGAGCAGAGCTTAAAGCAGCTTCTGAGGGAACTGTGTTCCGCCCAAGTGGTAACTTTGGCACTATATCAGGTTTTTTCAGTGCTGCGGCGCAGAGTTTGTTCCGATTCACACCTAAAATTCCACCTCCACAGACAGCGGTGACCTCGAGAGTGGTTTCACAAACTCAGGTAACCCGAACGAGAGCAGACATGGGACAGGTCGATTCACCCCGTTACATCTCAACCTCGGCCCCACGAGACCACGCAAGAAACGCCTTTATCGAATACCTAGCCTTATTGAGAGCGACAAAAATTGTTAATCTCAAGAACTGCGACAACATTCTGGAGTTCTTTAGGCTAGGCGGTCCGGTAAGTGAGAGTCTACTAAAATCGAGACTCGAAGAGGCAGAAGCAGCCATATACAATAACGTCACTTCCCAAGTCATCAGAGGGACCATGAAAGGACAGCATATGGCAGCTTACAGTGCAGAAAGTGGTTTCGTGGAGCTGAATAAGAGAGAAACGGAACGAATAGGAAGACCGAAATACGCGATACCATCGAACGACCCAATTGTAGTCACCGCCAAGTGCACCAAGATAATGCTGGACGACAGAATCCTTGAGATGGCTAAAACCATTGAAAGAGGCTCGGACGTCGAGGCAGACTGGGAAGACTGGGTGGTACCAAAGATACAATGGGTCAACGGGGTACCAGGTTGTGGTAAGACAACATGGGTGATTCGACACTTTGATGTGGACAAGGACGCTATCATCACTACAACAACAGAGGCAGCAAAAGACTTGAGAGAAAAGCTATCGCACAGAATAGGAGATCTGGTAAAATCCAGAGTGCGAACCATGGCTTCATCCCTCGTCAATGGTTTTGGAAAAGAGAGCTTCAGCCGCCTTTTGGTGGATGAAGCTCTAATGAACCACTTCGGAGCCATAATAATGGCTGCAAGGCTGTCTGGTGCTAGCGAACTTGTCCTCATTGGAGACGTCAATCAGCTGCCTTATATCGACAGAGAAAATCTCTTCGAGATGAGGTACCATCGCCCGACCCTGGTTGCAAACATTACCCAGGAGTTGCTCTGCACACATAGGAACCCAATGGATGTCGCGTATGCGTTGAGGGAAATATACTCTGGTATATATTCCTCAGCTCCCCGTATTAGGTCTCTTGAGCAGAAAAGGTTCAAGGGGGCTCAAATATCCAAAACCCTCCCCAACACCCTTTTCTTAGTGCATACACAGGAAGAAAAGGAAATCCTCACCAGCCAGGGTTATGGAGAGGGCGCAGGATCACGTACCCTTACCATCCACGAAGCTCAGGGACTAACGTACGAGTCGGTAATCGCCATCAAAACGAAGCCTGGAATGAAGCTACACGAGAGCGTGTCACACGCTGTCGTTGCATTATCACGGCACACTGGAACCTTCATTTACTACGCCGACGACATCGAAGATGATGCCATCAGCCGATTCGTGCGGCGTGCATCTTCCGCGTCATTGAGGGCCATCAAAGAGTACAACCTGCAGATGGCCATCAGAGATCGGAACGAGGCGGTGATGGAGGCTCTGGGCCGGGAGGAGACAACAGAGTTGTTATAGAAGGACATGGGAGCGATCACAAGCAGAGTTGAAACCACCGAGTAACACACGGAGTCGTAGCCTCGGACTCTGCGGATGATCGCTTTCACAAAGTAAATCATGACAAGTGTGTAATATCTAGAGTTTAGCATTGCGTGCATGCCCTGAGCATTCATTCTCGCCATCGATGGCTCCTTCTTGCGGCGGCGTTGTGTGTCGGGTCGTTCTCTTCCCTAAAATATGGTCGAGGAGAGCGATGGCTGGCACATGCCTCACACTCGTGATCGGGTGCTGCATGCGGGTCGCCGGTTTGCTCGTGGCATTCACGCAATGCACTGAAACTACTAACTTAGGCTAAAACTTAAACTAACCCATCTCTATTGTACTAACTCTTTTTGTATAGTAAAATCGAATAATTGAATATTTTAGTTAACAAAAGGCACAGACCCTGGAGTCTGTGGTTTGTAATTTTCCAATAAAAAAAAAAAAAAAAAAAGCTATATTACCGTTTTGTTTACCCGGTTGATTTAGGTACCTATTCCTAAATTCACGTTTTTCCACATCCGTATATTAGATGATATGATTGTATGCTACCAAACAATCTTAAATGTATCTTTATTGTTAAAAATCAACGTTGTTTGACGTGTTTTTTTTTTGTTTGTTGTTGTTTTTTTACAAATAAAATGAATATAAATACAGATCTAGATAAGTTTTCTCTTTATCGGGCGCGAAAGATCCGTAGATAGGTATTACGAGTACACACTCGCACACCGCAAAATCAGCAAAAACTAACTTTTTTATGCAGTGAGTACCTACCATAACCTTTGTAAACTTAAAAACTAATGGCTCACGGAATGAACTCCTGCTATCTATTCTATGATAAGTTAGTAGTTATACAAATGGTACCTATTATGTGGTTCGCCTCTTCAATGAATCTTCTGTCTGTACTCAGTACGCGAAACGGTTCATTTAATTATCGCAGTTATCGAGTGAAACAATACGGTTCTTTGTGTCTTGATATGGGTTGAAAGTCACTTTTTCAATCGTAAGTTCTTGATTTTTGACTCTTATAGGCTGCTTAGAAAAATAGTGCCACAATTTTTAATAAAACTTCTGTGTCAAAATGGGGATCCAGACCATTGAGTTTTAATACTAAACTCATTGATCTAAACGGGAGAGTTGAGGTTCAACTGTCTTCTCTAATCAGCTTGCGATAACCCATTGTTGAGCATAGGCTTCCACACTTTCGTGCCATTTTTTTCCATTCTTGTGCAAGACTCATTCATCGCCATTAGACATCCTACTTCCTAATATTATAAACGCGAAAGTTTGTGAGGATGGATGGATGGATGGATGGATGGATGGATGGATGGATGGATGGATGGATGCATGGATGGATGGATGGATGGATGGATGTATGGATGTTTGTTACTCTTTCACGCAAAAACTACTGAACGGATTGAGATGAAACTTTGCAATAATATAGCTTATATATCAGAATAACACATAGGCTATAAATTATAATGATATTGCGTCAAAAATCAAAATAACATGCGGGTGAAGCCGCGGGTAAAAACTAGTATTTGATAATATAATCTGACTATGGGGCAGGTAGTCTGCCTTTGAGTTATAGTCCATTCCTCAGGTACCTACCAGTAACCAGTTGGTAACTGCCTTGGTCCGCCTTTTGATATCCCGTCTAGTTAAGTATTTAGCCCATATCTACTTACTCTACTTACCATATCCATTATATAGCACTTAATTATAGAGATAAATCTCCAAAAACAAGTTGAAGGCTATGAGCAAGACAATCAAAATTACATGCAAGGTTCACTATTGTTTCACTTAGATAATAACCTCCTGCCGCTTTTAAGATTAAGGAGATAATAAGAGAAATAATAATGTAGGCACTTATTTAAATGTGACTTGACAAATACCAACTGAACCCACCAAAAACATTTTCATGTAAAATGTTTCCAAGACCTTATGACCCGCACTGACAAAAAGTTATCAGAAATCATGTACATGATATTATGAAGTTAGGGCTTATAACTCTATAAGCCCTAACTTCATAATATCATGACTCTAAGCTACTTTATAAGCTCTCTATAAGCTACTTTATAAGCCCTTATCACAAACTCTACCTACACCTTAGTCAAAATATGTGGTTTGGCCGTTTCATCAATAGAGGCTGATATACTACAAAAAATATTTTTAAATACATACTTATAGAAGAAGAACAGAGACACAGAGCAAACATCTAAAAAATCTAATTCTTTGAGAAAAATAAATATCTTAAACCACAAACATCTATGTTCATCACATAAATATTTGCCCTGGGTGGGGATCGAACCCACGCCTCTTCGACCCAGAAGTTAGGGTCACTGACCAGTGACCACTGAGCTACCGAGGCAGTCATTGGATTTTCGGGAAACTAAAACATCGTGAGGCAACCTGTATACGTTCGGAGAAGAAATTCGATGGCGTATGGGCCATCACACTGCCATACTGGGTCAACGTGGTGGATATGGCCCAAACACCCTTTGTGGGTAGGTCTACGTCTTGCAGTAGACTATTTAAAAAAAGGCTGGTATAGTGCAATACAGTACCTGATTGAAGCGAGGTTTTCAAGCCGCCCTAGACGAAGTTAGGCGTTGTTCTAGTGGTGCAAATTCTACTTTTCATGCCTTCTGCGAGACAATAATAAATATTCATCATGTTCTAATTTCAGGGTCTGCAAACATGCTGCCAGTATTCACCCAGGATATGAACAACTTGGCACTATCGGAGAGCACGCCCGTGGGCAGCATAGTCTACCGGTTACAGGGAGTTGACCCTGAAAGCTTGCCTGTAAGTATCAATTTATATACTGAACTTATAATTAGAAATATAATGTGATAAACTACGACGGCAAACACTGGAAGGCTTTTAGGCGTAGTATCACACTTGGCTCGCGTCTATCGCCCGGCATAGCTCGGTTGGTACAACCCCAAGAACAATAACTAAAGCTATTTTGATTTTAAATACTGTAGCTCGGTACAATAAATATACTTGTATACAGTCCTGTAGTATCAGAAATGTTCGCTTTAATTTTTTTATGCTCTATGAATATGATGTTTCTTCATTTATATTCTAAAATGTATTTTTCTTTTGTTTCAGATAAAGTACAGTTTAGTTGGTACCGACAAGTTTTCTGTGAACCCCGAGACTGGAGATGTTACTCTAAAACGGCCATTAGACAGAGAAGTAAGTTCATACTTATGTAGTTTGTGACTAAAAATTAAACCTAGTACATTTGCGCTAAATAAAATAACTAAAACTAACATCGTGCGTTTGCAGTGTTTGTACATTCACGCAACGCAGTACAATGTTAGTTCAATGTATGTGCAATGTAAACAGTGGGAATGTATTTAGGTAATTAAGATTTTTAAAAAATTAGACCTGGCGTTTAATAATTCATCCTTAATTCGTCGTTCATTAATTTTCCGCAATATTATGAAAACGCCAATATGACAGTAGATCATAAATTCCATGAGTAAGTAATTTATTTATATGAGTTAAGTATTGTCACATGTTTGCGGGAATTGTGCTTTTATTTTTTTACATTCAGAGCTCTTCTTCTCTTTTTCTTTTTTCTGTGAGGTGTGAGTAGGTAGTCACTACTACTCGGTGGAACTTTCTATCTAGATTATAATTATATTCTAAATATCACCTTTCGCTAGTTTCCGTGGCGTGCGAGCTTATTATATTTCCCTAACTGTCCATGATTTGTGGTGTGATCATGATGTATATTACCGTGCCTGCGTATTGCCCCAGGTAAAGCGTTCTAGTTACTATAAAAAGATTATTTTTTATATATTTTCAGGAGGAAGATACAATAAAGTTCCTAGTGTCGATCGAGGACCAAGACCCGGAAAACGTTCAGAATTTGGTGCAGTCGCAGCCGGTCACCGTCATCGTTTTAGATGAGAACGACAATCCGCCTACATTTAAAAATGTAAGTGTACCGTATGCTTAAAAATAAGAGTTGCAACACACATAAGCAGGCTGACACAGACGGCTCCGCAGAATTTGTCGAACGACAAAGCCGACTCGAAACAGATACTACACTTGTTTGATTGAAATCGTTTTGTGCCGATCGGAAAATTCATTCGGTTTATCACGGCGTCGCGTAATTCATTATTATACTCTATAAAATTTAACTTGATCTCTGCGACAGCTGTCAGAAAAATCACGCCTATGAATTTCTTAATAGTATAGACAGTACCTGTCAATGTCATACTTTATGGGCATGTTGATTAGTGATGGGCGACGAATGATCGTGACCACATAGTTTTAGATAGAGTTTTAATTAAAATATCGATAGTTTATACTGACGATTTTTTAAATAAAACTTAATTTATCATTAATTTTATTATATATTTGAATATCATAACATTTTTTACATGTGTAATTAAATTAAACCCAATTATATGTTACTTTAGCATCGATAATAGTGAAAAATGTCGATAAATACTATCGTTATATTAATAATAATATAGAGTATTTAATTAATATCATAACATTATTTACATGTGTACATACTTGATCTTAAATAATAGTAAGTAAATAAAATCCAATTTTTCACCTTCAACTACTCATTCGATTTCATTACAACATTGTTTGAAAATCGATTTTTTCCACCACTATCTCAACTCTAAATAATGTCAATATGTAACTGTCGCAGAGATCAAGTTAAATTTTCAGAGTTTTAAAAAAAAGGCAACGACATAACCTATAAGCACATGGCTTAGTGGTTAAAACAACCGGGATCTACAAATTAACATGTCATCCGAGCCACGGTAGCGCTCAGTTGAAAAATGCCACCGCGGTGGATATCGAAATACCGTGCGGAACGTTGTTTAATTTCGGTGATCGCTGGCAGAAATCAAAAATGTCCCACTGTATAGTTCTACCATTTCCGTGGTAGGTATAGATGAGTGCTAACTACATATTTTTTTCTCAGTGAATAGCAATTGCGACCTCAGAAAGAGATGTTTCCATTTCTTTATACTTTCGCAGTGGCAATAGAGATCAAAAGGTTGATCTCGCCAGATAAACCTTTTTCAAAAAACTATTTATATGTGTTCTTGCATTTCAGAATCCTTACGAAGTAAACGTGCCAGAAGACGAAGCAGTTGGAACAACAGTACTGAAACACATAGAAGTAGAAGATAAGGACTCAGTGGGGGATAATTTAGAGGTCGGCTGTGTCGCTAATGAGCAAGTAAGTGGTTTCAAAAGAATAGGAAGAATAGGTTCCTACGAACAGAGATTCTACAAACCAGAGTACTTTCCTTACGGTCTGGTGGAAACGAAGTTAAAGTAAAACTCATCTACTAAAGTGTCATAAGACAGAGAGAACGTTTTGCGAAAGAACGCTGCTGTCCATCCTCCGATGACTTTGCAAACTACATGTAAGGCAACAAATTATTCTTAAACTACGGGCTACGGGACTATTCGCGTACTTCAGTACGAGATTCTGACATCATTACTCCGACGACTTTTCGACAGAGTTGCATTGATCGTGGTCCCGAGCAGACCACGATTAAATAGGTATTTTTATCTCGTGTTTTTTCAGTTGCGTAATATTGTCAAAAGTGATGTACACAAAGCACGAAAGTTTACAAATAACAATATAATAAAACTTGCCCAAGCCTACTCTGGCTTTCGATAATTTCAATTAATATAATATTAATTAAGCTAAGTAGCAAAAAAACTTAAACAATACTTACCTGAATCATGCAGTGGAACGCATTAATTTAGTGGAACAAAGACGATACATTAGACAAAATACCTTGAATTTACGATCACAGACAAAGCGAACAATCTTTGTCTTTTTACGTTTATTGTTATAAGGAAGACATTAAGTATAATGTATTGAAAAAGTCCGTGGTGCTGGTAGCAAAAAACCTGGTTTTGTTTGAACGTTACCATTAAAAGTAAGTAAGTTCGTATATGCCGGGTGGCTAGCCCTGGTGTCAGAGTTATTATTAACGTTACCATTTATTTTTTTGTAATGCTATTGCTGCATCTGCGTTTTGACGCGTACATTAGCGCCCTAATAAAGCCGTTACGTAGATGTCAACGTTTTAACTGGCAGCGTTGAGCGTTGCGTTAACGTAAAAGAAACCCATTCAAAGTTGATACCCTAGGGCCTAGGGTATCAAATAAATATCACTATCATAGGTCCTGGGCATTTACGCGTTAATAGGCTGGTAGAGTAGTAGCATAATGAAGAAAAGTATACTTCTCAATAACAATGGCTTGTGGTTAAACTCGAACCCATATTACTTATTTTATAATTTATAATCATTTTTAAAGTTACTTTAGTACCTATTTTGTGTTTCCAGTGGCCTGAAGCGTGCAAGGTGTTCGAAGTGGTGAGCCTGAACTCTTCAGCGCACCAGTATTTCGGAGCGCTCGTGTTGAAGAGGGCTCTTAACTACAACGACCAGCAGTTCTATCAATTCCAGCTGGTGGCTACTGTAAGTAGAAGTTTGATTAATCCAGTCTTCTATTTTACACAAGTTGACAAGCTGAGTAAAGGAATCCTTTTGTAAAAGTCATTTAGGTCGTTTTCCAAGGCCCATGTTCTGCTGTAAATGTAAATTATCTTCGGCTAAATTAATATTTCTGAATTAGTATTTATTTTTGGAGGACTAAAATCTTTTTTACTCTCTTAGATAAGTCTACTGAAGGAGTTAAGCGACCTGGTTGGTTCCTTCACAGTTGCAGACAGCAACGTACCTACACAGAGCAGCATTCTAGCTGTGTTAGTCTTGCAGTCAATGTCACATCTTTTTAAAGTAGAAAAGCTGCGAGACTCTTTAATTTAGAATTTGTTGAACTTTGTTGACATACTCAAATAATCTAGAACGTCGAGCTGTTTTGTGCTAATATTTAATAGTTTTAAGACAATTATAAATGATTCAGTATAAATCTTTAAAAAAAATGTGTATTGCCTTGCTTGAGCTTTTTCCATCATGTTATCATTAATTTTAAAAATTAGAATATTAGGTACTTATTTTGTACCTTTTATTGCAAATTTTGCTGTAACCATTGAAAAAGAATGCAACTGAATGTGTACAACGCTCAGCGAGACAGCGAACTATGGAAATAGTTTGGGGCCCGTTAGCACTAAATTGTAATGTACATTCTTTACTGTTAATAAATATATTTTGTTTTCTTTTCTTACTTTTGATGGACTGTACTTTATCCAAACCAGGACGGAAGCCTGAACTCGACAGCGCACGTAGAAGTAAAGGTCCAAGACGTGCAGAACTCCCCTCCAGTATTCATTGGGGCCCTCAGCGGAGCCCTATCAGAAGATGCTCCGGTGGGCACCCTGGCGCTCACGGTGAAGGCGCGAGACGCTGACAGGGCGCAGCCCCGCGACGTGGTCTTAGAACTAGTCACAAGTAAGTAAAGATTCCACCCGCCTCTTTCTTCTATCGTACGGCTAGACCAGACCAAAGCGCCACTCTTTTATCGTGGATGTTCCGTGTTTTAAAACCAAGCGTTTCGAATCATTTCTCATACGAACAGCCAGAATGTGGAACGCTTTGCCTGAGTCTGTTTCTCCGCTAAAGTAGGTACAATTACAGATATCTTCGAATCTCGAGTAAATAGGTAGGTATCTTATAGGTAAGCGTGCTGCACTCTAGACCGCAAATCTGCTTGACATCATGCAATAAGTAATCATACGCAAACCTATTTTAAATAACAAAAGAAAGTCCAAGACGTTCAATTTTCCCCACCAGTATTCACCGAGGCCTCAGCGGAGCTCTATCCGAGAATGCTCCAGTTGGTACTCTCGCCATTATGGCGAAGACGCAAGCTGACAGGGCGCAGCCCTCTCTTGTGATGTGGTCTTAGAACTCATCACAAGTAAGTATTATTCCAAGACGTGTAGAACTCCCCTCCGGTATGCACCGGGGCCTTCATATCATTATGGATACCTTAGAGAATAATTATTATACTTAAATAGAAACCAACAAGATTTTTGCTCAATTTGTTCTTGTGACAAAAATATTACCCTAAGAGGTTTTTAAAGTCTCTAACTGGTGTCGACTGTAGTTTCAAAGTGGCCATTATCAGACAGAAGTACTAGCGCGCGGATTCGACTCACTTTAACATTGTGTGCTAAATGTATTATAGGTAGCTATCAAAATGAGGCCTGGAATATTACCATTATGTGAAGGAAGCTATGCATATAATGGTAATGTCTCATGCCAACTCTGACTTTATCAATACCTACACAATGTAGCTGAAATAAGCCTCAGACCAAATAAAAAAATAAAGACAGAATGTTGTGAACAAACAAGTGAGGCCGACCAAAACTACGCCTCGCCGTGTACATACAATCACACACACATCCAACGTACAATGAAACTACGCCTTGGCTTGTCAGTCGAACTATGGCGGCGCAATTCTGACGCACTAACACATGTATTAAAAACCGGCCTAACTTGACTGTTCAACGACGTTCTCTCTTGATTTTTTTATTTGCTCTGAGAAATAAGCTAATAAAAATGGTTGTAAAAAATATAAACTTTGTTTAATTATGATTGATGTTTTCAGATCCATTGGACTTTTTCCTGCTGGACCGTAACACAGGAGAACTTAGAACTGCGAAGCCGTTAGATAGAGAAGCTTTGGCCGATCCATCATCACCCCTGAATCTTACAGTTCGCGTATGTATTTTTCGTCGCTATTCCCTTCAAACAAATTGCCCCTATTCGAGAAATCGGCAAAAATATATCTGCTTATAGTTAGTATTTTCTTCATTTTTCTAAAAGATGGACAAAATCCTTCCGATTACAATAGGGTATTTGACTAGTTTTTGGAAATCGTTTTAAATTATTCGTTAGTACATACTAAGCACACTACATTTATATTTCCGAGATATCTACTGTATTAACAATGAAAATCAGTGTTAAAGGATAGATATTCAAGATCCTACCAAAAACGACATTCTCTAATGGCGCTGGTCTTTGACGTCACTCACGAGTAAATAACGTCAGTTAATACTGGTAAATACGCTAGTTCACATCTAAAAATTAACAAAAAATAATTTAAAAGTAACTCCGAAATCACAAAACACAAACTACGCAAACAACAGTCAATCGAGAAATTCTTGATTACTAGCACGTGACGTCACCAGAGTTGCCGCCCTTCTTAGAGCGTTTACGTCACAGATAAAATATCAAAAAATATCGTATTTTATTTCGTTCGATTTGCGATAATTAGCCATATTTTAGTTTAAATAAAGTGAAATATGTCTTTTTCAGGCTATTATCTGTATGGATTACCAAAATTAATAGAATATTTTCAATGTTGTCAAATAGCCTATTAAGAGGTTTTTCACATTTTATATGTAGTTGATCTATAGATCAGGTAGGTACAAGGCTGCCCTTTTCTGCATATCTCCGCTGTACTTCTGCTTCCTTATTGTGTAAGGGCAGGTCAACCCTGAAGATGTTTTAAATTAAACCAAAAAATCAAATCCTACCTTACTAGTATTAAAAATCCGAAAGTGTGTTTGTTGTTATATTGGTTTGATTCTCATTCACGCAGTAACGGCGCAAAAGATTAACATTTTTTTGCATGGACTTAGTTTAAAAGACAGAAAGAGATATTGGCTACTTTTTAGCTCATAAAAACAAAATATTTCCACGGGATAGCACAGAAATTAAAATATCACGTGGCCTAAGCCGTGGGCAAAATCTAGTCAGTAATATTTTGTCTATTTCTCCAACAGGCCACAGAAGTAGTGAACGGCTCCCCACTCATCTCTCCGCTGACGTCCACGCTAGCCACCGTCACCATCACTATTAAAGATGTCAACGATGAGCCTCCACGGTTTAACCGACGGGAATATAGCGTGGAAATACCCGAGAGCTTGCCCGTTGGGACCCCATTGCCCAATCTGGATATGCTGGTCACAGATACTGATGTTGTAAGTACATACCTTGTTTTAACCCTTTGAAGACCACGGGGACAAATGTGTCCCAAGCCAAAAAATAAAAAAAAAACTATCTTATAACTATGAAAATTTACGTGGTTTTCACACATTTTAAACTATATATAACGGGACTAAACTCACGTGTAGGGATAGTCGTAACGACTATAGTTTCGGTCGCATTCGGCGACCTTTCTCAAGTTGGCGAGTGCTAGCACGCGGAGCCGTCTCGCAATGCACTGCGGGCTGCGGCGCGTAGCGCTCGCGATGACAGCGGTTGCGGTGGTGGGGCGGGGGCGGGTAGAGAGGATTGTTGTGTCGGCGCGCACTGAAGATCCCCTTCGTCGGTATCCTGGTATACGTCGGGGATACTCCAGCACACTGAGCTCACTATGTCTCCACCAGTTCCACGGTTATGTCTCTTGGTTCCTTGAAGACACGGTTTCCACGTCGGTGGCAGTATCCATCCCCCGTCTCTATTGAAGTTAGGGCGTCTGCTAATCTCGATAGCCTCCCTAACTTTACGGGGTACGAAAAACTTCTCTCGCGCTAGCACCTTCGCTCTGTCAAATCTGATGAAGTGCTGCGCATCGGAATCGAGTGTGTGTTCTACCACCGCGGAACCGTTCCTATCCATGTTCTTCATGGAACGTATATGCTCCGTGAGCCTGGTAGCTGGAGGCTATCGAGATTAGCAGACGCCCTAACTTCAATAGAGACGGGGGATGGATACTGCCACCGACGTGGAAACCGTGTCTTCAAGGAACCAAGAGACATAACCGTGGAACTGGTGGAGACATAGTGAGCTCAGTGTGCTGGAGTATCCCCGACGTATACCAGGATACCGACGAAGGGGATCTTCAGTGCGCGCCGACACAACAATCCTCTCTACCCGCCCCCGCCCCACCACCGCAACCGCTGTCATCGCGAGCGCTACGCGCCGCAGCCCGCAGTGCATTGCGAGACGGCTCCGCGTGCTAGCACTCGCCAACTTGAGAAAGGTCGCCGAATGCGACCGAAACTATAGTCGTTACGACTATCCCTACACGTGAGTTTAGTCCCGTTATATATAGTTTAAAATATCTTATAACTATTCTATTGCATACGATTTTACTATAAATTTATTTTTGAACGTATCTTTTGCATTATTATAGATGAAAATACAGCATAAGAGACACCATTTTTTGTTTATGGTCATTGAAAAGTGACATTTCATTTGGCGCGCTAATCTCATATTTTGTAAAAGTAATTTTTAGAGTTAAAGTTTTCATTATTATTTTAGAATGTGAAATAAACCTTGACGGGTAAGTAAAATATCGTTTTATGTAACTAACTAACCGATATTTATGTTTAGTATCTTGATAAGTGATAGTAAACACGAAGGGACAGCGGTGTCCCTATGGCCGTAAAGAGGTACTTTTTGTATGGAAAAGTTTTCTTACTGTAGTGATGTTTTTTGTCAAGTACCCTCATTTTTATTTATTTTGGTGACGGATATGTCTTATAGAGGACGTGGAGTATTTGAACTCAGAGAAGATGAAATTTTTCAAAATTTATTGGGTGATAATACGACGATGAAGATGACTTGCTGCTTGACGAAGATAACTGAAATCTCGTGACACATGATGATGACCATTGACCGAGAAGTTTTAGATGTTGAGATTGAGGATACATCGTTTTCACTTCAGGAATCTACAAGATTGTCTTGCCTGAACCTTGATCGTCGATAGTAGAGCCCGTCACCGAATTCTATTGCAATAATCTACCGGTTTTCGAGTGGAGCCATACATACCACCCAAATGTTTCGCGAGGTCGATTCAAACTTTGGATAGTTGACAATACGTCAAGAAGCTGAAGCCGATACATTGACTCCTTTTGACTAGGATTGTGACACACTACAATAAAAATATGGGTGGTGTTGATCTTATGAATCACCGCAAAGTATGCTATGAACTAGATCAAAGATCAAAAGTAAAGTATTATCTTTGACTATTTTTCGATCTGATTGACATAACATGACAGTAAATAACGCACATACCTGTAAATAACGCACATACCGTCTAAACTAAGCTGCAAAAACAATTGGAAAGAAGCCTGTTATCCAGCTTGCAGTTCAGATTAGTCGGAGTTCGGAGTTTGATAAATGGTTTTACGGTCAGGGAACGAGGGGTCTTACAGTGCGCAAATCCGTGAAACGGCCATTGGCCTTTCACCCTATGGAAAGATCAGAATCATCAGAAAAAAGTTGTGTAAACTGTGCCAAAATCAAGATCGAAAACTTCACAAATAATACTTTCGTGATATGTAAAGTCCTCCTTTGCTACACCAGTGAAAGAAATTGTTTCACTGAGTATCACTGATATGGTATTTATAATAATGTATTTTCTTTTAGAAAATAACCTTACTACAATAATAACAAAGGAATTTTGCTGAAATAACTCCCTAAATCTTATGTAATCTAAGTAATTCTTAAGTCTAAGTTTTAGGAGAAAAGTATCTCTTGGCGACCATAGGGACACATTTGTCCCAATAATTTCCTAAAAAAACAAAAAGTATTTTTTTAAAATAGTTTCAAAAATATGTTTTTTAACGTCTAAAGAGTCATTCTAAATAGCTCAACTGAATCTAATATCTCCCAGAGTCTTATGGTCCTGAAAGGGTTAAACTCTACTGTGTATTCAACGAACACTGTCTCCCGGGGGACAGACTGGAATAAATCTAGATCTAGCTTGTTTATGCGTTAAATCATTTTTGTTATTTTTTCCCCAGGGTCTCAACTCAGTATTCACTCTCCGTTTATCAAACGAATTTGGAGCCTTCATTGTAGAACCATCCACTGCCACGGGCAGCGCTTCGGTTACACTCAGACTAAATTCCAGTTTGGACTACGAAGACCCTAACCAGAGGAAATTCATTATAGAAGTAAGTTTTTGTAAAGAAGAAAATACGCTACTAGAATACCTATTTCGCCTAATCGTTTCAGGCATATCCTTAACAAATAAAAGTAGATATAAATAGGCAGTGTTAAAATCTAACAGGTTGAACGTTTCCAACTACTACCCGCGCATCAAACTGAAGCGTTTTGTTTCTCTGAGCTTGACGCGGTTTGGTTCAGCGACCTAACTAACAAATAGTATTGATTTTACTACGTAATTATTTCAACTTTCTTTTAATATTCGACTATACCTACTAGACCTCGGAAGCTGGTAATCACTGTAAACGCTAAATTATTACTGCAATTTTTACGTTGTCTGCATCTGTCGGTCATACATCTCTTAGTTATAATTTTAATGAAATTTCGCTACAGGTTATAGCAGAAGAGCTGCACACATCCCCGCGCCTCTCTTCCAAAGCCAGTGTGACAGTGTCAGTGACAGATGTCAACGACAACGCTCCTCAGTTCCCGGATGAGCCTTATTCGGCGTCCGTGGCCGAAGGAGCTGCCCCAGGGACCAGGGTCACTGCCCTTACCGCTACTGATAGAGACACTAACAGGTAACAAGTGACAGATCTCAACGATAACGCTCCTCAGTTCCCTGGTGAACCGTTCTCGGCGTCAGTGGCCAAAGGAGCTTCCCCACGAACCAGGATTATTGCCCTTACCGCTACTGACAGGGAAACTAACTGGTACTGACAGTGACAAGTAACAAAGTGACAGATGTCAACGACAACGCTCTTTAGTTCTCGGATGAGTCATATTCGGCGTCCGTGGCTGAAGGAGCTTCCCTAGGAACTGGGATCACTGCCCACATAACTATTGACAGGGATACTAACAGGTACTAACATACACACCAACAAACATTAAAATATCTATCACGATGCCAAGGTGGTATTTATCTAATCAGCATGTAGCTACTCACTATTAAAAATAGGCCTCAGTTCCATTTATTGGTAGTTTTTAAATACCATCAGATACCATCTTGGGATGTACTGGAGTAGCCTTAGCTATTGGTTTCCTGCATAGTTTACAATGACATAATATCGGAATGGTTTTGCTGCTGATTTTGATGATCTTGGCCAAATTTTTGGCACACTTTGAGCCATTTTTACTTCAGAGAATCAAGTCATGTCAATCCTTTGACTCTGAATCCTATTTGACCCCAAACAAATTTATCAATTCGTTCCCCAATATCTCAACGATCTTCATGTGCCTTCAATTTTTTTATTTTAATTCCTTAATTTGTCTCTCAGATACGGCACAGCAGGCATCGTGTACCAGCTATCAGGCAATGGAGCAGAGCTATTTAGAGTGGACAACAGAAGTGGAGTCATCACAGTGGCGCCTTGCGAGACGCCGGGCCAACCACCTTGTCTCGACTTCGAGACTAGGAAGGATTACTTCTTGCAGTACAAGGTAAATACAATAAAACACGAAATATTTCTTGAACAAGATTTTGTTCAAGAAATATTTCTATTAGGAACAGGAAAGTGCAAATGCCGAAAGCACGTGTAGCGACTGATGCAAACATGTAGCTGTGACCGACTTCATTTTTTTTGGCCACAGCTGCATTACTAGTTTGTATCAGCCGCTGCACGTGCTATCGGCAGTTGCAGTTGTCAATCCAGTTTTAAACAATTATTTTTGAACCGACTAAAAGGGGAAAAGTTATGTTGTATCTTTGGCTTCTCCGGAAGTTTATTAACTAGTCAATTTAGATCTTTTTGATTTCAAAAAATTATACTTTCCAATAATACTTTAAAACTCTTAATACTGTTGAAGATTTGTTGTTTAAAGTACGTAACCTGATGGATCCACCAATGATATTGGTATACTTTTTTAACTAAAATTATTTTTAACTTTTCAAACTATTTTTTTCCTTTAGAGCAAATCAAAACTAAAACTACAGTATTTCACCCCAATAAACACGTATTTTTTTTCAGGCTACCGATGATGATGGCTCAGGACAGAGCACTGTGGTATCGCTTCAGATATCGCTGACCGATTCCAACGATAACCCTCCAGTGTTCGTCACTCCGGTCTACAAGGCCTCTATCGACGAAGACGCGATCAAATTCGAGCCAGAACTACAGGTGAGGGTTATATGTCAGAGTCATACTAGTCTTTCCCTAGTCACATAACAGCTAGCGGTGTTGCCGCATTGGATCGCCAGTGATCTAAATATTTTATTATCCAGGTGCAAGCAAGAGACGTGGACGTGACGTCAGACATCCGCTACTCCATCACCGACCCTCCCGGCCACGAGTTCTGGATCGACCCTCAGAATGGGAGGATTTTGGTGCGGCCCGACGCGGGAGGCGTTAAAGCTCGCTCGGATGATAACAAGATCGTTCTCACTGTGCTGGTAAGATCATATATTTATCGCATTATGATCGCCGAATACGCATATAATATCTAACACTATATAAACATTAAGTGTTGGCCCATTCAACTTTTTGGCGGCTGTTATGTTAACTACAAGCTGCGCAAAACCTAATTCTGACTGAAACTCACTTAAAAGCTGCGCTAGGACTAAGTTTAATGTAATTGCTCTTGAATAGTTTCAAAATTTTTTTTCGGCAAATATTGTATCGATACCTATACAAATGCACTTTTTGCCATAAACATTTTGTAACCTCCTTTAGTTCTACGCTAACAATTTTAATTTTAGAAATACCTTAATTTAGGTGTAACCTGATGCTTGAATATAGGTAATCAGAGTAAAACGACATTTTTCATACCTCCAGGAAAAAGAGGGTTGGTAATATCAGCTTATTTAGTGATATATTTGTTTATTTTGTTTTGTACCTAAGTACATGTACCTACATACTTACAAAAACACCATGAAAGAAACATCAACATTGCGAACCTTGAAGAAATAGATTCGTTCTCAAAAACTGAGGAAGTTCCAATCTGACATTTTCATTGAACTATAATTTTTGCATAAATTTTATTATCATTTATCGCAAATGATTTCATTTATCATTAGGTCAAACCTCGGATATAATACAAATTATTTTTATCAGGCATCAGATGGAGTCCATAATGCTAGTGGAAGAGTTGAGATAACAGTACGAGATGTCAACAACCACGCTCCAGTATTCGACACTGACAAATACGATGCTGACATTTCTGAGGATGCTCCTATTGGTAAGTGGCTATTTGATATTAATGTGGTAGCTTACCTGTTTATATAACATTGTCCACAGGTGTAGTTAAGAAAAAAAGTATTTCTTCTCTTTTTATAAATTACCTTTAACCCGCGGTTTCTCCGCATAAACATCAATGATCTTGCTATTATACCTATTATTAATAACTATTCAAAAATTAAGATAAAAAGGATTTACAATATTAGTAACGAAAGTAAATGTTTTAAATCTAGGCTCTTGTTCGTGGAGCAGCTTTCAAGTACAAAAAATAAATAAAATAAATATTTTTGGGACATCTTACACATGGCCTCTGACCCCAACTAAGCAAAGCTTGTGATATGGCTGCTAAATACTGATATACTACATATACATATTTTTAAATACATACTTATATATGTGTAGATAGTAACTAAATAACACCCAGACACAGATCAAACATCTATGTTCATCACATAAATAAATGTAAGTTTTTTGCAACCCATTTTGATTTATTTTAAAGCATGGTACAAAATCTCGGCCCTCGATGAAGTTTCTTCGTTTTACAGGTACCGAAGTAGCAGCAGTTCGAGCAACAGATTTGGACAGCGGAGTGAACGCGGAGCTAAAGTACGCCATACAGAAAGGAGCACTCGACTCGTTCAACATCGACAACGTGACAGGGGTCGTGACCGTGTCGTCTAAACTCGACTTCGATAAGAGAAACACTTATAGGATACAGATTGTTGCTACTGATATGGGTAAGTTATAGTACTTAAGCTGAAGCTAAAGTATTTAAGCTAAAGTTATATAATGTAGCTGAACATTTAGCTAAGATTTCGTGTTTAAAATTAGAAATTTAGAGTAAGATTACATTTCAATCTTTTCAAAAAAAAGCGCGCGATGGCACCTAGGTTTTCACCAATCTAGGTTTTATTTCTCGACTTCATGTCCAACATCGTGCATGTTTCTTATACAAAATGATTTGAATAAGCCTACATTTGTCCGGCAAACGTTATGTGCAAGTATACCAGCTCGTAACTTGGTATATAGTCATATGTATACCAGGCTGATGCGAAAGCAATTGTTTTTGTTGCTTGCAGAAAATGCAAATTGTTTATCTAGCTAAGAAAAGTCGACTTTATTTCGTGTAAAAACGCCACAACTCTAGGGCTTTTAATGTGTGAGTGAGAAACGTTGTGACACTCTATGTCCGTGTGACTCGAGCGCGCGTCGTGATTCGACAGCTTTATCTAGCTTGTTTATGCGTTAAATCCACAGACATATAAGAGTAAGCAGACCTAACATAACGTATGTATATTGAATCCAAAGTTAACACATACGTAATGTCATTCAGGCGGGGCCGAACTAAGGCTGACAACTACGCATAGGAGAGTAGTCCTCACAAGTTAATACTAAAATTAAGTCGGGTAATTAAATGTATTTTTATGTGCCTACCGACAACTTATCAAATTAATTTACAGTCCGTTCACAGTTATTTTACCTCTGGCATCTGTCTTCACACCATCAAAAATGATAAAAACTACCTACACTACTACATAGAAAGCAATTGGGTTATCCACAGACCCTTGAAGGTCTAAAGATAATCTAAATGCTCAAGCCCACTGCCAGTTGGCAGCGTGCCCAGCATTAACTAAATATTAATTATGTAACTAAATATTCTGTGAATATTTCAAGAATCTACCTCTCACCATTATGTTATTAATATTGATTTGGATTTCTAATTATTGGTTTTCCTGTATACACATACCATGGATGACAATCCAGTGTCAAATTTAGCTACTAAGTCTAAAATAAGAATTTGATTGTTATCTGTTTTGTGTATCAAATAAATAAAGTATGAAAAATTGAGCGAAGAACGGCTCAAAATTCAGGTTTGCTGTATGGCAGCCCCCCTTTAAGTTTGTTTTTAGTATTTGTAGTTATAGCGCCAAACAGAAATACGCCATTTGTGAAAATAACATTTTAACTATCACGGTTCATGAGATACAGCCTGGTGACAGACAGATGGACTGCGGAGTCTTAGTAAAAGGGTCTCGTTTTTTACTCTTTAGGTTCGGAACCCTAAAAAAGAACAGTTAACATGGAAGGAAAATTGATATTCAAATGATGTATTATACTTGAATTAGCTTCAAATAAAGTTGGGATCGCCCAGGCCGAAGTACAGTACAAAATGCACTTATGTCCTTTAGGTGTGGTTCAAAATGATTTGAACACAAACACTGCTCGAAGAAGGCTGCCAGTCTGGACGGTTTACGTTTTGCAACCGAATTTTCTTTAGGTTATCATCTTTCGGAAACCTGAAACCATGTCAATATTCAAAACAGGTATGGGCTATAGAAGGTCTATACTCAACAGTACGTGCATATGGGCCAATCCAATAGATACTTATAATAACAATTTAGGTTATAATTTATAATAATATAACAGGTACCTTATATTAGACTTCTATTCTATGACATTGGTATGTAGTTCTTTAATCACCAATAACCTCAATCCATAAATTACTACCATAGTGTATTTTAAAAATATTATCTAATAAAACGAAATAAATTAATATTCAGACTGAGTCCGACCCAGTCCGACCCTTCGTAATTTTACAAGTACATGAGACGTCAAAGTATGGTTGCGTTATTTGAAAAATAATTAATATACAAAACTAGTCAAAGCGACGAAGTCTATAGGTATTAGAAACTACTCAATAACGTTATTGTGTATGTTTTATAGGAATATTTTAGCATTCTAACTGCATAAACGAAAAATCAAACGCGATAAGAACTTGCTCTAAACAAACAGACGCAATACATACCGGTAAAAACTTAATCCAGGTGTTTTATTTTAAGTTGAACTGTTACAATTATTCGCACTGCATTTCACCATTTTATTTCACCAGTTCACCAGCTATTAACACAAAATCCACTTATATTTTGCTCAATTACTCCGGAACGTTATCGCCATTGAATTCGCAAACGTCACTCATCAATATGGCGGCCGGCTTCACCTCATCTTTTTTTATATGTGTTAGTTAGTATTGCTACAAGGGAAAACAAAGGATAGCGCATATTACTAAGTAACTAGGAAGAAAGAGACGACATGACGTAGATAAAAGTATAACTATATAAATTATGTAATGTTAGGTCTGCTTACTCTTATATGTCTGTGGTTAAATCATATTAAATGCTTGAAATGCATGTAGTAAAAAAACAGCAATATTTCAAGTGGGTAATAAATTAAAATGGCGCCTTTTAAATTGGTCACATTATCTTATAAACAAAATGTTATTTTGTGAATATCTGAAGAGTAATTATACTACAGTCTTTTCATCTTATCAAACAATCATAAAGCCAAAATACCACATTATTTACAAAATCCAATATTTCCAGGCATACCAAGCCAAACCGGCACAACTGAGTTAACAGTCCACGTCATAAACGTAAACGACAAGAAGCCATTCTTCACGCCTCTCATACAAAGAGCGGAAGTGTCGGCCGACGCTGCCGTGGGTACTGTGCTCCATAACCTGGTAGCCGTGGATCCCGACATCACTGATAACGGCCAGCTGCTGTTCGAGCTCGGTGCTGATAAGGTCATCACTGCTGTGGACAAGAATGGGAAGGATGTAAGTACTTTATTCAATTTATGTTGAAAGGAGTTGTACCTGATTTACAAGGAACTCGGTATTAAAATTCTAACCAAGATCATTTAAATTTTCTAGGAATGTACTTAAATTTGAAAGCTCCATGGAGTAATAAAAAATAATATATAGCCCTGCATTTTTTTTAAAATTGTTATTTTATAAAAGTATATTGGAAATTCAAAATAATATTTTCTACGAAAATAAATAGGGCAAATAAGCGCTAGATAGCCCTTTCCGGGCTAAATCATTACACTAATGAATAAACAACTACAAATACAAGGGGTTCACCTACAGTAAACAGTGCTAGATCTAGCTCCAAAAGGGCTAAGGTGGCAACACTGATCGAAAATCAAATTAATATTCAATTTCTTTTGACATTGACATTTCTATTATACTTTTTTTTTAAATTGGCTTTGAGTTTTTTCAGGTTAGCGTGTTTCTTTACGAGATATCCGTTCCGTTTCACGTTACATACCCCAAATATATATTATCGATTTTCTAAATATTGCAGGGCTTTAAAAATATGTTTTTATCAGATAATAATTACATTTTGAATGCTCTTTATAAAACAGCAATCATTGATCTGGTTAGAATTTTTATTTATTTTAATACCGGTAACGGAACAAATCCTTTGTAACTGATGGTGGCGTAATGCTCTTGAATGGAGAAGACACGCTATCAAAAATGCAGAAACCATCAAAATCGGTTAGTAATTTGCGGAGTAATTGCGTAACATTAAAAAATCATGTAGTCGAATTGAGAATCTCTTCTATAAGTCGCTTAAAAAAATCAATCCATTTATCTATTCAGTCTGTATATTTTACCTACTACAAAGTATAGGCCAGTTGATTGAATCAGGCGTTACTTTGCGGAAATTCAACTTCGAATCTATGTTTTGAATAAATATTTACTATACTTCCGCTATTTTGTTGTAGGCAAATAAGTTTAAGGGCATTAAGTACATTTATAAAAAAAATACACACAATTCCTAATATTACAATAATTATAAATTTAAAAACTTAATTTGACAAAATAGATAAAATAATAATAAATATCACTTATTTTCACTACACTCTATTGTATATTTTTTTTAAATACTCTATTAATAATCCGTTAACATTAAATAAATATTATAAAAAAAATCTTTAAAAATAATTTGACAAATATTGAAAACACTTCACTAATAAATAACACCGTTATTCTCACTGCACTACACTCTGTTCGACACGTGTTTCGCCTCTCGACGTGGCATCTTCAGGACGTGTTGACTCTTCGAGGTCGCTCACAAGAAGCTCTTGCGACTTGCTAAATGTCCTTAGTGCCCTTAAACTTATTTGCCTACAACAAGATAGCGGAAATACACTAAATATTTATTCAAAACATAGATTTTAAGTATAGGCCTCCTCTCTTCTTCGCCATTCTTTCATCCAATGCATTTCGACATTTTTGGTGATATCATCTATGTTCAGCAACGTTTGCAAGTCTGTAGATGGGTGACCGCGTGATTTACAACTAAACGCTACCGTAGCTCGGACGACACGTTAAAATTGTAGGTACCAGTTGTTTTGACCGTTTATCCATGTTAAACATGCGGCTTACCGCCTAGTTACGTTAGCCATCCGACTTCAATTTACTAGGTACTTATCTGATCATCAACTCACTCACCAAATTTTAATGCACAGGTGTCAGAAGAAGGCATCTTCGGCTCCTGGTTCGCAGTCCAGCACAACGGCAGCGTGGTTGTTTCTCAAAAGTTGGACCGCTCCCGAGCGGCGGTGTTGACTTTACCGGTCCGGGTCACTGACGCTTCTGCGCCCACTTTACAGCAAGCTGACGGTAAGTCAAGATAATTAATAGTTTTGATAATAATTTAGATTTAGATAAAGAAGGAACGAAGGTTTAATGTCTTCGGATTATGGCTAATGCACGGTCCAGCACAAAGGCAGCATGGTTGTTTCCCAAAAGTTAGACCGCTTTCGAGTGTTGGTGTTAAGACGAGGCACCGGGCCGAGAAACACGAAAACGGCAAAAACGAGTACTTTTGAATGCGCGATGTGAGAGGATGAATGATATCGATTCAAATTTAAAAAATGTCATAGATAAGGGAAAATCTTAATAAATTGAATGAACCGGACAAAATTTTGAAAAGTAACCGGCTTTATTAAAAAAAAAATAAAACAAATAGCTCACCAAAAAAATTTTAGTAATTCGAATGCTCAGAATTATCAGCGACAACACCCCATTATTTTTTACGAATAAAATAGCCAGATCCCTTTTCTTTATTATAAACCGAGAATTTTTTTTTTTTAAATTGTATATTATGAGTAATTAATTAAAAACTCAATCAAATCTCTTCGCGCCTACTCTAGTTTAGCTTTTACTCTACAGTGTTTGCTCAGAATATTTGATCAGGCACTATCTGGGCCGCCGCCGCCGTACCGGTGCGACGTTGCGACTCCGACGAGCGCATGATTCGCTCAGCGTCGGGCTGGCAACGCCGCAAAGTACGGACGGCGCGAGATGCGTGCTGTTTGTTTTTGGTTATTGTCTTCTAGGTACTCTGTGCGACGACAACCGAGTAATTTACTTCAGAATTATTTTCAAAATTATAAGTTAGACTTTAGTGTACTATATTATATTGTAGCTTTGGAACATTATTATAGTAGGTAGTAAGTTAGGTAGTATTTTTATTTGGTAGTGTGTAAATAGTAGTGAACAAGTGTGCATAGAAAATGGGGAGGAAAAATAAGCGGAAAGAATTGTTTTTACAAAAACGAAAAAGAAAACCTAAAAAAAATGACGGAATGTTTGGGTAAGTCGAATTACATATATAATAAACTTGCAATAAATAGTTGCACTCTAATGCCCTAATAATAAAGTCTATATTTGGCAAATACACATTCGTCTACAGATTATGGATTATCACATTCTTACTACCTAGGTACTTCAATTTTTCTGCATTTACCTATATTTACAATTTTTTTAGGTCAAAAAAACGGAAACTGCAACCTGACGATTGTCAATCCACATCCTCAACAGGGCCAGTAGATAGAGAGTGAGTCCATGCCAAGTACCTATCTATCATGTCAGCAATCAATTTAAAGTATCTAGTAATAATACTCCGTCTATTCTTTATTTTCAAGTGTGTACCTACTAAGATTTGTCTGTACAAACTAACCATACTGTAGGAAACAAATATCAGAACAAAAAGCTATGGAGTCGTCTCTTGATATTTTAGAAACCTATCTAAAATAATGATATTTATTAGGTGATGTTCTATCACCTAAATAATTGTGTTAGCTTTAACTTTTTAATAATTATATAATTACATCATTTTATTTTGTAGCCACCCAGAAATATCACCAACATACGCAGAGTTACACAACGTGTTGCCGACATCTGGGGATTCAGAGGAAACGGTAAATTTAAACACTTTTTTTAAATTATCACGGTTATAGTATTGTCTTTTACCGACTTCAAAAAAGAGGAAGTTGTCGATAGGGTTATTATTTTTTCTTCTTTTAAATAAACGAAATTAAAATTATTCTCCCTGCTTTATCACAAAGATTTTCCAGGTATTTAGTGAGTAGTTAGTACCTATACCTCCGCCACTGTACTCCATTTTGTACATGTCTAATTCCTTTAATAGTAATGTAAGTAATTTAATTTCAGTTAAAAGAACCAAATCCTGAAAATGAAGAGTTACAAAATGTGTTGCCCACATCAGAGGATTCGGTGGAAACGGTAAACTTAAGTACCTTTTTAAACTATCGCGATTATTGTCTTGTCTTTTTACCGACTTCAAAAAGAGGATGTTGTCGATTTGGTTATATTTTGAAAATGTCGTTTTTTACTTCGTCTGCAAGTTGAACTTGTGTAATTTTGTTTCAGTTAAAGGAACAAAACCCTGAAAATGAAGATATTCCATACATATTCGAAAGTACCTCTGAAACTACAGTAAGGATTTTGTTATAGCTAAGGCATGTTTACATAATAAGAAATTCAAACTTAATAAATACTAAAATATGTGCTTAAATTTCAGATTCATACAGAAATACCCGACTTGGGGCATCGAGTAATAGATGTTAATCATTTTACATCACAACTAATACAACTCTCTCAACATGAATCTCTGTTTGACTGCGGATTAGCCTCAATGAAATTAGTTTCTGAACATCGAATTGGATTACAATCGGAATTTACATTTGTCTGCTCTATGTGTAATTATAAAAACAAAATAAAATCATCTTTGGCTGATGTAAACAAAGATGCTGTTGCAGGAATAATGGCAGCAGGTTGTGGTCACGCGCAACTGAAGCAGTTTTCCGCAGCAGTAGGATTACCCATTATGTCTGAACACACTTACAATAAAATGCAGGACGATGTTTGTGACGATTGGGAAGAAACTGCCTGGGAGGAAATGAAAATAGCCGGAGAAAAAGAGAAAGAAGCAGCTGTTATTGAAGGCAGGGTTACAAAAGATGGCATTCCCATGATTGATGTCATTGTAGATGGGTGTTGGAGCAAACGCTCATACAGAACAAACTATGCTGCATTATCGGGTGCTGCAGCCATAATTGGCAGACGTTTTGGCCAAGTTTTGTACATGTGTGTCAAAAATAAGTATTGTTGTATTTGTGCCCGAGCTCAAAACAAAAAAGAAAGTCCCAAAGAACATGTCTGTTATAAAAACTTTGAAGGGGCTTCTACTGCTATGGAATCCCAAATAATAACTGAGGGGTTTAAACAATCCATTGAAATGCACGGTATAATATACGCGCGACTTATTGCTGATGGCGACAGTAGCATCTATGCCAAAATAATAAATGCTCGGCCATACCCAGGCTTAACAGTGTCAAAAATTTTCTGTCGGAATCATTTACTGAGGAACTATTGCAATAAGTTACAGCAACTTACTTCAGACACTCACTTCAACGTTACAGACAGGAAATATTTGACACAAGAGAAAATAATGCGCTCCAGGAAATATATTTGCGACGCTATAAAACTTCACAAGGAGAGCCAAAATACAGATGGTTTATATAAAGATATAAACGCATCTATTGGCCATGCGTTTAACTCTCATGAAACTTGCAACCAGTTATTATGCAAAAAACATATGCAAGTAGACGCTCCTAATCCGTTTTTTGGGAGTTTGCTTTGGCAAAAAATAAAAACTCATGTCGCACGATTGGCTGAAAAAGCCCATAGTTTAATTGAAGATGTCGACAGTAATGTAGTGGAAAGATTTAACGGAGTCATTGCCAAACTTGTTGGTGGAAAAAGGGTAAATTATTCTCAAAGAAGAGCTTACCAAGCAAGATGCTCTGGTGCAGTAATATCTTTTAACACCGGCAACTTGCTGTCGACTGTCCACCGTAATGTTTATGGAAATAGCCCAAAAAAAACTATTACAAAATACGAAAGAGCTGTAAATGAAAAAAAGAATAGAACAAAACAAAACTGCAAGAGGAAAAAAAATCGTACTTTGGTGCCGCGTACATTAAATCTAGATTATGGAGAAATTGTGGATAAGCCAGACTTGGATGACGACACATTAAAAAAGGCCAAAGACACCTTCATCCAGAATTTGACGAAAACCGAAGAACAGCGAAAAGACGTAGAAAAACGAACTATACTACAAAGTGAATCTGGAGAATGGTTGGAATTAAGGCGAAGCATGTTAACTGCATCAAACTTCGGTAAAATTGTAAAAAGAAAAGAGTCGAATACATGCCGAAACGTAGTAAAAAATTTACTTTACAAGCCAAATATTGACAACGTGTCATCAATAACTCACGGAAAAAAGCACGAAAAAATTGCAATCGAACAATTATCGGTTATGGTAGACACAAAAATTAGAAAATGCGGTCTATTTATAGATGAGCAATATCCATTTTTGGGGGCAACGCCTGATGGGATTACCGATGACAACAAAATAGTCGAAATAAAATGTCCCATAGCACCATTTAAAATGGGTATAGACGAGGCGATTGAACAGAACAAGATGCATTTTTATAAAAAAAATAAAGACGGCGAAATAGTAGTCAACAAAAAATCAGACTGGTATTTTCAAGTCCAAGGCCAGTTACATATTTGCAGAAAACAGGAGGCCTTACTTGGAATATGGTATGGAGACAAAAAAATGAAAATAGAAATCATAGAAAGAGACGATAAATTTTGGTCAGATATAATGGAGCCAAAACTGCTTAAATTTTACTATGATTGTCTTCTTCCCGAGTTGGTTGACCCTAGACACATAAGGAACAGGCCAATTCGTGACCCAGAATACGTGATTTCAAAAGGGAAAGAAAATGATTCAGCTACCATTTCAATAGAAAAAAATACTGGTGACGTTGACGATTGTTCGGTCGGGGATACCATAGATTATGTGATGCCATTTTCAGAATATTGATATATTTTTCACAAAAAGCGTTAGCTTTAACATTAAGATACCTACACTTTTCAACACTATAGTAGTTGATAAAAATGATAAACACTTTACTAATTTGGCAGCTTCGCAGATAGCGTTCTAGCTTAATCAGACAAAGCAGAGCCGGAATTTCAGAGAGATGCAGGTTCATATCCTACGAGCTCGTCAATTTTTGAAATGTTTGTCACAAAAAGAAAGTTTCTATAAACCAAGTGTGTGAAGCACGATAAAAATAAGTTCATTGATTATGATACCTGTACATAATCAACATTAATTTGTATACAGGGTTATTTCTAATCAATTAGCATCCTTTTAGAGGTTTATTCTGTACATGTACATCAAAACTAACAACTTTTGTTCTGCAACATTTCTCAAAACTAACAACTTTTGTTCTGCAACATTTCTCAAAATTAAAAAAAAAAAGCTGTTCCATACATTTTGTTGCGGGTCACGGGTAGACTCACTATTCTACGGAGTGTCTACCCTTGACCACGGTTGATGCAACTCGGACGAAGCGTCGGGATGATGAGTTATTTATTTATCTCGTAATTTCAGTGCGCGATAAGTCCCGTAGTATATAATAATAATGTGTTCAAATCGCGAAAGTTTAAAAACAGCAGTTGAAATAACCCTGTATTGTATGAAAAAAAAAACATTAAAAAGATCAAAATAAATTTTGCCTTTTTTTTAAATTGTTGATTAAGGACAAGGCGACTCCATGATTATCTATGCTCTAGGCAAATTGAGTTGACGCGTGCCGCCGCCGCGCCGTTAGCAGCGCCACGTACGCTAGCCCAGCGTTGCCGCCCGCCGCTCTGGCGTGATCCTGTCAAGTGAGACCGCGTAAAATTTTGTCCGAGTGAAGGGGCGCGGTACTCGATTTTGAAACTATAGTTTATCAATGCGTCACCTTAATCACCGATGCGTCTGCGCCCAGTTTGCAGCGGGTTAATGGTAAGTTTTCACCAGTACGTAGGTACTGCATTTCGTTTTTTTTTAACCTATACCAGTACGTAGTATTATTATAATTATATTCTTTGTCTATACTGTCCCTCTGCTAGGCAAAAATCTTCCCCATTTCATTCGATCGCCATGTAGTCATATAGTCATTTATTCATAACACCGTTTGTTTACAAGTCAAGATCCCCCGAAATCTCCAACCAAAACCAACCCCTCTCAAACGAGCCAAGATCGTCGCGTCATCGTTTCTTAGAAAATCATTTCGATATTACAAGTAGAAAAAGAAAATTGTATATATATTTAGGTACCTATTTTGTAATGTTCGATTTTAGAATGCTGCTGCTAAGTTTTGTTGAAAAAAAATGATTGAATAAAATGATTATCAGTCCAAAATGGCTGCCTGTAAAGTTGGTTTACGGACAATAATTTTACGTGATAACGTCATAAGAAAACATTGTTGAATAAGCAACTGAAACAAGCCGGACGCTTAGACTGATCGTCTCTCTCTATCACTTGTTTCACGCTCTTGTTTGCACGCTTAGCTCAGGCGGATCGTGACACATTTTCGTGCGTGCAGCCGGCGTTCAACGATTTATAAGATATTATCACGTTCAAAGAACAAAACAAAAGATACACACTAGGATTTATCCAAAAAAATGTTCTCTTTGTTATAATAAACATTTCAAAAATTTCTAACGCTGTAAAAGTGGTCATTAAATGTAAAACATGGTATATTATTCAGAGAAAAATCGACCCAAGATGATATATACATCATTTGAAAGCTTGTTATATGGGCTTCCTAAAAATATTTAAATCAGATTTTTTCACCCCTCCAATTTTTTTTAAATGCGAAAAATAAATTGTATGAAAAATAACAACACAGCTTATTATGTTTTCTAGTTTCGCAGTAATAAAGTGCTATAGTTATTTTACTTGCATTCGTAGCTGATTCTTCCACATTCATGTCTTAATTTGCTTAAATTAAAAATTATAACCTACCAGTGTGACCAGTTAGTAGGTACAATGTGACAAAAAATCACTTAAAAAGTGTGTCTAATTGGTAAAAAATGCTTTTATTTAACTATTTGGAGGTTACTTAATCAGGGCTGCTAGAGCTAAACTACCTATTGAGCCAAATATGTTTATTTTTTCTATTAAATTCAAAATTAATTTAAAAAAAATCGGAGGGCTCTTTTTTGTTTTTAACTGTTGTAATAGACTCAGAAAAATATGAACTTTCTCGAAATGTAACGAGTGTTGTGGTTAGAATTTTTGATTATTATTATACCAGCCTCCATACATTTTGTGGACATGTACTTTGGCGGGATCGCAATTGAGCAATATCCCAAAGAGAATAATGCAGGTTCAAATCCTGCGATCGCGGCAAATTTTTAAAATGTTTGTAACAAAAATAATTTTTCTTTGAGACTGGAATAATGTTTAATTTCACTCCCACAGGAGAACTTATCATCAACATAGTCGACGTCAACCGATTTGCTCCTGTATTCTCCGAACCATCTTACTACGAGCACTTAACAGAAGAACTACCAATCGGTTCCGTAGCCTTCACCTACACCGTTACTGATAAGGAGACGCCCATTTCGGCCATCGTTATCGACCCTCCGAGTCCTTACTTCGAAATCGATAATATTACTGGTAAGTTTTTTTTGTACCTATAATAGGAATAGTATTGGACGCGAAATAGTGCCTTGAAGTAGTAAGTACTCTTTGCGTATATTGTGAACCGCTTTGCCCCCATGTTCTCTGCGCTATCTTACTTTAAGCCGAATCAAACATCTCAGCGGATGTAATATTAGCTACAAGCTGTAGACTACCCGATCCCAGTGCAGCTGTTAAGCTAGCTTCAGTCTGGATTGGATTATCCGCAGCTTGTAGCTAACATCACAGTTACAGCCGCCAAGATGTTTCATTTTGCGTATACGAGCACTTAACATAAGAGCTACCGACCGGTTCCGTAGCCTTCATTTACACCTTCAGTTACTGACAAGGATACGCCCATTTCGGCCATCGTCATCGACACACCGCGCCCTTGTTTCGAAGTCAATAATGTTAGCAGGTAAGATTTATAATATGACAGGAATAGTATTGGACCCGCAATAGGGCCTTGAGGTAATACAATTGTATGTCAATGAAAGTGAATGAATCGTTAGATTAACCGTTAGATAAATTTAAATTCCAAAAGCCCAATTGTTTGAGATCAATAAATAATAAACTTAATTATACTGTTTGTTTTACCAGGTGTTGTGAAAACGATCCAACGAATCGACTACGAAAAGATAAAGTTCATCAACTTCACCCTCGTGGCCTACGACTCGGGAGTTCCCCAATTGTCCACCAACGCTGGAGTCACGGTGGAAATTGTCAACGCCAATGATGAGGAACCGGAGTTTGCTGCGGAGGCCTATGATGCTGCGGTGGATGAAAATGCCGAGGGGGGCACGAGGGTGGTCACTGTCACTGCGGTGGATAAAGACGAAGGTAAGTTTCCCTAACTGTCCACCAACACTGGAGTCATGGTGGAGATAATCAATGCCAATGAGTCCACATTCCTCATACGAACTGCCAGAATGTGGAACGCTTTGCCTGAGTCTGTCTTTCCGTTAAAGTACAATGTAGGTGTCTTCAAATCTCGAGTAAATAGGTATCTTCTAGGTAAGCGTGCTACATCCTAGACCGCATATCTGCTTTACATCAGGCAGTGTGTAGTCAAACGCAAACCTATTTGAAATAAAAAAAAAAAAAAATGATGAGGAAGTAGAGTTTGTTGTGGTGTTATGGTACACTGCAATATTATTTTTTCTGTCTAACCCATTCTAGCTAGCTATTCATTATGCTAGAAACTTTTGAAAATTTGCCCAAATTTTTCTGGCAGGTTCTTGGGCAAATCAAATCTGAATTCTAAATGATAATATGCTATTGTATATTATGTTGCTAACGGAAATTGTGTATCACCTGCATTTTTATAACTTTCACGGTTTTTGCTATAGGTGAATTTGGCGAAGTCCGCTACAGCCTGTCGGGTGATCTAGCGTCTCTATTCGAGATCGATCCCTTGACGGGAATAATCACAGTGGCACCAAACGCAGTCATCGACAGAGAAGCGACCAGCGACATCTACTTGAGAGCTATTGCCAGTGACAATGCGCCAGCCCATTTAAGGAGATCTACTAGCGTGCCTGTAAGTTACATATCTACCTTTTTATATTTGTAAGCAACTCGTGCTCAGAACCCTGAAACACAGGCCTTATCGCCTAGTTCAGGGATCACTATACTTAAAAAGTTTGTAAAAGTTTGTCGGAAATAAATATTATTTATTATTATGTACTATATAATTCGTCGGTTTTATGTAATATTTTTCTGTACTTTTCTCGAGTGGAAGCCGCGTACCGGCAACCGAAGCTTAGGACGCTCACTCACTAGAATTGCAAGATTGCGTTAGATGCAAGCCATTTCGTCAGGTCTTATTGCAAATCTACAGAGTTGGCCTATGTTTCTCTATTCGAGATCGATCTCTTGATAGGAATAATCACAGTGGCGCCAAACGTAGTAATCGATCGACAAGCTACCAGCGACATCTACTTCAGAGCGATAGCTAGCGACAATGCGCCCGCACATTTTAAGACAAATTTATGTTTGTGAGATAGGCTCAATAGTTCTTCATTTTATTTGAAAGTACAGGCTATTTCCAAGAATCCTGGGTTAGGGGTTGACTCATTAGTTATTGTATAGGCCGAATCATACAAATCGGCGGATGTGAAGTTACCTACAAGCTGCGAAATCCAATCTTCGCGCAGCTTTTAAGTGAGCTTTAGTCTGCAGATGCACTCATCTGCTACATTAACTATGTCAGTCAATATTTATAACAAATTGCTACCGAAATTGAAAAATGAGAATGACATAGCATTTAAAAAAAATTGAAACAAATCCTAATCTGTAAAGCATATACAATAGACGAATTTTTGACTGATAAGTTATAATTATTATTGTGTAAAATTATTCTAATATTATCTTTGACATTTTATATTTAATATATTGACATTTGCATTATTTTATTGATTTTTTTACTATGGACCTGCAAATTCTAATTTTATTATTTATTGTTGTTTTCGTTTATGGTAATGTATGTGATGTTATTTATTAATTTTAATTAATCCGAAATTGTTGAGTTTTTGAGTCGAAAGTGAGTAGTAGTAGATTTTACATAATTTATAGTCATGTTAAATTTAATGTTTTGTAACCAAATTATTATTGACATACGAGTAAGTGACCACTCTCATTCGAATATGCAGCGCCCGACAGGGTCCATACTGAACTTTATACCTTATGAAAGCATGAATAAATGAAATAGTCAGGATTGGGTTTCGCGCAGCCTTTAGCTGACATCACAGCCACCGATAAATTTTATTCAGCTTGAACTAATTTATGTATTTCTTTTATCTCTTATAGCTAAATCTTACATCTAGAAAACGACGAAAAATGCAATAAATATGATATCTTTTTCAGGTCCACATAAAAGTCCGCGACGTAAACGACCACGCGCCCGTGTTCAGCCAGACCACGTACAAGAGCACGATATCTGAGAATCTTCAATTGAACCCTCCCGCCGCTATCTTGCAAGTGAGGGCGGAGGATAAAGATGAGGGGCTTAATGGGAAGGTTCAGTACAAGATTGTGGAGCAGAGTGAATCTGGTAAGCTCAATTTAAGTAAAGTTTAATTTTCAGGCATCTTAATTTGTAACGTAACAGGAAGCAAAGAAAAAAGTAAGTATGCTAGAAAATTCACTCGCAGGTTACAAAAGTTATGACCGTTGCGATAATTTAAATACGAGTATAAGCCTTTTCTCACTCTATCGTTTTGTCTTAAAAAACTCATAATAAAACCCTAAATTGAAAGAATCTATCAGTCAATAGTTCCAAATATATATAGCGGAAAACCTGTACGTTACGATCAATAAAAAAAATTGTGGAAAGATTACAGAATTTACAAATTATGTTATAGTTTTTAATTTAAGAATCCTCTCTGCAGTTTGCTAAATGAGTGCTAAAACCAATATTATTTTGTTTTCTCCAGGAGTATTCACGGTAGATCCCACCAACGGCATCATCTACCCAGCCAAGCCAGTGACAGGCAACACGTCCTACCACCTCACAGTCACCGCTACAGATGAAGATGGCACCGGTCCCAACAGCGATCTGGCCAAAGTCGACATATCCGTCTTGAGTGTCAACAAACATAGTCCGGTGTTTGTGGAGCCACCCACTGAGCAGAGGCAGTTGGAGATTCCTGAAGTAAGTACTCCTAATAGTGTTGTTTATTCGATGATAGGTTAGGTGTCGGTCTTAGCAATAACTTGGCTAAAGTCGATATTTCCGTGCTCAGTGTCAACAAACATAGCCCGGTGTTTATAGAGCCAGCCTCTGAGCAGAGGCAGTTGGAGATTCTTAGAGTAAGTACCCATTATTACTGCCTTAAAATCATATAGGTAAGGTGTCGGTCTTAACAATGACTTGGCTAAAGTCGACATATCCGTGCTCAGTGTCAACAAACATAGCCCGGTGTTTGTGGAGCCACTCATTGAGCAGAGACAATTGGAGATTACTGAGGTAAGTCTAAGTCAATTTCTAATTTTAATTTCGATTATGAATCCTATGTGTCTGATAATAAAATATTTTTGATATGAATTAATAGGTACCTATATATAAATTATTGCCTTTTTATCCTCAAGGAACTGATAGTTATGGGGGCAACAGAACTTTTACTCGGTGCCGCTTTTCACAGTAATTTGACTAAAGTAACGATGAGACAATAAAACAGCCTTTTGCTTATGGGTCCAAGAATTCTTCTATTTGGTAGCCATTGTTGCTTACCGTAGCCGTGGTGGTCTAGAGGTAATGATACCCGCCTTACAATCGTGAGGTCGTGGGTTCAAATTCCCGGTCCCGTACCAATGAGTTCTTTGGAATTTATGTACGGAATTTCATACCACAGGCTTTTCGGTGAAGGAAAACATCGTAAGGCAACCTGCATACGTCCGTAGAAGAAATTCGATGGCGTATGTGAATCCACCAACCCGCACTGGGCCAGTGTGGTGGATATGACCCAAACACCCTTCGTGGGTAGGCCTACGTCCTGCAGTGGACTGCAGTATTAAAAAGGCTGATACAGTACAGTATAGTACAGTTGCTTACCGAGTAAGCTTACCGAGTAGTGTTATTTTCATTAAAATCGGTTTTCAACTTGTATAGGTACTAATCATAAAGTTATTAGTTTAGTTTTTGTCTAAAAATAATTAACTAATATTGCATCATTTTTCTTGTTATTATTTCCCATTCATTAACCTAGGACAGCTCAGATATACATTATCTGACTGATTTTTATTCGTGAGCTATATTTTCTTGCGTTATTGACATCTGGAAAAATATATATATATATATATAAAAAAAAAAAAAAAAAAAAAAAATATAATATTGTTTTTTATTTTTCTAGAACGCAGCTCAAGCCGACTACCTGATCGCTACAATCAAAGCCACAGATGAAGACACGGGGGAAAATGGCCGAGTGTCTTATTACCTAAAAGTGGACAACCAGAATGTGGGCGAAACTCCAGAGTTCAGCCTCGACAGGGACTCAGGAGAGCTCAGGACTAAGACCTTCTTGGATCGGGAGCATAAGTCGGAATACCAAGTAAGTGTCTTACGAGTAAAGTTACAACTTGTAGTGTTAAGAATCTTTCAGAGCGCCTGCCTGGGGCAGTGCCACGCCTGTGCATCTTTCTATCAACAGACACTAAAGTGCAAGCATTGTGCTCTGAATTGAAGGGCAATAGCTAAATTTTATAGCAACTGAGATTTAAGACTTTAAATCGTCCTAACGCATCCCAGTCATATTGAATTGCCACGCAGGAATTTGAATGGATATAGTTTGAAATTCCGGATGGTGCTAACCGTTCACGGGTACGATTGACATTAGGCAAGAATATATTTCTCATTTGCTTAATCAATTGTTCAAACAAAGAAGGTAGTAAAAACGTTCAGACTCAGATTATTAGATCGTTTCAGAAGTTCAATTTTTATCGGCTGCTGACTGTTTTAAACGGTTTATCATAATAACATTTCAGCTAGTAATAGCAGCGGTGGACAACGGCACCCCGGCGCAGTTTGAAAGCTTACGTCTTCTGACGGTGGTGCTGTCTGATGATGACGACAACGCACCGCGGTTCCAGCAGCCAGCGTACCACTTCAGCTTGAGGGAGAATCTGCTTCCTGGAGTTATTGTTGGTAAGTAACTTCAACAACCTTCCTTCAATCCTTAGGTCCAAAGACCTCCGAAAGACGTTTAATCCAATACGCCGATGGTAAGAAGACGCCTCAGAGTAATTCTGCTATGATATTTAAATGGCTAGCATAGCGTAAGATGCGTCTAATGTGCTGAATGCAGGACCCTTCAGAGAAGTTCTCTATCATCATAATTATGATTTTAGCCAAAATTGAAAATCTAGGGACCCTGAAAACATTCAGAAGAGTTGGTTCGAAAACCTGGGTCTTCTGACAATGATGGTGTCTGCTCCGAAAACCGTAGTTAACAATAAATATTTTTGATTGCTTTTCCAATATTATGGTGTATGAAGTAATCTGAATAATTTATTTGATTTTTAATAAGAGCAAGCAAACTTGCCACTGAATCTGGTGATTCTTTTTTACCTTTGAATTTTTTTTCAGGTTCTGTAAAAGCGACTGACAAAGATTCTGGCGACAATGGGAAAGTCTACTACCACGTACTAGAGGGGAATCAGGAAGGAGCGTTCACACTGGACCGAACTGTGGGCGTCATCAGGGCTAATATCAGTTTTGACAGGTAAATTGAAGAAGAGATATTTTTGTTATTTACAATTCTAGATAATCAGTTTTTTATCTTCATTTTCTATGGTTGTTTATATTGACTTGTCATGTCACACAAATTAGCTATTTTAATCTACTGTGTCCAATAAGATAGTTCCCATAGTTCTTTGTTATGTACTACTTCTCATGACATTGGTTTATCGGTTAAGAAAAAAACTAAATTTAACATAAATATTGGATTGGATTAGTTTGGTGGATATGGCTCAATAAGGTATTACAGTCATTTTTGAAAAGTATCTCAGTTATATTCTGTTGGTCTAATAAAACCACTAAAAAATACAAAAAAAATATTCTTATTAAGTGCTTTAAAAATGCATTTTAATTTTAGTGTTTTAAGTTTTCGCGCGTAATTTACGAAAACGATAGATGTCATTATTTTACTCTGTGGTCATGAATGACGTCACTAGGCTATGTAAACAATGCGTGTAAATATTTTTCACTATGGTGTCTTTGTTTGTAAGTTTGAGGTTTAAGTTGAAAAACCCTATTGCTCTTTGAGAGCAATTGAGCCATATCCATTTTTCCAGCCATATAAATTTATTTTCACTTATATACTTGCTAGACATACTAGCAAGTATTTAAGTCTAAATAAATTGGCCTAATTAATGAAATGAAAAATTATAGTTTTTTACATGTCACAGGACTCCATAATAAGTCTTTTATTATCACTTTCATTCAAGCTTCAACTTCATGCGTGTAGCCATTATTACATTTTTGGTGATATTGATATAATATTTCAGAGAGAAGCAATCAGACTACACGTTCACCGTATATGCAAGCAACAACCCTATCTTAGAAAATGCAGCCGATATCCTCAACTCTGTGGATAACAACACTGAAGGAGTCGAGGGCAGTGTTACCAACGTCAGGATCAAGATACTTGATGAAAACGACAATGAACCCAAGTTTGAAGAGAAGATTTATTATGCTGGTAAGAAAAGTACCTACAGATAATACCCACCAAAAAAATATTCAAAATATATCTAACTCAGAGAACCTCTGCTCTCCTATATTATTTCCTTATTTTTATTCTAGTCCATGAGAAATATTAAATCTTTCTTACAGAAGTGGACAAATATGAACAGGGCATGAGCTTAAAGATTTAGGAAGCATAAGTATGGAAATAGACAGAGATTTAGCACGTTGCATTTTTAAATCTTCTTCGTTGTGTCGTTCCTTAAAAATAATCCTTATCATCCATATGATTTTCTCCCAGAACTTAGTCACGCTCGTTCCGCTGAGGGTGACCTCAATTTTTAGGTGACATTTCACTATTGTATGCCACTTCCGACCAATTTTGTTTGAAAACCATAGGGGTCTTGATCAATCCAGTGCACATAAGTACTACGGCTGATTTGAATATTTGCTCTGCGAACATAAGTAGATTGTCTCTAAACATTAACACAGTCGATTTCTGAATTCGAACAGATTTCTAAATGCTTCGAATTTGGTCTTATTGATAAATCCAAAATGTCTTATGTCCAGTCGTAGCCTCCTATAGTTCAAAGCATGATAGATAATTACTATGTGAGCATCGATTGTCCCAAGGTCGTAGGTTTACAACCGCAGTCAAATAAGATTTCTAACATAACATTATCTTGCAGGCATCAAGCACACAGCGCGGATCAACGAGCCCATAATATCGGTAGTGGCGCAAGACCCCGATCTGGAGGAAAATGGAACTATCGCGTACATGGTCGCGGCTTCCAACCTCTACAAGTTCGGGGCTTCCCAGTCCAGTGGCAGCGTCGTGCCTTCGCCTTTTAACATTACACAGGACGGTACGTTGATGAATGTCGGACTTCTAGGACGTCTGATCTGAGCAAGTGCCTTTATTAACTTCGACGAAACAAGTAGATAAAACTATTTCCATTACTAATACATAAAACACATTCACAAGACTCGCAGATAGATTGTCAAATTGATCACTAGATGTATATAATTATAGCCACTGGCAACTGCCCAGTTGTACCGAAAAGAATATTTGTGCTGTTTAGCATCCCTTACTAAATCTTACAATTTCATCATGGTAATTATCTAACTTTTTCAGGTATCCTGATGACGGCTCACTACATGTCGGAATACAATCAGGACAGGTTTGTTCTGGACATCATCGCGCAAGAGACCGCGCCGCCACACAGGCAGGCCAAGGCTCAAGTTTACGTGAGTAGATACCTTGTTATCACACCACCACCACCACAACACTACCACGCCACCACAAACTTCAAATCGTACCGGCCAGCTAAGACGTCCACGCCCACGAGGTGTACAGATGATCTCATCACGACTGCAGGATCGCGCTGGATGCAAGCTGCTTCCAACCGGTCTTATTGAAGATCTATTATAAGGGAGGCCTATATTCAGCAGTGGGCGTTCTCCGGCTGATGCATGGATACCAACCCAATATTTGAGCCAGTTTTTCAATCGCCAACCAGTGTGTAAACATTATTATTGTATAGATTAAATACAAGATTATTTTTTGCAGAAATTAGCACGAATATTGCGCAGGGATCGATGTAGCATTTTTCACATTATTGTTTATTTATCAAAAATGGCTCAGCCGATTTCGATAAAATTTAAATGGGACCAATTTCGAAGCATACTCTTTCCAATAACAAAAAATTGAAATCGGACTACTATGAAAAAAGGTATGCGTTAAAAAAATATACGCGTCGAATTGTATACCTCCTCCGGTGGTTTGTCGGTCAAAAAGTATTGGAGATGGTACTTGTGCGCAATCGCGCGTATTACCCCCCCACTGAACAGACTGTAACTGTCTTTGGCCTTAACAATGACGTCGTAATGTTGTTTTCCAGATCTGGATAATAGACCGTTCATCCCTGATCCGTATGGTGGTATCCCGCACTTGTGCGACTCCGGTGGGCGGCGTGCAGCGCAGGCTGGCGAGCGCTGCGGGACGCGCGCTGCTGGTGCCGGGACGCAGGCTGCCGCTCGTACATGCCGACACCAAGTACGACCACTGGTGAGTGGAGTTGATACTCGAGTCTCACTTAGATGTTTGTATTTTTTTTATTCCAAATAGTTTTGCGTTTGACTACACACTGCCTGATTATAAACAGATATGCGGTCTAGGATGTAGCGCGCTTACCTAGAAGATACCTATTTACTCGAGATTTAAAGACACCTACATTGTACTTTAACGGAAAGACAGACTCAGGCAAAGCGTTCCACATTCTGGCAGATTGTATGAGGAATGTGGACTCAAAACGCTTTGTTCTAATGCGTGAGATGTCCACCATATAAGGGTGGCGCTTTGGTCGCGTCTGCCGAGCCGTACGATAGAAGAAAGGGGCAGGCGGGACCAGATTGTGCAGCTCCTGGGCGCACTCACCGAAGTGTATCCGATAGTAGGCTGACAGACACCCCACTCTACGTCGATGCTCGAGATTTTGCAGCTTCGACTCAGTCAAGGTTTCGTTGCCTATCAGCCTCCTAGGTCGCCTTTCAATGGACTCCAACGCCTCTAACTGGGTTGTATCCTGCGTATGCGCGGGTCCGGCGAGTGAAATGGCGGCGGACTTCTGCCGCTCAGTCTCCACGTGTTCGGAGAGGTATAACGCAGCTGGTTTGTGTTCGAGTGTCAGGTCGAAACCTACCTGGTTGCAACCAACCTGAAAGTCAAAGTAGCTATGCGCTCCGAATGAACTCTCGCGCCAATTTTAGCCGATTCAGCCAACTCCATTCCTATGGGTCAAATCACACAATGAAATTATTTTTATCGTGCTTCACACACTAGGTGTATAGAAACTTTTTTTTTTGTGATAAACATTTCAAAAATTGACGCGTTCGCAGGATTTGAACCTGCATCCTCTGGGACTCCGGCCCAGATGCTCTGTCCAATTAAGCTAAAACGCTCTCTGCGAAGGCGCCGAATTAGTGAGTGTTTATCATTTTTGCCAACTACTATATTGTTGGAAGCGCCATTTGTGAGAACTGCTTTAAACCAGTCAGTCACTTAATGTGAAATTATTAGAACTTCTTATTAACGAGTAAATGACGCATTGCTTAATCAATGAAATTATTTTTATCGTGCTTCACACACTAGGTGTATAGAAACTTTCTTTTTGTAATAAACATTTCAAAAAAAGTAGTAGTAGTAAAAAAGTAGTACTAATAGTAAAGTAGTAGTTGGCAAAAATGATAAACACTCACTAATTTGGCGCCTTCGCACAGAGCGTTTTAGCTTAATTGGACAAAGCATCTGGGCCGGAGTCCCAGAGGATGCAGGTTCAAATCCTGCGAACGCGTCAATTTTTGAAATGTTTATCACAAAAAGAAAGTTTCAAATCATACAACTTAGCGATTGTGATGTTAGCTGTAAACAACTCAATCGTCGATCTAATCTAGATTTTTTTTTCGTTACTTTCATTTCACTGCATAATTATTGTGTCCAGGTGCGAGATCCACATGCACGCTGTAGACCCTACAACCTACCAAGTGTTGCCAGTAGAGCGAGTGCTGGAGAGCATCGACGCCAAATACGACGAGCTGAAGGACGTCTACCAGCAGTACGGTGTGGAAACCCTCATCGCTGCCAGCGCTGCTTCTAAAGGTAAGTCTATCCTTGGAGCTAACCAAACTGAGCAAAAGCCATGGTCCATACCACGTCGTGTTGTTGTTATTGTTTTAGCTTGCTGGGTCCCCACTGCTTAACAAAGAACTTCCTCTGGTTTTGTCATCTCCGTTATTTATACGAGTTGACTTGACATCAAGTTGATCATTAATGATAATTATATAAATCCAGAAGATAGATATCGGTCCCGTACCAATGAGTTCTTTGGAATTTATGTACGGAATTTCACACCACTGGCTCTTCGGTGAAGGAAAACATCGTGAGGCAACCTGCATATGTCCGTAGAAGAAATCCGATGGCGTATGTGAATCCACCAACCCGCACTGGGCCAGCGTGGTGGATATGGCGCAATCACCCTTCGTGGGTAGGCCTACGTCCTGCAGTGGACTATTAAAAAGGCTGATACAGTACAGTACAGTACAGATATCATTCATCCACCAGATAGTTCATAACTTAACTTATGTAAACTAACTTTGTTATTAACTTAGTAAACTACACCACTATTAAGTTCGTATAGGCCGGGCGGCTAGCCCTGGTGTCAAAGTTTCTAAGCCGCCTAAAGGCCTCTGACATGGCTAAACGGTTAACACAACCTACAGCAACAAATACGTGTATTATTGGTTTTAGGTGAGAAGTGGGACATTAATTCTGCCAGTTGGCAGCATGCTGACAGTATTAATTCGAAAATGGATATTTTTAAGATTCCGTACCTCAAAAGGAAAAAACAGAACTCTTATAGGATCACTTTGTTGTCCGTCTGTCCGTCCGTCTGTCTGTCTGTCCGTCTGTCCATCTGTGTGTATGTCAAGACTCTTTATCTCGGGGACGCGTAAAGATATCGAGTTGAAATTTAAACTGTATACGTATATCGACGAATTCTTGCAGTTGTGTAAAAGAAAAACTTCTCAGTTATCGTTTAAAAAAGTTAGAGCCGTTTATGTCGTAAAAACGCATATTTCGCACTCACAAAAATCAAAACCTACAGGGTACTTCCCGTTAACATTATGAAATTTGGCGAGAAGCATCGTCTCAGAGTACACATATAGGAATAAATCTGAAAACTGTACATTTTTATTTAAATCACAAAAAAATAGGGCCTCAAAATTCACAATATATAGGTTAAAAATTCAAAGTGAGTAAAACGCATCATGTAAGGTATCATATAAAAGAACTTCATCTTCACATGCTAAAAAAGGTTTTTAATTATTTTAACATTTTCAGTAATTTTCGATGTATGACGAGAAAAGTGAAAAAAAAAAATTTTTTTGTCGATGGTTATAGTATAGAGATTTTAACAACTTACTTCTTATTTTTGTGAAATTTTCTGGATTTGTTCGGAACCCTCGGCCTGACTCGCACTTGTCCGGTTTTTTAAGCTTATTTTACTATTCACATTTTCCCCAGTTCCAGACAGCTTCGACCCCGCGCTAGCAGCGTTGATAGCCCTGCTGATAGTGCTCTTCACCGGCATCGTCACTTTCATAGTCGTGTGCGCGTGCCTCAAGCATTGGTGAGTGAACAATGTTATTTTATGTTACCATAAAAATAGTGTTGGTATCCATCACATATTTTTCTAATCAAACGTAGAGGCATTCATGTAATGAGAGTGTAGATTTTGTATGTTAGGTTTTGATGCAACAAAAAAATGTACCTACCCATTTGATTTGATTGATAAATATCTATTTTCCATGGTTGAACAACGCTCACAGAGTATAACATTTTATGTTCCATCCATCCATCCATCAGCCATAGAACGTCCACTGCTGAACATAGGCTACCTCTATATATCTCCAATAAGACCGGTTGGTAGCGCCTTGCATCCAGCAGCGTCCACCCTGTGGGTGGACGTCCTACGCTTCGCTTGCCGGTGCGTGGCCTGCATATCGTGGTCATTTTGTGTTAGATCAAAAGAAATAACGTTTCACACATGTAGCCATTCAGGATTGTCGTGGTTACCATTGAACACACACATAAATAGTTTTGACTGTAATTTATTTTCTTAATCAATTAATAATTGTAGAGAAACTAACCTTTTTGTTAGCTTCTCTACATTCAAACTCTTTTAACGATAACACTGCCAACAAACAATTCTAATTATGAAAATGTAATAAAATAATACTTTTGACAGGATCAGCGATCCTTGTTTTAAAATTGAGTCAGTCTTGAGAGGGAAGTCATCAAGGAGACACGAAAGATGGTGCATGTCTTGTGGTATTTTTATGAAAGTATATGTGGTGTTAGTTCATGTTAACGTGTGATCTTTGAACGTGGTGACGGGTCCTGCAGAGAAGACAGCATGAGCGTCTGGTAATTTTTCTTCGCGAGGCTTCGGTCTCTTTGACCTTGTTACAGGAGGACCTCATCTTTTGGGGCCACTGACCTTGCCACTTACCTTGGAGTACCGAGCTAGCGCTACAGGCGCCTCCACCTCAAGCGCCAGAACAACTCCACGGGCGTCTTCACGCTAGTGCCCAGCTAGCGCACAAGCGCCTCCACCTCAAGCGCCACAACACCACGGGCGTATACACGCTAACGCACAGCTGGCGCTACAGGCGCTTCATCTCCAGCGCCCTGCTGGCGCTACGTCTATCGGCGGGTCCAGCTTATCTACGCTCCAACCTCGGCCGGCCTCCAGTGTGTTTTCTTTGCGTGCTACCCCTCCCCTGTTAGGCTAACATCCCACGGACTCTTTTCAAAATTCTCTCTCTATTTGCTTCAAGAAAAACATATAGACTATAAGTGCAGTGTTATTTATATGGTGAAATGATTAAATGTGTAAACAGTATGGTTTTCTATATTAATCTCCTTTCTTCGAACCGTTAGGAATCCTAACCACTAGGCAGGACTCTTGGGGTAGGTTCTCTGAAGTCTCTTTACCTGTGGTGTTGCAACCGGCTCCCCCGTTTACAACGCTACAGTTTAGCCTGATACTCTTAACCTGTGGTGCAGCAACCGGCTCCCCCTCTTGCCGCATTACAGGTTTTTCTCTCTAATTCACTCTTAACCTGTGGTGCTGCAACCGGCTCCCCCGCTTGCCACATTACAGGTTCTCTCTAATCCTCTCTTAACTTGTGGTGCTGCAAGCGGCTACCCCGTTCGTAACATTACAGTTTGGCGCCCAACCTTTTAACTTATCCACCCCTGACTCCTTATATTTTCTTATTTTACTGTTACTTGTTTTCTTTTTTTTCTAAATTCTAAACCGATACTTTCACAAGTATCCACCCATTGCTTACACCTTAGGTATTTTTGGATTCTCTTTTGGTTATCATACTCCAATTATCCATACATTACTCTATACTTGACTTTACAGTACACAGGTTACATAAATACCGCACCCCTACATACAGTCACTTACTACCTGGTTACCTCTGTAACCTACACCCATTCTTCGCTTGGCGGTGTTAAAACCTAACGGTCACCTTCAAGTTGGGGTTTGGGAGACTAAACGGCGAGCTGGAGGAGAGTATCCTCTCAGTGTACGTCACATACAGTTTGTAAGTTACCTAACTTACAGCTGAACACGCATTATACTTTTGTAGTACATAGTAGTACATACTTCGCGTTCCTAGGAAATCAAGTTTCTTCGGCTTTTTCGGCCTTATTACTCTCCAAATTGATACTCCCTTCTCAATGACTTAAACCTTTTTTAATGGTTTACTCCATCTTTTTATTTTTTATTTACAATCGTTTGATACCTACTTGACATTGTCACTTTGATATTTCTCTTTATTATTTTTACTTCGGACTATTTTTTTTTATATTTTGTCTCGGTATTACTATACATTCTAAATTTATGTAAATTGTCACTTATTGGGATTTCTAAATGTATTTTGCCTATACAGTGTTATCGGTTTCCTACTGGTTCGATGGTAAGGTCAACCTGTGTCTTGTATATACCATTTTTGTATTTTGTACTCTCTGTTTTTATAATACAAACTTTGTGTGAATACCCCACAAGGAACTATAACCTATTCGGCTTATTTTTGTAAGACCATGTCTATTGTACATACTAATTTTCTTATTTACTTGTGCACAAGCTCAGTGTGCTTTTATTCTCACATATTTCAAATTGCACACGTTGCAATTGAGATATGAATCTTTGAATAGAAAAGTTGTTTTTCTCTTCATATCTTTGAAACTACTAAAGCCTTAATTATTAACTTGTAATATTGTATATTTTTTTTATCTTTATCGGGTTTTCGAAAAGGTGCGGGTTACGACACCTAAATCTAAAAAAATAAGCCTACGTTACGACCGTACGAACAATTCCTTGTGGAGTATGGTCATCATTGAATGTGAACCATAGCCCCAACTTGTGTTAGTGCGTGCGTGTTTGCAGATCGAGTGAGCGTGTTGTGATTGAGCGTGCGTGTTAGGAAGTGTGGAAGATGTGTGTGATTCTGTCTGAATGGTCAAGGTACTTGTTCTCAACCTGCAAAATTTTCAATGAGTGAAAATTTTTCTGGGGTTTTGGGGGAAATGTAGAGAAACTAACCTTTTTGTTAGCTTCTCTACATTCAAACTCTTTTAACGATAACACTGCCAACAAACAATTCTAATTATGAAAATGTAATAAAATAATACTTTTGACAGGATCAGCGATCCTTGTTTTAAAATTGAGTCAGTCTTGAGAGGGAAGTCATCAAGGAGACACGAAAGATGGTGCATGTCTTGTGGTATTTTTATGAAAGTATATGTGGTGTTAGTTCATGTTAACGTGTGATCTTTGAACGTGGTGACGGGTCCTGCAGAGAAGACAGCATGAGCGTCTGGTAATTTTTCTTCGCGAGGCTTCGGTCTCTTTGACCTTGTTACAGGAGGACCTCATCTTTTGGGGCCACTGACCTTGCCACTTACCTTGGAGTACCGAGCTAGCGCTACAGGCGCCTCCACCTCAAGCGCCAGAACAACTCCACGGGCGTCTTCACGCTAGTGCCCAGCTAGCGCACAAGCGCCTCCACCTCAAGCGCCACAACACCACGGGCGTATACACGCTAACGCACAGCTGGCGCTACAGGCGCTTCATCTCCAGCGCCCTGCTGGCGCTACGTCTATCGGCGGGTCCAGCTTATCTACGCTCCAACCTCGGCCGGCCTCCAGTGTGTTTTCTTTGCGTGCTACCCCTCCCCTGTTAGGCTAACATCCCACGGACTCTTTTCAAAATTCTCTCTCTATTTGCTTCAAGAAAAACATATAGACTATAAGTGCAGTGTTATTTATATGGTGAAATGATTAAATGTGTAAACAGTATGGTTTTCTATATTAATCTCCTTTCTTCGAACCGTTAGGAATCCTAACCACTAGGCAGGACTCTTGGGGTAGGTTCTCTGAAGTCTCTTTACCTGTGGTGCTGCAACCGGCTCCCCCGCTTGCAACATTACCGGTACTTACTCTGATACTCTTTACCTGTGGTGCTGCAACCGGCTCCCCCGCTTGCCGCATTACAGGTTTTTCTCTCTCTAATCCTCTCTTTACCTGTGGTGCTGCAAACGGCTCCCCCGTTTGTAACGCTACAGTTTACTCTGATACTCTTAACCTGTGGTGCTGCAACCGGCTCCCCCGCTTGCCACATTACAGGTTCCTCTCTAATCCTCTCTTAACTTGTGGTGCTGCAAACGGCTCCCCCGTTTGCAACATTACATAATATAATGTAATAATTATTCTTTACAATGTTTTGCTCGATATTAATACACGTTGTCTTCATCTATAATTATTGTGACATTTAGCTCCTATTTTTTATGTTTAATCTTTTGACAATGTATTGATGTATACAATATTGGTGAACTGAAATAAGTAAATAAATAAACAAAGACAATTTACACCCAGGCCCAAAACAGATATTTCAATTCATCTATACCAAATATTTGCCAAGTTAAAAATCGAATCTGAAGTCCTCTGCACTAAACTATTAACTCTTTAGTTAAATTAAATATATATTAAACTCTTTTTCCTAATCAGGGTGATACCTCCGCCATCGATGCAGTCCAGTAAAGGAGACAGCCTGGCCAGAAGACGAATTCTGGAGGAGTTATCTACGACAGAAAACCCTCTGTGGCTGGAGACAAAACTCAGGCCTTATGAGGAGCAGGAGCTCACTATGAACGTGTTTGGGGACCAGCAGGAGCAAGGGAACTCTGAACCAGTGCAGGTATGGTTAAAATCAGTATTTTCCCATAAAATAGATATAAGAATAGTTCTACACATCGCAGTGCGTTTCCATTCGAGAAAGACCCCATCCACCACAAGTTTTATGTGTTATCTGCTTCTGTCTTTTCGACAATCATAATCTGGAAGCTCTGATACTCACGCTACTCACCTCTCTGTCCAACTGTACTGTATCAGCCTTTTTAATAGTCCACGACAGGACGTAGGCCTACCCACGAAGAGTGATTGGGCCATATCCACCACGCTGGCCCAGTGCGGGTTGGTGGATTTACATACGACATAAGATTTCTTCTACGGACATATGCAGGTTTCCTCGCGATGTTCCTTCACCGAATAGCCAGTGGTGTGAAAATTCATACATAAATTCCGGGATACGGGACTGTATTATGTAAATATGGTAGTTGAATTGAATACTTTCTGTTTTAGGCTGACAACACGTACGCGACGATCCAAGGCAGTCGGACCACGGAGCGGTTCGGCGACTACGCGACCCTCGGCGGAGACTCGCCCACGCCGCTGGAGGCAGCTCTCGGCTTTCAGGTAACTAAATTATTTTTTAATACAGGGTTAAAACTGGTGAACTAAACCAAAAGGAGGTGATTCAGCCCGTCATTGTGAACAACTTTTAGGTACTATGTAATGTATAAAATCAGCTGTTTCATACATTTGGTCGATTCTGAGTCGCAAATTTGTATGTAATAGCAGATTTTTTTTTCGAATTCCATGTTGGTTACATGGCACTTCCTTATTATTTGTTCATAATGGTTGTCTTAAGGCTATTGTGAATCGCGAACTTGATCATACAAAAACAAAAAGCTGTTATCTATGAGTACTTCTAAATATTATCCGATTCCAGTGTTCTATTTTTCATATAATCAATACTTCAATCGCTAGGATTAAGCGTCTTTGTTTTAAAATGAATTTGAAGTTATAAGCCTCCGAAAAAAGTACACTGAAACTAAAAACTTTCTGAAAAAAAATGTAAGATGTACGAGAGAGCCACGAGCGCGCAATATTTCTTACTCAAGCGAATTGATACAAAAATTGTGTACACATTTAGTTACCATTTAAGGGGTGGAGAAAACTCTTTTCACCCTTTTTAGAACGTGAAATTTATCAAAATTGTACCTAAAATTCTTTCGATGTTCTACAGAAAACGCGAAAACAGTGGTCAATTCACACTTAATCATTCCTTTTTGACTTAGTACAGTTTGAGTTAGATTCCATTAACATACTGTAATAATCGTATGTAATGTTCTTTATATACATGTATAATTCTTTTGTACGTGTGTTTATCACTGAACTGCTCCTAAAAGGCTGGACCGATTTGAATGACTTTTTTGTACGCCTTTGGGTGGCTCCCTGGATGGCTTAGATTCACAAATCAGCCTGGCAGGTGACTAGTTTATTTTATTGTTGATTAGGAATTTTTGGTAACTTTCTTTCATTATTTTATTATTATTATTATTTTGTTTTTACGTTTACACCGTCCTTGTCGTTTTTACGTTTCCTCGCATCCAAGAGAGGCTGTCTGGAAGAAATCTCTTTTAGCGATAAGACCGCCTTTTGTGCCTTTTCTGTCTTTGTTTCTTTTGTTATGTTTTCTTGTTGGTTTCAATAAAGTGTTGTTGTATTGTATTGTATTGTATTGTGACACAAAGTACACTCGGTCAGCTGGCAGTTAAATTCATGTCGTGAGTAGGAGAAGACTTTGATTCCCGTAGAACGTCTTCTGACTAGCTCGGAAACCAAAAGCTTCATACTTACATACCATTGTATCCTTTTATGCCACTCAAAATCTTTCAAATGATTGATTGATTGCAAAATTAAACAACCGAAATGGTCATGACAATAAACTTTTTTTATCACTTTATATTTTCAGGGCAGCACGTTCAAACCGCCATCTCCAGACACCCCGGAGCCTCCTCCCAGGCCTTCAGGCTTAGGGGTATTATAGTTATAAATTAAGTATTTATAAAGACACTGCCACGTTTATCTTTCCTTACTTCAGAATTACTTTGATGTTGCGTGCTTAGGAAGCCATAAAAGATACTCAAATCATTCTGAAAGTAAAATTGTCCTCCACTTGAGAACGTTTAAAAATTTGTGGCATATCCACCCGCCGCCATTTTGAATGTTTTTTTTTTCTGTTTCCGCGCACGATGTAAGTAGTATAAATGTATAAATAGGGGACACTTATACACACAATACATAATATTTCGTACTATGCGATCCTAAAGTGTCACATTCTCGAGATATTTGGATTAAATATTGCTGATCGAGAACTCTCGAGAACGTGACACTTTAGAGTATTATAGTACCTACCTACTGAACATTTACCGTCATACCACAAAAGTTTTACGCACGCGTTAGACATTGTTTTTAGCAGTACAAATTGCACGGTTAAACAGTGTTTAAATCTTTTGTGGTAAGGCGTCTATTGTTTGTGTAAGTATCCCCTATCCATATATTACCTTCATAGTGCGCGGAAACTTATAAAAAATGGCGGCGGGTGGATATGCAAGCTTCCATACAAAAATGTTCAAACCCCTTTGTAACCTCAAAAAGGTGGAAAAGGATTTTGGAAAAACGTTTCAAGTTTCTTTACTTATTCATATATTATGATGTACCACAATAGTGTAATGTGGAAAATACTCGCGGTAAGTTGCATTTCTTAAGTATCATTGGAAAGAGAAATTGAAAATATAGGCGCAAATGTCTTCAACTACATTGTTTGGTTTCAGAGCGCCATTGTAAAATATTGTTGTCTTTTTTTATAGTGTACGATAAAAAGTGACAACAACAGTTTAGGTATAGGCCGCATAAAACAACTTGGAGGGCGTGACGTTAGCTACAAGATGCGGATAACCCAATCCTGACTCAAGCTCACTTAACAGCTGCTCCAGGATTAAGTTATCCCCAGCTTGTAGGTATCACAGCCGCCAAGTTGTATAATCGGCCTATAACTAATTTAGATTGGAACTTTCGAATACCTATACTTTGCTAGTATACTGAGCGCCACACAAATTGAAAAATGGGAAGTTAGCCGCAGAGAGCTGCGCAAACGCCAAAATATAGACGTTAGCGGGTGCCAGAGAAACGAGACGCCGGCGCACACCCGCCCGTCATCCACGTGCCTCCCGCGCGCTCCCTACGTCCGAGCTCACTACTTCGCCATTTGTATAGGCATTGTGCACACATGCGCAATAATTAGCGAATCACGGCGAAGTGTCATCTGCGGCTAACTTCCCATCTTTTAATTTGTGTGGCGCTCAGTATACTAGTACTGGCCAAGTACATTATATCCGTGCGATAGAAATATTCAAATAATAAACTTATAGTATGACCAAAATAAGGCGGTCATTGTAGTCTCAATGTTTTATAAGATGATGTAAATATTTTTTATTTAATTTTATTTACTCGATACTGTATATCGCATGTTGCCAATGTGTTATCACTGAAATACTCTTAATAACGAGATTAGACTGAGACTGTCTGCAACATAGTTTTATTTTGTTACCATTTTTATGACACATTGACAACGTCCAATAAAAATAAGACTTATAAATATTTTTAGAAGTAAATTTTAACAAATTTCAAATTTCGTGATCATTCCTTTAAAATTATGGCACAATGAATTAAGCGAATCTCAATTATCTTAGCCATTAAAGACTAATTATACAGTAAAAGCTCTTTATTCGCGGGGTATATGTCCCATAAATATGCCGCGAATACAGAAACCGTGAATACGGAATGGTAATTTATATGGGATTATAGGGGATACGTTCCTAGGTGACAAAATAAAAAAAAAAACAAATACATAAAAAAAATAATTTAATTGAAGTTTTTGAACATTTTAATTAATTATCTTAAGGCTTAGGCAGTGGCTTTTTTGGTTGCGGTCTTCGATCCATAATGACAACGCCACTTCCATTTTTATATTGCTGGATCACGAACAATTTTCGCTGACAGTGAAGTTGAAGCTACAGACGACCTTATTTTATCTTCGGATTTTTTATCGATCGTACAGTTGATTCGTTGACATTGAATGAGTGTGATATGGATGACTCTCTAAGGCATAAACGATCAAGCATTTCTATTTTCACTTTAAGCGTGAACACAGTTTTTTTTTGTGTCAAAACTAGTTTCTCATTTTTTTTAGTTGACATTATAAACTAGGAAAAGTGCATTAGAAGTGTTACTCGATCACAATTTTTGTAACGAATGTGAAAGACGAAACAATAAAACACGCAAAGCGGCTTTTACTATAAACGGAACAACAACATTTAAAAATATACTTTATACATTTAGATATAAGGTTGCTTTCATTCTGTTTGTTTACATTCTCAAAATCACCGAACGTGGCGAAGGCGGCTTGTGTCAAAGGCCTCCATACTTTAGGCAAACATGTAATAAGATCTATTTTACTTTAAATTAGTCCATTTGACTATGTATGTTCTTATTAGATCCGCGAATAAAAAATTTTTAGTCGCGAATATAGAAATTGGGTCGCAATTTTTTAATCCGCGAATAGTGAAAACGCGAATAAAGGAAGCGCGAATAAGGAGATTTTACTGTATACTATTTTTTAATTTGCCATATTTAAAAAAAATGATATTACAACCTATTTTATAAAAGTGTTGTGGGTCCAATACATTACTAATTTTATGCATATTTGTGATAAAATTGTACGTGTTTTGTACTGTAGTGTGAAATTATAAAATAATTTGGTCATAGCGAAAATCTTTGGCTTATGTTCAAAAGCCCATACAAGTAAGTAATATTTATTAGAAACAAAGTTTTTCGCTATAAATTGGTTTTAGTTAGTAAAATTGTTTAATATAAAGTCATTTTAGTATTTTTTCAATTTATGAAGTATTTTATAGATCTGTAGGCCCAAAATACAAACTAGTTATTAAAATAGAGATTTTTGTAAATATCGGTTTTACAGTAAAGTATTAAATATCAATAGAAAACTAATAAAATATTTTATTAAAATATTTCTTTTATTGGTCCTCTTTGACGTCGCTTTGCGTGGTCAAGCTGTAGCATTTATTGAGGGTGTCCATTATTGTTCTAACATTATCTAAGTATGAAGATAGTTGCGTCTTTAAGCATTCCTCTAAGTCTTTTATTGAGCTGTTGAGCTGCGCGAACAGCTCACCCATTGCTTTTTGCTTGATGGACATCAGCCTCTGTATCACTCTGTGGTATTGATCTTTTTCCATCTAGAACAAACAAATTCCTAGCTAGTTTATAAAAATAACTGTTTTTAGTGATAACTATATTCTTTTTTCCGTGTCAATCTGTGTAATCCCACTGCTGGGTAAAAGTCTCCTCCATTTCCTTCCATGAGAAGCGTTTTCTGTTACAGTATTTTAAACACCATCACTCACTACGCTCGTGCTATATTGACGCCTTGGTGGCTAAGGTTAAAATGTATAGGCTGAATTAAACTTGTTAGAAGCTGTGATGTCAGCTTCAAGCTACGGATAACCCAATCTTGACAAGTTCATTCACTTAACAGCTACGATTGATTTGGTTTCGTAGCTAACTTCACAGCAACTAAAAAGTTTGATTAGGCCTTTGCGTAATCACAGAGATACCAGATGGATAATAATATATGATCGATTGAGAAAATCTGAAAGAGATGCATTGATCCAATGTCTCATGCAAAATTAAATAGATGCATCTCTTTCAGATTTTAGGAAGAAATATGAAAAATAATATATATTGATTCGGTGGACTAATTCAGATTTTTAGACAAGGAATGTCAAATTCCGATACATAGTTGACAGTTGTGACAGCAGCTTGAAAAGCTTTTCTGTGCATTTTTGTGGCTAAGACTTGCCTCGAGTGACAAGACATAATCAATCTGTTATTATATCTTCTTATCTTCTTAATATACCTATATAAATCTCGTGTCACAATGTTTGTCCTCAATGGACTCCTAAACCACTTAACCGATTATAATAAAATTCGCACACCATGTGTAGCTCGATCCAACTTGAGAGATAGGATAGTTTAAATCTCAAATTATCTTAATATATATAAATCTCGTGTCACAATGTTTGTCCTCAATGGACTCCTAAACCACTTAACCGATTATAATAAAATTCGCACACCATGTGTAGCTCGATCCAACTTGAGAGATAGGATAGTTTAAATCTCAAATTATCTTAATATATATAAATCTCGTGTCACAATGTTTGTCCTCAATGGACTCCTAAACCACTTAACCGATTATAATAAAATTCGCACACCATGTGTAGCTCGATCCAACTTGAGAGATAGGATAGTTTAAATCTCAAATTATCTTAATATATATAAATCTCGTGTCACAATGTTTGTCCTCAATGGACTCCTAAACCACTTAACCGATTATAATAAAATTCGCACACCATGTGCAGTTCGATCCAACTTGAGAGATAGGATAGTTTAAATCTCAAATTATAGTCGCAATTTTAATTTATTTAGCCACAGCAACGCGTGGCCTGGTCAGCTAGTATATATATATAATATATCAGTGGCCTCTGTGGGAGTAGCCAATTAGAGAGGTCAATCTGACAACGTTCAACATATTCAAGCATGTGAATAAATGTAAACTCACGTATTGAACGAGGCATGCTGCGGAAGCTTCCTCGTCGCCAGGGTGGTCAGTGTTGCATTTGTTCACTAAGTAGCGATAGCCTTTGCGCCATTTTCGACTCTGGAAAAATATCAGATTTTTATAGAATTTATCCTGAGAGAGTTTCATTCAAAAATAACTACCTATACTAGATTCCAATTAGTGGACTTTTAAAAGCTTTTTTACAGTAGTCTTTCCAAAAATGTTCAGAGACCCAAATAACCTGTAGAAGTTATTGGTAGTAAGAAAGGTCGACGAGAAAAGACCACATGGTCGATCGCCTACGAGATGGACGGATCAAATAAAATCTTTGACTGGCATTAATATCCCTGACGCCATGAGATCCGCAACAGACAAGTTTAGTGGAAGAACATTGTCCAAAAAGTGATCCAAGATCAAACCGCTCCAAATTAAACACGACCTTTAGTTATGAAGAATACAACTAAGAAGAAGATGTCTTGCCCTCTAGACTGTTCTGTCAGCACCGTCACGTACCGGCAAATATAATATTTTCAACAAATATTCATTCAATTTACGTTGATGGTAAGTATTGTAGAGCCGTGTGGTTATTCGTGCCTGATAATAAAATGGTTCTCTGGTTCTCATGCATCATCATCAGCTTTTTTAATCACATCGTCTGTCAACCTTATAGGTCCTAGGTTCTGTGCCTGAATGGAACAGAATAGAATAAAATATCATTTATTGTCATAGTAAATCATTTACACATTTTTACTTAGTAAAATAAATTATATAAATGGTTCTACCATGAACTTGTCACAATTACAGTAATTTTATTTAAGTACTCTTATCTATTTTATACTATATATAACGGGACTGAACTCACGTGTGGGGATGGTCTTATCTACCCTCACAAAAAGATAAAATATAGCTTGGATTACATCAGAGAACGTGGTTGGTAGTAGGTAGGTAATTAGACACTTAACTTACTTCTTTTTCCACCTGCTTTACAGCATTCAGCCTGTCCTCGTCGTCAGCAGTAATTGAGATGAGACATTCGCTCTCATCGGCATAGTATTGCTTCTCGATTTTTCGGATCTGTCTTCGTTGAAGTAACACGCATTCTGTCCACTAAAATAAGTTTTAAAATATCAAATAATTTATAAATTAAAACCTAACTGTATACAGGGTTATCTTCTTACCCTATACTAAGCCGAATGGGGAGGATTAAGACTTAAGACCATCATTACGAACAATTTTTACTTTGGGGATAACTCAAAATTCGAGAAACAAACAGCTTTTTAACATGTATTAGATACTGAACCAAAATCCTGAAAAAAGCCGTGGTGGTCTAGTGGTAGTAACAACCGACCTGCAATCGAGAGGTCGTGGGTTCAAATCCCGATCCCGTACCAATAAGTTTATTTGGAACTTATGTACGGAATTTTCATTGATTTAATAAAAATAGCGGAAGATAGGTGACTCGCCTCTAGCGCGTGGACCGCTTAAATTAGGTCCCCGTCGCCTAATTGCGCTCAGTCGCAATCGGCGAGTGGCATCAGCGCGCGTGTGACGTGGAGAAATTATTTTATTGTTTTAAGTGGGATAAACGTTACCAAAATGCCTTCGTGTGCTTTTATAAAATGTACAAATCATTCAAAAAGAAAAAACAAATCTCATGGAATCACTTTTCACTCGTAAGTACTCGAAAACTTGAAATATTTAGGATGTTTTGTAAATTAGCTTATTGTTTTGATCGCCATTTTGCAGAACGAGATAGAAATATACGATACTTCTATGTGCGACAAGTTAAGCGCCCGCGTGTTGTTTTCGCAGTAGCGTCAGCACAAGAATACCAAAACATTTCCATGTTTTGGTTTTGTTTTCTTTTTTTATTTAAAAAATAAAATAAAAATAAAATACCTGATATTATTTGTCGTTTATTTATTATTTTAATGTAGACAAATAAAATACTCGTCATGTTATATGTATAAAGAGTAACAATTTATGTACTACTAGTGTTTGTTAACATTTGATTTTATATTGTAAATAGCGTTCCATATTTGTTTTTTAGGTTTCCTGGGGATGTACTTGTAAGACATAAATGGCTTCTTGTAGTTCGTAAACAAAGACAAGAGCTAGACTGGACACCAAATCAACATAGTCGTATATGTTCGATACACTTCAAACCGGAAGATATGTATACCACTAACAAAGGTTATAAAAGATTGTCAAAGACTGCAGTGCCATTTTTTCGGGTATGTTTAATTTTTTTTAATCTGTTTTTCATCAACAACCCTTTAATGTCCCACTAGTAATTGGGTTCGGGTCTACTCTCAACTATCTTAAAAGTTGAGAGCGGTCGAACCGGGACCGACGGCTTAACGTGCTCTCTGAGGCACGGGGGATTTCACCAATAACTTCCTGGCTTCGGCCAAGTATGGAAATTAATTAAATTAATTATTTTTTTTTGGATCGACCCGGGGATCTAATCCGGGACCTCACAGTTTAGAATTTACTAAATTTACTATAGCTAATTGAGATTGGTATATAATTAAATGAATAAATAATGAAAACATTTTTATTGTTTTTTGTTTACCATACTTACGCCAAAACTTTGCTTCATATTTCGCTAGTTAACTAAAATTTAATTTATCAAAAATTGTGAATATTCAGGTGAGTGCTATTTTATTTTGGGCTATCAAATTTGTCTGCTGACGCTCCTAGTGGTAGTCTTTGCCAAGAACACGACTCGATCCGAAGTATTCCGGTGACGGTCGACAGTTGTCTCGCTCGCCCTACTGTCGAAACAAATCGGTTTGTCTCTGTCGTTCAGTAGTGTTCAACGTAGAATGGGATTATAGTTGTGTGAGTGTTCGTGCATGTGGTTGTGCATCATGCCTATAATTTAGTTGACGAATAAAAGGACGTGCCCTATCTTCCGCTATTTTGATTAAATCAATGGGAATTTCACATCATTGGCTTTTCGGTGAAGGAAAACATCGTGAAGCAACCTGCATACCTCCGTAGAAGAAATTCGATGGCGTATGTGAATCCACCAACCCGCACTTGGGCCAGCGGGATGGCCCAATCACCCTTCGTGGGTAGGCCTACGTCCTGCAGTGGACTATTAAAAAGGCTGGTACAGTACAGTACAGTACAGATACTGAACCAAGAATAACCACTATCATCATCAATCATCTGTTCTACACGGTTTAATTCCAGCTCTACTATGTTAAATCGTGCCATATAATGTGTTTGTCTACCGGTGTCGGAGCGCCATATAAGGCAAATTTTGAATAACTTTTACTGTGGGGTCAACTCTGAAAACGCAAAAAAAAACAGCTTTTCCATACTTTTTGTCGAAAGTCGTATGGAACAGCAGTTTTTTTATGTTTTCAGAGATAGTCTCATAGTAAAAGTTGTTCAAAATCCTACTAATATTATAAACGCGAAAGTTTGTGAGGATGGATGGATGGATGGATGGATGGATGGATGGATGTATGGATGTTTGTTACTCTTTCACGCAAAAACTACTGAACGGATTGAGATGAAACTTTGTAATAATATAGCTTATACATCAGAATAACACATAAGCTACAATTTATAAAGATATTTTGTGAATTGTCCAAAATATAACGCTAAATGTTGAGTAAGTGGGAAAATTCTGCCATCTGCGAGCTACTGAGCGTGCGCTGCAAGAATGTCAAAATAACAACTGTCGATCGAATATCTGTCAAATCAATCGACGAGCAGTCCTTGGATATCATCATACTGATAATATATTATCCTTACTATTTTAATATTATAAATGCGAAAGTAACTCTGTCTGTCTGTCTATCTGTCTGTCTGTCTGTCTGTCGCGCTTTCACGCCAAAACTAATGAACCGATCTCAATGAAATTTGGTACACAGATAGTCTAGAGCCTCAGAAAGGACATAGGCTACATTTTATCCCGAAAATTGCATAATTCCCGTTGGATAGGACAAAATCTTGCGTTAGCAAAACTTTCACCTATCACAACGACGCTAAAAGGCCCAATTTTGAATACACCATCGTAATTATAACAGTTAATTAGACTATTTCTGTTTCATTTTCACTTTCGGAATTCGATAGAGAGAACACTTTTTACGTTGCTATTAAATTTACGATGGCGCATTCATAATTGGGTTGATTGAGCCTAACATGGATTCACAAAACGTAATTAGATGACAGGTGCACTGAGAGAAAAACTAACAAAAATATAGTAATCTTTACTAAAATTTTACTAAATCCGAGGACAACAAATGACCTGTAATAAATACAAATCTATTTTTGTAAATGCAATTCGTAGGTATTACAATATCAGTTCTGTTATATGTAGTAAGGCCCCAGTAGTTTCAATAGATTAGCTTTGTAATATCTAGTAAAGTGCATAGTACTCTTTACTAAAATGTTACTAATCCCGAGGACAACAAATGCCCTGTTAAAAATACAAATCGATATTTAGTAGGTATTACTAATACCTGTTTTGTTATATCTAGCAAACTCCTTAGTACTCTTTACTAAGATTTTACTAATCCCGAGGACAACAAATGCCCTGTAAAAAATACAAATTGATATTTAATAGGAATTATTAATACCTGTCTTGTTACATGTAGTAAGGCCCCAGTAGATCCAATAGATTAGTTATGTAATATCTAGTAAAGTCCTAGTTTTTTCGAAATTTTAGTTCTGTATCATCTAGTAAACACCTAGTAATTTTGATTAATTCGTTTTGTAATATCTAGTAAGCATTAGTACTTTCGAAAGTTTGGTTCTGTATTATCTGCTAATCACCTAGTAATTTTAATAGATCAGTTTTGTAATATCTAGTAAGCCTTAGTACTTTCAAAAGTTTAGTTCAGTATTATCTAGTAAAAGTCTAGTAGTTTCAATAGCATAATTTTGTATTATCTAGTTGATTTTTGTAATTTCTAGTATAATTTCTGTGTTATCAATTTAGTAAACCCTATCAATGTAAAAGTTATAAAACACTTCAAATCGAAATATTAAAAACTGTATACCTGCTTATAACAATGACCTATAAGTATACAGTTTTTAATATTTCAATTTGAAGTGTTTTATAACTTTTTTATGGATAGGGTTTATTAAGTAGATATCACAGAACTAAACTAGACATTACAAAAACCAACTAAATAATACAAAATTAAGCTATTGAAAATACTTGAGTTACATATCTTACAAAACGAATCTAAGGTTATAAACTAATACTAAATGTAAGTTACAAGGTGAATAATAATTGTAGACATAAAAATAAAGATTCAAGTGAAGTCATGTTTATTAAATATTATACATGTATAATATAACACACGAAACAGCCACATTTACAATAAAACATAATTTACATTGCCGGCGAGTATAATGTATTCACGGAGAAACCCAGTTGCTCCGTATATTCTGGGTAAAATTGTCAATTTTCACTTACACTGGTTAAATCTGTACTTATGACACTTAATTAAACACAGTTAGTTGGTACGCACTGAACTTCATCCTCCATGTTTACTCTACTGCACGCAACGACGAAATGGCTGCTGGAAAGACGGGATCGTATTCACTGAGACCCCAGTTACTCAGTATGACTGTATAGCTGTTATAACACTGACTCCTGGGTAAGATTGTCAATTGTCACTCAGAGTGCTTAAATCTGTTGGTAAAACACAGTTTGTTGGTACTGAACTTCACTCTCCTTTACATGTTTACTCTACTGCAAGCAACGACGAAATGGCTGCTGGAAAGGCGGGATCGTATTCATAAAGCAAAACACACCGGACACTTTACTGGAAATAACAAAACATTTCGTTGAAATTACTTAGCTTATTGCTGGATTTACAAAATAGACCAAAAACTAAATGTTTTTGTTGCATTAACTAAAGTATTGTAGTAAAATTACAATAGTATCTTGAAATTAATAAAGCCTCATGCTTGAAATTATTCTTCCTTTCAATACAAATGACAATCGTGTTTTGAAAATGATTAAACCCACGCTTGTAATTACAAAACAAGGTAAATCAATTTTTTTTCATCTTTCAAACCAGTGGTATATCAGATACCAATACTTGTCTATACCAGTACCTATCTAGGTACCAACGCGGTGGATTTTTTTTGTAAGTACATAGTACTAATCGCCTAAGAGCATGTCAAACCCTACGAAGTACTCGTATGATACAATTTTTATTGGATTTTGTTAAATGCACCTTTTTATGTTAGTAATAAGGAATCATACTATAGGTAACGTTTGATGAAATATGTTAGCATGCACTACAAATGACCTATAACTAGTTGTTATTAATAAAGAGTAAGAGTAAGTAAGTAAGTAAGAGTAAGATACTTAGTGTACTGAACTACTAAAACCAAAGTCAAAGCCGTCAAATAAGAATATTTCAACGACGTTGGCGGGAACAGAAAACGCGGCATCAGAAAAAATCTTAATGCCAATTAATGCAATTAGAAGTAATGCATAAGTATTAATTTGAGATTTTTCGAGTATTAAAGTGTAAACTTATCTCGTATATTATTCCAGTAACTTCAGTGCCCTTACCATGACTTTTGATAGTAAACGTAAACTTTTTTCCGTTTTTGTTTAATAGCTTCATATATTTAACCATACCATATTAAATTTTAAAGCCAAAAATTTGCTTTTTATTTGTAAGCGTTTAGAATCCAGCAGCTATGCTTATTCTTCATTTTTTTACTCTTGACTCAAGACCATAGCGTAAAATCATTTTATTATAATTTGTTCTGGGAAAAATATTGTTACTTACTACTACTTATGATCTAATATTTGCTATTGTTATAGGCGATAAGTTTACGTTTTACGGCTAATTTTGACAATTTTATTGTTTTGTCAATTGTTTGTTTTTGAAAAGCAATAATGCTTTGTTTGGGAATTTTGTCATCTTGTAATTTCAATTGAGATTATTATCGTAAGAGCGCTTATAATGTTTGTTTCTGAAAAAACAGTACGTCATATTTTGATTCCTGTAGGCCACGCGGGCGAAGCCGCTAAAAGCTCATAATAATTAAAGCGTGTTCCTTGGAATTACAAAAAGGGATAAATTAATTACATTTGTTGTACCAAATAAAGTTCTTGCTAAATTTTACAAACGTGTGTTGAAATAAATAAAGCATGTTGCTTGGAATTACAATAACGGAAACACTAAATATTATTCTTGTACCAGTTAAAGCTATTTCTAATAATTACAAACTAGTGTTGAAATTAATAAAGCGTGTTGCTTGTTATTGCAAAAAGGGAAATATTAGATATTTTTGTTGTACCAATTAAAGTTATTTTTAATATTTACAAACGGGTGTTGAAATTAATAAAGCATGTTGCTGGGAATTACAAAAAGGGTAAAACAAAATATTTTTGTTGTACCAATTCAAGTTCTTTCTAAAAATCACAAACGTGTATTGAAATTAATAAAGCATGCTCTTTGAAATTACAAAAAGGGGAAAACTAAATATTTTTGTTGTACCAATTAAAGTTATTTCTAATATTTACAAAAGCGTGTTGAAATTAAAAAAGCATGTTACTTGGAATTACAAAAAGGGTAAAACAATATATGTTTGTTGTACCAATTATAGTTCTTTCTAACAATTACTAATGCGTGTTGAAATTAATAAAACGAGATGCTTGGAATTACAAAAGGTAAAAACTAAATCTTTTCTTGTACCAATATTTTTATATTTTCTAAAAATTACAAACCCGTGTTGAAATAAATAAAGCGTGTTGATTAGAATTACAAAAAGGTAAAACTAAATATTTTTGTTGTATCAACTATAGTTAATTCTTGAAATTACAAACGTTTTTTTTAAATTTATTAAAAGTATTACTTAGAATTACAAAATAGATAAACTGTTAGAAACACAACTACCTTTTCTTGAAAATAGTAATCGAATTTGCGGAATTTACAAAACTCTAACAATATTTACTATAAATTTGTAATAAATATTAAACTTTTGCAATATCTGCATTTACTAAAATCGTATTTTAGGAATTACAATTACAAAAACAAAACTGTTAGTAAAAAATAATAAAAATTGCAAATACAGCAAAACTTTGGTAAATTATACTAAAATTTAGTGTTTTCGCCAAATACAAAGGACTTTTGTAATATTTAGTGGCAATTTTTTTCTCAGTGTGACATACATTGACTGCAGACTTTTATAAATGTCTCGATTAGCATAGCAAAGGGACAAATTGTCTTTCCACCATTATAGCTCCTCAAAGAGGAAATAAAGTATGAATTGACAATGATAACTGACATTAAAATTGGACAAAATAGTTTTCCCTTTGCCATGCTACATATTACAATGACGTTTAATACTGGGCCGTCATTTCGTCTGACATTAAAAATATTTTTAAATATACCACCATTAGAGGTTAAACATATTTCTTTATTCTACCTTTATGGTAGAGAATCCATGCTAATATACGAAGAAACGGATCGACTTGATTTTTAAAAGTAGTATGGCATGAGTATGAATATCTTGACACTAAGGTTACGAGTATTAACCTTGATTCTGAGTTGTGACCTTGACACGAACATAAATTTCTGTTGGGTTGGTTAGGATTGAACAGTGATAAAAGTGCAGCCCGGCTCAGTTGCGGCACTCCTCATGAGGCACGCAACTTGCCGGTCAGCCTCTAAGCTGCTATATTTAAAAACCCCAGAAAATCGGCCTAACCTCGAGTAAAAACTTCTAAACTGCCTAGGGGGAAAAGACCAAAAAGAATCGGGAGACCTCGAGCGCCGCCTTCTCAGCTGTCTCAGAAAAAACCCAGAGAAGCGGCTCTACCTGGGATTCCCGCGCCGCCCATAGGCCTCGGCTACTAAGTTCTCCTGCCACGACAAGGCGGAAACCTATGGGCGGGTACACTCTAACCTTATCTTAATCAACAGAAGCATTTATAAGTATAAGGTATTTTGATATCGGGATAGGTCTGAACAGTGACAACAAGGTGCAAGGTACTTGATTTTTTTACAGAGCAAGTGCTTAAGTGATTAACTACCACTAAATACAGACTTATGTAAAACTTCATAAACTACTACTACATAACAAGCAATTGGATCATCCACAGACCCTTGAAGGTCTAAAGATATTCTAAATGCTCAAGCCCACTGCCAGTTAGCAGCGTGCCCAACATGCTGGCAGCATTGCCAATCAGCTTGGCAATGCTGCTTATACGTTGAGCCAAATAAACACCAGCATTTTGGTCACGCGGCGGGTACACGAGACGCTCAGAAAGACTTTTGAAAACAAGATGAGCTCCCGGCCAACACGCGCACAATGTCTCAATTTCAAACGGCTCAAATATGTAACCACTGCCGAGGTTAGCATATTTGCGCCGTTTGTGCTGCTCCGCTGACGGCTCCAAAGTATCGACGCAAGTCGCGTCCCATACTAAGGGCCGTCTACACTTCCATGGGACCAGCTTCATACCGTCAGGCCTTTTGCCATCACCACGCGCAAACCCATTCGGTTAGAATACGGCTGCGATATTGGCGGTCGCAAAAGCCCTGCGTATGACATCGTTCACAATGGCGTGGCAACTAATTCGACCAGCGCTTCTTGACCAAAAAAGACGGTGGTGACCAAGCTGGTCAACTAGGGTACTTGAATAGGTGAGAGCGCTCAGCTATGTGCGGCGCGGCAGCAAGGTGGGTCGACTATCTCGACGATATCATCAATACCGCCGGTCGAGCCTGGTCACGACCGGCAAAGAGCCGAGGCAGATGGCACTGCAAGAGAGAGGCCTATACCCAACAGTGGGTCAAAGAAAGCTGCGGATGATAACGATGACGAAACAAATTAGTTGAGATTGGCTGTTTTTTGGGGTTTGAAATGATTATTTGCTACAATATTTGTGTACCGTTTCACATTGAATTGGGGCTAATATTTTGTGGCGCACTTACTGTATTAGTTACCATATTTTTTTGACAAGATAAACATAAATTAAATTATATCGCGGGCGAAGCCGCGGGTAAAAGCTAGTATATATATATATAATCTTAATATATATAAATCTCGTGTCACAATGTTTGTCCTCAATGGACTCCTAAACCGCTTAACCGATTATAATAAAATTCGCACACCATGTGCAGTTCGATCCAACTTGAGAGATAGGATAGTTTAAATCTCAAATTTTAGTCGCAATTTTAATTTATTTAGCCACAGCAACGCGTGGCCGGGTCAGCTAGTTTGTCATAAATGTCACCGCTTAAGGCTCCGGACACCGGTAAACAAACATTGTATAGATATTCACGTGACGTAACGGGAGCCGGAGAGAGTACATATTGAAAAACTTTGCTTGTGCGAGCAGATGACCATACGAGCGAAACTCGTTATAAGTCTGAAAGTAGTTATGTACATCATGTATTTATAATATGTAAATGTAAATTTAAAATGAATGCAAAACTCGATTAACAGTAAGTAACAAATTTAATTTCAACCCTAAATAATCGAGACCACCAAAGATGAGACTTGAGAAACCACTTTGATTTGTAATAAATATACAAATTCTGGATAATAGATATACAAACTATTAAAAAAAAATTATAAAACGTTTAAAAGATATACAAATTCCAGTACCTGCCCCAACACTGACGCCCGTCAAGTCTCATCTTTGGTGGCACGCACTATACCAAATCTGACGAAAAGATGGCGATTCTACAATAAATGACTCAGAATAAATATCGGACGATGATTCCACGGCGATTGCTCGAGGCAGTGACAATTTTTTTGAGTGAATGTTGCCATTTTTGCGCTTGCACCTGCCAGTTTGTTTCTTTTCCAAAAACACTTGTTTTTATATTCTACACTAAATCTGTAGTTACAGCTTTACCTTAGCGTTGCCTCCAGTTCTGAAGCTATGCTCCATGTGCCGGAGCATCTGCATTCTGTAGTTGGTGGTGATGTTCACCTTGTTCACCTGGAAGCCCATCGTCCAGGAGCTCAGCTGGTTCCGGTCTTCCTTGTCCATGTGGATGGAAAAGTTAAGACTCTTCTCGTATAGTTGTTTTTGTAAGGCTGTGTCGAAACTGTGCTGGAAAACCACAAAGATATACCTACTACCTATAGTCTGAGTGGTTTTTTTTCACTCTCCATTGCTGGGTAAAGGCTCTTCTTTCTTCTTCTTCCAGATTGCATGCACTAGGTACTGCTCTGGTAGCCCAGTTTTAGTCAAGCTAGAGCACGTCACGTTAATGGGTCTAGATCGGACCAAAGGTAGGTAGCTGGGATATAATTATCTATCAATTAGTATCTATACACATATCTACATTGGTGAATTATGAGTTTATTGATGTTTTTAACATGATGCTATCTACCCACCTGTAGCATAGGCCTGCCATCGAAAGGATCATCGTCTTAAGTTCCACCACACATTAATCTAGTAAAGTTTGTCTATGTAAGACAATGCTTAACAAGATATTAACCTTCATATTTCAGAGTGATGAGTGCAATTCGGTATGGCGCAGTAGGTAGGCATATATCCTAAAATTTCGGCTAGGGCGAAAGAGCAAGCCTGCTGCTGTCCTTTGCAAATGTGGTGCGCCAGGGTATTTATTTTTTATTTCGTATAGATTTGATTTTGACTACCTACATACTCCCTGCTGTTAAGTAAATATGCGAGCTAGGCACGCTTACCTAGAAGATACGTGCAGCTAAGAGCTTAAAATATAGATTCGTTTGGGTGCGGGACGGAAAAGTTTTTCTTAGAAAAAACGAGTCTTCTGGTTATATCCACGTTCGTAACGAAGAATCTTTGAAATTATTGTCCTAAATTGTTAACGTTACATAAATAGTCAATTATTATTCATATTTACTTTGTTTTTGTATTGTATTTGGATTATATGTTAGGTTGTAATTTTTCTTCGTCTTATGTTTCGGGAAAACAATTAAATGAATATTATCAGAATGTCAGAGGGCTCAGACTAAAGACTGAAAATCTTTTTAATAACGCGGCTTGTTGTTCATACGATATTATAGTATTGACTGAGACGTGGTTAAACGACTCTTTCTACGACGCTGAACTTTTTGATGATCGTTATGTAGTTCATAGGCGAGATAGAGAAACAGGTAATGGCACTGGTTTTCACACTCACAAGAAAATTGGAGGTGGGGTTTTAATAGCAGTTTCCAAGCATTTAAATTCGAGGCGCTTATCCTCTTTTGAGTCGAGATGCGATGATTTATGGATTAGTATTGATGTAAGGGATGCTGACGGCAAACCTGGCAAACTTCACATTTGCGCTACTTACCTTCCATCTCCGCTTAAGAAGCAGGTTCTCTTCGAGTTCATTAAAAATTCCAATGAAGTCATCGAGAGATACGATATCGACAATGTGGCGTTCCTTGGTGACTTTAACCTAAGTTCGATACGTTGGGACTCTCTGGACGATTATTGTCGGATGCAGGTTGAACATAACAATGAATTGGTGAGCAGTTTATTAGAATTTATCTCATTAAATGATTTAAAACAGTACAATACTGTTCTGAATTTTTAAAGTCGGATTTTGGATTTAGTATTGAGCTCACAACCGATTATAAATGTAACAGAATGTTTATCTCCACTCTCGAAGGTCGACTGTTTTCATCCCCCTCTAGAGTTTTGTTTTTCCTTTGCTAGTGCTTCGACATCACCCAGTAATAACCACCCAAGATATTGTTTTCACAAGGTTGACTATACAAATATTATTCAAGAACTAAATGATATTGACTGGGACAAAGAGTTTTCTTGTTGCATCACAGTCAATGAAATGGTTGATATTTTTTATACTTTACTGCGCGGATCTATTGCTAAACATATACCAAAATCTAAGCCTCGATCAAAGAGATACCCGGTCTGGTTTACTCGAGATCTTATTAATCTACTACGTGAAAAATATAAATACCGTCAAAAGTTGCGTAAATTCAATTATAACCCTCGTGATAAATTAGCATTCGACCTAGCTAAATCTCGCTCGGACAAACTGATGACCCAATGTTATAAAGCATATTTATCTCAATTGGAGCGTAATTTACGTTCAAACCCTAAATTGTTCTGGTCCTTCATAAAAAATAAACGCAAAAACAGTACTAACTACCCTGCTGAGATGTTTTTGGGATCCAGAACAGCTAGGGGCAGTGGAGATATATGCAACCTTTTCGCTGAAAATTTTGCCTCAGTTTATAATAAGTCTAATGGAAATATTACGTTGTCTAGCAGCAATTGCGGTGTACCGGCTCTTACCAGCAATTTTTTGACAACAATTATGTTCAGAGATGACCAAGTTTTAAAGATTTTAAAAAGACTTAACCCCTCCAAAGGTAAGGTAAAGGGATGGCATACCTTCCGTAATTGTCCCTAAGTGTGCTTCCGCTCTAGCTCGTCCCCTATGTCTAATATTTAACAAATCTATTTGCACAGGAACTTTTCCTATGGTATGGAAAAAGGCATTAGTTGTACCGCTTTACAAAGATGGAGACAGGGATGTCATCAGTAATTACAGGCCTATTTCTATACTCTCTGTTTTCGCCAAAGTATTCGAGAAGTCAATACTGCCTATTCTCTCCAGTCACTCTAAAAACCTAATCATCTCTGAACAGCATGGATTCACTAAAACGAGGTCAACATCTACAAATCTTGTTTCTTTTGTCAACGACGTGTCTCACATCCTCGATCAAAATTCTACAGTGGGAGCCATCTACACAGATTTCAGTAAGGCTTTCGATAAAGTTGACCACCTGACACTTTTACGCAAGTTTGCAAAATATGGTATTGCTGATCCCCTGCTTACCTGGAGTGCATCGTACCTTAGTGACAGATCGGCGGTCGTAGTCGTTAACGGAGATATGTCAGATCCATTCGGAGCAACTTTTTCATTAATGATATACATGAGTGTTTCAAACATTGCAAGTTTACTCTATTTGCTGATGATTTGAAATTTTATCGCACGATGGACTCGAATGATGATGTAGAAATGATTCAGGAGGATATTAATCGATTAGACGTCTGGTGTGACGAAAATCACATGAGCCTTAATGTATCCAAATGTTATGCTATGCGTTTCACCAGGAAAGTGAAAAATATCGACTGTTCTGTCTTTCATATCAAAAACACTGTAATTTCTAATGTGGATCGGATCCGTGATCTTGGTGTTACGCTGGATAGTAAATTACGCTTTCACCTGCATTACGACAATATTGCGTCCAGGGGGTTTGAGTGTCTGGGTTTTGTTTTGCGCAACTGTCGGGAATTTAAATCGCCTCGCACTAAAATCATGCTTTTCAACTCGTTTGTTCGTAGTTGCTTGGAATACTGCAGCGTTGTATGGAACCCTTTTTATGAGGTACACAAAAGTAAATTAGAGAGAGTGCAAAAGCGATTTATGTGGCATTTAACCTTCTCATGCTATCTCGGCAAAGAGCTCAAGAGCTATAATTCTAGATTAAAATATTTCAAAATGGATTCACTTGAAAATCGTAGATTGTTGCTGGATCTTTTATTTCTTTTCAAACTTGCCAATGGAATTTCTAACACTCCGGACTTACTATTTGATTTATCGTTGACAAATCCGCGAACGTTGCCAAGGATATCTCGCTTCAACATTTTTTCGACCAAGAGTGCTCGTTCTAACTTGGGATTAAATTTACCTATAGCAAGAATCACGCGACAATATAATGCGTTGTCGAAGTTAGCGGATTCAGACATATTTGGTGACAACTTTAATGTTTTTAAGAATACTTTGAAGTCTCTGACAATCTGAATCTTAATTATTTTTAATTTTAATGTAATATTTGTATGATTTCCAATTAATTTTAATTTGTTGACTGACGCCAACTTTATTTGGACTACGCTTAAAGGATTTTTGTTGTTGTTTCTGTCTTTGAATTTTGACTGCATAGCTTTGTTTTCTTCAATATTTGATTTTTAAATTTTGACTGTAATTTATTTTCTCAATTAATGTAGGTAATGTAATAATTATTTTTTACAATGTTTTGCTCGATTTTAATGCATGTTGTCTTCACCTATAATTATTGTGACATTTAGCTCCTATTTTTTATTTTTAATTATTTGACAATGTATTGATGTACACAATGTTGGTGAACTGGAATAAATAAATAAATAAATACTCGGGATTTGAAGACACCAACGTTGTACCTTAGCGGGAAGATAGACCCTGGATGTATAAGAAGTCTGGATGTAATGTCCACCATTAAAGGGTGGCGTTCTGGTCGCGTCTGTCTAGGCGTACGATAGAAGAAAGGGGCTGGTGGGACCAGTGTGCCTTTTTTTTCAATGTTAATCTCACAGAAGTTCACACCGTCACTCATATAAAACACTCGTGTTAGGTAAGATAAATTACCTACCTCGGATGCAGCATTGTAAAGAAGTAATAGCAGCAAAACAGATTGCAACATTATTTTACGAAATAACAAATTTGAAAACTGAGTGTAGCACACACGTTGGAAATTATCCTCAGACTGGATTTATCTTCGCGAATCAAGATCAAAGTATCGTTGGCATATTCAAATGACGCTGATAATAAACCATCATCATCGTATTTTAAAGTTTTCACGACCACTTAGGTATGCATCTAGTAAGAAGGTAGGAAGCATCTTGGCATCACTAATATTTTTTATGAAGAAAGTAGATATTAATCAGAAATAACAATAATATTTTTGTGCTGGAGTTGGTTCCAAACAATAGAGGACTTTAAAGTGGCAGATACATAAGAACATTATTTTGGCGTCAGTAGACTATTGGGGAACTAATCATTTGGCGCCCCTATCGTCAACTCTAGTTCACAATCTTTTTATTACATTTATTGTCAAACAATGCAGTTTTATGATTTGTGCACTATCAAGTATATAAGGACTGCCTCGGTGGCTCAGTGGTTAGTGAATCTGACTTCTGGATGACAGAGGTGTGGGTTCGATTCCCACCCAGAGCAAGCATTTATGTGACGAACATAGGGGTTTGCTCTGTGTCTGGGGGTTATTTAGGTATCTATTAAGTATGTACATATTTAAAATATGTATATGTAGGTAGTATGTCAGTTTCTGGCAGCCACATATCACAAGCTTTGCTTAGTTTGGGGTCAGAGACCGTGTGTAAGAAGTCCCCCAATATTTATTTATTTATTTAAAGTTTGTAGGTACAAGTAGATGAGTCAATAATTTGCCGCACATTAAATTTTGCCACTATGGGAACTAACTTTACTCAGCTTATTAAAAAAAAACTCTGTAAAGTATTTAGGCTACAAACTCCATATAATATATTATATTGTATGGACCGCAACGAAACAGAACGATCTCCTAAAAGACAAAAATATGCGTGAAATTGATTTATTTTTTCGTAAGAAAAAGTGAACATAACCATAACAATTTTATTATTGTTTGCTAACTCTACTGTGCAATTGAAATAGATAACATATGACATCTTGAGGTTATCATATGCAGTAGTTGCAGTCCATCAAACGTCACGTCAAAACATAGTTGAAAATTACCGGAGTCAAACCAAACATTCTTACTTGGTATGAGTTACGGGATCACATGTTTCTGAAAAACATGTTTGAAAGTTATATAAATCTGTGAATTTTTGTCTCAAAGGTGTGCGTTGATGTTTTTATTCCTAGATCCCATTATTTAGTTATTAATTTGCTCGTAAAAAAGAAGAGAAGATATACATAAGATATATATATCGTCTTCATTTTCACTTATACCTAAATATTTAATATCTATACCTACCTAGAAAATGAGACATCTAATCTAATATCTGAGGTCTACCTGAGATCTATTGCAGTTACAACGCGGTCACATTAACTCGACGCGTCGCTGGAATGCGGAAGCAATTTTTACTCGATCTTAATAAACGGGTAGAAACTTATCTTTTGTAGATGATGGTTCAAAACCAAAACCATCGATGGTTTGTGCGGGAGTCCGACTCGCACTTGGCTGGTTTTTTTTGCATACCGTATTTGAGCGCCAAAATGAATTCATATGATCAAGCGTCTAGTTAATGTGACCGCGTTGTAGTATACTTAATGTAAGGTATTTAAAGAAAATCATGGAGATAGTATTCAGAATTTTATTCTTACAAAAATAAATTGTCAATTAAGTGATTTTAAAATAACATTAACAACAATAATTAGATTTGAAACAATTTTGAAAATTGTACTCAGGTACCATTACAATTAAAATAAATAGAAATCATTTATGGCACTCACATCAATTTAAATGGGTACAAATTATCTGTGCTCTAACCTACGAAATATAAGCTAACCAACGGTTATAAATAACCAACTAAAGTTTTTAGACCAACACAACTATTCCAGAAATACATGTCTACAAGAATATCTAAAGGTGTCTGCCCATTATTAAGTAGGTGACATACCAGGACCGTTCTAAGAATGTAGGTATCAGGCAGGGAAAATAGTACCATCAACGTACCTAGTCCTACGTCTATGATAGTCGCCGAGAATATTTTGCAGGTACCGAAGAGCTCCGTGCATGACACGTGACGTTGCTGAGGGGTTAGTAAAGGTTTATACATAAATTGAAACTACAGTTGTTTCCGTATGCCGCTGGAAACGAGGAAGAACTGACCAAAATGTACGGAGCCATACGCGAACGCGAAAGTTTAAGTTAACTAAAACCTGGACTAAGGGCTTTGGATGCTGATGGAACGGTCTTATCAATAGTTTTTGCCTTACACGTTCCTAATGGTCATGGTATGATAAACCTAGTGGCAAACATAATAAAATTTTGACCTAATTTTAAGCTGCGGGTGCGCCAGTCGACGGCAATGCGCGTATTCCCTGACGAAGGAGTACTAATTGCTCTGAAACCGGTCGGGTTCTCAGCGGCTCGGCCGCGATATGGCCGGACGTGAGTAAAAACCGGTGTTTTTTTTAGTATAATTTTAAGCTTATTGAACGCGTTGGATACAAGCTGCTTTGATCCTATTGACAAATCTATGGGAGGCCTGTGTTATAGGTGTCCCCTAGATTTCTCACTAAGATCGAAGGTGTTGCGTTTGTATGGGTTAACATTGAAAACATTAAGAGTGAATGAAATGTTCCCTTGCGAACTTTGGTGTGCTTAAAGAGATTTTTCCATCCTAAATTATGTTAATTTTTATCACGTATCTACGAGTACTTCTGAGATTTTGACATTTATTAGTGTGTTTAGTCTAAATACTTCTTAGTAATTATAAAAACTTGTACTTACTAAGTAAAAGCTTGTTGCGCATTAAGCTAAGAAATTTAACTAATAAAGAAACTGTATTAACACAAACTGTAACATGAATGATAGGTATTAATACCACATTTAAAATTAAAACTATCACAGTGAGTGTTCTTCAATCAATTGTAATAATTATTAGGTACTAATTAATAAATAACATTTTAGCAATTACATGCACTCCAATCCAATCAAAACCCAATTTCAAAATAATTTACAATTTGTTAGATTTATAATTATGAAATCTTGTCATACTCGTATCATAATGAACATAATTTTTCATTGTTTAACAATAGACAAACATGTACCTACCTAGTTACTAAATATATCTAGTAATTACAAAATTAGTACAGGTAATAAAAAAACGTTGATTAAAATCCAATGAATAATACCTAGTTGAAATAGACTTCTGCAAGCAACGCTAAGCACATTTGCTCGAAGTGGTAGATAGGTATTTCTCTATTTCTAGGAGCAATTAGGGTATGACAAGGCTTACCATATCCATGAAGGTCTAAACCGGGACAGGAGCCAGAGCTATGAAAAAGAAAAACTACCCAAAACTACAAATTATAATGATTATTTATAAATTATACACAAATACAAACGAAATAAAGTGTACAGAAAAGCCGTTTGAAATATTTGCATTTTTTTTCATCAGTCGTGCTTTTCGCTGGAATTTGTGAATTGTGAATTTGTGTGGAATTTCAATGAAATGTAATTTAAAAATATAATCGTTGCATTCGTCGTAGCGCAAAACGCGCAAGGCCGGCAGCGGCAGGGCGCGTGCAGTAGGCGATTGCATATGCCACGCGCACCGCACACCATCTTCACGCGTCATCACGCGTTAAAAAAAAGCGGGACAAATGACCGAACCTGTCGGGACGCCGGGACCAAGGCAATCCCGGTCAATCCGGGACGTATGGTAAGCCTAGGTATGACCAATCGCTCATATTATGAAATCCTACTAATCCTATTCAGTAATAGAAAATGACAAATCCTAGATCTAAAGGTAAGTAATGTATCGTAAGTATTAAAATATTAGGCTACTCTAAAACGTGCTTTTGAAGCATTACCATATTTTTATTTATTCACAATATGCCATCATTAGGTCCGAGTTCCAACACCAAGCATCTAGTACCAACAGATATTTCTAAACAGTTGATAGAGTCTAAAGAATATGGACTATAAATTAGTGTTGCGCCATTTCTTGCGTAATTTTCATACAAATTGACAAGTTTTCAGATTACACATGGCTATTAAATTCCAAAACCATTGCGGGGTATTGCGACTCTGATCATTTTGCTTATATTGTCAAAATTTTTAGTGCAGTCATTACAAAGATATTAAATAAAAACTCTCATCCAAGCGGTTCTCGGATTTATAGTAAAAGTTCAGTAGCCTGATGATAAAAAAAAAAACAATAGTAATATAAAATGGCAGCTGACACTATTACGTTTCGTTTTGTCATTTTCAGCGTCATTACTTTTTTTTCAGAGATTCTACTAAAAGTATCGCTAAAATCAGTGTTGCCCACGAAATATTTGAGAGCCTACTAAATCGAGCCCTATAACCACCAGAAATCCATTAAAATTTTGAACGTCTTTCAGAATACTCTACTAAAAATCTTTTACAATAATCTTTCCGAAAAAAATTTATAATAATAACGTTAAAAATTTGAAATGTTGTCAATTGTCCACCCAGAAAACTTGAAAGTCAAAACATTCTATATTTCTAGGGTGAGCAAAAGTAAGAAGCTGCCTCTCCAAGAAAAAACCTCTGTGTAGCTACTAATGACTTCTGTAAGTACCAGCTGGACACTAGTGGTAATCTTTGACACCATAATTTTGCCTGGTTAGGCTTACTGTGAATAAATACCTACCTAAATACTAACTAACTTGTTTTCCTGACTATGTATTTATTCGAACAAATCTTTGTCTTGAATAGCGATGAGAGCTATCTAGACACTTGTGGTAATCTTTGACAGCATTCGAAAAGTACCTACTTTAAGTTTAGTGTAAATTAATACATACTAACAAACTAACACTATTGGCTATTCGAATCGGTTCGTTAATGACTTCTATAGCCATAAGTATTTTGACACTTCTGGTAATCTTCGACAGCGTCGGAGGTGCTCATGTAGATTTGTTTCCTTATGTTGCTGAGGCGTCTTTTGGCGTGTGTCAAAATGTCTTTGTAAGACCTTCTGGAATGCTGCAGGTCGTCTTTCACTCGGTTGATCTCGGTAAGGGCTTGCCGCTTCCAGCGTTTCACTTTTGGTCTATTCTGAAATAGAAGTAAAGTAAGTTGATTAATGAGTTCTTTGTAATTTATAATTATACGGATTTTCACAGCTTTTCGGTGAAAAGAAACATCGTAAGGATACTTGCTTATGTTCGTAGATTGAAAATTAAATTAGATACGTATACGGCGTATATGAATCAAGCAATCCGTGCTAGGCCAGCGTATTGAATATGGCACAATCACCCTTCGTAGTATGCCTACGTCTTGCAGTGGACTATTAAAAAGGTTGGTACAATACTGTAAGTTGGTATAAGCTTGGCTAGCACTGATGTTAGAGTTTAAGCCGCCTAAATTTTGCCAAGTAAGAAGTATACTTGTCTTGGCAAAAACAACCGGGGTTCAGTGTTCAGGGAATCAAATATTTCATATGATTAAAAGTCGTGTGGTTTTCCAAAATGCAGATAAATTCAGAGATGACGTAGACATCATTATGAACAACTTTTACTATGAGATCAATTGCAAAATACCTACTTCACAAAACGCACTACTGCATCCGTAGAGTGCTCTCTCGCATTTTCGTATGTACTCCTCCGTCTGAAAACAAATATAATATGTGTTGTGAGATATGAGTTACTATGTTAAGTTGTATGCAAGTTTTGACTGACTTTAGCTACGCAGAAAAAAACGGGTTTTCAGGAAGGCTAACGCTTAGGAGCAGTGAACTTCTGATGCCTGAAATGACGATTATATAACCATTGACCACGTCTACTTAGTCCGTCGATCCACCTACTAAGTCTGCTGAACCCGGTTCTTTAATACATGACTCTGATTGAAAATCTATAGCAGCACCCTATGTCCTCTTGCTGAAGAGATAATTACGTACTTTGTTAAGATGCATCCGGAAGACCACCATGTGCCCCAGCAGGAACTTGTGGTGGTTCTCGCCGGTGTACGCGGCCGATTTGTAAGCGTCATGCTTTATCTTCTGCCTCCTCCTATCGAAGTCGCTTCGGCAGTTAGTGGGCTGGAAACAAGAAACAAATAATTGCACTAGTGGTTTGTGTTTGTGTAGTGGTAGTTTACAAATAATTGCGTTAGTGGGCTGGAAACAAGAAACAAATAATTATTAACTTATTATAGTTTGCATTTGGAATGCCCTAGAAATGAAATTAGGTGTTGGTGAAATTAGAACCTGAGCATGTAGTAATGAAAGCTCTATCTCAATAAAATTATTTTGTCGCATAAAATGGCACAGCCAAAGTGCAGTTTATTAAGTTGAAAATAGAAAAAAATCGCTTTAACTAATGTATGGGTTTGTTAATTTTTGAATACTAGTTAAGTATCTATGTATATATTTATTCGATTTTGATGAAGTTTTAATTACTGTACTGTACTGTACCAGCCTTTTTAATAGTCCACAGCCGGACGTAGGCCCACCCATGAAGGGTGATTGGGCCATATCCACCACGCTGGCCCAGTGCGGGTTGGTGGATTCACATACGCCATCGAATTTCTTCTAAGGACGTACGCAGGTTGCCTCACGATGTTTTCCTTCACCGAAAAGCCAGTGATGTGAAATTCCGTACATAAATTCCATAGAACTCATTGGTACGGGACCGAGGCTTCGAAACCACGACCTCACGATTGTAAGGCGGGTGTCACTACCTCTTGACCACCACGGCAATAAGTTAAGCAAAGTTTTAATTATCTCTAAATAATAATCTATTAAACAAAAATTAACATCATAATCTGTTGATAATATGTTAATTATGTTAAGTACTTACATTATTTTTATGTTTAACTATAATCTTCATTGTAGTTGTAATAATGACTATTATTAATAAACGTACTTGATGTAATCCCGTATCATATAGTAGGTACAATTGAGAATCTCCTTTTTTAAGTCGATTGAAAATATTATGAGATATATGTAGTAAGTACTTAGATTATATTTAATGGTCTAATCTCAATTTAATAGTCCGTTAAATTAAAACAGTTTGGCAGATCGCCTTAATTACGATTATCTTTAATCTAGCGCTAACATCTACTTCTGCATCAGTGTCAAAGTTTCTGGCGCTTCCTGTCAAGCCTCATTTATTTCTGTAACGCGACAGTTTATTTAAAAAAGTGACAGACTAAACATTCGATAAAAAATTCATAATATTATAATGCAGGATTAGATACCTGAAGAAATGATCCAATTGATATTGTAGGGCTTTACTGCATGCAGGCCGTTTCCAAATTATTGGAGGTCTACAAAATAACCCTGAGCTGCTTTTTTTAAAAACTAATATCTAGTTTAGGAATTTTACAAGGAATTTTTCTTTTTAATTGCTTTAGTTTTAACCTGTGAAAGGACAGGCTAGCCCGATAATTGCTATTTTATGTCATTCGACGCTGAGAAGTGTGCATAGCGAGTTAACTTTAAGGCATCGACTTAGCATTTTTGATTAACTTTAATGATCTATTTTGGATTAAAGGGCAATGTCCCCACATAACCGGAAACATCCTAAATTACAGAGTATAAATAGATTTACTGCTTTTATTTCACGATCATGGACACAGTATACTTTTTTATATGCCGGAACACAAAATACCTACTTAAATATTGTCTATATTATTTTTAAACGTTCGATTCGCTTTTAGTGCCCCAGCTAGCTTAACATACGCACCACGACGTAAGGTTTATCGACTTGTATAAAAGTGACAGATATATACTTCACTATGACTCTGTCTCTTTCTGACAAGTCGATTACATTAAGTCGTGGTGCGTATACTAGCCCGACAGGTCTTGATTTAGCGTGAGATGTCACCAAGATATAATATTTACAATCACATTTCACTCCCAACTTTGATTAATTATTATTATCTACAAAATACCATTAGATAGTGCTTTATGACAGACATGAATGCTTGCATATCGACGTCATGTTTATTGCGTATGATAGAACATGCGATAAATTAAGGCGTAACTATAATGTTTACACAGATGTAAATGTAGCATTCTTTGCAATGCATCAAGGTTAAAGTGTAATTGCAAACAGACATTATATTACTCAGATATTCAATGATAAGTTATTGAATTGATGGTTTTCAATTGATGGGGAGATTCTTTCCTCATTCTTTAGACAAGATCTTATTTAGATTTTTGTATCGAGCAAAGCGCGGTCGTTCTACTACGATGATAGTTAAAACTAGAGCCTGGAGGGATTTTGCCGAACTTCAAAGCTCTATTTTTCTAGGATATTGGTATCCGTACACAGCTGTGAATGACGTCACAATATTTTTTTTCTCCTCTTTTGTCTGTGATATTAACAATTCCAAAGCGTTTGTAAGTAAGAACTTGTGGTGGTTTTCGCCGCTGTACGTGGCTGCTTTGTACGCAACCTTCTGGTCTTATTAAAGGACTAAACGGGCAGCCTATGTCTATTCCTGAAGAGATAATTGATTGAAGCGAAGCGAAGATCTTTCCTTTAACACGATGATCGCCGCTATCGTTTTGTCTGTGATATGAACAATTCCAAAGCGTTTGAGATATAGTTATTTCAGTTATATACACTAAGTATTCCTCAATCAGTCTTTTCTTCCAGCCCTCTCGGAAGTTATGGACATTTCGAGTCACAAACTATTAGTTTCGACCGTCATACATTCAGTTATTAATAGTTACATTTTGGCAAACATCGTCTCCAAATATAACTTCGGTCAGAATCTATAAATACATTTATTAACATCGTTATATTATCCAAGTTTCCGTTGATAATACCAATGGCAGGCGTTGACATAGGCCGAGATTTTCCACGAATAATATTAGTCATGTACATTCGGTAATACGTTTCAGATGAAGCCAAAGATATGGGCTCCATTAGGGCTAAATGTAACGAACAGTGCCAAAAACGACAAGGACGCATGATTGACTGCAGTCATTTGTTAGAAGCAGTAAGCAGAACTGCAGGTGATATTTGTAGAACCCAAATTTTCAGAAGCTTTTGGTTGACCTAAATAATCTAGATCGGTATATATTCATTCACTTCTACGACACATTTTATTGTTTTATTTAAAAGTTTGATGCTCGCCACGCTTACAGCTATTCCAAAGTGTGTGGTATAGTCGCAGATATCTGTGAAGTGGATATACATAGTTGAACTTTCCTAGATTCTTCAATAAGTATTCAGTATCACAGCAATATTTTTAAACAATTTTTTTTCAGGAACGACTTGAAAAACCTTACGTTTAAAAATACTTGGAAGTTTCTAAGGGTGTTATTGACATTTATGGCAAGTTTTATCCGAGTTGAAAGTGGTTGAACTTGATGGAGATCTAACCACCTATTATGATGTGACGGCATAGTCCGTGCCATTATGGAGAAGAATTGATGGTTTTCCAGAAGTGTAACCGTAAGACTTAGACCAAATAAAAAAAAACCGGACAAGTGCGAGTCAGGCTCACACACCGAGGGTTCCGTACAAATTCAGAAAATTTCACAAAACTGTGAAGTAGTTGTTAAAATCTCTTTACTATAACCATCGACAAAAAGTTTTTTTTTTCACTTTTCTCGTCATATATCGAAAATTACACATTGTTAAAATAATAACAAGTGCTAATGAAGTTCTTTTATATGATACCTTACATGATACGATTTACTCACCTTGAATTTTGAACCCATATTTTGTAAATTTTCAGGCCCTATTTTTTGTGATTTAAATAAAAATATACAGTTTTCAGATTTATTCCTATATGTATGTGAACTCTGAGACAATGCTTCTCGCCAAGTTTCATAGTTCTATGTCAACGGAAAGTACCCTGTAGGTTTTAATTTTTGTGAGTGTCGAAATATGCGGTTTTTTACGACATAAATGGCTCTAACTTTTTTAAACGATACGTAACTGAGAAGTTTTTCTTTTACACAACTGCAAGAAACCATAGATGTACGTACACAGTTCAAATTTCAACTCGATATCTTTACGCGTTCCCGAGACGAAGAGTCTTGACATACACACAGACGGACAGACGGACAACAAAGTGATCCTATAATAAATAAATAAAAATAAAAACCATTTATTTCAGGCACAGAGACCCAGAGTTACATAAGTGATAGTTAAAATAATATTAAATAAATTGTTACACCTGTATAAGGGGTGTAACGTCCAGTCTTATAAATAGTTCTACCGCACAATAGTGCCGAGTCGATGAAGATAGTAGGTACATATATTCATTTTATAAGGCTTCCGTTTTTTCCGTTTGAGGTACGGAACCCTAAAAATCAAATCTGTCTTAATTTTTGTTTGTCTGAGCCGTAAGAAGATACTTTTTTGTTGCGCATAATGTTCAATCGCTATCTTCCCTTTATGCTGTAATCGAAGATGAAGTACGTAGAGTTAGAAGCATAGAAGTTAGAGGATAGTTATTTGCTTTTTTTCCATGCATTCCTATTGAGGTTTTGATACTTTCTGTCAAACACAGAGGCAAGTCACACAGAGCGTTTTAGTGAATACAATACAATTTTATATTTAAACTCGGACGGTCCTCCATCGTTACCCCTCTTACATAAGGTAAACAAGGGCTAAAATTTAATTAAAATAGTTATGTGTTCTAGAACGAGGATTGGGGCACCAAATGTTCATGTTTTCCCATAAATACATCATTACACGTCATAAAACATTATGACAAATATAATGCACATGAGCATTATGCATTGTTTATTATTAGAGCTACCTTGAACGCGATCGAGAGTCAAGGTGTGCTGACGGCTGACAGCCACATCCAGGTAATGTGGCCAAGATTTAAATCTACGCGAGACAATTTATATTGCATCTTTTAATTAGTTACCACTTCTTAAAATATCTTGGAAATATTTTGTATCATATAAGTAATCGATTGTATTTTGTCTATAGCTGTTCTACTAACGCTATTGTAACGTATATATCCACTAGGGCGTAGGGCGTCTACTGCCGCTAGCCTATCATGTAGGTACCTATCTAAGACTTGGACCCCCACATGTCTCACAGGCTTACTATATTTAAGAAGATCATTATTCTACAGGCTACAAATGAATGGTATAATTTATTATTCTTATTAGTATCTAATCCACGGTAGAGGTTACTTTTGATTATTTTTTGTCATAAAATGCCCATGTCTTTTTTTTTATTTTTTTGGCGGGAACGCGGAAAAGTCATGTCGCCTCATTGTATTATTTTGTTTAACTTGTGGTTTATCAGTGATAATTAGTGAAAAGTTGTGGTATTTCGTTGATTATGAGCTGATTTACGTGCATGAGTGTAGGCAAGTGATATAATGTGACGTATCACGTATCGAGTACGAGACACGAGAACTAATAGAAAATAAGAAGAAATAAAAATCTTTGGCGATCGATTAAAAACATTTGTAATTTGACTAGCACTAGGAAAGATCCAACTGAATTACTAAATTTAGAGGGTAGTGAAAATGCAAAACAGTCAATTGAGTTCACTAACAATCATTTTTCTACTGTCGGGCAAAAACTAGCTGATCAAATTCTTTCTTCTACAGGTAAGACAGAAACAGAACTCGCCAAAGACTTTAGTGTTTGTGATTCTCCTTCAAATTCTTTCTTTATGTTTCCTACCGATCACATAGAAGTACTGAGCCTAATCTCGAATCTTCAAACTGACAAAGCGCCTGGTATTGATGGTTTCAGCAATTCCCTTATTAAATATATAAAACATGAAATAGTTTCTCCGCTAACACATATTTTTAATTTAAGCCTTTCCAGCGGAATATTCCCAAATGTGTGGAAAGTAGCTTCAATATGTCCTATATTTAAAAATGGTTCAAAATTCTCACTCGACAACTATAGACCAATATCTTTGTTGGCTACTTTTTCTAAACTACTCGAAAAATTAGTTAACAAGCGTCTCGTCAAATTTCTAGAAGATAACTGTCTTCTATCATCAAAACAATTTGGTTTCCGCAAGGGCATAAGCACTGAAGATGCTGTAACGTTACTTACTTCCACTGTGGCATCTCAGTTAGATAATGGACAATGTTGCGTTGGTGTCTTTCTGGACCTAGCTAAAGCTTTTGACACTGTCTCCGTTCCCATTCTTTTGAGAAAACTAGAGAAAATGGGTATCCGCGGTGTAGCCCTACGCTGGTTTAAGAGCTACCTCACGGAACGGAAGCAGTGTGTAAGAATCGGAAAAACTACTAGTGGCATGCAAAACATACATTTTGGTGTGCCACAGGGCAGTATTTTGGGCCCGACATTGTTTCTCTTATATATCAATGACATACACGATGCCTCAATTGATCAGGCTGAAATTCTCTGCTATGCAGACGACACAGCAATTATATTCCACGGTCCAACTTGGCCCTCGGTGTGCTCCGCGGCAGAGAAAGGCATGACAATAATTTCCGGTTGGCTTCAGCGAAATTTACTAACGCTAAACACGAAGAAAACAATGTATATATGCTTTCATAAAACTACTGCCTCGGCCCCTAAACTAAACACAAATATAAAAATCCACCAGTGTAATTCTCAGACGTCTTGTTCTTGTGATTCCTTGTCACGCGCACCAGTTTTAAAATATCTTGGTGTTCATATTGATGAAAAACTTTCATTTAAAAATCATATTGATAATCTGTCGGCACGTATAAGAAAACTAATAAACATTTTCCGAAACTTGAGGGATGCGGCGAGTAAAGACACCTTAATTGGTGTATACTATGCTCTTTGCCAATCGCTAATTACATATTGTATTACATGCTGGGGTAGTGCTGGCAAAACATATATGATACAAGTCGAAAGAGCCCAAAGGTCTGTCTTAAAAGTAATGCTCCGAAAACCTTATTTGTACCCTACAGAAAGCATTTATGAAGAAGCTGGAGTATTAAATGTTCGTCAACTTTTCCTCCTGAATACTGCGCTTAAAGCTCATAGGTCAGTATTGTCGTCTTCGGATCATGATAAAATTGTAAATCGCCGTGTATACAGAATACCTTTTCCAGCAACCAAAACAAGCTTTGCTCAGCGTTTTGGTGACTTTAGTATTGTTTCCGTTTATAGAATTGTAATAAAGTTTTGTGACATTAAAAACAAAAAAGTTCATGAAGCGAAAACTATAATTTTGAAATGGTTAAGATCTCTTTCATATGATGACACGGAGGACATTCTAAAGAAAATACATTAGAATTATTAATTTGAAGTTTTAGATATAAAACCGTTTTAGTTTGTAAGCTGTGTAAAAAATTATAAAAAGACTGTCTTGTAAACGGGGTCTGATAATTTAAAACATTTGTAATCAGGTTCACAGGTTGCCCTGATACAGGCTCAGCCTAGTAGGGCAATCGACATTAATTTGTTGCAAGTTTTGTCATAAGTTGTCAAATAAAATATTTTTCATTTTTTTTTTCATTTTTCATCAGGTCGTTCCGTGTTGTCACCAAAACTCCATAGACGCCTCTAGTAAAGTATCCACTGCTTTACTGAGGTATGACTTGGACTATGTTTGGACTTGACCGCGACTTTATTGGACTATGCCGTGACTACGACAGTGACTATTTTGATAAAATATCAAAAATTATTAAAACTTAACACTACTTGACACTGGCAAATGCACAACAATGCGACGCCAAACAAAAGAAGAAGAAGAATAAATACCCATGAATTTCTCCTTGTAAATTTGTTCCCGTACTTTCACAAAAGTACCAGGTCTGCATAATCGCCAAGAGCCAGAAGTACCGCAGTATGGACACTTTGTATGACGCATCCGCTGGCAGTTCTTCAACTCGGATGCCAATGACATAACCCCGGCCTAATGCACTCACGGTTTTGCTCTCATTTATTATCAACAATCTTGTCGATAATTTAATTAAACTTTATCTTATCTAAACGTGTGAATAACGTATTTAATCCCTATATAGATTTACTTACTGTGTCGACGATGGCAAGGAAAACACTTATGTGTTTAACAAAGATAATTAACCAGGAACTGATCAGATTCAGAGCTGTACTGTACTGTACTGTATCAGCCTTTTTAATAGTCCACTGCAAGACGTAGACCTACCCACGAAGGGGTGATTGGGCCATATCCACCACGCTGGCCCTGTGCGGGTTGGTGGATTCACATTACGCCATCGAATTTCTTCTACGGACGCATGCGGGTTGCCTCACGATGTTTTCCTTCACCGAAAAGCCAGTGGTGTTAAATTCCGTACATAAATTTTTGATTTGAACCTAAGACCTCACGATTGCAGGGCGAGTCTCAATACGTCTAGGCCACCACAGCTTACACAAACAATACAGAGCTATTTGTATTTAATTTTGTGATTTAAATATCTGTTTATAACCTAACTGAGATTGAACCAGTTGAAATCTATTGAAGAATTTGGCAAAAGTTGTTAATATAAGACAATTAATTTGTACCAATTTTCAGTACGCATTTATTATCTATTAAAAACTACCAAATTGATATTTTAAAGCAAACCTACGAGTATATCTATTATTCGTCAATGGTCTTTGCGACCCTAGGTTGGAAACGACTATAGGCGGGAATCAAACCCGAGATCTTTTGCTCTATGGCCGACTCTATGCTCTATTCTACAGACTATGTACAAGTTTTTATTTAATTTCCTTATAGCAGTCATACTAGGTAGGTGTTTCTTATTGATCATCGAAGTTAAACATCATTCGGACCTCTTAGTTTTCGGACGGGTGACCGCGGGTGGCATTTAAAACTGAGCGATATTGTGGTTCTGATAACACGCTAATTATCCATTTATAGGCCCCGGTTGTTTCAACTGTTTAGCCATGTCAGAGGTTTACACCTTTACAGGTTTATTTTAAACTCTGACTTTAGCCATGCAGATCGGACGTTAAATACGAAATCACTATGATACCTACATATTATGTATCTTCTCAATGTCATTATTAAAATTATATAAATACATAAATATTTTGGGACATCTTACACACGGACTCTGACCCCAAACTAAGCATAGCTTGTGATATGGCTGCCAGAGACTGATATACCCTGTATAAGTATGTATTTTTAAATACATACTACATGTATAGATAGTAACTAAATAGCTTCCAGACACAGAGAAAACACTTATGTTCATCAAATAAATATTTGCCCTGGGTGGGGATCGAACCCACGCCTCTTTGATCCAGAAGTTAGGTTCACTAACAACTGAGCCACCGAGGCAGTCAATTTTACAAGTGTTTGATTATTAATTTATTCAAACCCACTTCCCGATTTCCGATTGAGTTGAAACTTTGCATGCAATACCTATGTTGTCTACCTATGTTCCGGATTTAATTTCGCATTTATATCGCGCAGTGATATCAAGACACATTACATTAGCAAATACAGGCTTATAGCAATAACCGATCTGGGTTACGGGATGCCAACGTGCAGGCATCTTATCATTGCATCCTCGTGCATACTCGTATCTACGTAAATACTGTTATCTATTCTATGCAGCACGTGGCTTGCAACCTGTATGGTACGGACATGTGAGAGAATACAAATTAAGATTAGAAATTGTATTTACTTAAAGTACTTACTTAGTTTATAACGTTATTGCAAATGTGTGATAGCAATAAAAATTCTAATTATATAGGAATCAGGAGCGAAACAGCGACAATGTTTTTTTCTGGATTAGGTAGCTATCTGTCAGGCTGTCAACTGATAATCAGGTTTCCTTGTTGGTCATCAATAATCAATATACGAACAAATCTCTTTGGATATTTTTACGCCGCGACGACGACGGCAAAAAAAATGCGTTCAATAGATACTTTTTAAAAATAATTATGTATGCGACTATGCGACTATTTATCAAATCAATTATTTTGAATCAATTTAAGTATCAAAAAGAATGGACCCGGGTGTCTGTGAAGTATAACAAATAAATTAAAAATTAATAAAAATATGTTGCGTGCATTGCACAAAATTATTATTTTACCTTTAGTAATATTGCTAAAACGTACAAAAGAGAGTATTCTGATTTATTTTCATTTCAGATTGATATTTGTTTTTTGCGAAATGTTCTAAGTACATCAAAGTAAATCGATAAATGCACTATAAATCTCCTGACTTTAAATAAGTATAGAGCAAAAGAACATAGTTCCGCTGAGTAAAATAACATGGAGGAGACATTTTTCATCCCCAACAATGCGAAAGAAACATTGTATAGGCGGGATGGGTAGCCCTGATGTCCAAGGCCTCTGACTAAGCGATTGAAACGTACTGGACCTACAATTTAACGTATCACTCGAATGATGGTAACGCTCAACGCCTAACAACTAATGACCTAGCTACTGTTATGTTAAACTATTTCGATATTTAGCATACTTAAGTAACTTTATTTCCTATAGTTTATTCAGGGTTATCCGTGTTAAGCCGTGGTGGCACTGGTGGCCTAGAGGTATTGACACTCGCCTTGCAATCGTGAGGTCGTGGGTTCGAATCCTGGTCCCGTACCAATGAGTTCTTTGGAATTTATGTACGGAATTTAACACCACTGGCTTTTCGGTGAAGGAAAACATCGTGAGGCAACCTGCATGCGTCCGTAGAAGAAATTCGATGGCGTAATGTGAATCCGTGGTGGATATGGCCCAATCACCCCTTCGTGTGTAGGCCTACGTCCTGCAGTGGACTAAGTATTAAAAAGGCTGATACAATACAATTAGATAGATAGATAAACACTTTATTGTAAACACATAAACATACACAGAAAGGACCTAAAATAGTCCAACAAAGGGCGGCCTTATTGCTTATAGCAATCTCTTCCAGGCAATTCAGGGTTATTCCTAATCAATCAATTAGAATCCTTTTAGGGGCTTGTTCTGTACCTACATCAAAACTAACAACTTTTCTTCTGCGACTTTTGTTAAGACTAAAAAAAATCAGCTGTTCCATATCTTTTGTCGAGGGTGAACGATATTTTTTTTTTTTTATTTCGAATAGGTTTGCGTTTGACTACACACTACCTGATGTTAAGCAGATGTGCGATCTAGGGTGTAGCACGCTTACCTAGAAGATACCTATTCACTCGGGATTTGAAGACACTCACGTTGTACTTTAACGGGAACAACTATTTCTATGGAACAACATTTTTTTTAGAATTGATAAAAGACGTTGAACAAAAGTTGTTACTTTTGATGTACCTACAGAATATTGTACTGTAATAATACAGTACAATATTATACAGTACAGTACCCTGTATCCTAGTTCTGTCACCTAGTTCTGCTGTTCTGTGATGTGAGTACATAAGCCAAGCACAATACAGTATTAGCTACTAGCTACATTGACTAAAGCGCATCGGCATTTTGACTTACTTACCTACATCAGACACAAAGTTGTTCATTGTTTATTGTTATATGTTTTGATTGCATTTCTCCGACACAAGTGCATGATTTTAGGCAAAACAACGCATCATAGTTATTTTAACGGCACTTTCCCAAAATATTGATTTTACTTCAGATGTGGATTGCAAAACAAATAGAATGGTTTTTGGGTATTTTGGTGCAGCTTTCTAACACCTTGACTCATATTTTCTTGTTTAATGTAGTATTGTGGTACTTTTATAGCTATGCCTCGTGTTGCAGGAGCTGATTTGTATTAGACAGGGCTGTGTTCGGAACGGGCCATGACGGGCCGGACCGTACGGGGTAGGTACGTTTAAAATCATATGACACCCCTGGTGGGACAGATTCCACCGGTCTAAAAAGTGAGTGGAATCTGCCCCACCAAGATGGGATGAGTGGCGCAGATTCCACTCCAAAAATTGAAGGAGTGGAATCTGCCCCACCAGTGGGGCGCTTTGGTGGGGCAGAGTGGAAGCACTCCGTTCCAAACATTTTGTCAACGCCGTAAATGGAACTGGATAGGTCACACGCTGAGTAGGCCTCTATACCACATTCCAAAACAAGCTTTGGACTGGAACCCGCAAGGCAAGAGAAAACCGGGCCGACCAAGGCACAGCTGGCGGCGTTCTATCATGGCGGACATCCTGAAAATTGGCAAAACATGGTCGGAGGTGAAAGCATGAAGCCCAAGACGGGCTGCGATGAACAATCTCTGTGGACGTCCTCTACCCCACACTGGGGACCTAGGAACTTAAGTAAGTTAAGTAGTTGCATCCGTACCGTCCTATCCCGAACGGTACATTACATAAAAAATATGGAACGTGCCCTGTCTACCCGGCACATCCGGCCCGTCACGGCTCGTTCCGGTCATGGTCCGGTCTAAGAAAAAGCATTACAAAACTCTTCGCTCTCTAGTATAGGTACTTTTTTATATCGCGAATAAGTCCGCACCACAGACTTTAGTAAAAAAAGGCACACAGACTTCCTTTTTTATTGAAGTCTGTGGTCCGCGCTTGACTACCAACTAGCCTGATGGTAAGCGACGTTGTGGTCGAATATGAAGCACGCAGACCTAAAAGATAAAACCAGAACGCAGACCGAAATGAGACCTATTCACTCTGATTTTGAAAAGCTTTAGGTTATATCTATTCGGAAACAGGAAAGCAGGAATACTGTTCCATTTTCTGGCGGCACGAACCAGAAATGTTGGGTCAAACCGCTTCGTACGTACGAAGAAAAACAGTGTAGGGGTGGTAATGTAGGTAGGGACCTATATTTCAATCAGGCCCCCTACCGCCTAAGCAATAGCAATCGTAATAGCAATCGTTTATGACTTCATTTTAGTCATTTGGCACCGCCTATGTGACGTTAGCCATCAATTGCTTTGCGCGGATTGCGAAAGAAATCATTGAATGAACAACTTTGATGGCTAACGTCACATATGCGGTGCCAAATGACAAAATGAAGTCATAAACGATTGCTATTGCGATTGCTATTGCTTTAGGCGGTAGGGGGCTGTTCGGTATGTGATGGACTGAACAAGAACACATGATATATAATAGCCCTAGAGATTAGATATATTTTAGCTGCAAACTTTTAAAAGTGTTCGGTAGTTGCAACTATTACACTGAAAATCTGAAGCAGCTAATAAATGGCGTTTTTTGTAGTCGCATCGTTGCGTTTTCCGGTTTGCTCTTCTGCCAATTTGATTTTTTGCGACAATTTTCTAAAACTGTTCAAAGTTTAGTTCGCGTGTCATCTGTTTCCTTTTGCAATACTTACATAACATTGAACTTTGATTTAGAATACATTTTATGTAATTAGCTATAGTTAGGTTAGTTATCATTCAAATCGTATAAAATACGAGTAAATAATACATTAAATTACGTAGCCGAGTTTAAAAAAAAAAAAAAACTAAACGCTGCGGCGCCAACAGTTCCGAATGTTCAACGCTGAGTTGCGACTGGTTTCGTGGAAAACTTTTTTTTTAGTTGACGTCTATTTGTATATAATTACATATGTAATCATTTTTAATGTATCCTGTACTTGTTTTTGTTTGCTACGAAATAAATATTTCTTTCTTTCTTTCAAATAGGTATATTCGGTGATATTCGATACATGCAAATATTAACACATCTCCCTATTAGACTAGATCTGATAAAATATCATAGAATACCAAACAAGACGATGGGCGTTTTTCCAGGGAAGAAAACTCATGCTATAATATGGAGAACATGTCATATTGGGCCCAGTTTACATTAAAAAGTAAATGATAGGAGTAACCGCACGTGTCTAATTGCCGTATGACTATATGTCTCAATACTGCGTTCAATTGACGCCTATGGCACGCTGGAACTGAACGGGGTAATGCCAAGTAATGGTCAACATTTAAAGGCCACCTGAGATGGAGAGCAGGCGCGGTGGCTGTAGTCCAGATTTTAGCCCGAAATAAAGCTAATTAGACCCAATGCTTTTGCACGTTCGTTTCCTAACATTATTGATTAAATTAGTATGACTCAAGATTTGTTTGAAAGAGCGGAGTCTTCTCGATAAAGTTCAGCCGGAGTATTGAGTATCGTCATCTATTTGGCATTTTTTTTTAATTCGATTATCGCACAGTGCTAGAGAATATGATGTTTTTTTGATGTAGTTGAAAAGAATAAGTAGGTACTTACATCACCAAAAGTTGGTCTCGTCTCCAACTCTTGAAGCGCATCATGAGCATACGAGGAGATATTCATCATAAACGTCTTCAGGTCCCGTCCCGCCTTGCCAGTGTAGTCGGTATACAGCTGGAGAGCATCCAACTTGGCTGCTTTAAGCTCTCGGAGCAGGTCAGAAAGCATACGAGTCTCCGCGTCATCCTGGTCGCTGTGGTCTACGTCAGTTACTGTCACGTTGATAAAAGCATCCTGCAACAAAGACGTAGATGTGATTTATTCGTTATCGTATCAGTTATAGGACGTCCACTACTGAACATGGAATGCGTTTTCAGCAATATTTCCAATGGGATTAGTTGTCACTTGCTTTCTGTGCTTAATCAGGGGCCTTATTTTGGAAGCGCTTTGACTATCGGCTTCGCTTTTTCTTCTGCTCGCGCCAGTTACTGTCGCCACGAGAGAGAGAAAGAGGAAAAACGAAGCCGAACGTACACAATAAGGCCCCAGATTGCCTGTCTACATTATGGATGGAAAACCTACGCTAGGCTTGCCTTTATAAATGGTCTATCTTTGCTTTATATAATATGGTCATCGATTTCATGTTCTATGTGATTTATTTATCGTGATTTTATTACACTACCTATGTATATACCACCACTACTTAATCAAAATGTATTGCGATTTAGTCAGTATATAGGAAAATAAATATAGGCTTTCTTCAATAGACATAGGTATCAGCTCTAGATGAAAGAATATGTTACATTTTATTGTTTTAACCATAATAGATGAGAACAAACAACAAACGTTGTTACATAATCGTAAAGGAGATGAAGCATTACATAATACAAGTCTATTTGAAACCTAAAATTTATTTCACGGGCAAATTGCACTATTATATTTTTGTACGACGATAAAATCCAATTTCAAAGCATTTTTGCACATTCCAGCTTGTTCTGTAATGTCACCATAAATAATTACGTTGCTGTAGTTAAACACCTGACTGTTATTTTACTACGGGATGTTGCCGTAAAATACCTGACTGCATCCACAGTCCATTTGCCAGCAGCAGCTCCTAATAGAAACTTCGTTTGTCTTTGAGTACTGTCGCATAAAATATTCATAGTCCACTAAATAAAATTAGGTAAAGGTTACGAATATTACCGTGAATATTTTACTGTTTCCTGTGACATCACAATAATGTTCACTGTAACCTGGTTAGCATGGTTTTTACAACCACTACCGCGAGGCCACAATACCATGGTCTAGGTACAGAATATTGTTTAGATCATAAAATTTTGCAGTCCAGTCATGTTTTGCAAGACCTTGCACTATTTAATTATATTTAACTTTACTTTGATGTCGGGTGAAACAATGCGGAATAGTTATTTCTGTTATTTTTACGACTGTTTACGTTTTGTAATGCTATTTATTTTATTTATAATGTTAAGCCTATTCTTGACTCTTTTTGATACTGCATAGTCGATTTTCTCTAAATACGTAATAAAAAACAATGGATGAATCTATAAAATGATTTTAATTTTATAGTGCATCCCACACTAGGTTTATCTCAAAGAGTTATTTTTGAAAATATTTCAAAAATTCGTCGCGAATGTAGGACGCGAACCTATACTCTATAAAATTGAACTTGATCTCTGCGACAGCTGTCAGAAAAATTACGCCTATGAAGACCTGAATTACTCAATAGTACAGTCAATGTCATAATTTATGGGCATGCCGATTAGTGTTGGGCGACGAATGATCGTGACCACAAAGTTTTAGATAGAGTTTTAATTAAAATATCGATAGTTTATACTGACGATATTTTAAATAAAACTTAATTTATTATTAATTTTATTGTATCTTTTAATATCATAACATTTTTTACATGTGTAATTAAATTAAATCCAATTATATGTTACATTAGCATAGTGAAAAACATCGATAAATACTATCGTTACAATATTATGAGTATTTAATTAATTTTATAACATTATTTACATGTGTACATACTTGATCTTAAATAATAGTAAGTAAATAAAATCCAATTTCTCACCTTCAACTTCTCATTTGATTTCATTACAACATTGTTTGAAAATCGATTTTTTCCATCACTATCTCAACTCTACATATGTCAATATGTAATTGTCGCAGAGATCAAGTTAAATTTTATAGAGTATAGCGTCTTCGGATCACTAGCCCGACTCTGCCAACTGAGCTAATTCGCTGTACTGCCTTTGCGTCGAATTTGTGAACTGTTTATCATTTTAGCCAACTTATAGCGTTGGATGAATCATTTAATCTATACCCTATATTTCTTTGCACCTACAGAATTACACTTCAGAATGTTTTTTTCTTCTTATTTGAGTATGCAGAGAGGCTTTGTAGAGTCTTTTCACTACGTTTAAATATTTTTTCGCCTTATACCACATGTATTGCATTTATTTGCTGCGTAAAAAATCAACGGTATGATAATCCGTATACAAATTCCAAAAAAAATCAGCTCAATCCATTTGATGGTCTATGTAGTATGTTCCCAAAAGTACCCTCGACAAATTTTGTACTGTAAAACATCGATCTGCACCAACATACCTACAAAAGTACTGATATTTAGAAAAGTCAATAAAATATACCGAAAAAATATTAAAATACTGAAACTGGTCACACTGACTGTGCTATGTCGTCCACTAGGCGACCAAGACATTTCCTAGTCTTGATCTAAACAAAATCCCACACTACGAGTTTATCTAAGTTATCTATCTAACTGTTCCATAAATTAAGTTGATCGTGTAAACTTCCTGCTCCAGTAACCAGGACCATCTGCCACCCGAGCCTCCGCTTCCTAGCACTACAAAGGACTACACTGCTGTCTGTTTATTATCAGATATAAATCTGATACCAAATACAAGATTGTACGGATCGGTACTGAGCCGATAGGAGCTGAGAGCAGTGTTTCCCAGATAATGTTCTGCCTGGATCTTGTAATTTTTGTACAGTTCCTTCGTGACCTACGGATTAGTTTTATTTAACAACTTTCTTGTGCGATATAGAGCTTACTCGCAAATCATTTCCAGACTAATCACTAAATTTATTATCAGTAAATTGAGTTGAGTAATCAACAATGAACACCATCCAGAATCTACTGAGATCTCATACCCAAGACTAGGAGCCGTATTGCAACCTTCAAATGCTTAGGTGGGTTGAAATGAATTAAAATGCTAATAGTCAAATAAATTGTAACTACTTGTATATCATCCACCAACCCGCACTGAGCCAGCGTGGTGGACATGGCCCAATCACCCTTCGTGGGTAGGCCAACGTCCTGCAGTGGACTATAAAAAGGTTGGTACATTACAGTACAGTTGACATAAATATACTTAAGTTATATGCTCTCTCAAAAAACAATAGAATTAGTGGTTGGCTGTTTGCGTCCAGCACGACTTCGCTTTTCTAAAAGGAGTCAATTTGCCTTGGGTGGATGTTCTTCGCGGTACTTTTGGGTGTGATCTCTATTTACGAGTTTCGTTATGTCGATTATAAAGCTCACATTGCGTCTGGTAAAAATAATAATAAAGTTAACTTAGAGAGCTATGACGAAGCTGCATAATAATTTGCGTAACGTCACGACGGAATGCAAAGGCCAGAAGTTCAGGATTACCCAGAGGTCTAGGCTTGCGCGCAAAGATTGGCACTAAATTAAACATGCCAGCGGATAATTCACCGAAACAGAAATTAATAACTTTGGTAGTCCCAATCAAAATGTAGTAAATTATGATATAATTTACTACTTTTGTAAGCTGGCGTTTGCACGAATGCGATAAATAAATGCATTCTACAAGTTTATCTTCAGCAAGATTTGAATATGTAAGACAGCAAAGTGATTATTTTATTTTGTTAACTCAGGCAGCCTGCATACGCCTGCTGAAGAAATTTGATGGTGTACCGTATATGTGAATTCCACTAATCCGCACTGGGCCTGTGCCTGGGCTGGTTGGACATATTAAGGCCCGTTCCCCTTCGTGTACTGGCTTATATTCAGCAGTGGACTGTTACAATAACACATTACAGTAATTGTGCAAGCTTTTTGCTCGTCGGTACAAACGTTAAGAATTTTATTCTTGAGCTATCTGGATTGAGCACGTTATACTTATATCTACTACGAGACTAATTGCGCACTGAAAATACGAGATACATATTATACACGAAAACATAAGTTGGTAACACGTAAGTAACTAAATCGACTAAATACAATATACAAATTACTCTACTCAAGTCCAGACAGTCTTGTAGAAATGCAGAATATCAATAATTGCATAACAATACAGTCTACTCACTCTATATTTATTTAAGTTATCTTCGCATACCATGTTGAATTTCAGTCTAGTTCAGCAACAGTGTTCAAATATTAGCCGTCCATCAGAGGGATTCGAGGCCAGATCCATAATGCGACTCACGAGTGCACCGTGACGTAAACTGCACTTCACAATGGCCGTATATTGGCAATTGTTTACCTAGCCTGTATGATGTATTTATGATCTATTTGAGTGGTAGACTAGCTACGCCCGCGTAGCCGCTTTAGTATTTTTGACCGACGAACCATCGGAGGAGGTACTCAATTCGACGCGTAATATATATATATATTTTTATGTATAACCACGTATAACTTTTTTCATGGTAATCCAATTTCAATAATTATTTTTTTTATTGGAAAGAGTATACTTCGAAATTAGTCCCATTTAATTTTTATTGAAATCGTCTGAGCTATTTTTTATAAATCAACAAAAATGTGAAACATGCTACATCGACCCATGCGAAATAGTCGCGAAATCTGTACACGGGTGAAGTCGGTCATGCTATTTTTAGCAAAAAAAAATTTTTTTTTTGACGAGGTTTCCTTTGCGATCGAATCTTCGAATTGGTGACCAGTGACCGTGGGTGGCATTCATAAATGAGTGAACTGAACTACGAATTTTAACATACTTTAACATATTAGGTTTACAATTAAATAAGGTCACTCGATAATAATTGAAATATGTATTATAGGGAATAGTCATTTTATTTTACAATTTAATTATTTCTTTGTTGTTTTTGTAAAAGTTTGTACAAGTATAGTAAACATTTAATGTTAAGTGGAAACTACTTCCACGAAGAATATCGAGCTCTATCAAAATATCACCTTTTAATATCCCCTTTCAATTCTTGGTAGCGCATAACTTTTACACTGGTTGGTAAAACAAATTAAATAAATTCAATGACAAACAAATATATCAAATTAGGTAAATGGATGGACAGTAGTATCGACTTACAATTGTACTATAAAGTTGATTTGTTGCATGACCGATTCCGGCATCTTTTATTCATTTAATGCTTGTTCAATACGTTGCAATAAAACTCATTGCTGTTCAATTATACTTAGTTTACATGCATTTTCAAAATAGCATCTGTCTAACTCACACATTTGCAAGCAATAAGCACGTATTAAAGTTTTTTTTAGAGTTTCATTGGGTAAAAACGGTACCCTGTTACTAAAACACTGATGTTCGTCTGTCCGTCTATCTGTCTGTCCCCAGGCTGTATCTAATGAACCTTGATACCTAGATAGCGGAAATTTTCACAGATGATGTATTTCTGTTGCCGCTATAACAACAAATACTAAAAACAGAATAAAATAAATATTTGAGGAGGCTCCCATACAACAAACGTGATTTTAGGAGGTTTTTTGCTCGCTATTAATAACGGCATAAGGTATGGGTTAAGATACTCCAACACGGTACGGAATCCTCTGTGCACAAGTCCGACTCGCACTTGGCCATTTTTTTTATCTACAATACGCCCGATTACAGAGGCGCTAGCGTAAATTTAATAGCAACGTAAAAAGCGTTCTCTCTATCTAATGCCTAAAGTGAAAAAGAAACAGAACTATGCTATTTAGCTAATATAATTACGCTGGCGCCTCTGTAATCAGGGTTACTGTGAAATTAAGATATGTAAAAACAAAAAAAAATACTAGAGTAATTTTGTAATAAGAAAATAATTCATAAAATTCAGGTTTTGGAAATTTGGAGACTTAACATCGTAACACATTCAATCTTGCGTACCTGAGATGTAACAAAGTGATCCTATCAGGGTTCCGTTTTTTCCTTTTGAGGTACGGAACCCTAAAAATGGCGTATAATACAAAATGTGATTTGGAAATTCCAATATCAGTTTTATTTATTCTTCACAAAATTCGGTATGTCAGGCAAATTCCACTGAAATTGATAAACCAAATATTTTCACTACACATTGAGTAAAAATACGGGCGTGTTGCAAACTCAACGTCATGTAAATTCGGTGCTAAAATTATGTGCAATGTCTGATAATGCTTTCCAAACTGAAAATTCAAATATTTTATTTTATAAGATCTCAAGATGTAAACCTGCTTATAAAACTTATGGAAACTCAACACCGCAACCGTGCAATTGAAAACTCTTAGGTTTAAAAATCCTAAAGCAAGTAATGCACTGTTACTATATTTTTAACGACTTATATCAAAATGCCTTTAAAATAGGTTATCTACCATTTACCAAGTATTGAGATTCGTTGAAAAATGTGACCATTAGAGGAAATAATCAACATCCGGACAGACGAAAGCAAAATTTTCGAGCTAAAACGGAGACCATTCTCACTTCATTCGCTCGGTGGATTAAAACGGTTTTCATTCATTCGATTAAATTATTCGCTATGCATTTCCAACCTTCTCGATTGTGGCCCGGTCAATTTAGACATTTGAAGCTACATAAATTCACAACAAGCTGAAAATTTTGATCTCGATAACAAAGGTTTGTGCGATGGACTTGTGGGAGTCCGTCGCCTGACAAGATTTGACTCCTTCACGTATATACAAGGTATTCTTTGCCTTGGGACTTTAAACAGGGACGGTCCTAGACCTTTTTGCTGAAAATCGCAAAAATATTTTTTTTACCTTGAATAAAATATTTTTTATTCAGAGTAAAGATGAGGAATTTTCAATTTTTATTTATAATTATATTTTCAGCTTGTTGTGAATTTATGTAGCTAATGTTTTGTATAATTAGACCGGACTATTTGATAATTTTTAAACAATACATAACACATTATACAACACCTATACCTCTTAGTGACAGTGCCTACCTGCAATATTTTCATATACGTTATCAGTCAAGGCCGCAGCTACCGTTATCAGAGCACAAGGACGCGGGAACTATTCCAAATATTCAGGTCGCACTATCTTTCAAAATAAACAAACATTACGCCTCTGTTTGTTTGCGCTCTACCTACGGCTCTACAATCTGTGTAGAGAATGCTTTATATTTAGTTATTTGTACATTTTGTTAAACTAAATATAAGTATTATGAGTAGTAGGCTAGTAGTTTTTAATTTTGGACCATAAAGTGATTGATACTGTACAAAAGTTAATTATGGACCTAACCTTTAATCAGCAACTTTTGAAGCAAACGAAGTTTATTAGGCTCGGACAAGAAATACTTTCATATATTTTTCAAATAAATCGGAATATTAATTTTCTTTGATCTTATAATTTTTTTAAACTGACTTCGGAAAAGGAGGAGGTTATGAATTATTCGTCCGTATGCTTGTGTATCCAATACTTTAAATCTCCATTGTTTGATGACCGATTTCCAAGTTTTTTTTACAATCTGTACGAATTAGTCTCATAAAATTTTAATTTCTCTTTGTTCAGTAGTTTGTTGATTAAGTTCCAAAAAAAAAGTATGATGATTTCAATACAGATATCTCATGCTGCCTTTATCTTGAAGTTAATTCGGTTGCTACATTTCTATCAAAGATTACAAACTGGACTTGCTTGGACCTTCTCCAAGCTAGGTAGGTATTTCCTGGATCCTGGAGCTCCCAAGAAGGCACATAGGCTGGCCACCGAGGGGGTTTTAGTGGGTACAATCCCACATAACCCGACTGCACCCCAAAGCGGTCGGGTATCTTTGGAAGATTTCCTCCTCGTATAAAAAAGGTAGGTATTTCGAACGTATGTCTAAGCCTAAAGTAGTATTATAATAGATTTTTTTTATTGACATTATAACTACGTGTGTTACATCTTATATCTTCTTTGCCTAAAGGTACGATTCCGAACTCCGCTGCAGGCAGCAGCAACTCCGTAGCAGTGCTGCCGCAGCACTACTGGTTCCCACATAAGCACTATGAGTTTATATGAGATAACATTCCGAGCTAAGCAGCATTGTCGCGGCAGCAATACGAGGTAAAGTAGTACTGCAGCAGTGCTGAGTTCGGAATCATATCATAACACTAATAAAATGAAGAGTTCAAACTCTAGTCGTATTAGCAAAACACATTAGACTAGTTATTACGATGCAGTCATTTTAAAACTGTTATAACACCGTTCCTTCAAGCTCTATGAAAACGTCTGACGTCAAGTCCACGCGTGGGCGAGGGAAGTAATTTTATTGAAATTCTGCAAGAGTACGCGTAGCAACTGACTGACAGATTATAAACAACTTTATAATTTGCTGACTGTGATCTTGAACTTGATCTAGATTTTTTGCTCAAGATGTAGCTCACAAAATATATATGTACCTACTTGAATATTTATTTTTATACTAAATGAGATAGATAAATGAAAACTGTCACTTTTATTTATTTGCCGTTTTCTACAGAAACAGAAAAAGACAGAAAGCTTTAGTACAGTTTTTTTGGGGGGAATGCAGGTGAGAATATTTTGCATGTAATGCATTCGGCAATACTGTTATTATAAGTTATTAGTAGAAAGTTTTTCAGAGAGTGTTTCTAGGTTATTCTATGTTTCCAGGTATTTTAGCCATGCAGTTTCTCATTTGAACTGCGATGGAACAAGAACTATTCTGATTTTTTAAACATATACTTTTTAGCGAGCCGTATTTGGGACAATGATTGATCTTTCATGGTAAATGCCCATCAATTTCAATTTTATAAATACAACCTTTTTGATTACCCTGATATTTTTGCTTTACAGGAATGGTATATAATCGTCATTGCGACAAACTTTTGAACTTGAAATTGCCAAAACTCTAATACAATACAGCTGGTATCGTTTTTCCATTTTCCCACACGAGTGTATATTTATCTCTGTAAATTAAATAAGTAAGTAAATAAGTAACTTTTTCTCTAAATTAAGACAAGTATGGCAAAGATATAGTTTGGCAAGGTGTATCTATATTTATAAAAACTGGACAAGTGCGACTCAGACTCGCACATCGAGGGTTCCGTATAAACATATTGTTAAAATAATTAAAAACCTGTTTTAGCATGTGCTTATGAAGTTCTTTTATAAGACACCTTATATGATACGATTTACACACTTTGAATTTTGAGCCCATATTTTGTGAATTTTGAGGCCCTATTTTTATGTGATGTATATAAAAATGTGCAGTTTTCAGATTTAAACCTATATGTGTACTCTAAGGCAATGCTTCTAGCCAAATTTCATAGTTTTATGTCAACGGAAAGTACCCTGTAGGTTTTGAATCTTGTGAGTGTCGAAATATGCCGTTTTTTACGACATAAACGGCTCTAACTTTTTTAAACGATAACTGAGAAGTTTTTTTTTTACATAACAGCAAGAATTCATCGATATACGTATACAGTTTAAATTTCAACTCGATATCTTTACGCGTTCTTGAGATAAAGAGTCTTGACATACACACAGACGGACAGACGGACAATAAAGTGATCCTATAAGGGTTCCGTTTTTTCCTTTTGAGGTACGGAACCCTAAAAACTGACAACAGCTTGTAAGAATGTACATATGAAGTTTATATGTTTTCCAAGGGGTAAGAATACAATGATAAGGTATGATAAGGTATGAGTACAAAGAGCGCGTTGTAGAGCCTATGACCTATATCCCACATTCCCACACAAGCTAGCGGAAGCGTAGTGATCACGAGAAGCCTCGCCCACTCGCGCCTCTTCAGTGGGACCGTTACCTGAAGGCGTGAGCTCACAGAAATCTAGAGAGAGGCAATACAATAATTATTTTTCGCCTAAAATGGCACAACCAATTTCAATCGTGCACATAATTCGAATCGTATCGACATACTCGTACCATTTTTTAATTATGATTGATTTTTGAAATACAGTTTAGCCGATTTCGTTATAGTTTAAATGTATGTTTAAATGTAATTTACGTTCACCGTGTGTAAAGTATATTAAAATCTACCTTTGCAAAATGATCACCAAAACAAGAAAATATATCAAAATTCGTTCGTAATTGGCGATGTAATCGCGTAACATATTTAAAAAAACCTTCATACATTGAGAACCTCCTTTTTTGGAGTCTGTACTGTACTGTACCAGCCTTTTTTAATAGTCCACTGCAGGACGTAGGCCTACCCACGAAGGGTGTTGAGAAGGGGTTTGGAGTCTAGTCAGTTAAAAATATTTTATAGCACTATAATAATTAGAACTGTTGTTGAAGCTCGCTTATTGAAAGGTTCAGTGTTTATAGGAATTCTCTTGCGCACGAGTCGCACCTATAACTACATAATTATAGCAAATATCATCTCATACACCCCAAAATGCATATTTCTACTAAACATATACTGCAGAAAGCGGTTATGAACAAGTGATTTGTTTTTGAGTAAGCATTGTTTTTTTAATGACTTTCATACATTAGGTCACCGCTAGAGACGACATGCCTCATCCCGCGAGATCTATGCGTGAGATAGTATAAGTAGGAATATCTCTCCACTATAAACACGCTCGTACGTATTGCCTAGGTGTCTAGTAATAACACGAGTGTATAATCCCTCCTTCTTGTTAACAAACGTAGAGTTACTTAAGTCGCAGTAGTTAATCCGTGTTATGAATTTTACTAGAGGATTAAAGTTGTAAAAGAAAAAATATATGAAAGAAAAATATACAGCTCTATCTTCGGAATGTCTTATAATTTTTTTCTGTATTTTTAATAGGTTTGAAACAATATTAACCGACTTCAGAAAAGGAGATTCTCAATTCAAGTTTAAACTAAATATGTATTTGTATATCTGTTAATAGATTATTTCGCCAATTATTATTAATGCTTTTGAAGATTTTTTTGTTTGGTGGATTTTTTACTTCAGGTTCATTTAAATTTCAACTAAATACGTAGATTGGTTTCTAAAAAATCGACAATCTAAAAATAATACACATTGATTCGAAATTTCGTAAGTAGATTGTATTGATTGAAGTTGAGCGTGATATTTTTTGGCGTAAAAATTTACCTTTTTACTTATATTACCCCTAGATGACAAGGGTGGCCCTCTACAGAATTTTATTTGACACTAGCTGACCCGGTGAACTTCATCTCACCATCTGTCAACTTTTATTTAGAGGAATATGTTGTATGGGAAAAATAAATTTAAAAATTTTTCTCGCAACTTGCATTAATTTTCTCACTGTTTCAACCTACCCTTAACTTTCACAAATATTTCAAGATCAAAATAAGCCAAATCGGTTCGGCCGTTCTCAAGTTTTTTCAGAAGCTACAACAACTTTTATCGGGTCAACTAGCAAATGTATACTATATTGATGTGGAATATTATTTAATATCAGACTAGTCTGAGATCACATATTGTACAGGAACATTGTAATTTTGTGAACACAGGTGATATCATTACTTAACTGAACAAGCAAATAAGTCTCACAACGTAAGTGTTTAAGTAATTTGTGTTTATGTACTTCGTTTACGTATTTAATTATACTATTATCATTAATAACTAGAAAATAATGTAATAAGTCCTTCTGTTACAGGATCTAAAAAGAAACGTCAATTTAATTTACTATTGAAAAGTGATTTGAAATTAAATGATCTTGCACCCTTAGCCACTGTAAAGTTAACAATTGAAAATAGTATAAATTACAACACACTATTTATTATTTATAACTATATATTTTAACGCCAATGCCTTTGTAGAAATATATTATTTTTTAATAAAAGTTGAACTAGCACAATTTTATGCTACTGGTACTACAGATACAGTTAAAAATTATTTTCAATAAGTATATATAGCTGAATAATTGCAAAGAAATATGCCTTATGGAAATAACATCATAGAGAAAAAGCTATCCTGTTTTTCTAGTTAAATTTTCAAGTATTTTGGAAGTAGAGGTTAGCAAACTAATATTGTTTTTAATCGTATAAAAATATCTTCTTTTTTGACCGACGAACAACCGGAGGAGGTATACTATTCGACGCGTATATTTTTTTTTGATGTACAACCACACCTAAGTTTTTTCATAGTGGTCCGATTTCAATAATTATTTTTTTATTGGAAAGAATACACTCCGAAATTGGTCCCATTTAAATTTTATTATAATCAGCTGAGCCATTTTCGATAAATCAATAATAATGTGAAAAATGCTACATCGATCCGTGCGAAATATTCGAGAATTCTGTACACGGGTGAAGTCGGTCATGCTATTTTTTGCAAAAAATAATCTTGTCTAGTTCAATTTTCACACAGTTAATATTATTTTGAAAGTAATGGTAAGTAAAGTACAGACCTGCGCGTATGCCGCGAGTTGCAGCGCGAGAACTGCGCACACGCAGGCGGCGACCGCTCGCGCGCACATGTTGCACTAGCACTGGCGATAAACTGATACTGACTACACCTGCTTTGTTTACGTTTACGTGCGGCATAGATAGGAGATAGCTTCATTCATACTGTGTTTTGAGTTGTTTTTAGCGTAAAAATTTTGAAAAAAATAGTAGTTTCTAAGTAAATAATTTTATAATTTTTTTTTTATTATGGGTGCAAATGCCTGAAACAAATAAATTGAGAATTTTTAAAAAGGCAAAAAAAGCTGTACATGCTAAAAATTTTCAAGGTGGAAATTTGAAATGTTCAAGTGGTCAAATAAAGTTTGTCAAAACTGCATTATGAATGAAACAGACAAAATGTTTCGTTCATAGGAAAAAAATATCATAGGCTCTTCATATGTTTCAGTTCGTAAGTAAAAATTCGTTGCAAACTGCAAATCTTTGTGGAGGATTACTGCTACACTCTCGCTGAGCTCCGGGTACCATTATGATAATGAACTCTCGACATTAAATCCATTACATATTTAGTTTGAAGCTCTAACTCTACATACAGTAAAAAGGAACTTGGTGTTGAATTGGTCTGAGTTGTACCCATACAAAGTATGTAATATACTCGTATGTTTGAAAACATTTGCGTCAGAATCATTAACAGGACAATTCCTTTTTTTTCTCCAATTTTCTGATCCCTTTAAAAATTCAGTATCTTTACTTACAATACACAAAAGATTTTGCTTTGTGAATTGGTCCACATAAGCGCAGTAAACAAGTATTAGCTGACCCGGCGAACTTTGTTTCACGCAATATCTTTGGGAATTATAGCCTACGAGTATGTGTTATTCTGATGTTTAAGCATTACTATTGCTAAGTTTCATCTAAATCCGTTCAGTAGTTTATTTATTTCCACTTTACAGACTGGTCAATAAAATGAGATAAGTACGACTCTTAGCTAAATAAACTGTTAAGAGTCGAGAGCAATTGCAGCTATTATAAGGTATTACCTATTGCACTCCTCTTCTGATCGCTACGTAAACTGCGGACTTGGGAAAAAGAAATTCAGATGATTCAACGGAGATTCTTTACACCCTTTTTAGAATACATTCATATCATTTGTAAGCAACTTGTGTCGGTATCGAGATGACCACTCTTCTTATCCTCTGCAGCCAGGGCAGTCGGATACGGGTGCTATCCGACGCGCAGTGCTGCTTGGTCCCAGGTGGTGGATGATTATGTGTCTGGTGTTCGACACATCGTCATTCTGGCGGGAGCACAGGCTCATGGGCCCGAGTTGGGCCAGCGCTGTCGGGTGCCGCGGAAACGTGCCCGTAGCCCCGATACTAAGCGCAGTGGTGGAACACCCAGGGGTTTTGGTGGGTATACCGTCCAGTCGGCGGGACTCTCTCAAAAACTACCCGCCTGCCCTCGAGGTGTGATGGTATTCAGAAAGGATTTCCCCAGGTAAAAATAAAAAAAGGTGTACCTACCTAGTCAATTTTCCAAGTCCCAAATACATCAGCCACGGCGCGCCACGTTTATCAGTGAGCAACCTCCCCCGTCATCAGTTACATAATGAACACAAATCGCAGTGTTTGTTTATTTCGGCAAACGTGTCGGCATGCCGCATTCATTTCAGACTTGTCAAATGTTCCGTTCAGGATATTGGATGGTCACGATCCGATTATAATGATATCGTTTACGGGTTTAAGTAATCTTGCTGGATAGAACGGAATTTTGCGCATTATGATGACTATCAGAAGGTCAGAAGAAATTAGAAGAATGTAACACAGACTTGCAATAGGGTATTTTACTATGAACGAGGAAAAATTTGTAAATGTATTTTTGAGATAGCTTAGGCAAAAAAAAACAATCAGAAAAAGGTTCGTTTTAGATCATAAAATAACAAAATAAATTTTAAAAATCAATACAAATTATTCAGTTCTGTGCATAAAATAGTCGTCGCTATGTTATGACGTCATTCGGCTATGTAAACATTGAATAGTTTGTCCGGTGTTTGCACACTAGTATTTCAGGAACAGCACACCATCGATAACTCATTTTTAACCATTTATAATAATTCTTTTTCAGTTTCAATCATAAACTTACAAACAAAGACACCATCGTGTTTACACGCATTGTTTACATAGCCTGGTGGCGTTATTCACGACCACAGAGTAAAAAAATTACATCCATCGTTTTCGTGAATAAATAATTTGTAACTGTAAAATTAAATGCAGTTTTAAAGCACTTAAAGCTATTTTTTTTTTGTATTTTTAGTGGTTTATTAGACTAACTGGGATACTTTTCAAAAATGACTGTAATACCCCATAGTAAGTACCTACTAAACTATAAATTTATTATTAATTTTATTATGTGGTAATCCTACTTAAGCCGTGCCGTAGTCGTGGTGGTCTAGTGGTAGTATGGCCCGCCTTACAATCCTGAGATCGTGGCGCGTGGGTTTAAATCCCAGTCGCGTATCAATGAGTTTTTGGAAATTTAAGTACGGAATTGTACACCACCGGCTTTTCGTTAAGTAAAACATCGTAAATTCTTAAGGCACCGTGCATACGTCCAATCACCCTTCGTGGATAGGTCTATGTTCAGCAGTGGACTATTAAAAATGCCGGGACAGTACAGTACAATATAGCTATTACAAAATAGGTTTCCTTTATAGAAAGTATAATAAAATAGATTTGCCAAAAAACAAACATAGTAGCTATGTAAAACAACATTCAGGAAACAATAAATATCGCCATGAAACGACAAATAAATTTTACGTGCGTCTACTTCCTTTTCAATAATTTCAATCTATTTTAATCCTAGACACGTACTTTTAGTTGGAAAATTTCTAATAACATGTAATAATATAGGTTCTTGTTATGAATAAGATTAAAATATCATTAACACATCATTTGTTGTTATGTTAGTCATAAGATACTATTCATATTAATGAAATGGCAATGTTAGTCACACCTGTGAATCTACCTAAACTTACTTGTTATTTATGTATATCTAATATATAAGTGGCATTATTTTAGATAATAAATGCTATCTAGTTACAATAACTGACTAACTTTTTAAACTAATTACTCTGAACTTTCTCTCTCAAATACTTGCTGATTTAAGTTTTTAAGATCACTTTGTTGTCGGTCTGTCCGTCTGTCCGTCTGTGAGTATGTCAAGACCCTTTATCTCGGGAACGCGTGAAGATATCGAGTTGAAATTTAAACTGTATACGTATATCTATAATCTCTTGCAGTTGTGAAAAAGAAAAACTTCTCAGTTATAGTTTAAAAAAGTTAGAGCCGTTTATGTCGTAAAAAACCGCATATTTCGCACTCACAATCAAAATCAAAACCTACAGGGTACTTCCCGTTGACGTAGAACTATGTAATTTGGCAAGAAGCATTGTCTCAGAGTACACATATAGGAATAAATCCGAAAACTGTACATTTTTATTTAAATCACAAAAAATAGGGCCATAAAATTCACAAAATATGGGTTCGAAATTCAAAGTGAGTAAGGTATCATAAAAAAGTACTTCATTTGCACATGCTAAAACAGGTTTTTAATTATTTTAACAACGTGTTTGTACGGAACACTCGATGTGCGAGCCTAACTCGCACTTGTCCGGTTTTTTTTAAATAGCCGTGTTCAGTACTAAAGTGTTGCGTGAAAACGATACACCATTTTTTCTATAGTTAAAATTATCAATTTCACGCAACGTTTTAGTACTGGGCTCAGCGATTTTAAAAGAAACGATAAATTGTAAAAGAGAAAAGCGTCAAATGGAACGTTAATTAAAAATAATAAACCTTCGTTTGCGGATAACATACATTTTCAAACTTTGAATATGACAACATTTTGTATTTTAACGAGCCAAATAGCCTTTAAATAAATTAATTAATCAATATAATTTTACAAATATTATTATTTTGTACGTAGATCAGGGGCTTAAAGGAACTAGACATAGTTTCTCTTAGGTAATATAACAAAATTCCTCCAGCATTACGAACGAAAAGCAAACAGTTTGTGTACTCCAATCCGGCACTGAAATGTTACTTAGTCATGGCTGAAACCTGTGTCACCGTGAAACTATTTGCACAATTGGGTTTCTTAACAGTGATTAATCTTTTATTAATAATGGGGAGTGAGTCAAAGATGAACCATCCCAAAAATTAGTTAAAATTGTCTGTACCTATTGAGGTAGTTTCTCAAAAATATGCTGATGTAACTACTATGGTCATTTTCCAGACATGCGGATTTCTGCGTGTGGATTTATCTGTATTTGGCCGGCTGTACCCAACCAATTTATTATAATCAATAAGCCGCATGCAATTATGCCCAAAATATGAGGGGCTCCAGAGTACTATAAATTGCAGGAAAATAGGAGAGGGGAGGGGTAAGCTCCGTACCACGGATCGGATTTTTTTACTGTACTTATTACAGTTTTGACTGATGAAATATCTTTTGAAGTAGGTAGGTACCTACTTGATAACATGATCAATGGTTACATACTTTTTAGATGACTCCTTTCTACGTAGCTATGATTGTCAATGTAAGAAAATACAAGTACCTGTATCAGACTTTTCAATAGTCCACTGCAGGACGTAGGCCTACCCACGAAGGATGGTTGGGCCATATCCACCACGCTGGCCCAGTGCGGGTTGGTGGATTCACATACGTCATCGAATTTCTTCTACTGACATATGGAAGTTGCCTTACGATGTTTTTCTTCACCGAAAAGCCACCAGTGTTAAATTCCGTACATAAATTTTAAAGAACTCATTGGTAGGGGACCTGGATTTGAACCCACGACCTCAGGATTGTAAGGCGGGTGTCACTACCATTAGACCACCACGGCTTACCAAGTACCTATTCCACACTAAATACCTACTGATAAGGACGGATGCATCACAGTTGAATCAGTGCTATTTCAGGAAGCGCACAAAAGAATGCGCTCGCGCACGCCCCTGTTAACAAGCTTGTTGACGAATAAACATTCCTATTTCACGTGCCTTCACATTACTGCATGCGAGGACTGAAACCGGTACAAAATTTTTGTAGGTATCTCAATACTGCCCTCATGATAAACACAGGAGGTATGTAAATGCGATGTGATCTGAAAACGCAACCTTCTACCCTAGGAAGAAGGTTGAGTTTTCTGATCACGTCGCAATGCACATACTGTGTTTATCAGGAAACAGTATAGTTAGTACTGTAGTCTAGTGCTTTTTACCAGGGATATGCTGAGGCTGGTCTCTGACTATGGGCCTTATTAGTAAGCTCCAAGTAGCCTAACTTGCTATGGAGAGGGCTATTCTCGGAGTCTCTCTGCGGGATCGAATCAGGAATGAAGAGATCCGTAGAAAAACCAAAGTTACCGACATAGCCCAACGGATTAGCAAGTTGAAATGGCAATGGGCAGGGCACATAGCGCGGAGGACTGATGACCGGTGGAGTCGAAAAGTTCTCGAGTGGAGACCACGTACCGGCAAGCGCAGCGCAGGACGTCCACCAACAAGGTGGATGGATGACCTCATTAAGACCGCAGGATCGCGCTGGATGCAAGCTGCTTCCAACCAGTCTTATTGGAGATCCATAGGGGAGGCCTATGTCCAGCAGTAGACGTCCTTTGGCTGGATGGATGCTGAAGCTTATAAAACTATGTCTGTGATATCTACATGTCAGGATTGGATAGTCAGAATTAGCTTATTTCCTTCATCCGAAGGTTGCCTGAAAGAGATCGTTATAAGCAGTTTAAGCGATAAGGCTACCACTTGTGGCACTAGTTTTACATTTTATTGTTTGCAGTGTTCTTCTACGTAATCGGTGTGACCAATAAAGAGTTATCTATGTTAGCATAGCTCTACGCAACAGTTAATATGAAATTTGTTATGAAAATAACAATATCCTGATTAGTGAATATCGTACAAATTACTTTGTACACAAGTTAGTTTAGTAGAAAATAATCCTTACTTTTGTCCTTTTATAATTATGTAGCTTAGATAGTAAAAGAATTTGGAAGAAATTCTTTTTACTATTAATAAATAATGATTATGAAAGTTGTATTTTTGTTGAAGGATGCGTCAATGGCTTGAGTTTAAATGAACCATCCAATCTGTAACCAAAGCCAGTGTGGTCAATATCCGATTGGTATTAAGGTATAATGATCAGCATAATAGGTATATATGGAACTATTATGGTAATAAGGTATAATGATTAGCATAATATGTATAGGGAACTACTATGATAATTAACTCGGAAGAACTCCCCCCAGGTAGCGACTTAGCGTGGCCAACGTGGAAGTCGCTGAATCGACTCCGGACCCAAGTTGGCCGCTGCAAGTTTAATATGGCCAAATGGGGTTTCTCTGACATGCTTTCAGTGGAGTGCGATTGTGGAGCTGTGCAGACAATGCAACACCTATTGTCCTGTCCTCAGTGCCCAAACACCTGCACACTGAGCGATCTAGTGGAGGCCACCCCTCCTGGAGTAGCAGTCGCTAACCACTGGGCAAAGCTTATCTAGATAGATCATCACAGTCTAGATCAATCACCTTAGAACCATCGACACGAAGAAGAAGAAGAAGAAGAAGAAGAAGAAGACTATGATAATAACCTTTCGGCCGATCCTACCAAATTGAAAATGTCGATGATCTTACATACAGTTTTATCGGTTATACTGTCTTTTTGTAGTGGATTCTCAATAGAAGTGCATCACATTGTAAGATCCTATCCAACTGCTAGTTATTTTCAGGGTCGATTCGGTTGCGGCTGAACAAATATACTTAGGTACCTACCAATCTATTTAATTTCAAACATGATTAAAAATATAAAATATTATGAAATAATTATAATCTAAAGCTTTTCAAGATCCAAGTGAATAGGTGGTTTATATAAGTCTGCGTGCTTCATCTTCGACCACAACGTTGCTTGCCATCAGGCGAGTCGGTGGTAAAACACAGACTTATTCGCGTTAAAAGAATGGAAGATGGGATGGGCTTTAGTATAGGACGCCACGTGCGTTGATATTCTCGCTCCGTCCCATCTTTCAAGGACTCGGAATAGGGCTGGCGCTGCGGCTGAATACGCAGAAGGCCTCAAAAGGAACAAATATGCGAACATTGACAGTGGTTAAATATTTGAACCTTTTGGGGTCTAAGCTTTAGGATCGTGGGGACCGGGATCAAAAAACATATTTTACAAAGATCTTTCATTACGACTGGTCTACGCAACACGTGACCAAAATGCTGGCCTCTATTTTGCCCAAATGATCAGTATTGCTATCCAACGTGGCAATGGGGCCAGCATTTTGGGAACTGTGCCCGCTGGAAGTGGGCACTTAGATTAGGGTCTTCATCGTCATCTATACATACTCATTTTTTAGTTTAAGTGGTTTTTTTTAATTTGTTTAGGTTTGTACAATTAGCGTAGTAGGTAGTTGTTAAGTTTAAGTTTTGGGTTAAAAAAATGATTTTCTTATATTTGTAGCTTTAATTTCATTTAAGTTAATATTACTAAAATAAGTAAATATCATCATGAGCAATATGATATCATAGAAAAGGCAACTAAATGTAATGTCGCAGAAACAGGGCAGTAAAAAGACAATCAAAAACCGTGAGGCGTAGAAAATCAGTGCTCTATACATACAAGTTTGAATAAATAAAGAAAAAATAGAAGAAGAATAAATTACATTAAAAAAAATCTTTTTTTTTAAACAAGCTTATACTGAACAAGTACTCGCCAAGACTTATCTATCAAATGAGCCAAAACTCAATGGGGTTCCGTCGTTTCTTACAGATTCGAGTTTCTATGACTACCTTCCAGCTCCATCATGAGATTTGTTTGGTTACCATTGAAAGACAAACTACTCGTCAAGACAATTCATAAAAGTCCAAACTCGATGAAGTTGAGTCATTTCATTGCGAAGTTCCTTTGGCCACCTTCCAGCTCCATCATCAGGTCAACATCATGTCATCATAATATTGCATCATCCCGCCATTTACACATGTAAGCAAAATTTTAGCTCAATCGGTAACTGGGAACTGGATCAAATTTAATTTGCAAGATTTGATGACATATATCGGAACAGGTGAAACCTTAGAATAAGGACCTTTGACTCTTCCTACTATTGATTACTATAGAAGAATTTTCATGGCTTTTACAAAACTAGCGCCATAGACATGTTTAGGGACCTTTTAAAATGCTAAAATGTTACCAAATACTTGTGCAAGGTACTTTTATAGTGCAAATTTTTTTAGAGTTTTTGACACTGCTACAGATCTAGTACTATAAAAGTAACACTGACGCATTATTAGTGCCAAATAGATACATAAACGTGTCACTCAGGTTATCTATAGTACTCGTACTAAATAGCACTATAATCGCATATTTACACCCATCATAGAGCAACACTTTAAGTATTACTAGCGACCCGACCCGATTTCGCACAGGGCACAGGCGTATTATACATATAAACCTTCCTCTTGAATCACTCTTATCTATTAAAAAAAAAACGCATCAAAATCCGTTGCGTAGTTTTACAGATATAAGCATACAAAGGGACAGACAGCGGGAAGCGACTTTGTTTTATACTCTGTAGTAATTTAGTATGGTCCTGTAGGCGTTTTAAGAGCTAATTTATAGGACTTAAATATAAACATATATAAAAAGCTCTTTTATCTTACAGAAAGAAACAGCTCTGTTGAAAACCTTTATAGTACAAGCAGTGATAATGGTTACCCCTATAGGCCTACTATATTACTGTTTGGTGATAAAACGCCTTGGTTATAGAAGTTTATGTTACTTGGGTATGTTATCCCCTCTTCATTCTCGACGTACCTACTCTTTTTGTACCACTTCGCCAGGTTACTGCTGCTAAAACACCGTCACGCGTGGGACTGCGCAGAGAACATAAATATTATTTGAATAATATTTATGTTCTCTGTGGATGTTCCTGTAGAAAACCTTTTAGCAACGTCAGCTCGACAAGATGCAATATTTATTTTTGTCTGACTCTAGTACAAGTCTTTTGCAATTCATCAGGCGTAGGTATCATGAATTTGCATAAGGAGTAGGCAATGTTTTGATCAGCTGGTACACTTATCAAGCTATTTTTATGAGGGTCGAGAGTCGTGAGACCAAGATCTTTAAAACCTATCTTCATATTTTGCGGCGCAGAGGATATAGAATCCTAGTGACTTTTCTTTGTGAAACTTTCAAGCATATCAAAATCTTTTTTATAGTATGGAATTCAACCTGTAACTCATAATTCTAGCTCTGCTAGAATAAGGCCTCTATAAGGCCTATGCCTTATGTTTTGTAGATCTTAAAAATATATCCAATAGGTACTGACTGAAAAGACTTGTGCATGACATAAATAAATGAGTTAACCCGTTTGACTATCACAGATACAGGCTCTTCCCATTTCAAATCTGCAGTAATGATGACTCCCAAATCCCACTGTTGGCCTAGCTTTAGACAGATACACAGGTATTAATGATTATATTCAAAGGCCTACAATAGCTAAGGCAACTTCATCAAGTCACGTGTACATGTGTTTCTATTTTGTTACTATTCGCAAATCAATTACTAACCGAATATAACACAAGGGAATCTTAGTTTGTTTTTGATAGTTTTATTAATAAAATAATTTGCTAATCTTGAATTTTCAATTAGTTGATATGGATATAGATTTTTTCAGGACATAATAAACATTTTAGTTTCAAACATGATAGATGTCAAAGTGACACCAGGGGGTATAGCTCGGTAGGAATAAAATCACAACAAAAATATGGTCAGTGCTCTTATCTCTACCAGGGGGGATAGCTCGGTAGGGATAAAAGCACTACAAAAATATGGTCAGTGCACTTATCCCTACCAGGGGGGATAGCTCGATAGGGATAAAAGCACTACAAAAATATGGTCAGTGCACTTATCCCTACCAGGGGGGTAGCTCGGTAGTGATAAAAGCACTACAAAAATATGGTCAGTGCACTTATCTCTACCAGGGGGTATAGCTCGGTAGGAATAAAATCACAACAAAAATATGGTCAGTGCACTTATCTCTACCAGGGGGGTAGCTCGGTAGGGATAAAAGCACTACAAAAATATGGTCAGTGCACTTATCCCTACCAGGGGGGTAGCTCGGTAGGGATAAAAGCACTACATAAATATGGTCAATGCACTTATCCCTACCAGGGGGATAGCTCGATAGGGATAAAAGCACTACAAAAATATGGTCAGTGCACTTATCTCTACCAGTAGGGATAGCTCGGTAGGGATCAAGTGTGTCGGCCGGTTTTGATTACGTATTCATTTCAAAAACACCATGTGATCAAATTTTGGGATTCCGTTGTAAGTAATTAAGTACTCACAGCTGTTGTGTAAGATAATTCTTGCATAGTATATTGTAGTTTGTTAAGTATGCAACATAATTTTGAAATATCTAATAGACAATCAAAACTTTGAATGTATGAATGAAGGAATGACGGAACACAAAGACCGTCTATAACTAACACTCAGGCCCAGAACAGACATTCGGAGAAAAATAATAAGTGTAAGGTATAAAAAATCAGGATAGATTTTGAGTATGCTGACAAGGAAAAATCGAACACTATTGTTTGAATTCATATAATTCGGTGTATTTTAAATATTGGATACAATTATGTATTAAATTAATCATTACTACAGATTACAACAGTAATTAAATTGTTTTACCTACATTATTTTAAAAGCTTTTATGAAGTTTTTTTCAAGCTTTATAAAGCTGATATCAGACTGATATCTCGTTAAATAAGAGAATATATAATATATATTCTCTTATTTAACGAGATATCAGTTTTGACTAATTCGAAGATCTATTCTATGTCCATCATTTCGTTTTTTTCACATTGTTGTGAAGAATGAGGTTCTCTAAAAGCCGTAGAGTTAACTTCACCATGACTTTTCACCAATTCAGACGTTGGAGGTAATTTAACATACATGGGCTTATGACATGATGGAATGTATTCATAAAATCCTATTTCTTCTTCCGGAATATTAAAATTTGTACAAACCATGTCACATTGACTCGTTTCGTTTGCGTCTAATGTCTCGCATGACATTTTTTTCTTAAAATTCATACCATTAAAAAGATCGGTCAAAGAAGACGATAAATTTGAATCAATATTTCCAATGAAAAAAATACATTTGTTGTCTAGTACATACTTAGAAATAAATTTAACGATTGCAGCTCCAAAATCATCATCGTTCAAGTCTCCTTTTACACCGGTTACGATGTATAAATATTTTTCATACAATAATAGCGTCAAATAAATTTTATTTTCTTCGTCCGATATCGAACTAATAACTTCCAAAGATTTGCTAAATTCTTTGTAGCAAATTATTCCTCCCCCCGATCTCAAAGCAGTCTCGTTGTCAGATCTAAATGCAATTTCAAAATTCGGCATCTCAATTTCGTCTAATCCAATCGTGTTTGTTTCTGTTAATATCAATAGCGACCCATTGCTGTACCACTTATCAGTGGTAACAAATTGATAATGTTCGTTAAAAGTTAGACCAGTATTTAAATAAATAATTACGTCACCTGTTTTATCTTCAAATGTTTCATATGCGAGTTTCAGTTTTTTTTCCGTTCGCAATCGGTTCAATTCATTCTCCGTGCGAATAAATTTGTCGCTCTTTGTAATGGAAAAATTGAAGGTTCCAATGATGTATAAATCTTCAAGCCGTTTAACTCGAGTCAGCGCAACGTATTGCAAAGTCTTATCAGTGCGTAACTTGTCATATGAATCGTTGGTTAAATGGATACAAACACCGTCATGATATGTTTGACCTTGACTCTTGTGCACTGTTATTGCTTCTGCTGCTTTCAGAGGAAACATGTTCCCTACAGTTCGACTGACTTTTGGATCAGCTTTCAGTTTAACTACAATATTTGACCGTTGAATGGGGACCCAATTTTCAAAACCCGGCCTACTATGTTTTTTCAAATAATCTGCTCTGGTTTTTTTACCAATTGCATTGGAATGAAACTCCATCCAAATTACAAGAACATGACCGTTTTCATCATAATCAAAATTTTTGACCACTCCAGTAGTACCATTGGCCAAACCATCACCTACATCCATATTATATGTAATCATGTATCGTATACCTATCTTCACACGCAAATTAGATGGCAGCCAATCGTCATTGTCGTCAATAGCATTAACGATTTCTTCTTTTTCGTTTGATTTGTCTAATTTTACAGTGTTATACTCATCGACACGATTATTTTGGTAAAACAGATGAATAACCTGATCTGGGACTTCAGTAATATCTTGTATTTCTCGTGATTTTAGTAAATCAATGTCTGCTTGAGTCATGCAAGAATTTTTAAAATTGTTTAAAGCGTCAATGAAATTTTTATCTTGCTGTCTTATTATCTTCGTTAATTCATAAAATTCACAACATGTCCATAATTCGGATTTCGGATAAACCGGTTTTTGACGCACTGGATCAATTTGATATAAATCTCCAACCAATAAAACAAATCTATCTCCATATAATTTATCATTTTCAAATATCTGCTGCAAGCGCATGTTAACTGAGCTCATTAACCGTTCACCAACCATAGAAATTTCATCACAAATGAAAAATATACAATTTTCTAATAATTCTTTTTTAGAATCAAGGCGTTTTTTATTTAGACTTCTTGTTTTACGAATAGGTATTGAAAACATGTGGTTCAATGTCACACCATCAATATTTGACGCAGCTTTACCGGTGAATGCGCATTTTAATACTTTCAATTTTTGTGGAGAATCGGATGTTTTATTTTCTTCCCATGTTACTAATTTCTCAATTAAATTAATAACAGTACTTTTTCCAGCGCCCGCTGGTCCTTGCAGTATAATTTTTGGATTATCTTCCGATACTTCACCGCGATCATCTTGCGTGATATTTTGTTTGTTATTTTTGTAAAGATAATATATGTGCATTACAATGTTGCGTTGGTCATCAGTTAATATCACGAAAATTTCTTTAATATCGTTCAAGTCAACCGATAAGTTTTCACAGCCAATCGTGTCGGTCAAGGCATCTTTAAATAAAAAATAATAATTTAAGATAAAAAAGTACTGTTTATATTTTTGTTAAACAAATTGTAGTATAATTTCGTACCTGATGCAGGCTCAGCTTTGTCCTTCAATAATTTGTAAACATAAGGTCTGCCATTGTGATCCACCAAAGTTATCTGAAAATGTATGAACGCATTATAGAAATAATTTGAAAAAAAAACCGGACAAGTACGAGGGTTCCGTACAAAACCAGTAAATTTCACAAAATTGGGAAGTAAGTTGTTAATATCTCTATACTGTAACCATCGACATTTTTTTTTTTTTTACTTTTTCGTCATTCATCAAAAATCACACATTGTTAAAATAATTAAAAACCTGTTTTAGCATGTGCTAATGAAGTTCTTTTATAATATACCTTACATGATACGATTTATTCACTTTGAATTTTGGACCCATATTTTGTGAATTTTGAGGCTCTATTTTTTGTGATTTAAATAAAAATGTTCAGTTTTCAGATTTATTCCTATATTTGTACTATGAGACAATGCTTCTCGCCAAATTTCATAGTTCTATGTCAACGGGAAGTACCCTGTAGGTTTTGATTTTTGTGAGTGTCGAAATATGCGGTATTTTACGACATAAACGGCTCTAACTTTTTTAAACGATAACTGAGAAGTTTTTCTTTCACGCAACTGCAAGGGACCATAGATATACGTATACAGTTTAAAATTCAACTCGATATCTTTACATAGATGTATGTACTTATACAGTTTAAATTTCAACTCGATATCTTTACGCGTTCTCGAGATAAAGAGTCTTGACATAGGTACACACAGACGGACAACAAAGTGATCCTATAAGGGTTCCGTTTTTTTCCGTTTGAGGTACGGAACCCTAAAAATAGCACATTCACAAAAATAGTAAGTACTAAGTTAGATAATTTTGTTTACATCTAAAAACTATGTATTTGAATGTGTAGTAAACGTTTTTAAAACTAGACAAAACATATCTAATTTTTAAAATTTCATACAACTAATTTCGTAGGTATAGAGCTCATCTTGGCGGAGCACACAGAGTAACAGTCAACAAAGTAAGTAAATTCTTATAAGCCGGATGGCTAGCCCTGGTGCTTTAGGCCGCCTGAAGGCCTCTGACATAGCTATATGGCTTAAACAACCGGGACCTACAATTTAACGTGTTGTCCGAGGCACGGTAGCACTCAGTTGGAAAATGCCACCCGCGATCAACATATAATACAACATAGGTAAGGTAAGCACAAACAAACCATTTATAGGCCGTCAAACAAACAAACAACAACACTTTATTAGACAACCACATTACATAAAAAAGCAGATTATAAGGATAAAACAAAACAAAAGGTCTCTAATTGGCGGCCTTATCGATTTAAGCCGTCTCGTAGAGGTGGATGTAAAGCTGGCTACAAGTTGTGTAATATCCAATCCAGACTGAAGTTCACATTAACATACCTGATGTAATTCATCCAACGGGGGAAACGATGCCAGAAGATTTGTTAAGCTCAAAATTTTCTTGTTATTTCTGTTGTAACCGGTGATTTCTTTTAGTTTACTCATGGTCCTGAAATTAATATAAGATTAACTAAATAACAATCCTTGATTTTAAAAACAACATGAAACGTAGAGTTTCTTTTACGTTGACTAAACTGCAATTAACAGGTATAGGCGCCATCGTAAATTTAATAGCGATGTAAAAAGCTCTATCGAATTCCTAAAGTGAAAAAGAAACAGAAATATTCTAATTAGCTATTATAATTACTATGGCGCCTTCATAATTGAGCTTATTGACGTTCAGGATGATCAGGCTTCGGATTGGTGACCGCGGGTAGCATTTACAACTGAGCACTACCATGGCTCAGAGACACGTCAAATTGTAGGCACCGGTTGTTTTAGACGTTTAGCCATGTCAGAGACCTTTAGGTGGCTTAAAAAGAAAAACCTCTGACTCTAGGGCTATACGAACGTACTTACTTTACAGGCTTTTGAGTGAATTTAAAGGTTATTAGGCATAGTCATAAATTATTATCAACTAAGTATTTTAACATAAAATTTAGCTCATTAGGACAATGACATCATTCGAACAAATTCACATTCCCTCGCTTTTACTCTCATTGTGTAATTTTATAACATAGTCAAAGTATTTTTTTTAACCTTATTGGTCTTAATACCTAATTATATTTTAATTGTATGCAAATTAAATATAGGTAATGCCAATCCGGTTACAAAATACGAAGTAATAAGCATATTTACATAACATATTGCAGTTATATAAAAATTATATATTTCAAGGTTCCGTAGAAAAACGAGTAAGTACCTAACCCTTTAACTTCGTTGTGACCGTCCCTCTATCTGTCCATCCGTCCGTTACAAAGCAAACTTCCACATTTATGAACCAAATTATTTGAAAGACAATATGATAGTTGAAAGATTATCATAGGTCTCAACTTAAAATCCTTTCTAAAAAACTTTCACTACTTTTTTGGCGCTTTAAGAATATTTTCGTAAGTACAAAGTGCATTTTTGAGCACAGATTTAATCAAAAATACTAAGTTAATATAGTCTATTGTTTGGAGAAATACTATTGATAAAATACTTACACGAAATTCTGTGCCAATTACTATTATTCCGTTATAACACACAACACTTCAATATTAAATAACAAAAGTATTTAAAACAGTATCGACAATAATCCACACGTGTACGTCGTCTGATAACCGGTCAGTGACTAATGACTCTAGGGGAATCAGGGTGACCAGATATTTCACAAAAATACCGAAACATCATAATAAATGTACTGAATCGGTAAATTAAAATTTTACTATATTCCATCCAAGTTCTAGGGCTGTGCCAGCGTGGAACCAGCCGGGCTAGGATGCGCGCTACGAAGTATTTTTTCGTAGTGTCAGAACGAGACAGCGTTATGGCAAAGTATCTGTCACTTTTTCACAAGTCGAAAAGAGTTATTTTCGTGGTTTTTCGTGGTCGCATGCTTGACTAGGTGGTTTCACCCGAGGTATACTGAGCGCCACACAAATTGAAGGATAGGAAGTTATGCGCAGCGTTCTGCGCAAAAGCCGAAATATGGGTACGTGCGGAAGCCAGAGAGAAGAAACGCCGGGGCACACCCGCCCGCCAACCTCATGCCTCCCGCGCGCTCCCTATGCCCGAGCTCACTACTTCGCCATTTGTATAGGCATTGTGCACACATGCGCAATAATTAGCGAATCACGGCGAAGTGTCATCTGCGGCTTTTTCATGTCATCGGCAACTTTCCATCCTTCAATTTGTGTGGCGCTCACTATACGACGCATTAACCAAATATATTTAAAAAAATACTCATTTACATAAAATTTATCCAAATAGAGTTCTCTTACCTGCACTAAGTCGCAAGGGTGTGATTAAGACCATCATTATAAACAACTTTCACTATGGAACCAACTCAAATTTCGAGAAAAAAAAAACAAGCTGTTATTAACAGCTCGAACAACAAAAATGCAACTCTGAATCGATAAAATGTATGAAACAGATGTTCTATTTTCTCGAATTTCCAGATCCTCTCGACAGGCACCATAGGAAAAGTTGTTTAAAAAATATTCGAATAATCTCCTCTTGGTTTTGTTCACCAGTTCTAGGCTTCTTGATAACCCTGGATGGAAAAATTCTGGATGTAGGTATACTCAAAAAAGACATTTTACAAAAATTTTGTTCAAAATGTAGATAGGTACTCAAAAATACAGACCTCTGCACATATATCTACAAAAATACTAATATTCGAAAAAGTCGCAAAAAAATATACCGAAAAAGTGTTAAAATAATGATTCTGGTCACACTGAATTTAATCATGTCCTATCGTGTCGTTACTCGTTCCGCGCGGTCATCGGAAGTACTCGTAAGTAACCAGATTATGGAATGCGAATCCGAGTAGGCACCTAGCGTGCATCCAGAATTGATAAAACTGTTATGTATTTGGCCTTGAACGCGCTACAATAACTACAAACTTGAGATAGGTACCTACTCGTAAGTAGACAATGATAAAATGTCGCTGATTGTTAAACTATTTGCGATGTGCATGGTGCGGGTGACATTTGCTTTTTTTATTTAATCAGGATTGAATTTGCCCCGATTTACAAATTATGACTTATACTCTATAAAATTTAACTTTATCTAATAATCGTTGCGACAGCTGTCAGAAAAATCACGCCTATGAAGTCCTGAATTTCTAAATAGTACAGACAGTACCTGTCAATGTCATACTTTATGGGCATGCCGATTAGTGATGGGCGACGAATGATCGTGACCACAGAGTTTTAGAAAGAGTTTTATTTAAAATATCGATAGTTTATATTAACGATATTTTCAATAAAACTTAATTTATCATTAATTTTGTATATTTTAATATCATAACATTTTATACATGTGTATTAAATTAAACACAATTATATGTTACATTAGCATCGATAATAGTGAAAAACGTCGATAAATACTATCGTTACATTATTATGAGTATTTAATTAATATCATAACATTATTTACATGTGTACATACTAGATCTTAAATAATAGTAAGTAAGTAAATAAAATCCAATTTCTCACCTTCAACTACTCATTCGATTTCATTACAACATTGTTCGAAAATCGATTTTTTCCACCACTATCTTAACTCTAAAAATGTCAATCTTCTATGTCAATGTCACTGTCGCAGAGATCAAGTTAAATTTTATGGAGTATAGTATTTCAGCTGTACCACATTCGTAATATATTTAATAATAACTGTAGTAAATTAAATTAAATCCTAATTAAACTAAAAAAACCGGACAAGTGTGAGTCAGGCTCGCATACCGAGGGTTTTGTCCAGAAAATTTCACAAAATTGGGAATTAGGTAAGTTGTTAAATATAATCGTCCACAAATAAGTTTTTATTTTACTTTTCTCTTCGAAATCGAAAATTACAGATTGTTAAAATACCTTATTAAAAACTTGTTTAGCATGTGCTAATGAAGCTCCTTTATATGATACCTTACATGATACGATTTACTCACTTTGAATTTTTAACCCATATTTTGTGAAGCCCTATTTTTTGCGATTAAAAAGAAAATGAACAGTTTTAAAATTTATTCCTATATGTGTACTCTTACACTATGTTTCTCGCCAAAATGTCATAGTTCTATATCAACGGGAAATACTGTAGGTTTTTATTTTTGTGAGTGTCGAAATATGCGGTTTTTACGACATAAACGGCTCTAACTTTTTTATACGAAAACAGAGAACTTTTACACAACTGCAAGATACCATATATTATAGTTTAAATTTCAATTCAATCTTTACGCGTTCCCGAGATAAAGAATCTTGACATACGGACAGACGGACAACAAAGTGATGAAGTGACCGTTTTTTCCTTTTGAGGTACCGAACCCTAAAAAGCAACTTTCACACGCACCTTGATACAGCGCAAATAGTGCACAGCTACCTAGTTTGTTGTAAATTGTAATTCAACTCAATATCATTTCTTTGGTACCTACAATGAAAATAATGGGTAAGTTGAACTTGTTTGATAGTTGATATTAGAAATGTATTGTTTATTTCATAAAATAATAACATATAGAAAGTTGTATTTTTGGCAAAAGATGCGTCAATGGCGTAAGTATGAAAATCCTCCAATCAAGATTTAAAAAGCTGTTAATCTTCCCATACTTTCGACGATCCAATAGAATCAAAGCTATGTAGATACAATTAACTTCCAAGGATCATAAAGCACGCACCCGAATTATTCGTAAACAGTGCAGTATCGAGTTCGGCGTAGCAGTTCACGAGTCTCTAGGATAACATTACCGTGCTCTAGGTCTTTACCTGAGCCTACCTCTAACTTTAGAACCTTTTCTACCTTTGTTACCTCTTAGAAGAGAAAAGTTGACAATGGCAGAATATGGAGTTTAATTGAGAAACTTATTAAATTTACTGAAGTTTGTAATTTTTATCATAGATATCTTAATATATATAAAGCTCGTGTCACAATGTTTGTCCTCAATGGACTCCTAAACCACTTAACCGATTATAATAAAATTCGCACACCATGTGCAGTTCGATCCAACTTGAGAGATAGGATAGTTTAAATCTCAAATTATAGTCGCAATTTTAATTTATTTAGCCACAGCAACGCGTGGCCGGGTCAGCTAGTCTATCTATAAATTCCTATTGTCTATAAATTCCAGCTATCAAGAAACATCATAAATCAAAAACAGATTTTTATTACATTTTATATCAAGAACTGAGATGCAATGAATTCAATTAAAAATAGAAAAAGTAGACGTAAAAGAGTACTCCTAATTTGCGCAAAGGGCAATTAGGTAAAGTATACAAGAAACACTTTATTAAAGTCATTATAGCCTGTGCCTAATATATAATCTAATTTGAGCTAAAACGGCCCAAAACTTGATTTTGAATTGTTACGTCTTGCTGTCAATTTCAAAGGTAAAGCTTACGCTTGAACTTAAAAACAAAATTGGTAGATTTAGTGACTCAAAAAATTAAGCTGGTAGAGACTATTATATCTTCATATATTATCTTAAAAAAAAATCGAGTTTTTGGTTATTTTATGATTGAGTCAGTCCCACCCGAATTTACTATATAACAAAATTCCAGTTACAGAAATGAGTAGAAATCCAAAAGCGTAAAGTTGAAAGAATATATTCATGCCTTTGAAGCTATAAGGAATTGAGCCAATTGGTAAAAAACTACCAAAAGTACGAGGTTTTGTACTGGTCGACGTCGACGAACTAAGATCTTGGTTTAGCTTTCTTGAATTATGTTTGTGGGACAGCATTTTGGGGCCATAGAATGAAGAGTCCATTTCAACAAGATTTTTCGATTTTACCACTGGTAAGCAAGTATTGGACTTTGATTCATATTTTGATATTTCCGACTTCATATGTTCACAATTCTGTGCTAAATGCATATTGTTCACTATGACTTCTTTACACAAACTTTTTTTCATATATGAGATAGATGTCCGTGACCGCGCGTAGGAATATGACCCGAATCTTTCAACAAAATCCTCTGAATCGATCTGACTCAAGAAATTATTGCGAAACATTTCATCCATTCTCTGTGCAGGTGTAACGCGTTTTGAGGTTCTTTTGTAGATTTTTTGATCCAAAATGTCTTCTTGCGACAACCTCAATACACGAAATTCGTTCAAACTTCCACAATATTTGGGTTTATTGGCGCAATGATTTGCTATCGAGTAGATTGAATCTGAGTACAAACTGCTTAAGTTTGAGCATTTCTTCTTGCAAAAGTCAGATCTTTTATAGGTACTGTTGCAAATTGACGGTAAAATCAGCGAGCAAGATCGCGACGGATAAGAAAATGAGACTATTTCTTGTGAGATCTTTTTCTCAATTGATTCAGGCGTTTCATGGTAGGCGTAAGATTCTTCCCCTAATTTCGCTCTCAAATCGAGTCTGGCTCGAGCAGAGTACGTTACATAAGTTTGGCAACCACTTAATTTTCTTAAAGTTGTTTTTTCTTTTGGACTCGGAGTTTCAAAATTCTTAGAAAATTGCATTAATGAAGATCCTGACGAAACAGGAGCTAATCTTGTGCCTTTTATTTGAGTCATTTTTCCAATCCAAGACTTTCCAGGGCGTGCCGTATACGTAGGCGATTCATTTAATTTATTCGAAATAATAATTCTTGGCGGTCGGACGACTTTTTGACTGGAATATTTGAAACTGTTAGAAATTGAAGACGGAGGTAGCACACATGAAGCGTTAAAAGATGAGCTTAATCTTTGCAAATTGTTATCTCTACTTAGCCAGGGTTTTCCATAGTCAAATGAAGTAAATGATCGGACATTTGTTATCGAGTCATATTCCTGAAAACTACTGGAAACCGACGTATCTCGAGAGTTATCAAACAAGTTCAATTCTTCAAAACTATTTTTAACTGGACAATATTTATCAGAAATTTCCGTATGAGCGGACGAAGAACGTATTTTCTTAATATTCGAAATGAGGTAACATTTTCCAAGGCAAGAGTTGCGGCTCATTCTCGTGGCGCATTTTTTAGAATCCATTTTAGAAGGCAGGTCCTACTCGACCTGGGATCTTTGAAGCGAAAATCTCTGTTCGTGCTAGGTTTGCTGGAACACCGCAGCCTGGTAAAGTGAGAGAACGAGAAAGCCAATGGCGTACACGATGAGGACAATATCCATGATGCCTGCGAACAGATCTCTAGAAGCTTGTTCCTGAGCGAGGCGACGGATGCGGCTGCGGGTGCGATTGCAGTACCCCGCAGCCCGGGTCAGCATTACTTCTACTGTGGTCAAGATGGCACTGGAAATAAACAACAAAAAATAAATTTAATTGTTAAAACAATGGCTAAAGTAAGTAAAGTAAGTCTTCTGAGTGCGTAGATTGTAGCAGCACTGTCAACAGGGAACACGATGACTTCTTTGGCCTCACTGTTTTAGTGGCTGAATTGAATGATAATATTAAATTTATAATTTTCTTTTACTTTACGATGACTTCGAAAATATTTGCGACATAAATACTATAACTACATATAATCCGTAAATATTAACTTCAGATAATTGTGCTTTTAGTTTACAATCTTCTTAATATTTTGGATTTAATGTTGTCACTTATCTATGCTTTTGGTGAGGCGTTATAATGATTAAAATTTTGAATTTTGAATTTCGCACTTCATGGCACTAATAATTTAATTTAAAATAATACGACACTCCTGGTGGGGCAGATTCCACTGGTCTAAAAAGTGAGTGGAATCTGCCCCACCAGTGGGGCGCTTTGGTAGGGCAGAGTGGAAGCACTCTGCAGGTTACCTGACGAAACACGATGTTTTCCTTCACCAAAAAGTGAAGTCATTCATGTCGTGTCAATGGCTAGACTTTTTGTTATGTTTTTTTTTGTATTTTTTACCATGGAACCACCACTTCCACCGACATATTTCAAACATAAAAATGCACCACATCTTTAAGGGCACATGTCGGTGGCGGCTTCTCCTAGCGTCAACACTTAGATTATGACAAGTAAATACTCAAAGCGTCAACATTTAGTTTTGTGGCTGTAGTGAAACAGCCGTTTACAATCAGCTTGAGACCTGATCGGCAGTGACCTGGGGGTGCAGCTCCAGTTCCTGGCGACGTCGAGGTTGACCAGCGGCAGCACCAGCGCGGCGACATACCAGAACCCCGACGGCATCGGCAGTGGCCGCGAGATGGTAGGCTCCGCGGACAGTCTGTGTAATAGAAATTGGCAGGTAGGTATAAACTAGAAAAAAAATAGAGAACAGTTGCAGTCGAAAAGAGACGTAGAACGAGTTGCAGAAAAAGAAAAGTCTGAGAAGATTTCTTTTACTATAGGTACAAATTATAGTAATTAGGTAGGTTATCTTCGTGAAAACCAAAAAGTAGCAATCGCAAAAAGGTAATCAGGATTGTCACACAAATTGTTTATGGTTTAAAAAATGTAAGTTTATAAAAAGAAGGTTTATTACAAGTGTTACAACCAATCTTACTACCAGTAGTAAGAACGGTAAATGAATTACCGTTGTTACTACTGCAATTGAAAGTTGTTAGAGCAGCAATAATAAATTACACGTGTTACTACCGTAAAACTAAAATCACATCAAGAAACAAGATATGACCGGTCATGCTAGAGTTGCATGACAGTCGTTTGACAGTCGTCAAAGTAACAGCTGTCAAACTAAAATATGTTTTTTAAGCCGGAAACATACTATCGGACGCGGCTGAAGGACGCGACTGACAGCCGCGACTTAGCAATGTGCACAGTCTTAAAACATCCGGTGTGCCAGATCGCTCTCGCACGTCCGAACGCTCTCGGACGTCCGAAGGTGACGTCCGCGACTTATGTCCGATAGTATGCACGGCTCAGTGTACTTTCATAGTCTAGATCGCGGCTGTCAGTCGCGTCCGTAAGCCGCGTCCGATAGTATGTTTCGAGCTTAATCAGGTCATAGTTCAAGTTAAATGTGACAGTTGTCATTCTGGAATTAAAAATGATTCTGCGATGAAACATGATCTCCATCTGTCGACTCTTTTTTTTTATCTTCCACCTCCTTTATTAAGGGTGGTAGGGTAGGGCAAACAACCCATTACCCTGGCCATATTATATCTTCTTTGCCCTGGCTTATGGAGCATCAGCTCCACGGTCACGTTTCTTGCAATGTTGGCTTTACGCTCTCAGCAGATGCTTTGATATTCATCGATGACGATGAGCAACTCTAGCATGAAAGGTCTTTTTTTGTTATTTTAGTTAACGTAATTAACACGGGTAATTCATGATTGCTGTTATAACAACTTTCAACCGCAATAGCAAAAACGGTAATTCATTTACCGTTCTTACTACTGGTAGTAAGATTGGTAGTAAGAGTAACACAGGTAATAAACCAAAAAGAATGATATTTTTACGCAAGGATTTTAATTCAATAAAATGTAATATTATAATAAATTTGATAAAAACGCCATCTAGGAGAAAAATGTTAAACTTTTCTTGTTTATCATTTTGGTTCAGAAAACCATGGTGATAATGGTGGTATGGTGGCATCACATGACATGTGCAACTTCCTTAGTAGTGTGACAAAAAAGTATTAGATGGCGTTAGTAGCAAATAAACCCGTGATGTGCTTTCCAAAAATTTTAATACAAGCTAGAAGCAAACTTTTTTATATATTCATTGGAATATAACTAACAATTTTTATGTGTAGCTAATAAAGCAATGTGTGTATAGGTATAGAAAGCGATATAACGGTACGAGGACTTTGCTGAATCTGTATTAATCACACGATGACTCTTCCAAGGCATATAAGGAGTAATAAGTAGTCCGGCCAAATTAAATGAAAGCTTCATAAATTCTCAACAAGCAGAAAATTGGTGAAATCCTTCAAATAAATAAAATTTGAAAGTTCCCCATCTTTCCCCTGTATGGATTTTTGTTTAAATTTTGTCTTACGTCATTATATGATAAAACTTACCATTTTGCTGAAATGTCGAAAAACTGTTTTTTTTTGCCTTTGACCTTAAATAAAAAAACACCATTCACGGGAAAGATGGGGAACTTTCATATTTTATTTACTTTCAGATTTATTATATTTTGATCGATTTCACCAATTTTCTGCTTGTTATGAATGAATGTATAGCTTCGAATGTCTAAATTGTCCGTAAGTAACGTACCTACCAGTAACGGGTCTTATGTTACAGTTCTTTATTGATAGGCAACTGTGTGACAACTTCAACCATTAGAAGGTTTATCCCTACCCGCTTGGTTGTTACTTTCATAAAAAAGTAATCTGGTGCTCTATTTTTAGGGTTCCGTACCTCAAACGGAAAAAACAGGACCCTTATAGGATCACTTTGTTGTCCGTCTGTGTGTATGTCAAGACTCTTTATCTCGGGAACGCGTTAAGATATCGAGTTGAAATTTAAACTGTATACGTATATCAATGTTCTCTTGCAGTTGTGTAAAAGAAAAAAATCTCAATTATCGTTTAAAAAATTTAGAGCCGTTTTTGTCGTAAAAAACCACAAAATATGGGTTCAAAATTCAAGGTGAGTAAATCGTATCATGTAAGGTATCATATAAAAGAACTTCATTAGCACATGCTAAAACAGGTTTTTAATTATTTTAACAATGTGTAATTTTCAATGCATGACGAGAAAAGTGAAAAAAAAATTTTTTTTGTCGATGTTTATAGTATAGAGATTTTAACAACTTACTTACTTCTCAATTTTGTGAAATTTTCTGGATTTGTACGGAACCCTCGATGTGCGAGCCTGACTCGCACTTGTCCAGTTTTTTACTTTCGAACGGCCAGGAACATACATGGAACTTTGACAAATTGTATGGAAAATTGATTAGATGAATACGGAACTTTGCTTAACTTAAGATCGCTCCAAGTCACCTGAAGAGTACGTAGTGCACCAGTAGCACCTCTGGCTATTAGCATTTATCTATAGATAAGGTGACGCTAATTTCTTCCCATCAGAGTAGATACATCTCATAAAAAGTTACCTGGCTAGTATGGAGACGCTGGCTTGCGCAGCAGCTTCCGTGTCGCCTTCGAGTGGTCCAAGTGTACGAGATCTTACTGTAAGGTGCTGTAAAATTCACTATAAGACCACCAAGTCACCTGGCCAGCGAGCGGTAGGAAGCTGACTAGAGCAGCAGATCCTGTGTCGCATTCAATCCAGCGGTCCAGATGAACAAGATCTTTACTGGAAGGTGCTGTAACGTTCACACTAAAACCATTAAGTAACCTGGTCAGCGGGGAACGTTGGCTTGCGTGGCAGGTCATGTATGGCTTTCAATGCAGCGGTTCAGATGTACGAGATCTTTACTGGAAGGCGCTGTAACATTCACACTAAAACCATTAAGTAACTTGGTCAGCGGGGGGACGCTGGCTTGCGTTGCAGGTCATGTATGTATGACTTTCGATGCTTCGGTCCAGACTTACGAGATGTTACTGGCAGGTGTTGTAATATTCATACTAAGACCACTAAGTCACCTGTCGATCGGCGGGACACTGGCGCGAGCGGCGGGTCCTGTGTCACCTCCGATCCAGCGGTCCACGTTGCCGTCAAACACGCTGTCGTTAGTGGTCCATATGTAGGAAAACGTTGACGGCAGGTGGATCTAAAACATTCAGTATTTAAATATCTCATCGTTGAGTTGATATTGACCATGTCATGAAAGACTAATGGCTGATGTGGCAATAGAAATATAGATTGAACTGGCCAGGGAAATCGACTTCTAAGGCGGTTTTATCAAGTTAAAAAAAATGTTTTATGATTTTGGTCTCTCTTAAAGATTTATAACTACTCGTATTCAGTTAGGTTTAAGATGCATTGAATCTCGTTGGACAGCATAAACACAAAGTGAGAGTTTATCTAACGGCTGAATTGATATTTAACTCATTGATATATTTAAAATTGGCTTATAGAATACCGCTGATCCATTTCTATTCAAGGTGTTGGCAGGTGCGACGTCGGGAATCGACGGTAATGGAGTCAACTGGCCGTTGGTCCCCATACTGTGCTGCCCTCACTCGTGATACCACTCGAACACACCTGCAAAATCGAAAATAGGTAACTCCGCCAGAGCAGTTGCTACATGGAAGGTAAGCGCAAAAAATGCAACTACTTTCGAAAACTTGAATTTTTGGTATTACATTGTCATGGTGGTGAACAAGAATACCCTGAAGTCAGTCAGCTGGAACGCTTAGCGTTACCAAATGCTAAGCATCTCAGTATAAGGCTATTTATACGTTCAACTGTGATTCTCTGTTGGACAGACAAGCGAAAAGGAAAACGTGAAAGCACAAGGAAATAAATATACCAATAGATTCGAGGTGGCTTCTAGATTTACATAATCCATCATATGGTTGCTTTTTTTCAGGCGCCTTGGTGGCCAGAAATAACCCCCACTAAGATTCGCTGTATCGGAGATGCCACGGAACACAAAGACAAAGACAACAAGCACCCAGACCCAGAACAAATATTTATATTCATCACCCAAACATGGAAAATCTCTACTCTACATCATCGAAAGCTAAGATGGGTATTGGCTTAAAGGCAAGGCATTTTTTAGGATGATCATTTCAGAATTTATAGAATTCTGATAAAATGTTCATTGTAAGTTTATAAATACTCAAATGATTGCCACCCATCGTTAACACTAAGTACCTGTTCTTGGCCGCTAAATCAGTTTTTGTCATATAACAATCTCAGAGCAAATAGATATTTTTATTTGCTCTGTGATAACAATAAGTACGAGTAGTATAACTATACATGGCAAAAAAAACAGGAACAAATAATTTTGCGCGACGACCGAGAGCATCAGCCTTAAAATTAGAAGTATCTACCTACCACACCGTGAGAGTCAGCAAAACTGCTGCAGCTTCGTTTGCAGGAATGTAGACAGAGTTATTGAGTACAATACTTACACATGGCATTCGAATGGGCTTACAAAGGTTTTAAAAGTTCACATTATTGTAGTTAATTTGTTCCCATATTTTTACATCATCAATTTTTATTTTGATTTCTAAATATTTTGTAAAGGACAAGAATTTTGATGTTTCATGAGTTTTGAATGTCACTTTCACGGTGACTATGGCAGAATGTTGATCAAACTTTTTGTCTCCATGACCAAAAATAAATCGACCTTCTTTAAAATAGTAACAAAGGTTTTTAAAGCTAGGAAGGGTCCGGAGTCCGAAGAAAACATGAGTTACTTTGCGTTAGTTAGTTACTTTCAAGTACTTTAGTTGCAGACACACTCAGGTAGAATGTTCCGTATTTAATTAATCAATGTTATATTTTCAAATAAATACTAAATAAATAATTACCTACTATAATTTTTGTCACTTCAAACCTATCTATATTGAATACATTTGCATTAATAGTAATAGTAGTCTTAATTAAATTACGCTACAATAATTAATCTGTTAATTCAGTAGCCCGTGTCAAAAAGCGGTCAGCCACAAAAGCCAAGTTTTTACACCGTCAAACTTGCATCAAACCATCAAGCCATTCCTAAAGTGTCATTCTCCGCAAGGACTGAAAGGCGCGAACTGCTGGGTGCCATTGTTAGAATCCAATTCAAATTTCGAATCTAGGGTACCCCGCGGCTTCATTATTCAAGGCTGCCAGTGTGAAATACTTTTGATACTATTAATTTCTTTTTTTTTTAATTGATTGGCTTGTTTATACCGACACAGTTCGACCTCACGTGTGATTTTGTTTTCGAATTCAAACAAAATCTTTTTTTTTTTAATTTGCATTAAAGTAAACATAACTGAACTTCTCCAGAAACAAAATAGTAAATTGCATTTTAAGTTGGGTAACTTAATCGTCAATAATTTAAGTTAAATGAATTCATCTAAATGTTGACAAAAAATCTCATCGAATGCACAAAAAAAGTCATCAAGTCACATCAAACAACCCGATCTAAGTAAACAATGTTAATTTCCATAAATCTAAGCGCGAACTAAGTATAGGCTCCTAAACGGCACTTAACCTTTTGTTAACGAGCTGCTCAGCGAATAAAAACGAACGGGTTAGAAAATTTGACCGCCTTTTTGAAAAAAAAAGTATTTTAGATGAGTTTTTTTTAAATTTGTGTCTGGATTATCTTAGATTTTTTTGTATATATTAATTACTCTATTACTACTTTATTATTTAATTTATTTATGAAAACCATAGGTAGAGGAAAAGTTAAAGAAAAAAGAGGAAGAGGAAAGCCACGGAGAACATTTCTAGACCAAATTAAAGAAAATATGTCATGTCGTGAGGTGACAAGACTGACAGAAGACCATGAGACGTGATAGTTGGTCCACCGACAAGAACCTTGCTCTTAAGCTATGATGATGATGATGATTGATAACTCAAATATCTTGCAAACACGCTATGTAAGAGATATCTTTTTCTTACATGTCGTATTTTTTAGGAAATCCAAGCGAATGAGGATTATAAAAAAAGAAGAACTCAGATGGCTGATTACTTAATAAAACATCTTTTGCACGCATGATTAATAAAATATGGGACTAAAAACAAAAACTAAGAATCTTCAATCATTTTTTTTAATATATTCACAAGTGCCTAAGTACAACTTGGCGGTGTATTTTTTAAAAAATATTTAACCCTATAACTCTCTTCCAGAGATAGAGTCATTTGGTCAAAATCGCCCTGTTTATTTAGCATTAATATCATAATAGCCTCCTAAACGGATGGAAGGGTTGACTTTACATCGCCGACAGATGGACGTTCCCAAATATTTGATGTTATGCTGATGATGAGTAAACATAAACATGGTAAAAAATCTGATTAAAATGTATGCCGTTTTGAGGGATGTTTATTGAGATGGTGTGGATATTTCGTACTTAGTTATTCTTTGATAATGATTTTCCCTTTTCACAATGATTATTTTATTTGCAGATCCTTTTCAAAACAGAGTTAGTGAAACGGCCTAAACATCGGGCTGAGTCCACTGTGTACAAAGCTGTTATACTGGGAATATGTACTTAGGTATTTAGAAAAGGGTAAGATACGAGGTAGATAGGATATGACCTGCAACGAGCGCCTTATTGATGAGATATTAATGATGTAGATAGTTATTTTATATGAATATATCCAGAAAACATAAATGTGAAAATCATCATGTTTCCTCAGTGCATTGCGAGACGGCTCCGCGTGCTAGCACTCGGCAACTTGAGAAAGGTCGCCGAATGCGACCGAAACTATAGTCGTTACGACTATCCCGACACGTGAGTTTAGCCCCGTTATGTATAGTATAAAATGTACGAGTAGGTACAGTTCAGACTTTATATTATTTTGACGCGATGGACATTCCAAACCAAGCTAGTTAACAAAAACACTAAGATCAAAAAACAATAATTTTATTTCCCTACTAAAATTAAAGGTAAAATTAATCAAACCAAGCCACGGTAGCGACGCGACGTCCCGCCGAGCACAGTGGCCAAATAAAAAAAACTCACAAGTCACGAGCTTCAAAACTCAAAACTGATCGATTTGCAAAAAAATGGCGGTCCTTTTCACTTTCGTCGAAGTTTGGGCGATCGATTTCGCACGCCCACTCAGCGGTCGCAAGGTTGACGGACAATGATATAAAAAACCTGATGGAAATATTGATCGTGCCTCGTGCGTCATGGCATGCTTAAGACAATTTTGTATTACCTAATAGATAACTTAGTATTAGAGTAGTATTAGTACAGTATTAGATTAGAGTAGTATAGTATTATAGTTTTCAAACGTGAAACGTGGTCTCTATCTATGGGCTTTATAAATAAGCTCCAAGTAGCACAAAGCGCTGAGGACTGATGACCGATGGGGTCGAATAGTTCTCGGGTGGAGACCACGCAGCGTATGACGTCCACCCACAAGGTGGCCTCATTAAAACCGCAGGATCCCGCTGGATGCAAGCCGCTTCCAACCGGTCTTATTGGAGATTCATAGGGTAGGCCTATATCCAGCAGAGGACGTTCTATGGCTGATGGATGGATGAGTTTTCATATCGACCTTTTTTGAATGCTATTTTGAGCATAGGCCTAGCTTAAATGAGTCTCCACGCTAACCCAGGACGTCAGATGCATGTTGGCAGATACATTATATAATTCCTTGGGTTCTGTTTCCGGTCTTATGTAGTTTCCATGCGTTGTTTTTCTTCAACGAAAAGCCATTGGTATATTGGAAGTACAAAGAGCTCATTGTTATGGGTCTCTGGTCTATATTTAGATTGAATATAAAATTCTTTCTGGACTGAATAGAGACAGCAATTTACAGAAAAGAGAGGTAAAAATTGGAAGCAAGCTTTTCCCAACAGTGTGAATAAAAAACTGGACAAGTGCGACTCAGGCTCACACGCTGAGGGTTCCGTTCAAATCCAGAAAATTTCACAAAATTTGAAAGTAAGTCGTTAATATTTCTATGCTATAATATTTATCGATTTTTTTTCACTTTTCCTGTCATACATTAAAATTTTACATTGTTAAAATAATTAAAAACCAGTTTTGGCATGTGAAAATGAAGCTCTTTTATATGATACCGTACCTACATGACACGGTTTACTCACTTTGAATTTTGAACCCATATTTTGTGAATTTTGAGGCTCTATTTTTTGTGATTTAAATAAAAATGTACAGTTTTCAGATTTATTCCTATATGTGTACTCTGAGACAATGCTTCTCGCCAAATTTCGGAATATGCGGTTTTTTACGACATAAACGGCTCTAACTTTTTAAACGATAATTTTAAGTTTTTCTTTTACGTACAACTGCAAAAGACCATAGATATAGGTATATAATTTTAATTTCAACTCGATATCTTTACGCGTTCCAGATATAAAGAGTCTTGACATACGGACAGACGGACAGGCGGACAACAAAGTGATCCTATAAGGGTTCCGTTTTTTCCTTTTGAGGTACGGAACCCAAAAAAAAAAACATAATTACCTCACGGATTTGCTTTATAAAGATAATCGGGTAAAATTTGCCGACATAAATACTTCTCAGAACATACAAATCACGAATAATAAGTCCAATAAAAGAAACAAGGCAATAATGCAAATTCTCACATTTGGCACCTCCCGAAGACGGTGACAGGATGCCCTGATTAAGTCATCAGCGTAATAAGGTGATGTTGAACCAACACTTGGAACTGTATTTGTATAAATTACTCGGGATGCTTATTGCTAACTTATACTCGTATGTGAGGACTTGGCATGCAACTTACGCGCTACTTAAGTACCTTACTCTACTTTAACGTTTAACTTACGAGTTTATCTGATTGTCATCTGCTATGTTTTGCTTTTATAATATTCTGTTTTTTAACCGCCCTATATAGATAAAATAAAAATATTTTTTTTTTAATAACTTATTTCTAAATATATTTATTTAGTTCATTAATCTTTTACGTATTTTTGACCGACGAAACGGAGAAGGGTACGTACTCAATTCAAAAAATCCCTTAAAAATGGGTTTTGGGGGACAAAATCAAAAACGATCTAGATTTACATATACTTAGCAATGTTTTTCATCAGTCGGCAAAGCATATTTATTCTATTAGTACAAGAAAAATAAGCAGTGATAAGCCGTGGTGGTCTAGTGGTAATGACACCCGCCTTACAATCGTGAGGTCGTGGGTTAAAATCCCGATCCCGTACCAATGAACTTCTTGGAATTTATGTACGGAATTTCACACCACGGGCTTTTCGGTGAAGGAAAACATCGTTAGGCAACCTGCATACGTCCGTAGAAAAAATTCGATGGCGTATATGAATCCACCAACCCGCACTGGGCCAGCGTGGTGGATATGGTCCAATCCCCCTTCATGGGTAGGCCTACGTCCTGCAGTGGACTATTTAAAAAAGGCAGGTACAGGTACAAAAAAAATACATTTGTAGCTTGAAACAATCATAGGCCACCGTCATTGTCTTCGACTCCTCGTAGGAGTCCTACGATATTTTATTTGAGACATTTAATAAAAAAATAATTGAAATCCATCCATTGATTTGAAAACTATTAAATAACTGTACTGACACGAGCCCAATCCGGAACCCGATCAAGGGTGGATAATTACAATGGGGTTGGTGATTAGTTTGGTTATTGGATGTCATTCCGAAGGTCACGCATCATTTTGTATTGATGATAGGATTTTTTTCATTTTTGTATTGCACTTGTCATAAATAAATAATTTGATTATTTGGGTTCCTGCCGGTTGGAATGTTTAATTTTCTACTGTTAAAATTTAAAATAAATACTTTATTTTTAAATATTTTATTATCTCTATCTCATCTCTAGATTAGAGTAATCTAGAGCATCAGTGGTTTATAAATAATCTAAATGGTATGCATGGGCTTAAACCCACTAAAGCCAATTTGGTTATTGGGTGTCATTTCGAAGGTCACGCATCATTTTGTTCTGATGATAGGATTTTTTTATTTTTGTATTGAGTTTGACATAAATAAGGAATTTTGATTATTTGGGTTCCTGTCGATTGGAATGTTTAATTTTCTACTGTTAAAATTTAAAAATAAATACTTTATTTTTAAATATTTTATTATCTCTATCTTATCTCTAGATTAGAGAAATCTAGAGCATCAGTGGTTTATAAATAATCTAAATGGTATGCATGGGCTTAAACCCAGTAGGGCTGAATCATACAAGTGGGCGGATGTGAAGTTAGCTGAAAGCTGCGCAATATCCAATCAACGCGCTGCTTTATATGTTTATAGTTTCAGTTAGAAATATTGCGCAGCTCAGTTCCTTGGTTGTTTACACAACACTGTTTCAGTATTTGGCGAAAGAAGACATTGCAAGGCAACTTGCAAACTTCCATAGAGTAAATTCGCTGGCATATGTTAATCCAACAACCCGCACTGGGCCATCGTGAAGGATATAATCTGTTCGCGCTTCATAGGGTAGGGTATGTTCAGTAGATTAAGCTATTTAAAAGACCAGTACAGTTACCGTGGTGATTTCTTGTGTACCTACATTCGTATAAATTTTGATTTTTGAGCCGTGGTGGTCTAGGGGTAGTGACACCCGCCTTACAATCGTAAGGTCGTGGGTTCAAATCCACGGTCACGTACCAATGAATTCTTTGGAATTTATCTACGGAATTTCACACCACTGGCTTTTCGGTGAAGGAAAACACCGTGAGGCAACCTACATACGCAAGTAGAAGAAATTCGATGGCTTATGTGAATCCACCAACCCGCACTGGGCCAGCGTGGTGGATATGGCCCAATCACCCTTCGTGGGTAGGCCTACGTCCTGCAGTGGACTGTTGAAAAGACTGATACAGTACAGTACATGCTCCTAAAAAACGATAATAGTCAGTAAATTACCTATAACAGAAAAATATAGAGTCAGCCAGAATTCTCAACATGAATGAATATTGTTTTGAATAATTCTACACAAAAACTGTAAAATCGCAACGATGACAGCTTGTCCGTCTGTCTGTCACCTTAATTTCTGATCGCGTGTCAACCAAAACATATCTGTAATGAATAGACCACGCCGCCACCGAAAACATTGCCATTTTCTGAACAGAGGGTAATTTCCCAAACCTCAAGCCATATGGCTGCGGCAGACGCCAAACGAAGCCAACTGTCATGTTCTCCATCCTTATCCCTCATACAAGAAAATGGATCAAAAAGAAGGAGACAGCATAAAACCTTCATTAGTCGGTAGTGTAATAGTCATATTTGAATGTGGAATCGAAAAAAGTGCATTGTTTGTAGGCGCATGCGCGAGAGACACGTGCGCAGGAAGTAGGGTAGGCTTTGGCGCGAATTTGAGCATGATCCAAATTTGAATTTGGAATATTCGAGCAGGATATTGAAACGATAATCGGTTTTGAAGGAAATAACATATGGATTATGGTAGGCTGGGAGTTTTTAGGTTGATAGTTACTGGGAATTATTCTGTGGTAGAGTCATTAGAACATTTTAGGACACCATACAGAGAAACATAACAGATGAATTAGTTTTATTTTTATCAACTAGATAAAATTACCCACCTTCGATATTCACTACCAGATAGCTCTAGGCAATCTTTAGTTAAAAAGTACATAAATATATCACTCACTATTAAGAATAGCTTTCATCATTGGCCAAACCCCGAAATACATATAAGTATACTTTTAAGCTTTTAAAAACTTCATTTTCCTTCATAACACTTTTTCTTTACAACATTTTCCTTCGAAGAAATGTTTGGAACTAATTTAATTTCGAAGTTACAGGGTTGGTCCTTGGTAAAAGATGTTCATAATGATGACAATATAAATAATATATTTAGGTAAGTAACTAAGTACAATATAATGAAAAAAAAATGAAACAATACATAGCAGAATATTCAATATCTTTACTTTTCTGAAGACAAGTTTAAAACCACCCCATATTTCATCCAAGTGATAAAAAGTGAAATTCAATATGATATTGTTTGCGGCCACACAAGTGAAGTCATAAAACACAATGGAACGAGGGGCGGAGCGCTAGGGCTCTGCCCCTGTAGGAGCGAGGGCAGGCGCCGGTCGGAAGATGATTTATATACTAACTCCTACTTGGATTTCACTAATGACGTCAATATTGTTGTGCCAATTTCAAAAATTAAGTGAAATTCTAAAATTAATATTAAGAGAAAACAAAAACCTATTTTTTATCCCTGTCTAACCATACCTTTTCTTGAAATAATTGTTCTTTTACATGAGAACCATCTCGACGACACGACTCGATATATTTTGGTCCTATAGTAAAACTATCTAAAACTTAATCTTAATCTAAAACTTAATTATAATGATAAGTACTCCGGTATCCTAGATTCTTATATTTTACCGTAAATCTTACATCTAGCTAGAAAATCCCTAATTTACAATACCTAAACAGGGATATTAAAAAGGTGTAGGTACTGAACAGAAAGGGGGTGATAGAGATCATTTTGAAGAAAGAAATTACTATGGGACCAAACAGAATTACAGGAACAAAATGAAGTCCCATACAATACGACATTGCAATTGGAACTTGCAAAATTGTAACTAGAGGTTCGCCCCATAGTTAAAAAAAGATGATTCATTATCTAGTTGAATCTCTTTGGCTTAGTTCCATTTCTGTTTATGTGTAACGATAAAGTAAGTAAAGTTTACTTATGTGTAACCCTGTGTACCTCACATGTAATTTTCTGGAAAGGAAACCTACTAACGTACCGTCCATCCCCCACTGGTGCGACAGCTGGGCGACTCGTGCGCATCCCTTTGACGCGCCGCACCTGAGCGGGCGCGCGTGCTGACGGTAGGTACGTTTATTTCGTGTGAGCTAAAGTGTCTATAAAGGACATGTCCACAAAATGTATGAAGGCTGGTATAATAATAATCAAAAATTCAAACCAAAACACTCGTTACATTTCGAGAAAGTTCATATATTTCTGAGTCTATTACAACAGAAATAGCCCTCCGATATTTAAAAATTAATTTTGAATTTATTAGGATGAATAAATATAATTGGCTCAATAGGTAGTTTATCTCTAGCAACCCTGATTAAGTAACCTCCAAATTGTTAAATAAAAGCATTTTTACCAATCAGACACACTTTTTAAGTGTTTTTTTTTGTCTCATTGTACCTACTAACTGGTCACACTGGTAGGTTATACTTTTTAATTTTAGCAAATTAAGAGATGAATGTGTAAGAATCAGCTATGAATGCAAGTAAAGTATAGAAGCACTTTATCATTTCTAAACTAGAATAAATAATAAGCTGTATTGTTATTTTTAATACAATTTATTTTTCGCATTTAAAAAAAATTAGATGGGTGAAAAAATCTAAATTAAATATTTTTGGGAAGCCTATGGGCTTCTTTTCATTTCATAAGCAAGCAAATGATGTATATATCATCTTGATTCGATTTTTCTCTGAATAATATACCACTTGTGGACGTCACCTTTCACCAAATATTTTAACGAGGTCCAAATAATTAACAAAAGCAAAGAATGTGTATAGAATTATAATGAAGTATTAAATAAACTAAAAGACATTACAAATAAATTATTATTTTTACAAAAAATAGTACCATGCACTCACTTTCACTATAAGAGAATTCAAATAGCTTGCTCGAGTCGTTGTGACGGATTTTTGAAAAACGGTTCAGCCGATTTAGATAAAATTTAAAGGGGGCTGCTATATCTTTTAAATCGGGCGAAAATATCGAATAACATACACAAAAAAAACCACAGACAAACATGGTACGAGTATCTCCGCCTGTTTGGGAGTCTGTAAAAATATGGTTCATGGGTGACCAAGTCTAAGTCGTTTAAAGTCGTGGTGGTCAAGAGGTAGTAACACTCGCCTTACAATCGTAAGGTGGTGGGTTCAAATTCGCGGTCCCGTACCAATAAGTTCTTTGGAATTTATGAACGGAATTTCACACCACTGGTTTTTCGGTGAAGGAAAATATCGTGAGGCAACCTGCATACGTCCGTTACCGTAGAAGTCCGTAGTTCGATGGCGTATGTGAATCCACCAACCAGCAATGGGCCAGCGTGGTGGATATGGCCCAATCACCCTTTGTGGGTAGGCCTACGTCCTGCAGTGGACTATTAAAAAGGCTGGTACAGTACTAGTCGCTTAAGTTCACATTACACATTCAAACAAAAAAAAAGACTGAAAGAATTCAACGTTGTTTGTTACTCATATTCTTATCACAAATTACGAGTATAAGTAGAAATATTTACTTACAATAAATAAGTTTTATCTTCACTAAGTTTATTCTACATATTTCAATTACTTATACTATTTCGTATGATATGTAATTAATTACGCAAAAAAAGAATTTAAATTTAGCACAATTTTAATGCATAATCTATACAATAATTATGATTTTTTAACAAATTTGACAACAGAAACATTTTTTACATTGTATCAAAAATGGTGCTCTACAAAACTATCTATACGAGACATCGGCACGGTAGTCGGTAATTCACTACCACCATTTAGATACAAAGATAGTCACTAATTTTATTGCGTAGGAAACTAATAAATTTCACTATTTTTTCACACAAAGCCCGACGTTAATTTGTTTTAATAACCCATAAAAATTTGGCAAAAAACCGCTCTTGGTTCCGCTTTCAGTCGCTAAAAAGGTTTATGAGTTTAGCTGCCGGCTGCACGGTTTTTTTTATTTCTCTGACAGTTATTTTGTTACACAGATATTTGTCAAATTATAGTCATAATCACAGCCATAGAACTCTTCAGCGAAAGTGTGTATTATTTTTGTTATACCTATATCTAGATAATTATTTCTTGCAATAATAAATATGACCCACTTCACCCGTGTACAGAATTCGCGAATATTTCGCAAGGATCGATGTAGCATTTTTCACATTATTGTTGATTTATTTAAAATGGCTCATCCGATTTCGATAAAATTTAAATAGGACCAATTTCGAAGTACTTATACTCTTTCCAATAAAAAAAAAATTAAATCGCACTACTATAAAAAAAGTTATGCGTCTACATTAAAAAAATATATACGCGTCGAATCGAGTAGCTCCTCAGGTTCGTCGGTCAAAAAGAAAAAAAAATGTGTATTGTACACAGAGTATTTCATTACTCCTATTTGTAGTCGAAATAAACAGGTATCGAATTATCATTAACATTAATATCTTCGAATAGCACTTTGTGTTCGAAAATCTGATAATAATGATATGACGGTATTTTTATAAATACCGTCATATCATTATGGCGTTTAAATGGTAGTTTTATAATTTCAGTTATAAAAGTGAGTAGCATCCAACGCGTTTTACAGTTCTATTTATTTATTTCATTAATTACAACTTACTCATTAATTATACTTGTCTATCTTATCACTTGCATACTTTGTGGTATTGCTTCTTAAAATTATCTGTAACATCTTCTGTACAAATAAAATTGGAGTGTCTGTTTGTAATATTGAAATAACCGTTTTTTTACTACATGCATATGGTATGAATATATATATATATGGTACATAGATCAAAATAACATTTTTTACAATTTTGTCTGTCTGTCTGTTTGTTCCGGCTAATCTCTGAAATGGCTGGACCGATTTAGACGGAACTTTTACTGGCAGGTAGCTGATGTAATACCTAAGGAGTAACTTAGGCTACGTTAATCGACTGTTAGGCGGAACGAAGTTCGCCGGGTCAGCTAGTAAAAAATAAAATTACAATGGGTATATTTTGTAACCACTAAATCATGATGTATTTTACTTTCCTTTTCGTAACTCGTATCAGTTAAGAGTGGCAAGCGAAATCAAAAGCTAATAAAGATGTCCATCTCATTTCTAGAAAACCATCGGCTTTACAAAGAAAGAGCGTTAGTAGTGTCGCCAAACGATACAATAACTTTACACCTCACGTGTTAATTACTTTAAGATTACCGATTTTGTAAACTAGATCACAAGTTACACTACAAAGCTATTTCAAAAGCAACAATAATTCATTGCAGTAGAGTTCATTTCAAACTGACAAATCCGTTATATCAAACCCTAATCTACTGCCAAAATTGTTAAGCTGAAATCAGTCTTATAGCAATGTATACAAAGTGCATAATAGTGGTTTAATCTGTAAGAAAAGGAATGGAACACTTTCGATGTATTGTCATCGAACCAACATTGTCCGTTTATCGGTTTTTGGACATCATAAATTTGGTTTTATGGGACTTCTTGAATGGAGTTGAATGGTCAACCTTTTAAATACCTATTTAATGTTACAAGGAGTTTTTTTAAGACGCGTGGCGTTAATGAAGTGATTTTAAGGCACGTGCATTAGAAAAAGACGGATTTTGTTATACACGACATTGGCTTGAATTATTTTTTGAATAATGTCTAATTTTAAATTCAATTTTGAAAAACGATGTGATTTATTGAAATTAATATGCATGTAGGTACCTACTTATTGTATTTGCTTTTATGGAAATAAATATTATTTGGTGATCAATTTACTCCAATATTTACTACAATATAATTACAGTTTCGTATATGTGCACAAAATATCCGCAGAAGAACCAAAGAAACAAATAAACATCAAAACCGACATCCATAGCCTTCAAAATAAGTGTAAATAATGTACTCTAGCTTATGCCCGCGGCTCCGCTCACGTGGTATTTTTATTTTTTCGAAATAAAAAGTAGCCTATGTCACTTTCCGGCCCTTGAACTATATCCATACTTACCAAAAATCAAGTCAAACCATTGCTCTGTTGCTGCGTAAAAGAAGAACAAACCATCAAAATTTTTGGGTTTATAATATTGGTATAATATGAAGTATGAAGCCGTGGTGGTCAAGAGGTAGTGACACCCGCCTTACAATCGTGAGGTCGTGGGTTCGAATCCCCGGTCCCGTACCAATGAGTTCTTTGGAATTTATGTACGGAATTTCACACCACAGGCTTTTCGGTGAAGGAAAACATCGTGAGGCAACCTGCATACGTCCGTAGAAGAAATTCGATGGCGTATGTGAATCCACCAACCCGCACTGGGCCCGCGTGGTGGATATGGCCCAATCACCCTTCGTGGGTAGGCCTTCGTCCTGCAGTGGACTACTAAAAAGGCTGGTACAGTACAATATTGGTATGATAGCAAACAAATTGACTGCAAAATGGTATAATATTATGATGATTCACTTAGACACTTTGTACAATAATATTTTTCTGGAAAGTTTTTGATGTTATGGCTGCCATATTTACAGGCAACTAGTTTTTACCCGCGGCTTCGCTCGCATACGCAATATATCATTATAATTTGTAGCTTATGTGTAATTCTGATACATAAGCTATATTATTGCAAAGTTTCATCTCAATCCGTTCAGTAGTTTTTGCGTAAAAGAGTAACAAACATCCATACATCCATCCATCCATCCTCACAAACTTTCGCGTTTATAATGGTATAATATTATGATGATTCACTTAGACACTTTGTAGAATAATATTTTTCTGGATAGTTTTTGATGTTATGGCTGCCATATTTATAGGCAACTAGTTTTTACCCGCGGCTTCGCTCGCATACGCAATATATCATTATAATTTGTAGCCTATGTGTTATTCTGATATATAAGCTATATTATTGCAAAGTTTCATCTCAAGCCGTTCAGTAGTTTTTGCGTGAAAGAGTAACAAACATACATACATCCATCCATCCATCCTCACAAACTTTCGCGTTTATAATGGTATAATATTATGATGATTCACTTAGACACTTTGTAGAATAATATTTTTCTGGATAGTTTTTGATGTTATGGCTGCCATATTTATAGGCAACTAGTTTTTACCCGCGGCTTCGCTCGCATACGCAATATATCATTATAATTTGTAGCCTATGTGTTATTCTGATATATAAGCTATATTATTGCAAAGTTTCATCTCAATCCGTTCAGTAGTTTTTGCGTAAAAGAGTAACAAACATCCATACATCCATCCATCCATCCTCACAAACTTTCGCGTTTATAATGGTATAATATTATGATGATTCACTTAGACACTTTGTAGAATAATATTTTTCTGGATAGTTTTTGATGTTATGGCTGCCATATTTATAGGCAACTAGTTTTTACCCGCGGCTTCGCTCGCATACGCAATATATCATTATAATTTGTAGCCTATGTGTTATTCTGATATATAAGCTATATTATTGCAAAGTTTCATCTCAATCCGTTCAGTAGTTTTTGCGTAAAAGAGTAACAAACATCCATACATCCATCCATCCATCCTCACAAACTTTCGCGTTTATAATGGTATAATATTATGATGATTCACTTAGACACTTTGTAGAATAATATTTTTCTGGATAGTTTTTGATGTTATGGCTGCCATATTTATAGGCAACTAGTTTTTACCCGCGGCTTCGCTCGCATACGCAATATATCATTATAATTTGTAGCCTATGTGTTATTCTGATATATAAGCTATATTATTGCAAAGTTTCATCTCAAGCCGTTCAGTAGTTTTTGCGTGAAAGAGTAACAAACATACATACATCCATCCATCCATCCTCACAAACTTTCGCGTTTATAATATTAGTAGGATAGGATATGTCAAATAACAAAATTTCCTAATCGGAAAATATTTTCCTAACAAAACTGTAGGCCGTTAGAAAATAATGGCGAAATCATGGTAAGTACACCAAAAACAAAGCTAATCAAATACCTTACTGGCTAAGGCCTTGCCAAGCTTCAAATATTTTTATAATAACTCTTATACCTACTTAATTACTAGATAAAATTATTTTCGTAAAATCCATACATTTGTAACATTCTCTCACGACCCTGGTGGCAAAATATTAAAAAAATAACAATAGAATCCACTGATCGATTTACCGCTCTATTGAGCTTTCAAAACTAAATATCCTTTTAATTGTAGGTTAAAAGCTGCACCATTTATTATGCGGTTCTGTGTTGCTAAACATCAAAATACGCGAGATTTTTTCAAAAACCAAGAAGCCCGCGTATGGGCGTGTACATTTTTGAGATGTATGGATTTATTTCAATTTTAGATTTGATACTAATGGTAGCCATTTTAGTTTAATTATGGGTATTAAATCTTCGGCGATTAAGCTTTGAGTTGATTGTGGAATCGATGTATTATAACTTAGGATCTAATGTATGAAAAAATCTTAAATAATCTGTAGCTCGTAGGTATATACTTAATCAAACTGAGTTGCGTTTTTCTGGCGTTTGTTTTTAATATGAAGGTATATGCAATATATTACAATAATTTTATTAATAACATCAGTGTTACATGTAAGTTTACAATATCTATCACACTACGAGCGACTCAGATTGCCACTCAAGATAACCCATCCGAAAAGTAACAGTGTAATTATCGTTGCATTAATTATTTTTCGATCATATATGTGAAACACCTGGTCAAGCTGCTGTTATAAGTATATAAAGCTAAGCAAATGGAACCGCTTGTTTTTGATATTTTTATGTTATCATTATATAGACCGGATCACGTATAACACACTCTGAATTTGAATTTATAAGCCTGTCTAGTCTATCCTTCCTTCTGTAAAGCCTCCTTATCAACATTGTACCAAACGAGGGCGAATGCTTCCACAAAATTTAGTCATAAATTGACCCACCACGCCTCAAGCACAAAATATGATATAGTGTGATTTTTTGCCACTGACCGTCGCCATCTTGAAATTTATGATTTTATTTCGAAATGCGGGTGGCAAAAAGTTAATCGATGGGTCAAGCGCACCCTTGAGCCAAGGGTTGAAATTTTGGCTGCCGGCGATTTTGGAATGTCGCGTTTGAATCGGTTTTGTTAAAACTGCGGATTATTGTAGGTATTATTATTTAATTAGGTTTGGTCCATTGTTATTAATGACTCGAGTAAAAATACTCCAAAACCTATTATAACGTGTGCAAAATAATAAGACAGTCTATTAATTTTATTACATTTCATTCAACAATCGGTTAAAGGATACCCCTTTAAATTTTTTTTAGCAAACAGATCAGCTATCGATTTGGATACTATAATAAAAGTACAATATAAGTATTCTATTAATACTACCTATGTACCTACGATATATACCGACTTGTAACTAACGTTATCAATAAATTGATTAGGATTATAATAGAAATTACTTTTATAGTTTGTCTAAGTATGTTAGACACTACTTCTATATATCTGTATCTGTAATCTATAATCTGTAACAATTCCTGGCATCCTTGTAACGTCGCATATGAGCCCCAAGATACAAGCCTGTGCTTAGTTTGGGGCTCGCCGTCTAGCTTTTTATGGAAATTATTTCTGATATGTACTTGATTATTTGTAATCTTAGAAACTCTAGCTTTTTGCATTGTATTAGTTTTAAACTTTTTGATGTATTACTTTTGTTGTGTATTTATTTTGGTATAAACTTATATTATTACTTCATTGTTGGGTAAAAATATAAAGTCTCTATTATTATAGCTGTGTTTAGAAAATAATTATTTTTCACAAAAAATCGCAGCACTGACCTCCACCGTGTACAAAATTCTAATAGCTTACACGAATCGATGTGACATCCAAGTACATTATTGTTGATCAAAAACGGCTGAGAAGATTTCAACAAAGTTTTAATGGAACCATTTCGAAAGCATACTCTTTTGAAATAAATAATATTTGCCTTATTCGATTTAAAATTGGTGAAAATATTGATACCCAAAAAAAAACATACAGACGACCGTAGTAAGTCCTTTTTGAGTCTGTAAATAAACTTTTACACCATTTGCTTTTGTTTCTTTTGAAAACAACGTCTAGCTCTAATTTTAACTGGTTTATGCAGTTCAGATTCCAGGCAGACAATGTTTAAAAATCGTTACTAAATCAAATCAATTACTTTACTAGTAAGATAACCTGCAACCAGAATATCCAGAAATGTAGGTTAATGATGATTCGAGTTAAGGCTATAAAGACAGGAAGTTCTAATGAATAAAATTTACGATCCAAATGGCATGTAATATAATAATGTCTTGTCAAATTTTATAATATTAAATTATATTAGGAGATGGCAACAATTTGCCAAAGCACGGGGTTGTCATCAAATGGCGATCAATGCCCTTAACTTAGGGATGTCGCTTCACGATATAAAGAAAAATAATTGCAAGATTTGTAGAATAATTTCAACTATAATGAATATTGGCTGTAGTTGTCCTCTCTCATACCTGCAAATAATGTCTACTAATAGCAAATTACTCAAATAGAGATATTTATGCGATGCGATGAAAAAGAAAATGAATTATCTACTTATCGTTTTTAAAGTGTACCTAATACTTGAGATAAAAAAAAGGTAGGTAGGTAAATAGGTAGTTATAGCATCGCTTTTCAGTCCACCGTTGAACTAATGTAAATACCTAGGAAGATCGATTGGGCTATACAGGGTTATTTCTAATCAATTAGCATCCTTCTAGGGACTTATTCTGTACATCAAAACTAACAAATTGTGTACTGCGACTTTGTCAAAACTAAAAAAAAAATCAGCTGTTCGAGCTGTTGTGTAATTTGGTCGAGGGTGAACGATATTTTTCTATGGAACACCAATTTTTCTTTTTTGCGTTTTGATAAAATTCGTAGAACTAAAGTTGTTAGTTTTGATGTACAGAATAAGCCCCTAAAAGGATGCTAATTGATTAGAAATAACCCTGTGTACTCTACGTCAACGCGCCAGCTCAGTAGGTACAGTACTTATGAGATTTTTAAAATATTTTCTAGATTTTTAATATAATAATATTTCTTTGGATGAAAATTTATATCATAAACTATACTAAAACAATATGCCAAAAGCCACAACCCTAGTCACCGGTCTATTTAAGGCATCTTCTAATTGAATTAGAGATTCGCAGCATTAGAGAAGCCGCAAAGTCGAAAATTATACCTTATTAGCTGGTAACTATGGCCCAGGGAGCCTAATTTGGCACAAAATGTCGCTTCGTGGCCCTTCTTGGCAAGATGGTGACAGGATGTTTTGAAGGATACATGCTACCCATATGGATAGTCATGAACGTTACGTTTTTGGCAGTTCCGTGAAAATGAGTACACAATTATGATGTTTTTATTATAATAGGACATATGATTTACGTTATTAACTTAAACAAAACGTTACGTACTATTGATAACTGGATTATCTAGAGACTACTGAGATTAGACTCTCAGTAGTCTCTAGATACTCTGGATAAACTACGAGCCCACTACCACTTGGTGCGTCGCTATTTACCCAACATATATAGGTAAGTAAGTCATAAGTTATTTATTAATAAAGTGTCAATTAACCGCCATAAAAATGCAACGTTATAGTAATTTATTTCCCAAAAAAGGGCAAAACTGACCTTATAATAATATTTTATTTTTTTTCTGTTATATTAAGCAAATTTTAAGCTAGTTATTGGATTACGTTCGCATCGTAACGGTGAATTTGGCTGATGTCTACAACTCCATCAACTTAATATCTTGCTCGAGGGCTTTAGCTAATTTAATGATTAAAAGTTTTACGAGTATATTGAAGTCAAGAAAGGGAACATAATAATATTACTTAATTGTCACTATGGGAAAAATCCAGATATCTAAGTAGTTGCGAGTTCAGATTTATGTATTTGTAATAAAAAAAAAAAACAACTTTATACCATATTTTAAAAACTTTTTAGATAGATTCTCAATATAGTGTTATCTATACAATCTTGCTAGCTACTCATTACATTACGTCGCGTCTGATGGACGCGACGCGTGACCAAAATGCTGGTGTTTATTTGGCTCAACGTACAGACATTGCCATTCAGCGTGGCAATGCTGCCAGCATGCTGGGCACGCTGCCAACTAGCAGTGGGCTTAAGCATTTGAATCATCTTTAGAACTTCAAGGGTCTATGGATGATCCAATTGCTTGTTATGTAGTAGTAGTGTATGTAGTTTTAGATTATGTAAGTCTTGTATTTAGTGGTAGTTAATAAAGCCACTTGCCCTATAAAAAAACAACTCATTACAAGTAGATTCTGGTCCTTACCATTTTCTCGGTTGATTACGCTGTATTTTTTTCCTCCCTAGGGTGGTTGTACGAGTTTTTTTCTGTTCAGTTCCGGGAGCAGCCAGCGAAGTGTGCAAAATGCTTCGCTGGACGTCCGCTGAGAAATTATCAATTTGTGCATCCTTTCCAGAGAAACTATACCTATCGAGTAGTATCGAGACTGGCCAGTCTTGATACTTACCTACCTAAAAAGAAGAACTACAATTATATTTTTATAACTAATTTTAAATTGCGTAGCGTCTTCTCTTCTCGTCCGACATACCTCAGTGCCTCAAGTCGAAAGTTTTCGACCAGTGTGTGTTGCTAGTGATGACGTATGGCACAGAAACGTGGTCTCTCACTATGGGCCTTATCAGTAAGCTCCAAGTAGCCCAACGAGCTATGGAGAGGGCTATGCTCGGAGTCTCTCTGCGGAATCGAATCAGGAATGAGGAGATCCGTAGAAGAACCAAGGTTACCGACATAGCCCAACGGATTAGCAAGTTGAAATGGCAATGGGCAGGGCACATAGCGCGGAGGACTGATGACCGGTGGAGTCGAAAAGTTCTGGCTGATGGATGGATGGATGGATGAACTAATTTTAAATTGTCTTTATTTTACGACTTGCGACAATGTGTTTTTAGTAAATTGATTTTATTGTTTAAAAAATACTGTAGCTTAAATTGATCAGTTAGATATTTCAAACAATAATATACAATAAAACAAAATAAAAAATATCACGTAATTAGTAAATTATTAATTTACTAATTTTTTTTGTACAAAACATAAGATAAAAAATAAAATATCAAACTCTACATAATTATATTACGGCGTTTGTCCATGAAAACTAGGTAGGTACTACTAAGTTTTTTCAGTCACAAATTACCTCAAGGAATAAAACTTATTAGGATTATATCCAGCATTTTAAAATATTTCTTGCTCGTTATTGTTTTACGAAGCAAAATAACAATTGAACAACAATCGATTTGGTTTAAAGTGTACACCGATTGCTTATTTAATCATTAAGTTTCAAACTGTATTCTGTTCGATTTAGGTGTAAGTTTATTAGTACTAAGGTTTTTTTGAATAAATATTTATTATTATTATACACATATTTATTTATAGTCTTAAATTTAAGTTTTTTTACAATATTTATATAATAAAAAACAAAATACTATAAAAAAACCTAATTATTATTATTATTATCTCTTTATTTAATTCAATTCACAGGCTTAGCCTGGTCCTTTATTAGGCATCAATGGAGCCTAAGCCAACATTGAGAGGCCCTTTTTACAATTATGAAATATAAAAACAGCAGTAGGTATAAAATTGATAGCGTGAAATGGAAACTATGGCATATTAAAAGACTTGAAATATTGAAATCGGGCTATTGTGGTGAAATTTTAAATGTTATGTAAAATTGGACTATGGAATGAGGTTCGGCACCCGCTATTTATGCCCCATTTCAAAATGTCGTAGCGGGTGGTGACTTGCCATCCACTAAATGGGCCCCCCATAAAGGCTACCGTAAGTTGGCGCCGGAAGGGCAACATTGGTGTGGACGGCTTCGGGTGCCGAGAGGTGTGCTGCGCTTTAACTAGACGCTACTCGCGGCGTTATGCCCTTTAACACTTCCACCCTGGAGCTTAGGATTTTAGCTCTTGCGGTTTCCACTCCAAACTGGCCGGTTAAGGCAAGAGAGGAGTCAGGGGCCTCATTTAGCCCCAGGGAATCAGGATTCGCGGTGTCGCCACTCACCGACGGCTCGCCACAAAGCCGCCCCTGCGATTTGCCACAAAGCCGCCCCTGCGATTTTATTTATTATTATTATTATTCCTCTTTATTCAACTGAAATCACAGGCTTAGCCTGGTCCTTTATTAGGCATCAATGGAGCCTAAGCCAACATTGAGAGGCCCCTTTTACAATTTTATTACGAAATATAAAAACAGTGGTAGGTATAAAAAAGATAGCGTGAAATGGAAACTATGGCATATAAAATGACTTGAAATATTGTAACTGGGCTATTTTGGTGAAATTTCAAATGTTTTGTAAAATTAGACTATGGAATGAGGTACGGCACCCGCTAAATATGCCCCATTTCAAAATTTCGTAGCGGGTGGTGACTTGCCGTCCACTAAATGGGCCCCCATAAAGGCTACCGTAAGTTGGCACCGGAGGGGCAACATTGGTGTGGACGGCTTAGGGTGTCGAGAGGTGTGCTGCGCTTTCACTAGACGCTACTCGCGGCGTTATGCCCTTTAACACTTCCACCCTGGAGCTTAGGTTCTTAGCTCTTGCGGTTTCCACTCCAAACCGGCCGGTTAAGGCAAGAGAGGAGTCAGGGGTCTCATTTAGCCCCAGGGAATCAGGGTTCGCGGTGTCGCCACTCACCGACGACTCGCCACAAAGTCGCCCCTGCGATATTATTATAAAGTATCAAAACTACCCATCCCATACAGTATAGGTAGAGTATCGGAACAATATCGTTTATCGCTGTACCCGGAAGTGCGATTACCTACAAATTCTGCCGAGTTCCGGTACGAAACCCTGCTCGGCGATATTAGGACATTATAGGAAGTCCCATTTGATACGCCCTTTGAAACTTACACTCCCATGGCTAAAACATTTTGTAGATGGATCGGTATACTTATTCACCCTTTGATCCGTAAATATCTAATTACCACATAACTTTAACTGCAAACCGCGGCCACCCATCCGAAGACTGACCGTGCTGAACGTTGCTTAACTTCGATAAGACAAGAATAACACCTAGTCAAACTACGCTATGAGCACTACATGGCCACGCTTATGCTATTTGCTACAGGTTACTATTTTTTAGGGTTCCGTACCTCAAAAGGAAAAAACGGAACCCTTATAGAATCACTTTGTTGTCCGTCTGTCCGTCTGTGTGTATGTCAAGACTCTTTATCTCGAGAACGCGTAAAGATATCGAGTTGAAATTTAAAATGTATACGTATATCTATAGTTTCTTGCAGTTGTGTAAAAGAAAAACTTCTCAGTTATCGTTTAAGAAAGTTAGAGCCGCTTATGTCATAAAAAACCGCATATTTTGACACTCACAAAAATCAAAACCTACAGGGTACTTCCCGTTGACATAGAACTATAAAATTTGGCGAGAAGCATTGTCTCAGAATACACATATAGGAATAAATCTGAAAACTATACGTTTCTATTTAAATCACAAAAAATAGAGCCTCAAAATTTACAAAATATGGGTTCAAAATTCAAAGTGAGTAAATCGTATCATGTAAGGTATCATATAAAATAACTTCATTAGCACATGCTGAAACAGGTTTTAAATTATTTTAACAATGTGTAATTTTAGATGTATGACGAGTAAGTAAAAAAAAAAAACTATTTTGTAGATGGTTATGGTATAGAGATTTTAACAACTTACTTCCCAATTTTGTGAAATTTTCTGGATTTGTACGGAACCCGCGGTGTGCGAGTCTGACTCGCACTTGTCCAGTTTTTTATCTGTAGGTACTCTTTTTACTTAATGACCTTTACTTTTTGACCGACGAACCACCGGAGGAGGTATACAATCGACGCGTATATATATATTATTTTATGTATAACCACGCAGATCATATTTCATAGTAGTCCGATTTCAATAATTCTTCTTTTATTGGGAAGAGTATACTTTGAAATTGGTCCCGTTTAAATTTTATCGAAATCGGCTGAGCCATTTTCGACAAATCAACAATAATGTGAAAAATGCTACATCGATCCGTGCGAAATATTCGTGAATTCTGTACACGGGAGAAGTCGGTCATGCCAATTTTTGTCTGACTAATAATTTAATCATTTATTTTATTATTATTTTGATAATTTAAATTTTCTAAATTACTTTTAGTTATTAATGCATAATTATTTAGGCATAAATATTACCAATGTTATCGGAAGATTTCAAGTATACTAAGCGGCATACAAATCGTGTGGCGCTAAGTATATACATGGAATGTGTCTACTAAATAAAGAGATTTGACTTTGTCTTTGCCATTGAACAAATTCCACAGGTATCGTGTTAGGGATATCGAGGAAGTGTTAGGAATTTCAGAAGAAAGAAAGGGTCAGATATAATGTCGAATACTCGAGAATTGCCAGCCAGATGTGGCCAGCTTTTTTTACTAAATCTCAGCTGATCAAACTGAACAGGTAATTGTGCAATTGCTCAAGTAATTAGATGTTTGACCCTATGGGAACATCATTTTAGGTATTTTCGTGAGAATTTTGTGACAGTTGTGGTTCAGTGTCGGATTTTGTGACGATTAGTTAAAGGCCTTTCCCAGGCACTGATTTTGTGTAGATGAAGATATTTGTGAGCAGCTGTTTGTGTTAAAATATCAATAGATTTTTGTTGATAACTTTTTTACTTAAATACGATGATCGAAACAGAGAAAATGTAGAAATTACTTAGACTACCTACTTATTACATATCTCTGCCCAGTATGCTATACCTATTATAATTTTTTTTGGTAAAAACGTCAAACAGTCACATGGCGGTATTATAAACAGTGCCAACTAAGGTATCTAAAATGCCAATAAATTTGATGAAATATGTTGATCTTTGTTGTTTTTAAACTTTCGCGATTTGAACATATTATTATTATATACTAAGGGACTAATCGCGCACTAAAATTACGAGATAAATAAATACCTCCTCTCTAAAGACCGTGGTCACGGGGAGACTGTCTACCCGTGACCACGGTCGATGCAACTCGGCCGAAACGTCAGGATGAGGAGGTATTTATTTAACTCGTAATTTTAGTGCGCGATTAGTCCCATAGTATATAGTAATAATGTGGATCTTTGTACCATCTTTTTAGTGAAGAAACTTAGCGAGGTGAGTGACGAGGTGTACAAATGATATGATCCGATACCGTTACTCGTAGGAATCGTTAATCACACCAGTGTGATCCAGCTTATTACTAGTTATTTAAGGATCACACCAGTGTGATCCTTGTGGTGGTGGTTGGAAGTATCTTACGCCCAGGTGCAAGATACTTCCAACCTATAGAAAAGGCCTATGTCCATGACTAAATGGTGATCAGTGGCGGATTTACGTATTTGCAGCCGGCTATTAAATTTTTGCACCTAAATCCGTTCCGATATGCGACTACTAAAACGGTAGTAGTCAATATTTCAGACTTTGATTCTAAGCGGTGACACGTATTATAATTATGTAGTTTTTTTTCTGTAGTCCTAATCATATTTAGTTATAAAACTTTTCTTTTTGACCATGATAAATTGAAATGGTCCAAATTTAGCTGCCACCTAAAATCTGCCGCCCCAGGCTCTCCAGCCTACTCAGCCCCTTGGTAAATCCGTTACTGATAATGATAACTAGCCATATCAGAGGCTTTCAGGCGGTCTAAAAACGCAGACACCAAGGCTAGCTACCCGGCCTATACGATCTTAATTTCTTTAATGATAACTATCCACAGGCAGCTGCAAATCATCTTTACACAGCGTAGCATTCACCATCAGGCGAGTACCTTGCTCGTCTTGTTGTCGATCTTGTTACAATAAAAAGTCCTCTGTTTACACCATTAAGTGCCACCGCACACGAACTGCAAGGCTAATGAAGCGGATAATCACGCCGCCCGGCGCCCGTGTGGCGGAAGCCTTATATATTCACCCACTGCCCTACTGGCGTTTAGTTTTTTGCTATTTTGGTCAAAAATCAGATTTATTTTCTTTCTGTACCAGATGGGAGTCCCAGAAATATTTATAGGGCATTTATTTATTTTTAATTTAAAGTTAGATGCTCGCCACACTATAACAGCCACGTCACAGCGTACGGCGAGTCAGCTAGATTACAAAATGTAAAGTTAAAATAAATTGCAATTAGGTTATTAAAAATAGCACAATAATCACACAGTTCAAAAATAAATCTCAGAATAATAATTAACAATAGCAAAATTACCAAATATATAAGAAATAATTGTCATAAAGTAAAAATAATTATATTGGCATTGTCATATAGTTCACACTATCAGCCTTCAATAGCCTACTGCAGAACATAGGCCTATCCTCGAAGAGTAATTGGGTCATTTCTTTCTTACTGACCCATTTACGGGTGAAAAAATAATTTCGTAAATTTTAGTAGAATCACAACTCTGCGCTACACTTTTTTTTGCTTGTCGCAGGCTATCTCACAATGTAACCTTTATCGAAAAGACAGTTTAAAAATATGTTTGCGAATCCAAAAAAAAAACCGCAATATGAACCCAGACCTCGCAATTCGAAGGCATACGCTCTTTCACTAAACCCAACTAGACGAAAGGAATGAAAATCAAACGAAAGATTTAATATTGTAGTTTATTAAAGCAGATATAAAATGGATCTAACTACTCTTTACTTTTACCAAAGTCGCCTACAAAACACATACTTAGTTATATCACAGATCAGCTAATTAGTACCTTAATATTCACGACATACGTATGTCGTAAATATTAAGGTACTTAAATCCCAAAAACATTATCCTCTCTCTGAAACAGTCGAGTAATTTCTCAAAAGTTTCTTTCAAACTTTCCCATCGCGCGTGATCTCTCCCACAAGTCTGTGGGAACAAGTTTTTTCCAAAACTTTTTGTATGAATCAAAAATCTTGTAATCATTACCATATACAAAGGAAGGAAGAGTTCCTCAGCATCCGGTCATTTGGATCGTGTTTTCGGAGAAATTGTGGTTTAGGATTAATAAAGAAGTTTTTATGAGTGAAATTTATGAAAGACCTTATCTGTATAAAATTTATAAGTGAATTTTTAAAATGACATAATTTATTGAACTTGAATTGGGTTGAATTCATCAAACATCTAGTAGGTAAGTACCTAAGAATTAGATTAATTTTGTAGAAACTCATCCAGTGCCAATGAGTTTTTTGAAAATGTATTGATTTTCATAGCATTCGTTTTTTGAAACAATGAGGAAAGCACTTTAAAATAGATAAAGGTTCTAGTTCTAAAAGATCCCGTTAAATATCAGTATTAAGTCCTGGCCACCAAGTATCACAAAAAAAAAATCAAATTATAATAATCGAAGAGGTTTTGAAGAGGTTTGTCCAATTAAAAGGCGCCAAAACGGCCACCACCCTTTCGACACACTTCATAAAATTGCCAAAAAATATTAAAAAGCTATCCGGGCCACCCGTTAGCAACCAGATATAATTAAACTAAATTAAGTTATAACTTCACATAAAATCGTCACAGTCGATTATAAGTTGTAATAAAGTATAAACATGGGTCCTGGCGGTTTGAAATGTATTAGATAGATTTTTCAAAGATTTAAAACAGTTTTTTTTTAATGGTGATAGAGGTTTTTTTGCAGAGCCTGCGTATGAAAGTACTATTCCTGTATCTATTATTAAGTGCTGTGTTGTGCATTTGTGCAAGTATTACTGTGTTCCGTATCAAATATAACATCTTTTACCTTTCGAGCAAATATCTACAGAGCCACAGCCCCTAAATGAAAGTAGTAAAAAATATTGCGAGCGCCGTCATACATACCGACTTACCTAGATATTTACATTAAATAATTCACAATGACTCGTTTTATTCGAACCTCGACGTTATGTCACCTAATTAGTGCTTGTAACCGAGCAATTTGGCATTGCGCGGCGTTGTAGTCGGCTTGCAATCGCCTTAGGACTAACTAAAAAGCCTGCCCTCTACGTAGCCTGGGCAGAGTTTTGCCTCGGACACATTTTTTGCACGATTGTGACTCTATTGATATTTGCTCGAAGCTTTTACCTCAGAGTGAAGAATGCAGTTGAAACTATGTCGTGGATAGTTTTTTTCTTAATTTGTCCTAGGTACGAGGCGAGCCTCAGATGTTGATGACATGTCAGTGTTACCCAGAATTACAAAGGTTACGGTTGAAAAAAATACCTACCTTTACTCGTAAAACAATATTGTTGTATGTCACTGTTATTGCCTATCAAAGACACAAACCACGTAAGTCACTTTTCAGTATTATCACGACAATAAGCCCGATTGCAGAGGCGCCAGCGTACCTATATTAGCTAAATAGCATAGTTCTGTTTCTTTTTCACTTTAGGCATTCGATAAAGAGAACGCTTTTTACGTTGCTATTAAATTTACGCTGGCACCTCTGTAATCGGGCTTAATGTCCTAACATTACATAATCGTAACTACAATTTTTCGATGTGTTAAATTTTAACAAGGAACCCTAAGCCTCATGTTTTTTAACCAAAGGAAGGAAGCTCCTTTTCTCCGTGCCGACAGTGACTTGCCAATCTGAAGTGCGGTAAAAACCTCCATAGTGTAAAATTGTAAAAAGCCACCTATGGCCACCATGACGGGGGAATTTGGTAAAAAGTGTGATTTTAACGAGTCCACTTGATGGATTAATTCAAAAGTGACAGCTTTATTTCGAATGGCATTATAGTCGATCGAGTGTGGGCAAAATACTGTAATAGAATTTTAGCAGTTAGAAGTAGAGGTATACACTATACAGGATAAATGTCCTAAAAACATTTGTCAATGGATCAAAGTCAAATCATTTATTGCAACATATGAAATTTACATGCGGTTCTCATTTAACATGTTTTGTATAGTGATACATATGACCCTAGAAGGGTATGCCAATTTTACTATTTGTATTGGAACGATTTATTATTGTTTTCTAGATTATCGTTAAAATATTATCGATCTTATTCTGTATCTATCGTATTCAAACAAAATATCAATGCAGGAGTTAGACACAAAACACAGACAACTTCTTGCAAAACAAATGAAACATACAAAAAAGTTCCAGTGTTTCAGAGTCAGTTTCCCAAAAAAATTACTAAGATAAAATATATCTTCAAAGGCCTAGCAATCAGCCTTGAGAACAGATAGTTTGAACTAGCCAAAAGAAAATAATCGTCTCACCACAAAAGTTTTACAATGTTTAACAGTACAAATACAGGCTTAAACAGCGTTTAAAGCGTGCGTAAAATTTCTGTGGTAAGACGGTAAATTTTTAACTAAAAATTATTCTATATGACATTATACCAGGTAAATAAGTATGGAGTATTAAAGAAAAAAAAAACCATATAAAATATATTGAGGGACTTGCGGATGGAAAAAAATCCAACGGTAGCAAATACGAATAAACATTTTGGAGAGTCCTTCAAAGTCAAGTGTTTTGTTAACAAACCTCAAGGCGTCAGCCAGTAATGGTTAGACGTGAAATTCCTCGATCTGTTTTTACTAAATTTAATCACAATTAATTTATATTTTATCAATTTATACCTACACAAAGCTAAGTTGAAATATCTAGTATAATTTCATAAAGGGAGCATTCCTTTACCTTTCAATAGTTTTTGAAAAAAAAAATACGATTCAAAAAGTACAAAAACGCTATAAATCAATTTTTGCTGTACAGAATGATATCAATTTTATAACAATGTGACCGTTAAAATTAGGCTTTTTCACGCAAAATCGGAATCCTTTCGACAAAGACAACTCTAATTCGCTGACATGACAACAGGATATCAAAAACCACAATGATACTATTGTATTGAACAATAGACAATTTTACCGCTTTTTGGCACGATTAAAATTTTACCAATGTTATAAACTAAATACATCGAACTTATTTTACAAGGATATAAGGGCGATGTTGCCCCAGCAGATAATAAAATAAAAAAAAATTAAAGTCCCCGCTGTGTGAAAGAATATTAACATAAAAAATGGTATTGTTTCATAGATAGTTCATAGGTGGGCTTATAACTTTAGAGTTTTTTTAATTAGTCGGTTTTGCTTTATAAGGTGCGATAGAAACACACAATTAATTGACTTTTTTGAATTAATTAGTTTTGGATTTCCGGTACGAATTACTTTAATTCACATCTAAAATAAAGTGTTTTTTGCATCAATATAATGCTAGATTAATTCAGAAACTTACCTTACTTGTTTTGTTTTCCCACTAATAACTTTAAAAATGTTACCAACCATAACTTAGTAAGCTTTAAAAAAAAACAAAACAAACTTATTGATGCAGATGAAAATAATCAATTCCGAACTTTCAAATCCCGAACCGTTTATTAATTTGCTCATCATAATCAAAAAACAAAAGAATGGCTCAATCAAAAATGACATTCCAGATTCGAAAAAATCAATTTAAAAGTATTCGTGTTGATGTAAAAAGGTCGATCAAGGAGGTTTAGCCTAAAGCGCAAGGGGTTCGGAGCCCCGCTGGTTCGGCGCGATTGTTATGAAACTTTTTACTAGATTTAACGCCATAAACTGGCCAGTTTGCATAAAATTTTATGATATCAAAGATTATGATGTCATGGGAATCTCTCTGTGCGGTCTAGTTTTTTAGTTCGAAGAGTTAGTGAGATTTTTTATGATTGACGTGATTTTAAATACAGAATTAACAACATTGCGGTTTTAAAGAGCAGTTTAGGACTATATAGTGGACAGCCTTGATGGTCTAGAGGTAGTGACACCCGCCTTACAATCGTGAGGTCGTGGGTTCAAATCCCCAGTCCCGTACCAATGAGTTCTTTGTAATTTATGTACGGAACTTCACACCACTGGCTTTTCGGTGAAGGAAAACATCGTGAGGCAACCTGCATACGTCTGTAAAAAGAAATTCGAAGGCGTATGTAAATCCACCAACCCGCACTGGGCCAGCGTGATGGATATGGCCCAAACACCCTTCGTGGGTAGGCCTACGTCCTGCAGTGGACTTTTAAAAAGGCTAGTACAGATACAGTATATCATTTTTTAATGTAAACGCAATATAGTTTAGAAGACGAGTCTTGAATTTTTTTTATATAAAAGGAAATGTCTCTACCAAAATGCTAGTTAGCAGACTTTTTCGGGAAAAGAAAGACAGTTAGATATTTATGCGAATAAGTAAATGTCAGTCGATTCTATGTTGAGATTAGAACATAGGACCTCCAGATTAAAATCAACGGTTCTCCCAGATAAGCCACCGTAACTCTACTAAATTCTTACAAATCTAAAACGGAAGTCTAATCTCCGGAAACTCATCCATAAACAACAAGCGACCAATCAAAACAAATTCGAAATTAAACTGTAACCCGCCCAACAAAGGAGCTAATCTAACCCAAAACATATGTTTAAAGGGTTAACAATTACATAAATTAATACATCCTCCTTCTCAAATACCTAAATAACTATAAGAAAGTTTTATATTGTTATTGTATGCGTAAAATCACTTCCTCTATCATTTAAGTGTTTTTTCCCGCCATATGCCGCTATTTTTTCTTTCAAGATGGCTGCTCCACATGTCGTGGCGACAGCACGTGTTCGAAATTTGAGTTTTGAGTGTTTAAGTTAGTGAGTGAAATGAGTACTTTTTGCGAGAAAAGTTGTGAAAACAATCAGTTTGATTATTGTCAAGCGACAGCTCCGACTGCCTCGCTTATTTTGAGACTCCTGTAATGACGGTTAAATTATAATTTAGCGTCCAAAAATACGTTGTGAAAATTACGTAGGTATCATTTTAATAGGTATCTATTTAAGGTTACCTGTAATATAAGTTCATTTTTAAGCTCTATTTCGTAATGCGTAGTACTCGTAGTTACGCATCTTGTTTAATTCCGAGAAGAATGTAGGCCGGGTGGTTAGCCCTCGTGTCAAAGCTTTTAAACCGCCTAATGACCTCTAACATGGCTAGGAGAAAAATGAGATACAATGGTCGACCACGCTTATAAAATCCATCAGTCATAGGACATGCACTGCTACACATAGACGTCCCCTATAGATCTCTAATAAATCTGGTTGGAAGTGGTTTGTTTCCAGCGCGATCTTACGGTGATCAAATTCTGCAACGTGAATAATGGATTAATTTCTTCAACTAAGATAAAGTTAGAACTTGTAAGTAACCCATACACGACATTTGTATGTAAGACAAGACAGTTTTTCACGAAGTTTTCATTAGGTAGTTGTCTGTAGCCAGACGTACGTACAATTAGTACTTGTAAACGTTGGTACTAACCTAATATTAGTGACAAGTTGACAACTTTAAAAATGTAAAACAAAGATTCGTGAAAGCGTAGGCATAGATTTATTCAGTTATTAGTTAAGTATAAAAGTTTTATGTATACCTACTGGCTATTACGACGAAAATATTTGTGTCGCATGCAGACTTCAACATTATTATGATTGTGCAAATGTTGTTGACTCTAATTTTACTTAAGTAGGTACATTTTTTACACAATTTTCTCTCATTACTTTTAAGTTCGATGTGTTGCCAAAACGTGATTTTCCCTTATTGGCCATTTCTTTTGGAATTTTGAATATTTTGGAGGTGTCATAAATGCCCATAAACGTCGTTTTAGGCGATGTCATGATAATTTTCGTGGGGCAAAGACAGTGGTTGAGTGGTTCCGCCTCAAGGGGACAAGTTCTTACTTCATAATTAGGGTTTTAATTTAAGGTATATTTATCATTTTTGTTTCTTAGGGACAAATTAGGAGAATCTATATATTTGTAGAACCACAGTACTTACGCGCAAATCTCTTTGAAGTCTCAGGATTTAGGAGCGAGTCGCGTGCTGATCTGGTATAGGTATACCGAATTATACGATATACTGAGCGCCACACAAATTGAAATATGGGAAGTTAGCCGCAGATGACACTTCGCCGTGATTCGCTAATTATTGCGCATGTGTGCACAATGTCCATACAAATGGCGAAGTAGTGAGCTCGGGCGTAGGAAGCGCGCGTGAGGCAAAAGATTGGCGGGCAGGTGTGCCCCGGCGTTTCGTCTCTCTGGCTTCCGCGCGTACCCATATTTCGGCTTTTGCGCAGAACGCTGCGCATAACTTCCCATCATTCAATTTGTCTGGCGCTAAGTATACCTATCTGTATTTTAAATGGTCCTTATATAATCCACTGTTGAATAAAGCCTAGTTGAAAGATGATAGGCTCATATCCACCACGCTGGTCCAGTTGCTAGTTGGTGGATTCAGATACGCCAGTTATATAATAGCCATGTTTGTTCCATATGAATTAGACACTTGAAATAAAAACTTATGCTCTATAAAATTTAACTTGATCTCTGCGACAGCTGTCAGAAAAATCACGCCTATGAAGTCCTGAATTTCTTAATAGTACATACAGTACCTGTCAATGTCATACTTTATGGGCATGCCGATTAGTGATGGGCGACGAATGATTGTGACCACAGAGTTTTAGATAGAGTTTTATTTAAAATATCGATAGTTTATACTAACTATATTTTAAATAAAACTTAATTTATCATTAATTTTACTGTATATTTTAATATCATAACATTTTTTACATGTGTAATTAAATCAAACCCAATTATATGTTACATTAGCATCGATAATAGTGAAAAACTTCGATAAATACAATCGTTACATTATTATGAGTATTTAATTAAAATCATAACATTATTTACATCTGTACATACTCGATCTTAAATAATAGTAAGTAAATAAAAACCAATTTCCCACCTTCAACTAGTCATACGATTTCATTACAACATTGTTTGAAAATTGATTTTTTCCACCACTATCTCAACACTAAAAATGTCAATCTTCTATGTCAATGTCACTGTCGCAGAGAACAAGTTAAATTTTATAGAGTATAGGTAAGTAAGGCAGTTTAGAGCCCGTCTTCTTTGCAACAAGATACATAAACGTCACGCGTCTCGTGTGTAAAACGTGCCTGATTACAGAGCCGCACTAAGTACAGGTTGTAACGATTCCCAAAAATCTGAGTTAAAATGACACCATCCAATACCGTAATGCTTTAACGAGAACTCGCCCGACGCGTGGCATAACTCGAAAATTGACTTTTTTGCACCTAATTATTTGTATTTTAACACCAGTTTTTCTCACAAAAAATTACAATCGTACCGTCATGGAGGTCGTCAAGATTTTCGACACTTCTCCGACGGGAATCGAATCCTGGTAAGTGGTAATGGGAGCCTGGGCACGCGACTTCCGCACTCAGAAACAATTAAAAGGTGGGTGGATGGAAGTTGTATCTTTGGAAATAATTTTAAGTGGTAGCTGTTCATGTCTCGAACGAACCGAATCACTCACTTGGTAATTGAAAAAGTGCTTCCTCATCTCTTAAGAGAAATGACGTTGACAGTAAAATGGCATAATGCTAAAAATACTAAAGTAAAATGGATTTATTATGCCACATCTTGGCTGACGTTACAAGGAAACGTAAAAAGACGTTTTTTCGTCCTTCCTCTGGCTGAAACGCACGAACGGTAAAAGGACATAACACGTTTACCTAGCTAGATGATATCTGATCTGATTACTTTACTCTCGGCAACCCTGCATTCAAAGCAAGAGGTCCGTCAAATAAACTTCGGTAAAAGTCCTTCGATTCTGGCAAATGCATATATGACTAAATGCTTATATTATGGATAGATAATATAATTAGTCAGAGACTGCGTCTGGGTGTTATTTATTTTTGTCTATTTTTCCGTGCCGTCCGCTCCTTGATACAGAGCATCTTAGAGGAGGCTAAGTACAGCCTCTTTATACCTATATACGTATGTAGCATTAGTCACTGTCTAAATGAATCGTTTTTTATCACATTGCAATGCAGATTACTTAACAATTATAGTTCTCAATCTCTGCTCAAAATCGTAAAATAAAATTGTACTTAGGTATTATATTATTTTGAGTTCCGTGTTCGTTGATAGTACGGCGTTGTCGACTTTAGAAAGATCTAGATTAAAACCAAATATTGCATGAGAGAGCTCAAAAATAAACTCGTGATATTTCAGCACTTTTCCAAATGCCTCTAAAACAAATTTGGCCGATGTTAGGCTAAGCGGGGCTTATGATGACGAGGTCAAACAAGCCCATCCGGACACAATGGTCGCTGCACGAACAAAACGACCCGCCATCACTGTTTGGACAACCACCGTTTTTGATAAGGCGATCTAGTCCTCGACGAATTTAATAGTTAGGAACCCAAAAAAAATGTGCTTAAAGTTCAATGTGTGCAACTGTACAGGTATGTTACAAAGGCATTACTTTCAAACACATGGATTAATTGTGACGTAGTTTTAGAATTGGAGAGCGATAATGACGATCTGTGATCAAAAATATCTGAATAAATAAATCAAATTGTTTAATTTATACATTTGTTTGAAACGGATAGGTAAATAAATGAAAAAAAAACAACACAAATCAAACCGTTATTAAATAAATAAAAAAACTAGTTAGTGTCGATTTAGGTCGACTTTGACTATCAACTCTCCGCAACATGTATTACAGCATATTTTAGTTTTTTCTGTAAAAAAAAATTAATTTTGTCTTTGGACTACGCATGTATATCTATTTTACTTTTTTTCTGTTTTTAAGTAGTGTTGATACATTCAACATGTTTTACATATTTACTGTTTTCTGCTTCTTTACTTTTTTTATAGTCATACATAGTCATACATACTTTTTTATTAATAACAATCAGTTCAGGTCATCTAAACTTCGGTTTGGGGTCAGAGGCCGTGTGTAAGATGTCCCAAAATATTTATTATTATTATTATTAAATATTACAATAATTCTCTTTCAATTTTAAACGTTAAGAGGCACTCAGCAACATAAATTGTTTAAGAATAAATACAATCAGTAACGTATCTCAGTTGAGTTATTCAATCATAAGAAATAAAAAATCAAATCATTACAATTATTTCATACATTTCTATTTTAACTATCGACTCCTCGCAACATGTTTTACAGTACATTTTACTTTTTTCTGTTGTCAGTTTATGTCGATGTAGAATGACTTAGGCTATCCACTCTCCTTAACATGTTTCACAGCACTTTTAACTTTAAACTTTTCCTGTTACAGCGATGTCTCCCCCTTAACACATCTGTTTATATTTTCAGTAGCGGGCTGTTTGACGAGCGCGGCGCTGTTTATCGCGGCCGGACCCGCGGCTGCCGCCAGGGGTTGCCAACATTTTCATACCAGTTCGAATTCTTGCTATACTTATAGGATTTATACAGAGATACCAAAGAAAAAATGTGGTCGATCGAGAAAATCCGAAAGAGATGCAATAATTTAATACAGAACGAGATAATCTCGATTCGGTGGCTATTGTCGGATTTTTAGGCATGAAACGTCAATTTTTTGTCAAATTCCAATACCTCAGACTAAGTACTAAAATAAAATTATTCTGAGTCCATTACATACCTATGTAGGTATCAGTTTTGACAAGTCGCAGGACATATTTTTCATACAATTTTTGTGGTTTGTTACCCCAACGTTACCCCTCTGGGATCACTCTAAGGTTTTAGGTAGGTAGCTTATTATAGTTGGCCACCTCGCTTTACATAGCACTGAAGCTCAATTATAATTTGAGTCATAATAGTAGGTTTATATTTATTTTAATTAATAAGTACTGTTTATAATCAGTAGATAGATAATATTATGGATGAATATTTTTTCCCGGAAGTCAAGAATAATACACGCTGTATTAAACAATATTAATTTTATACAGAAAACTGTATTTTAACTTCTTTAATTAGTAACCAATTCAATTAAAATATTTGTTGCCTTCTGCGAAAGCCACAATACACAAAATCACAAGTACACTATACGCTTTCGAAAAAAGTTGACTACACCTGGATCTCGTTGTAACAATATTTGCAAGCTTTTTGTACATCTAATTGGCTGTCCAGGGTAGTTAGTGTTGACATAATGCGATACAATATTCATAATTAAATTAAAATGCCTTTTGTCATACTAATAAATTTATTTACACAAATCTTATAAAACATTTCATAAATTTCTGTTTATTTATTCAATTTCCACAATCAAAAACCTACAGTATGTTTTTGAGCTTAAAAATGACTTAAACATATTTAAGAATAATACTTAAGAATAATTACAAATTTCAGGTAAGAAAAGAATACAATTTAGAATTATATCACTAATTTTTGAAAAAAAAAACAAATCTGTATTTGGTTTGCGAGCAATTACTTCGTTGAGCAGTGTGAGTGCGTGATGCGTGGGCGTGATGCGTGATATTACAACTACTATGCTTTATTTACTAACCTAAACAAATTATTTAAAAAAAACACTTGAACTAAAAAAAATAGTGACGATGAAAACCCTAATCTAAAAGCCCACCAGCGGGCACAGTTCCCAAAATCTGGCCCCATTACAACGTTAGATAGCAATACTGATCCTTTGGGCAAAATAGAAGCCAGCATTTTGGTCACCAGTCGAGTCACGTCGACCAGTCGTAATGAAAGATCTTTGTTGAAGTTTTTTTTTAAATTATTCATTGTAATCGTTATTAGTATGTTAATCCAGGTTCCCTCTCAGTTGCACAATCAATTTTTTTTGTAATTTTGAGAATTATCCATTTTTATAATAAACCTTTGTTAAGAATTGGGCATTTACCTACAGATTATTCCTTTTTGACGTTTGGGCATTCTGCGCCTAAACCATCTATTCTACCATCATTTACAAGACAGGAAGGAAAAAGCCACAGACTTACAGCGCTGAATCGTGGGTCTCACCATGAGCAAGTTCAAGAGAGCTCGACAAGCTAGAGATTGCTATGATTATTGTACATATTTCTGTGGATTCAAATTACGAGTAGGACAACAGAAAACTTTAGAAACTAAAAATGTAGAGCAAACTTAACGCCTTATATTTCTCGGCAGATTAGAAAATTGAAGCAACAATGGGCTGGGTATTTAGTAAAAGCCGAATCTAACTACTTAGTGGATGTGAAATCAGCTACAAGCTGGGCAAAACCCAATCATCGCGCATCTGTTATGAACTTCAGTCAGGGTTGGGTTTTGCGGAGCTTGTAATACGAGGAATTGGATGGCCAATGGTTTTAAAAAGTTCTCAGAGAGATTCATAGATCAAGATATCCAATGTAGCCGGTTGATAGCGGCTCGCAATAAGTGAGATCTTGTGGTCTTAATGAGTTCATCTGTTCACCTTTTGGGAGGACGTCCTACGATGCGCTTGTCGGTACGTGGTCTCCACTCGAGAAAATGTCGACCCCATCGGTCATCAATTCTGCATAGATATGTGATATAAACAGAAAAAAGGCCAAGTCGATGATAATTATGGTAACTAGATAGGTAATTATTATTTACTTTTGCCTCAAATTATTTATTTGCTCATCAATCAACTAATCATCCTATTGGCTCTTGACAGCTGATACCTGATCAATTACCTCCCATTCTAATGCTACATTCCTATTAAAGACCCGGCCATGTCGCGTGACTGTGCGTCATCGTTATTAGCTGCGCGTGCGTTTGGCTAATTAAAAATGGGATGAGCCTTGTTTTGTTTGGGGGAGGTTTGACTTTTGTTTCAAATGAAAGTGGTCGAAAATGAAGTCAATGAATTTTTGTGAATATGACAATCTATGCGTTTGATCCATTGACATTTGTTTAAGTATGGACATGATGCTTCAGAGCTCAATGTGGATGCCGTTACTAGGGTAAGATATGAAACACAGAGCTATTACAACAAGGGAGGTAGCGTTGTTCTCGCTCGAGGTAATTCTCAACTGCAAAAATGTATGTACAATCACTACCAGTACATAGTATTGTCACTATCGAATACATATATGTATTGGAATTCGACAAGAATTTGATACTATTGGCAAAAAAAAACACGGCAACTAACCACTCTTTTCATGTTTCTTTCTAACTCATTCTAACTCTTTTTCTTTCTTTTCTCGATTACACATAACCCCTCTGGTATCTTTGTGATATGAAAAGTTTACTTACTTCAACTTACTTAGATAAGTCTACATAGGTATAGAATTTGACGGCAACTGTCTTTGATCAAGAACAAGTTCAACAAACTACTAGTAGGAATAATTTACAGACATCTGTAAGTAGGAAGCAAGGGAGTTATATAGGAAGAAAAGGAGGATGACATAACGTCAAATTCCATAGATCCCATAAACTGTGGGAGCTTCTTTGTATCTCTAAACTATATGGTTTGATATCTTTGTTTTTTGCGGCTTTTGAATAGTTCAATATCGTCGACATCATCTTACGGACGGTCACACTGCTGAGCATACGTTTGACTACACACTGTCTGATGTTTAGCAGATATGCGGTCTATGGTGTAAAACACTTACCTAGAAGATACCTATTTACTCGGGATTTGAAGGCACTCTGGTTCTACTCTAGCCGGAAGACAGGCTTAGGCAAAAACGTTCCACATTCTAGATGTTCGTATAAAGAATGTGGATTCAAAACCTTTGGTTCTAACGCGCGGAAAGGTCTCTTCTGATGTTCAGTAAATTAGATACTGAACAGCATCAGTTAGGTCGTATAGGTTTCTAAACTTGACTTTTATTCTTAGTAGATGTGCGAAAGTGTCTTTGTTGGTTTGTTTGTTACTTTTTGATGCAGCAAAAGAGCTACGGATCGATTTGATTCCTTGCATGGATATAGTATAGTTTTAAGCTTAGGGAGTGTTATAGGGTAAGATAATGCTGAGCAAACGACGAGTTTTTATAAGTTTGACGAGTGTGTGTGTGTGTGTGTGTGTGTGTGTGTGTGTGTGTGTGTGTGTGTGTGTGTGTGTGTGTGGGTGTGTGTGTGTGTGTGTGGGTGCGCGTGTGTGTCTGTGGCATCGTATCATCAAACTCAGTCCATCTGTCCGGGATCTACGATGCAGATCTCGGACAGATGGACTGATTTTGATATTGTTTTCTGTTAGAAAGGTGACTTAGTCGGGAGAAATCTTGGGTATGTATCATCAAAATCTGTTCAGCTGTTTGAAAGTCATCAGATCTTTTAAATCTTCTTGGGGGCTTCTTATTTTTTTAATTTATTTTTTATATTTTTCATGTCACCAACTGTCATCCCTTTAATCAATAAACTGTCATCGGCAAACAGAAAATCAATAAGGGCTCGTCATCGTCATTGGCTGCGGGGACTACTAAAGGCGTGTCCACATTAGTAGCGCCTCATTGACCACGTGTGCAGCGTGCCTTATGGGGTGTCTGATGGCAATTGAATGTATGTGTACTTTTTGGTTCAATTGGTTTCATCAGCAACTTTAACATGCTTTTATTTAAGTTGCAATGGATGCACATACCTATGTATGTGTATCTATGTAAGTTCGGGTGGAATCTTGCAAGTTTTTGACCAACTTCCCGGTTTCCGATTGAACTGAAATTTTGCACGTATAATATGTATATCGTATGACAATGCAATAATATGGTAGGTATGATCTGATGATGGAGTCGGAAGATGACCATAGGAACTCCTGTACTAAACAAGATAGACCCGTCGTGCTTGGGCTCGTTTTACTTGTATTGGCTGGCACTCTGCTGTTGCACGATATCCAGGATCGCAAAAGCTTGTACTTTATAATATTTTTTTACTAATTCCAGCGGTTTTATCGTCTCAACTTACTAACACCAATCCGGTAAAAAGTAGTCTCGTCTATCTGTGGCGTAGTCGCTATGTAAAAGAGGAGCAAGATTATCGTTGTGCATTTTAGTGACTTAAGATATTTTACTAAACACATAATCCGTTTTATCTGACTGTAAGCTATGGTTTAAGAGCTGCATAATTTAGGTATCTAATTATTTTTAAGACATAGCCATCAAAACTGCAAAAACTGCCATCGCTATAAATAGGTCCCTACCAGATATTTATTGAATGCTCTACATGAAAATATTTTAACTGATAAGCTGTCCGTATATATAATGTACTTTGTGTGATAAGCTCTAGCAAACATAATTAATTATATTTTAGACTAGCTCACTCATTTCAACAGCCATTTTTAACGAATAGTATTTCTATCATTAGTCACGTTTTTGTAGGAATTACCTAAAAAAATGGCAAGCTGCATTTCTACCCCCCATATCATTAAACATTAGACTATCGTGTCTAGAATCAAAACCTTTGATACATTCCAAATGCAAATTCGAAAACAATTCCAAATTCAAAAACACAACGGAATTTTTCACCCTGAATTAGTTCTAAGTAATTAACTTCTTATCGACGCGTGCGCATGTAAAATACGACCCCTCAAATAAACCCTCGTATTCAAATTAACAAAACATCATTGTGTTGAACGTACTGCAGTACAATTATTCAGAAAAAAAGTACAATTTCGTTCACCCACTTTTATTCAATTTACAACTTTATCTCAACGGTTACAAAGTTCAAAATCATTCGTACTAAAGTGACTTAAAGCAGTTGTAAAGAGACGTAAGTGAAATTAAAAAAAAATGTGGCACGCGCCCTCCTCGGCGCCCTCTGTCGTACGCGCGAGTTGCTTCGGGGTATCTTCCCTTGCCATCGTGGGGCGGAATAGATGTGAGAATTGGGGTCACATCGATATATCGATAGTTTAGCTTGTCATAGATGCGAGCAAAATTATTTACCCCCTTGCACCCCCTCCCGGCGCCCATACTATGTGTATTTAGTCTTTCCTGAAAATATTGACATTAGTGGGCCCTTAACTAGACTAAGTCTGTATCTTAGGCGCCTGAGTGGTTTAGATATAGATTTTGCTTTCGATGCTGAGGCGTACGATGCAAATTGCATCTAAGTAGTTGTTGGAAAGTGTGTTACATATTAGTTACCTAAATTTTATAATTATTAGTTAGTTTATCTTAGAATGTCAATAAAAGTGAATTGTATATATTTCATCATACTAAGCTCTCGTTGCAATATCGAAAGTGGAAATGGTCAGGTAAAATTCCTTAAATTCTGAGAAAAGCAATTTAATGGTAGCTACTACACTTGGAATTTGCTACAATCCACAGTTCTGGCTCTACTTGTATGGAAGTACGGTGCACCGCATCATTATCGATATATTTTTATCGATATCTATGTTCTGCAATTCTATAGGCTTGGTTTCGTCGCCGCGTGCCGGATTTTCCGGTCGCGCGCTGGCGCCTGAGCTCGAGAGATCCACTGATTACGATGTGGTTTCTAAATACTGGACTACTGACTTCTTAGTAATTATAAAATCTATCGATCAAAGTATATCCGATAAAAGTCTATCGACAAAAGTCTCACGATGAAAAATTGCCGTTAAAAGTATATCGATAAAAAATTGTCGATAAAATTGTATCGATGTCGACGTTCCTCCCTAGGCTAGGTGTCGTCGGCGCGTGCAGGTGTATGTTCCGCTCGCGCGCTGGCACCTGGGCTCGGGAGATCCACTGATTACGATGTGATATCTAAATACTGGACTACTGACCTCTTAGTCGGGCTAAGATTAAGAAAGCGATAGATATTTTGGTCACAGTTCACCTGCCGCCTTCGACAGTATGTAGGTATTTACCACACTAGATTTACCTGCGTGATATTTTGATTTTTGTGTTGTCCCATACTTAAAAACTTTTTATTCTTCTGGGATAAAAAATGAACTATAATTACATCCAAACCAAAAATCACGTCAACCCGTTCCTCTATTGCTGCGTACAAGAGTCGATAACATATAAAACAACAAACACCTTCAGATTTACTTGTAAATTACTAAATTGATTATTGAGATCTAACTATTTAAAATGCTGATACAGTACAGTACAGTAGAATTTATCCCATCGGAGAGGTTCTTAACAAAGTATGGGTCGTTTTTGCCAGTTGACAATATAAGTGAAAAAAAGTAATGTAGATAGTACAACCTCCTTCAATGTTAAAAAAAATCCTTACATTGGTGACCTTAAATATATTACCCAACACACCCGATCCCTCCAAGGCTCTGATCAGCCAACCTGACGGGCTAAGAGCGTAAACCAGTTACCCACCGAGCCTAATTGCAGGATTTCAACAAAGATTTCAATGGCAACCGCTGCCGGTTGTCAATCAGACAATAGCGTACAGGCATAACACACGCATTAGCTCATTTAGCCCGTAATGCGTGCTTTACCATGAAATTACTGCTTTCAGGCCAACTTTAGCCGCTAATATGAGGTTTGGTACATTTTTAGAGTTCCGCACAGAAGAAACAAAGGAAAAACATTATTATTTATCGCTTCACTGTCTAGTTTTTGATAGACATGATTGAATCTGAAAACCTAGCGACGGTTCTAAAATAGAACGATGTTTTAAAATTTTACCAAATAGGTATACAAGTTATATAGGGGTATGATAAAAAAAACAATATTTCTTGTTGTTTTTACAATAATATTAGGTAGCAAAGTAGAAATGCTTTTAATCTAACTTGATTAAGGTGCTAGAAAGTCTAGCAGTCTTGAATTACTCAATAACGTAGGTATATACAGGTATAATACACGCATTAGCTCATGTAGCCCGAAATGCGTGATTTAGCTTTCAGTAGCGTAGGTACTTTACTATGAAATAACTGCTTTTAGGCCAACTGTAGCCGCTAATATTGTTTGGTGTATTTTTGGAGTTTCGTACACAATTGGTAAAAAGTAACCGTATTAATCTTTACTTTATTATGTATTTAGTGTCATAACATTTTTAATGGATCTAAAATCCTAGCTAATATTTGAAAAGTGAATCATTTATAGTAAATAATTATTTGTTGTTATTTTTGTACAACAAAATGTGGCTAAAATTATTTTCTTAATTCAAATTTCGACTGACTAAAGTGAACTACGATGAACAGATATCAAAGAAAATAATTTCTAATTAGTAGTTAAGTTATATAAACTAATACCAAGTATTTTCGCAATCAATTACTTATTTTGGTTATTAAACTTAATATGTTATAAGTTATAAATATTGGTCGTACTTTTTTATGTACGGAACCATCATCGATTTCATTCGTTTCGCTCTTGGCGGGCTAATTTATGTTTGCTAATCGATTGCAACCTGCTCGCATGCGAGTTATTGTAGAGCACAATGCAATTTTTGGTGATTTTTGGTAAACGCTCGCGGCCATTGTATGTCTACTTCTTGTTACGCAGTTTTAAGTGCCTGCTACTGGTAGGCTATAAGTTTAATTTTTCTTCAATTAGTTAGAAGTCATAAAAGTGGAATCTACTGAACTATACTTATTTTTTTTTTTTTAATTTTATAGAGCTTTTTTATTAATTCACCAACGCTATAAGTTGGTTGACAGTGGCGTCAGAACTAGCCTCGTTGGAAAAGCGCCGGACAGTGAACCGGAGATGCAGGTTCAAGTGCTGCATTGCGACCATTTTTTGAAATCCTACTAATATTATAAACGCGAAAGTTTGTGAGGATGGATGGATGGATGGATGGATGTATGGATGTTTGTTACTCTTTCACGCAAAAACTACTGAACGGATTGAGATGAAACTTTGTAATAATATAGCTTATATATCAGAATAACACATAGGCTATAAATTATAATAATATTGTGTCAAAAATCAAAATATCATGCGGGCGAAGCCGCGGGTAAAAACTAGTGTTTATTATAAATATAAATCCGAAAAGATTGTTGTTGGTTTGTTCCTATATCACGCAGCAACGGAGCAACGGATTAACTTGATTTTTGGCATGCATATAGTTCAAGGGCCGGAAAGTGACATGGGCTACTTTTTATCCCAAAAAATAGGTTCCTGTGGGATAGCACAAAAGTCAAAATACCACGCGGGCAGAGCCACGGACAAAAGTTAGTTTCAAATATAACTCTTTGGGATAAACTGTACCTACTTACCTTAATAATTACTTTTTGACAAAAATGGCACAAATAGCTTCGTACAAGCCTTCGCAAACCAATTTTGAATGAAAAGAATGTTCTCACAAGCTCTTTCTTCAGTCAAGAAAAATAATTACCTACGAGAAAATCAAAGAGACGATAAATACAAAACACATAGGTAAGTACTAAACTGTACCCAAAATCCTACTGTACGTAACTAAGGTTACACGTTGAATTGTATGTCCTGTTTATTTCAATTCCTTAGTTATTTAAATATGGAACTAATATCATAACTTAAGGCCGTTGAAAATTCTGATCCGATAGCCACCCAGTCTATACATATTCACCTACTTTCTTGTAGAAACGAAGCTCGTAGACCAGAAAATTGCGGACTAATGGGCCAAATTAGTGTCAGGCAGAAAGGAGCGGTTTCTTCGATCGTTTTAAATTATTTTTAAGTTGCAAAGAAATGTCGTAAACCCATGTGCTCCAAGGCTTAAGGCTTCATAAATGTACCTATACACACAGTTTCACTGCACCGTCCCTTTATTTTTCTGCTTTCTTCTATTCATTTCTATTTATTTTCTAAATTCACTTTTCCTGCTCATCTTTTATATTTTTCCGGGAAGAGCAGCATTTGACACTTATGAACTATAGATATACAAATACAAATTTGTTTATAATATTAAAATGAAAAATAATGGCATTTGAACAGAAAAAAAAATTAAAAATTATACAATCAAGAATCAAAAAAATATGATTATAATTTGAAAAAACATGAGTCACTTATCATAATACAATGTCAATTATAATAATATGTCAAAAAATACCTAATATGCAAAATAGTCGTTCTGTTGCTCTGTTACTGCGTGATAAAATGACAAGTGAACTAACAAACACTAATTAAGTAAGATTTAAGAAACAATTTAGATCTCAGTAATAACTCTATCTAAAGCATTTACAAGTTTCTTACTAAATCTTAGGATTAGGTTTCGGTAGCCCAACTGTTATCAATATACAACAATTTTCGGCATGATCCGATCTGCTGGGATCCAACATTTGGCTAATTTGGCTCACTCTAAACGATATCACGATATTATAGTCGGAGACACAACGTATGCATAAATAACTTTGGAATGAGAATGCTTTCTATACTTCGTTGTCAAAGGTTCGAAATAGTCAATTATTTTTTGAAGTGAAACTTCTAATGCTACTTCCAACAAAGTTTCGTAAAACGTTTAACGCTACCGATGAGGGGGAATAAAAGCACCGTTTAACGTTACAAAGTTTCACTCCTTCCGCGCGGACTTCCTCCTTCTATGCACTATTTTTTTTTTCAATATTTCCCACTGCGACCCTGCCTTGGGTGTATCTTCTATCTTTCAGTGGCTCGGACATTTTAGAAATACAGTAATATAATAATATTTTATATATTTATATTTTATATTTTATATCTACGTAGAGAAGTAATCTTAAAAATAATAAAAAAAATCAATTTCATAGTTTCACAAAAAGAAATATGTTATCGACTTGTAAGTCCAAAATTTAATTAAATGTTTGTAATAAATAAAAAATCAAAATGAAATCTTAATTGTTATAAATACCTGTTAGAGTATTTTTTTTAAAGTGCTTTTATTAACTTCAGATATAATAGGTACTACTTTGTATGCTAAAACTACCCACACTACTACTACTACTACATAAAAAGCAAATGGATCATCCATAGACCCTCGAATGTCTAAGTATTCTTGTTTTCTTTTTTATACATGTCAATACAATATAGTAGGTATTAGGTCTTTTTGCCCATAATTTAAGTGTTTTTTTTTTGTTTTTTTTTTGTGTAAATTGTTTTTATTTTAGTGTTTTCCGTGGCATCTACATCACGGAGCCTCTTAAAAATTGTGAGTTTTAAGCGTTATTTCTTTTTGTAGGAAGGATCTTACTGATTGCAGTGACTAGCTCCCTTCAAGTCAGTAGCAAGCACGCGCGGCTCCCCATATTATGTAAGAGAATTAAGTTAATATCATTAATTTAGCATTTGATGTCCATTATGATTTAATTTCGCAGATTTGGGTGGTCTTGTTTCTTGAATTAGCTGTCCGTCGCTGCAGGCAAACGTTTGATAGCAGCCTTGACGTGTTCATTGAGAACTTAAACTTCAAAGAAATTGGAATTTCTAGAACCTCGATAAATATATTTTTCCCAAAAAATCACACAAGTAGAATTAGATATACATTACATACTTACAATGTGTATTTGTAGAAGACAGACATATTCTAACAAATTCTAAAATGTTATTGCACTCATCGTTTTGAGAAACTTCTACTATGGGGCCAATCTTTAAATCACAAAAAAAACAACTACTCGTTACTAGTCTAGTTACTAGTTCGCCCCGGACTTGGATTTCGCGCTATTTCTATTTTATATCATAAATACCTACTGGGATCTAAAAAAAATGTAACAATATTTGTATGAAAGTTACCGATTTACTTTAAACAAATGTAGATTACATTCGGTGAAATGTTTAAAATAGTCATCCGCAACTCCCGCAGAAGGTGGCGCCGTTTTGCCTCTTTTTACCACGGCCCTCGTATCTTCGCAACCACTGAACAGAAGGTGCTCATATTCGAATTTAAAAATTCTATAAATATAAACTACCTTCATGCCAAATTTCATAGAGATCTTAGCGGAGCGGTACTTGAGTTATCGTCGAACAAATATACATACAAACATACACCCAAGTGCCGGCTCGTCCCAGTAGACTGAGACCTCACTTACGCTCGGTCAATAAACAGCTCATTGACATTTAATATTTTTCTTACTAATATTTTAAATCCAAAAATGTGTATGTTGGTTTGTTCCTCTTTCACGCAGCAACGGAGCAACGGATTGACTTGATTTTTGGCATGGACATAGTTCGAAAGACGGAAAGTGACATAGGATACTTTTTATCCCGAAAAAATAAAAGGTTCCTATGGAATAACACAAATATCAAAATATCACGAGAGCGAAGCCGCGGGGAAAAGCTAGTAATGTGACGTAATGGCCTGCATCAATTTATGTTTAATCAATGTGCAGAAGCAAAATACCACCAAAGTGGACTAAATAAGAAATGTTAAATTTTACACTCAATATAATAATTGTACTTTGTAGTTATTTTCTTTCAGTTGGTATCGGTTATAATAATACTCATTCAATACGATGATTATAATCAGATTAAAAGGAAGCCTACTTAACATGTTGCACCTGTAAAAACGTGTGACCAATTTAAAGAAGGATTTATTGCACAACAATGAAGTACCATAAGTCTTCGGACAACGCTGCGTCATAAGGATGCACGTTCATACTGTTATCGATATCTATCGATGTCGAACCGACCCAGATTCGATTTGATATCTCTTCTTGCATTTAACTTGCTTACGTTCAAATTTTACAACTGTTTTTAGCTACTCTACGTGTGGTGTGTATTATGTGGTTTATATTTAGGTAAGTAATTTTCAAAAAAAAAAAGTTATTATCAGGTGTTTTCATCGATTTATCAAAAATGGCTCAGCCGATTTCAATAAAATTTAAATAGAACCAATTTCAAAGTATCTTTTTATCGATAAAAAAATATCGAAATCGGAATACTACGTTCTATGTTCTATGGTTGAAAAGAAGAAGAAGAAGACTACTACGTAAAAAAGTTATGCGTTCGAACTCAATTCGACGCCTTTTGTATGTTTAACCACATACAAAAGACGTCGAATTGAGTACCTCCTCCGTTTCGTCCGTCGGTCGAAAATGAATTTTGTCTGGAGGTTTGACTATAGGCACGATGACTCGGTAAAAAAATCATGATTATAGTTAGTCTGTTAGTGAGATTATCAAAAACTACTCGTCACGTATTTATTCTTTTGTCAATCAAACTACAAATGGCAAAGATAAACCTTGCCAAAGTTTGGAGTGGGGGTCGTGACGTCACCTCTCTTACAGAAGTCCATACATTTATATGTCACACACAGGAGTTAGGATGAGATGATATGTAAACGGAAACTGCCATAGTTTCCGTGCGTCTCCTTACATTTTTGTACACCGCGTCTCTGGAGGCAATGAGTAAGAATTAACAAAAATGTACGTTTACTATGCAAACTCATACTGAGGTCTCTGAACAATTTTAACCATTAGTAAAAAATTAAGATTGCTGTCGACAACATTGTCGAAGTCGATTAACATATCGACATTTTTATCGATACTTGTAGCGTGCAGCTAGCCAACCCTAGAGTTTAATCTGGGAGGATGCGCGCCGAGGTTTATTTTCAGCAGTGCCGGCAGCCCCGGAAGTGCCTGATCGATGGGCGTGAGCTTCGAAAGCTACTTCCGGATAACGCATCACCATTTTATTCCTTATTATAATGAGTATGATCCATGATAAATGTGTAGTAGTAGGTAGGTACATATTTTTAATAATCTTTTTGATGAAAAGGTTTTATAAATTCTCAACTTGGTACCAATATTTCATGAATTCGTTAATTTTAGTTTATTTTTTACAAATATAGGTACAACAATATAAACTGAAAGTTCATTTTTACAATTAATTTTATACATTAATTGATTTTAAAATAAAAGCTTTTAATATCAAATAATCGAAGCTGCATAAACTGCATTGCAATATGAATATCCGTCTGGTAGATTTGCCAATAAATCTTTTTGATAGTTTGATATTCTAGAAGGAGAGAAAGGAGGCATTTATCTAGCAGTGAGATAATGCATGCAAAACACTAAGCTAAATTAGCTAAGTGTATCATATTTATATTTAGGGACATCTTACACACGGCCTCTAACACCAAACTAAGAAAAGCTTGTGATATGGCTGCCAGAGACTGATATACTACGTAGACATATTTTTAAATACAAACATACTTAGATAGTAGTTAAATAACACCCAGACACAGAGCGAACGCTTATGTTCATCACATAAATATTTGCTCTGGGTGGGGATCGAACCCACGCCTCTGACCCAGAAGTTAGGGTCACCAACCATTGAGCCACCGAGACAGTCACAGAAAGTATAAATAAATAAATAAAATAAAATAAATAAATAATATAAATAAAATAAAATAAATAAGAAGTGATAAATAATAGTACGTCATTATTCTCATAGACAAAATTAAATTCTTTACTTTTAAATTACAGTTCACAAAAAATATTTTCTTCTAACTCTTGAAATAAATCATATAAGTATTTTGAATTCCGCTGTAACTAAATTGTCCCCATTTTATGTAGGTTTAATAGCTTTTCATCTGTCAACTGAACCGATATTAATAAAATCGATAAAATTATGCTAATACTTGCACCGCCAAACATCGATATATTAATTTATCTATAACCAGCTACTATTGTTAGTTTTTAGTAGCCCTTTCTCGACGGGATATCTTTAAACTCTTTTCTCAGTGCATTTTGATGAGCGTATACGTTTAATATTTAAAAAAAATGCCTACTACATGCTTAAATACCTGATTACCTGCTTAGATACCTGATTTAAATATGTTTGCAATTAAAAATTAAATAAATAGTCAAGTACTGCATCATGCAATTACACTAGTAGCTATAATGTTCTGCGTTTTTTTTAATAGATCCATCTCTAGAGTTATACCTGATAGGTTGTTTTTACTAAATTAGCACAAAAGTCCCGTTTTACTATTTTGAATTTTCAAATCCAATCAATTTTCTGAAAGCTTACGGACACATTTTACTTTTGCGTATACTATTGCTAAAATCTGTTATTCCATTATTCCTTAACAGATTTTAGAAAAATCAACAAGATTATTTTTTGCAAAAATTAGCATGACCGACTTCACCCGTGTACAGAATTCGCGAATATTTCGCATGGACCGATGTAGCATTTTTCACATTATTGTTGATTTATCAAAAATGGCTCAGCCGATTTCGATAAAATTTAAAGGAGACCAATTTCAAGGTATACTCTTTCCAATAAATGATTGAAATCGGACTACTACAAAAAAAGTTATGCGTGGTTATACATACAAAATAAATTAATAAATACGCGTCGAATTGTATACCTCCTCCGGTGGTTCGTCGGTCAAAAACCTAGGCAAAAAAGGGCAAACACAAAATAATTATGGTACAAAATTCACCGCTATCGAAATATGTCGTGAGTAACACCAATAATAAAAACCACAAATCTCGAAAACAAAAGTGCCAAATAGGAAAAATATGAATTAAATATGATTTTTTTATATGATGATAACGTTGATAAAAATCAAGTCAAACAAGGAGCGACACATATTTATTATAGCTTTTCGACTAGCGAGATACGGAGTGTCAGATTTCTCGATATTGCCAAAAAAATATGGGAAAATTTTAGATAAATCAGTGTTATTATACTACGTTACCACGACATATACCTTTTAGAAACTTTTGCGTGAATAAAATAAAACATTAGATTGCTCTCTTCATAATTTTACTGAGTGCGCAAGGCAGTGGGGTATTTTAGACAGGTACAGGTTCACTAGACATACTTACAGAGTGTATTTCAAGATATATTTTAAAACGCGTAAAAATAAGCTTAATTACACAAGTTGACGGATGTGAAGTTAGCTACAATCTGTTTAATGTACCTGACTGAACCTCACATGAAGCTGTCTGTTGATTGGGTTTGCGCAGCATGTAGCTGTAACTTCACATCCGTCGACGTGTGGGATCCGGCCTATTGTATTCATCATTTTTAAGATACAGGTTCTCAACACCTTTTTTCTAAACTAAGTATAGCCACCAACAAATAGATGCAAAATATTACATTATGTAACGTATTACCTAACTAGTTTTTACCCGCGGCTTCGCCCGCATACGCAATATATCATTATAATTTATAACCTATGTGTTATTCTGATATATAAGCTATATTATTGCAAAGTTTCATCTCAATCCGTTAAGTAGTTTTTGCGTGAAAGAGTAAGAAACATCCATACATCCATCCATCCATCCTCACAAACTTTCGCGTTTATAATATTAAGTATGATGGAAATACTTAGAACAAAACGTATATATTTGTATAACCACTTGTCCAAGTGGATATTTACGTGACACATACTCGCTCTCACGTATATCTTGTTCCTCTTGTTTTAGTATGGATATTAAGATCTCTTTGGTGGAATCCCTGGGATAGGCAGGCATCGCATTATTTCCACATAAATCAAATACCTTTTGTGCCGCCATTTCATCGACGACAAATATAAAAATGTCAACCGACCCCGCAGAATAAAGGATGTCCATATTTAAAAAGCCGTTTGATTCATTTCGAATAAAATATCTTTCGGTTTTCAAATTCGGAATAAATTTTGTGTCACCTGCGCTGGCGCAACCGGAAGGAGTGCGCAAGTATAGACGTCCTTTTCCCTTGTATTGTTTCATCTCGTTTTATCGTTTTTGTATTTTATTGTTTGTTTTATGTTCGTTTCTCGATGGAGATTTGTATCGAGATAATTTTTATGCTTTATTTAAATGCGATAAATTACTCAAAGTAGTTTTTTCATTGATATATTCGTAGATAAGACGCGTAGCAATTTGTAGAGGAGCGGCGTTGACAGGTGAAATGAGACGCTAGAAAACCGTGACCATAGGTTATAAATTAAAATAAAAACAATATTTTACTTAGAAATTAGGGAGTAAATATTCACAAAAAAAATTTTGAATCCTTTTATAGACACGGAAAGTCTGCATTCGTAGCATAATATGTAGGTACTAAATGTTACTATTAAAATTAGGCGTCTATTAAAATGCCCAAAACAATTAACTATATTAATATACTTAAATATGTTACTAATTATTTTAAATATATATGTAACTACACTACTTATATCTAAAATACTATCATAAGCCTAACTTATTCATCATTGAAAACTTTTAATGTTTGAAAGACGGTCCAAAGAAGGCTTAGATATACGACATCAGCTAATAGTTTTAATTTATTTAATAATCTTATTTATCGTCACTTCCTTTTAATAATGAAGACTTAATCACGATCCACTTATGGACAAAGAATATTAGCCAGAAAAAGTATTATTTATTAATCTTAGATTTAATTTTAGCAAAAAGCGGTCTACTTTTTAATTCCACCAGTATTGATGGTCCTGGCTCCGCCTTTTCCTTTTTGGAGATTAATTTTTAATAATGTTATCATTTTTCATCCCGGCTACCGAATGGGCAGTAGTTTGATGTCGTTATTTATTTTTCATAGCAATTAATAGTAAAAAGTAGATCTAATGGTGTTTTAATAGCGAGCGTAGCAAGCATCGTTATTTTTACTCATTATGACGATCATGTGGCTAACTCTGAGATTAAGCAAAATTGTGGAATTTGATCTTATGTACGAAATTTCACACCACTGGGTTTTCGGCGTTAGGAAAACATCGTGAGCCAACTTTTATATATCTGCACTGGTCTTGCGTGGTGGATACGTCTCAATCACTCTCTGTGGGTACTCCTATGTTCAGCAGTAGGCTATTTAAATGCCGATGCAATACAGTACAATAGGCGAAAGTTTTTTCCAGACCACCTTGGCTTCTGTATCTTTCAACATCCTATAATACGTCTTTCAAAGAAGCACAAAGTTTAATATGAGCGCTAGGTACCTATAAGACAGTGTAGTAGGTAGGTATCTCAACAGTTTAAGTTCTTGCCCCACCAAACTCTTCTTACAATTTCAACCTGTACAATTGCAAATCTAATTGTGAATTTCACTTGGTCGTGTAAGTTTAGCCGACAGACTAATTGTACCGTATCCTGCCTGTCTGTATGTCCGTACGTCTGTACTAACCCCGTCCCGATTTAACTCGGAATTAAGTTTAACGGCCTTTCAATCGGGTATCGCAGTCTCACTCGCACAATTGACAAACAAAGTTTGATACATTGAATTTATAAAAACCTTATGTTGCATATTTGTTCATCATAACATTTATACAGTCATGTTGTATTAAAAAAGTTGGTTTTGAAATCTTTTGATTTATTAGAAGAGATCTAACAAACTGAAACTTTCGATTTATTTTATTTACGCCGTCAAATTAGGTTTAATAATGAAAAGTACCTACTACAAACTATGCATTTTTATAATAAGCAAATTCTTCATAGTATATTAGATAGTTTTTGGTTTAAATGTAAAGTATATCTTCAATATGAAGCAAATTTGCCTTTTTTGTGTCTACTTGTGCATCGCCGTAAATCTTATAAATAATAATAATAATATTTTTGGGACATCTTACCCTCGGCCTCTGACCCCAAACTAAGCAAAGCTTGTGATATGGCTGCCAGAGACTGATATACTACATATACTTATTTTTAAAGTAGGTATTATTTATTAAACTTAGATGATAACTTAGCTGCTGTGTGACAAGAGAGCTGGCGCATTCCTAGCACAGAGAATCTCTTTAGCCATTCAGCGTGGGAATGCAGCCAGCGTACATACTTACGTACTTAAATACATACTTATATAATAGTAACTAAATGACACCAGACACAGAGCAAAAAAATTATTATTATTATAAATATTTACCCTGGGTGGGGATCGAACCCACGCCTCTTTGATCCAGAAGTTAGGGTCACTAACCACTGAGCCACCGAGGCAGTCTATAAAATACACAATATAAGTATATTGCAATACGGTTTTTAATATCTATTAGAATATTTCTTCCGGAAGGTTTAGACACAGAGGTTTAGTCGGGTGAAACCTGGCAGCTAGAGATACTTATTAATAAAGACAATAATTATTTTTTCGCAACAAATGGCAACACCGAATTCCACCGTGTGCAAAATTCGAATAGTTTGCACGAATCGATGTGACATATATGTACATTATTGTTGATTTATCAATAACAGCTCAGCCGATTTTGATACAATTTAAATGGGACTACGTTCGAAACAAATTTTTTTTTTTTAAATCGGTTCAGCATTGACGAAAATATCGATGAACATACAGAAAAAAAATCCAGACGAACATAATACCTCCTGCTCTTTTGAAGTAGGTAGGTAAAAAGTCGCCAAAAGCATTAATTCATTTATTCATACAGTTTAGCACCTACACGTCATTAAAATAATAAATAAATAATTAAATTGTGACCGATGGGGCAGGTGCCGTCGAATAGACGGCACAATTGAAATTTATGAAATTGCATGACATTTTGTATTGATATTTTTAATCTTGACATTTTTGATTTCTAATCTTGACATTATTGTAACATTATATTGTAATAGTAATAATTTGTAGGTATTCTATAAGTATAAGTTAATTCTGTTTTCGATTTGTATTTTGTGAGATGTATGTAAATGGTTTAATTCGTTTATATCTCAATAAATAAATAAATTATCTTATCTATTTTCCTAATATTAATAACGTGAAAGTTTATATGTATGGATATTTGTTCAAAATTTGTTCTCTTTCACCTAAAAAGCTGCTGAACTGATTAAGATGAAACTTTGCAATAGTAATGCTTACATATATATCAGAATAACATATAGGCAATTATTGATAAAGATATCGAAAGTCGCCGTCTAGTTATACAATATACATAAATAAAAAAGTAGGTATATTTATGTAATATGAGATTGTGCGAGCAAAATGGAATTTGGCGTATAAAACCCCCTTATCTCAGAATTAAGTTTAATTCGTCGACCTTCGAATTGTAATCGTCGGGTAAATCGATGCTCAATTATTCGATTCTTATTCGAGTTCCAAGTGAACTGATTTTTAGTTTCAATTTTTAAAAGTTAGCAGTAGGTACTTACTTCATAGTTTCAGGAGAAAACTGCAGTCAAGGATGTAGCACGTTTTCATAGAACAAACGTAATATTTATTTTATTTCTAATAAAGTATATTCTGGGAATCCGTACAATATGTTTTTAACTTTATTATTTGCATAAAATGACGAAATACTGTCATAGAAATAATGGAACTTAAATGCCTTTTAAAATAACTCCAACCCTTTTCATCATAATTATGACTTGAACATTCTTAATAATAATCATTATATCTGTCTTTATCGCAAAGTAATGAAAATATTATAATTAAACAATTTTAACGTTTAACACAAAAATCTATTTAAAAAATTATTATTAAAATATTTACGACTTCGTAAAAAGTTTACTTGCTCTATCAAAATCACTAAATGTAAGTTTGCATACTCAGGCCAGGCGGCCAGCCCTGGTGTCAGAGTTTCTAAGACACCTGAAGACCTCTCACAACGTTAAATGGTTAAAACAACCGAGACCTACAATTTTAAGTGTCATCCGAGCCACGGTAGCGCTCAGTCGTGAATGCCACCCGTGCTCAGTGGTCACTCATTCGAAGTTTGACCGTGCTGAACGTTGCTTAACTTCGATGATCGCTAACGAACGCCTAGTTGATAATATATATATTTTTAATATTTTTCGGGACATCTTACACACGGCCTCTGATCCCAAACTAAGCAAAGCTTGTGATATGGCTGCCAGAGACTGATATAATACATATACATATTTTTAAATACATACTTAGATAGATAGTAACTAAATAACACCCAGACACAGAGCAAATGAACATAAGTATGTTCATCACATAAATATTTGCCCTGGGTGAGGATCGAACCCACGCCTCTTTGATCCAGAAGTTAGGGTCACTAACCACTGAGCCACCGAGGCAGAAACTACGTTATGAGCACTATGCTAGTCATAAAATAGTATACCTATTACGTACTTACGTAAGTATCTGTCTAACAAAAACCTACATTGTTGTAAGGTGCCTTAGCTTTCTTTAAATAAAACATTTTTATGAATCACAATAGGCAACAAAAGGCATTATCCCGTCGATACTGACTGCCTCTATTATACATACTCTATGTATATTCGACAATTGAATCGGTGCGCTATGGCTGTGATTGGTTAGAGGTCGACCAATGGACGGCCTTAGTCATAGACACTTGCGCGCGTGCGCGTGTAATGTCAAACGCAAAGAGGCTTAGTGGGACGGGGTAGGGCAGTGATTATGTAGGTTATGGTTAGATATCCTGTTGAGCAGTAACTTTAACATTTAAGATCGCACTTGATTACTTAGACCTCTTGCAATAGTTTCTATTGGAAACCAAATGTGGAGGCATAAGCCTCTACATGGGTCTACACAGTATAAGGTAGGTATGGTGGACTAGGTCGAACTTTACTGTTAGCTTTATACACACGGTCAGACTGCTGGACCTAAATTGTGTGTTCACATACAGGTGCAACAGGACTGCACCAGTAGAGTTGGACTTATACAGGGTGACTGGTAAATTCAAATTCAAATGTTTTTTATTCATATAATACAATCTATGGTGTTAGTAACGAAACTTATAGACTATATTAATACTTACATTTTATTGCAGTAACCTTAAATAATAATATGAATAGCGACATTGAGAGGCATTCTATGCGACTACAAGTTCCTCACCCACACATTATCCGCAAGAGATGCCTCATCAATGGCGCTCGACAGTCCTCCGCCGCTGTTCTCAGGATAGAGTTTTGACTTCCTCGCACTCTGCTTACCAAAGATGCCACTTTTTTGTGAATAACGGTCTGAAAGCCGTCTGTATGTGCCTGCGTAAACATCTCAGAGGCGATGTAAAATCAATTAGTATCCTTTTAGGGGATTATTCTGTACATCAAAACTAACAACAAGACTTTATTCAATTGTTGATTTTGTTCAACTGTACTGTACTGTACCAGCCTTTTTAGTAGTCCACTGCAGGACGTAGGCCTACCCACTAAGGGTGATTGGGCCATATCCACCACGCGGGCCCAGTGCGGGTGGTGGATTCACATACGCCATCGAATTTCTTCTACGGACGTATGCAGGTTGCCTCACGATGTTTTCCTTCACCGAAAAGCCTGTAGTGTGAAATTCCGTACATAAATTCCAAAGAACTCATTGGTACGGGACGGGGGATTCGAACCCACGACCTCACGATTGTAAGGCGGGTGTCTCTACCTCTTGACCACCACGGCGTCATTTTGTTCAACGACTTTTATCAAATCTAAAAAAAAAAATGATTAAGAGAAAAATATTGTTCATATATGGAGACAAATGAATTAAGCCGCTGTTTTTTAGTTTTGACTAAAGTCGCACATCAAAAGTTTTTAGTTTTGATATAGGTACAGAATAAGCCCCTAAAAGGATACCAATTAATTACCAGTAACCCTGTATATGTGGTTGATTGATAACTCTTTATTGATTCACACACACATTACAATACACAAAAATCAGAAAGAAAAAAAACAGAAGCTTAAACATGTGTGGGTGTGTAGGCACATAATGATTCAATAACTGAAACTAACCGAAAAATGTTGTTTTTATTATTTTATCAGTTTTGGAAATTATTGTACGATTGCTCCATTGCTACTTATATATCTAATCGTTCGCTTCGCCACGGAGATAGATTGATGCTACCCAAGTCACGACTTCACATACATTCCTCTGGAACACTTTCAATGTCCATAAATATATTTAATAAATTGCCTAATGAATTAAAAACTGAAAGTAGGGACACAATATTTTTAAAAAACTTAAAACAATTTCTTATAACTAAATCTTATTATACATTAGACGAATTTTTAAATGAAAAACATTGACATTAATTATTGTATTTTTGACATTATTAATTTTTTGACATTAAATGATTTCACTGACATTCTATTTTGTAACTTTTAGTGGACATTTAGCACTTACTAACAATTTTGTGTTTTTTAATTTTCACTAAAGATAAATTAATATGACCTAATTATGGTGCCTTCCTCTTTTCTGTTGTTGCTGCGCCCGACGGGGTCCATATGCCACTTTGTACCATTTATATTTTTTACCATCTTGTACTTTATGGAAGCAGAATAAATGAATTATGAATTATTCAAAAATTCTCACAGAAAGTCCTTACTCATTGCGAAAAAAAGTAGAGGCAGAGTATCGCATATCCCTTATTAATATTTGACTTGACACCCCTAATAATATCTTATCAAAAACTCAATGAGTTCGCGAAGAGAAGAATCGCGTATGACTCGGCAGTATTCCACCGTTCTGTCAGAAATGTCAAATTTGACAGCTCGAATTAAGACGTCTGACGTGAGGAGCTGTCAGAAATGTACGGAACCCTTGATTAAATTCACACGTTACGTGTTTTAATAACACACCGGAAGACCAAGTTTGTTATTAATAAAAAGATGTTACAGAGGTGTTAAGGGGTTTTAACAGTTTTAAGCGGTTTCTTAAAAGTATCATTTTACATTTTTAATTTGGGTCTGGTATAAAATTTTATAGAAATGTAATTTTTAGTTCTCGTATTTTTATTGTTAATTTATTCTGAGTTAATGATTCATGTAACATAAGTAATTAAGTGAAACAATAGTAGTTATCCTCTAACCCTTATTGGAAATCGGCGGCCGAAAGATATCCCGAACCATTTCATTTATGAAAGTTTTCTCATGACTGATAGATAAAAAACATCTGGTAATAACCCTTAACTTTACCCGGTCGATATAGCAACATATTGCACTGTACTTATTATTCCAAAAAACAACAATAACAAAATAAAACGTGTTAAAATTGGCAACCTTTCTGCACAGCGATTAGCGATTTTTTTAGACGTTAAGCTCTAGAATACTCTATCACAATGTAATGATAAAAAACTATGTAGCCTCCAACTCTTTCTCATTAATTTTCCTTTATCTTTAGACCAAACTAACGTTTACTTGTAGGAAATGTGTTTATCTAGATAATTTTAATTCTGTTTCAAACTAAATTCCAAGCAATTTGCTTCGTAAATTCACAACACTCTCGAAATACATTGTAAGTAAAAGTAATCTTTATAAAATCGACCTATTTCTGTTAAACCGGACATCGTTGATTTTAGCATCTACCAAACGAACTTTTCACTGACAATGGTAAGCATTTTACTACCTCTCTTGGTTATTACTTATCCTTATTTTTTATGTAATAGAGTATAGAGTCCTGTGGCCGGAGTTTTGTAGGTTGCAGGAGGTAAAGTTGTCAGGATTGCATCTGCCAAATTTGCATAGAGCTGACGGATTGTCTCGACGGTCTAGGGACCCCTGACACGTAGATGGCTGATAGGATGACCTACTGGATTGTTGGGGTGGACGTTGGATGCATTTTTTTATTAGTTTTATTTTTGTAATGTTGTTAAGGAGTACGGTAGGTACAACTGATTATGTGCACTACATAATACATAACTAACTAAAATTAAAACTATAAATATTGAAAATTACAAAATGCATACGTAGGTAAATTTTTGTTAGCTCATTTTTGGGGAATAGCATCGATATAGCATCTACTCTAATTTATGACCAACTTTTTTGACCGAAGGAACGAAGTGAGCAATGCGTCTCTGTTTTGACTTGACGACTTTTCTTTAATATGTCCAGATGTAGATTCTACTCTACAGGTGAAATTTTTCAACGAATGTTGACGAAAATCCGTTTCTATAAGTATATCAATGAACTTTTTATTCGTTGGCAATTTTTGAATGAAGGGAGGGGTATTAGTCGATTTAAATAACATTAACAGTGGTAATGTTGTTTAGTTAATACCTATCTAAATCCTAATAAGATTTGCAAGCATGAAAATAAAAATCATGTTATTGCATGGTACGAGTAAGTACCTACTAATTCATTGAAAGATGCAGCCATGGCTACCAAACGAGGTATGAGACCTGTATGTTGGTGGATAGCCTTTCCTGAAAAGTTTCTTTTCAAAATGTAGGTATGTACATGATTCAGTTAAGCTTAGGTATACAATATTATACACAAAATGGTTCGTCAGATTTACAAAAATTACCTAATGCGTTTTGAATCAAATCGGTCAAGAGAGAGTCAAGAATAGGCTAATAAAAATCCAGTTAAACCAAGTCTAAATACCTACTGTTTCACACTACGGGCTTTTCGGTGAAGGAAAACATCGTGAAGCAATCTGCATGCGTCCGTAGAAGAAATTCGATGGCGTATGTGAATCCACCAACCCGCACTGGGCTAGCGTGGTGGATACGGCTCAATCACCCTTCGTGGGTAGGCCTACGTCCTGCAGTGGACTATTAAAAAGGCTGATACAGGAGAACTTTTTGACCGACGAACCGGAGGAGGTACTCAATTAGAAGCGTATATTTTTTTTATGTATAACCACTATTGACCACGCATAACTTTTTCATAGTAGTCAGATTCCATTTTTTTTTTATTGGAAAGAGTATACTTCGAAATCGGTCCAATTTAAATATTATCGAAATTGGCTGAGCAATGTTTGATATATCAACGATAATGTGAAAAATGCTACATCGATCCATGCGAAACATTCGCGAATTCTGTAACGGGTGAAATCGGTCATGCTATTTTTGCAAAAATAATCTTGTTTAAAGTCCACTGCAGGACGTAGACTTACCCATGAGGGTTGATCGGGAAATATCCACCTCGATGCCCTAGTGCGGATTGGTGAATCATACGCCATCGAATTTCTTCTATGGCCTTACGCTACGCATGTTGCCTCACGAAGACCACCCCGGCTTCGGCACGATTCGGAGGACTAGGTATTTGTCTTATAGTGACTTAATAATTTCTAACAACAAGATTATTTTTTGCAAAAAATAGCATGATCGACTTCACCCGTGTACAGAATTCGCGAATATTTCGCACGGTTCAATGTACCATTTTTCACATTATTGTTGATTTATCAAAAATGGCTCAGCCGATTTCGATAAAATTTAAATGGGGCCAATGTCAAAGTATACTCTTTCTAATAAAAAAAAATTTTGAAATCGGACTACTATGAAAAAAGTTATGCGTGGTTATACATAAAAAATATAATATACCTATACGCGTCGAATTGTATACCTCCTCCCGTGGTTCGCCGGTCAAAAATAGAAAATACAGTGACGATTATTTTACATTACATATATTAGATTTTAAAGGTATACCTAATAATGTACTTCAGTGGGTTCAATAATGTTATTTATTTTTTTATTGATGTCAATAAAAAAAAATACGAAGCAAGAACTCCTATTATTTTGTCGTATTGTACAACTTTGAAGACGAAATACTTCACTTACAGTTGCAACTTGCAACTTACTCTACTCGCAATGCAAAATTATGATAACAAATAGTTATATCTAGACAAATTTTATTTACGTTTTTGCCAAGAAGCAACAATCTATTGTTTGTATATAATAAATAAATAATATAAAACTTAATTACCTACTAATCAAACAAGCAAAAGTATTACTAGATATCATATTCATTCTTATCTTGATTCAGGTTGGAAAGTAATGAAAAAAAATTATTCATTAAAAGTATTACCAAAACTTATTTATTGCAAAGTATTTACTTTGTAATTAAAAATATTTAATTTTAGTATTTCAAATTTTTGCTTTATTGCAAACATTGCATTACATTGTTACATTGCATTTTGGTTGATGGAAATTTTACCAAAATATCTAAGATAGGATTATGCTAACTAAAGAGACCTAAAGGGAAGAAAAAAAATAAGGTCAAATCATTTTAAAACATATTTTTTATTTACAAAACCATCCTAAAATCTATTCTAACATAAATATTTTACTATCTAATAGCTTCATAACAATACAAATACTGTTTCTAAGTTTATTTTAACTTGGAATGCTTTGAAATAATACTTTTGTAGGCAAGATGATAACTTAATATCTAAATCGGCAGGACGGATTACACTGGCAAGAAATACTTAACAACTAAAATAATAACTAAAAAAAATGGAATTCTATCGTTTTTTCATTACATCTTCGTCAGAAAAAAATAAAGATACAAATTGTTGCATTAATTCACAAATCAGTTAAATCTAGCAAAATTACTTTAAATTTATACAGAAATTCAAAAGAAAAATAAATCATGTTGTTCAACTTTCAAGATATTTTCGCAAAGATAAAATCTGGCAAAATCACATCATATTTTACAGCAACTATGACTTACTACTATTTTTATTTTTGCAGTGACTTGAATAAACTAACTGTAAAATTAAAACTGACCCAAACATTTCACATTTTTACAGCAGTTTAATTCAAGTTATTAAAAATATGAGCAAATAATTATAAAATATAAGCGTAAAGTTTCAACGTAACTTAAAACGCTGTAATCCAAAACGTTTACCTTCAAAAGCTTAAAACAATTTCGTGGTAACGAGTATTAACCGGTACTTCTTATATTTACAATAAATATCCCTGTAACTCACTAATTTCTACAATAATTTGGCAAAATTGGTGGTAATATACGGTTCGTCTAAACTACATGTGAAGCTCTCACAACAACACTATAATTAAATAACTGTTCAAGGTAAAACACTCGAAAACTTACTGTAGTAATTCGTAGAGAGCTGCGATGTACGTTTGAGCCATTTGAAGAGTTTCGTACTTCGAAAGCTGGCGATCAGCTCCCAAAGAAGGCAGATGCCCTCGAAGTCGGTCAAATGCTTTATTGAGATTCTGCATCCGTCTTCTTTCCCTAGCATTTGCTGCTAGTCGTCTCCTTCTTAGAACAGCCGCGCTGGTTGCTCTTCCTCGCCTTTTCCCCGTCTCTAGCTCAGCATCTTCAGCACTGTCTTCCAAAATTAAATCTCCATCGACGCCTCGGTACGCTATTTGTGTAGAATCCTGTAGGCTTCCATCCATAGAAGGTGTCGGTTCAAGACTAGACCTTCCAGAGTCAGGTGATCTCGGCCATGATAAGTAGTCTTCAGAGTACTCCAACATGACATCGGAAGGGAACATCGAGACATCTTTCTCGACGTAGATCAAACGGTGTCCGTATGTTTCGGCAGTCATCGCGAATCGCTCGGCACAGGTGCGGCAGGCAAGGCGTCCCACAGGGGTCTGTTTTGGGCCTTACCTGTTCCCTTTATATAGTTTCCCGATTCGCGCGGCTTTACAACGAGGCAGAGAGAGACGGGGTACGAGGGGGTAATTTAAGGCCAATCATCATTAATTACTCGCTCCCTCGGGCTGCGTGTGCCGATATGTTGCGTTTGACTCCGCGACCCTTATTTTGAGGGGTTGTAAATAGTACGGTATTGTATCCTATTTAACCTTGACTGTTTGGTCGGCGGTTACAATGTGTATTAAATAATTTTTGGCTCAAAATTAAATAGATATTTAAGACATCAAATACGTGGGTTCTTTTCATAAATAAAAAGGTACGTTTTGGTAAAAAAAGATATAATTTGCGCTTCAGTTTGTGTGAATATTTGGTACTTACAAGCAAATATTTTTCAGTAGTCAATATTTATTAAGCGTTTTGTACAAGCATTTATATAATTTGAAGGGTATGTTTGAGTCGTTCCATCGTTTCAGTCATTCGTCTGTCGGACTGATGTGTTTGATGTTTATATTAAATTTTGCGTTGGAATGAAACTGAAATGATATCGCATAGCATTATGATATCGCATAGCATTATTTTTTATTTTTATATTATTCTATGCAATTTGTTTTCATTTAAATTTACTGATCGTTTTTATTATTAATTGACACTGACTTTTATTTTCTTGTCATACGTTAAACTTTTATATATATTTTAGTACATTTTATATTTTTTAACATTGACATCAATAGTTTATGTTATCAGTTTTGGATTATATTTTCATTATAGTTTATATTATTTTTGCCAGACTGCTAAAATTTGTATAATTATGATTTTCTTTTGATTGTAAATTTGACGTACCTAATGTAACACACGTAGTTATAAGGTCAATAAAGTATTATATTCTATTCTATTTTATGTGATCGGATCAAATACAACGACAAAGCTTTGTTTTGGCATGCTGCCAATACGAACGCAAATATATTATGTGTCCTGAATAAAATAGGCATGCGTTAAGCGTGCTTAATAACGCTTAGGTGCCTAATTTTAAAGGATACATGAGACAATGTTACGTGTAACAATTGATTTCATCAAAACAATAAATTGGTGTCGTTTAATTATTTATTTTCATGCAAAACCTTAGACACATGATATTTTTGTCAATTTTTATTCCTCGTTTAGCTATTCGTAGTTTTATTTTCGACAATAAAAGTGAGCACAGGTTACTTAAAATGCACGCGTTTTCAGATTAGGAAATTTCGATTGCTTTGCATTTTTTTAGATGTGTCATTAAATTTGATTTTGTTTTTGCCTTCAGTGCAATATTAAATTTAACATTTACGAAAAAAAAGCTTTGGTTGTTAGTGTAAAGATTTTTTAGACTTATTGTTTAGCGAATTCGAACTTTGTCTAATATTTCTATCCAATTTGCATTTAGTGTTGTTTTTTTTCTAAAAACAGGGCTAACATGTACCTAAAGATTTTCCCAGCTTTGTTTAGCAGAGAACCGTCGACTGGTCACCACCCGACACCGCCGTGACCCGCGATGCTCTTCGCCACCCGAGAGGGGTGAAATTCAAGACATTTGGTAGGTGGCCCCACTCGCGCTGCGAACATATGGATGTGGAAATTAAGACGGAAACTAAATGAACAAAACTAAAATACCGGTACTCTAGTTATAAGTTGGTAAATTAAACTGCAGGTACTATTTGAATTCCAATAGTTTTATTGTTTTTTTGTGAATTAAAACAAACAGTCTTGAAAATTGGCTACTGTGTAGTTAATAAGATCCAAATCTAACTATTTTCTTTAAAAAAAAATGTGACAACTATACAATACTACATTTTACTTCGAAATGAAAAAAAAACATTAAAAAAAGGATTTCAACTAAAATGTCAGTAATGTAAAGTCAGTAAAGTATATCAATCGATACACGATATACTACCATCTGGCAACATCGTAACAAAAGTATGTTGGAAGTTGTAAGGCATCAATGAAGTAATGTTTTGGCTTTTTGACCGACAAAACGGAAAAGGTACCTACTCAAAAATTTACTTATTATGTATAACCACGCATAACTTTTTACATAGTGGTCCTATTTTGAAAATTCTTTTTTTATTTGAAAGAATATACTTTAAAAATTTGTTTTATTTAAATTTTATTAAAATCGGCTAAGCCATTTTAGATAAATCAACAATAATGTGAAAAATTCTACATCGATCGAGTTCGCACGTTGAAGACGGTAATACAATTTTTTGCGAAAAATTATTTCTGAATATATTTTTGCGTTTGAGAAAATAACCTTAGATATATTATGTGCTCAGTGTGTTTCACACATCCACGTTGATGGTCGATTCGTCTTCGTACTCCGGTGGTCCAGTCATTTTTCCACCTCCACGCTCCTCCGACGCAAAATCACGGCGTTTACCTCTTTATTCTTTTTTTGTTATAAAAATTAAAAAAAAATTTGGTAAATACTTATTCATTTTTTTGCAATACATTTACCTACATATTTGTAGGTCTTTGGTTTCTATAACACCAGAAAATCAGAAATGCCATAATGATGATTCATAAAACTTTGATATTCGTGAATAAAAAAAATCTAACTCATTAAAGGCGGTCGTTAATTCTTTAGTCGCAGGAAAAACGTCAATAAAACCTGTTTTGTTTTTTCATCACATTTATTTTACATAGGAAAAAAAATCATTTATAAAGTAAGCGTTGAAAATGCTTAAAAGGAAGGTAGGTAGACAGATCTTCGTGTCAGTGCCGTTTAAGAAGAAAAGTATGTTTTTTTTTGTTTTCCAGCACGAAATTATTTCATCGATTCAATTTTATCTTTTATTGATTTGCTTCATAACAAAACAGCGTCCTCTGAAGTGGAGCATTGTTTTTACCACAGTTCACGGCTCATTTGTCAGGTAACAAGGATCCGATTTCGCGAAAAAAAGGGTTTGTGGGACCGGGACCAAGTCGACGGTACGATTACTATTGACTACTATTTTATAAAATAGTACCAATTTTAATAATCACATTAAAATAAAGGTAATATAAATTAAAAGACAATAATTGAAACAAGAGTAAGAGGAACTTATTTCTCTAAGCTAAAGACATCAACGCATTACTTATTACTGGTTTAGTCATCGCTATTTTAGATTGCGGGAGTTTATTTTTTGTTAATAAAAAATAAATAAACATCTTTTGGCTGGGAGATATCATCATGATCATCATAAATAATAAAGTCATTTATCGATCACAATTCATTTGAATTTATTCTTAAAACGCATGCATTAAAATAAAGCAATTTTACAATATTACATTTAATGCAAAACAATGAGATAATTTTCTAGCTCTTGTGATATTATCACGAGATAATTATTGTACTAAAATATAATATTTATTTATTCATTACCGAAATATTCAGACACTTACAGTAAACACCAAAACGTGTCAGAATCAATATAAAAAAGAAATCACACTTAAAAAGAAATCACAACTTAATTCTATACAATAATTAACTTCATTTTAACTAAAATTCTGTAAACAAAGTTTAACTAAAGCTTTGATATTTGTGTAAAACAAGTCCATATGTTATTATTTTATACTACGGGACTAATCGCGCACTAAAATTACGAGATAAATAAATACCTGCTCATCCCGACGTTTCGGCCGAGTTGCGTCGACCGTGGTCACGAGTAGACTGGAATGTAAAACAGCTGGTACCGCCAATTCAATTTGAACTTGAAAAATTGTCATTACGACACACAACACTGACGGTATCTAACAATGTCCTTCTACCTACACTACACGATTTGCATTTGTTGACAACAGGATTCCACGACGCCGATAACTTAAATCCATCCTCCCGGTTGAAATTCTTATGTTAGATGATTAGTCCCGTAGTATAAAATAATAATGTGTTCAAATCGCGAAAGTTTAAAAATAACAAGTCCATATGTAATATTACGTAGAGCACACTCTATTGTGTGTAAGAAATGTAGCGCTAGCTAGCTCACAACTTACTGAGGCAGTGCGTAGTCAAACGCAAACCTATAAGAAATAAAAAAAACTTAGCTAGACTAGATATGCCTTAGTAATCACCAAAGTATAGCAACTGTACTACCTTGGAATGGATGTCCAGTGGCATTAAGGGGGCGCCTAATGCCAAAATCGACTTTTTAAAGACGTGGTGTAGAGATAACGAACATATATATCCATATTTAAAAAATAACATAGGAAAGGAAATAACCTATAGTAGCAGAGTAATTGCGTAGAATTTTGGAAAATAATATGGTTACCTTAAAAAACAATTAACTTCGCATCATAAAAAAACTTTTATTTTTTCAAATGCTTGAAATTATCAGCGACAACACCACATTATTTTTGACAAATTACGTAGCCAGACTAATGTTCTAGAAGAGTAATCGATTAGTTTTTTGAATATATGCTTAAATTTTGAATAAACAAATAAAATGTCACCTAAAAATGTAAGCTGGCGCTCGAAGCCAAAATCATCGCGAACTGTGACATGCGATTTTCAACTCTAAACAAAGAAGCATATATGATAGCGGGCGATGCAAGAAGCGCGGGTGAAATCTGTTTTTTTCATGGCATTAGGCGCACTCTTAAGAGCTAATCGCTTACTACCGTCACTTGGATTACACATTTAGTACCGTGGTGATATTTGCCATTTAGCCATATTAAAGGCCTCCAGGCGGCTTAAGACCTCTGACACCAAAACTAGCATAACTAATTATAAATTATTCGTATTATTTTTATCACCATACAGCTCATCATTAAAAAAAACCGGACAAGTGCGAGTCAGGCTTGCACATCGAGGGTTCCGTACAAACACTTCGTTAATTAAATAATTGTAAACCTGTTTTAGCGTTGCAAATGAAGTTACTTAATATAACTTACCTAGAATTTGTTCGAGTCAGGAGGTGATTTACACATTAGCAACTATACGATATCTCCAGAACGCATCAGTAGTCACCTCGTACATCGACGGAGAAAGTTAATACCGCGGGCTAACTTGACGCCAACGCCATCTAGCTTAGATATGAGTAAATACTGAGATTTAAACAGTTGCTTTAAGAATTGATTTTATAACTTATTTGATTTGATTGCTATTAAGTTTGATGTTTTATATTTATACAATTATACATGTACATATAAATTTATATTTTATTTTTTTATTTATTTTTTGTGAATTTTGAGGCCCTATTTTTTGTGATGTAAATAAAAATGTACAGTTTTCAGATTTATTCCTATATGTGTACTCTGAGTCGATGCTTCTTGCCAAATTTCATAGTTCTATGTCAACGGGAAGTACCCTGTAGGTTTTGATTTTTGTGAGCGTTGAAATATGCGTTTTTTTACGACATAAACGGCTCTAACTTTTTTATACGGTAACTGAGAAGTTTTTACACAACTGCAAGAATTCATAGGTTTACGTATATAGTTTAAATTTCAACTCGATATCTTTACGCGTTCCCGAGATAAAGAGTCTTGACATACACACAGACGGACAGACGGACAACAAAGTGATCCTATAAGGGTTTCGTTTTTTCCTTTTGAGGTACGGAACCCTAAAAACGGAAAAGACGAAATGCAGCAATGTACGTATTTTGAAACTGATTTTGAACCACTTTACAAGACGTAAGAACACTTTCCTCAGGATATCAACAATCAGTCCAGATCTTGTGTGGGCCAACAATCGACGTGTACAAATTAACATAATTTACAATTTTTGGTAAAACAATAATATTATAACTGGAACTTTATGAATATTTATAGATCGAACAATCGGATCCGATGTTATTAAGATGTTCTGATAAATTGGTGTAGTTTAGTCAAAACATTTGAGTGTTTACCCTTTTGTTTAGCATTTTTATTCGATTAAGTAATCGTACAAAAATTTATGTATAAAATTAGTTATTTTTATTAAAAAAGCCAAGCTTTTTATATAAATTTAAATCTTAAATTACTCAGATATTATTAATTTTCTAAAGCTTTTTAGATAATGGAACTTAAAATAAAGTGTTGCGTACACAAAATTGTAAATTTAGAAAAAACGCACCTATTATTATAATTATTTGTACGCCTAATTTAAGTCAAAGTCAAAGTATTTATTTGCATGATAGTGGGTATACAAAAGATAAAAAGTGGGCAAAATTCAATAATTGGAAATTAAAATACATTTCAAATTGTCACTGCGAAAAGTTATATTAAATAATTATTATTTTTATAATCTATAAATAAATTAATGTTTACGGCCTCTATTATATGTATGAAAGTGACACGCTGTTTTATTAAGAAATTCGTCAACTTCGTAAAAGCACTCTGCTTTATTCCGCATTAGGCAAAAACATGAGCATTGAGCACCATTTATAATAACCTCCATCTTGTATATTACTTGTATTGTGTGCTTTGCCATGTTCTGACAAATAAAGAATATGATTATGATTAGTCAACGTTTTTTATGATTTCTTGCGAGGCGAGACGCCGCAATACCCCTAGACTACTAACTGCCATGCATACTTTGACATTTGACGTCCACTCAAAAGGTAAGCAAACCAAAAGATACCAGTGGAACAAACTACCAATTTTATTTATATAAGCTTACCCGGAAAACGTTTTGCCACATAAAAATATGGAGAGGACCACTATTATCACGCAGAAATATAAAAACAAGCTTATGACCTATTCTTAGACCTACAAACGCTATCGTAGATCGTTAAATATCTAATTAATAACAAGATTTACCAGTATGTACAAAATCTGTCAAGAACGAGTTGACGCTTATGATGATTCATTTGAAAAAATCCGAAGTCTTCTGTTGGAAGCACTACTACGAATATAGTATAGCTGATTAACGTGAGCGTTTAAAATAAACATACATTACGATTTTTACTTATAAGTACTCCTTAATAAAGTTCAATAGAGACTAAAAAGTTACAGGTACACTTTTTTTCTCAGTGGTACCTTCTATTATTTTCTATTTAGCGTAGAATTGAAAGATGGATACCATAGTGGGACTTTTTGGTAGGTATTTTGCAAGAGTGCCATAGCGGAACTAACCCTACGATTCATTTCGCTAAAATATGTCAAAGGAAAAAGATAAAGAAAACAGTAAAAGCCAGAAAGTGATCCAATACAAAAACAAAACAAAAACCAGACAAAGTATCACACCGTCATTATGCCAATCCCATTATCATCCAAACTCTACCATCCAATCGGAAGCGGACCCGGAACGAACTCTACCTCTATAGTAACGGTTCAACCCTTGTCATATCCGGTTACTCTACAACTCTACTTTTCGGGACTTTTTTACATTTTTTGTAAATTTTTCACAGTCAACTAGTTTCGGTGTTCCGTTACACAAATAACAGGATCTATTTCGATACTGTCGAAAATAGGAAAAAAATACACAGCAAAGGTGCTTTACCTCTATAAAAATTCTCACATCATAAAAGCAATACAGTGTGCTATGAAAGGTTTTCTCCTTATTATGGATCTTCTAAAAAGTATTATAATAATCGTATTTCTACAAATGCTGCCTTTAGGGTACAATACCAACTGGCAGAGGGCTGGAGCATTTCGATTATCTCTATACTTTCAGTACTTTCTTGATAAAATCTTTTTTTTTTGTGCAGTAGTTATTTGTTTTATAAAATGATTTTCCTATCATTTTCTTCCATAACAATCTCAATGAGAAGTATTTTCTCCGCTAATTTTTTTTTTGAAACGTTATGATGTAGTTTCACAAATAGTACATGAAGGACATTACAAAGGGGTCCCAGATTTCTTAAAAAATCTCTAAAAACCGTTAAAATAAACAAATGCGTAGAATAATACAACCCCTATATAATATAATATAACTATTTCGAAAATACATATTTTCCAATTTGATTTTTGTTCAAGGCCGCCATCACACCGCCTTTACAAGCAACGCTATAAAATTTCTACGTTCTTTCTGACGTTCTATGTTCGTCTGTATGTTTTTTTTTTGTGTTTGTTCACTGAAAATTTCGCCAATTGTGAACCGAAAAAAATTTTTTTTTAGTTCAAAAGAGTATTCCTTCGAGGTGGTCTCATTTAAATTTTACAGAAATCGGTCACAGTACACGTAAACTGTTGTTTACAGATTGTTTACATTATTTTTGAATAATCAACAATAATGTAAACAATTCGAGCATAATATTCGAATTTTGTACACGATGGAAGACGGTTTTACAATTTTTTGCGACAAATAATTATTACATTATCTCCTTTGATATTTAAGTGAGGGCCAGTATCTAATCTAATTTTTATACCATTTTTATGGTTCCGTACCTCAAAAGGAAAAAACGGAACCCTTATAGGATCACTTTGTTGTCCGTCTGTCCGTCTGTGTGTATGTCAAGACTCTTTATCTCGGGAACGCGTAAAGATATCGAGTTCAAATTTAAACTGTATACGTATATCTATAATATCTTACAGTTGTGTAAAGGAAAACTTCTCAGTTATCATATAAAGAAGTTAGAGCCGTTTATGTCGTAAAACCCTTGGTGGGTAGGCCTACGTCCTGCAGTGGACTATTAAAAAGGCTGGTACATGTCGTAAAAAACCGCATATTTTGACACTCACAAAAATCAAAACCTACAGGGTACTTCCCGTTGACATAGAACTATGAAATTTGGCGAAAAGCATTGTCTCAGAGTACACATTAGGAATAAATCTGAAAATTGTACATTTTTATTTAAATCACAAAAAATAGGGCTTCAAAATTCACAAAATATGGGTTTAAAATTCAAAGTGCGTAAATCGTATCATGTAAGATACGAGTATCATATAAAAGACCTTCATTAGCACATGCTAAAATAGGTTTTTGATTATTTTAACAATTTACGATCAATGACGAGAAAAGTAAAAAAAAAAACTTTTGTCGATGATGATGATGGGTATAGAGATTTTAACAACGTACTTCCCAATTATGTGAGATTTTTTTGATTTGTACGGAACCCTCGTTGTGCGAGCCTGGCTTGCACTTGTCCGGTTTTTTGTTAAATGCAAATTGTTTTAAAGACGATTTTATGGTTAATAGTTATATGGTTGCTAGCTCTAATGCTAATGCGACCACGAAAAACCAAGAAAAGAGCTCGTATGAAAAAGTGACAGATATAGGTATACTTCGCCATAACTTTGTCTCGTTCTGACACGTCAAAAGAAATATTTCGTGTTGCGCATCCTAGCCCGGCTGATCTAGTCTAGAGGGTTCTGTAGATGTAGGATAGCTATCTTAGAAAAGCAAATAAAACCGGCAAAATGACCGCTGTCCACGGGTACGTAGTCAATTACAGTCATCATCGTCATTATCTCGTTCTATTGCCGTTTTGCGTCATTTCTCCGGAATGTCATTGTGTAAGAGAATTTTTATTTAGGTCTCTTACACACAATTTTTATTGAATTTATTCAGTTTTAATTAAGTTCCCATTTGATCACGTTCTTCTAAAGCACAGATGTGACCTTTAGATGTAGCAGCAACGATATTTTAACACGCTTTTGTTAGTTTCACCTGCATGTTTGCTTGCTTGTAACGAACCCCTTTGAGTTCGATTTTGACCTACTTTGAGCGATCAGATTTTGTTAAAACTTTGCACACCTATCAAATACGGATGACAATGCATTTATGAATAAAAAAAAATCCTATGCGTGTTTTTAAGTTTTAAGACGTTTTTTTTTTGTAAGACTTAGGTATATTTTAATTTTATTTGTGTGAAATGTCTGAATGTCCATATTTTGATACAGACATCTTTAATACTACTAAGGAGGAGTATGTAATAAAATATGGTATCAAAAAGATTTTTTTTGATTGTATGGGGTTTATACATGGGTTTATTTATGGGTACATTCTATTCAACTTCAATTTCAACATATCTTTATTTACACTTGAATACATATGTACAAATACCAGTGTTCATAATTATCCTAGTAAGTATTACAAAGAAATTTGATATTTTAATGTAGTTTTGCAAACACTTGGTTCGTTCAAAACTTAAGAAAATGTGCAGAACAAGATAATTATATAAACATCGACTACTGACAAATAATAAATAATAAATTTATAAACTTTTTGTAAGCTTTTAGAAGAAGCATTACATTTTAAAATTATGTTGTGATATAGGTACATTGCATGTAGCCAAAACTGTCACTTATTGTATTATCTTGTTATAAATGTAATATGAGAATTATAGCGACCAAAGCAAGTTTTCACTCTCCTCGTCAAACATGAGTGTACGACTGGCCTTAGTTACGGTTTCAATAAAGTTTCGCAATTTCATCTATAATGTGGTATGTCGTTCACCGTGTAGAAATCAGTTACTACTGTATTGGTAGCTGTAATGTAGTTGAATACATTTTATTGCAATTTGACTTGTTTAGTGTCAACTATGAAAATAATACGAGACCACGTACCGACAAGCGCAGCGTAGAACGTCCACCCACAAGGTGGACGGATGACCTCATTAAGACCACAGGATCGCGCTGGATGCAAGCCGCTTCCAACCGGTCTTATTGGAGATCCATAGGGGAGGCCTATGTCCAGCAGTGGACGTCCGTCGGCTGATGGATGGATGGCTGGATGAAAATAATAAGACATTTAGCAGAAGCTTTTGCTTTAGTTATCGTCTTTATAAAGATAATGGTATAATCGATTCTATTCTTACTGCCTGACTGCCTCGGTGGCTCAGTGGTTAGTGACCCTGACTTCTGGATCAGAGAGGCTTGGGTTCGATCCCCACCCAGGGCAAATATTTATATGATGAACATAGGTGTTGGCTCTGTGTCTGGGTGTTTTATACAGGAACTATATATATATAAGTATATATTTAAAAATATGTATATGTAGTATATCAGTCTCTGGCAGCCATATCACAAGCTTTGCTTAGTTTGGGGTCAGATACCATGCTTAAGATGTCACCTAATATTTATTTATTCTTTTCAAAAGTAGGTTGAAATTTCATCCACCCAGTTACGAGTATCTCTGTTTTTACGAAGTTTATCCATATGATACGTATTTATTGTCTGCTAGCTTTTCACGATAAATAAAAACATAGTAGATAGGCTTAGCTTATTTACTTGTAAATAATCAAAGTAGGTAGGTAAGTAAATCCACTAATCCGCAGAATCCTAACAAAAAATAAAAATATAACCTAACCCGTCTCGCAAAGAAAAGAAAATCAAGCGCATTCGTAGGATATAATACAAAGGACTGACCTGAAAAACCCCACGACTTTGACCCACCAAAACTAATTTTCGCCGTCCACCATTCAACGTCTTTCACCATTGAACAAGTTCCAAAAATCGGTCACGATTGCTGCTCCCGTTTTTCAACGTTACATTATGACCATACAAAACATCATACAAATTGTGTGAAAGCATAATACACTATTATATTGGAGTAAAATATTTGTAAGAGTTTTTTAAATCAAAGATTTCGGTGTCAATTACAATGAATTGGACAACTTTTTTAACTTTAGCGAGTGTATTTCAAGTTTGTTCACATTGAGAATAAAATTAAACGGACTTGCTTTTTGTAGTTTCCAGGACAGTTTTGGACATTTACTTGTGACCTGATTAAGATACAAAACATGGATGTACAAAGAGGTAGCAAAAAAGCTTAGTAGGACATTTTGTCTTTGAAATCAAAAAAACTGGTGTTCTATTTACGAGCGAATGATTTTGGAATTGAAATACGGATTTTCATATGAAGTACTAGCGACCCGCCCCGGCTTCGCACAGATGTTTCATACATATTAGTGATGTAACGAATATTCGCATTCGCATTCGCGAATATTCGCATCTTTTTTCATATTCGCATTCGCATTCGCAAATTTTATGCGAATATGAACTTAAATGACAATAAAAAAGGTTACAAATCTTGTACTTAGCTGGTTCAGCATCGGAAAGCTTAAAACTACACTCTACTCTACTACACTCTGTTCGACACGTGTTTCGCCTCTCAACCAGGCATCTTCAGGACGTGTTGACTCTTCGAGGTCGCTCGCAAGACTACTTATTCTTCTCGTATTCTTTTTTTTATATATTTTTATATATTATATTTTATCTGTTTTGTAAAATTAAGTTTTTAAATGTATAAATTGTAATATTAGTAAATGTTTGTATTTTTTTTTTATAAATGTCCTTAATGCACTTAATGCCCTTAAACTTATTTACCTACAACAAGATAGCGGAAATACACTAAATATTTATTCAAAACATAGATTTCAAGATGAATTTCCGCAAAGTAACGCCTGATTCAATCAACTCTATCTATTAAAAAACCGCATCAAAATTCGTTGCGTAGTTTTAAAGATATAAGCATACATAGAGACAGACAGACAGGGAAGCGACTTTGTTTTATACCATGTAGTGATAGTGATGAAGTACCTACTGGTTTTTCAGTTAGGAAAAGCAACTAGAGAAAACTTGCATAACACGTTCAAGAAACCCTATGCAAGATCTCTACGAGACCGCTCCCTGTGAAATAAATATGATTCAAAGAGTTACTGGGAGAAAACTATTTGTCAAGGATCATTGCTATGACGAAGAAGAAAGATGATAAAAAATATTTTGATACAATACTGGGTGGTATGATTCGAGCCAAATCTTTTAATAGAGCATTTTTTCTATAAATAGGCTACATTTGGCTACCAGACACCTCCCAAGTAGCCAGGGTATCATTAAGGGCGTCAGATATAACAGCTTCTGCAGCCGCTCTGTAATTTTGCTAAACAGTTTGTCTATAAACCGTTAATAGTTAGGATGTGTTTATGTGTTTATCTGTCATTTGGCATCGTTGTCGGTGGTCTGTAGACGATTGTCCTTCATTTCCTGACTCGATTGAGCCTTATGTCTTATTTTTGGTACAAAAAAGTGTCCTTTGTTGCACACCAGTTCATTATTTTTATTTTCAGTAAATACCTAATCACGATAGTACTGTACCGGATCTGTACTGGCCTTTTAAATAGTTCACTGTGGATCATGATTTTAAGTAAATTTAACACAAGTGTTACTCGCGCTCAACCAAGTAGATAGGCATTCTACTATAGTTTCGATTGCATTTGGCGATCTTTTTCAAGGTTGGAGTACTAGCACGTGGGCTCGTCTTGCATAGCACTGGGAGTCACGGCGCGAAGCGCTCGCGATGATAGCGGTTGCGGTTGATCATGATTCATGATCCTATCCAACTGCTATGATCATGAACATGATTTATGAGTTTATGACCATATCCAGCATTTTGACCCCACTTGGTCAAAATTTTGTGGGGCTCAGCAGCTTTCTGCGCTCGCCCATGCCCGGTAAGCTGTAGAGGCCTCAGAGACCAACAGCTCTTAGTCACTCAAAAAAAAATGGTCAAAATGCTGGATTTGGTCTAATTATAATACTGGTTTTCCACCAACTAGCACTCTAGTTGGCGAATTTATAATATAACCTGTCAATTTTCATTTCTACAAAAATTATGTTGAACTATAATTTTAAACGTTTTTATATTCGAATCGTCTTGGAGATTTGTTAGGTAGGTGTATTACTTTACGTATCAAGAGATGAAATGAAATTATGTATGGAAACTTAAATGAAATCATAATAGGTATAATGAAAAAACACTTTGATTTCATTATTTCAACAACTGTTCAAATGGTCACGTTAATATGTATAATTATGCTATTTTCTAATACATTCAAAACACTGGTAATCTTCAGTTTTTGGAGATTTTCAAACAAATGCTGCCATAAACTAACGATTATAAGTGACTTTTGAGGCGAGAATAATGCCCTCGAGCTAAAATCAACACTTTCGATTTCGGGAGCAAAAACATAATCATGTGTATTTTATCTTATTAAAATAATCGATGATTTGATCTGATTTTACTATCCGGATGATTTAAGGAGATTAGAGTTGATAATTCGACACGACACGCGTGTTGGAAAAATAAACAGGAATAAATAAAAATATTTCAACAAGATTTATTTTTATGTGTAATCTTTACGAGTTTCACATGACAATTATCACTAGAAAAGTGAATATTATAAATTATCTTTACATGTCGAATTCAATATTAATCGTCAAGTGCTTGTCACTGGCATGAAAATATGTCAAAGAAGCCTCTCGCGTATTATCGCCTGTCTTTTGATTTCGAAGTCCATTATTGATACAATGTACAAGATTTGTTATAATTATTGTATACTATCTAGTATTGTATAGTATCTATTCTAGTACAATTTATAAAATGTTGATTTGGAAACATAAATTAGAATACCAACCCCGAAATACGAAACATTCAATGTCGGCTAGATATGTTTATACAAATAGGAATAAGATTAAATTGTTAATAATTAGTAGCCGTGGTGGTCTATAGCGGTAATGACACCGGCCTTAAAATCATGAGGTCATGGGTTCCAATCTTGGTCCCGTACCAATGAGTTCTTTAGAATTTATGTACGGAATTTCACACCACTGGCTTTTCGGTGAAGGAAAATATCGTGAGGCAACCTGCATGCGTCCGTAGAAGAAATTCGATGGCGCATGTGAATCACCAACCAACTCTGGGCCAACGTGATGGATATGGTCCAAATCACCCTTCATGGGTAGGCCTACATCATGTAGTGGACTATTAAAAAGGCTGATAAATGTCTATTTTTACCTATTTTTGACAAACCATTCATAAGTATATCTACTTATCTCTACAATTTCCTCAATAAACGAAAAACCATTCCAACAAGAAGTTTTCACAACACCATTCTCTGACCTTAACATTAAAAAAAAGAAACAAAACGGTACACTTGCCCTTGCCACAGGTAAAAGAAATAATAAATATTATTTATATCAATGAATAGGGGTCATTATTAAATATTATCCAAAAGATAAAACCTCACGCGATGGGGATAAAAGATCTTTTGAGATGGAACAGCGGTTTTGGAGTAACTACCACGAGAACGAAAAAATAAATACAAAATTCCATTTAGAACCTTATCGATGGAATATTTCTGAGAAGTTCTCTTACATTACTGCGGGTATTGTATCTCGATGTTACTACGACAAAATAACAATTTGTGTTTAATATTTTGTCAAAAGATGAGGAAATCCTTGAGCGAATAAAGAAAAAAAAAATTCTTCAAAAGTTCGGATGGATTCTGCTACTTACTGCTAATAAGCATTATAAATGGTATTTTAGTGAAAGTAGACTTTCTTTTGAGTAAAATGATGTCAACTCTTTAACTGCTATGGATTCTTTTTGTATCAAAAAGGGTAAAGTACCTACTGCGACTGTGCCCGAAAAATTTGTAACAATTGTCAATATAATTTGACACACCTTTCGGGATGAATCGCTTCGCTAATCATCTATGATTTTGAGTTTTTAATTTGGTTAAATAGGTTTTTTTTTTACATTCTGAGTACAGAATTTTAATTCTTATGTGTATATTATACTAGGTAATTTTATCTATAGGAACTTTAGTATAGATATTACAGATAGATCTACTTATTTGTACAAAAAAATTTAGTAAACTCAACTTAATAATTAAAAGTACAATAAAAAATAGAAAAGCTACTGATGCAGATATGACAATCATAAGATAAATCTCAGCTAAACACCTATAACTTAAGTACCTACCTATACTAATCATCGATAAGAACAAGACAAAAAAAACAAAAGACACCGCAAAACTAATAAATGACAAATAGATGTGCAAACAGTAGATTTGCAAGTCAGAGTGCGGCGCCCTGACCACCGCAAGAAAAAAAAAGAAAAAAAACATTGTCTTTGTCGCAAACCGCATGGAGGTCTCTAACAAAAGGTTTGCATTCAGATTTTACGCTTATCTCTAAACTGAACCTTGAATATTTGGAAATAGAGTGCTGATTAAATGATATCTAAACCAGTGATAGATATTTTATTTAGCGCGCGAAATGCTCTACCAAACTACTTTTTCCGTTGAACTATTCTATTGTATACTTTAGTGTTCCGTAATAAAGTGAAATTTGTTTTAAAGAGATGTGTCTAGTTTTGCAAATAATTATAACGCTTTGTAGGCAAATACTGATTTGTCATAGGCCGAAAAAAATGTAAATTAGGAAGGAACCGCAGTTATAATAACAAATATTGTTTTTAATAACTTGCGTTTGGTTCGATGACAGTTTTGGGTCGTAATTGGTCTACTTTCGGCTTTGTAAACTACCTGAGTATTTTCTGCTATTTGTCTTTGATCTTGATGACCAAAATGCTTTTCTACTTTTTTGCATTTTTGGCATCGCGCTCTGTGCATTTTGCCCAATGCGTAGGTATGTAAAAACTAAAACATCTAAATGTGTATTTGGCAACAGCATACATTTTTTAAAACATTATTATTTATAAGTTTTTAATAGATAAAATATAATGAGATCTAGACAAATAATTACAAAGTAATAGCAAACAAATCTCTTTTTTTCTGCTACTAATGAGTTGCGTTAGAATTTTTTTTTGGATTGCTCAAAACTCAATATTTAATTTTTTACTTTCTAATATTTTGTGTGCACAATTTGGGCAAACAAGATGATTAAGGCTGATTATTGGGTGCAGGTTCGATTCCCGATTATAGACATTATTGGTTAGAATTTGGCGGTTCCCAATATATCCCGTGTAAATAAAATTAATGGCGATAGCTCGTGTTTGTGTTTTGTTTGTTTTGATCGTAATTTGGTAACTTCTTTTTTCGGTGTCCAATTATTTTGATCATCATTTAGAAAAACTTTTCGGGAGAGTTTTTATTTCAAATTATTTCGTTGTCAACGAGAAAATAATCTAAGCAGTAAAATAACATACTGCCATCTTCCGGCTGAACAATTTTTGAAAAGATTCTCACTTAAATATCTATTTCCATGTATGCATTGATTACTTACCTACACTGAACCAGTGCATCTTGATGGAATTCACATATTTTGCTATATAATCTTTCCTGATGCGCAAGTTGCCTCGCCAGGCGGCGAAGTTTTATTTCGAAGAAAATTCAGTGCTGTATAAATCTGTAGATAAGTTTAAAAAGAGGCTAAGTTAGGGAGCCGGGTTTGAACTTAAACCTCATGCAAGTAAAGCGGCTCTTGTCCCACTAGACCACCATGTATATTACTTACTTACCATGTATATTGTACCACCAATTTTCTAGACTACGTTTTTAGTGTAATACCTACCGTACCTACCATATAATTGATAAATATTATTTTGCAAAAAGTTATATGACCGACTTCAACTGTGTACTGAATTCGCGAATACTACGCACGGATCGATGTATTAATTTCACATTATTGTTGATGTATTAAAAATAACTCAGCCAATTTCGATAAAATTTGAATGGAACCAATTACGAAGTACTCTTTCCACTAATTTTTTTTTTATTGAACTCGGACAACTGTCAAAAGTTATGTGTACATAGTTAAACATAAAAAAATACGCGTCGAATTGAGTACCTCCTCCGTTTCGTCGGTCAAAAATAGGTTCAATCGCAGATCTGTATGTTCGTTTTCCCTGGTAAAATCTTTCCTCATTTTATTTGATCTCTACCCAATTGAAACTTGTTTAAGTTAAAATTAATGGAATCTTTACAACCAAAGAGATATAATAAGCTGCGCCTACAAGCTATTTACAACCTACCGAATTTCGTAGAAAACCTATGATTACCAGCACAGCAGCCAAATTCAACCAAAAAGTAGCAATAACCAATAAAATAGTTTTTTAAAACAAATATGGCGGACAAAAAAGCGCGCCGCTAGTTTTTGGCGCCCTTTTTTTCTCTTTTTTGTAATTTAACAAGAAATGATTAAGTAATATTGTAAAACCAACAGTGGGCGTGAAAATGCTTTGTTTTTTCTTAATTTTGTTTGGCGCCTTATCGAGGGTCAAGCATTAAGTTATTATGGGTTATCGTCTCGGGTTCAATTCGGAATATTGGATTAGGGTTGGATTACTTGCAGTGAAAATCAAACCTGTTTCATAATTTTTCAAAAAGCAATAATATAAAACAGTTTTATAGAAAGTCAGCGATTTCATACCTATATCATTAGATTATTTTTAAACCTTCAAGGGTCTGTGGATGATCCCATTGTTTTTTATTTAGTAATAGACAATATAGTTTTAGCTTATGTTACGTAGTTTTGAATTTTCCTATCTACCTGTACAATATACCTATATTACATTACCTTGGTTTAGTCTTGATAAAAGTTAGGTTGATTTGATTTAGATTTTTGGTCAAAAGAAGATAAGTTTCTAAATATTTTTGTGCTAAGATTCTAACTTCTACAACATTATTTTCCCAAGTAAGTACACTCATCTTATAATTTGTACGCTACAGTTTTAGTGATAACACTTTCGTATGATGTTTATCTTTATATCACTACTTCAACTATTTTTAATTTTTAAAAGCGTAATTGTCAAACAATACTTATTTGTTTCTGCCTCTTCATGCAGTTACAATATTTTCTAAGGATAAATATGGGTGTATTTATCCTTAGAAAGTAGTTTGAATGCTGTAAATGTACCTAGATTATCTTTATGAATTTTTCACACGTTTGAAGTCGCGAGGCAAAGTTAGCATTAAATAAGAGTGCAACAAAAAGTAGGAAGGAACAATATAGCACGGATCGCTTCGGATCATTTAATTGGGCTGGCGAAATTGACGCGAGAGGCGCGCGCGCATCACACGGTCAAAGATGAACCAGTGCCTATAGTTGTGTCATAGGTACATGTACAAACTATTTGACATTAAATCTAAATGCCCGATTAAATATTTTGAAAATCCTGATGAGAATTGTAAACCAACACCGAGTAAAATTTTGATAAATTATTGATCAAATTTATGTTCCGGGAGAAAACTTTTGTCAGCTATTAAATTGTAACAAAATGTTACTCGTATGTTCATGGTGTCCATCGCTTGAGTATGAAGTATTGAACGCTCATACGTCTTAATTGTTATTTTTAATGAAGTTTATGTACCTAATACTTCTCAGCGAAGTTTTTGCGTAAAAATATGACTTTTTAGAAACTCATAACTCTAAGGTAATAATCCTAGCGATTGAAGTGCTGATTACAAGGAAACAAATCACTTAAATCGGATAAAATTTAGAGTTAGATAACAACATATTGTAGGGTCAAGTTGATGTCTAAAATAGGTTAAAAAACCATCAGAATTTTATTAAAAAAACGCAAAACAAAATCGATTTATTATGTTCTGACTTTAAAGTGTCACGCATCTTCAATTTGAGCTAGCGGTACCCGTAGGTACCTTTGCCTGCCTAGCCTAGTCTGCCCGTGATCACGACTGATGCAACATATTTGGAAAATGAAGAAAGTTTTTAATTATCTAACTTTCATTTAAAAAAATATCAATAAAAATGGTTAAATGTCTATCACAAAAATAACTATGGGAACCACTATAATAAATAGATTGATATATTAGACGTGTAAAACGTTACTGAAATAAAGTAATAACTTTTCCGTTCTGCGTCTTTACTCTTTGCCCGCAGCCAATCACCATCGTTTGATTTACGATGCGAGCTCGGCGGATGTTTGTTTAATCGATTATCGTTTATGACGGTAGCGTAGTGTGAACGCGCCTTAATGTCGGTGTGGATGCGCCTTAATTTGAGAGTAGATGCACTTTTAAATTGGAGATGGTGTTTTGAGGTTATAAGCTGAGGTAAGATTGGGTTTTAACTTTTGGGCTACAAGGACTATGGTGTATTTTGTTTAAGATTCTTATAATGAAACTCTTATTTAATACTAACCTATTATTGCTGGAACTGGCTTCGTTCTTAAAGATAATTATAATATGAGTTTTGTACCGAGTTAATAGTAACTTACAAGTTACATACATCTTAGTTATCTTCTACAGTATTCTACTACTTACACCAACCGAACCAACATAGAAATAAAAAAAAATCGATAGAAAATGAACTTTTTCTAATTTATGTTACACTAGCTGACCCGGCGATCTTCGTTTCATGCCATACTCGGTGTTACCCGCGTTAGCCTGAGATAAAAAGTAACCTATGTGCTAATCCCAGGTCGAATAGTACGTACCTATCACAAATTAACAAATATTGTACGTCCGTTAGGACAAGCTGTTGTGTCTACAATTTATTATAATACTAGCTGCCCGGCCACGCGTTGCTGTGGCTAAATAAATTAAAATTGCCACTATAATTTGAGATTTAAACTATCCTATCTCTCAAGTTGGATCGAACTGCACATGGTGTGCGAATTTTATTATAATCGGTTAAGTGGTTTAGGAGTCCATTGAGGACAAACATTGTGACACGAGATTTATATATATTAAGATAACACCTTTATGTACACAGTTTTAAACAATAAACGTTATCTTATCTTATCTAAGCTACCTCCATACCAAATTTCATCTAAATCGGTTCAGCCGTTTGCTCGTGAAATAGTAATAAACATCCATCCATACAAACTCTCAAACTTTCGCGTTTATAATATTAGTAGGATAGGATGTTAAATTGTTCCTAAACACTCAAACTTCTTTTGGTACGTTTATGTATCAGAAAAATGTAGAAACTGCTCAAAAATCAAAAATAAGTTACTAGTACAGGCTTAGTGTCCCTGATGTGAGAGTTATCAAGCAGCCGTTTTCGAAAATAATATAATCGTTAAAGTCCATATGGCTCCTAGATGATAATCGAATAACTGGCCACCTTATCGTGCTCGGTCACCGTGACCATTTGCATACCACCGTTATAGGTGCGAGTACTTACACTACTTACCTCTGTCATTGTGAGGAAACCCGTAGGTGAGTACCTAAATATTTTTTTGCGAAAACTGTGTTAACAAGTCTAGTTTTATATCGCTAATTTAAAATATTTTGGTACTGAACGTAAATAGTAATTTTTAATTATTTAATTATGTTTTACTAATAAATAAAATAGATATAACTATATATGGCTCTACAAATTTTTGGTACATTGCACTTTGTGTATGGGACCATGAAATACGTACAAAGACAATAAGAACTAAGAAGAAGAGTCATCTAGATCAGGAGGATCCTAGGCAGAAGCATCAATACAAACAGTCAAACATATAACAATTTTTTTCGAATGCGATTTGGGATTTGGTCCGGGACAGCTTTTTCCGTATTTTGGTTTTTTACTCTGAAATACTCAATTTTAGAGTTTATTTATTAGTAAAAAAACACAACACACCCGCGAAATAGCCTATCAATGAAACCTTTTAACAATATTCTTTTCCCATCACACGTACCTATAGAAAATTACCTTGTCACCGTCACAGGCTATCTAAAGGCTCGTTCGCAAGTAAGGCACATAATTGGCCAGCTCGTGGGAACCGCACCACCTGCTGTAAAGTCCTGCTTCTTCACCATCTTTCCCATAAGGCACGCTCACCCACCGTGACCTTCCGACCCCTGGACGATGTGTTACTGGCGTTACTGCCTTTTGATGACAGATAGGCAGATGGCGTTGTGATGCCCGACTTTGACCGTGTGCAATATGAATGTACTTCAATCCAAAATAACCTTTTACAAAGAATTAGCTGCTCGCTTGATGTTTTGGACCTTATATTTTTTGGAATATAAGTAATGCCATAATATAAGTATGCCAGTCTTTGTTTGTTACTCTTTCACACAGTAACCATGCAATGGATAATTTAGATTTTTGGCATGGATTTATTTCAATGGCCAACCATTTTTCTATCCATATCAATGGTTGGCCATTGAAATATATCTATGCCAAAAAACAAAATTATCCATTTTTTGGTTACTGTGGGAAAGAGTAACAAACAAAGCAACAGACTTTCAGATTTATAATACCTATTAGTAAGGATTCGCGTTTTGGCAGTTTCGGCACTTTCTTTTTAATTATTGCTTTAACAGTTGGTAATTTTTCTGTGTCTTGTTCTTTAAATTTTTCAGTGTATATATATTATCTTACTTCTATCTATTGTTTTTAACTTTAATGAAATTGTAATTCATCAAATAATTGTTCGCCAAAAATGGCACAACTGATTTCAATCGTGACAAAATACCATTGTTCGCTCGAAACGATGTACACCATTATTTGATTGTTCAAAAACGGCTTAGCCAACTTCAATAAAATTAAACAAAAACATATTTTACATTATCATAAGTTAAAACAACAGCCAATAGTACTGCGCACTTTGGGTATATTACTTGATATTCAATTTTATAGGTTCAAAAATCGTTGCATCAAAATATAATTTTAGTGTTACTAATCTTCATTAGACAGTCTATTGTCCCTAATGATTAATAGGTACCTACATTTTCTGAAAATGGAATCTCCCAGATAAAACCTTCTCTCTTCCCTGCCGGTGACATATGGCGCTTCGGTTACCACGTGTCCGCGCACCTGAGGCGCCCACGTGCTGTGATACTTTTTCTACCTTCGGGATGGATTTGATTGACTTTTTCGACCATGACTTTCGTTGTAATTGATCTGGTTTTTCTTCAGTAGACAACATACGTGAAGGCTGTAACTTGGATATGTAATTTTTCTAACTCATTCAAATTGGATCGACATGTTGAAAAAGTTCAATTCTACTGTTTAGTGAGTATTTTCTAGAGTTAAAATATACAATAAACTATATCGTGTACACTTATTTATACGCTTAACAAATACCTGATATAATACCGTTATAACCTCAAAACTCTACCATAAGTGGCATATATATATAGGACCTATATATATTTAGGTTAAAATTAAAGTTTAAAAAAACTTGTTAATTTTATGAAATATGACCATCCCATGAAATCACCAAGTTCAAACATAAATCATTGATGTACCTAGTTATAAATTTATAAAACTTGAAATTATGTCCCTGTATCTAATCTATTTATATATTTGAAATATGCAAATTTGTCAAAAAGCACCCTGATTATTTTAACAAAGCATCTGATAAATCGCACAAAATCAGATCACAATATAGACATAAACTCATAGAACCAAAGTGTAACTTAGCAATGCACAGTTCTAGCCCAAATTCTATGGCTTTAAAAATATTCAATAAATTGCCAAATAATCTTAAAGATATCGAAAGAGAAAGCTGTTTCATAAAACAACTAAAAATAATCCTTTTATTGAAATGCACACATTAGACGAATTTTTAACGATAATCGAGAAAACATAATAATAAATCGTTCCAATACAAATAATAAAATTGCCATACCCTTATAGGGTCAAATGTATCACTATACAAAACATGTTAACTAAGAACCGCATGTAAATTTCATATGTTGCAATAAATGATTTGACTTTGACTTTAGTTTTGTAAAGCCCTTGAAAATCCGCTAATGAAATTTTGGAAAAACGACACATTTAAGTTTAGTTTTTAATCGGTTATATTGTAATTATGATGCAACAAACAGACATACAAACATCCAGAATCACTCGTGATACTTTTAACATTCCTTTTTGTAACTTTCTTTTTGTGATAAACATTTCAAAAATTGACGCGTTCGCAGGATTTGAACCTGCATCCTCTGGGACTCTGGCCCAGATGCTCTGTCCAATTAAGCTAAAACGCACTCTGCGAACGTGCCGAATTAGTGAGTGTTTATCATTTTTACCAACTACTACATTGTTGGAATGAATTTTTGAAATGTTTATCACAAAAAGAAAGTTTCTATACATCTAGTGTGTGAAGCACGATAAAAATAATTTCATTGATTAAGTAATGCGTCATTTCTCGTTAATGGTAAGAAGTTCTAATAATTTCACATTAAGTGACTGACTGGTTTAAAGCAGTTCTCACAAATGGCGCTTCCAACAATGTAGTAGTTGGTAAAAATGATAAACACTCACTAATTCGGCACGTTCGCAGAGTGCGTTTTAGCTTAATTGGACAGAGCATCTGGGCCGGAGTCCCAGAGGATGCAGGTTCAAATCCTGCGAACGCGTCAATTTTTAAAATGTTTATCACAAAAAGAAAGTTTCTATACACCTAGTGTGTGAAGCACGGTAAAAATAATTTCATCCCTTTTTGTCGTAAATAATTAACATATATAAATATATATGTATATTTGTCGTATATTAACAGTCTGAAACATAGTTTTTTTATTGATTAATTAAGTTAAGAAAACATACTTACCTATATGTATTTCCATACCGTAGGGGAAGCAACTGCGACTGTCCATCCACCGTCCACCGCCCCTGTGCTGTAGCATTATTTTAATTAGCCAACCGATTCGGCCCGTTACGTGGCATATGGTGACCTATGGAATGTTTAGTAACGTTACACAGTTTAGTCAATATTATCATCATTTTATCAGACAACAATATAAAGGACGCCAATTCCGGCCAGGCTCTTCTATAAATCTCTGGTAAGATCGGTGGGATCCAGTCATCAAATCATTTGTCCAGCCTAGTTTGTCCACGGCACGACATGGCAAGGTAAGGTTAGTAGAGCACATACTTACTTAGTACATAGAACTGAAGGTGAAGGCTGATAGCGATGTACTTAAACATTGCACGCCCGAAAAGGGTAAAACTGTGATACCTACTACAATAATATTTATAACACCTTTGTACCAGTTTTATGCAACAAAAATTTTCTGATTCTGATTCTGATGTAAAGTTCGTGAAAACACATAAGTACAGGAACTGTAACGATACTCGTAATGTAGTCAAACAAACAAACAAACAACACTTTATTAGACTACCACATTACATAAAAAACAAATTACAGGGACAAAACAGTACAATTTATAGGTATCTAACTGGCGGCCTTATTGCTTTAAGCGATTTCTTCCAGGCAACCAAATGTCAATGGAGTTAGCTAAAAATTGCGGTAAAACTCCACTTCTTACCCTCTGAGATATAATTATTTTCTACTGCGTATCGAGTCATCTTGTGTTTTTTTTTATTCTTTCGATTTTTGACTGGGGTTGGGGGTGTGTGTACCTCAAAAAAGGGGGAAATTTGCTGTCGTGCTATTTATGAGCCGCTTTTGATGAAATATTTGGCAAGATTATTATTATCTAATTCTACTTATGTCAAAGCGTACCTATGAGTCCTACGACTATTCAGTTAAGTAGATGTGTCTCCAGATCTACTGATCGGAGAACTGCTAGTATTGTTGTTTTTAAACTTTCGCGATTTGAACACATTATTTTTATATACTTGACGGCGCGTTCGATGCAAAGAGCAAACAAATCGGTGGCAATGTCAATGTCAGCTATCATAATGTTATGAAGTATGAATGTCAGTGTCAGTTGCCGTTGAATTGTCACTGTTGTGCGGTTGTTTGCTCTGACGCAACACCCAGCGCTAGCGCACACGAAAGGACCGCCATTACTTAACGGAACGGCGATCGGTTCGCATCGAATTAACGTGCTACGCGTTTGGTGGAGTGTCTTGTGATTTAGTGCCTTCGATTATTGGACTGTACGCCCACTGCTATATTTTTGTAACGTGATCACTGTGGAATAATAATTGAACTTTCAAACACGTGCTACGTTTTATTCTCCTCGCCCGAATACCCACGCCTGCTAGAATCAATATGGATGACGTCGAGGACCCCTCCGTACTTCCTACATCAGAAGTGGGATGCGGAGGGCCAGCACCAGGAGAAAGAAACGAAAATCCTGAAGGATCACATGGTTTGCTACGCAACATGGAAGCTTTACTATCGCGGCTCCTGGAGACACCGCATCCCCCTCGAGCATCGAGTAACACGACGACGCAGCTGATTCGCTTTGATCCAGATGAAACTGACGCAGATATAGAAGGTTGGTGCAGGATAACCGAAATCGTCGTAAGCAGCAGGAAATTAGAGGGCGCAGAACTTTTACTAGCCCTCACACACGCCTTGCGAGGCCGCGCGGCAATGTGCTTAACCAAATTGCACGCTCAACAGCTAACATGGCCGCACATAAAAGAGTTACTTCTAGCGAAATTCGGAAAACCTATGCTGCCGCAAGACTATTTCGACGATATACTGAGATTTCAAGTGGGCGTTAAAGAAACAGCAAGTGAAGCCGCGGTACGCCTCTGGGGCATGATAGAGCAAATCCCACGCACTGAGATGCCGGAAGATATCATGGTCGGCTTCGTATCTTCAGTGTTGTGTCAAAAGGATGTCATCATACGTCGCGAATTGCAGACCTGTAACATTACCACCCGGGCCCAACTATGTCGAATCCTGAAAGGTATCTCCTTGAAGCGGAGACATGAAACCCCGGACACCAACGACGTCGAGCCTAAAAAGATTCGTCCAAATGAGCTACGTTTCCTGGGAACTTGTCATCGGTGTGGTCTACTGGGCCATCGTGCGGTGGACTGCCGCAGACGTCGAGAAGAACCCGTCACTAAACCTGCAACATCGAAGGCTCCCGAGCTTTCCCCAGCACCGCGAAGCTTTTCGCGGCCCGTCGTCTGCTTCGTGTGTGGTCAGCAAGGCCATGTGGCGTCAACGTGTCCAGACCGCAAGGGTGCGGTGGGCAGCGAGCGGCCAGCGATCAAAGAAATCCACCTGTGCGAGCGGAAACCAGCGACTGGCACCTTGACTACATCCTCCGGTGAGCTCGTTTCCTTCCTTTTTGACAGTGGATCTGCTTGCTCGTTAGTAAATAGTAGCTCAGCTGCCAGACTTCCGGGCACTACACGTGACGATTTGGTATATCTTACTGGTATAGGCGAAGACAATGTAGTAGAGTGCAGCTCCCAAATTTCTAGTATCGTCAATATCCAGGGTATCTCGTTTGATGTGTTGTTCCACGTGGTCCCCGATACAGCTATAGGCGAACAGTTAATTATAGGCCGGGATATTTTAGGCAAAGGCATTACCGTTGAAATAAATAGCGATCAAACTCGGTTCGTGTTGCGTAAGGAAGTCGATATTGTAGAAAAATCGAGCGCAATAAATTTTGATAGCATCGACACTGATCTGCAAGGCGAACATAGGTTAGCTCTAATCGAAATTTTGCGTAAATATAGTGACTTCTTCACTGACGGTATACCTACGCGACGTGTCACAACCGGTCATATGCGATTAGAACCTATTGACCCGAGTAAGACTGTTCAACGACGTCCTTATAGGTTGTCCCCTGCGGAAAAAGAGGTAGTTAGAAATAAAATAAAGGATCTCCTCGAAGCTGGTGTAATCCGTGAAAACACGTCAGCGTTTGCCAGCCCGATACTTCTCGTGAAAAAGAAGGACGACTCAGATAGGATGTGCGTTGACTACCGCGAACTGAATTCGAACACTCGTCCGGAGCACTACCCTCTGCCAATAATTGAAGAACAGATAGATAGGCTTCATGGCGCGTGCTTTTTCTCGTCTTTAGACATGGCATCGGGCTATCATCAAATTTTAATCGATCCAGAGGGCGACAGCGTAGCTCGCACGGCGTTTGTGACCCCCGAGGGTCAGTATGAATTTTTAGCCATGCCTTTTGGGCTACGGAATGCGGCTTCTGTCTATCAGAGGTGCATTAACAAAGCCCTAGGTCCTCTCAAGGATAATATAGCACTAGCCTATATGGACGACGTACTATGCTATTCCAATGACGTCACACAAGGCCTGGAACGTTTAGATCTTACACTGAAAGCATTATCAGAAGCAGGTTTTTCACTGAATGTCCGGAAATGCAAATTTATGAAAAATGAAGTAGACTATCTGGGGTACGTAGTAAAATCAGGAAAAGTCACCCCAAACCCTAGGAAGATCCGAGCCTTGGTAGATGCACCCACACCACAAACTGCAAGTCAAGTTCGTCAGTTTTTAGGTCTAGCGTCGTACTTCTGGCGCTTCATCCCAAACTACACTCACATAGTGGGCCCACTGTACCCTTTGACAAAGACCAAGGGGGCGATAACGTGGACGAATGCGCACAGCGAAATTCACAAAAAGATCGTTCAAATATTGACATCTGAACCGGTCTTAACAATTTTTGACCCAAAATTACCAGTGGAACTACACACTGACGCGAGCTCAGAAGGGTATGGCGCGATACTAATCCAAAGACAAGACAATCTACCTCGCGTGATATCCTACTTCAGCCGCCGAACTACCGATGCGGAATCCCGCTATCACTCGTACGAGTTAGAGACCTTAGCGGTCGTTCGAGCGGTAGAGCACTTTAGGCATTACCTGTACGGTCAGCACTTCACTGTCTTTACAGTCTGTAATTCCCTCAAAGCGTCCAAGTCTAAAACCGATCTCACTCCTCGTGTCCACCGATGGTGGGTTTTCTCCAAGCCTATGATTTTGATGTCGTGCACAAACAGGGAAGCAGCATGGGGCATGCTGACTTTTTGTCTAGGAACCCGCTACCCGATTGTCCGCCCAAATTTCCAGATGCTGGAGCGTCTGCAAAAATAAAACCCGTAAAATTTGTAGAACTTCACGAGGGCTGGTTGACAGTTGAACAAAAAAGAGATAGCGAGATCCAAGACTTAGTCGAAAAGCATCATAACAGTGAACTCCCTGAAGCAATATCCTCCACTTATGATGTCCGCAAAGGGTTGCTCTACAGAAAAATCGAACGAAACAAGAGTAGCTTTTGGCTCCCAGTTGTACCTCGCTCTCTCACATGGTCCCTAATCAATCATATCCACACTGAGGTCAAGCATTTAGGTGCCGATAAGACGTTAGACAAACTCTACGAACAGTATTGGTTCCCACAAATGTCGAGATCCGTCCGCAAATTCGTAGATTCATGCATAGTATGCAAAGCGTCAAAAGGCCCATCTGGTGCCGCTCAAGTCAGGCTTCACCCAATTCCGAAGGTCCCCATTCCTTGGCACACTATTCACATTGACATCACTGGTAAACTCAGCGGCAAAAGTGATCAGAAAGATTACGCCTCAGTAATCATCGACTCATTTACCAAATATGTCCTCCTTGAATACACTCCTTCTCTTGATGCGGCAAGTGCGGTAAAGGCCTTAAAAAAGGCTGTGTGTCTTTTTGGCGCCCCTAAGCGCATTATAGCTGATCAAGGCCGATGCTACGCAAGTGCCGAGTTCAGAGAATTCTGTCGCGATCACTCCATAGAACTCCACTTCATTGCCACAGGCTCTAGTAGAGCCAACGGCCAAGTAGAGCGAGTAATGCGTACCCTGAAAAGTCTACTCACAATTATTGAAAATGATTCTCACAAAACGTGGCGTGACGAGCTTCTTGATGTCCAGTTAGCTTTGAACACCACAAGGTCTAGAGTCACCGGATACACACCCACTGAACTAATGTTTGGAATAAAAGCGCAATCGTTAGGTATGGCCAAAATAGCTCCAAGCTCCGCACCGGTACCGCGACTAGATTTAGAAACGATAAGACGAAACGCTGCCGATAATATCGCGAAAACGGCATCAGCGGAAATAAAGCGATTTAACCGGGGTAAAGCCGTCGTGAAACCGTTCTCTAAAGGCGAGTATGTTTTTATAAAAAATAACGAGCGCAACCAAACCAAACTGCACAGAAAATTTAAGGGACCATTCGTAATCACCAACGTGTTAGAAAATGATAGGTACGAATTGAAAAACATCGATAGGTCTAATAAGACTTACAAATACGCTCACGAAAATCTGCGTTTAGTGCCCAGGGGTCATGATGGCTTAGTAGAAGTTGCTGCCTCTTTGATCAATGATGATGATGATGAGGAGGAGGAGGCCGAGACGGCGGGTCAGAGTCAAAGGGATGAAACGGTATCATCAGATGAGGATACGATCTCGGTAGCTAGTTCACACACTATGACCGCCAGCTCGGCAACCCCCCCAACATCGGAACGCGAAGAAGACATTTAATTTTGAGTCGTGAGTAGCGCACTATGTGTCATTTTAACACCACCACTTAGGCAATTACGAGTCAGGCAACTTCGCGTCATATGAGATGACGTTGGGTAGAGGCGCGAGGCGGGGTATGACCACACCCTGCTGTGGCATTATTTGCATGAGGTCAAATATTGCCGGGAGTTGTGCTCGAGCTGCGGGGCCGTCCGGTCCAGGTCGTCATATGAGATGGCGAGCTTGGTCGAAGGGACACCCTGCATCGATAGGTACTATCTGCAAGAGGTCAGATATTACCAGAGTGTTTAGGACTAGAAGCCGTCCGGTCTAGGTCGTCATACGAGATGGCGAGCTTAGCCGAAAGTACACCTTGATCTGATCTTAATCGCTTGAAACTACGTATGTGTGTGTGTGTGTAATTTGAATACTGATTTATGTGTACTGAACGATTCCCACCTTAACTGTCAGGATAGACGAGCGAAGTAAAATTTGTGATCCCAGCGGTTTTCTCTCATTTCAGGTCAGGGAACACGAGAGAAGACGGATACGCACGAGGACGTGCGAATGTCAGTCTGGCCGTGACGGCGCGTTCGATGCAAAGAGCAAACAAATCGGTGGCAATGTCAATGTCAGCTATCATAATGTTATGAAGTATGAATGTCAGTGTCAGTTGCCGTTGAATTGTCACTGTTGTGCGGTTGTTTGCTCTGACGCAACACCCAGCGCTAGCGCACACGAAAGGACCGCCATTACTTAACGGAACGGCGATCGGTTCGCATCGAATTAACGTGCTACGCGTTTGGTGGAGTGTCTTGTGATTTAGTGCCTTCGATTATTGGACTGTACGCCCACTGCTATATTTTTGTAACGTGATCACTGTGGAATAATAATTGAACTTTCAAACACGTGCTACGTTTTATTCTCCTCGCCCGAATACCCACGCCTGCTAGAATCAATATGGATGACGTAGAGGACCCCTCCGTACTTCCTACATACTACTATTATTTATTTATCTCGTAATTTTAGTGCGCGATTAGTCCCGTAGTATATAATAATAATGAACTACTAGTATTTAAAAAGAAGCCGTGATGGTCTAGTAGTAATGACACCCGCCTTACAATCGTGAGGTTGTGGGTTCAAATCCCGGTCTCGTACCAATGAGTTCTTTAGAATTTATGTACGGAATTTAACACCGCTGGCTTTTCGGTGAAGGAAAACATCGTGAGGCAACCTGCATATGTCAGTAGAAGAAATTCGATGGCGTATGTGAATCCACCAACCCGCACTGGGCCAGCGTGGTGGATATGGCCCAAACACCCTTCGTGGGTAGGCCTACGTCCTGCAGTGGACTATTAAAAAGGCTGATACAGTACAGTACTAGTATTTAGGTATTGTATAAAATACATAGATAAAATACATACGTAGATCACTACGTATGGAATGAAATACCTATACATAGAAACCCCACAATAGATTTGTACCCATCTCTGCATCTAATTACAATCTTCCCACCGGAATCTCTCATCCCGGATTGTGTAAAATATTTTATGACAAAATAATAGCATCCCAGTATCGTCGAAAAAACTTAAATTATAGGAAAAAGTTGGGACGCGCAGGTAGGCCGGAGGCCGGGCGCTCTGATGTCGGGGACTGCAGCCTCTGGACGCGGCGATGAAGTGGTTAGACTTGCCTTTATTGTGCCTAGTTGGAATTAAAACAATAAATAAGAAAAATATTTATTGCTACTTAATATAGACCTTACTGGCCATTGGGCCATACTAGCCTAATTGCCCGCCGTGACCAGGCTAGCGTGCCTAGATGTGCAGGTTGGTGGATTAGCTACTACTATTGGATTGGTGTACTACTGTGTACTTGTACTTGTGCTACTGTATTGCAGATACCTTTCATGAAAAGCTGAACATATGCCTTCTCACGAAGGATGATTGGTGTATATGCACTACGCTAGCCGATACGCCGTGGTGCACATACATTCAGAAGGCGTTCAGTAGACATACTCGTACTTAGGAATAAAAATCGGGACAAGTGCGAGTCAGGCTAGCACATCGAATCGTTTTTCGTACAAACACATTGTTAAATTAATTAAAAACTTGTTTTAGCATGTGCTAATGAAGTTCTTTTATATGATACCTTACACGACCTTACACGATTTACACACTTTGAATTTTGAACCCATATTTTGTGAATTTTGAGGCTCTATTTTTTGTGATTTAAATAAAAATGTAGTTTTCAGATTTATTCCTATATGTGTACTCTGAGACAATGCTTCTCGCCAAATTTCATAGTTCTATGTCAACGGAAAGTACCTTGTAGGTGTTGATTTACTCGTATGTGAGTGTCGAAATATGCGGTTTTTTACGACATAAACGGCTCTAACTTTTTTAAAGATAACTCCGACGTTTTTCTTTTATACAACTGCAAGAGACTATAGATATACATATACTATTTAAATTTCAACTCGATATCTTAACGCGTTCCCGAGATAAAGAGTCTTGACATACACACAGACGGACAGACGGACAACAAGGTGATCCTATAAGGCAGGGATGCACAGACTTATTAAGACTAGGGGCCACTCGGGCAAATCATAAACTGATGGCGGGCCGCCACAAGTATAGGTAATTAAAGACAATAAATAATTGATAATAATGTATTAAAATTGAAAAATAATTTATTAATTTGAAGCGTGGCACTGCATAGTGCTTAATTACAATCTTTTTTATATTTGGCTCAAATTTACTTGTAGCAACACGTAAAACTGGTTCCAAACTTTCATTTGCAAGGCGGTTTCGATTTTTTGTTTTATTATTAGGTATATAGTATTGAAAAGGTTTGTTCACATATATAGGTACAACCAAATAAGCTGGCACATTTCAGAGCGTTTATGCGCAACTCTTTGTATGTATTTTTATCAATGCAGCGGTAAAAGTACAGCAAGTCTCCTTCGTTGAATTTGTTGCGTAAATCTTGGTCGTTTTTAAAAGGCGATAATTTCTAACTGCATTGACTCTGGCGCATTTTCAACTGAAATCGTGAAAGGATTGCTGAATATGTCCAACAGAAGTTTCACTTTTTTAAACTCCAAAAATCTGTCTTGAAAAGATTGAATCAAAATATCTAGTTTTTCTACATAACTGAAATTAATCGCAGTTTTGTTGAATTTTTCAGCCATTTTCTTGTAATTCGGAAAATGATTGTAATTTCCAGAATTGACTTGCGATCTGAAAAGTGTCAGCTTGCATTGAAAGGATGATACATGAGCGTAGAGCTGGGATATCAGTTGATTTTTGCCTTGAAGCCGTGTGTTCAAGACATTCAAATTATTTGTAATGTCAACTAAAAAAGGAAAATCACACAACCAATCAGGATTTTTAAGTTCCGGAACATCCCTTTGCTTTTCCGCCAGAAATATTCCAATTTCTTCTATTAAATTTAGAAATCGTTCCAGTGTCAATCCGCGACTTAGCCACCTTACTTCTGTATAATACAGTAAATCTCCATATTCGCTTTCGATGTCATCTAGGAATTGTTTGAATTGCCTGTGATTGAGTCATCGTGATTTTATGAAATTTACAGAGAAACTACCACTTTCATGACATTTTGAAATTCAATTTTTTTCGAAGGTACGAGAGTATTGTTTTTGCTGTCGGCGGGCCATCAGTTTTCGGCCGGCGGGCCGCATGCGGCCCGCGGGCCGCGGTCTGTGCATCCCTGCTATAAGGGTTCCGTTTTTTCAGTTTGAGATACGGAACCCTAAAAATAAATTTTTGATCGATGCCTATCATCGTTGTCATTTTGGTGACTATTTCTGACATTGGGTGCCCTTATAAACTTGCAGTAACATCGCTGTGGTTTGCGGTTTATTCTTGAGGTCATTTATCAATATTTTGCCGCTTTGCAGTACGGGGTCTCCATTTCAAGGCCATTCATTCAATGGATATCTTTAAAACAAGAGTGAATAGGTATCTTCTAGGTCGACATACTCCATCCTCGACTACAACATCACTTTCCATCCGGCTACAAAGCCCCATCGGGTATAGAAAAGATGCTTTACTACCATCCTTATGTTGCTGATTTTCCTACGATACGAACGAAGCGGTTTAGCTCAACGTTTCTGATCCATACGGCCAAGTAGATAGATAGATAGATAAACACTTTATTGTTAACACTAAAATACAATTCAGAAAACAAAAATACACAGAGAGGAAAAAAAAACAACAACATAAAATAGTGCAACATAGGGCGGCCTTATTGCTTATAGCAATCTCTTCCAGGCAACCCTTTCTTCTGGATAGGAATTAATAAAAGAAAAAAAAATTGAAAATGCCGAGTGAGTAGCAAAGGAGAGTTGACAAAAAAAAACTTATTACAAATAATAAATACTTACGTAACGAGCTAAAATTCGAATACATTTAGTACCTACATCCTAATACATAAATAACATAATAATAATATAAGATACACTAATACATACAGTTTGATATAAATAAAAAAATATATAGCAATAAATTAGAACAAAATTAACAACAGAACTACTGCGATGGCACCTGTGAAAGTAATGGAACAGATTGTCGACTTTTTTGTTTCTGGGGACCTATAATCTGAAGCTTTTCAAAGTAAGAGTCTGCGTGCTTCATCTTTGACCACAACCACTCTTACCGTCAGGCAAGTTGGCGGTCAAGCGTGATTTGAAAACTGCCTTTTGAATTTGTTAATTTAATTGCGCAAAGTATGTACTTGTAAGTACTTAAGTAAATATTTTTCCTCTTTATAACAGCGAACATTACCTTGAGAACTTCTTTTTTGAAAGTCATTTGAAAAACTGTTCTAAAAAGGTGGCAACATTAGGTCCCTAACAAGGGTGGACAAAAAAGGTGTCAACTAACGGGTGCCATAACTGGGACAATCGGAAAGTCGTTATCTTGATCGCCAAATAATGACGAGCGCGTTTTGTCTCCAACCCTTTACCACCCCTTCTTGACACATAGAAAAAAGTGGCCTTTTGTCTCTCTAGCCCGACTCAATGAGTTATATATTATACATGATAATCCAGAACTGGTGTACTAAGCCGAAATGAGGCGATTGAGACTATCACTGCCGAAATTTGAAAGAAAGAATCTAAAAAATATATAAGCCTGCGTGTTGCTCACGGACAGAACTATGGTCACTGTATATGAGACTGACTATAAGACAAGTTCTTATGTGGGTTGTAATAGCTATGTGTTATGTGTAGACTAGGTACACACAAAAAACTAAATGACAAAATTACTTGAGAGTATTCTAGGCCGTATGAAACTTCTTGGCAGCTCCGAAGTTAGCTACACCCGTGAAGCTAAAACCCGATTTTCGCGCTGAGCTTCAGTTACGATTAGGTTCTTAACTAACTGTAAAAAAAAAAAATTGTAAAAATAAATATAATTATGTTAGGTACTTACTTTAGGCAGGTATTAGAAAGAATCAAATTTTTTGGCCGCCAAAAAATTTGATTAGTTCTAATACCTGCCTAAAGTACCTAACATAATTACATATATTTTTACAATTTATAGCAAAACTACGGTACCTATAAGGCGGAGTGCCTCCATACAAATTTCACTTGACCTTCTTTCGCAACCTGCTATGATTTTCAACTTATTATTACTTAAGATAGACCTAATCTTGGCTTTTACATTGGCGATTTCAATAATATGATCATTTTATAGCCGAGAAATACATTATTTCAATCCAAAAATTCGGCTAATTTTACATTTGTAGTAGTGCAAGTTTTACTAGCACGTCATAATAGTTGACGTAGATTTTGAATGCTAAAAACGACGTTGTCAGACTGTGCAATGCAAGAATAGAGCGGCGCTATATCGCTGTGTTGGCGCGACGCGACGTTGCCGCTTCGCGTGAAAACATTTTTTAGCATATAATCAAAAGTACAAAAAACAAGTTGTTTTCTTTACAAGCTATTATTGAAATTTCTTCACCTGTCCTGATGTCCGCTTACCGACTGAGCTGAAATTTTGCATACATGTGTAAATCGCGTGACAATGCCAAATTATGATGATATAGTGCTGAGCTGATGATGGAGCTGGATGGAGGTCAAAGGAACTTCACAATGAAATTACACAACCTCAGAGAGACCATCGTAGAGTTTGACCTTTTTTGAATCGTCTTGACGAGTAGTTTGTTTTTCAATGGTAACCAGGGTCAGATGATGGAGCAGGCAGAGTCATATGAACTCGGTATTGACATGACATAACCCCACCGAGTTTTATCTCGTTTGATTAGTGTTGGTGAACAATTTATTTTTAGATGGTTGTCAGGCTCTGATCTGATGAACTCAGAAAATAAATGACGCAACCCCATCGAGTCTCGGCGCGTTTGTTTTGTCTTGACAAGCACTTTGGTGCTAGATGGTAACCAGGATCTGATGATGGAGCTGGAAGGTGGATTTAGAAACTCAGTAATAAAACGACATAGCTCCATCGAGTATGGACTTGTATGATTTTCTGGTCAGGGTCTGGTGATGGAGCCATAGGAACTCAGTGATTAAATGACATAACCTCATCGAGTATGGGCTCGCTAGCTTGGCCTTGACGAGCACTTTGGTGCTAGATGGTAACCAGGGTCTGATGATGGAGCTGGAAGGTGGATTTAGGAACTCAGTAATGAAACTACATATCTCTATCGAATATGGACTCATCTGATTTATCATGACGAGTACTTAGGTACTAGACGGTAACCAGGGTCTGATGATGAAGCTGGAAGGTGACCATAGGAACTCGGTAATTAAATGACGTCACCCCATCCAGTCGGGTCATTCCCGTAAGTTCTACCATTAGTTCTAATAGTAGAACTAGCGGTATTACAGATGTCACAGTAATAGCTGTCAAAGTGACAGCTGTCAAACTTCAAAGTGATTTATCTCGGTTATTATCGATTGCAGACCACCGTTGTCTTCACAAAAGTGATAGAGCTCGACAAGATCTACATTTCGGATGACAGCTGTCAAACTTCAAAGTGATTTATCTCGGTTATTATCGATTGTAGAGCACTGCTGTCTTCACAAAAGTGATAGAGCTCGACAAGATCTACATTTCGGATGACAGCTGTCAAACTTCAAAATGTTTTATCTCGGTTATTTTCGATTGTAGAACACTGCTGTCTTCACAAAAGTGATAGAGCTCGACAAGATCTACATTTCGGATGACAGCTGTCAAACTTCAAAGTGATTTATCTCGGTTATTTTCGATTGTAGAACACTGCTGTCTTCACAAAAGTGATAGAGCTCGACAAGATCTACATTTCGGATGACAGCTGTCAAACTTCAAAGTGATAGAACATAAATAATTTTGAAGTTTGACAGCTGTTATCCGAAATGTAGATCTTGTCGAACTCTATCACTTTTGTGAAGACAGCAGTGTTCTACAATCGATAATAACCGAGATAAATCACTTTGAAGTTTGACAGCTGTCATCCGAAATGTAGATCTTGTCAAGCTCTATCACTTTTGTGAAGACAGCAGTGCTCTACAATCGATAATAACCGAGATAAATCACTTTGAAGTTTGACAGCTGTCATTCGAAATGTAGATCTTGTCAAGCTCTATCACTTTTGTGAAGACAGCAGTGCTCTACAATTGATAATAACCGAGATAAATCACTTTGAAGTTTGACAGCTGTCATCCGAAATGTAGATCTTGTCGAGCTCTATCACTTTTGTGAAGACAGCAGTGTTCTACAATCGAAAATAACCGAGATAAATCACTTTGAAGTTTGACAGCTGTCATCCGAAATGTTGATCTTGTCGAGCTCTATCACTTTTGTGAAGACAGCAGTGTTCTACAATCGAAAATAACCGAGATAAATCACTTTGAAGTTTGACAGCTGTCATCCGAAATGTAGATCTTGTCGAGCTCTATCACTTTTGTGAAGACAGCAGTGCTCTACAATCGATAATAACCGAGATAAATCACTTTGAAGTTTGACAGCTGTCATCCGAAATGTAGATCTTGTCGAGCTCTATCACTTTTGTGAAGACATCAATGGTCTACAATCGTTAATAACCGAGATAAATCACTTTGAAGTTTGACAGCTGTCACCTATGCCACCTGACAAGCCACTAGTTCTACTAGTAGTACTTATAGTAGAACTCACAGGAACGTTCCGACTCGATGCGGTTATGGCGTTTATTTACTGAGTCTCTATGGTCACCTTCCAGCCTCATCATCAGACCCTGGGTACCATCTAGTGCCAAAGTACTCGTCAAGACGAAACAAACGAGATGAGACTTGATGGAGCTATGTCGTGTAATTACTTAGTTTCTATGACCACCTTCGAGCTCCATCATCAGAGCCTAGTTACCATCTAGCACCAAACTACTCGTCGTGACTATTCAAATGAGCCCAAACTCGATGAGATTGTGTCGTTTCATTGCGATGTTCCTTTGGCCAACAACCTTCCAGCTTTATCATCTGATCAGTCATCATAATATTTCATTGTCACGCGATTCGCATATCATGCATACTATGCAACTTACTGGGAACAAATTATTAGGTAATATATGTACAATAAATAAAGAAAAAAAAATCTTCTGCAAAATTGAATATTTCGAATCTAAGATTCGAACTCAGTACTACAGATTGGAAATTCTTCACATCACAGTACAACTTTGCTATTTGAGAAGATGACAATGTGACCAATTTTGATGTATAGTTATGACTGTTAATTTCATTTGCTAGTGTGTGTGTTTTGTTTACACGCACGAGAGTAGATCTTTTCATTGACCTTTTCTCAGGAGTTTAGGTACCAAAAGTTTCAATTGTGTTTTATACGCCTAAAGAATGAGAGGAAATATTCTCAAAAATACTTTAAATTTGTTATTTCATGCTAAATAATGAAAAATTAATAAATAACATTAGTTTCGAAGAAATAGCGCCATCTCCCGGATTAAGTTGCTTAGCTCCATGTGTCAAAAACCCTTTTTAAGGTAACCGAAGCTTTAAAGTCTTGCAGCGCCATCTATTCAATGGCTTATGAAACATTTTGGAACCAAGCGTAGGAAAAAGTTTAAGGTTTGATTGGAATGAAACACTTTCAGACTTAAAAGATGGTGTTCAACAAAACAACAGATGGCAGTAAAATAAAGCCTGGGTGCACAATAAAAATATTTATTTCAAAAAATACCGACATACTTAAATAATAGTACATAATTATTTTGTTATAAATAAACAACAACCGTTGATCACATTATTATTTTTAATGAATAACTTAATCATTCAGTCTTAGAGTTAAGACAAATATAAGTGTAGAAATTTATTTTGAGATATTGATGAAATGCTCAGTTTAATCTTTCATATTCTGTATTTTGTGATGTTCCAAAGGAAATTAAATATTACTTAACTTAGTAAATCTCTCATAACTTTCATTTAGATTTTTTTAGCTAATTAAATTAAATTTTAATATAACTAACTAACTACTTACATACAAACCTACTTAATACGAAAAATTTTGTACTAAACCACATTCATACAATAGAGTAAGTAATTGATAAAACCTCACGGTATTTGGCAAACCAACAGTTTAAGGCATTCATGGTACCTATAGGTAGAACTAAAATTACATTATAAAAGCATTAAAAGCTGTATAGGTCCATAACTACATTTTTTCCTGTCAACATGATTGGAGCCACATTTTAACTTAATTACTAAACAACTTTATGAAAAGTTTCGAAAAAAATTAGTCTACTTAAGAAAATTCTTAAATATTTGAATATAAAAAAGAATTTTTTACAAAACATTTGTTTACAAGAAATAAAAAGTAACTACTCTAACCAGAGCGTAGCCTTAAAAATTAATTAAAATACAGCTAAATATTAGCTTTTAGAGATTTCTGTACTTTAGTACGTTAATCCTCTGGCCTCCATCGCTTCTCGAACTTTCCCGGGCTTGGGCCAGAACACCATTAGTATCGTAGTTCCTGCAACAAAACATTAAGTACATTACAAAACATGACTAATCATCGGTCGTAAATGTTAAGAATAATAGATCCATTCCAGAAAAAAAAATTACTGTTTTAAATTTACTTCGCCAAAGATAATAACTCTTTTTTGCAAAAAAATACCGACTTCCACCGTATACAGAAATTGAATAATTTGCACGAATTGATATGACATTTGCACATTTTTGTTGATTTATCCAAAATGGCTCCGACGATTTCGATAAAATATAAACGGGACTACCTCGAAAGTATATTCTTTCAAATCATAGGCCAGATCAAACTTCTTTGCTGCTATGAAGTTAGGTACAAGATGTGCAAAACCCAAATCTCACACAGCTGTTAAGTGAGCTTTACTCAGGATCGAGTTTTCCGCAGCTCGTAGCTAACACCACAGCAGCCAAGAAGTTTCATTCGGTGTACACGATGTTTTCCTTCGCCGTGAAACTAGTAGCATGAGATTTTATTGACTTGTAACAAATGGTGTTATGAATAAATGACTATATGACAGGGATTTCATATGATAGGTACCTTATGATACCAAGTAGAACATTCACCCATCATGACACCGGAACTTACGACATTTCGACTCCTCGTATCCATAGTATTGAATTGGTTCAGTAGACACATTTAATTTTATCTACCTTATTGTTAAAAAGCGCCACAGCGCTAAAACATTTGCATTGCTCGAAAAGAGCGACTAAGTTTGTGAGTGCAATTTTAATATAAGACCTTTTTTGTAACTCTTAGTGGCAAATATATGAATATGAAAAACTTACCAGCAGTAAAAGCCCCGAAGACAGTGAAGGCGGCTTCACAGTGCGAGTCTAGGGTTGCCCCCAGCATGTTCGATCCCACCGCTGCGCCTGCGCGCCCGACCATATACATCACGCACATCGCCATAGCTCTGGAAATACAAACCCATTCATTAATTAGAACATTTTTAACAGCACAGGTGTAGCCATAGTCAAGATTTTAGAGGGTTGCGGATAAACAAGTTTAAATGTCAGTGGGCAGAGCACATATGTTGCACGGAGGACTGATGACCGATGGGGTCGAAATGTTTTCGAGTGGAGACCACGTACCGGCAAGTGTAGCATAGGTCGTCCACCCACAAGATAGATGGATGACCTGATGCAAGTCGCTGCAAATCGACTACACACAAAACAAAATAAAATCTCTGGTTGTTAGACTGGTGTGATTTAAAATAATCTGATTTCAGAAAATGCCAATATAAAGCCATGATTTCAAGTGAGATCCTACAAAACGATAGGTTTAAGCGACGATTCGTGTGTGGAACACTACTCGTCTCGTACGCGTTGCGTCGAGTAACGAACGCTTATGATACAACTACGCTTACGCCTCGTGTGCGAAGGGTCTTAGTAAGTCATACCTAAGACAAGTGGGGAACACGTCAACCGCGATGGCTGCCAGTATAGAAGCGGCACAGCCGGAGCACAACGAAATGATGAGCAGAGCCGTTGCCGCGCCACCTTGAGGCACATACGCCGCTGCGATGGTGGCAGCACCGCTGATCACCATTATACCACCTGGAAGAATCACAGAAACAGCTTTAATATTCTGAACGAAATCGAGATAACGGCTGATGGATCATAAAGGTTTTGAATGGAGAGCCGCGCCGGCATGCGCAGCGCAAAAGCTTGCTACAGACCTACCAGCGCTGGTTCTCAGCTAGCATATGCTGAGGTGGAGCCGATTTGTGACAAAAATATAGATTCTGCTTGGTTTTAACATTTATTATGTTTAATTTAAGTATGTGTATTTTTGTCACAATAAAAGGATGTCTATGTCTATGTCTACAAAACAGTGCAGCTGTCTATTATCAAAACCTAGGTATTGCCTCTCCTATCCTATATGTCATACACCTACGAGTTGTTCGTATAGACTAAAGTAAGTTCGTATAGGCCGGGTGGCTAGCCCTGGTGTCAGTTTTTAAGCCTCCTGAAGGCATATCTAACTGGTTAAAACAACCGGGGTCTACAATTTAACGTGCCATCCGAGCCACGGTAGCTCAGTTGCTCAGTTGTAAAAGCCACCCGTGGTCACCCATCCAAAGACTGACCGTGCTTGGTGTTGCTTAACTTCGATGATCGCTTGACGATGACTCCTTGTCAAACTACGCTATATGCGCTAGGCTGCGTATACGATGTGTAGTGTTTGTCTTTGAAATGTACTCTTGATAGGTTTTGATTTTGGACAGGCGAGTCCACAAGGACAAACGATTACAAAGAATAGGGATAGTCTAGCACTCGCCAACTTGAGAAAGGTCGCCGAATGCGACCGAAGCTATAGTCGTTACGACTATCCCTACACGTGAGTTTAGTCCCGTTATATATAGTACAAAAAAGATTACAAAGAACTGCACGATACTGGAAGAAATTGCCATGGGTGATAAGGCCGCCACTTTATAGTCATTTTTTTTGTGTAAACAGTGTTTATTTTTAAATTGTGGTTGTAAATAAAGAGTTTTGTCTGCCTGTCACGATTGCGCCGCGCCGGATGCACACATCCAGTTTTATTAACTTTTCCTAAAGCTTACCATGGTAGAATAATGTAACGGTAAATCTCAGGACAAGAAAAAAATTAACTAAGAACGCAGAAAAATTTATCATCAGGCATACAGGTTACATTACAGGGATACAGGGGACAAAATGTGTGAACAGCTGTTTTTTTGTTCGGTTTTGACAAAAGTCGCAAGACTAACTTTGTTCTTGATGTACAGAACAAGCCCCTAAAAGGATGCTTTATTACCAGTATCCCTACATTTATAACTAACTAGCTGCGCCCCGCGGTGTTACCCGCGTTAACCCGAGATAAAAAGCCTGTGTCACATACATAGGCTTTTAATCCAAGGTCTAATTAAGCTACCTTCATACCGAATTGTTGTTTGTGCGTGAAAGAGTAACAAACATCCATACATACTCACTAACTTTCGTGTTTATAATACTAGGATAGTAAAACGTCTTACGGCTGAGATGACGATGACCATACTTACAATAAAGCGTTTTTCGGCCGACTTTGTTGATAAAGAATCCGATGGCAAGGTAGGTGATCGCGAAGACGGCTCCCATCGACATGGATATCGGGAACACCGCTACAGACACCTCCGCCACGCACTTGTACCCGGGCTGCGAGGCTAGCTGAAAACAACGTCACTTATATTCACTAAAAGAGGATTATCCTAATCACAATTTTATTAAAAATGTAGATGTTCCTTCGAAATCGGACTATTCGTTTAGGAGACAATATGAAGCGACAAATTCATCCAATATAGCGGACAGGCGACAAACAGGGCTAAATAAAGTCGCGCTGGATCCAACAATCTATCATCCGTAGGATGTCCACTATTAAACAGGCCTGCCCTGGATTTCCAATAGTCCCAGTTGCTAGGGGCTTATTATATCTAGTTCGTTCAAGCCATTTTAGTTATATCGTCGGTCCAGCTAGTGTACGTTTCCATTTACAGTCATGCGTTTTTCTACTTATGCTCCTTGTGCAATGACCACTGGCCCCATTGCCATTTCAACTCGTTAATCAGCTGGGCTATGTCGGTAACTTTAGTTTGACTGCGGGTCTCCTCCTGATTCGATCTCGTAGAGTATAGCCATCTCCATTGAACGTTGGGCTATTTTGAGCTTTTTAAGGCCTACAGTGAAAATCCGCACTGGATGTAAGCCGTTTTTAACTGGCCTTATATATAAATCAATGAGATGCTTATATTCAGTAGCAGCCGCCTATATATCGACGCTTGAAAGGCAAAAATTACCAAGCGACAGTTTGGGCGATATTGAGTTATATATATCACTGAAATCAGAAAAAAAACTGCGTCGATTGGTCTTACTCTCACGGCGCTAGGACGAAGTTTGTTGTCGTTTGGTAACTTAAAAAAGACACATTTTCACAGTTTTCGGCGTCCAAATTTTTGCCTCGACTCTAAATAATGCATCTAAACATAGAGTATTTTCTGCCTTGCGAGTACCCAGGAAATAGCATTACTTAAGAATTTTTACCTGATTGTTGTTTTTCTCTCTCGTAATTTCAGACTTTTTAACACACCTTCAATAGACATTCTTTGTCATTTAGTACTTTTTACCTAAATATAATTCATTCAAAAATGTGAACTAGTGAATATCTACCTGCCTAAAACAGGATATATTTTGTCGTTGAGTAATTTTCTACCCGCCGATTTTTTTAAAGTTTATGTTACTTAGATAACTATTTCTGATATGAGATTTCTCTAAAATTGACCTTATCCATACAGCACCTTTTTTGTTTTGTCACTTATCCGCACTTTAAATCAGATTCTAAGTGGCTGTTGGTAACAAAATAACGATTACGTCTTCACCGAACTGTCGCTTAGACAACACGCATGCGTGCGCGCATGGTGCAAAGTGCTTAATCTCGTAGCTTGTTTGTGTACTCGGTAAGTGCATTATTAAGATCTTATGACTTTATATTTATAGATTTTCAGATATGACTTTATATTAAATTATTAAATTTATATTTTACATTGATTTAAATATATTGTCAAGAGTACATAAAAATCGAAAAAAGCGAGTAGATTGAAGCGAGATAGAAGCTTAGTAATTTGGTGTGTTTCAGTGTGTTTAGCATATGTGGACTTTGAGATAGCTATTGATTCGGTCAAGACATGGGCTGTGCTTGAGTCTATTCAGCGATGCCGTTAGTAGTCCAGCCTGTCTGGAGACAGGTCTGTTCCTAAATTTATGGAAGACGGATAGGTTAGTCCTTCTGAGGAAAGACGGGCACCCTGCGGACTCTGGAGAGAAGGATAGTGAAGCTGGGACTCCAAGTAGCGCTGAACAAGTCGGAAGCCCTGGTATTCCATGGCCCTCGACGAGCGCCGGAATCACTAGCGAGTGAATCGATTAAGGTGAAGCCTACGTTGAAGTATCTGGCTACACCTCGATGAAAAGTGGCATTTTTGGGAGCATTTCGCCCAGTTAGTTCCTCGAATAATGGGCGCGGTTGGGTCACTTAAACGCCTTCTTCCTAAACTTGGGGAACCAATTGCCGCTTGTCGTCTTTTTTATCTTGGAGTGGTGTGGTCGATGGCCTTGTACGGGGTGCTTATATGGGCGGACGCCCTAAACCGAGAAACGGTCGCTTTTCTAAAGTGACCACAACGCGCAATGGCCATCGGGGTAGTCAGAGGTTATCGCACTATTTCGTGTGACGCGACATGCCTTTTGGCTGGGTCATCTCAATAGGATTTAGAAGTGGAGGTAAATAAATAAATAATTTTATTTTCAGACAACACAGCAAATCGTTAAAATCAGTAAACACAAGGTACATGCGAACATAATCGTGGCGCACGGAGCTCCGCCAAAGCGGGCAGAATCCGGCACTCGCATGTATGCTCGAGGCGTGGAAGGAGAAGCTGGCCAAGCATACAGCTGGCAGCTGGACCGTCGAAGCTATACAACCCGTCCTCGTTGACTGGCTGGACAGGGCGCGTGGGTCGCTTATCTTCCGGCTCGTGCAACATTCGCAGGTGATTTCTGGGCATGGATGCTTCGGAAAGTACTTGTGCCGCATAGCCGGAAGAGAACCGACAACAGAGTGCCACCACTGCGGCTGCGACGAGGATTTGGCGCAACACACTTTGGAGAAGTGTTCAGCATGGGCAAATGAGCGCCGAAGCAGCATTGATTGTCGCAAACAGCATTGATTCAGTCAATGCTTGGTTGTGAGAGATCGTGGGAGACGGCCGTTTCCTTTTGCGAACAAGTTATGTTGCGCTTGTGTCGAAAGGAAACGGTGGAGCGCGAAAGGGAGAACTTCTCGGAATTCCCGATGCGCCGCCAAAGAACTGGGCGTCGGAGGAGGATTTTCCACGCTCTCCTTCGACCCCGTAGCAGGAGGCATGGGCAACGAATTCGAGGGAGTTCGTTGCCTGAAAAGCGTAGCCCGAGGGCTACGCTAGGAAGATCGTGCAGTATTTCCCCGCGCCACTTAAGGAAAGAAGGGTGAAAATCGACCCTTAAATAGGGCAAGGTCCTAGGGGATCAGTGCTACTGGACCCGCAAACGAGTGCGAAAGCGTCCCCGCAGCTCCAGCACATAGGCAGCAACATCCCAAGGTTTGTAGTGGGTACACCGATCAGTGGAACTCCCACATAACCACCCTGCTCCCCCGGCGGGGTGGTATCCATAAAATATTTCTTTGGAAAAAAAAGGACAAGTAGTCCAGCTAGGTAAATCCAACTTCAAGAAGGAGGTCAATCGCTGAATCCTACTCGGCTAGGCAGCGTTCGGAAAACCACATGATGTCTTTTCATCCGATAAACCTCAGTGCCTCAAGACGAGAGTTGCGACAGTTGTGTGTTCCCGAAACGTGATCGTTTACTGTGGGCCTAATCGCAGCGTAGTCTTGATAAGATTATGGGTCCACCTCCGAGATGAACGGAAGATCTCATCAAGACCGCAGCATCGTGCTGGAAGCAAGCCGTTTCCAGCCGGTCTTATTGGAAATCTATAGGGGAGGCCTTAGTCCAGCTGTGCAATGTCTGCAAAGACAACGACGACGACAAATTAATAGAAACAATAATTAACAATAAAATAGGTAATGATTTGACATGGTTCATTTTTATAATAAATATTTAGATAGGTTTTCCAGAAACCGATGTCAACTTTATAGTTTTAATTTTAAGTAGTTTTTATTGTGACAATATTTTTGATAGCATTTTTTTTCATTCATCATCAGATGAGGTTCATACTCAGTAGAGAGTGATTGTAGATAACTACAAGGGCTGTTTAAGAATTGGTGATGACGATATCCGTTGAAAACTTTTGCAAAAGTTTCTAATGTAGTGTAAAAACCTGAATTTTTGTTAGGTTGTTCCTTTTTGGAGTGTGTGTAGGACTTTTTGTCCTACACTTACCTTATTTAAATAGGACTATGGTTGAAATTGGCTGGCAGTAAAGTGGTTTATCTTTTTATTTCGATCATTTTACCTATGTGTTAAACATCTGTTTATTCTGGATGCATCATTTTGCTTCAAATATAATCATAAAATATTGGAGCTTAGCTCATTTTACATGTTTTAAGATAATTTTTTTTTTGTTTTGTAATTTTTACCTGTTTGTGATTTTGATCAAAATTTTACTAACCGACACTATCTCTCAAATTATTGAGAAAAATCATATTTTTTAAATGACAGTTCATAAAGCTTTTAAATTTCATTTATAATCTATTAGAACCGAGTAGAAATGAGTAATAGAAAATTTTATATGAATTTTTTTTCCATAAAATAAAACTTTAAAATGCTCTGGTGTAAAGTTGCCAATATGTCGCTTGGTAATTATTGCCTTTCAAACGTCGATATGATGACGATGGTTTATAATTTATTTGTAATGTATGAACTGTCATTCAATGTAAAATACCAATAAAAATGATTAAGGTTCTGATCATAATAATTATGAAGTTTGAACTGTCTCCAAACTATGGAAAGATTTCTTAGACACTCTGTTTTTGTTAGTTATTTTACTCTATATTCATGTCGGTAACACTCACCGTAGCATTTATAGCTTTCTCCCTAGCTTTCTCAGCAATTATCTCGCAGATATTGATCTTCTCTTGGCTCGTGTTCCTCAGAATGCTGTTCAGTATATCCGGTACCCACACATATAAGCCGCTCGATCTGAAAACAAATACAAAGGTCAAAACTCTAGGCACGAACGACGCCAATATGCTAACCTCGGCCGTGGTTACTGGTTACATATTTGAGCCGTTTGGAGTTGAGACATTGGGTCCATGGGGGCCGGGAGTTCATATTGTTTTCAAAAGTCTTTCTGAGTGTCTAGTGGACGCGACGCGTAACCAAGTATTGCCATTCAGCGTGGCAAAGCTGCCAGCATGCTGGACACACTTTTGAAAAAATACTCTACCAATATTATTGGTTTCTTCTAACATTACCAATTTGTCTGTCCATTACTTCAAGTCCCAAGAATAGAAACCTTGCGATAGAAACCATTTGACTAAGTGTTAAAATTAAGTTTATTCAACATAACATACATTTAACACACGCAAGAACAAACCACATAAAACTCCGAAAAGTCGAAAATATTTATGCGCGACAATTTCGGTATTTTGTTTTTTTATTTTCTTCAATTTTGGACCGGATCCATAACAACAAAGAAACATGAAAATGGGGCGAAGCCAAGACTACAATTCGCACTATCAAAAATTATTATCAGGTCTCATATAGAGCCAAGCTTCTAACAGTACAGGATTTAACTCTACAAGCTCTTACTTCACAAAGTTTACACCTTAGTCAATATAATGTGGCTTGGCTGCTTCGCTTGAGTGTACCATTACCGAATTTCAGCTTTTTAAGACTCCAGTGCGGGAAGCATGGCAAAGGGACAAATAGTCTTTCCACCATTTTATCCCCTCGAAAAGGAAATAAAGTATGGATTGACAATGACAGCTGACATTAAAAGTGGATAAAATGGTTTTCTCCCTTTGCCGTGCTACCGGGGCAGGAAATACCTTATAGGCTTGGTGATCATCATTGAGTCAGTGACTTAGTAGTAAAATCGGAGATTTTTAGGTATCAATAAAATCTAAAGTATATATGAGAGTTATGCTATTAAGTTTCAATATTTATTAAGTCTATTATGGAGAAAGAATTCTCCAAATCCAAGTTAGGAGAGTTCAAAAATCGGCAAACCGCTTTGATATAAGGTAGGTAATGTCCTTGCGCTTCGCTTCTAGATAATAGGTATGGCTGTCAAGGCCACAGATTGCGTAACATTACTGTCATAACAATAAAATTAATCTACGGTATCTTGTATTTATTAAGCCTACTTGTGATAAGAATTTTCCTATCGTTCTACTACACCAATTTCATTGCTTCTTATCATTCATTAACCTGGATCGTAGATATATTATAGCTAGATCTTTCACCTTAGGAACCATCGACTCGAAGAAGAAGAATATTTTATAAAAAAAAACATAGCCCAGACATGCACCATAAAAAAAGGAATGGTCATAAAGACTTAGACGTATATATGCTGGATTTCTAAGCCGCCTGAAGACTTTTAAATTAGGTAGAGAAGTAGGTATACTTAAATATTAAATAAATAAAGGAATATTAAGAGATATCTTACATTATACTTACAACATAAACACGGCGAACATAGAGACGTGGGAGATGACGACGCACCGTAGCAGCGGAGGCTTGAACATCAGGAATATGTTGCGGACGGCACCCGCAAACCCTCCTGCTGGACCTTCGGCGCTCGACGATATTTTAATCACCTGTGTTTTTTTTAAAGAATCAGATTAAGTAAACAAGATAACAACGTATCAGACACAGGAAACTACACGATAAGCTCTACTATGCCGACAACAGCGTACCATCAACTTATGACAACAAATACTTAGTCATAGAAAAGAAATCGTATGATATTAAATCGGTTGCTTTACTCGATCTACTATTTATACCATAGGAATATACATTTAGTAAATATATATTCACTCGAATAGATAGGTATACAGGTAAAGATACATATAATCTAGCACATGTCTATATATATAAATGGTATAAAAGAGTAATATAAGAATTAACCCAATTTACGGCGGATACGGTTATCTCACTTGTTTGCACAGTACCGCATTTTTTCAAGCGTGTAACTCTTACGTAAGATTCGTAAAAATTGTTACTCGTTCGTTAGTAACACAACTGTAGATAAGTAAATAGTGTGACGCAGTAGGCCACGGTAATGACGGCGAGTTGTTTACACCTAAGTGCGAGATTTATGGTTTTATGACTCGAGCGAGATCAGTCTTTGTCTGCCGTCTATTGTGTTTGTGAACTTTTAAGTTGTTTACTTGTTTATTAGATCGAGTAATGTCGTGAATTATCTCGTAAGTTCGAGACTGTAGGTAATAACGGATATAAATACGCCGGCCGACCCTTGGGGACCAGTTATTCGTTTACCGTCGAAGCGAAAACATCTCGTGATCAAGTGCAGTACCAGTGATTGTGAAGTGACTAGTTTGTGTGAATATCAGTGCCAGTGTAAAGTGTTTGTGCAAACAGTTGTATCGTGATTTTGTGCAATAAAGTGCAAAGTGAATAATCGGCGTTTTAATGACTATCCAGGAACCCATCTCGTAACAATAGCATTGACTTTCCATTTTTTCTCTTACATTCCATATTGATAGTAGATAGTGATTAATGTAATTCTGTCCGAATTGATTCTAATTCTATTATTTTGGGAGTCAGATAAAAACTCCAAATTACCTAGCTCAAAATGCACATTCCTCAACGTTTGAGGCACATGAAACAATAATTGCCCACTGATACGTCACGTGACTTAGTAAAAACCAAATCAGGTATAAACTAAAGTAATTTAAGTAGTTATGCTAATATTCTACCCTTCGTTAAAATATCCTCTACAGAATAATCGGAATAACCAGTTTAAGGACCAGATTATCAGTTATGATATCTGTTTCAAGTCATAAAAAGCAATGGAAAATTATTAACATTTGTAACCCAATACTGGTCAAGACTACCACAAACTGACTGAGTGATTTAACTTGTCCAGCTAGCTCTATCGTTTGTTGCTAACTGACTTAAAAGCGGATGGAGCTAGTTTCCAAAGAAATTGGATAAGAATCACCTTAGCTAAATGAAGTAAGATAACTTAGACGGCTGTAGTCGCTAATATGTACTTAGTAGGCACTGGGCAAGCGGGTCAGGAAAAAATTATATCAATTATAGCCAAAATGCAAAAAACCAATGATTTTTATCTATAGCAAAGAATTATTTTAAATTTTTAATTTTCATTTAAACAGGAGTTTGCCACTTTAATCAAAGGATACTACCAACTACTAGGTGAGAGTTTTAGTAGTAATCATGATGAAACCGAAATGTAGGGATTGTATGGATTTTTAGGACAAGAGATTAAAATGCACGTAGTTGAACAAAGAGGCAGTTTGAAACCGCGAGTTTGCTTGAATCATCTTGCGAACAAAATGGTGACGTCACAAGTTTGCCTTGCCCTAGAAATTGCAAGGTGGTACCACCGCAAACATCATTTGGACCTATGTTGTAGCTATAGCTTAATTACCTGTACAAATACTGGTTTGATAGCTTCTCAGTTTATAACATCATAAAATATGAATAAATTATTTAAAATGTAAACTTCTGATCGTACAACCTACGGAACTAATTGCAAGCACATTTGATATTAAAGTGATCTGAAACAATGGTGTTCTCAGAATTACCCCAATCTACATTTTATCTGCTTTAATAAACACACGACAACCACAATGTCATTGTTAGATTTCTAACAGATTCAGCGATACTGTTAAAAGGCTAAAAGAAATCAATAAAGGTGAACATAGACGGTCACTTAAACTGATTAGTTTTTTGCATCACTCGCACTGGGAGCTTATTCAGTTAATTAAAAGATAGGAATTGGAGGCTCCATATTTGAAGACAATGGAGCTATTTTGTTTCTTGCATAACTCGTGTTCTTTCAATTTTACAGGAGATTTTTTCTTCATATAATGGATCCACCAATTCCAAACTTTTAACTAACTGAACGAGCTCCCAGTTGGAGTGATACGAAAAACTGATCAGTTCAACGCATCGTGTATGCACCTACGGAACAATCTGCCAGCTCTCCTATTTTCTGAGATCATACATTATAAATACGAAAGTTTGTTGGTTTGTTCCTCTTTCACGCAGCAACGGAGCAAGGGATTGACTTGATTTTCGGAATAGATATAGTTACTTTTTATCCCGAAAAAATAAAAGGTTCCTGTGGAATAGCACAAAAGTCAAATTCCACGCGGCCGGAGCCGCGGGCAAAAGCTGGTATAATTGTAATCCATCGACTTGGCATTTTTTCTTTATAATTGATGTTATAACTACTAGTACTAATAGAAGAAATTCTAAAATAATTGTTAATTTTCCAAAATAGACGATATTCTTGATATCGTAAATCGAAAATATGTAAGTTTGTAAATATCTAATATTAGATTATTATTATTATTAGATGTAGGAAATGCTATTTAAATAGTATCTATCTTTGTAAATAAGTCTTTGGGTTGGCGCTATAATTTAAATATATTTCATGTCCAATAGGACAAACTGTTGAGACCAACCATACCATACCAACACCTTCATATCGACACAGTTTAAAGCAATAAAAATTTACTTTACTTTACTTATAATCTGAAGCTTTTCAAAGTCACAGTGTACCTTTTAAGTCCTTTAAGTTGCGTGCTTCATCGTTGGTCACAAAGTTGCTTACCATCAGTTGAGTTGGTGGCGAAGCGCGGACTTATTCGCGAGAAAAAATATTGCTTTATTTACTTACTGGATACTCAGAAGGTGCACAGTTATGGTTCCACGCGTACATCTTAGCCAGGACCGGTAGGGCTGCCTCAGGCCCTTTTACTGCCAGCAGGTATCGGGGACTTTCGGGCAGGAACAGGAGAATAGAGGCAGCTGCTAGCCCTGGGGCGCACCAGAGCCAGATAAAGGCTCGCCAAGGTACGATCTCCATGCATGATATCGTGAAGGACCACTTGCCTGGGATTATCAACCAGGCGAGACCTGGAACAGAGGAACCGAAATTATACTGACTTCTTATTATTACTGGCATCATGTTAAAAAATCAAGAGATTTTTTGTTATGATTGAGCGACGACACAAACTAATTCGATTCTTGTGATGTTTACTATTTTGATCACAAATGTCATTATGATAAATTTCAACTATGGCTAATTACAAAAGTCATTAAAAGTTATTAACCTTAGGTCAATGAACTATAAAGTACTTTTTACTACCAGCAAAACGATTCAGCCAGTCAGATCAGTTTGGTCATTTTATTCAGTTAGATTAGTAGGTACTTAACTACAAATTTCAACCACGGTCATTTTAATTTATAAGGTTTGTTAAAGTATTGATAGACTTACTCATCATTTACTCATTAGTATTTGGGCGATACGTTAATCTAGCTCACCTTTAAAGTACCAGATAAAATTTGTAAAACGCGACACTTTGTCTTTACAGTTTTAGCTTAAGGAACAGATTTACGCTTCAAAAATGTAATTCTTCAATTATAAATTCACAATTTTTAATCTGATTTAATTTGTACAATTTACTAAAGATTTCTATTTCTGCTGCGGGTATCTCTAGTGCCTGGACTCTTCCTGGATAATCCTGTTTTGCAATAACAGGATTGTCCAGAAAATTACCACCTTTTGGCTTAGTAGCTACCTACAGGACTCTAAACAATTATTAAAAACTTAAAAGTTAAAACACCATCTGCTGCGCTCAGGGCCCAATGTGTCGCTCGTAACGTAAGACACGACTTGGTTCCCTTGGTATCTACTAATAATCTACTATTATAATTTTGATCTGAATCACCCCCCTTTTCGGCTTAGAAGAATAATAGAAACATTTAACCACGATAAGTCTATGCAAAACTATACTGATACGTATATTCATTAGATAATATATTATTATCACAACTTCCTGGACACGCAGATTTGTGACATTATCTACTACTAGCCAGCTAAATTGACATTCGAATTTGACCGATAAGACCTTGATGATAACGTCCACTATTGCAATCATTGTCTTTCCGATAAAATAGGTATATTATTGAAGCTTGACTTTGGTTTGATAAGCGCAGTTAGTGGGTCAGTTGCACTTGGCAGTCGACTGACGTAACATCGTAGGTCGGTTGATAACCTTACAGCACTTGAATAGATCTATACATTGATGTGTATATCACATGTTTCTGTCGTAGTTTGACTACGCTCAGTCTTCAGATGGGTGACCGGTGGATGGGTGGCATTTAAAGCTGAGCGCTACCGTGGCTCGGATGGCTCGCTAAATTGTAGATCTCGATTGTTTTGACCGTTTAGTCATGACAATTGTCAGAGGCCTTCAGGCGGCTTAAAAAATGACACCTGTACTAAGCACTGGCTTATAGATAAGTACGAACTTACTTTATTATATTAAATTGTAATGCTTTGAACGCAATAAATGACGGAAATCATTGTGAAAACTAAATAATTGAGAGTTCCTTATGTTTTTGAATTAGCTTTATAATACGGGATTAGGCACAGTTTGCACTTCTAATCTTGATATATTATTAAGATAATTATTAGGTGAGCTACAATGTAATTGGTGTTACCGTGTTATAAGCTCAATAAATCAATTTTATTTTTTTAATTTAATTTAATCTCGTCGGTTTTATTTTTCTGTTGCAGTATTTCTCCAAATTTAATGTAATTTGTACATTGCATTTGTACCCAAGATATCTAAGCATTTTTTTTTATTTTACTTAAAATGGGATTTATTAATTATACTACATTTGGCTAATCTATCGTGATTAACTATGAAAATTTATATTTCTCCTTCAAAGGACCTGACCCTTGACCCTTTTGTAATAAGCAAAGACACTGCCCCCACCAATGATGCCCCCACATTGACAACGCGTACTGGCGTTCGGCTTTTCTTTTCCTCCCGCTCGCGTTACGTTATAATGTTAAGAAGAGCGAATTCATATTTTTTTCCAAGGGCGGAAAAGGTCCTGATACTGTGCCCCCCTCGAAACTGAACGACTCTCCTCTCAGCAGAGTCAAACAATTTAAATATTTAGGCCACATTGTATGTGAGGATTTGCGGGATGAGGCAGATATGGACAGGGAGCGCAGGGCGCTCACGGTGAGAGCGAATATACTGTCTAGAAGATTTGCTTCCTGCTCAAACGAGGTTAAAGTCACACTCTTCGAGGCTTATTGCCAATCGTTCTATGGAAGTAGCTTGTGGACGCATATACTCAAAAAACTCTTGGCGTCCAATATAACAACGCTTTCAGAATGCTGATGCGGCTTCCGCCGTTTTAGCGCGTCATCTATGTTTGCGGAGGCGTGAACTGATGGCTTCGCAGCTATCATGCGCAAAAAAATTGCTTCGCTGTTGAGCAGGACGCGAGCGAGCGGCAACAGCATTCTGATAGCCATCTCCGACAACTTTAGCTGTCCAATCTTGATGCACCACATTAGGGTTCTGTTAAAACGAATAGCTGTGACATGTCGAATTTATTTTAATAACTTGTGACATGCCCAATTTAATGTGTTAATTTAATTCAAAACAAATATTTATTTACATAACTTAAAAAACATAGAAATTCAATTCTTAACTACCTATATAAATATATCCTACCTATATACAAAAAAAAGGGGCTAAAAATCGAAACAAATATTGTGTCCGTGTGGTAGGGTGCCAAAAACGCTGGCTGCATTCCCACGCTGAATGGTTAAAGAGATTCTCTGTGCGAGGAATGAGCCAGCCCTCTTGTCACCAGCAGCGTCAACAAGCTTTGGCGAAATTGTCTTGAAGAATTTTTTTAGGGCTGGACCCCACGGACCAAAAGTTTCGACGCCAAGCGGCGAAAATATATATTCACTTGCGAGTGATGCGTATTTGCGCCGCTTAGCGTCTTCTGCGGCCTCCGCCGCGGCTCCGGCTCTTTGAGTTGTGCCATTGAGGCGAGAAGGGGCCAAGGTATCGACGCATGTTGCGTCCCATACCAGCGCCCTTCCTCGCTCCCAGGGGATCAAAGTTAAGCCGTCAGGGCGCTTGCCATCATCCCGAGCTATGCCAGCTGGCTCTAAAATAGCTGGGATGTTGATAGTGGCAAGCGCTCTTTTAATGATGTCATTTAAAGAGCCGTGGCGGGAAAACCTACCTGCGCTTTTCTGGCAGCAAAGCCCGTGGAGTCCATATTTGTCGACGCTGCTTCCACACGGACACACATGGCGTTCAACAATGGCAGCACCCAATCTAAGACCGGTGGCAATACGGAAGCTGCCATTGTCCAACAGTGTCCCGAGGTTAGCAGATGGAAGGGCGTGCAGCCATTGCCCAGATTCATGCTCTGAGACTGCAAGAAGCCTTGCGCGGTCTTGATCACTGAAAGAATTTTGAATCAAATGTTGGTGTATTCTCTGTACCAATGGATTGTCCCAAAGTTTTTGACATTTAGGTTCCTTTGGCAAGTCTCCATTCGTACAGAGAATTTTCCAGGCCTCTATTGCATCTGGCGCACAGTGTATCTTGACAGATGGCGTTTTCAAAATTGAAGAACACAGCTGGGATACACCGTGCACAGACGAAAGAAAAGCCGGAAGAGCTACGCTAGAAATTTTTCTGATTCCGATACCACCCAATCTAATTGGCAAAGAAGCTTGAGTCCAGACGGTATTGTCGAGGTTCAAATTTAGAATTTTTTCCAAAGCATTTTTGAGGGTGGCATCTAGGTTTTCTAAATGTTGTGTATACTTCCAGATTGGGCAAGCTCTTAAGATATACGTAAAATTTGGAACGAAAAGACAATACTTTAAAATGGTATATGCGATATGAGAATTCAGAAAGCCCAATCTGCTGATATTATCCGAAAGAATATTGTTTTTTTTCTCCAAAATAGGGCCAATGCTATCCTCGAGTAAAGGTGCCCCTAGAAGGAAAAGTGACTTTTTTTCTACAACTTTAATTTCTGGGGCAATTTCAGTAAATTGCTGTATAATATTCTGCCGATCAGTATCGCTGAGTTTATCCGATATATATAACTCACATTTGTCAAAATTTAGTTGTAAATTTAGTTTCGAAAAATGATGTATGATTCGGGTAAAGTCTCTTTTAACTGTGTCTACTTTTCCTCCTAAAGTACCATCATCTAGGTACCAGATATTTAGTTTTGAATTTAAATTTGATATTATGGGGTGGATTCCTGAGCTGAAAAGAGCTGGACCTAGAGGATCACCTTGCTGAACGCCAACCTCCGAAGGTATTTGATTGTCATGGTAAAATAATTTAGAGTGAGAACTATAACATTGCCAAATATAGTTATAAACTTCCGGTAAATGAATGTAGGCTTCGTTAAGCAAGGCAGTGCGATCTATACTGTTGAAAGCGTTTTTGACGTCCACCTTGAGCAGCACGTCAGCTTCGCTATCAGTAGATAGAAAAGTACGAACGGCATGTACTGCAGCTTCACAACCTCCCCTGCTACCAAATCCTAACTGTACAGGTTGAAAGTGCGAAGTTAATTTTGAAGAAATATTTCTACAGACTAGCTTTGAAGCTAGCCTGCGGAATGTGGAGCCTATAGCAATAGGACGAACTCCGCCGTCTTTCTTATTGAATGCGCAAAGTCGAGCTCCAAATAAAAAAGACTTGAAACCATCACTGATATTTTCCTTAAAGAAAAAATTGCACAATTTGGTTATGTCATGTAATAGTGTCCTACCTGCATCTCCAGCAGACAGGCAGGTCAAATCTTTCAAATGTTGTGGTGTTATGCCATCTATTCCGCCGGCAGAACCATTTGGAAATGACATGATAGCATCTAAACAGTTTTCAATCTTTATTTCAAAGGCCGAATTTATTGAATCTGGACAATTTGGTAGTGAGGAGGTTGAAATGGCTGAAGGATGTTTTTCGCGCAAAGCTTCCAGTGTCTGAGCAGTATTAGGAGCAAGAGTATCATCAGAAAACAAAATTTTAGCAGCGTTTCTTATGTTTCCATCCATAACTTTATTTTCCACGGTTTTGAAGACAGAATAATTCAGTTTATGATTTTGTGGCGTGATATCGTGTCTTACAGATTGATTTGTTGTACAATTTGATTTTAAGATTGAAGTCAATGACTTTTTGTTGTCTGGTGGGGCGTGAAAGTAACGATAAGCGAAAGTAAAAAGATCTTGCCATGATTCCGGGTTCTGATGCTGATGATCAATGCAATAATTTATTGTTTTGGAAAGCGTTTTAGCCAACAACACTCTTGCTCCTCTAGGAATTCTTTTCACTACACGGATATTTGAATTCAGGTTAGCTATATGTTGGTCAAAAGGAATTCCTGAATTAGACGATACTGATATGGGTTCTGCTGGAGGGGTTGGTTGTGAGGACTGGCTAGATAAAAGTCCGCGATTGTGAACTTTGCCTATGTGAATATTGAGACCGCGACGCCCTTTAAACTGACGACCATCGGGACACTGATCACATTTAATAAACTGCCCTGAAATTGGTGAATCGTTCTTGATACTCGTTTGGATTCCTTGCACCTCGTCTTGAAACTGATCGTTGGGCCTACTGCGCCGCACGGCCTGTGGTACCGGTGGTGAACTTAAGTCGTTTTCTTCGTTATCGCTCGTGTTTGGTGTGTAAAAATCTTCATTCGCTGGTGAATTCATTCTTAAAAAATTCACAATAAAGTGAAAATGTATGTAAACAAAACCATTTTGACAAGTGTCAAAAATTGCTGGGAGATTGCGCACTTCGCAGCGGGTTGTTTTTCAATTAGGGCTTCGCAGGGGGTCATTCTGATAAGGAAAATCTCAGGAACTCTTCGTTTGTTAGTGATTATTGTTCATTTAATTTGATTTAGTTTAATTTTATAATCATGTTCTAATTTTAATTTCAATTATGGATCCTATGTGTCTGATAATAAAATATTTTTGATTTAGGTTTTTTTTTGGTTTTATGGAACAGCTGTATTTTTAGTTTTGACAAAAGTCGCAGAACAAACGTTGTTAGTTTTGATTTACAGAATAAGTCCCTAAAAGGATGCTATTCGATAGCCGATAACCCTGTATACCTGGCAAGTTTTATTTATGTAATTGAGTAAAAATTAATAAAATCTATTTGAAACTTTAAGTGAACGCAATGCATGACCGAAATTCTGACGTTTATATGGTCCAAGCAGCCCAATTTATTGCCTTGTCATTCAACGTAGTAGAGTTACCAGCGTGCTGGATATGCTGCCAAGTGGTAAGCAGTGGGATTAAGTAGGTACTTGGATTATTTGTAGACCTACAGATGTCTGTGGATAATCTACTTGTTTTTATGTAGTTAACCTTTGTACTGTATTTTGATCTAGCTAGTACTGTATATACTGTACCAGCCTTTTTAATAGTCCACTGCAGGACGTAGGCCTACCCACGAAGGGTGATTGGGCCATATCCACCACGCTGGCCCAGTGCGGGTTGGTGGATTCACATACGCCATCGAATTTCTTCTACGGACGTATGCAGGTTGCCTCACGATGTTTTCCTTCACCGAAAAGCCAATGATGTGAAATTCCGTACATAACTCATTTTTTTTATTTTTTTTTATTTATTTATTTATATCAAATTAGCACGGTAACAGTAACCAATTACACTAATGATAAATAATAAATATTACTTACATTACGTCAATGTCAAATTTGGTAGCGTCATTGATACGGGATCGGGATTTGAACCCACGACTTCACGATTGCAGGTCGGGTGTTACTACCACTAGACCACCACAGCTTATCTAGCTAGTAAAGGATCGCAAAGAAACTAATTGTAGTAGTTTCTTCGCTAAAGTAGCGGTCATAGCGTAGGTAGTTTGACTAGGTGGCTTAGCGACTTAGCGGTCATCAAAGTTAAGCAACGTTTAGTCTTCGGATGGGTGATCGCGGGTGCCATTTCCAACTAAGCGCTACCGTGGCTCGGATGACACGTGGCCTATAAGAACTAATATACATAATATTTTATAGCTAAAGTATGCTGTCAAATTAGACACATAGACGACTGTCTAAAGATAATTATGATTTCTGTTTGAAACCAACAATGACACGATAAATACATTACAATGAGATTTTACTCACGTTAAGCCAGATAACGAACAGAGATAAGTATTACTATTTATTTGTTCAAATTACTTGGTAAATATAGTTTAGAAACATTACAGTGCACGATACCGTCATTCCAATACAATGTTCGTGGCTCCTTCGTTGTAAAGATAACCGAACCAGTAGGTATAAATTATAAGCAAATACCTACCTATAAAAAAGTTACAATGCCTTATGAACGACATTAGATTATTATTGTTCATTTTCAACTTTATACTAATAGAAATAGGGATAAAATAAGTCAGTGATTTGGCTACGTCACAAATTACAATGACATCGGGGGATTGGCCTTGGTAGCTGCTAGAAGGAAATCGAGAGTTTATTTTGTGCAGTTGCTAATAATGCTTAATTACTTTACGTAAGGTATTAAAGAGGAGGAGAGGGCTATGCTCGGAGTCTCTCTGCGGGATCGAATCAGGAATGAGGAGATCCGTAGAAGAACCATGGTTACCGACATAGCCCAACGGATTACCAAGTTGAAAAGGCAATGGGCAGGGCACATAGCGCGGAGGACTGATGACCGGTGGAGTCGAAAAGTTCTCGAGTGGAGACCACGTACCGGCAAGCGCAGCGTAGGACGTCCACCCACAAGGTGGACGGATGACCTCATTAAGACCGCAGGATCGCACTGTATGCAAGCCGCTTCCAACCGGTCTTATTGGAGATCCATAGGGGAGGCTTATGTCCAGCAGTGGACGCCCTTTGGCTGATGGATGGATGGAAGGTATTAAATGCCATTGTCCCAGAAAGTCACTCAGGAAAACTGTTTCGGTTGTTGTTTTATTTAGTAAGGCAAATGTTTTTGTTATTAACAACAAAATACAATATGTACTCGTACTACATACTTAATCTACTGCAACACAATACATAATAAAATGGGGATCCTCCACAGACCCTAGAAGGTCTAAAAATAATCCAAATCCTCAAGCCCACTGCCCAGCAATCTGGCAACATACGACATATAAGCAGCATACGACATATAAGCAGCATACGACATATAAGCAGCATACGACATATAAGCAGCATACGACATATAAGCATCATGCCACGCGTATTCAGCGTGCCACGCTGAATGGCGATGCTTATATGTCGTACCAAATAAACAACGGCATTTTGGTCAGGCATCCTCATTTGGTTAGGTATGTGTAGCTACTTGACAGGCAAGACTATATAATTAAATTATACTAATTAGGCAAGAATAAACTACTTAGTTTTGTCTGGCCAAAATAATCCATAAGTATTGATTATCGCTGCATCAGCTCACATTAAAAAAATCAAAAAAACCGAAACATTAGTAGGTATTTAAACGAAATTTTACCAGCTCCACCTTTTTATAAGGCAGTTAAATGGTAAACTCAATGGGTAACAAACCTATCCAGTCAATAACTTTCTGATCATAACTTGACGAAGACTGACTTACTTATGTAATAGCATATTATGTTATGAACTTACAGATAATACTTACTTATAGGTAATTTTCTGCTAAGTATCAGAAAATTATCTATAACTTATGAAACCATAAATTGCAGTACACAACGCATACTTTGTTAAGCTTTGATTATAAAATTATACTGCAATTTGTAAGCTGAAGGCTAACCAATGACGTCATGTAATCCTTATCAACTTATTGGCTGTTTCTTATCGGAATGTAAACGTGCAACAAACCGTATATTATACCTATTTAGGCTCTGTCGTTACTTTTTTGCGCTAACATCAAAGTGAATTCGTTTTACTTCAAAAACATTGACAATAAATCGAGCTCACTACGCTCACGCAATATTTATGTATGTATCTACTAAAAATCTCATGTGGTTGATGCACTAATGCAGTGCGCGCAATTCATTTTTTTTTGTTGTTTTTTGACATTTCCTGGTAAACTGTTCGTTGTAAACAAAAAAAAATCTAAATGAATATTAAAAACTTGTTTGTTAAAAACTCATCTAATTGAACTCATCTCATTAATTTTTTTCATGACAGCTAACGGCTATGAATAGATAGTGTTAACGCGGCACATTATGTACAGTTATACACCTAAAAACCAAAATAGTGGCCAGTTTATGCATAAAAGTCCACTAATTTAGTTTTAGGTGTATGTAACTCGTAAACGCTTTCGCTAAATGAGTTTTCGTAAACTTAAAATTAGTAGTTTGCCTGTAAAAAAAAAGTCTAATTGTCTCGGTCGCAGGCTGATTTTCAAAGTCAAAGTCAAAGTTCATTTATTCCGTAGACATAACAATTGCACTTGGAATTGTCAATTAACAATGTTTGAAATACTTATCTACAATTACATACTATATTCGAACCAATTTATCAATTCTATTAATAACCAATTTTAAAAAAAATAACTAATGTATAACAAAGTCAATGTAAACTAACTAATGTCAACGACAACAGACATCAAATAGAATAAAAAACATTGACTATTATAGAAAATCACAGAGCTATTATAGTAGAAAATAGATAATCATCACAGATAAAAAATAAAAATGCTTCTGTTATTCTTCGCAAAAAATGGCAAAACCAACTTCCATTCTTCCATAAAATTCGTATTGTTTACTTAAATTGATTTATACATTTTTTAAATTAATGTTACTTTTTCAAAAATAGCTCAGTAGATTTCGATATTTAAATGGGACCACCTCGGGAGCTTTCGAACTAAAAATATTTTTTTGATTCCAGGCACAATTGTGGAAAATATCGATGTGCATACACCAAAAAATACACAAACAGGCGAACATAGTGCCTCCTCCTTTTTGTAAGTCAGTAAAAAGGTATTTCTTATCAGTTCCGAATCTTATGGAGCGGAACAACCTTCGTACGGTCAGTCTTCAGATGGGTGACCGCGCGTAGTATTTACAACTGAGATCTCCCGTGGACACAGACACATTCAGAGACACACGTATGCACACACACGATTGTAGGCCCTGTATAGTCGTATACACTTGGCCTAACTATACAACCTTTCTTACCAGCATATCAAGTTTTAAGTACGTTTCTATGGGCCGGGTGGGCAGGTGGTTCCTGTAAGTTCTACTATTAGTTCTACAAGTAGAACTATCGGGACAACATTTTCCCGGTAGTTCTAGTGTAGAACATTTAGCTTTCAGGGCTCATAAGGCCAAATTTGCTAGCCCTTGTGTCAGAGTTTATAAACCTGAAGGGCCCTAACATGGCTACAGACGTTAATAAAATGGTAACAAACCTGGTAATATCATAAAGGAGAAGGATATAAACGCAGAGCCCCAGGCTATGGCGGCAGCTCGTCGGGCTCCAGTGTGCATTTCACCAAGATACGCGTACACTGTAGCACTAGACGCTGAAATCCTGGAACAACGAGAAAAACAATAATATCGTCATCACTTCAGCTATAGGACTTCTACTGATGAACATGCCCTTCTTTATAGATCTCCAATAAGACCGGTCGCGGCATACGTTCTTAATAAGGTCTCTACTTAATACCTTACGACAATCCTCCTTGTGTGTGGACGTTCTATGTTCTAGGCCCGCTTGCCAGTAGGTAAATGAGATAGCAGAGTAGAAAACTATCGTACATAACTGATGTTTCACATTCGATAAACTATCAGTTCCTCAGAGGCTTTGACAAAGACAAGCACGACTAAGGTGCTAGTCTAGAATTTTCATTTTTAGTTCCTGAAATATTTGTCCATCACTTAAAACATTTTAAGAAAATGACATTATCAAATAAATTTCGAAAGCTGTGTTAAAACGCTTTACATGTTCATAATGAATCAAAGTCGAGGAAGGTTAAAAAAAAGTAAGTAGAATAGAAACTAAGAATATATGATATAATATATTAGAAGACAGTTAATAAGTTGTTTTCTTCTTATTTATAATCATCATGGACAGAACTAATGTTTGATTTATAGTCGAAAGTAATACAAGCGTCTGATGGATGTTTCCCGTGACCGAAATGTTTATTTAGCCCAACTAATGATGAGAATGCTTATAAGCATTATCATTCAGCGTGGATTCTGCCAGCACGTTGAGCAAGCAGCCAATAAATACATTAAAAATATTCCTGTGTATGATCCGGTAAGTATTAGAAGTCAAATTTCATGGCGGCTGCAAAGAGCGCTACTTGCTGCATAGAACTTCAACCATAACTCTCTCTAAACCATAAATAGCTATTTACTGCGCCGCGTCTCACCTTGAGTTCATATTCGCTATTAAGTTTGCATCTGACTTACTATAATTGTCTTCTGCAGACACTTGCCTGTAATTGATAGTGTAAAAAACACTAGAAAAACATACTTAATTAGCCATAGAAACTTGAAACCTGATCGTGTTCAAAGTCCATAACGTGGCCCTTCTCACAAGTCCAAACACGACTATGATACGATATTCCATCATGGAATACCAGTGCCTATCTTCCGGCTTCATCATCAGACCTTTAAATCTAATCGTGGTCAAAGTTAATCACAAGACTTTTCTAAGAAATCCAAAACAGCTATGATATGATTTTTCATCATGAAGTTCCAGTTCATATCTTCCGGCTCCATCGTCAGACCAGTTAGACAGTACTGTATTATTGTATTGTCATCAGAACTACATACAGCTGCCAATTTTAATTACGCTACGACCCTTGGAAGGTGGTTAAATTAGTTACCTTAGATTCCATTACATAGTTACATATAGGTCGACCTAATAACAGCGTGTTAAAAATAATAATACGTACAGACATCCAGTAAGGAACCTCAGCACCAGCAGAGTCCAGACACTGGCTGAAAAGGACGAAGCTATCGAGAACACCGCAGACGCCACGAGGGCTGGCAGCATCACCGCCCGCCTCCCCAGCCTGTCTCCGAGGTAGCCCCACAGGAATGACGTGCTTATTATACCTGGAAATAAGGATAAAAATCCGGTAAACAACTATATATCATTCTATTAAGGTCGCCATTCTATTATTTTTCGCAAAAAATGGAATGACCGACTTCAACCGTGTACACAATTCGCGAATAGTTCGCACGGATCGATGTAGCAATTTTCACATTATTGTTGACAGGTTTTTACCCGCGGCTTCGCCCGCATGATATTTTGATTTTTGATGCAATATCATTATAATGTATTGCCTATGTGTTATTCTGATATATAAGCTATATTACTGCAAAGTTTCATCACAATCCGTTCAGTAGTTTTTGCGTGAAAGAGTAACAAACATCCATACATCCATCCATCCATCCATCCTCACAAACTTACGCGTTTATAATATTAGTAGGATTTATCAAAAATGGCCCAGCTGATCTCTATAAAATTTAAATCGAACCAATTTCGAAAGATAATCTTTCCATTAAAAAAGAATTATAAAAATCGGACCCCTATGTAAAAAGTTATCCGTATAAAAAAATATACGCGTCGAACTGAGTACCTCCTCCATTTCATCGGTCAAAAATCTATGGATATAAGACACTCACAAATAGGTATCTAATATGGTCGATTGGAAACAGTTACTTACTTCGTCGGTTCAAAACATTTTTCCTATCCCATATTGATATTTAAAGAAATGAAAAATGTGGGTCAACTCTAGGGCAAGTGCCTTTATTAACTACCACTAATTACAAGGCTTACATAATCTAAAATGTCATAAACTACTACTATATGTCAGCAATTGGATCATCCACAGACCCTTGAAGGTCCAAAGATAGTCCAAATGCATTGCACTGCATTGGTGGATTACATTAGGAATGTCGCGGTTACATTTTTTGAAACGTTATCAAAAAAACTTAAAATACCAAGTTAGCGTAGAACACTTTGGGAACACCATAATAAATAATTTTATACAATACTTCAGAATGTTTAAAATACGAGTAAATCAAATTGGCAGTAAACTCTAGTCTTTATCTTGAAACAGACTCCCAAAAAATAAGTTAATAATGATTAACCTATTAGAACCAATAAATTTTGAAAATTAAGTAGGCAATTAAACTTTTCTTAACGACTAGACATTTCGGGCCAAAACAAGTACCTACTGGTAAAGGACAAATCGCTAGACTACCTAATAGGTTATATTGTAAATGTTAGTTGCAACAAAATAAAACCACATGAAAAAACCTGCCCATTACTGCGAGTCAAACTAGCACACAAGATGTTCCATGTAATAAGTATTTTACTCCTATACTAATCTTTCAGATACCTAGAAACTATGCAAAAAACGTTTGATGTTTCATCCTCATTGTAAATTAACAATTTTGATTATGAGTTAAAGTATTTTCAAGGTAGCTGAATTGTATTAAAATGCTGAAAAAGTAACCATTTTTCCTGAATCCAAGATTTTATTATACCTGATAGAAGCTTATTTTTGTTCTACTTAGTTTACATACACTCTGTGAAAATGTTTAGTGCTTACTTTAACTTTAACGTTCGAGTAAGTACATTATTCTTATTCGGTGTTGGGGCGATAAGTTCTGCACTGACGTCCCCGCATGGGGTGTTTTGTGCATTCTCCCCTCCAGCGTCTACCCGTGCCAGCCCAGTTCCTTAAGGTAGCGGAGCGTGGCTTTAGGCCGCTGGCATAACTGATCCAGTGCCTTGGATGGTGAATAAGTTGATAGCGAGCTGATAATAACGCTAATGCAGAAGCTTCATGCAATCCGTTAGCTATTCTAGTGTCTTCTGTGGTTTTGCAATGCCACAGAACATGCTTTACAGTTTCGTTTTCTTGCAAACAGAGTAAGTAAGTACCTATTCCATTTAAGAAGATATAGACCTGTGAGCTTGTGACCGACAAACAGGCGTACAGAGAAGGTTGAGTAATGTAAAATAAAACGACACTGTATAATTTTTTTTTTTAACCTGTACTGTCCCACTGCTGGGCAAAGGTCTCCCCCAATTCCTTCCATTCCTTTCTGTTCTGTGCTACCTCCGTCCAATATAATATTAATGTATTTTATCCAACAAAAACATTTTGGTGCATAATGGGGCCAAGACGAGACTACAGTTCGCACTATCAAAAAGTTATCAGATTTTATGTAGAGCCAATTAAGCTTCTAACCTTATAGGATTTATCTCTACAAGCTCTTACTTTACAAACTCTACACCCTAGTCAATATATGTGGCTTCATCTCGTCTTGGCCTCCTTTTACATAACAATGGTTTATTGTTGGATTTAATTTCTTTTTGTGAATTATTATTTCAGAGTAATTTTGACAATTTCCAAACCTCTACCATCGAAATTTGTGTAAGTCACATACAAACCTGCATCCCGCAGTTTAAGGGGTTGGGAGGCGATTTATTAAAATCTTGCAATACGTGTTTCCATAATTTATGACAAGAAGTTTTTAAGACTTCTAGCTTGAAAATTTTTGTAGGTCTTACAGTAATTTTCATCCCCTAGATTTAGGGGTTGGGAGTGAATTACCAAAAATGCTGAAATACGGGTTTCATAGTTAATAAAAGGGAGTTCAAACATAAATTTTCAGATATCTAACATCAACATTTGCGAAAGTCGCATATAAACTTCCATCCCCAAATTTTAGGGGTTTCGCAACCCTTAGTGATTTACTAAAAATCCTAAAATATTTGTGTTCTATTATTTCTAGTAAGGAGTCCTCATAATATAAATATTCAGACTTCTAGCATTAGGTAATAATGTGGAAGTTTGGTTGGGGGGTGAAAGTTCAAAATTTTAGAATTTTTCTGTTGTATGTGTAGGTACCTACCGTTACTAGCCTACACACCAAATTTCAGCTTTCTTGGACTTCAGGAAGTTTTGATGATCATCAGTGAGTCAGTCAATCAGTCAGTGACAAAATCGGGGGTTTTCACATATCGATAAAATCGAAAGTATGAGAGCTATGCAATTTAAACTTTAAACATTGTTTATTAAGTATATTAGACATGATATCCCGAGAATTTCTTCTATCTAGCATACTCTAAACCCAATTTTGCGAGTTCGAAAAATTAGCGAACGTGCTTTACGAAACGGTAGGTAGTACCCTCGCGCTTCGCTTCGCTTGGTTCGAAGCTTTATGTCCCTTTGTAAAGAAGAGAAATCACTTAATCTTCCCTCCACTCTATGCACCATGCCTATATAATTTAGGATATTTTGCATGTGCAATTCGTTTATTGTTGAAAACAAATTATTAATGGAAAATGCTACAAATCTATAATCGCGAGGTCTACGTTCGAAGAACGAGTAGTTTTTTAAGGTGAACCAAAACGCTACATATTTCGAGTCGGGGTCCTAAAAATTTGCTGCTTCATTTTATCTTATTACTTATGTGTAAAATATATGAAGTGTGAATAACATTTACCACATATTATAACATTCATAAGTGCTCAGACCTATTCTGTATTATACGATTTATTCTGCAACTAAATTTATTCAAATGAATTCACATCGTAATAAGATCTAATAAAAATGATTTCAATCAATTAATCGATCAATGCTCGTTTATTTATTTTCTTGAATAGGTATTGACAGATACCTACAGTATTTTGATAGAATATAGTGTAAGTAGCGCTCATATCTTAGTTTAACTAAGTGTTTCGGAGCGAGCACCAAAGTTAAGCAACGTTCGCCACGGTCAGTCATCGGATGGGTAACCGCGTGGCATTTTTAAAAGAGCGTGACTCGCATGATATGTTAAATTGTAGGTACCTACCAGTTATTTCAACCGTTTAGCCATTTCAGAGGCCTTCAGGCAAATTCAACAACTCTGCCACGAGGGGCGAGGGCTAGCCACTCGATCTATACTAACTTAGGTACATACAATTTTGTCATTATATGTATGACATGCCAAAATGACCACCTAGATCTAAATCTAGCGCTATCTAACCTTGGAGAAATGCTAATTACAAATGATGACCAAACTACCTTAAAATCACTATCATTATTGACCGACGAACCACCGGAGGAGGTATACAATTCGACGCGTATATATTTTTTTTATGTATAACCACGTATAACTTTTTTATAGCAGTCCGATTTAAATAGATCTTTTTTTATTGTAATGAGTATACTTCGAAATTCGTCCCATTTAAATTTTATTGAAATCGGCTGAGCCATTTTCGATAAATCAATAATAATGTGAAAAATGTTACATCGATCCGTGCGAAATATTCGCGAATTTGGTACACGGGTGAAGTCGGTCATACTAATTTTAAACTATAACAGGAATTTAAAAGAAATCAATAACAATGTATTATAGGTGTATAATGCTTAAATGTTAGTTACATAATTATTATTATGTAAGGTTCAGCGCACACGACCTACCGGCTTAGTAGGCACGTGGTTTTGTTGACCAAACGGCCACAGCTGAGATTGTGTTGTATGTGGTGATTGAAAAAATTAAATCATTAGCAATACTCATGTACCAAAAAGTTGATCATACTGACTTTAAAATCAATATATCATAAGTAAAATAGTATACTTTGTGACTTGGTTTGTCGCTGACAGCTGGCTGTTGCATGTAGCTCGTTTGCGCAGAACCTTATTTGCCTAGATTCGAAAACTAGTTTTGTATTCAGTATTTGTATTATTATTATTTTTTATCGAAGGCCGACTTGTCGCCAACTGCATGCCTGCATTTTTAAAACATTTTTTTACCGCGAATAAGTCTGTGCCACCCGCCTGAGAGTAAGCAACGTTGTGACCGAAGATTAAGCACGCAGACTTTGAAGATACTTATTTACTTATTAACTCTGAATGTAAAGCTTTTGATTATCTCTCAGGAATGAGTCAGGAATAGGGCATCGAGAACCGGGTGTTATTTTGAGAACCGGTTCTTTCGGTTCCAATTTTATTCAGAACCGGGTACCCGGTTCTTTCGGATTTTTTTAGACTAATAGTCAACAAGCGTTTCGTTTTTTTTTTCAATTGTTTTTACGGCTTGGGATGCAAGTCCTTACAGCCAGTCTTAAGTTTTCACTTTCACAAAGATTTGTTATCACTTCTTTACTGTATTTAAAACATATTTGTACACAGGCATAAAACATTTTGGATGTCCCAGTAAATCTTCAGTGCGGCGGGGTATATTTGATTATGACCTATGTCGTCCGTTGACGAGTTTGCGTGTCTGTACCTACGGATTTGACGATTCGTTTCAAAATGTCAGTTATCATTATAAGTCTTACTATTGAAAAAATTCTGCATTCTTCAATAAAATGTTTCAAGTCAGCAAGCTAAGTGATGTCAGGTTTAAAACCTAATTTAACATGATTTTGTTATTTTGCAAGAAAAAAGAACAAGCTTATCAAAAGGCATCTTGACAGCCGTCTGGATTATCGATAATCTTTACCTGCCTACTATTTATACTTTCTTAACTTTTTTTTAAAAAGTTCAAAAATCAAAAATTGATGTTTTTATGTCAGGGTTTTTGCTTTGATAAATGCAAGTTACGACTTGCGTTGTGACACCATGAATGACGATAATGTGTCACACCCACAGTTCACACTTGCAAGTGCAACCTTTATTGTTTGTGACAAGAACCGAAAGAACCGGGTTTTTTAATTTGAGAACCGGTTTTTTGTGTGACCCTCAGAACCGGGAATTCCCGGTTTTTTTGGAACCGGGAAAAACCGGTTCCGATGCCCTAGTCAGGAACCAGCCCCCTACCGCCTAAGCAATAGCAATCGTAATAGCAATCGTTTATGACTTCATTTTAGTCATTTGGCACCGCCTATGTGACGTTAGCCAATCATTATTAACATTCGTTAACTTTTAAGTTTGACAGCTGTCATCCGAAATATAGATACTTTTGTGAAGAGAGCAATAGTCTAGAATCAATAATTACCGAGATAAATCACTTTTAAGTTTGACAGCTGTCATCCGAAATATAGATCTCGTTAAGCTCTATCACTTTCGTGAAGTCATTAATGGTCTAGAATCAATAATAACCGAGATAAATCACTTTTAAGTTTGACACCTGTCATCCAGAATGTCATTATGATCAAGAAACACCTCAAAAGTTCTGTTCAAAATTTTCACCCCATTTCAGATCGCGTTATGCTACTACAGCTAAGAGCGAAACCTGTCAACATAAATATAATACAGGTGTATGCCCCTACTGCGTCTAAAAGTCAAGACGATTTAATCGAACCATTTTACGAAGAAATCAAGGAAGTCATGAAAAAACTGAAGGCTTATGAATGTAATATTGTTATGGGTGATTTCAATTCGAAAATTGGCAAGGGAATTGTCTGTGACACAGTTGGTAATTTCGGCTTAGGGGAAAGAAATGAGCGCGGTGATCGATTGGTTCAATTCTGTCAAGAGGAACAGCTTGTCGTAACCAATACCTTCTTTAAGTTACCACCTCGTCGTCTATATACTTGGACATCTCCAGCTCATACCCCCCAGCACATAGTAAGGAACCAAATCGACTATATACTGGTGAACAAACGATTTAAAAATAGTTTTAAATCTGTAAAAACATACCCCGGGGCAGATGTGAGTTCTGATCACAATCCGGTAGTGGCAACCGTTTCCGTCAAAATGAAGAAGTTGCTGCTTCCGAGAAGGAGATATAAGACTCAAACTGCATGCTAAACTTAACAGTTGCGTTAACGAGCTACAACAGCAGGAGTTATTGCTTCCTGTAGATCCTGTACGAACTTGGGATAACCTCAAGGAAGTTATGGCCAACACTTCATCAAAAGTTCTAACTGCAGCTCAAACGGAGAAGAGGAAAGATTGGGTCACAGATGACATCCTTAATCTAATGACTGAAAGACGAAAGGTAAAAACTGTCGATGAAGGGAAGTACAAAGCATTACACAAGGAAATTACAAGAAAATGTTCAGAAGCCAAAGAGAAATGGATTAACGATGAATGTCTTGAGATAGAGAACATGCAAGCTAAACATGACTATTTTAGTATGTTTAAGAAAATAAAAGAAGTTGTGGGCGTAAAAAGATCAAATGTTTCTCTACCTCTTGTGGATGAAGATGGGAAAGTTGCTATGACTATTAATGAGAAGTTAAGAACTTGGGAGAGTTACGTCAGAGGGCTGTTTAGTGATACTCGAAGTCACCAAACACTCAATAACTCTGAAAACAACGGACCAGATATAACCAAAGATGAAGTGATTCACGCAATAAAATCGGCAAAGACAGGAAAAACCGTTGGACCTGATGAAATCCCTAGTGAGATCCTGAAGTTACTGTTGGAAGAAAATATACCAATTTTGGTTCGTTTATTTAACGGGATCTATCGAAGTGGCATTATATCTAAAGATTGGTTACGTTCTACTTTCGTGACTCTTCCAAAAACTAGCAACGCCAAAAGATGCAGTGAGTATCGGACCATATCATTGATGAGCCATGTTTTGAAAATTTTCCTTAAGATAATTCACAATCGCATTTACAAAAAAGTGGAAGAGAATATTTCAAACACTCAATTTGGTTTTAGGAATGGTTTTGGGACTCGTGACGCCTTTTTTGGTTACCAGGTGTTACTACAACGTTGCTGGGATATGAGTCGATGCACATACATCTGTTTTGTCGACTATGAAAAAGCTTTTGACAGAGTTCAGCATAATAAGCTTATTAGTGTTCTCAACAGAATAGGACTTGATTCCGAAGACCTGATGATCATCAAAAATCTGTATTGGCAACAAACGGCCTGTGTGCGAGTGGATCAGGAGTTTACAGATGATATTGACATAATGCGTGGAGTGCGGCAAGGATGTGAACTCTCTCCTTTGCTTTTCAACATATATGCAGAGGCAATCTTTGCAGAAGCCTTAGAAAACGCCGAAGAAGGTATCTTAGTAAATGGTCATGCACTGAATAATTTAAGATATGCAGATGATACTATATTACTGGCATCTAATTTTGACGAATTGCAAAGTTTGCTAACTCGTGTTGACAGCATAAGTGCTAGTTACGGCCTTAACATAAATCTTAAAAAGACAAAAGTCATGATAGTAGGCAAGTCACAACATCTTACAGCAGCTGATATAGTCGTCAGAAATCAAATTGTGCAAAGGGTTCACTCGTACAAATATCTTGGGTGTATAGTAAATGACCAATGTGACCACAGCATTGAAATTAAGTGCCGAATAGAGCAAGCGCGGCACGCATTCTTTAAATTAAGTCATCTGCTCTGCAATCGCTCTCTCAAAATAGCTACAAGAGTACGTTTGGCACGGTGTTATGTTTTTTCGGTTCTTTTGTACGGTGTCGAGTCATGGACCTTAACCCAGACTATGAGTAAGCGCTTGGAAGCTTTTGAAATGTGGGTGTACAGAAGAATTTTGAAAATATCATGGACAGACAGAGTGTCCAATGAGAGAGTTTTGCAGATGGTCAACAAGAAGGTGGAAATTTTGAATACAATTAAAAAGCGCAAGCTACAGTACCTTGGACACATCATACGTAATGGCAAATATGACCTGCTCCAGTTAATCATGCAAGGAAAGATCCAGGGAAAACGACCTCCCGGAAGAAGGCGAACTTCGTGGCTCAAAAATCTTCGTTCGTGGTTCAATCTGAGCACAAGATCACTATTCCGTGCAGCTGTTTCCAAAGTCCGCATAGCCCTAATGATAGCCGACCTCCGGTAGGAGCTGGCACCTCAAGAAGAAGAAGATCCAGAATGTAGATCTCGTCAAATTCTATCACTTTTGTGAATACAGCCGTAGTCTATAATCGATAATTACCGAGATAAATAACTTTTAAGTTTGACAGCTGTCATCCGAAATGTAGATTTCGTCGAGCTCTATTACTTTTGTGAAGAGAGCAATAGTCTAGAATCGATAATAACAGAGATAAATCACTTTTAAGTTTGACAGCTGTCATCCGATATGTAGATCTTGTCGAGTTCTATCACTTTTATGAAAACAACAGTAGTCCAGAATTGATAATGACCAAGATAAATCACTTCGAAGTTTGACAGCTGTCACTTGGAAAGCTGTTACTGTGACATTCGTCGTGACAAATTACACGATCTGATTTCTAACGTGTACGAGGGATTTTTCTCAACTTTAGTTTAAGATTGAACGGTTGTCGTCAAAACCCTTATTCCCGCTAAAAATTCATAGAATACTCGAATACTCTAGATTTATTGTCTAAATCGTTACCGGCAACACTGGTCGCCGCGGTGACGCCGCGACGACCAGTGTTGACGCCGCGGTGCAATGTCGCCGCGTCAACGCCCGTGTGGCATGTCTGTAAGAAAAAGGAACTGGCGACGCGACGTGTGTAATATTGCACGAACCATTTCGAGCCACTTTTGACCCCTTCATAACTCGAAAACGATTTAACGTAAATTTATGAAATTACTTTACTACCTACAATAGAGTGCGCGAAGGCTCCCCTCTATATGGGAGACCTATGTTCAGCAGTGGGCGTCATACGTGGATGGCTGGATAGTAGATAGATACAGAATAGGCTTAATATATCTCACTATCCCGACGTTTCGACCGACTTTCATCGGTCGTGGTCAAAATGCGAAAGGTAAAAAAATAACATTTGCGAGCTTCATTTTCGAGTACGCTTACTATCATTCCCGTAAAACTTACTGCTGCGAGTAAACTATACGTCTCTTTGTCTGGATGAAATAAAAAATATACCTAGCTTCAGACAAACATAATAATTAAAAAAAAACACAGACAAACATATTTAATAAAATAAAAAGTGTAAGTTATTGGTGAACGAACTCATTAAGTGGTACTAACCCGTTGATAGTGACGTTAATTTAACTTGTATCAATTAGTGATGCTGGTCGCATTGGACCGAGATTTTGAGATTGGTTGAAATGAAGCAACATACCTATTCGTAGTTTAAATTAAACTAGTAGTTTAAATTAAACTACGAGTATGTTGCTTCAGTTTTGTAGTCCGTTATTGCCGTATGACTGACGACAATAATAGGTACTTTATGAATCAAAGCATGATAAATAAATATGCACTTCCTTCAAATAGAGCATTTTATATCTCTTAAAACTACGTGACTTAAGCTCGTGTCATAGAATATATGTATATATATATATATATATTTATTATACATAAAATGTATTTGATGATCTTTTTGTATGTTTATATACATTGATATGTATATATATTTGTTTATGCATGAAAATGTATCTTGTAGCACAGAATATTTAATACTGCTAGAACGTAAAAAGAACTAGATTGTCTAGACGAACCTAATCTAGGTTTTAAGACAATGTATGAACAAGTTATCTATCATTGTAATTTATCAAATTATCAAATTAGCCGTGTTTAAAGCGTGTTTAAATATTTTGTGGTAAGGCGGAAAATGTTTGGTAAAAAAAATAATTTAACTCGGATTTTCACGAAATAATTGAAATGTCAGCACTCTATAGTCACAATTTAATCTTTTTAATTTAATTGTAACGTTTTGTTTTATACGCTACGACTGACTGATATAAATTTATTATGGAGCCATTGCAATTTACTTTGATTTAACTACGTATTTATATTAATTAATATTGTACATTGTTAAACAAAATAACATTTTTCTTATTCTTTGTAGGTTTGCGTTTGACTAAATACTGCCTGATGTTGAGCAGATATGCGGTCTAGGATGTAGCACGCTTACCTAGTTACCTAATTATCTAATATTGTTTTACTGTTACTAGTAAAAATATTTTATTAAATGACTTCTTCTGGTCTTACAGACCTAGACATTATCGAAGACAGGTTAAGTGTATTTTTATGCTCTTTACAATAACAACATGCACCAAGAGGTCGATTGTTACGGTATCTGTCTCCAATCTAATGGATATAAAAGTCAACGACATCTGAAGGTGATCAAGTCCTTTGTTTTGCACGCATCTATAAATACTACAGATCTAAGATAATAAATACTATACAGAAATATCTGTGGTAAATATGCAAAGGAGCCCAAATATACCATGGATACGTTCAACACAAACAGTGCGCTAGTAGATGGTATATCCTCAGCAGTAAAAAGAAGGTTGTTGATAATGAGGATCTCTTGAAGTAGATTACTCATGGTTCAAATGATGTAAACCCATGTTCCAGATTTCTAAATAAAAATCTAGTTTCGTTCTTATTTTATTTATTTGTTTATAGGCGTGCAGTGTATACTGATAAGCCTATATAAAGCAAAGTCGAATTAAATTAGTATTTATCTGTCAATTTTTTTTCCTTCTTTATCCAAAGGTCCAGTCTATTCTTAAATGTGTTTATAGTTCTTGCTGAGATTACATCATCAGGCCTTTTACCGCATACACTTCGGAGAGTGCGCCCAGGAGTTGCACAATCTGGTCCCCCCTGCCCCTTTCTTCTATCGTACGGCTAGAAAGACGCGACCAAAGCGCCACTCTGTTATGGTGGAGATTCCGCGCGTTAGAACCAATAGTTTCGAATCCTCATTCCTCATACGAACAGACGGAATGTGGAACGCTTTACCTGGGTCTGTCTTCCCGTTAAAGTACAACGTGGGTGTCTTCAAATCCCGAGTAAATAGGTATCTTCTAGGTAAGCGTGCTACACCCTAGACCGCACATCTGCTTAACATCAGGCAGTGTGTAGTCAAACGTGAACCTATTCGAAATAAAAAAAGGCAACCTATTCCAATTGTAGACAACTCTATTGCAGAAAATGTGGTGTGCAGTGTTGGTTTGTGATTATGTAGACTGGAAGAGAATTTTATGGCGTCTGCTATCGCGCATATTTTCCTTCAAGATTTTTTAGGTTGCTAACTTAGAGTTATCACCTTTCCAGTCCACGATTGTGAGTTCGTAACGTTTAGCCAATTGTCTAGTTTTTAAATCATTTTAGGCCAGACGATCTTAGTCTGTGATGTTAGCTTCAAGCGGCGTAACCTAATCCCGACTGAAGCTCAGCGCGATGGCAGCTTGTAGCTAACACCACAGCCGCCGATATGTTTTATTCGGCCTATACCTATGAAGGCAGCAGCATTGACCAGTCCCTTGTGTGAGCTGGTGAGCCGCAGCCCACACTCCGCTGAAGTGATGACGTAGCTCATGCCCACCGACTCCATGGACACGTTCAGCATGATCAGCCCGCTGGTGAACAGTACCAGGTGGTTGAACTTGCCATGACCTGGAAAGGAATTTGTACCCATGTATTCAAATATAATGGAGTCGAAAAATTCACGAGCAAAAACCACGTATGTTCGTGCAGGTGTGGGCGACATCCACCCACAAAGTGGACGGATGACTTCAGGATCTCATTGAATACCAGCCCATTTCAAACGGTCTTGGAGATCTATAGGGAAGGCATGTGGTCGCGGCATATAAGTGTAGCTTGGTGTAGCGCTGAGCGAAGTGTGGAGGGGATGACTGCGCATGGGTTTAGTAAGGCGGTCACAAGATGGGTCTAGTATGGGTCTCCAAGGTCATCCTGCCCTCAGCGCTAGATTTTCGTGTGTATCAGCAGCTGAAACGATGACGATGACGTCGCACAGTATTAGACAATTTGGAGCCAGAATTTGCGGATATAAAAAAAATATAAGGAGTAAAAATCTGGTCATCATGTTTTAAAAAAAGGTTGCCTTGATTGGAACTTGATGAAATTTAGATAGGTACCACAAATTATGAAGTGCTGAAACGACCAGGTAGGTAATTCGATTCAAACTTTTCAAATTAGCATTTGTCAACGGATACATAGATAGATAGATATTCTTTATTGCTAACACAAAGAGCACAAATAACACAGATAACCAAAACATTATAAATATAGCGTGTAACAAGAGGCGGCCCTAGCTTATCGCTAAGACAACTGTCAGTGGACAATAAAACATTTGGATTATCTTTTAGGTTTGCAAGGGTCTGCGGATGATGCAGTTACGTTTTGTGTACCTATGTAGATGGTAATTTAAGACACTTTATTTTGTTGCAGTGAAAAACAACTTGTTACGCTCTTTTGTTGCAATGAGTATTATAAACAGTCTATTTGACAACATTGAAAATATACCTACTATTGATTGTGGTAGTCCATACAAATAATAGCCTGAAAAAGACATATTTCACTTTATTTTAACTAAAATATTTCTAATTTTCGCAAATCGCACGAAATAAATACGATTTTTTTTTTGATGTTTCATCTGTGACGTAAATGCTCTAAGAAGGGTGGCAACTCTGGTGACGTCAATTGCTAGTAAGCAAGAATTTCTCGATTGACTGTTGTTTGTTTAATTTGTGTTTTGTGTTTTCGGAGTAATATTAGTGGATCTGTAAGTTATTTTTAAAGTATTTTTTGTCAATTTTTAGATGTGAACTAGCGTATTTACCATTATTAACTAATGTTATTTACTAGTGTGTGACGTCACAGACCAGCGCCATTACAGAATGTCGTTTTGGCGGGATCTTGAATATCTAATCTTTAACACTTGATTTTCAGAGTTAATACAGTAGATCTCTCGGAAATATAAATGTAGTGTGCTTATTATGTACTAATGAATAATTTAAAACGATTTCTAAAAACTAGTCAAATAGCCTATTGTATTCTTTGGTTATAATCTGTTGACTAGACTTTATGTTATCAAATAATTCTGCCTTGTTAAGTAATTCATCGAAAGCGGTATCTCTGGGAATTTTTGAGATTTATTTGTTTATGTGACCTTTGCCATGTGTGATAAAAATTTCGTCAAAGTTCAAATCAAAACTGACATTTATTTCATTGCCACTTAAAGAACATTTTCACATGGCTAAGTGTAGCACAGCTTGTGTGAAACAAACGAAAGATCTGATGGCCGTTTCGTCAGATATGGATTATGGACAAATATTTGAAGTGTTCGAAGAACTTATTAATGAATAGCTACCTACTTCAAAACAAAGTACTAATGTACACTTTAAATCAAACAGAAGAAATATCATATGTACTATTATAATTTCAAACAAAGCTATTTATTTTTTACCTAAATGCAATGCTTGTATCTTATAATATTTACCTGTTAACTCAAAGGCATCTTCAAAACTATGCTCATTGCTCTTTGCCTGCTCCTTTTCAACATCAGGTAGAAACTTATCACTCTCTTCGGTCCTCATTTTAACAGCTTTGTAATTCACACTAATTTCTTTAAACCGTTATTTACACAGCTAACCTATTTTTTGTACGATTTCTCACCAATATTTCATTTCTTGGACCTTTTTGCGCCGGAGTTAACTGTTACTTTAACTGGCTTGCAATTTCACTTTTTGTATAGTAAATACCATTTTGGTAACCACTAAAATCTTCTTACATTTATGTAGAAGAATATTAGACACGTTTCTTAGCGTGTTATCGATGTAACAGCAGATATAACGTATTTGATGATAGTTTTACCCGGGAGCAACGCACGCCCGACCGCGCTGTACGCGCTCGCGTGGTGAACTAAATTTACAAATTCTAAATTTAAAATTCAAAGCACGGGAAACGCGACTTGTGTTTGATTTCTTATCACTGCAGCCGGATTGTGCTCATACGCATAGTTTTTTTCTATACCTAGCTTCTTTTTAGGATCTTTAGAACTATATGAAATAAGTTACATAATACATAGTTTGTTTATCGTTACCCTAACAAGTAACTATTTTTTTTTACAATTTTGCGATTTCACGCATCTTGCCTCACGGCCGGTTTAAAATGGGTGACTGCGGGTGGCATTTACATCTGAGTGCTTCCGTGGCTCGGATGACACATTAAATTGTGGGTCCCGGTTGTTTTAACCATATAACCACGTGGTAAACCTTCAGGCGGCTTAAACACTCTGACACCAGGACTCCGACTCTGTTCGACTGAATGTCTAAAAGAAGGAGTTTTTTGCGGGCGTGGAAGATGCATGAATTTTCCGTAAGTAAGCAGATTTAATTAACAGAAACACACACTTTATTAACAGTTACCAACATTGAAACGTAGGCAGGTACATGTCTTATCTTTGTCCTTGTTTATTTTGTAAACAAATTATCTTGATCAAATTCTTGCATAACTACATTACAAATGTTTTAATGCAATGAAGTATTAGAAAATGAAATGAGGAGATCCGTAGAAGAACCAAAGTTACCGACATAACCTAGCGTATAGGCAAGCTGAAATAGTAGCGAGCAGGGCACATTACACAGAGGACCCAACGATGACCGATGGGGTAGAAAAGTTCTCAAGTGGAGACTACGTACTGGCAAGCGTAACGCACGACATTCACCCAGAAGGTGGGCCAATGACATCATTAAAACAGCAGGATCGCGCTGGATGCAAGCTGCTTCCAACTATATATATATTGGAAGATCCATAGGGAAGCCTATGTCTAGCAGGACTATACCTATTACTTATTCCAAAATTTTAGTAAAAGTAACGCGTACGATTTACATGTTTATACTGTACTGTACTGTACCAGCCTTTTTTAGTAGTCCACTGCAGGACGTAGGCCTACCCACGAAGGGTGATTGGGCCATATCCACCACGCGGGCCCAGTGCGGGTTGGTGGATTCACATACGCCATCGAATTTCTTCTACGGACGTATGCAGGTTGCCTCACGATGTTTTCCTTCACCGAAAAGCCTGTGGTGTGAAATTCCGTACATAAATTCCAAAGAACTCATTGGTACGGGACCGGGGATTCGAACCCACGACCTCACGATTGTAAGGCGGGTGTCACTACCTCTTGGCCACCACGGCTTACATGTTTATAGCTAAGTGTTAATTAAAGACTATCTCCCAGTATAATTAGCAAGAAGTAAATATTTTACGTAACGCTGTAATGACCCGTGATAACTTCTACGATAACATTAACGTCGATTATTATAAATATTATTATTTATAAAAATTAAATTATAAAAATACAGCATACAGGGTTACTCGTACGTAGCTTCCGCACAACCTCTTTTAAGGCAATCGCGAGAAGCCAATTATCTCTAAATATTATCCGATTCGATTTATTTTTCAGGGTTCCATACCTCAAACGGAAAAAACGGAACCCTTATAGGATCACTTTGTTGTCCGTCTGTCCGTCTGTGTGTATGTCCAGACTCTTTATCTCGGGAACGCGTAAAGATATCGGGTTGAGATTTAAACTGTACCTAGTCAGGTCATAAGTATTGTCACACAGTAAAAACTTTTCTTTTAGAATGCTGGCCATAAAAAAGTTTATTGAATTCGAATGTCGAATTGTTCATGAAAATAAAAATGTAAGCTTTTTAGAATTTTACTCATTTTTAAATATGGAGTGGAAGCTTAAAGAAGACCGTGTTGCAGTTATTGCGTTGCATCGTTGCGGTTACGCGCCAATTCAAATTTTCGACATACTGAAAAATTTGAATATAACCAAAAGATTCGTTCATCGTACCATCAAACGATACAATGAAGACTCTAGTGTAGATGACAGGTCAAGAAGTGGTCGCCCTCGGTCTGTTAGGACTCCAGCCAGGATAAAAGCTGTGAAGGCGCGAATTCAAAGAAATCCCAAACGTAAGCAGAAACTGTTGGTCCTTCAGATGGGGTTAAGCAGAACCACGGTGAAAAGGGTGTTAAATGAAGACTTAGGGCTTCGGGCATATCGAAGAAAAACAGGACATCGTTTAAATGCTCGTTTAATGGACCTGAGACTGAAGAGATGCCGCGCTTTGTTGAAGCGGTACGAGGGAAAAAAATATCGGGAAATTCTTTTTTCGGATAAAAAAATTTTTACCGTAGAAGAGAGCTACAACAAACTAAATGATAAGGTGTACGCACACAGTAGTGAAGAAGCGAGCAACCGTATTCCGCGTGTCCAACGAGGTCATTTTCCTTCCTCGCTCATGGTATGGTTGGGAGTTTCTTATTGGAGCCCCAATAAGAAACTCTTTTGTTAAGCCTAACAAGGTACATTTTTGTGAGAAAGGTGTAGAAAAGAATGCAGTTGTGTATCAAAATACAGTCCTGACGATTCTTGTGGAACCTGTTTCTCATACCATGTTCAATAACAGGCACTGGGTATTCCAACAAGATTCGGCGCCAGCTCATAGAGCGAAGAGCACACAAGACTGGCTGGCGGCGCGTGGAATCGACTTCATCCGGCACGAAGACTGGCCCTCCTCCAGTCCAGATTTGAGTCCGTTAGATTACAAGATATGGCAACACTTGGAGGAAAAGGCATGCTCGAAGCCTCATCCCAATTTGGAGTCACTCAAGACATCCTTGATTAAGGCAGCCGCCGATATTGACATGGACCTCGTTCGTGCTGCGATAGACGACTGGCCGCGCAGATTGAAGGCCTGTATTCAAAATCACGGATGTAATTTTGAATAAACTTTATTGTCATAAGAATCTATGCTTTGTTAAGATCATTTTGGTATATAAATGGTTACATAATAAATAAACTTGATTCAATTATTTTATATTAAACATGTGACAGAATTTATGACCTGACTGTGTATAAGTATATCTATGATCTCTTGCAGTAAGCTGAGTGCGAGTTACACGATAAAAACACGTTAACTTGACGTCCGCGTTCGTTGAGTAAACGTCATTACGCGCTTATAGGTAAAACGCGCGAGTGCGAGTCACTTACGTATTAAAGTCGCTCAACAACGTTTACTCGCGATTTTTGTGGTTAATATTTTACGTTTCGTTACGTTCTATGTCCGTGTTTGTCTATGCACTGGCATCGCTTTATTATACGACCAAGTTGCGAAACTCGTAATCGTCATAGGTTACATATATTTGTGTGCATTATTTCATTTGGACGGTTGATGTAAATGCTGAAGCGTCTGATAAACATTCTTTGTTTATGTCAACACAACAACAAAGGTTTTATATCTCATTCAAAGAGCTAATTTGCATAAGAAATAAGTAAAATAATGAAAAGAACCAGCCCCACTCAGTTTGATATGATGGTGACATTTATGGAGCAGTAAGTATACTTACGCAAAACTTGTTACAATCTTCACAGTTGAAGTAAAATTGTTTTTAATCCTATGGCTTCCTTTTTAGGCATGGAGATCTTAATAAACCCTCTGCGAATTCGAGTGGTAGGGTCCAAATATATAAACATTGGGCCGAATTGTGTACTCTCCTCAACAGTGATGCTAGTGGAGGAGAGAAAACAGAGGAACAGTGGAAAAAGGTTTGTACCTACTGCTAAAAGTCCACCTTACCATACTGTTTGTGCGCTATGTTTTGAATTAATAAATGAGTGCATGCACATCCACATATTTTAATATATGACTCATTACTTTTCATGGCAATGCTCTTTCTGGATCATGGAATTGCTTGTTTTTGCTTGCTCTAACTAGCTTTCATTTCCTAAAGGTGTGGCGTGACTTAAAATCAAACACAAAAAAGAAAAGTGCTCGAATTCATCGAGCTGCTAGTGGTACTGGTGGTGGGCCACCTCTTAGCTCTAAGCTAACTGATGTAGAGCTAAGAGTGCTGCGGATAATGGGACCTGAGGCTGCAACTGGTCTAAATGAAGTCACAGAAGCTGGCTTTTCACAGGTACAAAACCTTTGTGCTTTTATGCTTACAAAACATTTTACTTAAATTACATTTGGATCAGTCTGGTTATTATGTTGTACTACTACTATATTATCGTCAATTATTATATACTAGCAGCGGGGCAATGTAATCTATTTAATCTTGGGGTATTACTAGTAAGTTTTAACTAACTATGATAGGTACTGGCTCCATCTAACAAGATATAAACATGCACAATAATTTAGTCACTCTTTAGTTTGTCATTTATTTTAACAATATTTGCAGGAACTTGCTGCTCCTGCCCCGACGTCTCCCACACCGGCTGGCTCCCAAATGGATTCAATTAGTAAGTACTTAAACATTGAATGGTGTCTGTTCATCCCTTTCTTGACATCATTCTATAGTACATAATTATCATACTTATAATGTTATAAATCTGAAAAGTTTGTTAGTTTGTTCCTCTTTCACACAGCAATGGAGCAACAGATTAACTTGATTTTTGGCATGGATATAGTTCAAGGGCCGGAAAGTGACATAGGATACTTTTTATCCCGAAAAAATAAAAGGTTCCTGTGGGATAGCACAATCTAGTACTATAATATAACAAAGGTTTGATTTTTTTGTATGTTTGTTTGTTTGTATGGATAAACTCAAAAACTAAACATTCTTTCTCTTACAGAAAGCTACATTATCAGCGAACAACATGGGCTGTATTTATTGTTAATTGGTTGTATTTATTTTTTGCAGTAGGTGAGCACAGCCAAGCTGTGGAACCTGAAGAAATAGTGTCCGAGGAACAGGCTGCATCACCGGTGGCAACTTGGATGCCTATACCAGCAGCAGATGTAGAAATATGTAAGTTATACAGGCCCTATACCTAACTATTACAGGCTCTATATAATATTATGGTGACAGCAAGCTGATCTGATGGAGGTGGAGGGTAAACTTATAAAGAAAATTCTCAATGAATAACAGTAGACTGATGGTGTTTGGGCTCATTTTAATGAGCTTTCAGTCCCAATGTATTTTTATAGAAAATATATTTATGTACAAAAACATTTCTGTGTATATTCTGTACGGTACTTGCTTTTGAGATATCATGACTCATCACAACCAAAAAAAAGAATAAAGACTTTTAAAAAATAGCCTAACATATTTCAAATATACTTTTAGCCATTGCCGAATGGAATGAGCCAGGACCATCATCTGCTGGACTCCCTGCCTCTGCACCAACACCGAGACCTGCTTCTGTCGGGCAAACTACTCCTCGACGTCGGCGCTTAGTACCTGGGCGCATTCGCAGATCCCCAAGACGACAGCCAAGACCAACAACCGCTGTTGAAAGGGCTGAGATGGCCTTTCGACGTTCAGATGAAGAGTGGCGCAACTTCCTTTGTGAGAATAAAAGGAAGGAGCAAGAAACAGAACAAGAGCGTCTAAGGTTGCGGGCTATAGAGCTCCGCTTGCAGGAGCAGTGGCAGAATATAGCTCAAAGAGCACTAGATATAATAGAAAAAAAATTGTAATAAATTAATTTTATAGTATATTTAAGCTTTTTTATTCTTAGATAAAAAAATTCGGACAAGTATACACACAGACGGACAATAGAGTGATCCTAAAAGGGTTCCGTTTAATCCGTTTGAGGTACGGAACCCTAAAAATGGTAAAGATTCAGTGTCTTCCATAAACATACTGCCAATAAAGTGCCTTGTTCTTCTTTCTCTTTCAACGTAAGTACATATTTAGATATTATACAAAAATATAGCAGTCACCAATTTTTTCATAAATTCTTTTTATTTTTATCGTTGTAATCTCATAACTAAATTTTGCCTCATAGCTCGTCCCCTGATTAAGTCAGTAGTGGATGTTCCAGCTTGTTCTGCATAAATTTGATGTTCGGACTCTATTGCCTCATCGTGATCTAAAAAAATAAAAATAAATTAAAGGAAAAACTAATGCTAAAAAAGCTAATAAAATATTAATTCTCATTTTTGCAGCTACCATACTGAAATAATTAAAATTGATTCAAAACTAATGACACCTCATTAGTTGAAATCTGCCGAAAGATATAGGCTGTAGAGTGCCAAAGAATTATACACACCTACATATATTCTCGAATAACATAACCCTCTTTCGGCATTCGGGTAAAAAATATAACCATATGATTTTTAATCCAATAGAGCTTTTCCATTTAACTTTTTGATTTATATTAAGTAAATTCTTACCCAAATTATTATTTGGTTCTGGAACATTGAACTGAAGAGCCATATTATAAAGTACACAACAAGCTTGAATAATTTGTGCACATTTGTTTGGCTTGTAATGCAAGACTCTATCTTTACATAAACAACGCCATCTGTTCTTGAGCCGCCCAAAAACATTTTCTATGACCACCCTAGCAGAACTATGCTTATTATTATAGTTTGCTTCTGGAGATCCTTCAGCAGCATTTAATATGGGAGTCATGAGCCAGGGGCGTTGGGGATACCCCGAGTCGCCTAAAAATAAGAGAAAAATTTGTATGTAATCATTGTATTGCTATTATATTTAAGTTGTGTAGACTGATAAGACTCCATGGTGGGGTTGGACAGGAGGTAAAACATAGATTCAATAGTTATTGCTAGGCTAGGATAATAATTTAAATAATACAGAAAATATTACCCAAAAGCCATACAGTTTCACCGTTCCTATGAAGACTCTGCATGTACTCATTGGCTTGACTATTTTCCCAAATAAATGAGTCATGGTTAGCTCCTCCAAACTTTGTATTAACATTTGTTATTTTGTAATCACTGTCACATATCTGTAAGAAAAACAGGTTTTAGTGCTTAGGTTGCATTACTACAGACCTTAAGTCTATATATTCTAATAGAGATATCTAGTCTAGTCTAAAATCTTTAACATACAAATAATTAAATGATCACAGAACGATCTTAACTTCTGAGGGAATGGCCTTAATAGTATTTACAAAAGGTGGTAAGGGGGTAAGGAGGCCTTTGTCCAACAGCAAGATGGGAACGGCTCAGTATATTCAATATATATTATAAAAGAAAGTGTGGAATGTGCATGCCGCTAAAACTCAATACTCCCCCGTGCAAATCCGAGCACCCCAGATAGTTATAAATAATTAAGTGCTAACATTGTTGTGTAATAATGTTAGCTAGCATTTACCTAGCACTACTTAAACAATACTAATATAATTACACTGGTGGACTAGATACTTCCATGAGACAATAAATTGATCATTTCGTATAAGTAAGGCTTATTACCATTTGCACATTCAGAGAATAAAACTGTTTCCGACAAAAGTATAAATGTTCACACTCCTTTGGTGGACCAAAAATATGAAAGTGGCTGCAGTCTATTGCTCCAATCACCGATGGTATGCCATATTTTGTGTAAAAACTGAAAACAAAAGTTGGTATAAACAAAGGCCTTGAGATTAATAGGTACTTGATTTGATAACATCACTACAAATAAATAATACCCACCATTGACTTATAAGCTGTCTCTCAGCAATTGTCTGGGGAAATTTTATATATTTATTTAACATGTTGGGGTGATTCAGAGCTTGTGTCACTTCTTCAATATAAACGCTGCACATTTTTTGTGACAAGTTTTTTGCTGCACCTACCGGCCGTTGGTAACTCCCACTGGCATAGAAAAACAATGCAGTGAGAACCTGAAAATACAAAAAAAATGTTGTGTTAGATAATATCATAGTCGTCGAGGGTCGCCAGTAGATTTGGTAAATGCACACATTGTACTTACTTACCTTTGTTTCTAAGCTTATTCTTTGGGTAGACTTTAAATTTGTCAACTCTCTAAGCTCATTGCATAAATAAATTATGGCCTCTTTTGTTAAACGATAAATATTGACAAATTCATTTTCTGTTAGATCTTCCAAGGGATCAAACAATTGCCGACCTTCAGAGCGAATTGATCGCAATTTATCGCGCTCATCTTGAGCTTGAGCTGCTGCAAGCAATCTCCTTGCAAAATAATTCCGCGAACGAAAAAATTCATACATTTTGTTGTCTTTTCACTAACCAAAACACTCGTGAGAGACTTTGTCGCCGCGTTAGCGTCACTTCACAACAATACGTGTCGACATCTGTCAAAAATGACACTCGCACTCGCAATAATAGAAAAACCATAGACTGAACGGCCCGAGTTGACGTTAACTTCAGGATACGCGCGGCGAGCGTTTACGTTAAAAACTTGCACTCGCACCAAGTGTTTCAAAAACGCGCCGCTAGTGGCGCTGTACATTTCTTCATACAAATTACTTGTTGACGCGCTCGCCGAAGAGCGCGTCATGTTTACTACAAAACTCGCACTCAGCTTACAGTTGTGTAAAGGAAAAACTTCTCAGTTATCGTTTACAAAAGTTAGAGCCGTATATGACGAAAAAAATCGCATATTTCGACACTTACATAAACCTAAACCTACAGGGTACTTCCCGTTGACATAGAACTATGAAATTTGACAAGAAGCATTGTTTCAGAGTACACATATAGAAATAAATCTGAAAACTGTACATTTTAATTTAAATCTCAAAAAATAGGGCCTCAAAATTCACAAAATATGGGTTCAAAATTCAAGGTGAGTAAATCGTATCATGTATGGTATCATATAAAAGAACTTCATTAGCACATGCTAAAACAGGTTTTTAATTATTTTAACAATGTGTAATTTTCGATGTATGACGAGAAATGTGAAAAAAAGAACTTTTTTGTCGATGGTTATAACTATATAGTACAGAGATTTTAACAACTTACTTCCCAATTTTGTGAAATTTTCTGGATTTGTACGGAACCCTCGATGTGAGAGCCTTTATTATTTAATAAAACCTTAATGTTTAAATTATTAAAATTACTATTAATACCATGAATAAATAAAAACTATTAATAACATTATTAATTTCTTACTATAACAGGTACTAATTATAACAAAATACAATATTACTTCTACATAAAAGGCAATCGGATTATCTACAAACCCTTGAAGGTCTAAAGATAATCTAAATGCTCAAGCCCGCTGCTAGTTGGCAGCGTGCCCAGCATGCTGGCAGCATTGCCACGCTGAATGGAAGAGTCGAACAAACGTCTCAACCTTAGAAAAATTACAAGTAAGTTGCAACCACCTGTCACTTTCCTTTTCGACAGGGAAGCTATCATAGACGCGTTTGTAAATAGATAACATTTGATAAAAAAAAACTCATCAGATTATCACTAAGGTGATGGTCGTTCTTCTACGTATCTCCCTCTTTTAGAAAAATAATCGGCTTATTACACAAATCCCCTTACATGATCCCCTGCGCAGGGGATAAGTGGAATTGCGGAAGGGGATTTATGGACAAAAATTCCACTACAAATCCCCTTATTCAATATTTACACACTTTTGAAATAAAATACCAGAACATTGTTAGGTAAATAATCAAATCTTTATTTTTTTGTACATAATATACGAGTGATGAGCAAAATTAAAAAAAATCATCTTCAATAATATTGTATCAGTGTTGATATATGTAATCTCTCATACTTATATTTATATATGTAACATAATATTTGAAATAATTAAATATCACAAAAATGTATACACACAGGTTATGGTTTGTGATGATGTATTAACCCAAACTCGCGTCAAATAACCCTGTATGGAGTCTGCTGTGATAGTGGGCGTGTCTCACATGATATTACAATAGATAAAAAATATTATTTACACCATTTTCGTTCGTCTTACGTAAAGCAACTTGTACTTAAAAACATAAAAATAATTATACATAGACACTACTCCACAACATGTTAACCGAGCAGTAGAGCTTGCTCAAGATTTTACGGTTTCGAAAACAAACCGAATAAGTTGAAATTTTAAAAAATACACAGAGAATTGTAATTAATTTAGCTAAATAACATTTGCTTAGTTTTATCAGTAATTGCAAAACCTTGAAAATATTTTTGCTAGAAAATTAACATTTGAATTTGGCTTCAAGTTCAATGTAGCACTATGTGCTCGTAGTGTTCTTGGGTAACTTCTACATAATTATTTAACGACATTAAAGTGAATGTTTTAATATTACGTTAAAATGGAAGCTGTAGAGAGTGACCTCTTCCTACCGGACGTTAAAAAAGGACAGAAGAACAAGGAATATCATTTTGAAGAAGCGATTGAATTGACTGGTAAGAAATATTTATTAATATTATAGTTTTAGAGCTAGACCGCTGTAAGTAGTCAAACGCAAGCCTATACGGAAGGAAATAAAGCTATATTTTACAGTAAACAAACAGCTATCCTATCTATCTTCTATGAGTTGTAGTACGTCTACTGCTGAACTCAAGCCTCCCCCATGTATTTCAAATATGGCCGGTTGGAAATGGCCTACATCCAACGCGTTCCTGATATCTTTAATACATCGTCAGTCCACCTAGTCGCTGGACGCCCTACGCTGCGCTTGCTGGTCTATGGTCTCCATTCGAGCCATTTTGGCCCTTTTGGCCATCCGTTCTGCTCACTGCCACTTTAACAGCAAATTAAATATATCTTGTTTTAATAGTAATCTGGATTGCCCGCTTTCTAGTATACCCTATTCAAATAACCCTGTCTTCGTTAATTTTAATTTTTCTTATTTATTAACTGTCATTATTACGCGAAAAAAATTAAATAAATGTTTTCATTTGATTTTGTACTATCATTATAATAAGTAATGTTCGAGTTTTTTATAATACTTTCCTTCAATAACATCAACACTATTATGAATTAGTAATTTATTATTTTTTAATTGCAAATTGACCTTTGCAACAAGATATTAATGTAATAATATCCTCGTAAAGCGGCCAATGCTCAACAGCTAATTAGGTTTTTGATATCTTCACCTATTTTTGCTTTTCGCAAACAACAATACCATGCAAAGAGCGGGATGCACCATATTGCAGGGTTATAATATTTTTGTAAAGTGCAATGACTCTTTGTTTCCATCATTATAAACAACTTTTTAACATACGATCAACAAAAAAGATCTTTTCTTTCGCGTCTTTGGGATTGTTCCCACTGTCGCCGACGTCGTTTCAGCCATAGGACGTCTACTGCTGAACATAAGCCTCCCCAATAGGTCTGTAATAAAATCGGTTTGAAGCAACTATATCCAGCGCGATCCTGATGTCATCTGTTCTCTTTCTGGGTGCACGTCTTATGCTGCAGTATAGGACGAACCCGGAATTAGAGGAAAAAAATTGTTGTTTCATACACTTTGTCGAATCCGACTTTTTGACCGACGAAGCGACGCGACGGGGGAGGTACTCAATTCGACGCTTATAAATATTTTTTATGTATAACCACGCATAAATATTTATAAAGTGGTCCGATTTCGATATCCGATAATTTTTTTTTTGTTGGAAATTGGTCCTATTTAAATTTGATCGAAATCGGCTGAGCCATTTTTGATAAATCAACAATAATGTGAAAAATGTTACATCGATTTGTACGAATTATTCGAAAATTCTGTACACGGTTGAAGTAGGATCATGCTATTTTTTGCAAAAAATAATTATTATCCTCAAACACCGACTCGGCCCTATAGTAAAAATTTTACCTTCTTTCGGCTTCTATAGTACAGTGCACAGGGCAAGGAAGCAAGCATTGTATAATTTGTATAATGAGTACTAGGGCCTGATTCTCTATCGACAAAACGTAACGTAACGCGATAAGTAATTTTTTTATTTCCTTGAATTTCATTTGGAGAACTGTTTGATAAATGTAAAATTACGTTAGATAAATTAAAACCGAGTTAAAGTTATGCTATTTGAAAAATAAGTAATTTTCATACTAATTTCTTAAAAACAAAGAGCACGTTAGAGCGCGTTACGTGCTTGTTTTCATACAGAATCACCCACCTGTAGTCATGTAAAAAACCGGACAAGTGCGGGTCAGGCTCGCACACCGAGAGTTCCGAAGACAATGCCGAGAATTCCGAGACAAATGTTGAAAATAATGTTGAAATCTCTATAGAATAAATAAATAATGATCGAAAAATGTTTCTTTCCTTTTTTCGCCATATATCGAGAATTACACATTGTAAACCTGATTTGGCATGTGCTAATGCTAATGAAGCTTTTTACCCGCATGATACGATTTACTCACTTTAAATTTTGAGCCTATTTTTTGTGATTTAATTACAAATGTACAGTTTTCAAATTTATTCCTATATTGTACTCTAAGACAATGCTTCTTGCCAAATTTTACAGTTCTAGGTCAACTGGAAGTACCCTGTAGGTTTTTATTCCCTTGTGAGTGTCAAAATATGCGGCTTTTACGACATAAACTCTCTTTCTTTCTCTTCTTTTCTCTTTCTTTTTACGGCTCTAACCAATACGTATGTGGTTTAAATTTTAAATCGTTAACTTTACGCGTTTTTGAGATAAAATATCTTGGCATACGGACAGAGGGACAACAAAGTGATCATAATTATATGGGTTCCGTTTTTTCCTTTTGAGGTACGGAACCCTAAAAACGCCCTCTAAACGACTAAAATCTAAGGTACTTCTGATAACTAGGTCATTGAACTGCCGGAAACGAAAAATAAGAGAATGTCCAATTAATCAGTAGATGCCGAATTTCCAGGATGTAGTTATATGATTAAGAAATGTAACGGAAGCCATCATTATGGACTAGGTTCCTTCTGTAGTCTATCCTCCGCATTATATTGGAATGATTGGAACATAGGAATTATACAGGGCTCAGTGGTTAGTTACCCTGACTCCTGGGTCAGAGCGTGGGTTCGATTCCCATCCAGGGCAAATATTTATGTGATGAACATAGGTCATAGGTGTTTGCTCTGTGTCTGGGTGTTATTTATGTATTATCTATTTAAGTATGTGTTTCAAAAATATGTATATCTAGTATATCAGTCTCTGGCAGCCATATCACAAGCTTTGCTTAGTTTGGGGTCAGAGACCGTGTGTAAGATGTCCCTTAATATTTATTTATTTAATGAATTTGGTCGATTTCACATTGTAATAGTAATAGTTAAGTAATAGTTCTGCAAGCAGTAGACCTCGTATCTGTTTAATTGGATTTTGATAAGTTTCTATCTCGACTCGCTCTAACCCAATTTCACTCATAATTGCTAATCTTGTTTCAAAGTCAAATTCTCTTTATTTCGTAGACACATTACATGCTCTTGAAATCATCCGATAACAATGATTTCATAGTATGCTTATAGAATTAGTTCTTAAAATTATTTTTCATTTGAAAACACACTTAAAAATTACCAAAATACAACAAATTAATAATATAACATATTGTTAGAATATGCATCGCCATTCCTCATTTTTCTTAGCACAAAATGACTTCTAAAACCAGAGGCCTTATTAAATTGGTATACATTATATTAGTCGTAAGTATAGGGTTATCCAGAACTGGTGCACTAAGCTGTATGGAGGCGACTCAGATCATCATCGGAATTCAAGTAAAAAAATATTTTCTTACATTTTTGATGATGACAACAAACAACAAATAACTCTTTATTGTACACACAAAATAAACTAACAATAAATACATTAGTGAAATTCTTAAGATAGTGCAACACTAGGCGGCCTTATCGCTGGAAGCGATCTCTTCCAGGCAACCCATGTACGGAAAGGAATGTGTTAAAAATAATTGACGGGGAGTACAAGAAATACTAAAAAAAAACAACACATTATAGACCTAAATACTAATACTACACACAATACCTAACACATAATAATACTACTAAGTACATAAATAGACAATACATAGATAGACATACATAAAATATATAAAGTACATATGTAATAACAGAATGAAATAAATGATACAGTACCAAGATGACATAAACAATAGTGTGAAAATTGTTACATCGAATTCTGTACACGGTTGAAGTCAGTTTTGCTATTATATCAGTGGCGTAACTATATCATCTAAGGCCCGTGGCAAATTCTTTAGATGGGCCCCCTCCCAATAAAAACTGTCGCGTTGTAATTTAATTTTAATAAACCACTTAATCCACACGTTGTAATTTAATTTTCATAAACAATTACCCAACACTATTTCATAATATTATGTGTATTTTAATCTTATGTTCAATACCTAGTAAATCTTATTTTCTAAAGCAGCAAGCAGGGGACACAAAGACTTTTGAATATTACTTTTGGAATTAATTACAAAATCTAGCCATATGAAATCTGACCCAACGGGAAATCATTCACGCGAGCGCAACGAGTACATTGTTTTTATAAACTACACGTTTTTATTTGATATAAACATCAGATAAAGAGAAGAATAGACAAAAAACAGAAAACAATTAACATTGAACGCGAGCGCGAAATTTTTTGGATGTTTTGTACAGTAAACGGAAAATTTAAGATGAGATGCGACTAAAACAAATATTTCAATTTGTAAAAAGCGCGAGCGCAACGAGCGCGAACATTTTTCATGTTTTTTTTTCTTTAAAGTAGTAAAATTTAGAAATTTTGTTCAAAATGTTGGGTTATGGCCTCTCGAGCCGGGGCCCCTCGGGTCGGGGGCCCGTGGCATTTTGCCAGCCCTGCCACCCTATAGTTACGCCACTGCTATTTTTTGCGAATTTATTTATGTCGATTCCGATTTGCAAAGTTACATGGAACGGCCTTCGAGCAAATATCTGTGTCAGATATTTGCTCGGAGAACGGCTGATGTTTTATGGCCTCGTAGTAAGAGTTGTTTATAACACTGTTGTGACTAATACACTGTTGTGAGTGTTGTGTGTGTGTTGTTAGTTGTTGACTGCCTCCGCGGCACAGTGGTTAGTGACCCTAACTTCTGGGTCAAAGAGGCGTGGGTTTGATCCCCACCCAGGGCAAGTATTTATGTGATGAACATAAGTACTTTCCCTGTGTTTGCTCTGTGTCTGGGTGTTATTTAGTTGCTATCTATATAAGTATGTATTAAAATATGTATATGTACATATCAGTCTCTGGTAGCCATATCACAAGCTCTGCTTAGTTTGGGTTCAGAGACCGTGTTTAAGATGTCCCCAAAATATTTATTATTAGGGTTCCGTACCTCAAATGGAAAAAACGGAACCCTTATAGGATCACTTTGTTGTCCGTCTGTGAGTATATCAATACTCTTTATCTCGGAAACGCGTAAAGATATCGAGTTGAAATTTAAACTGTGTAAGTATATCTATGGTCTCTTGCTGTTGTGTAAAAGAAAAACTTCTCAGTTATCGTTTAAAAAGTTAGAGCCGTTTATGTGGTAAAAACCGCATATTTCGACACTCACAAAAATCAAAATCTACAGGGTACTTCCCGTTGACATAGAACTATGAAATTTGGCGAGAAGCATTGTCTCAGAGTATACATATAGGAAAAAATCTGAAAACTGAACATTTTTATATAAATCGCGAAAAAATAGGGCCTCAAAATTCACAAAATATGGGTTCAAAATTCAAAGTGAGTTAATCGTATGATATAAAATAAACTTCATTAACACATGCTAAAAAACGTTTTTAATTATTTTAGCAATGTGTAATTTTCGATGTACCTATGACGAGAAAAGTAAAAAAAAAACTTTTTTGTCGATGGTTATAGTATTAGAGATTTTATCAACATACTTCCCAAATTTGTGAAATTTTCTGGATTTGTACGGAACCCTCGGTGTGCTAGCCTGACTCGCACTTGTCCGGTTTTTTATTTATTATAATGATGGTCTAAATAACTTACGGCTACGTGGCAAGTAGCACGAGTACAGGGCAAGCAAAGCAGTAACCCTGTATTGGTAGTTCACTAAATCATACTACGGTAACAAAACAAGCAACCTTTTGGGCCGAAATGTTAGACACGCCATTAATCATTTTAGAATGTCTAAAATTATTTTAAATATTTTATGACAACGATCGTAAATGAGAAGCATTCTAAAAGTACATAAATAACAGTACGTATTAAAAATCATAATTTTTAGGGGTCCGTGGCAAAGTAACTTTTATTTTCATCTTATTAGCCGCAGGCCGTTAACTGTTGGACTTAGGCCTTCCTGATAGATTTCCAACGAGACAAGTTAGAAGCGGTTTGCATTCAACTTTTTATGGGTTCTTTTTGAAGTCATCTATAAAGTTTTTCAAATATAAATGATTACAACGAAAGGTACAAATTATACCTACTATACTAGTTTTCAAAGAGGAAGTTAAAAAATTATATCTGTCGCAATCTTTAATTCGTTCTTAGTTTTTTGGGTGGTTTATTAATTTATTATTATTATTATTTTGTTTACTTATACATTGTTTACATGTGTGTGTTAGAAGTTAAAAGTGTTTATTAGTTTATTTAACTGTATTATTTATATATGTATTAGTATAGTGTTTATAACATTTGTATGTATGTCTATTGTATAATTGTTTTATTATTTATATTATTTTGTTTTACTTTTAAAGTGTCCTCTAAATTAGCACACCTCGTCGTATTTTCTTTTGTACCTATCTCTCTCCATCCTAATGTTGCCTGGAAGAAATCACTTTCAGTGATAAGGCCGCCGGTTGCTTCACATGTTTTAGCATCTATTTTTTTCTCTATTTTCTGTTTTATGTGTGTGTGAATGTGAATCAATAAAGAGTTTATCTATATATCTATCTATCTATGTGTTCTGCCTACTGCCATTTCAAATTGTAAATCCGTTTGGCTATGTCGGTAACTTTGGATTTTTGATTCGACGTAATGATAACATATGTATTTTTAATAGCCCTGCTAGTGCTGCGGAACCCAAGGGAGAGTTACAACCCGTAGTTGACCTTTTTATAAAATTAAATTAATCACCAAATCGTATGATTTATGACATATGGACTGTCAAAATAGCTTATAATATAGTTAAATTTTTACTGCCGTCTGCTTTAGATAAATATTTTCCAAAGTTCATATTATAGTATTGGGTACCTATTTTAGCAATGATCTTTGTAAATGTTATTAATTTATAGCTTGTAATATTAAAACTATCATAAACTATGCTTACGGTATCATAATTTATTTTTGGGGTTCCATATTAAAAACAAGGGAATGGAACAGACTGCCGGCTGTCTTGTTTCCAGGAATATTATGGATGTCAGGATCGAGCTGGATGCAAACCGCTTCCAACCGGTCTTGTTGGAGATCTATGAGAAAGACCTATGTCCAGCAGTGGCGACGTCTCATGGCTGAAAGATAAATACCTATAATATTATAGGTAATATTTTCTTTGATGATATAGTATTTTATTACACTTAGGTGTAGGACCTATATTAAAATAATATATCATGTAACTAATCCAAATAATAATTAATTTTACTAAACAGAAAAGTATTGAAGAAAATAAAAATAATTCAATGCGTAACAACTAAAGTTACAAAATTAATTCTGATTTCGAAAAAAATATTAAAATTGCACAAAATTACTAAAGTCAGAATTAAATATATGTAGGTACTATCGTCAGACCAAATAAATGAGGTACTATATTTTTAACACGTGCAAAAATTTAGTAGGTCATGGTGATAGGCTATTTTAAGAACCATTTTAACCATTATGTATTCAAGGCTAGGTAATTTTTATTGCATGACTATGCAAACCATTCTATTTTTAGAAAGAGATTTACATCTAAAAATAGAACTGTTAGACAAGGCAATCATGTATTAATATTGAAGAAGTAATTAGCATAATGTACTAAAAGCCTACCACAGCCATGACCTATTGAAATTTTGCGGGTGTCGAAATGGGAAGCTATTTAATGGTTAGCAATACATCCACCCTGGGCAGCAACTTGTACACTGTCTGCTCGTATTATTATGAAGTCTAAGGTACAAGTTGCGGCATATAAGTTTAGCGCTAAGCAAAGTATGGAGGGGATGGCAGCGCATGGGCTTAGTAATTAAGTACCTAAACAAAAGGAGTCGACACTGCAAAGCGTACCCCTCTGCCAAAAGTACGCGACCGGCGGTCATGCTCTTTATATAAATATATCGGTCTGGCTGCGCTTGTGTTGCGTTAATTTTCAGCTAGTGTTAGTTAATTACATTTCTGTGCGTGTAAACATGCTTATATTTTGGTTTGTGTGCGTTTCTTCACCCCCCACTGACTTGGCAGACTTCGGTGCTTAGGCGTGTCGGCTCCATTTGGTTAGGCGCTTAATGGGTTTAGTATAGCGCTCACCATGCGTTGCCATCCTCGCTACATTACACTCAGCGCTAAACTTACGTGCCGCTATTTGTAACGCAGTAACTGCTATCAAATATTAGTAAGAAAAAAATTGGTACTTACTGCAGTTTTCACTGCGCTTTATGCTTCAAATTTATTCTGCAGTCAAATTTTGTCAAACTAACTTTTGTACTGTAGTCTTCCTTATAAAGACAAGTACAAATAAGGTATTGATTTACGTTGTTGCCTTTACAGCGAGTCTAAACCACCACGGCTTCTTATGTACATGTGGCAATTTGATTTGACAAAATAAATCACCAGAGGATTATTTTAGACCGCGTATAGATTTCAACATGGCCCTTCTTCGGCCCCTTGAGTTTCAACATGAAAAGTTTGACACTCACGGTTGCTTTATAATTAAAAAGTAGCTTGATTTTATTAATATAATTTTACCACATACCATACATTAATATACGATTGCATTTAATAGTTTAGTAATTAAACAATTGGCGCCAGTACAACGTTATATAAATAATATATCAATGTTTACCTAATGATTAATATCCATGACACCACTATAATCAATAGCTTCTTCGCCGACCACTAATATTAAAATAAAAAAAACTTTTAGTGCTGATCATTCAAGACACGCCTTAAAAATCACGCATGCTAATAAATAGCAATAATTACCCAACATCGATTTAGCATTTTTTTCTTTACCCAAAGAGCTTTTATAGCGCTTGGAGGTCTAGCTGAAATTAGCTCAACGAGTATGGAGAAGGATACATGCGGACAAAGACCTAGATTTAATTCATATGATTTGAGGCATGGAACTTACACGTAACACGTGTAAAATTAAAAAAAAAAGAAATAGACAAGTTACAACGATGCTGGTGGATATTTTTGTTCAACTTTTCTATAGACTTCTTGCTCGTCATCTGGGCAGTCAGGGCAGTCTAGTAACAGTTAACGAGTAGTTAACTGTTACTAGACTGCCCTTATTCTGCAATATTCTGCATAGGTATGTATAATCTAGTAGATATACCTAATATCTAAATCTTTCTATTATAATATTATCTATGTTAACCAACAACCCAAAATCATTATTTACTATAAAAATCTACATTTTTAAAAAAAATAGTGCTAACCACTGAGCAATTTTTTTCTTAATATAAGATGCCTGACTGTTAAGCATTAGCAAACGATCTAAGACTGTAGCTATTATATATCTTGTAGGATTTTGAAGAAATAAATGTAAAACACTTGAGTACGTGGTATTAAGTAAACGAAAATTACTGTAATTTTCACGAGGCCAAGTCAAAGGTCTTCAGGCGGCTTAAAAACTCTGACACCAGGGCTAGCCACACAACGAATACGAACTTACTTACCGTAATTTTCGTGTGGTGAGTCTGTTGAGTATCTAGTGATAGAGACCTGTCATTCAGATTTTTAAAACTACCTTTTAACTTGTCCTGACATTTTAATTAAAGTATACCTAATACAGGTATTACTATCGTATCATCGTCATTTCAATGGCAGTCAGCAATTAATCTACCGCATTTGGCGATCCTTTATTAAATTGATCTGAAGAATGAAACTAACAAGATTGGCGTGCCAGACGCGTCATGTGAGCTAAAACTACGCTTTTTTACCGACTTCCAAAAAAGGAGGAGGTGCTATGTTTGTCTGCATGTCCCTATTTTTTTTTTTAAATGTTCATCAATTTTTGCCAATGGTCGACTGATTCTGTTTTGCTTCTAAAGAGTATATTCCTGAAGCCGTTTTCGGAATTTAAATAGGACCACCTATTTAAATTCTTGATTCATTTGATTCTTGATTGAAAAATCAAAAAAAAAAATTACTATGACACATCGATTCGTGCGAACTATTCGAATGGCGTACACGCCTCACGACTGCCTCGATGGCTCAGTGGTTAGTGACCCTAACTTCTGGATCAAAGAGGCGTGGGTTCGATCCCCACCCAGGGCAAATATTTATGTGATGAACATAAGTATTTGCTCTGTGTCTGAATAGAATAGAAAACGCTTTATTGTTCACACAATTTACAATTTAACAATAAAAGAATACAACAGAATTAAAATAGTGCGACAACCGGTGGCCTTATCGCTTAAAGCGATTTCTTCCAGGCAACCTGATTAAGAGAGGAAAGGATTATAGAGGAAGGTAAGGGACGGGGTGTACAATAATGGCGAATTAATTAAAACAAAAATGAAAACACTTGAATAAAGAGTCATAAATATACATAAGATATATACATACATTTCAATATACACAAGAATTTAATATTACAACAATAATAATAATAATGCATACAAAAACATACTAATACTTAAATAAATAAAAAAAAAATATACTAAACACATATTAATAAATATAATAAAAAAATAAATATTATAAATCAACTAAAAATGACTTTCTAACATGGAGGCAACTGCAACAAATAAAATTCTATGACTTGCTCCTTATGTCTTGTGTCTGGGTGTTATTTAGTTACTATCTAGGTATATTAGTATGTATTTAAAAATAAGTATGTAGTATTTCAGTCTCTGGCAGCCATATCACAAGCTTTGCTTAGTTTGGGGTCAGAGGCCGTGTGTAAGATGTCCCAAAATATTTATTATTTACGTAAGAATTCAGTAATGCCATTTTTACCGAAAAATGATTATTTGCAAACTGGTACAGGGACGCTTCACCTATACTAACTTTATTCCATCTTCTTACATATAATAGTCGTAGAGACAGTATCGTAATCGTTTTGATACATTTGTAGCGACTAACTTCGCTACATGTGGCGCTACCACGCGCGCGCCTCGAGCGTCAGCCAATCACAAGCCGAGGGCTGCATTGCGCAAACGAAATTCTCAGCGGCGGCCGAACCATAACAAGACCTAAGATTACACTGTCGGATAGCTATCCCCGGGCGCAACACCTCGCCCGGTGGAGTACTCCTTTGCGAGATGTTATCCTTCCATCGCTGTGGACGACCACATAGTCCATATTGGTGACCCCGACGTGATTGTGAGCCATCAGAATTTGATTTGTATGATTGATTACCTGTATCAAACATGTCCCGACTTAATCAATACTGGATCAAGTCAAGGGACTGCTGTTGCCTTAACTTGACACAATGATAATAGTCAACATTCATTAGTTCATCTGTCGTCTATCTCTTCTTCAGGAAATGGCTTCTACAACTACCTCCTAGTGGCGACATGCTCGTTCATCCTCATGGCGATATCCATGGACCTGTTCGGCTTCAGCGTGGTGGTGGCAGCCGCCTGCGATCTCCAGCTGTCTGTGTCGCAGCAGGGCATACTGTCCTCTATTCCTTTTGCGGGTAAGAATAACTTTGCTCAAGAAAAATACTTTTAACAAACAAATAAATCAGTGATAAAATCGATGGTTCTATCCAGTTACAGCATAGTGGTGGCGGCCACATCTGACAGCAGCTCTTTATGTTGCCACACGAAATACTGTCTTCCTACTGTATCGAGAAAATTCTTACTAATGAAATAAAAAGCCTATATTGTTGTACTTTGAATATATTATATGCCTATAACTTAAAATTAACTTATTTTATTTAACTGTTAGATTATTTACTAACTTAACTTATTAAATCTTAATTGATTATTAATATCGGCAAACAGTTTTTTTTAATTATTTAATTTTTGTTCCTAATCCTATACAATTTGTCTTCCGACAAAGGCCTCCTCCAAAGATTTCCATTTTTCTCTATCCTTTCCCGCACGTGTCCATGTTGGGCCCGCTATGTTTTTGAGGTCGTCTTCCCACCTCTTGATTTGTCTACCTCTTTTTCTTTTACTATCCAGTGGACACCATTCAGTTATTAGTCTTCTCCATTTTTCTTTCTTTTCTCTTAGCATATTATGTCCTGTCCATCTCCATTTTAGCTGTTTGAGTGTACCGAGAAAATTCTTACTAATACCACATAATAAAAGTATTGGTATAGTACCTACCTATGTACTAATATTATTAATCCGAAATGTGTTTGTTGGTTTAAAACGGAGTAACGGACTTACTTGATTTTTGTAGTTTCAAAATTGGAAAATGTCATAAACTACGTATAATTATACATATTATACGGCTCTTATTACGAAAAAAAAAACGAAAATAAAACCGCGACTTAATGCAAGTAACTATGATGGAACTTTAAATCATACTAAAACTAAAATTATATATCCGAAAAGTTGGTTGGTTTGTTCCTCTTTCACGCAGCAACGGAGCGGCGAATCGACTTGATTTTTAGCATGGATATAGTTCAAATACCGGAAAATGACATAGGCTACTTTTTATCCCGAAAAAAAAATAAAAGGTTCCTGTGGATAGCACAAAATTTATAATACCACGCAGGCGGAGCCGCGGGCAAAAGCTAGTAATTACTATTTGCGAAATCTGCGTCTTAATTCTCAACTCATAAAGCATATTGTCATCATTCCAGGCATCCTAACAGCATCTTTCCTGTGGGGCTACATCTCCGACACGCGCGGGCGCAAGTTCACGCTGGTGGTGCCTCTGCTTGTGTCCTTTGCGCTCTCCTGCGTCAGCAGCCTGTCTCCACACTGGCTTGTCCTAGGCTTCCTAAAATACCTCTCTGTGTGCTTGTAAGTATTATCTTGTTTTAGATTGAATTGAAGGGAAATATTTCAAACCAAAATCATGTACGTTATGAGAGTAATGATCTCAATAAGCCCAATTTAGAGGCGCCATCGTAACTATAATAGCTAGACTATAATTATGTGTTTCTTTTTCACTTTAGGCATTCGATAGAAAGAAAACATTTTACGTTGCTATTAAATTTACGATGGTGCCTCTAAAATTGGGCTTAATATTTCAAAATGAAGAGCACTTAGTAGATCTGCCCAGCGATTTCAACAAAACAAGTGTACATATTTGAAAATTCTGGGTGTCAACAATAGGCTAGTCAGGCAAAGATCATGCTCGTCTCCAAATAATAAATAAAAAACCGAGCAAGTGCGAGATGATAAATTGATTGACACATGATTATAAATTTATATACACATATTGTAAACATTATTCATGTATATGTCTTTTCTGGCAGGAGGTTGATATAATAGGTTTGTGAATTTAGTTCTTTTTTGACGCGTTATGATTTCATTATGTTTTTAGAAATAAACAGGGTAAGTGTTCTTTGGTTTATTATAAAAAACATGTTCCAGTTCTTGTGCAGCAAACTCTACCACTTACACCTTGGTGGGAGAGTCGTGTGTCCAGCGAGTGAGGAGCAAGTACATGGTACTGATGACCTGCCTCTTCATACTGGCCATGGCTGTAGCTGGAGGTAGGTTAGTGGCTTAAGTAACGTAAAATTAGCAGGCGTTTTTTTTTTTTAATCAGAAAGCTGCTTCAAGAGTTCTGAGCCTTTTGTGAGTCCAATCAAATAAGAGACAAAGCAATTTTGATATATTTCAGAAGTTAGTATCATAATATTTTATAGTTTTGTTTCGTAAAAGCAGAAACCAATTACACATTTCAATGTATCGTTGATGAACTTTAATCTTTTTCTTTTCAGTTGTCGCATATCCAACCCTCAGACTGCACTTCTCTGCCGAGATAACCTGGCTAGGTATCGCGTTCAAACCCTGGAGGTTACTTATATTAGTCCTTGCACTTCCTTCGGGACTAGGGGCCTTGGCCTTGAACTACTTTTCTGAATCTCCGAAGTTCCTCTACAGTATAGGAAGAAAAAAAGAAGCTTTAGATGTTTTAATGAGAATCTATGCTCATAATAATAGGGGGTCTAAAGCTGTATATCCAGTAAGTAGAAATGATTTATCAACTTTCGTAAAGATTTTATTTAAAACGAGATTTTGTGTGCATTTTCCTTGTTACAGCCTGGTGTCATGTCTGTGCATCTGTTGCGACACCACAAACAAATTTCAGTGGAAGGCAATCATCAACCATAAAATAATATTCTATTTTACTATTCGGGCTTTTATACGCCATGACGCCATCTTTTTCAGGTGTCCGTGATATCTTCCGAAGAAGTCTCAACAAAGACCGAGATGTCAGTATTCCGCGCTATGTTTGAGGCGTGCGCGTCTTTGTTCAGGCCTCCATACCTCTATCGAAGTCTCCAACTGTACTACATCATAGCTGTCGTTTTTATAACGTAAGTTAGATTTTAAATTCTGTGTTTCCTAAGGCTTTCTTTAAAAACTGTTGCATTAAGACGCGGTATCACTGGAAGTGCCAAATGTAGCTCAATCGTTTGCTCATTGTATTGTTCAAAAGTTTCTCTCGGTGACCGTAGCCCTTACCCGAAAATGGATCCAGGTGCCACACCTTTGCTAGTCACGTATGTCAGTAACAAGCGTAGTATAATATTGTGCCGCTGAGGTTAACAACTGGTATAGCCCAAAATTCTGGATGGTACAGAGTTGTCATAAGCATGAGTGCTTAACGACGAGTGTATTACTTTGTCATTCAATCGTTTAAATTAATTTAGTTTGCTGGGTGGTCAATGAGTTCAATGACGTATCTACGTATTTGAAAGTATATTTTTTTTATAAACGTTTTTGATTTCAGTAACAATACCTTCTTAGTTTGGTTGCCACACATCATAAATCTCACGAGGGTCTCTCTTCAAAACAATGTGACCAATTCTGCAGGCATCTGCTCTCTCATCAGCCCAAACATAATGGATCACAGCGCAGCGAATGCGACGGTTTCTGCTAAAATCGTGAGTTTATTGATATTGTACAAATAACTCTCAACATCACCTAAATAAGTGAAATCAATGATGTAAATATAGAAATCTCGACTAATATCGCATTTTAGTATTACATATTATTTAAGGTTTGCGGCCTGAATTATGAACTTATCCAATTGCTTTCTATGTAGTAGTAGTGTAGTATTGTCATTATTTTTATAATAAAACTTATTGATGATTAAGCTATCTTAATCTTCGTTCTTAGTTCATAACTACTAGCTAGCTTCTTTTCTTACTTACCCTTGATTGCTTATAGGCAACATAATTGTGACTTCTCTTTATATAGGACTTTTAACCCCAATATATAGTTTTTTTTGTCCGAATATATTGAAGTAGGTATGATCGTGTACGATTTGTAAAAGGCATCATAACTCTCTAATGATTCATTCATGGAATCATTGACCAATGTCTCATTTCGATGCTACTTTTTGTATGAATTGCTTTTATTTTTATTTGTATCTGTGTTCGAATGTTTCTGTTATTGTTTCAGACACCTCATGTCTGCTTGGGTACTATCGACAGCAATGTCGTCTTCACTATGCTCTGTTCCCAGAGCACCTTCGCATTCTTCAACTTCCTCATCTCTTACTTCCCGAGGAGAAAGAAGACTGTTCTTATCACAATTCTTACGTTGTCTTCCTGCGCTGGAGTCGGAGTCAACCTGATGCCGGAGCCAATTTCCAGTGTCATCATGTTCCTAATGCTCACGTGCACTTGCCTTGGGATGGGGATATTGGCCTCGTATTTTGTGGATCTTTATCCCACGTCTTATAGGTAACGCTAATTGTTGTCTAATTTTCTCAATTCCTCTCCTTATAAGTGAGCATTGAGCATAGTGCTCATTATAATAACATAGTGTATGTATATACATACATGTCAATATGTTTTGTATTTGTACATTTGTGATATAATGTCTCCCAAACCAATGGATCAGTTTTTTTTATTAAGCCAAGTGCGACTGCAACCGATGTGAATATTAAACTATTTTTAATGATATTTATGAGGTTAGGGGCTCCCACAATTTTCAATTGTACGCTTGCAACTCTAAGAAAAAAAGCAGGTACTAATGTGTAGAACTGTAGAATTTAAAAACATATATATTTCAGGGGCATGGCGGCGTGTCTCAGCATCATGGTAGGCCGAAGCTGTGCATTTATTGGAATCAACATCGTAGGAAACTTCTTATTCCACCACTGCGAGATAACCTTCTACCTCTGGTCACTTCTAGTGTTCAGTAAGTATACTTCAGTTCACTTCAGTTCTCCTGAGCACTATCCAACAGCTTATGTTACAGTGTTAACCAGAACTAGTGTACTGATCCGAAAACAGTGATACAAACCGCATCATTAGGTACAATTTTCACAATTCAATGCAATTCGAAGTACAAGAATATTTCATTGACACCACAAACAATAAAAAGTAGCAGAAGAAGAAAAACGACAACAACTATTGTCATAAGAATATGACCGGCCAGGTGATCAAGAAAAAATCATCTGTGTCATACGTTTTGACGATTCCGAGTTACTATTTTGTATGGAACAGCTAATTTCTTTTCTCGAATTGAGAGTTAGCCCCGAAGTAAAAGATTTCGTTTTATGGCTATTATGATGTAGCGTATTTTATTGTTTTTATACTATATATAACGGGACTGAACTCACGTGTGGGGATAGTCGTTATGTATAGTATAAAATGTGTGAAAACCACGTTAATTTCCAAAGTAAAATATTTTATTGGTTTTGGGTAATTATACCTGTGCTTTATTTATTTAAGTTTACACCACCGCCCGTTTCAATGACACATTCTAAGCTAAAAGAAGGTGATTAAGATCTTAATCACCCTCTTTTGGTTTCAAACAGATAATCCTTATTGGCTTAATACGTATATTGTACAATTTGTATATAGTATATTAGACGTTAACTCAGCTACCAGGAATGAAACATACCTACTTAACTGCAATACTATGCGTCTCTTCTATTACTGTTCCTCGATTTTTAAGACACCTTTCATTTCAGGTAGTGTAATAGCAGCCTGGTTTCTGCCTCCCGACGTGCCCGTTGCCAAAAAACAATGTGATACTAATTTATAATATTCAATATCATCAAACAGATTCTTTTTTGTAAACTGATAATGGTATGGATAATAAAGGTTTTTATTCTTGTAAAGTATTATTTTCCTTCCACAACATTGTTTTTTAATCGCTATTAAGTCCACGCTTGACCACCAACTCGCCTGATGTTAAGCGACGATGTGATCGAAAATGAAGCACGCGGACTTAGAAGATATGTATCTATTCACTCTGACTTTGAAAAGCTTTAGATTAAAAACTTTCTTCTTGTGATGAACATTTCAAAAATTGACGCGTTCGCAGGATTCGAAATTGCATCTCTCTGGGATTCCGGACCAGATGCTTTGTCCAATTAAGCTAAAACGCTGTCTGCGAAGGCGCCGAATTAGTGAAAGTGTTTATCATTTTTACCAACTACTACATTGTTGGAAGCGCCATTTGTGAGAACTGCTTTAAACCAGTCAGTCACTTAATGTGAAATTATTAGAACTTCTTACCATTAACGAGAAATGGCGCAATGCTTAATCAATAAAATGATTTTTATCATGCTTCACACACTAGGTGTATAGAAACTTTGATTTTGTGATAAAGAGCATTCGGTTGTCTGAAATGTTCATTTCAAAAAAGCTTTAGATTATATTTTGTTATCCCCGATCAAATTCAAAATTAACGATCAGAAACACAGATCAGAAAAACATTGATAGGTGATTACAATGATTTATGGCTTGTGTAAAAATTCTAAAAAGAGCCAGAAAATTCTTATTCTACGCTGCGCTACTATTTATAGCAAAATTAATAAGGCAGCTTCCTTATAACAACCATACGACTAATTGTCATAATGGATTTAAATTAACAATGGAAAACAAACTGATTAGCTGTGGTATGATAAACTCGCGTACCAGTCGCATATTATTTTCAAACATGCTGATAGAGACAGTTTTTTTCGAAACTACCGAATTATATCAGCCTTTAACTGTTGAACATAGGGCCACTTTTAAACGGCGAAAAGGCAGTATCCACTGCGCAAGATTAGACTCGGATTAAAGAATTCGAATACTCCCACCTAGTACCTATTACCGAACATTTCTAAAATGTAGGTACGCTTTCTTCCATAACGTTTTCCGTCACTAAAAAACCTGATATGACAATCCGTAATGGGACTGGGTTTTGAACTTGAATCCGTAGTATGTATAACATTAAAGATGTTTATATATCAATTCAACGAGGCAACGCCGCCAGCATTCTGGCCACGTTACCCTCTGCCCCGGGTCTTTTAGATTAGTTTTATTTTAGTAATATAAGTTTTAGTATTTAGTATTAGTTTTTATTTTAAGTAGGTTAATTATTAGTTATAGTTTATTAAATGTTTTTTAAGTTTGGTCAAAATAAACTTTTTTATATTATAAGATGTTTTGATGGGTTATAGATATTTTTCAGTTCTTTATTGTTTCAATATGAAGTATGTAGTTTGTATAGGCACCCGGCCGACCACATGTGCATAAGGCCAGTGCAACAACCGATTAGCTGATGAGGTAGTAACGCGATTGATAGGTATAAATCATAGCACAGCATGGTCAGGGCCAAGGTACATGGCATTGTCTCACTTTAAGGTGCTAAGTAAGTAAGTTCGTATAGGCCGGGTGGCTAGCCCTGGTGTCAGAGTTTTTAGGCTGCCTGAAGGCCTCTGACATGGCTAAACGGTTAAAACAACCGGGACCTACAATTTAACGTGTCATCCGAGCCACGGTAGCGCTCAGTTGAAAAATGCCACCCGCGGTCACCCATCCAAATACTGACCGTGCGGAACGTTGCTTAATTTCGATTTTTTAATAACTTTAAGGTGCTTTCACACTAGGAGCATTCGGCTGTAATAAGTAAGTTCACATAGGCCGGGTGGCTAGCCCTGGTGTCAGAGTTTTTAAGCCACCTGCAGGCCTCTGACATGGCTAAACGGTTAAAACAAGCGGGGCTTACAATTTAACGTGTCATCCGAGCCACGATAGCGCTCAGTTGTAAATGCCATTGACTTTTTTCGATGATCGCTAACGAACACCTAGTCAAACTGCGGTATGAGCGCTACAATATTATAAGTATAATTATGTCACCTATATTTACATGTTAGACCGACGAACCACCGGAGGAGGTAGTTATGTCACCAGCTAGCCCCGCTCCGCGGTTTGTTTCTATCCGAGCCTAAATGCTGAGATAGGCAGCTCTGGGTGGCGTGACTAGTTCCCGGTATTAGATAAGGTGTTCGCCTAGGATTTAATTGTAAGATTTTTAACTCAATTAGAAGGGACATTCAAGTCTGTCCAGACGTACAATCCGTCTTTTATTTTAAATTTAGTTTTTAAAAACACAATCTAAGTCTCCGTAAACTTAACTGGCGCTGCGGACAGGATCGCTGTATAGTAGCGCCCGGCTTTTCTCGTGGATATTGTGCGTGTGAATTTTACCCGTTTCCGCGATCATCCGGCGTTCTTCGGCGATCCCGTGAATCAAATAAATTTGTTAAACTGGTGGAGCAATTGGCGATGGCGTTGGCTGGCTGGTGAGTAAGCTTTTTCACCTCCTTTCCTTTCTATCGTCAAATTAATTGTCAAGGTTATCTAGAGATAGGAATTTTCTCTTTTTAACATTATCTGGTTAACGTATAAAAATCTGCGAAAATCAGTATTTAGTGTAGAAAAATATTAGTAAAAAGGAAAAATAAGTGAAAACTCGTGAATTATTTAATTAAATCTAAATATAGTGTTAAATAATTTACTTATAATTATTTTTGTTAGGTAAATTAATTTACGTGTAATTAGATAATTTCAGTGAAATAGTTTCCAGTAAATAAGTTAAAATGCCTACTGAAAACAGACAAACTGTTAATTTAGTGCCAAGTGAAATGATTAAATTAATACCGCTTTTCGGTGGAGATAAGAGGCAACTAAACTTTTTCATCCGACAATGCGAATACGTAATTGCACATTATGCTGGCAATTATGAACAAAATAGGTACATAATGCATACGATTATGGGGAAATTAGTAGACAATGCGGCGGCCCTTATCAGCGAACGTGAGGACATCACGACGTGGGTCGATTTCAAGGAACTCCTACAACAGCATTTCGGAGATCCACGCACCGAAGATTGTATTGCAATCGAATTAGAATCTTTAAAAATTAAAAATGGAGAATCTTATTTAGATTTCTGCAACAGAATCCAATCGGTTAGGTCAACGCTAATTTCAAAGGTTAACATCATCCCAGATGCAAACCTCAAGAGAAGCAAAATTACCATATATAATAATTTAGCGCTCAATGTGTTTCTATATAACCTACCCAAACACATGGTTCGGATTGTAAGGTTGAAAGCTCCAGGTACTTTAGAAGCAGCCCTGAGCACTGTCATGGAAGAGGTGAACTTCCATGAACAGTACACCATGCGAAGTAAATTAATTAACAGCCGACCACAGGTAGCACATCAACCACCTACATTTAAATTCGGAAACAATGCCCCCATAGCGCAGACACAATTTAAATTTGGCATTCCGCATGGCCAACAAACCACAACAAATCGGCCACAGCAAAATTTCGGTTTTAGACCACCACAGACCTTTGGCTATAGGCCCCAGCTAGGATTCCAACCCCAGCAATTCGGCGTACGTCCTCCATTTGGAGCGAGCCCACAGCGACCCAGCCTAAATCCGCAACCATTTAATTTTGGTATAAGGCCTTCCGGTGGCATGCACCCTCAACAATTCGGAATGCGACCCCAACAATTCGGAATACGCCCGTCTAACCCTGGACCTACCCAGTTTGGGTACCGCCCAAACTTACAATCTAACAACCCACCGCTTGGAGACCAAGACGTTTCCATGCGCACTGCACCACCCTTGCGACAAGGCTTTAGGCTCAATGAATTAGAATTCTACGATCCTCAATACGACTTATACGAACAGACCTATCATAACGAAAATGAGTACAATCCTTTCTACAATCAGGAAAATGATGTGTTAGAACAGCAGGAAATGCAGGTAGAGGGCAGCGAAACTAGTGAAATTTCGGCAAACGCTCCTACTTCAGAGGAGATGCAAAATTTTCATATGCGCACCACGACCAACCAAGGGAAGTGATAGAGGTCAATTGTGACCCTAATCTAAAGCTCCCCTACATACACATACCGGAATTAAACGCTAAATTCATGATAGATACAGGAAGCATGAGATCCTTTATAAGCCCACGCAAAGCATATGAATATTTCCCTCATGCAATTGCTCACGAACCTTTTAAAGTGATCAGCACACACGCGGCTAGTTCACATTCTGAAGTCATAAATATATGGTTGCCACCAACTTTCAAAGGCTAATGAACACCATAAATTTTATCTTTATGACGTAGACCCTAGATATGACGGTGTTATAGGAGACGACTTGCTCAGACAAATAGGCGCGCTAATCGATCTAAAGCGATATATTCTAAGAACGAACACGACGACCATCCCTATAATACATAGTAAAACAAACTACGAAGTCGTCATACCAGCACGCTCAGAAGTTCGCGTTAAATTACCGACAGACTTACACACGGGAGAAGCAATTTTGTCTTATACAGAATTTTGTGAAGGTGTCAGAATGCCGACAGCCTTAGTTAAATGTGAGAATGGTTACGCAACAACAGTGGTACAAAATTGCTTAGATGTGGATAAAACCATGACAGTGACGAGTCCGTTTAAGGTGATAGAGTTTGATAGAGGTGAAGTATGTGAGGTAAACTGCATGAATAGCATGAAAGATATAGAAGTAGATACATTATTAGAACAAAACCTTTCTAAATTACGGTTGGATCACACGAATGAGGAAGAACGAAAGGCAGTAAGTGAATTGTGTAGAGAGTACAAGGACATATTTTATTGCGATCAGATACCCCTAACGTTCTCAAATCAGGTAAAACACTGCATTAGAACGAAAAACGAAGACCCGATTTATTTAAAGCCCTATAGACAACCACCCGCACAAACAGCCGAAATAAAAAGTCAAGTAGAAAAACTTTTGAAAGATAATGTGATACAGGAATCTCACTCGCCATGGAGCGCCCCTGTACACATCGTCCCTAAGAAAACGGATGCATCAGGAGAAGTAAAATATAGAATGGTGATAGACTACAGACGACTTAACGACATTACTCATGACGACAAATACCCTCTCCCCAATATTAATGACATCTTTGACAAATTAGGGAAATGTAATTACTTCAGTACACTCGATTTGGCATCCGGGTTTCACCAAATTGAGGTAAATAAAGAGGACAGAGAAAAGACCGCCTTCAGCACACAATTCGGGCATTATGAATTTCTCAGGATGCCCTTCGGATTAAAAACAGGACCCGCTACTTTCCAAAGAGCAATGGATAACATCTTACGGGGCCTGCAAGGCATACACTGCCTTGTCTATCTTGATGATGTCATAATTTTCTCAAATAGCCTCCAAGAGCACTTAGAAAAACTTAGGACCGTATTTGACAGACTCAGGCAAAAGAATCTAAAAATACAGCTGGATAAGTCAGAGTTTTTGAGAAAAGAAGTCCTTTACTTGGGGCACACCATTACAAAAGATGGGCTAAAACCCAATAGTGACAAAATTGACGCAGTACTTAACTACCCTTTGCCAAAGACTACGACTGAGATACGAAGTTTCTTAGGATTGGTAGGCTATTACCGACGATTCATTAAAGACTTTGCTAAAGTGACTCAACCCCTGACCGCGTGCTTAAAGAAACGAAATAGAATCATAATTGACCAAAAATTCATTGACGCATTTGAAAAATGTAAAGAATTATTGACTAACGCTCCCATACTGCAATATCCCGATTTCGAGAAAACTTTCGTCTTGACGACAGATGCCAGTAACGTAGCCATAGGGGCTGTCCTCTCTCAAGGTCCCTTAGGTAACGACAAGCCCGTCGCGTACGCGAGTAGGACCCTTAGCGACACGGAGAGCAGATATAGTACAATAGAGCGCGAACTACTAGCCATAATATGGGCAGTCAAACACTTCCGCCCATACCTCTATGGACGTAAATTCACTATCTACACTGACCACGCGCCCTTGAGATGGATCCAAAATTTGAAAGAACCGAACAGTAAATTGACTCGATGGGGTTTACGACTACAAGAGTATGACTATGACGTAATATATAAAAACGGAAAGCAGAACACCAACGCAGACGCTCTATCGCGTATTAAAATCAACGCCTTAGACTCCGAAGACGGAGACGTATCCATGAAAGTACAAATCGACAAAGAACTTGACGAAAGGGTAGAAAAACTGGCTAAAAAGAGACAAAACAGACACTCTTCCAGCACGATCACTTTATCTGACTCTGACGCTACTATATCCCTGAACTCAGACCCTGAACATATAGTTGAACCCTCTTCCGAAGTAGAATACCCCATTAGGCCTGACGATTGCAGCTCAGACCAAGGCACAGTACATTCGAATGCAGAAAATGACTCAGTAGGGATACCAATATTAGATGAAGCAATAGATACTAAACCGAATCAGATCATAGTATACCAGTGGTTTAAAAACGATATCCAGGTAAAAGACTTTTCCCGCGACAAACAAAAAGTTTTAGAAGTTTTCCTCCCAATCAATAACGAAGAACGTATCAAACAATTTTTGAAGCAATATATCAGACCAAAAATTAAATACTTCATATACTTTGAGAACGAACAACATAGGAAAGAATTTGGAAACGTGATAGTAAAATTATACGATAAAGATGCAAGAGTGTACAAAGCGAGTTGTGTATGTGGAAGATGAAAGGGAACAAAAGGCTATTATCTTAAAATATCACGATGGCAAAACATGCCACAGAGGCATTAAGGAAACCATGACGAGGATAAAACGAATTTATTTTTGGCAAAATATGCAAGAAGTTATATCTGCAGTAATTAATGGATGCGAAGTATGTCAGAGAATGAAGTATGATAGGAAACCTATTAAACCAACCCTCCAATTAACTCAAACACAAAATGCGCCATTCCAGGAAGTATTTATGGATATTTTCAGCATTGAAAGCAGACACTACTTAACAATAGTAGATGCATTTAGCAAACTGGGCCAAGCGATAGAAATTAGCAATAGGTCTACAGGCGAAGTAGTAAGAGCCCTAATAAAATACTTCTCAATGTACGGAATCCCGTGTAAAATCAGTTGCGACCCAGGTACGGAATTCAATAATGAAATGATCAAGGAAATGACAGCTATGTACAAAATTCAGTTACACATTACCACCCCTAACAACCCCAACTCGACAGGAATAGTGGAACGATTCCACTCTACCATTATAGAATTGTATAGATTGGCTAGATATGAACAAAAATGCACCGATGCAGCGTCCGTTATGACCTACTGCATCATGGCATACAATAACACCATTCATTCAGCCACGGAGTTAACACCATTTGAAGTAGTTTTCGGACATACAGACTCAAATCACGCATTTAATGCAAATTTTGATAAAACTTACACACAGCAACTCCTTAACGATCATGCAAAACGAACTAAATACTTATATAATTACATATCTGAGAAATTGCAAAAGCACAAGGAAGACGTTAGGAAAGCAAAAGGTGGAGAAAAAGAACCCGAATTGGAAAAGGATCAAGTAATATTCGCTAAAGACATTAACATTAGGAAAAGTAAGGATAAGCCTAGGTATCAAAAGGCGACAGTATTAGATAAAGCAGAGCGCGGCATAGTCTCCGCAGCTATAGGGAGTAGGCCAACCAAGGTGCCTATTAAAAACGTTAAACGCCCTCCACAGGTGCTGCATCCTAGGGCTGACCCTAATAGCCCACAGCCAGGGCCTTCAACTGCACCGAATTGAGCAAAACCCAGGGTTACTCCCAGTGAAAATAGGACAGGCATTCAAGCAAGAAGATAAGTGGACCATTATCAAAGTGCTAGACTTAGGTAGAATAGAAACGACCTTAGAATTTAATTTGTATAAGTATAAGGAGTTTAGCGACTTATTAGATAGGAATAAACAATATTCGATAGAGTTTTTAGGACTAAGGAAACAAGTAGAATACTTACGTAGTATAGCTATCGATAAGATAACGCAACTATTACCTAGCATTAGGATCAAGAGAGGCCTCATAAACCCATTAGGATCACTAATTAAACTCGTTACTGGAAACCTAGATCATGAAGACGCAATTCACTACGATTCTCTAATTACACAATTAAAAGATAAACAGATATTAACTGATAAGAAAATAACTGTGATTTCGAAAATCATAGATACATTTGTAAATAGCTCAGAAACTTTGGAAAACAATACGGAAATATTAAATGAAAAACTTCGAAACTTCGAAGAAATCGTCAAGAAATTTGTTAACACAGAGCATCAAAATGTTCATTTTAACCAAATTTTGATGATGTTTAACATATTCAGTATAAATTTCCGATCCATTTATATAACACTACAAGAAATAGAAACAACTCTGGCGCTCACTAAAGTTTCTGTGCTACACCAATCAATTCTAAACGCTACGGAATTATTGTGTATACTTGAAAATATAGATGATTACGGTAAATTAATTTATAAAGCCAATTCTAATAATTTGGTTAAGTTAGAAAAACTTGCATCAGTGAAATCGTACATGAAAGTAAACCAGATAATGTTCATTATAGAAATTCCTCTAACTGACGGTAATACGTATAATTATTATAAATTATATTCGCTTCCGATATTTGACCCTGAAATTAATAAAACCCTGACAATTATTCCTAAATTCCCATACCTTATGGTGAAAGGGCTGAAATACCTACCTGCTATGCACCCCTGCAACGACATTGGAGACAACCAGTACCTCTGTACCGAAGAAGATACCATGATATACTCAGAAGATACTTGTGTAGAACAGTTGATGAGATTTCAGCCAGAACAAACGAAATGCTATGGCGTTCCCGTAGATGTTGGAGATATCAAAGTTCAACGCATCAAGTATAACGATTGGATCGTATATACCAAAAAGGAGATAATCTTAAATGAAACTTGCGGAGATAACATATCTTACAAGTACTTAAGCGGAACATACGTCCTCCACATTGAAGAAAATTGCATAGTTTTCCTCGACAATATCCGGCTCCACTACGGTCGCTCCTACGGCGGCAGCGTCTACGAGAAATTAGTTCCTTTAGTGGAACTTCCACGGCTACACGCCTCCAATGTACTCTTCAACGACACGTTAGACATCAAACACATCAAATTTGACGACGTCACGCAGTTAGCTAATCTTTTGAAAGTGAAAAACAAGGAAAGTGCGGAAAGTGAAACAGAAATCAGTGCAATCGACGTAAAAAGTGTTAGCTTGGCAACTCTCTTACTTTATATAATCTTACCCATAAGTATTATCGGCTATGTAGCATTCAAATTTAGGCTAAAAATGTGTTTGCGAAATAATCCGACATCAAATCCTGTTTCGGATAATTTCGCACTTGATGAGGGAGGAGTTATGTCACCAGCTAGCCCCGCTCCGCGGTTTGTTTCTATCCGAGCCTAAATGCTGAGATAGGCAGCTCTGGGTGGCGTGACTAGTTCCCGGTATTAGATAAGGTGTTCGCCTAGGATTTAATTGTAAGATTTTTAACTCAATTAGAAGGGACATTCAAGTCTGTCCAGACGTACAATCCGTCTTTTATTTTAAATTTAGTTTTTAAAAACACAATCTAAGTCTCCGTAAACTTAACTAGGTATACAATTCGACGCGTGTATTTTTTTATGTTTAACCACGCATAACTTTTTTCATAGTAGTCCGATTTCAATAATTCTTTTTTCATTGGAAAGATTATACGTTTAAATTGGTCCCATTTAAATTTTATCGATAATAATGTGAAAAATGCTACGTCGATCCGTGCGAAATATTCGCGGATTCTGGAAACGGGTGAAGTCGGTCATGCTATTTTTTGGAAGAAATAATCTTGTATAGTCTTACTTTTTTAGAAAATTACGGCACTCAACCAAGTAAGTAGGTATTTAATTTTAATTTTTGGCGAACTATATCTGGGCGAGTTTAGCTTTTAATCTTTTTATCTTTATTTGTTTAATCATGAGAACGTCATACGCCACACATTTATTTCACAACAAGGTTTCCATTTATGCTATTTATAGAGTTCGACAAAATAATTAAATTAAATTCATCTGCAGGCACAGTACCGTAGGTAACAGCCTAGAAAGTAAAACTGATTACATTGGGAATTAGTTAAACAAGTCAAGCTAAGTAAATACCTAAATTGCCTTAAACTATGTTAGTAAGTAAGTAAGTTCGTATAGGTCGGGTGGCTAGCCCTTGTGTCAGAGTTTTTAGGCCGGTTTTAGAGTTTTTTTTTTTTTTTAATTTTTTTTTTTTTAAACTATTTTAGTACAAAGGTGTAACAATTAGTCCGTCTCAATAACATTATTGCATCAAGTGACCACAATCTTTGCTTATATTACGAGTAATTGTTCTTAGTTCTATGTCAACGGGAAGTACCCTGTAAGTTATGATTTTTGTGAGTGTCGAAATATGCGGTTTTTTTACGACATAAACGGCTCTAACTTTTTTTAAGATAACTGAGAAGTTTTTCTTTTACACAACTGCAAGAGATCATAGATATACGTAAGTATACAGTTTAAATTTCAATCAATATCTTTACGCGTTCCGGGGATAAAGAGTCTGGGCAGACGGACAGACGGACCGATGGTCAGACGGACAGACGGACAGACGGACAGACGGACAGACGGACAGACGGACAGACGGACAGACGGACAGACGGACAGACAGACAGACGGCAGACGGACAGACGGACAACAAAGTGATCCTATAAGGGTTTCGTTTTTTCCTTCGATCATTGGTGATCGAAGGTTTTTTCCGTTTGAGGTACGGAAACCTAAAAAAATGCCAAGTCGATGATTTTTGGCATAACTACTGCGCGATTTAATACGTACCTATACGTGTAATTACACTGTAAGTATGTACACATACGACTGTTTTGTCATCGACTCGAAAAATATCGACGGTATTCTATGACGTCACTACTAACCAAGCAATGAAATAAATATAGGCCCTACCTTTTGTCCAAACAAACGTAATCTATTTAATTGCAACAATGTAGAGTAAATAACATTACATTATATTGGTAGGAATCGAATCATATGGCGATGTTCGCTAGCTTTTTCAGAGTTTTGAATTTATTTTTACTTATTTTTACATCTCTCATGTTCGGTAAGTATTAGGTTCTTATTATCTCCAAATGGGGCTTGTAGGTGACTAATTAGTGCTCTAGGGTAATAATATAGCTAGAAAAGCCCTAGGGCGGTAAGTAATCTAGTATTACATCTGTCATGTTCGGTAAGAAGGTTCTTATTGCCTCCAAGTGGGGCTTGTAGGTGACTAATTAGCGCTCTAGGGTAATAATGTAGCTAGAAAAGCCCTAGAGCGGTAAGTAATCTACAATTACATCTCTCATGTTCGGTAAGAAGGTTCTTATTACCTCCAAATGGGGCTTGTAGGTGACTGATTAGCGCTCTATGGTAATAATGTAGCTAGGAAAGCCCTAGGGCGGTAAGTAATCTACTATTATTCTTGTAATGCCCGTTTTTTTCTACTTGCCTCACAATCGAGATGCAAAGCAGAATAGTTAGCTCGGGTGTAAGCATCAATTGCGCCCTCGAACTATAGAATAAATATCTCGGGCTGCAATTGATGCCTTACAGCTCTTGGCTGTACTGTACTGTATCAGCCTTTTAATAGTCCACTGCAGGACGTAGGGCTACCCACGAAGGGTGACAGCTCTTGGCTACTATTCTACTATTATTGAAGGGACTTTAGATACGAATACGTGAATTGTTCCAGTGGTTGCACCATGAACACAGTGAGTAGATATACCTAGTACTACGTCCTTGAATAAAGGATAAAATTTTCCGACAATCGTTACGACTTTGCTTGCTAAAATGTAGGTATACTTACCAAATTTTATTTTTTATGATTTCTTTTTGATGTCGAAAATAATAATCTAAAAATCTAAAAATATCTTAGGCATTAAAATTATCTGTAACTAGCGGACCCGGCGAACTTCGTTTCACGCAATATCTTTATAAATTATAGCCTAGGTGTTATTCTGATGTATTAGCATTATTATTGCAAAGTTTGATGTCAATCCGTTCAGTAAGTTTTTCCGTCAAAGAGTAACAAATGTACTCAGAAACTTTCGCGTTTATAATAATATCAGTAGGACTGTAGGAGTAGGATTATAAACGCAACACTGCACAACGACTTTGGTCAGGGTGGTCTGACCATTGGGTCTGACAGATAGCGTCGCTAGTGACATCAAAATACACCATCAAGGATGTAACAGCCAATAGTCATAGTTGAGGTGCCATAGAATCTTCGAGCAAATATCTACAGGGCCACAGTCCCTAGGGAAAGTAGTAAAAAAATGTCCGAACGCTGTCTCACATATCGATTTAGATATTTACGAGTACATTAAATTATTCACAATGACCCGTTTTCTCGAATCTCGACATTATGCCACCTAATTAGTTCTTGTAACCGAGTACTTTCTCCTTACTGCTTTACTGCATGGCACGGCGTTGTAGTCGGCTTGAAATTGCCTTACGACTAATTAAAAAGCCTGCCCACTACGAAGCTTGGGCAGAGTTTTAGCTCGGACACTATTTTTGCACGATTTTGACTCTATAAATATCTATATTTGCTCTAAACATATAATAGAAATAAATTAGTTACTTGTATGTACCTACGTCATACGACGTTTTGAAAATCTTTCTTTGTAAGAAATACGCTTTTTAGAACTGGATATGTTTTCTTAATTATTTGACGGTGCAAGCAATTATTTAAAAATGAAAAAATCTTGCATATTCCTCATCGTTAGATTAAAATTAAGAGTCAGACAAATTCTAAAAACTCCAGGTCTAAAATTACGACTTATAATTTTTCTCCGAAGAGTTTGAAATGCCAGTTCCTCTCTTGGCATGAAACTGAACTGATGTGACGTCATCACCGTCACCATTGCCTTCTCTAACATTTTGTTCCTATTTGGAACTCTGCCATCATTCACTGTCATCGCAACCGTTTTCTTCTACCACGCAACCATTGCTGCTTTTCATTATAGAGTTTTACAAAAGCTACGACAAAATGAGCAATGTACAGACGATATGTGAAAACGTTCGCAGCGAACCTTTATTTCAGTTTATGTCGTAGTGCTGAAACATTTTCTTAGTTTGTTAAGATCGGCGCATATTGATAATGAAATATAAGCGAAAGTATTGTTTTCTTATCTTTTCATCTGTAAGTAATGCACAGCTGGACAACAGGCATTTTCTATAGACTCTTCATTACCATCATCATTAAATAAATAAATAAATATTGAGGGACATCTTACACACATCTCTGACCCCAAACTAAGCAAAGCTTGTGATAATAATAAGGCTGCCAGAGACTGATATACTACTTAAATATATTTTAAATACATACTTATATAGATAGTACCTAAATAACACCCTGACACATAGCAAAAACCTATGTTCATCACATAAATGCTTGCCCTGAGTGGGGATCAAACCCACGCCTCTTTGATCCAGAAGTCAGGTTCACTAACCACTGAGCTAACGAGGCATTAGCATTTAATAACCCACTGCTGGGCCTCCCATTGTTTATTTGCCATACCTCCCTATCCCTTGCCGATGCAATTAATTTGATGTCATACATTTTAGAAGTATCAAATTTAATTATTGAAAGTGGTTATTACGACACCGGTCTTACGGCTGTTAAAATGGTTTAACTACATATATCCGGCTATATACTAATATATGATCCTTCCCATTGCTTACATAATAATTATACCTACAATCTAAGAATTTACTACCCCATCAGATAAGTATGTTTATTTTTTAGAAATATTTTTATATATTCTGAAAATTATTACTACGATACGGCTACGATAGTTATTAGTTTTTAACTTTGAACGTCCTTATTTCTGATATTATTTCTTAGAAAATCCCTGAGCGCAAAATTCTTTACGTCTAGCCGTGTTTCCTTCAATTTATTATCAACTAGATTTATCATCGATTTCTTATATCACTGTGTATTGTATAAATAAACGCGTAAAAACCATATGCGTTTCTAATCAACGTATGGAATGCTTAAACATTGCAATACTTTATTATTTTCCCTAACAACTGTTTAAAAGATACGCGTTGATCTATTTCCTACATTTTCAGTCTTGTCGTGGCCACAATTGAAGTTGTATTTAGAAGTCGTCGTTCGTTTAAAAATAAATATTTGGTCGTGATTTAAAAATACTGTAACTTCTGTTTTAAAAACTATTATAACAGTGTTGTTACCTACATGAAAGTTTTGTTATACCTAACCTATAGAAAAATCTCGATACATACATTATTTATTAGCGTTTTAAATCGTAAAATTAACTTATTTAACTGTGATTGTTATTTTTAACAGCTGTGAATAGCAGCGTTTTGTCTAGTAAATTTGTACCAACCCTACGCTGACTTTGAAATTGCTGTCGAGCTTTCCTTCAGTGTTTCCGTAGCCGCGTGCCGACACGCACCCGACCGTGACAACCATGGCAACCATGGCGGAAAAACGCGAAAGTGACAACCAAGGCCGCGACAACCAACTCATCACCTTCGAGGAAGCTCTCGACCGAACTGGTAAATTTAATTTTCTCCAGTAACAACCATGGTAAACAATGTTTCAACCGACAGTGACAACAAGCTCCAAGAAAGGATTAATTGAGTTTTTTTTCCGACAACCATGATTGAAAACGAGACGACCACTATCAGTGATAATAACAATTTTAAAATACGTAAGGCATAATTAGAATATTTTTCTATTTGGGGAACCAAACGAAAACAAATCACTCGGAAATCTCTTTGTTTTGAAAATGTTTACAAGCAGCGGACGAGTGTCTTGCATATTGTTCTGGCACGGAATACTAATATGCAAATGTTTTGTCCAAAGTGCACTGTATTTGGGATTAGATTGAAATATGAAAAAGTGCAACAATCGAAAAGTGTGTTATTTACTTGTTCTTTTTATTTAAAAAAAAATTCTGCTAATAGTGACATTGTGAAATTTTACTCCTTTATTACTATCCAAGTAGAAAGTAGTAATCCTATCCTACTAATATTATAAACGTGAAAGTGAAAGTTTGTGAGGATGGATGGATGTATGGATGTTTGTTACTCTTTCACGAAAAACTACTGAACGGATTGAGATGAAATTTTGCAATAATATAGCTTATATTTCAGAAAAACACATAGGCTATAAATTATAATGATATATTGCGTATGCGGGCGAAGCCGCGGGTAAAAACTAGTAGAAATATATTTTTCCCATTTAATACATACCTTTGACTGAAGATAGGTACTTAATTATTTTTTCATAAAATTGCTAGTATAAATACAATAGTTGTTATGTATTTGATAATTGCTTGTAGAAAAGACATCTCAACGTAATATTCTATTGTAACTTTATAAAGCCGACATCAAAGAAATTTTGTTGATAGTCGGTTTATGATGTATCTACCTGCAGCCAAAACATTTTTCAATGAGATAATTAATCAGTAGGTACTTATCACAATTTAAATACGGAACTGTTAAGAGTAATTTTAATGGCTAATCGATCATAATCTTTGTCAAGATTCTAAAATAAGACAACAGAGGTAAATTACAGTCATAAAATGCTAGTCGAATAAACCTATAAATCTTCGACACGACTGTAAGAGGAGTCTGAACCGACCAATGCTTTCGCGTTTTCTGTAGAACATAGTTCCGGGAGAAAACTCTTTTCACCCCTTAAATTGTAACAAAATTAAATGTTTTTGGTGTCAATCGCTTGAGTAAGAAATATAGCACGCTCGTACGTCGTATTTTTTTTCAGAAAAGTTTTAAATTTCCGCTTACTTTCAGCCAAATTTTTGCGTAAAACTATGACTTATTCAAATTTAACTTATAGATGCTTATAAAAATTAGACGTAGAAAACATTTAATACACTTTACAATTGCCTACGGCGTGATCTATTTTAGTAGAGATTTTTTTAAAATAAGTAAGCCGCAAACTCAATTTTACTTATCTCTTAATTAAAAGGACTCGAAATCAAAAGCGCTCATAGCGAGTGTTTCGTGCAATCACTGAAGTTATGCAACGCTCAGCACGATCAGTCTTTGGACTTTTATTGAATTTTACAATTGAACGTGCCGCGGCTCATTTGGCACGTTGAAGTGTGGATCCAAGTGCGGCTTAAAAACTTTAAAACCAGCTAGTCAAGCATACAAACACGAAAAGCCACGAATAGAACTTAGTTCGACGTGTGAAAAAGTGACAGATATATACTTTGCCATAACGCTGTCTCGTTCTGACAGTATAAATGAAATAATTCGTGGCGCGCATACTAGCCCGGCAGGGCTAGCCACCCGCCTCATACAAACTTACTAATCCTACTTACTAATATTATAAACGCGAAAGTTTGTGAGGATGGATGGATGGATGTTTGTTACTCTTTCACGCAAAAACTAATGAATAAATTGAGATGAAACTTTACTATAATATAGCTTATATATCTGAATAACACAAGCTATAAATTATAATGATATATTGCGTATGCGGGCGAAGCCGCGGGTAAAAACTAGTATGAAGAAAATGTAATATTCAGTGTAAACTAAGAACGATAATAGAGGCGCCAGCGTAAATTTAATAGCAACGTAAAAAGCGTTCTCTCTATCGAATGCCTAAAGTGAAAAAGAAACAGAAATATGCTATTTAGCAATTATAATTTATAATTGAAATTATAATTAAATATCAAAAAAATACGGTGGCGCCTCTGTAATCGGGCTTACTAAGCCATTAAATTACGCACGTTAACCTTAGTTGTTATAATATTTTCATAATAAAATAAAAAACAACTGTATGTTGAGTGTGAGTTTTATCGTAAACATGACGCGCTCTTCGGCGAGCGCGTAAGCATGTGATTTGTATGAAGGAATGTACAGCGCCACTAGCGACGCGTTTTTAAATAATAGGTACCTAATATTTATTTTCATAATATAAAGAGTTGAAATGTAATCGTTTAGGTACATAACTGCCAATACCTAATCTTGACTGCCTCGGTGACTCAGTGGTTAGTAACCCTGACTTCTGGATCAAAGAGGCGTGTGTTGGATCCCCACCCAGAGTCTTTGATTTTAGAGAGTGATTTTTTTTGGAAATTGATCTTTATTAAATCAAGAGCCAAAAACAATATAAAAATAAACAAGAGTACTTACCTAAAGTGTTGTATGAGAAATAGCATGATATTTCATATCCAAATATGTGAGATTGGTCGAGCGAAATGGAATTTGCTGTTTATTAAGTAACTAGCTGACCCGGCGAACTTCGTTTTATGCAATATCTTAATAAATCAGGTATAATCTATGTGTTATTCTGATGTAGAAGCAATATTATTGCAAAGTTTAATCTCGATCCGCTCAGTAATTTTTACGTGAAATAGCAACAACCATCTGTGCAAACAAACTTGTGCTTTTTAGGGTTCCGTATCCAAAAGATAAAAACGGTACCCTATTACTAAGACTTCGCTGTCTGTCTGTCTGTCACCAGGCTTTATCTCATGAACGGTGATAGCTAGAACATTGAAATTTTTACAGATATCATATTGCTGTTGCCGCTACAATAACAAATATCTAGTAAAATTAGAAATAAAAATTGAGGAGGCACCCACACAACAAACTTAAAGTTTTAGCTTGAAATATTCACAGAATATTTAATTCAATGTTCACTTTAAAAATAAGTACATAATTAAAATAAAGTATATTTTTAAGGGGGGGCTCCTATACAAGAAACGTGATTGCTCGATATATAATAGCTCCATTAGGAAGATGCTTCAAATGTTCACAGAATATTTAGTTGTATATTTCCTTCATAAATAAATAATTATAATAAAATGAAAAATATTATGAGGCTTCCATATGGTACGGAACCCTATGGTCGCGAGTCCGACTCTCACTTGGCTGATTACATAATACCTATTAGTAGGATGCTTCTCGAACAATCCATAGCCGTGCCTTGTCCTATATTCTACTCGTATATACCGCCATGTTTGTCGCGACTCGCAGACATCGCGGCGTCTCTTGTTTTGAACGATCGAGTGGAATTCAGCGGACCCACATTTATTTATTGGAAGTTATGAGCTAAATTGGGACTGGTGTTGCTAAAAACAACGCATATATCATTTTGTGATACATATTTACGGTCAGATTCTTAATAGATCTACTTTATTTACTTCGTATCTAAATAGAAGAGAGAAATGAAGAAATTGATTCAATTCATTCGATTCATTGATTTTGAAATACGAAAAGAAGCACCACTAACAAAATATACTGAAAAGGGTTTTATTATGGGGTTTTCTATTGAGTCTTTACATCCAGTGCCAGATTATCCTCGGGGTCCCTAGGCAGTGGAATTCTTGGGGCTCTATTACAGTTCCTTTACAGCCATGTAGTCGTTTCAATGCGATCGATATAATACGTCGATGCTTATGTACGGATCCCTTGTATGTAGGCGAGCCTGACTTGCACTTGTCTTTTTTTATGCATTCAGGGGGCCTCGTACCCGTGCCCAGGGCTCCCTAGTCCTAGCTTACATCGCTATTCATGTTCCGGGATTTGTCTTATCTAACCAAATAAGTACAATGAAATGGTTGAACGATACTCAAATGTTTATATCATACACTTAATTTCCTTAGTTTATGTTTTTGTTCTAGATAGTATGTATACAATGTGTTTATGAAAGGTGTAACATACTGTAACCACACATGAGATCCATTACAATGAACAACATTTACTAAGGAACCTACCCAGAATTCGAGAAAAAAAAACACTTTTCGCCACATACAAAATTGCAACTCGGAATCGACAAAATGATACAGCTGATTTATTTTCGTATTCAGTGTTGTTCCCATAGTATACGTTATTCATTATGATTTAAATGCATATTTATGTTTTGGACATTCAAAGTAATAGTTGCTGTTCTCGGTAAAAAACATGCATATAAATACCCTTTGGTTTTTCCAGTTTGTGCGTGACTATTTTAAAACTTATCACACCTCTAACAAGTCGTATAAACGTTAGTAGGTTAGAAATACAAAACACGCTGGCATACTCACAGAGACACCACTTTGTAGTCTTGATTACATTATTTATTGACAAAAATTACAGGCGCTAAATTTTAATATTTTTTAGGGTTCCGTACCTTAAACGGATAAAACGGAACCCTTATAGGATCACTTTGTGGTCCGTCTATCCGTCTGTCCGTATGTCCGTCTGTGTGTATGTCAAGACTCATTATCTCGGGAACGCGTAAAGATATCGAGTTGAAATTTAAACTATATACGTAAACCTATGAATTCTTGCAGTTGTGTAAAAGAAAAGCTTCTCAGTTGCCGTAAAAAAAGTTAGAGCCGTTTATGTCGTAAAAATCCTCATATTTTGCACTCACAAAAATCAAAACCTACAGGGTACTTCCCTTTGACATAGAACTATGAAATTTGGCGAGGAGCATTGTCTCAGAGTATACATATAGGAATAAATCTGAAAACTGTATATTTTTATTTACATCACAAATAGGGCCTCAAAATTCAGTCTAAACTAAAAATATGTTCAAATATAAATTTATATGTAAATGTATAATTGTATAAATATAAAAAAACATCAAATTTAATAGCAATCAAATCAAATAAGTTATAAAATCAATTCTTAAATCAACAGTTGAAATCTCAGTAGTTACTCATATCGAAACTGGATGGCGTTGGCGTCAAGTTATCCCGCGGTATTAAGTTCCGTTCCGAGGATGTTATTATGTTGCAAACATACAAAGAACTTCATTTGCCATGCTAAAACAAAGTTTACAAATATGTTAACAACGTGTTTGTACGGAACCCTCGATGTGCGAGCCTGACTCGCACTTGTCCGGTTTATTAAATTTCGTATAGGTTTGCGTTTGACTACATAACGCCTAATGTTAAGCAGATATGCGATCTAGGGTGTAGCATGCTTACCTAGAAGATACCTACTCTAACGTGCGGAATGTCCTCCATAAAAGGTTGACGTTTTGGCGTCTGTCTAACCGTACGATCATTGTACACATTATAAGATTTAACATTTTGCGAGCCCAGCAACGTTAGGCCATCGCACGCTGATCAAATCTGGGTAGGCAAAGGGGAAACTGGGTAGCTGTTGCCTACTTTACGTTTTGATCCACAATTTTCACTAGAAAATTTGAATTAATTGAGTTTGAAGTTTATGTTTTTGATGAGTTTATATTACACTAGCTGACCCGGCGAACTTCGTTCCGCCTAACAGTCGATTAACGTAGCCTAAGTTTCTCTTTATTACATCGGCTACCTGCCAATAAAAGTCCCGCCAAAATAGGTCCAGCCATTTCAGAGATTAGCCGGAACAAACAGACAGACAGACAAAAATTGTAAAAAACTGTTATTTTGGTATATGTACCATTTATATATTAATATGCATGTAATAAAAAACGGTTATTTCAATATTACAAACAGACACTCCAATTTTATTTATTTTTATGTATAGATTATTTTTTAATATGATTTTTAATGAGCAATCACTCAAGGTGATCAATAACACCCTTGTTTCCCCAACTTAAAGTCAGTTTCTGCATCTTCATCTTCCAGAAGAATGAAACATGCTTAGGCACATGCTGGTTTCATTCCGCAATCCTTCACGGTTATCATAAACGCTTGCGGTGTTTTGCATTACAATACAGTTGTATAGTGTAAAACCACAGACATATAAGCTTATATGTCTGTGTGTAAAACCTCGTCTGTGTGTGAAACCTCCGGATGAAATGTTTTTCTCGTCACTAATTAGGAATCAGAATTTTGAGGAATTAACAAACTACTCACAACAAAATATCACTACTCAGTATAAAACTTTCTTCACTACATACTTACATAGGATAAAGCCGCTTTTCGCTGTCTGTCTGTCTCTATATATGCTTATGTCTTTAAAACTACGCAACGCTTTTTTTAATAGAATAGATAGATTGATGTTGTTTTTAAACTTTCGTGATTTGATTTATTATTATATACTAACGGGACTAATCGCTAAAAACTAAAATTACGAGACAAATAAATAACTTCTCATATCTGTCTACCCGTGACCACGGTCGATGCAACTCGGCCAAAACGTTGGGATGAGGAGGTATTTATTTATCTCGTAATTTTAGTGCGCGATCAGTCTCGTAGTATATAATAATAATAATAGATGGATTGATTCAAGAGAAAGGTATAATACACCTGTGCGAAGCCGGGGCAGGTCGTTAATAGCTACTAATAGACAAAAAGGAATGAGAAATAGATTAAATCACAGACTACTACAGATATTATGGATTAAATCAAACATTTTTAGTTATCTGTTTATATGTACTCAGGTCTAGACGACGAACATATTCAAGGATATCATTGTACTTATCACTATGACCAACTTTTACTATGGAACCAACATCAAAGTCGGAAAAAAACATAATGATAATATTTAAATTCAAAACGTTTGAATGTTGTTCAAATGTTTGAAACAATGGGCTATGTTAACGTAGAAGATCTATACAATGATATCCTCGAATATGTTTTTTTGTCTACAGAAACACTCCAAGCAGTTCTCGCTTGTAAAATGTTTTTCTTCTCTTTCAGGCAATGGACTTTACAACTACTTACTTCTAGCAACATGTTCGTTCATCCTCCTTGCGATCGGGATTGACCTGTTTGGGTTCAGCCTGGTGGTGACGGCGGCCTGCGACCTTCAACTCTCTGTTTCGGAAAAGGGAATACTGTCGTCTCTACCTTTTATAGGTAAGAACTCATTCACCTAAATTATAATTCTTGTAATCATCGTGTCAGCTCCACTGTTGAACATAGATCTTACCAATCATCTTTCGGTAAGGTTGGTAAAAAACTGCATGCATCTAACACATCTCTGAGTTTTCGATTAGTTAGTCTCAAGAATGCAATGGCTCTTTCTGTCTCATTTATTTTATCCTTTCCCATTAAGTTTTCTTCTTGACTTGACCTTCCAGCTACCCTAATGTCCTTCCTAAAACCTATAGGTAACGTAACGTAGCTATGAATAACGTAGTAATAGTAAAATACTATTACTACCACACTAAGAATATTTCTACTCGAGCTATGAGGCAAAGAAAAGACGACTAACACCCACCATAAAAATATATTATTTAAATTCTTAATCCAAACCCAGAATAGAACAGCCAGAACAGGAAAAAAAGAATTTTAAAACAAATGCAGATATGTAAGAAGTACCAAATGACTACTACAGTAGCTAAGCATTAATTCTTGGCATTGAATAACAAGTAAATTGAAGTTACTCATACTCTATCAACAAAATTTGAATCAACTCATTTAGTGAGACAAAAAAGATCATCTCAAAACCATGCTTTCTAGGATTTCAACAACAGATGTTCCTCAATACACGTAATGTCTGTCTGTGCGTAAGCAAACAGCTATTGTTGTTGTGTGCACTTCGCTTTGTTCCATTTCTGTGTACTTTGTTACTGTGGCTTTGTTGGCAAAAATTATACACAACAGCGCCGTTACTAAGTTCATAAAGTCGTTATTGTAGTATGATTTCAATTCTTATGACTCTACTTCAAATCTGGAACCATTTAAAAATATTATTTAATTACTTGCTTTGGTAGGTCAGCACTGTTACTGGCTACATATTTTATTTAGGAAGGAAAATTTTCTACAAAACATTTGGGCCTATTTAAGATTCAGTCTAAATTGTACCCGTCAGCAAATATATCATTATAACCTGCTAAAACTTCTACCAGTTGATCAAAGCAGATCCGACAATGAGTACTCCATGTTCCCATTGTCTTGAATTCTTGATCAACACTCTTGATATATTCAAATGTACTACTTACATATTCTTACTTCCCGGTATTTTAGATACCTACTTTATGGTTTTTATGAATAACTAAAATTTTATTTTGTGTACAACCTAACACTATTACACCTCATTTCAGGAATTCTAATGACGTCATTCCTGTGGGGTTACATCTCCGACACGCGCGGGCGCAAGTTCACGCTGGTGGTGCCATTGCTGGTGTCTTTTGCGCTCTCCTGCGTCAGCAGCCTGGCGCCACACTGGCTTTTCCTGGGCTTCTTCAAGTTTCTCTGTATTTGCTTGTGAGTTTTTTGGTGTACCTACTAACTTTACTGTTTTCTTTGGTTCAGTGGGTCAAAAGGTCTTGGTGTTTGATATCTCGTAACGATATTGATCCCAGTCTAGCGTAATCTTCCCAATTACCAGTTTACATAGAATTGGTAAAGGTCAAACTGTACAACATCAGTGTTGCGGTATCGGCTGCTGCAACTGCATTGACGGGTGCCGTTGGTACTTGCAACTGCAAGATCATCATCATCATCATTTCAGCCATAGGACGTCCACTGCTGGACATAGGCCTCCCCTAAAAATTTCCAATAAGTCCGGTTGGTAGCGGCATGCATCTAGCGCGATCCTGCGGTCCTAATAAGATCATCCGTCCACCTTGTGCGTGGACGTCCTACGCTGCGCTTGCCGGTATGTGGTCTCCACTCCAGAACTTTTCGACCCCATCGGTCATCAGTCCTTCGCGCTGTGTGCCCTGCCCATTGCCACTTCAACCTGCCAATCCACTGAGCTATGTCGGTAACCTTGGTTCTTCTACGGATCTCCTAATTCTTGATTCGATCTCGTAGAGAAACTCCGAGTATAGCCTCCTCTCCAGGGCTCGTTGGGCTACTTGGAGCTTACTAATAAAGCCCATAGATGAGAGACTACGTTTCTGTGCGATAAGTCATCACTGGCAACACACTGGTCCAAAACTTTCGACTTGAGGCACTGAGGTATATCGGACGAAAAGACGTTACGCAATTTTCCGAACGCTGCCCAACCGAGTTGGATTCGGCAGCTGCAAGATAGGTTACCTATTCTTTTTTGGCTCTGCTGTAATCAACAGTCCTTAACGATCAACAATGATCCACACAGCGAAGTTTATGTTGTTTGTTTTCATTGTTGGCTATTGGACCAATATATGTGATAGTGCAACAATCTGTTGGATGTTCTAAATATGCCATATTGTCATGAAGATACAAATCCATAAACGTTAAATCTGGGCCAAATGGGAGGTTTCTTGCCAAAAGCCATAAAGCGGCGCCATATTGGCTACGTTTTTAATGATTATGTGATAAGGGACTGGCATTTAAACTAATAACTTTACTATACGATACTGAGGCGAGCGTTTTTTTTCCAGACAACCACATCTTTTTTGTCCATGAACATGTTATAACATTCCTTTTGACTGCCTCGGTGGCTCAGTGGTTAGTGACCCTAACTTCTGGATCAAAGAGGCGTGGGTTCGATCCCCACTCAGCATGGGTAGCACGGCAAGGGGAGAAAACCATTTTATCCACTTTAAAATGTCAGTTGTCATTGTCAATCCATACTTTATTACCTCTTCGAGGGGATATAATGGGGGAAAGACTATTACAAAAGATATAAATCCATAAACGTTAAATCTGGGCCAAATGGGAGGTTTCTTGCCAAAAGCCATAAAGCGGCGCCATATTGGCTACGTTTTTAATGATTATGTGATAAGGGACTGGCATTTAAACTAATAACTTTACTATACGATACTGAGGCGAGCGTTTTTTTTCCAGACAACCACATCTTTTTTGTCCATGAACATGTTATAACATTCCTTTTGACTGCCTCGGTGGCTCAGTGGTTAGTGACCCTAACTTCTGGATCAAAGAGGCGTGGGTTCGATCCCCACTCAGCATGGGTAGCACGGCAAGGGGAGAAAACCATTTTATCCACTTTAAAATGTCAGTTGTCATTGTCAATCCATACTTTATTACCTCTTCGAGGGGATATAATGGGGGAAAGACTATTTGTCCCTTTGCCATGCTTCCCGTGCTGGGCAAATATTTATGCGATGAACATAAGTATTTGCTCTGTGTCTAGGTGTTATTTAGTTACTATCTATATAAGTATGTATTTAAAAATAAGGATTTGTAGTATATCTGTCTCTGGCAGCCATATCAAAAGCTTTGCTAAGTTTTGGGGTCAGAGGCCGTGTGTAAGATGTCCCAAAATATTTATTTATTATTATTTATTCCTAAAACACCTGTTGAACTGTTGAATCGATAATATGTCCTTACTAATATGTATTATAAATCCGAAAGTATGTTTGTTGCTTTATTGGTTTGTTCCCCTTTCACGCAGCAACGGAGCAACGAGTTGATTTGATTTTTGGCATTCACAATTATTATTGGACATAGTTTAAAAGACGGCGAGCTACTTTTTATGCCGCAAAATAAAAGCATAGACTAAAAAGAAAAGATTCTTAAAAATATCGCAAAAGTCAAAATTAACGCGAGTGTAGTCGCGGGCAAAAACAACTTAATTATACAAGAAGGTTAAACATTTCAGAACTGCGAATAGTTGAGTATTATATGAATAGGAAAAATAAATTGGAAACAGGCAATACCGCAAAACGTATCATCTATTGGTTTTTAATTTATTTGCACACATTATGATTATAGAAACGCTTTGAAAATTAGCACAAAACGCTCGTAACTTAGCAGGAAAACTTATCTATACATTTTATTTCCTCTAGACACATGGAAATGGGATTCCGTTTATGTATCAACGATATATTTTTTCTCAAATTCCATATTCATGCGTTCATCTTATTATCAAATAATTTAATCAACTGTTTTCCTTTTTGTAGAATGAAAAATTTTGTATTTTGTATCATGACGATAATAAAATTGTTTATGATACATATTATAAATTAATTTATATCAATTTGTTTTATCTTTCACATTTTTCCCAGATGATACCACTTGTGGGTTGGTGGATTTACAAACGCTATTTTTATTCTATATTTTTTTCGGAAGCATGTACCTACCTAAAAGCCATGGTGGTCTAGCGGTAATGACACTCGCCTTACAATCGTGGGGTCGTGGGTTCAAATCCCGGTCCCGTACCAATGAATTCCTTGTAATTTAGATACGGAATTTCACACCACGGTGAAGAAAAACATCGTGAGGCAACCTGCATGCATGTGTTAGTAGAAGAAATTCGATGGCGTGTGTGAACCCACCAACTGGGCTAGCGTGGTGAATATGGCCTAATCACCCTTCGCGGGTAGGCCTACATCCTGCAGTGGACTATTAAAAAGGCTGGTGCAGTACAGTACACTGGGTTCCTTTGCTGAAAGTCTAAAGTTCCAAAAATTGTATTTGAATCGTGATTTTATAACAATCGTGGCTCTATTCAGAAACCATGCATGGCAAAATTATACAATAACGTGGAATAAATACACGTCTGTTTTACTTATAAACTCACTCGAACATTAAGGTAGGCCTATTATTACGAAATTAAAAAGACCAAAGACCACAAATCAGTTGCGTCACAGTCATGAATGATTTATCAATAGTATATTCATGGATTGTATTGTTTTAATGAACATTAATATAGAGCTATTGTGGAATTTACCACTGTATTTGTAGGTTTATATGGCGGCGCCAGTATCACTCATTTTAACATCCGCACTGTTGTTCTTTGGGAGATGTTGATTTGCACATTTGACCAACTGTAATTATAAGATGGCAGAATCGTAATAGTATGTTTTACATCTGGTAGAGCATTTGTGTCAATATTCAATAGGTAATACGAAGTGGTTATATTCGATTTGACATTGTATCATTTAAAGAATGATCATGATTTTGTGTCATGAAAATAAAGTTTGGCCAAATTGCACGTTAGTCATATGTAGATGTTTAAGAAGACAATTGAAAATGCAGAATTAGAGTTAATATACCTACTCGTAAAGGGCTAGTAGAGCAGAGTCCAAACGTACTCTAATATCTGTTCCTTTTTTGCATTCCATAGTTAATAGGTACCTACCTAATACCTATATGCAGAAACAATTTTAGTAATAACAACTAACGCTGATTCAATAATTTTGTTATCAAACGATTTCAAATCCATATCTGTCTACAAAGAAATTACTTACGTAAGTATTGTAATTGCCATACTCAATGGTAGTTAAATATGTTTATACTACACCTGCTCGGAAAGTACCTTGATACTTTATCAAATTTACGGTAGAAAGTACCTCATTGCATATCAAACAAATATGCGGCGAGAAACCGCATCTGAGCGGGAGAGAAAAGTGTATGAAAATCCATTTCTTACGTGGTTTTTCTTTTTTAATTTTGGGTAAGACTATGCGCTGGTAACCTAAATATCAAAAGCCAAAAAGTTTTTACAGTGAGTTTTTGTCTCCAAGTTTGCAAAATGACACTGGCCACTAGCTGTGTGTTGGATGGTGTCAAACAATTTGAAAAAAGAACATGTGAAAATTTCAGACGCGAAATTGGCGCCATTTTCAATTTGTGTGTTGTTTGAGGATTCAGTTTTCGTAGAAAAGTAAAATAAAACTCAAGATTCAAGATTCAAGATTCAAGATTATTTATTTGTTAGACACATGGTAATGTAGACAACATACAAAGTTGCATACAGATCTTACAAAAGTTATAAAACGCATGTTCTTGCCGTCGTGGCGTACAAATATGAAAAACACAACAGCTAAGTAAATACAATTCATACAAAAAAAATTCAGATGTAGTCTAAAATGTCAAATATCAAAATGTCAAATATAATCTAAAAATGTCACAGATAAATAATATAGGTACTAATAAGCTATACAATGTCAAAAAAAATAAATAAAATAATAATAACAGAAATGAATATAAACAAAAGAGTTCGAGATATTAATATTGTTGTCAGAAATTAATCACTCAGTCTTTAAAATATTTTTGTCGTTTAAGAATTCCCATATTTCATAGTAACATTTTTTGGCTAGCAAGCCCTTCAATTTATGTTTAAACATACCAATGTCCAAGTCTCTTATGTCTTTGGGAATTTTGGTATATATTATAGGGGCCATACAAAAGATACTTTTTTGCATTAATGCAGTTTTAGCAGGTCGAGGGCAAAGTCTCATCTCGTCCTGGGACCGGGTACGTGTGCCTACATTAGTCCAGCTACCAAAGAGGTGGAGATTTGCTTTTACAAACGAAGCAACTTCTAATGTATATAATGACGGTAGTGTGAGTATAGCATATTTTATAAAATATGGTTTGCAGCTATCCGTCCTGTAGAGATGAAACATTGCCCTGATGCATCTCTTTTGAGCCTTGAAAGCAGTCCTTTTGTTAGTAGAGTTGCCCCAGAAAATAACGCCATATCTCAATACTGATTCAGTCATTCCGTAATACGCCGTTATTAAAGCATTTTCATTTATTAATATCGATAATTTGAACAACGCGTATGACGTAGAGCTTATTCTTTTCGTTAAATTTTCAATGTGAGCTTTCCAGTTGAGTTTGCTGTCAATGGTTAGCCCAAGGAATTTAGTAGTGTCTACTTCCTGTATGACGCTATCTTCATACTTTAATGTTACACTCTTCTGTATCTGCCGTTGTCGGAAGTGCACGAGGTTTGTTTTTTCAAGATTTATTTTTAAGTGATTTAAGGTCATCCATTGCATTATGGAGCTTAGAGTATTGTTTATTTCAGATTCGTACGTATCTCTATTTGTGCAGATTTGTGCAAAACTATCAAAATGATAAGTAGTGATAGTGATGATGAAGATTTTTTAACTCCGCCGCAGTTGAAGGAAACAGCGCAAACATCTCAAACAAACATTAATGGAAAAAGTGTTACATTAAGCTTCACTAACTGCAACAATTTCAATATAAATTTCCATTCGTAAAGATTTAGTTTTTTATTTTCCTCGTAGGTGTAGTATAAAGTACTATGTATCACTCGAGAGAAAGTGCGATTCCCGATCTCGGGTGTTTTAAAGCCCTCGCCTACGGCTCGGGCTTCAAACGACACCCTCGACGGTAATCGGTCACTTTCTCCTCTCGGTGAACAATGTACTATTGATGTTATCCTCACAGTTATTCTGTATACGGTTTTCTATGATTGTTTTATACTAAGCAACCAATTTTACCAGTAAAATGTTATTTCAAGCTAAGTACGACATTGTAAGAGTCGCGGGTCCAACATGGTTGGGACTAGCACAAAATCGTTGTTTTAACCGTTAAATCCATGTCAGATGCCTTCAGGCGGCTTTAAAACTCTGACACTAAGGCTAGCCACCGGGCCTATGTCAAATTATTTCATTTCAAGCTATTTTTTAAATTCCTTTTCAGTTCATGTGCAGCTAACTCAACGTCTTACACTCTAGTGGGAGAATCCTGTGTCCAACGAGTGAGGAGTAAATACATGCTGCTGATGACCTGCCTCATCATCCTCTCACCTGCAGTAGCTGGAAGTTAGTAAAACTCTACCTTCTATCTATCAGTCATAGGCATCCCCTATATACAATAGGATCGGTTGGAAGCGACTTGCAGTGCGTTCTTGCCATATAAACCAGATTGTCTGTCGACTTTATTAACATGAACTGACTTTAAAACTCGTGATTTGAAAGGTTCAGCTTACAAACCTCTATTGAGCGAATACAGGGATTGCGCGGTAATACACACTATCGTAAGCCGTGGTGGTCTAGTGGTAGTTATACCCGTCTTATGATCGTAAGGTCGTGGGTCCCAATCCCGGTCCCATACCAATGAGTTTTTTGGAATTTATATACGGAATTTAACACCACTGGCTTTTCGGTGACAGAAAACATCGTGAAGCAACCTGTAAATGGCAGTAGAAGAAATTCAATGGCGTATGTGAATCTACCAACCTGCACTGGTGGATATGGCCAAACCACCCTTCGTGGGTAGGCCTACTCCCTGCAGTGGACTATTAAAAATGCTGATACAGTAGAGTATACATTATCATAACGATAACACCTGGATAAGACTGGTACAAGATAGGAAAAACTCGCGATGTGAGCTTAAAACGAGAAGATAATTGTGTTATAGCCAACATTGGGCTCAACCATTGATGATGATGATTAGGCTAAGACGAGAAAAGCAACATTGGGTGATGTCAAATGCCTTTCTTTGTGCTCTCTACTTGCATACTTTGATCAAAATTAAAAGATAATAAATACTTATTGTCTATTAAAATATTGTTAAACATCGCATGTGATGCAAATTTCAAGATTTTATTACAGATAGGTAAACACAATGAAAAACTTCTAAGAAGGAATCTCAATAAAAGCTTGTTTACTTAGGTGCCTATTACATAAATTTATAAATGGAAGCCCCATACAAGACACCGAGAGTGATGAAATACCGCAAAATTCTCGCGCAATCTTCCAAGTTTCAATTTGTGCCAAAATACTCGCTTTACTACAATAATAATGAAGTCAGTAGCTTGATGCGTGTCTACCGTAAAAACCACTATTAGGTCACTGAACGCATTTGGCAAGTCGTCAACATGTGGATCTCGTTCGCTGAATTGGCTGTCGTCTTTGTTTTGATACTAAGCGATGTTGTTTGTTTTGCGACCTTCGTTGCATTGACTTTAACAAGAAGTTTAATTGATTGATTTTTTTTTTTTTTTATTTCAAATAGGTTTGCGTTTGACTACACACTGCCTGATGTAAAGCAAATATGCGGTCTAGGATGTAGCACGCTTACCTAGAAGATACCTACATTGTACTTTAACGGAAAGACAGACTTAGGCAAAGCGTTCCACATTCTGGCAGTTCGTATGAGGAATGTGGACTCAAAACGCTTTGTTCTAACGCGTGGGATGTCCACCATAAAAGGGTGGCGCTTTGGTCGCGTCTGTCTAGCCGTACGATAGAAGAAAGGGCCAGATCGTGCAACTCCTGGGCGCATTCACCGAAGTGTATCCGATAGTAAGCAGATAGACACGCCACCCTACGTCGATGCTCAAGACTTTGCAGCTTCGACTCAGTCAAGGTTTCGTTGCCTATCAGCCTCCTGGCTCGCCTTTCAATGGACTCCAAAGCCTCCAACTGGTATTTGGCAGAGCCATCCCAAAGGTGAGAGCAGTATTCCATGCAAGACCTGACTTGCGCTTTATAAAGACTAAGCAGTTGCTCAGGCGTGAAATACCGTCTCACCTTAGAGAGAACACCAAGTTTTTTTGAGGCTAATTGGGCTTTTGACTCTATATAAGACCCAAAGTTGAGAGTCGATGATATCGTAACGCCTAATAGTTCCAGACTGTTAGTTACCGGAACGATAACTAACAGTCAACTAAGAGTAGTGTGATAAAACAATTTTGAGCTTTTTGACAGGCTTATATTATTCCAGTTACAATCTAGCTCTGCATTTGATTGCTGGACTGGAATCATAATTACGAAGCCAATATTTTTGAATCATTAGAACGTACACGTGATAGCAGCCTATCTTTGTAGTTACATCGTACTTAGTTATATACGATGATTATGATAAAATTTCTCATTCAATTTTATTATTGTATTTGCCCCTTTCTATTTTAAGACCAATGCACAATTTGTTTTAGTTTCATCCAGGCATTATGCATAAGTTGTATCTATTTTATTATCTATTTTGTAGCTGTATTAATGTTAACATATATACATGTTTAACGTTTATCATTACCTCATGCTTATTTGCTGTTTATCTCTTACAGTAATCACCTACCCCATCCTCAAGCTGAAGTTCGCGGCGGAAATCTCTTGGCTGGGCATTGAGTTCAAACCCTGGAGGCTGCTCATATTAGTCCTGGCACTTCCTTCTGGCATCGGAGCTTTAGCCCTGAACTTTTTCTTCGAATCTCCCAAGTTCCTTCACGGCAGAGGAAGAAAAGAAGAAGCGTTAGATGTCTTGAAGAAGATGTATGCTCTCAATCATAGGGGATGCAAACTTGAGTACCAGGTTAGTTGGCTGAAGGCATAATTATATAGTATTACAAGGAGAGGTAAAGCAGCTTCTACTTAATAGAGGTCTTTCCCCGAAATCGAATGTGCGTACCTACGTTACCTAAAATATCAATACAAATACCAAATATCTTAGCCAAGATTAGAGATGTAATAGCATCCAGACATCAATATTTTTGGCTATCGCAAATAGAACCGATTGATAATCACTCTAATTTCTCGTGATCTTACGGTCTTATTCAGGCGTATTGTTTATCTTATACTTGACCCATAGATCCGCAAATAAAATGGATACGGTACATCAAATAATCGCCAAACATGTCTATCCACAAAGTCAATATACAAGCGAACGATCGAAATAACGTAACTATAGTTAGTCCGCCTCGGACTTGGACCTCGCGCTATTCCTATTTTATATCATAAATACCTACTGGGATTAAAAAAGAATGTAACAATATTTGAATGAAAATAAGCGATTTATTTCAAACAAATGTTGAAAGACATAGATAACATTCGGTGAAATGTTTAAAATAGTCATCCGCAACTCCAGCAGAAAGAGGCGCCGTTTTGCCTTTTTTTACCACGGCCTTTGTATCTTCGCAACAAATGAACAGAAGACGCTCATATTCCAACTTAAAAAGTCTATAAATATAAACTACGTTCATGCTAAACATGGACATCGGTTGAGCGGTACTTGAGTTATCGTCGAACAAATATACATACACCAAAGTACCGGCTCGTCCCAGTAGACTCTGAGACCTCACTTACGCTCGGTCAAATAGATGCCACCGACATAACGTAACGTAAACGTCGAACTGTTTCGTTCAGAAATCAATAAAACAAGATATAATTATATTGCTCTATTGATAATACTTTTTAATTTTTTCGTATCATTAAAGGTATTTGTCTGGTACATTTTGCAAGGTCACATAAAAAAGATATTTGTTAAGTCTACGTGCTCCGTTTTCGACTAAAATTGTCGCTTACTATCAGGCAAAATGGTCAAACGCAAAAATTAATCCCAATAAGGAAATCTCGTTTTCTTACGTTACATTTGCACTCTTTTCTGAATAAGCCGACGACGTGGCAGTCACAAATGCGGTCTCTCTTGCTGCAGAAAAAAAATAACAATATTATTATTCCCTAAACTAAACGGTTCCACTACTGGGCAAATGTGTCGCGCTCCAATTTCCTGACAACCTTTCTGGAGAGCGTCAAAATCGCCACACCAGCATTTTAGGCCTCCTTTTGCTTTTCAATCATTTCAATATGTATTACCATTGAAAAGGAATCAAATTCCTTTCAAATATTTGATTCCTTTTCAATGAATATTACACTCCATTTGTCAAGTTGTGTCAAATCTCTTGAAACTAAGTTTCAGTGAAATAGAACTCATATTATTATCATTATTTTTTCAGGTATCATCAATATCTTCAGAGGAAGTATCGGCAAAGAAGGACTTGTCCCTGCCCCGGGCGATGTTCGAGCAGAGTGCGTCTCTCTTCAGGCCGCCGTACTTGTTCCGGAGTCTTCAGCTGTACTATATCGTGGCTGTCGTGTACATCACGTGAGACAGGTTTTATAAACTCTTTGTTGTAGGCTTAAAACAGTATTTAAATCACGTTAAAAAAGTTTGCGTGTAAGCAAAACGTTCCAAAGTCACCTAGAAAGAAATATACTTACTCTTGTTTCTGCCGATCATTTCATTTTTCCTCTTAGTCTGATAAATAACTATTCCATTAAAAAACAAACTGCTGTCTGAGATCATAGTTTTATTTGATAACAGTATTTTTAATGTTAAACGGGTACAGTTACCAATAATGTTTCATGTATTTTTATGACGATTATCATCATCTTCTTGTCCTTATCTCACTAAGTGGGGTCGGCACAGCACGTTTTCTTTTGCCACTTCATCCTATCAAACGTCATCTTATCAGCAACTCTTTTTTTATGACGATTATGTAATTTAAAAATTTATTGTGTTAATTTTCGTTTCCTTCACGTATTCAGCAACAACAGCTACCTGGTATGGTTGCCTCACATCATGAACCTGGTGAAAGTGTCGCTGGAGAGCAATTCCACCGGCGCTGGAGGCGTCTGCTCGCTCATCACCACCAAGATAGTGGACGAAGTGGCTGTCAACGTCACGGTGCCCACTAAAATTGTAAGGCTACTGCTTGCCTTAAATTTTTACTGAAAATATTAAGTATCTTTCAGATATCTGCAGCCTGCAACTACAGCCCAGTATTCGACCAGTAACTAACTACTCTAAAAACTCAATAAAGTACGCTGCTTTAACGCTGGGTACTTGGTTGAATAACAGACAAAAACAAGTTTTTCAGGATTGTACTTACTGGAGTTTACCTAAAATTGTAAGCTTATTTTCCCAACTCTTGACAACCTTCCAGGCTTAGTTCCAGGCTCGACGAACTGTGTTCATCTTCAAACATATTATGAATATATAAATAGATACTACAGGCATATAGTCAATGTATTGCAAAATGCAGCTGTTGTAAGCTCTCGTCCATATGTACAGAAACGATATGAAAGGGTGGTCGGTTGGAACTACCATGTCAGAGATAGCCACGACAAAGCTAGATTATATTTTAAGTGCTGGGTGGTTGCTGGCAGGCCCTCCAGTGGTATTGAGTATATCAACATGCGTAATAGTAGAATTGCTTTTAAAAATAAAATTAAATGGTGTCAAAAGAACGAAGAAAATATTAAAATGAATATTTTGGCCGTACATCGAAAAAACAAGAATTTTGTGAAATTTTGGAATGCAACTAAAAAGTTAAATCACAAACAAACCTTGCCAGTATCCGTGGAGGGCCTCCAGGAGCCAACAGCTATAGCGGAACTGTTTGGGCAGAGGTTTAAAGTAAATCCACTACCTGTTGAGCGTGTGCTCGATACTGAAATTTGTCACAACGATACAGTCATAGAATTTACTCGCGAGGATGTGTCCAAAATCATTCTGAATATGAAACGCGGTAAATCGCCAGGACATGACGGTCTTAGTGTCGCGCACATACTTTGGGCTAGCGATAAGATCAATGACCACCTTTGTCTCTTATTCAACCTCTGCATTAAATTCAGTTATTTACCCGAAGCTTTAATGAGGACTTTAGTCGTCCCAATAGTTAAAAATAAGACCGGCGATCTCAGCACTACATCTAATTACCGTCCTATATCATTAGCTACAATCATTGCCAAAATTTTAGAACGACTTGTACATAAGGAACTGCGGAAGCATATTAAGATTGATGATGCGCAGTTTGGTTTCCGTCCCGGTCTCTCAACGGATGCTGCTATTGTTAGCTTAAAAAGCACGGTTAGACACTACACCTCGAGAAATACGTCAGTTTACGCATGTTTTCTCGATCTCAGCCGTGCTTTTGACCTGGTTAATTATAAAGTACTCTGGAAGAAGCTACGAGAAGCGCTGGTGCCTAAACAGGTGATAAATCTGTTGAGCTACTGGTACGGTAACCAAACTAACAGTGTGAAATGGGGCGACACAACTTCTAGTAGGTATATACTAGAATGTGGCGTTCGTCAAGGGGGGGCGACATCTCCGGATCTCTTCAATTTGTATGTGAACGGCTTGATTGAGGAACTGAGGAGCTCTAATATAGGCTGTCATCTGGGAAACGTGTGTATAAACAATTTGAGCTATGCAGACGATATGGTGCTCCTCAGTCCCTCGATCAAGGGGTTGAGGAAGCTGGTTTCAATCTGTGAGCATTATGCTAATGCTCACGGGTTGAAATATAATGTTACTAAAACCGAAATGATGGTGTTTAAGTCTGGTAGAGGGCCGGAGAGGGTGCCCGATGTGTTTTTGTATGGGACCGCAGTAAAAATTGTCAAGCAATTCAAATACTTGGGACACTTGTTGACGGATCGGCTCCAAGATGATGCAGATATTGAGAGGGAGAGAAGGGCACTTGCCGTTAGAAGCAATATGCTTGCTCGCAGATTTGCTAACTGTAGTAAGGACGTAAAGACCACACTTTTTAAAGCATATTGCCTATGTATGTATACATGCCAGCTGTGGATAACGTACACGCGAAAAGCGATCAACACGATAAGAGTCCAGTATAATGACGCATACAGGACTCTTATGAGGCTACCGCGGTACTGCAGTGCGTCAAGTATGTTTGCTGAGGCGGGGGTGCCTGACTTCTTCGCAATCATTAGAACAAGAGTGGCGTCATTCTGGCAGCGTTTGAGCCGTTCCGGCAACAGGATTCTTGTGGCTGTCTCTGACGATGTTAGAAGTCCAATGTTTCGACATTGGATATCTGTACATATGGACCGAAATAGGAAATGACCCGGCACTATTGTGCCTATATGAGGCAATTTTTTTTGTCATATCGACAACACCCCTTTACAGTGTGCATATAATTTATGTTAGTTTTTATTCAGACAAACACCTCTTTACAGTGTACTGATTTTAATTTAGGTTAAGTTTAATATGGGTCTGTGCCTGCAATAAATGGTTTTTATTTTATTTATTATTTTTATTTAGTTGATAGCGTGTCTGCTTTAGAAGCTGGGGTTAGATTCCTGGCCTGACAGATACATTGACAAATTTGAATATGCTCTAGGTTTTTGACATTAGCTGGCCATCTTATATGTGTTCCATATGTGGCATCTCTTTCTAGTGAGATGCAATGAGCGAGAAGGATTTATTATGTTATTATATTCATTATTTTTCTTTTCAGACGCCAGACATATGCCTCGGCACCATCGAAGACAACGTGATCTTCACCCTGATCGGCTCTCAGTGCATATTCTCCTTCCTGAACTTCGTCATCTCTTACCTACCGAACAGAAAGAAAGCTGTTCTCGTCACTATACTTATGCTGTCTTCCTGTGCTGGGGTGGGGATCAACTTGGCCCCGGAGCCGATATCCAGTGTCTTCATGTTTATGGTGTTTACATGTACTTGTCTGGGGATGGGGATATTGGCCTCGTACTTTGTAGACATTTATCCTACATCTTACAGGTTAGTATGAAATTTTCAGATCTCTGAACATTATGAGAATTTTGAGTCGATTTTTTTGACCCTAAATGAAATGTGCCGAATCCTGACTGGATCCTATAATATGCTGACTGCGCTAGATAAGTTTAATATACATGTGATTATCGCTGCTTCTCAGGATTTAGCTTTTATTGCAAGCGTCCAATTCGGTGATCTACTTTGTTTGTAATTGGATCCTTGTTGATTGGATCCTTGTTGATTGTCACTTGCGTATGCTAGTTGATTTCTATACGAATGCTTACTGACGCCAATGGCGCATACAAAGTATTTGATCAGAATGCTTTCGGTATTACGCTGTACTGTATCAACCTTTAATACTACCGTTTGGACCAAATTTGCCACGCTTGGCCAATAGAATTGCTTCTCCCGATATAATCGTTACAGGTGAGTAACGATTATATCGCACTGAATGTTTACCTCTATATTTTTGGTCTCAGGGGGATGGCAGCTTGCCTGAGCATCATGGTGGGCCGGAGTTGCACCTTCGTCGGTATCAACGTGGTGGGGAACCTCATATTCAACCACTGCGAAATAACCTTCTACCTCTGGTCTCTACTAGTTTTAAGTAAGTACTTATTTTTAGCACATCTTAATATTTTTAACCGTATGATATTCATTTCTGATAGGCTTTTTGTATAGCTTTTCAGCAGGACAATGACTTGCATCAAACGCAATGGCGATAGATGTAATTTCATTCTAACTTAATAAATGATAGATCGATAGTTTAATTTTTCACCCAATTAAAACATTAGACCTGAAAATTTGTTGGAAAGGTTGTTTAGCAACATTTTTCTACCAAATCCCCGCTCTGACACATCTAGTGGCAACACCCATCCACGAATGTATTAACCTACATCCATGCAACCATCTTCCTTGCTTCCAAATTCAAAATACGTTTATTTGCATAACATTTAGGACATGATGTAGGTATGCATAGTATATGTATATAAGTACTTACCATAAGGGCTTTAAGAATGAAACACTAAGGGACGATGGACAAAAATGAATTAAGATCCTGTACTATAAATACTAGAGTGACAAAAGCTTTCGATTGTTCAGCAATAGTGAAGAAGTTCAAATAAGTTTTTTCCAATCTGTTCGTGTACTAAAATATTGTCATTTATTTTCCAGGTAGTGTAGTAACAGCTTGCTTCCTACCTCCCGACAAGCCAGTAGCCAAGCAATGTGAGACTAAGTTATAATAGAAATACGGTAGAGAGTTATTTTGAAGTTGATATAAGTAGGTAGCACTAAGAACAGTGGTGGTGTCCATTCACGATGCTTGTATTGCATCCAAATGGAAAGCATCCTAATGAAAGCGTCTGAATGGATGCATTCTAATGGAAGGCGTCCGCATCGCCATTGTCTTGCCAGTCTCTAGAAAAATCGAAGCGGATGCCTTTTATTCGGAAGCCTTCCATTCGGATGCCTTCTATACGGACGCATCGTGAATAGCGGGTTTTCGTTGGCCGCTGCCAGTTTGAATGTGTGCTTATGTACCACGTATATACAAATTATGTACATACTTCCATCCATCAGCCATAGGACAGCCATGTCCCCTGCTGGACATAGGCCTCGCCTATGGATCTTCTAGGAGACCGGTTAGTAACGCCAAAACGTACTCATTAGCATAATCTTTGGATGATTCAGGAGTCAGGTGACCCCAGCGTAGGCCATGCCGTGAGTGTAATAACGGTTTGAAAAATATGCTGTACGCCCGCTCGCTTTTGCTTGCTCTCACCGGCCAATTTATTTGGTTATTTAGGCACAGTTATTAATTTAAAAAATATGATAATAGAAATCTATTCTTATTCGATGTAGGGGCAATAAGTCATGCACTGACGTCCCGCATGAGATGTTTTGTGCATTTCCTCCTCCAGCGTCTACCCGAGCCAGCTTCCTCCTTAAAATAACGTGGCGAGGCTCTGGACCGCTGGCATAACTATATACTCGAGTGGCTTGGATGGTATACTTAATAGGTAGCGATGAGGATAATGATGTCGATGCTGATGACAAAGCAATAGTAGCGCCATGCAACCCGCAAGCGATTCTAGTTTCTGTCGTGGCCTTGCAACGCCACAATACATGTTCTACCGTTTCATTCTCCTGCAGGCAACCACGACAGAGAGGGCTGTCGGTGGTCCCAGTTTATACATGTGACTATTCAAGTTGCAGTGACCAGTGATGAGCCGTACTATATGTATTAGGTCTTGTTGCTGCAACCTCAATAAATCGTTTATAATGTTTCTGTTCAGGGTCGGGAAAGCAGCTTTCGCATGCCTGCAATCCTACCTCTTGTCCCACATAGATAGAAACCTACTGCAGCTACGCAAACAATATTTACCTAAAGAAAAGGTGCAACCTTAAGCGTAAAAGTAGGCTAAACTTTCCGACCTAGCTACTGTTCTTAATGTACCTACTGTGTAGGTAGCCGCTTCAAAGCGTTCTGTGATTCAAATAAGTTGCCTTATAGTGTAAGAAATCTCATGAAATTAAAATTATGATTCATTTAGGTGTGATAATAGTTGGTTAAACTTGAGAAACTGTGTGAGAATAATTTACTTATTGCATTATTACTTAAAGTAGAGGTTTAGTAATTTACTTCGATGAATTATAGAGATGATTATGTGCAAAGACTAGCTCCGAGATCGAATTAGAAATTAAAAGAGGGCTAAGTGGGAGATTTTCGCTCGAGCTCGATCGCGTTAACGTTTGATGTGATTTCTATGGAAATGGCACAGCGCCATCTTGTGTCACGTACAGAAAACTGAATAGCTAAGTGTGAGTATTTTTTTACGCTAATGTAACGAGCGCCAAACTGGTCGAACACGAGCGCGGCAACGTCTGTGATTGGCTAATTTAAGCGTGTGTGTCAATGTGCTCGCGTGTGTGCACGGCGCGCTCGGTCAACGCGACGTAAAAGTAATTCAATTTGATTTGCAAAACTGCCACTTGACACTCTGATCCGTAGAAGAAAGAAAGTTGCCACCCTATTAAGTAAATATGTCTACCGAAATGTCTGAGCACATAGCACGGAAGACTGATGGTCAACATGATTGTAAATAAAGCTCTCGAATAAATTACCGACATGCGCAGCGTAGGATTTCCTTTTTTTTTCAGACTTTCAATAGACGTCCTAAATACCGTTATATCGTCGAATATTTGTCTCAATTGTTATTTGTTCTGTTAAATTAACTCACATTCGCTCACACTTCCTTATCCAAAAACTCTGGCTAGCCACTCAGCATATACGAACTTACTTAATTGGTAAATTAGGCGTCTGTACTTCTCTTCAAATGCATACAACTTGGGCGGTGTCGTAGAATGAACCGGATTAGAAAAGAGCATGTATGGAAATTAAGGTATAAAAGAGTTACTTGTAAGGAAAATGCATTTTCTCACACATTTTCTTGGTTTTAAGTCGATATGATAAATTTAGATAGATAGAAGATAATTTTTGTTTATTTTAAGTATCACCGTAGCGATTAGCTAAATGCCATGCCTATATTTTATTTTTATTCTAAGCAGATAAGTACTTAGTAAAAGCCTTACCAATTTATAATGTAAGTAGTAAAATTATAAAATTTGAGATAAGTTTTAGGTTTTAAAATTATAGTCTTAAGTTAATATTGTACCTATGTATGTTATTTTTAAACTTTCGCGATTTAAACAAATTATTTTTATATACTAGAGGACTAATTGTGCGCTAAAAATATGAGATAAACCTCATCATACCGACGTTTCGACCGAGTTGCTTCGATCGTACGGGTGGACTTACAGCCGCACTCGGAGACATTACTTAATATTTAATGATTACTTAAACCATCACTAAGTAAAAATTACGAAACAACACAACTGCTTCATCGATATTCTATCGATAGAGCTGGTTTGACGTTACCTCGCCCTAGAGATACTTAAGTATGTCATTAACTAACGAATACTACTTAAATTCTGTCTCTGGGATGAATGAAAATTAGTTAAGTAATGATTAGCACTAATTTAATGAACGTTTCTGAGTGCGGCTGTTAGTATGCAAAGCCGCAGGTACTTACTCTTACTTTTTTTTATTCTATTTTTTTTAGGAGCTTTTGGACTGAAAGTCCATGCCAGCCCCATCGTACCCACTTACTCTACTTAAGAGGATCGTGAATCGACCAGTGCTTTCGCGTTATCTGTAGAACATCGAGAAATTTTCTGATAAAATTTACGTTCCGGTTCAAACTCTTTTCACCCCTTAAATTGTAACAAAATGTTATGATTTTGATATCAAGTTTTTTTTTTTCAAGTTTTTTATTTGGGGACTTTAAACCCTTACGGTTATGCCAGTCCCATAGGGAACACAACCTCTGTACAGGGTTATTCCTAATCAATTAGCATCCTTTTAAGGGCTTATTTTGTACATCAAAAGTAACAACTTTTGTTCAGTGACTTTTGTCAAAACTCAAAAAAAAAATTGTTGTTCCATAGTAAAATATCGTTCACCCGCGTCAAAATGTATAAAACAGCTGATTTTTTTTTGAGTTTTGACAAAAGTCGCAGAACAATAAAAGGATGCTAATTGATTAGGAATAACCCTGTATAAAACATTATTAACTAACATTTTATAAACTTAAGAAATATTGGTACGTCTTACTTTTTTTCGGAAAAGTTTTTAGTTTTTATCTACTTTTCAGCCAAAGTTTTTGCGTAAAATCTGACTTTTTTGAGGTCATTTAAAAAGACTGTAAAAACTAAAATGTAGATTTTGAAGTATGGATTACATGAAAAAAAAAATCACTCATAACGGATAATAACATATAGTTATTTAGACGTAGTTAGCAGCTTATTACTTTTTGACCGACGACCACCGGAGGAGGTATATTCGACGCTTATATATATATATATATTTTTTTTTATTTCGAATAGGTTTGCGTTTGACTACACACTGCCTGATGTTAAGCAGATGTGCGGTCTAGGGTGTAGCACGCTTACCTAGAAGATACCTATTTACTCGGGATTTGAAGACACTCACGTTGTACTTTAACGGGAAGACAGACCCAGGCAAAGCATTCCACATTCCGGCTGTTCGTATGAGGAATGAGGATTCGAAACGCTTGGTTCTAACGCGCGGAATGTCCACCATAAAAGGGTGGCGCTTTGGTCGCGTCCGTCTAGCCGTACGATAGAAGAAAGGGGCAGGGGGGACCAGATTGTGCAACTCCTGGGCGCACTCTCCGAAGTGTATCCGGTAAAAGACCGACAAACACGCTACCTTGCGACGATGCTCAAGACTTTGCAGCTGCGTCTTAGTCAAGGTGTCGTTGTCAATCAGCCTCCTGGCTCGTCTCTCAATCGACTCCAGAGCCTCCAGTTGATATTTGGCAGAGCCATCCCAAAGGTGAGAGCAGTATTCCATGCAAGACCTGACTTGTGCTTTATAAAGACTAAGCAGTTGCTCAGGTGTGAAATACCGTCTCACCTTAGAGAGAACACCAAGTTTTTTGGAGGCTAATTGGGCTTTGGACTCTATGTAAGAGCCAAAGTTAAGAGAAGATGAGAGTGAAACGCCTAATAGTTCCAAGCTGTCAGTTACCGGAACGGAGACACCACGGAAAGCGGGAGACAATTGAAAGGGTCTCTTTTTGGCCGAAAACAGACAGCCCTGAGTCTTTGTGGCATTAAACTTGACCAGGTTAGCATCACCCCAGTCGGATACCGCCTGCAGACTCAAGTTGAGCCGTTCAACCATAGCCTCTCTGTATAACTCGATCTGTGGCCCGCTGGTTCTTGCATCGGATGTGTAGCTCTCCACGACTGTACTGTCATCTGCGTACCCAAAGATCCCGGGTTTAAGCAGATCGTTGATATGCAGTAGGAAGAGTGTCGCAGAGAGCACAGACCCCTGAGGAACACCGGCATTGATAGCCATTTGGTCTGACGAGCAGCCATCAACGACAACTCCTATCGACCGATTCCTCAAGAAATCTGATATCCATGTGCAGAAATCAGCAGGCAGGCCGTAAGATGGAAGCTTGCCAATAAGGCTCTCGTGCCAGACCCTATCAAAAGCTTTGGAAATGTCCAAGGAGACAGCCAACGCCTCCCCGTGCTTCTCCATGACCTCACTCCAGATGTGTGTGGCGTACGCTAGAAGGTCCCCAGTAGACCGGTTTCGGCGAAAGCCGTACTGGCGGTCACTGAGTAAGTCATTCGCTTCCAGGTAGGCCAGGAGCCTGTTATTTAGAACACGTTCCACTCTTACAGAGTATAGACGTGATCGAAATTGGCCTGTAGTTGGCAGGGTCGGCACGGCTGCCCTTCTTGGGTACAGGTTGCACGTTAGCAAGCTTCCAAGATTTGGGCACTTGACCTGTCTTCAGAGATAGGCGAAAGAGGCGAGTCAGCACAGGCGACAGCTCAGGCGCACAAGTCCTCAATACAATGGCCGGAATACCATCAGGGCCACTGGCTTTGTTCACATCTAGACTGCGGAGAACTTTGAGGACCTCCTTTTGCCGGATGTGTATTTCACTCATTACAGTGTCACAGTTTGGCAAAGTTGGAGGTCTCGCACTACCGGGGTCTAGACGCGAAGACTCAGCAAATTGAGATGCAAATAAATTTGCTTTCTCCACCGCGGTATGGGCCAGTGAACCATTGGGTTTCAGCAACGGAGGCAGTGAGGGGCGGCAGAAGTTCGCTTCAACCGATTTAGCTAGGGACCAGAATGCCTTACTACCCGCAGGGTAAGAAGCAAGCTTGTTTCCTATTCGACTAATGTGGTCAAAGCGAGCCCTCCGCATAACCTTTTTGCAGGACTTACCAGCCCTATTGTATGCCTTCTTCCTCAGACTAACGTCCCTCAACTTACGGTTTCGAGCATCGACCCAAGCCAGGTATGCCTGATGCTTTTACGCTTCGGCGCGTCCACATTCAGGCCCAAACCAGGGCCGAGCTTTGCTAGACAGAGGCACGTCCGAAAATGGGATGAAGTATTCCATGGCGGTACGAAGCACCTCTGTCACGGCATCCGCGCACGCAGAAGGATCATCGGAAGAAAAACAAACAGGCTGCCAAGGATAAGAAGCAAAGAAACACCGCATCTCGTCCCAATCTGCTGACTTGTACCACCACACGCGCCGCGACCCTTTGGGACTGGGGTCTGATGGGGAGTAGACGGATACAGATTTCACCAGACAGTGGTCAGATGTACCTAACGGTGGGGAGATCGCCACTGAATAACGGTCTGGATCGGTAGTCAGCAGAAGGTCCAAGCAGTAGGCCGTGTGCGAGTCAACATCAGGTACCCGTGTGGCGCCTTGAACTAGTTGGGTGAGATCAAGTGTCAAGGCAAGCTTGCGCGTCTCAAGCCCAGCATGGTTTGTGTCCAGGTATGGGTGAAGCCACTCTTTATGGTGGCCATTAAAATCCCCCAGGATCACTAATTGGGCCGAAGGGTAGCCGAGCTGAGCAGCATCCGCCGCCTCACTAAGGTATTCGGTGAGTCTGGTCGTCTCCTGGTCTCCGCTATGTGATCGGTATACACAGGCGTAGATAATTTTCTCTACGCCAGTGTCCGCCAAAGCCCAGAGCACGGAAAATGAAGGGTCTTCAAACCTACGAAGGCGCAGAAAGCAAATGTCATCCCGGGCGTACACGCATACACCCGCACGTGGTTTGAAACGGTGCTCTAGGGAGTACCCTGGGTAGGAAAGATACGACACCAGCAATCTGCGTCTCCGTGAGAAACAATAGGTGGGGACGATCTGTCTCGAGATGATGATGGACAGGCGTGAGATTGGAGTGCAGGCCCCGAATATTGCACAGGTGCACTTTAAGTGAGAGGGAGTGCTGCCGCTGTGTACACGTTCTTTTTCTTCTAGTGTTTCTCATGGTTAATGGCGGAGTAAAGTAGGTAGAAAGTCGGAAGTGGAACGAGACGTCACTCTGCAGATTCAGTGGTACAACACAAAAATCACACACATCCACGGTAGACTAGCCTGGAGACCGCGGGGACGCCCGAGCCCCCCCAAGGATGTCTATCGGGCCCTCTCGTCCGGTCGCCAACCGGCACGATGGCGCATCCCTGGGATTTTTCGACAGATGGCGAGGCAGCCTTTCGTGAGTGGCTAGCTCACTACTTGGGCCCCCTACTATCTGCGGTCGGCCAGCGACAAACCGTGCCTCGGATCCCGCTGCCCTCCTCGACTAGTCGGCCGATACGGAAATCAATGTGTGCACCGTATTCGAACCCCCAGAGGACGCTACTGTTCCGACCCGACTCCCAGAATGGCGTCACCAAACTTCGCGCCGGAACACGAGCTCGAGAGAGTCGCTTGGCGGCGCGGCTTAGTCTGGTGGGTGGTCTCTCGCCGTGGCTATAGCCTACCACCAGTATGGTTGCTGCCTGGTTAGCACCACCCAGGACCACGTGTGGGGGACAAAAATTTAAAAGGGTTCCTACCCACGGACGAAGGCAGCTCGGTCCCTAAATATATATTTTTTATACGGCTTATATATTTTTTATGTTTAACCACGCATAATTTTTTTACAGTAGTCCGATTTTAATAATTCTTTTTTTATTGGAAAGAAAATACTTACTTCAAAATTGATCCCATTTGAATGTTATCGAAATCGGCTGAGCTATTTTTGATAAATCAACAATAATGTGAAAAATGCTAAATCGATCCGTGTGAAATATTCGCGAATTCTGTACACGGGTGAAGTCGGTCATGCTATTTTTTGCAAAAAATAATTAAAATGTATGGTCAAGATGACACTTCACAATTATCTCATATCTTCAGTGCGCGATTAGTCCTATAGTAGGTGTATAAAAATAATTTTGTGTGTATTTCAAAATAACATGATGTAATGTTATAAATAGTGTGTTGTTTTAGTCAGTTTGTCCTTATGTCTGATTATGTATAATATAAGTAAGTAGATAAAAATAAACAATATATTTAGGTACTTTAATTTTGTGTGTAATAAAGTATAGCTAAATAGTTCCAAATGAGCTCAACTATCTCCAGGGTTACCCAGAAAGAGTGTGAAACCGAAATAAAGTGATTCAAACCACCACTATGAACAACTTTACCACGGGGCCAACCAGGGATTCGAGAAAATAAGCAAAAAAGTACAAAATTGTAACTACATTCTAAGTAAAATTTGAACAACTTCCCGGTTTCCGATTGAGCCGAAAGTTTTCACGCATATTTAAATCGCGTGACAATGCAATGATAAGGTACCATGGAGCTGATGTGATGATGGAGTCCGTAGGTGGCCAGAGGAACTCCTGTACTAAACAAGATAGACTCGTCGTGTTGGAGCTCGTTTTACTTAACTTGGCTAGCAGTCTGCTGCTGCTATCCAAGATATCAAAGGCTTGGATTTAAAAAAAAAGTTATATTTATTCAATTTCGAGTTAATCCAGTAGTCAAAGTTGTTCATAGTGGTGGTCTAGGTGATTCATACTATCACTATATCGGCTCAGTACACCGTTTTGGAATTATTTCCTATACTTATAAAATTATTTTGAAGTTAATTTACCTACTATATTTTTTGTTAGTTGTGTCTATACTTTATCTTTTAACAGTTTAAAATTATGATCCTGTTTAAATTGTTAAATTTTTTGATAAAGAAAACGACTTCTTAATTTAAGTTGGTAAAACACATGTATAATAATTTTATTTCTTTTATTTAAAAAAGTCAATAAATGCTTTACAAGTATCGTGAGTTATAGGTACCATTCATTTCCTTAATATAAATAAATAGTCAAGTATAAAATTCATAAACTATGAGATCTTATCCTATTTTTTATAAATATAATTGTATCCTATTTTGATGGCTACCTAGCTTTTAATTTTTACTACAGAGATATAATTATGTGTATGGCTTTATGAACTAAATCACTATGCTTATAATCTAGCTACTTAACATACAAAAACTACATTAAAAACTATATAGCAGAGTTTCTCAAAATCTGTAACTTCACGCAATCTTGTAAAATTATCTTTTTCTCAATCACAACGAACCCCTACAAAAACTGGCTTTCGATTGAATAAATAAGATCCTGTAAAAGGAAATTACTATTTTCTTTTTTTTAATTCATCAGGCCCAATTATGAAGCGCTATCGTAATTATAATAGCAATTTCACTTTATGTATTCGATAGAGAGAACACTTTTTACGTTGCTATTAAATTTACGGCGCCTTTATAAAATTGAACATATTATTTAATTTATTCCTGTTATTTAGTGCGATAAATGTGCTTACTTGCGTACTTATTATAAAATAGAATTGATACTCTGACAGTCACTTTACAACTAGTGCTCATAGCGTAGTATGACTTGGTGTTTATTAGCGATTACCGAAGTTAAGCAACGATAGACACTTAGACACGGTCAGTTTTCTGATGGGTGACCAAGGGGAGCGTTTACAAAAGCTCTGCCGTGGCTCGGGTCACACGTTAAATTGTGGGTCTCGGTTGTTGTAGCCATTTAGCCAAGTCAAAGGCCTTCAGATGGCTTGGAAACTCTGACACTAGGCCTATAACCATGACCGTGCCGAGTGGGAGTTTTGCAGATCAAATCAAATTACTTTTACGACGCGTTGACCGATCGCGTCGAGCACACACTCGGACACATTGACGCACACGCTTAAATTAGACAATCCATCGGTTATGTGTTCTATCGGTTTGGCGCTCGTTATATTACCGTTAAAATAACTCACAGTTAGCTATTCAGTTTTCTGGTCGTGACACAAGACGGCGCTGTGCCATTTCCATAGAAATCGCATCGAACGTTGTCGCAATCGAGCCGGTTTCGAACATAGGTAAAAACTCCCACTCGGCCCTCTGAACCCGACTAAGGACTCACGGAGCGGTTTCTAGCCACGCCCACCGCGGTAGAATGCAGATATATTTGTAAAAAAATAAAGCAGACCACGGCGCTTTTACGCCCGCGGTATTACGGGGTTGTTTGTGGCTCCTGCTCGCGCGGGCCGCGGTCAACCGCAGCAACCGCATGCTCTGACGACGCGACGGCCGCATAACCGCACAAATAACCGGTCGCATGAATATAGAAATAAAACCGCGGCGGGCACGGGAATAAACGCTCCGTGAGTTCTTACTCTAAATGGTATGCAATTAGAAACGTGCTTTGAGAAACCCTGATCTAGGTCACAGATATACAATAGGCTTTTCTATACTAGTTAGTCTAGAGACAATCCAAATTATCTCAATATATAAGTGGGCAGTGTATCTATTTAATTACCTACTTAGTATATGGACAGTAGCATTACCACAAGCTGCTTTTTGCTGATTTCATCAGAGTTGAGATGTAAACGAAAGCCTCGGTAGATTAAATCGAAATGTAAAGAAAACTTGACTAATAAGATATCTTCATGTCAGAGAAGACATGATTTAATTGGATTTCTTTTATCGCATTCTTCCAACTCTTTTAGATCTTACTGGTGGGTACTGTACTGTACCAACCTTTTTAATAGTCCGTAGACGTAGGCCTAATCAAGAGGGGTGATTGGGCCATATCCACCACGCTGGCCCAGTGCGGGTTGGTGGATTCACATACGCCATCGAATTTCTTCTACGGACGTATGCAGGTTGCCTCACTATGTTTTCCTTCACCGAAAAGCCAGTGGTGTTAAATTTCGTACATTCATTCCATAAGAACTCCGGTGTGGGACCGGGATTTGAAACCATGACCTTACGATTGTAAGGCGGGTGCCACTACCACTAGACCACCACGGCTTTGGCCACACGCTGGGGGGTGTGCATCTTTAACTATCGGACCAATCATCATTTCAAATTTAATTACTTGTATGTATCAGAATATCACGTTAAAAGATTTACTAGCAGTTGATATTACCTCTTTAGTTGTTGCCATAAATTTTGAGGCGCCTTGACAAAATGAATAGCAACTAAAACCTCGCTGTATTCTTTCAAGTACTTTGATTAAAATTTAACAAATATTAGGTAGTTTAGCTACATGTACGTAGAGATATATCTATCCAGGCCTGTGTTCTTCTGTTCCGATTCAGTGGCAACTTCTTCTGTGGTCTCTTCTTTACGTTCTTCTAGTTTTATCACCATTATGGCACCGATTGACACTGTAAAAACATAAGTAAGTAAACATGAAACAAGTCAAAGTCTATTTTACATAAAATATATGTTATATGGGTAAAAGTTTATTATTATTTCAGCCGTAGAACTATTTTATTGGATGTACTTAAATTTGTATTGAAAAGTGTTGATTGTTGGTTAGACCACTGAACAGCGGCTTCTCTTCAGCATGCTCTTAACGCTTATCATCAGATGGACAGTCTATTTTTTCGACTAATGATCTGTTACCCCTTTTCTGGTATATTGACTTCATTAATTATTTATTAAAAAAAATCCTATTGCCATCTTGCTTGCCATGAGCCCTGTTTACTACCATTTGTCCATTGCCTCTTGGTCAATCAATGGCCACATTTTTTTTTGTTTTTTTTTGACAAGTACGTTATATAATAATAATAATAATAGTTTATTTGTTCCAAGGGGACGCTTAGGCTAAATTAAGTACGCTGCATTCTGCACTAGGTCTCCGAGGAGCCTGTGTTGCAGAGTACAGTTTCATTTTAATTACAATTACATTTACAATTTTTAATCCTATGTGAGCATTCAATACCTAGTGTGTGTGTGTGTGTGTGTGTGTGTGTGTGTGTGTGTGTGTGTGTGTGTGTGTGTGTGTGTGTTTGTGTGTGTGTGTGTGTGTGTGTGTGTGTGAATGTGTGTGTGTGTGTGTGTGTTTGTGAGTGTGTGTGTTTTCAAGTGTATCAGCTGTTCATTTGGCCACTCATCACTTCATCGTCTCCAGTAACCTCTCCGTCTTGTCGTAATCCATGGTTAACAAAAAATCTACTGTCCTCTTATTGCACTCAAATCTGTTGGCATTTGCAATCTCTATAACTTTGCTGACTTTATTACATAGAAACGGACCTAAGTAATTTATGCTCATGGCACCAAATTTGGTTCTGGACCCAAGGTATTTAAACTCTATCTTTTCTTCTCTTTTGTGAGGCCTTGGTCCGGCTATCTGTACTGACTAACTTATGTTGCCTTGAGATTGTTGCCTTGATAAATAGTTGTCTCACTGTGAGTACGGCGCATTTTTTGTATAATTCTGTGGTCGGAAAGAGCCTGGGTTTGAAAGTCATCACTTTTAACAGAGATCTTTGTGATATTTCAAGACGTTCCAAGTGCGTTTTGGCTGCTGACCCCCATGATGGAATGCAGTAGCTCAATATTGACTGAGCTAGAGCATAATATATTTTGATAAGAGATTCAAATTTCAGGACGTGACGAAGCTGCTTAAAAACAAATATTAGTTTTCTGATTCTGTTTGAGATGTTTTTAATATGGCTAGACCATTGTAGGTGCTTGTCTAGTGTTACGCCAAGGTATCGAATTTCTGAAGCTTCTTCCAGATTTTTACAAGGACACGTGCGTTCCATATCACAAGTTGATCTGTGCATTTGGAGTTCCAGCGGATTTTTGGGTTGAGTAGTACTATTTATGGTGAAAGGCAAAAATTTTGTTTTGGATATGTTTATCGAAAGTAAATTATTCCGAAGCCATGTGGAAACTGTCTTTAGTCCAGCATTTGTGACTTTTTGTACCTCATTCCAAGACTGTCCTTGGAATAACAGTACAGTGTCATCTGCGTAAGTTACGATTTTACCTTGATGTACCCTTAGGTCACACAACTGGTTGATGTATATAAGGAACAGCGTCGGACCCAATATACTGCCTTGTGGCACACCAAATTTTATTTCACAGTCGCAGCTTACCATATTGCGCACCCTTACTGCTTGTGTTCTACCAGTTAGGTAACTTTGAAACCATTTCAAAGCAATTCCCCTGACGCCAATGGCATCCAGCTTTGCCAACAGAATAGGGATGGAGACGGTATCAAATGCTTTCGCTAGGTCAAGGAAGATTCCTACACATTTGTTTTTTCTGTCCAGTTGGTTCCTAATATGTTCAGTGACGTTCACTACCGCGTCTTCGGCGCATTTCCCTGACCTGAATCCATACTGATTTTCTGATAATAGGAATTTGCTCTCCAGGTATTTTTTCAGTATTGGTTTAGTTATTGTTGCGAATCATTTCTGGTACGCTTTTGCAAAGAGATCCTACAAAAGCATTTTTATGTAAAATATTGCCGAAACAACTACAGCTTACAGACTAGAGCTTGTAGTATCAATAACTTATCAAATCTCATGTAGAGCCAAGCTTCTAACTCTACACGCCCTAACTTCACAAGTGGATAGATGTGTATAGCGACGGACTGCTTCGAGAAAAGATAGATTGCGCTTCAATTAACTTGGCTCATCTTGGATTCATTGGTTTAGGCCGGGACTCCACCAAAGCGGAGACGAGACGAGCGGAGAGATGTTTTTAAGCAACCAATAGAATTGTGTTATTGACACATCTCCTCTCCGCTCAGCTTCAGTGGAGATCGCTGTGCGGAGATGTGTAATATTTGTATTGCACGATAGAAGCGGAGATGTGAGCTGTGCGCGTACGACGCGCAGTGGAGACGAGAGATGTGAGCGGCGTGCAGTGAGCGATGTCAGCGAGCATGTCAGAATACGTACTGAGCACTCAACGCCTCGCACCCACACACACAGCACATATCTCTGTTTTGGTGGAGTCCCGGCCTTATTCTTCGTCAGTTTCCGGACATGAGACTTTTCGTAGCTTGGTGGGCTACTTTGACCTCACTCATAAGGCATATCATAAAGGTCAAGTTTTGCAAAACTCACAGGCCAGTAAAGCAGCGACTGCGATGAAGGGCGCCGGGCAGGAGAAGTCGAGTAACGCACCGACTGCCAGGTTTGAAGCCACGCCGCCCGCACGCCCCCACCACGCTCCCCAACATACACCCATACCGCTGGAATTAAAAAAATTCAGCATATTGACTGACCCCTATTATTGCGAGAAAAAAATCTTCGAAAGATCATAATTTATGGATACCTACATCATCGACTAGTTTTTTTGATACATGATTTAGGTATCATGGTAGCAACCATTAACGTCCTCAATAATTGAATAAATTTTCAAAGGAATCAGTTGACAATGTTTATTCAGCGAGAATCCATGTTTTTTATCAGTTATCTGTGCGCATTTTGTCGGTAGATTCACTGAGTTGGTATACGACATAAAAATATACCTAAGTATTAGTAAGTTCAAAGCCGCCTGAAAACCTCTAATATGGCTAAACAGTTATAACAACCGGAACCTACAATTTAAAGTATATGTTAAGCCCACCTCAGCTTCGGTGGAAGAGCATGCAGCAACAGTCGTATCAGCAGCACATTTCCATTCAGCGACGCGGCATTTAGCGCTGCAGCGGCTGCCACGGCCACTTTGTTTGAAGCGGAGCATCCGCAAGCACTGGCAGCGAGGCAAGCGCAGGCGAGCGCGCAGGCAGCGGCGCACGCGGCGGCCGCGCGTCGCACTCCGAGCGCACCACCACGCGAGCACAGCAAGGCGCAAGCGGCGTTGCCTAGGACGCAGCAAGCGCCCACTATAAGGCCTGACGTGAACACCTATAAAAAGTGAATTTGAAAACTCGCTGTTAGAGATCATATCATTTCTGTTATTTCTTTTCTTTCTTAAGTTTTGTTTGAGCATATTGCTGCCAAAACATAATATGACTTAATGTATAATTATGTACTGCTAGGATCTAAACGTACACTAGTAACTGTGAATATTATTGTAATTTTATTATGTCAAATAAAGAATTTTTGAAATTTAATTTTTAGAGATCATACTAAATATTTTAATAAATAGGACACTCCTACGCTGATCCTCACGATTGTAAGATTTTACGTGGTTAGCATCGAACATCAGCTGTTTTGATACCACGTCAAGTGTTATTACGTCATAGTGCTCATACGTCCTTTAATTGACGACTTTTTCTCTTGCTCTACATCTCTGCTGGAAAATATTCTCCTAATTTTTATGTCGTTTACTCAATGCTGGTCGAACGACATAGCTTATTACAGCATCGGCATTTCATAGATACGAGTACCTATAATGTTACGACTTATAACATCTTCTAGGATTTTCGGAAAACAACATTGACTAAACTAACCTCACTATCCATATTATCGCTGCACTTCTCTTCAGTAGCGTTTAAAACGATAGGCTCGGGTTTAGCGTAGGAGTCGTACAGCTTGGTCAGCTCCCTCCAAGCCACGTGAGTCGCGTTGAACATAGGCTTCTCCAAGGCCTGCGCTGTGCGACATTCGCGGCCCTGCATGCGGAGGAGCAGCTCTGGGATCCACATGTTGAGGCCGAATCCCCTGAAAGTATGGAAAATTGATGTGATGTGAGTAATGAATGCGCCGTGCCCAATCTGCTCCCTTATTTCGAGTTTTATCCTGCTCCCACCGGTCACTCAAACCGCGAGATTGAGTGGGAGGAAAAGCAAATCAGAATTCACAGAAAATAAGTGGGCTGGTCAATCGTGGCTTGCTAATTTTCTTCGACTATCGTTTTGATTTGTCGCCCTGTCGATTGCTATAGAGCAAGCACCAGTTGCCATATAGCCAATTTAGTCAGGTGTTCGGAAGCTCATCTTATTGAATTCAAATAATTATATAACGTAAAACAATATGAGTTAGATTTACTGATCTCATCTCAGCTGAACAACTGAAAATTACTAAATACAGTAAATAATAATTCTTAACTGACTCAAATTCTAATAACATTTTAAAGAATCATTTTGCAATCGTTTAAAAAATTTCACTTGATTATGTCCGCTTGCCACAAATAGTGAACATAATTAAAAAACAACACCTGACTAATTCAAACTGACGAATTGAGATCTTCCACCTCTTTGAAAGTCAGTTGAAAAATAGATTACTCAGTCCACTTACGCCGCCATATTAGCAAAGAACACGAAGAGGATGAGAGTGGACTTCATGGCGTACGCCTTGGACACGAATATCTTCAGATCCTGCAGCACGCCCAGGAAAAGGTCTTTGGTTCTATTCTCATCACCGTTCAGCGACTTGGGAGTGAAATCTTCTTGGATTAACTTTTTAATCTGGAAATAAAAGAAAGCAATGGTGTTGTACACAGTAAAAGTAGTGATTTTTACTGCTCTATTAGGTAAATAAACTAAATTTGCGGTATCTGAGTCTGTTTTTGAAAGCTATGCCAGGAGTAAATTTTTGTACCAACACGTACGTTTGTAAAACACGTACCTTAAATTCTGCTCCTTTTCCGTAATTAGCCTTAAAAATGGTAGCCAGAACTTTCAGGGCTTTATCTCCCCTGTTGGTATCAGACAGCAGCCGCGGGCTTTCAGGCAGGTACAGAACCCACACTCCAGCGATGAAGCCTGGCAAGGATCCCAGAGCTAGGAACAGGCGCCAGGAGTAGATGGGCAGAACGGTGCTGTAGCCAATTTTGAAGGGAATCACTAACCAGGCTATAGCTGAAAAAGAAAATAAATTCAAATGAGAATATGAAGTAGAATGGCCTATGCAAAATTAATAGATGTCAGAGGACTTCTCACACGGTTTCTGTCCACAAACTAAGTGATACGGCAACAGGTGACTGATATACTACATTATATTTTTTTTTAATGCATACATAGATAATAACAACTAGACACAGAGCAAAACATACCTATGTTCATCAGATAAATGTTTGCCCTGGGTGGAAATTAAATCCATGTCTCTACGGCCCAGGAGTCACGGTCCCTAACCACTGGGCCATTCAGGCAGTCAAATCAGGCTATGTTGAAAAAGGTTAAGTTAATTTTTTTTGACGGAAACGTAACCGCTAAAATGTAGTTAGAAAGAAAGTTTGAAGACAATCATAAAACAATTTAAATGATACCAAACCGAGCTGCTATAAAATTACGGTTTATTGCTAGCAATTTTTGGAGGCACAACATTTTTAAATTTATTTAAAAAGCGGTTTCAAAGCAAAACAAAGTAAATTAATATTTCATGTGACTATTTTATAATATTTCTCTTCAGTTTAACTTTAAACAATCACAAATAGCGGAGTAGACCCCAAAGTTACAAGATAGGCGCAAGTTTAAAACGAGCAAGTAAAAAATTGCTAGCTATGGACATTCTGTCTAAAAGTCATAATAGATGACGAAAAAATCACGTATCCTGCAGACAAACATTTGCCTGCGTACTACAATTGGTGTCCAATGATCTCAAGCTGATTCTGATTACTAATGGAAAGTATCTAAATAATCAAATACACGAGCTGAACCTAGATTTCTCCATGTTTATACTTCACGACTGAACATACATACTAATTAACTTTTCACCAGATCAATGTCAAGGTAAATGATCAATGTAAATAGGTGAGCAGACTGTCTATAAGCAGAAAAATCATTGAGATACTGTCTTAAAAACACTCATAGAAAGGTCTTTCAGGAGGGTATAGCCAGGATTCATAGGGGAAATTCTTTCAAAATCGCCTAATAGTATTCCAAGCACTGATTTAATAATAGTTTAGCAGATTCTCATAACCCTTAACTAGAAGGCAATATATTTTGGGCTTGGTTATACAAAAATAGAACACATGCCTATCAGTCTACCCGTGGTATCTATCATCTACCATCAACCAACCATGAAATAAATTGACGTCTGTCAACGAATAACACTTCGTATATTTTGTTGCTTGTTATTGCGAAGATTCATAGAAGTTATTTGTTGGTAAATATTACTATTAATAGAAAATAATTTTAGATTCAGATTCAGATTCTTTATTAACCTTATAACAATGTTGCGTTATATTAGAAAAGTCAGTTACATTAATTATTTACCATGATAAACGATGCAAGGAATAATGTCGACTTTTTATCCTTTTGTTTTTTTAAAACTAGCGACCCGCCCCGATTTCGAGCAAGTGTATTATTATACCTATAGACCTTTCTCTTGAATCACTTTATCTACTAAAAATAAAACCGCGTCAAAATCTTGCGTAGTTTTAAAGATATAAGCATACATAGGGACAGTCGGCGGAAAGTGACATTGTTTTATACTATGTAGTAAAACATGTACATACGAACTTGTTACTCGTTCTGCTTGATGCTAAGTAGGTATATCGCTTAAAATGAGCAGAGAAGATTCTTAGTTATCTTAATTAAAGATCTCAGCAAAGACCTGAATTATTTGGTAGAAAAATTGGAATAAAATTGGCTTTTCAATCTGTAAACTGGAAGAAAACGGGGACAAAAGCCACAAACTCTTAGTGCGTATTCCATTACTTTGCTGAATTAAGATCATGTGCATTTTATTTGCTTCGAGAGGATAATTGTTGCTAAAGCTATCGTGTAATTGGAAAATCGTCCGCCAATGTGAAACCAATTGACTGCGTTCTACTCAATTTACTCAAATTTTGTTGTAGATTGTGTCTTTTTTGAAAGAATTATTATTGCTAACTTTATATATGCAATACTGATCTTATTTTAATTTTATACCTACCTATAATCGTCAATGAATGCTAATTTGTTCTTTTGTTCCTGTCCCGCTAAGTACCAAATAAAATGAAAGGCTACGATAACAAAAGTATTAAGTTATGGTCAAAAGTTAGACCGTTAAACAAATTAGGTTTTTAGCGAAGACCTAGGAGTAGACATCAAATAACTAGTTCTGTTAGGAAAGTATTTCCACGAATGAAAGTGTTACAGACTCTACACTTGAAACGAGTTCGAATAAATATTTGATTGAACAGGGTTAATCACAAAAGATGCACTACGCCTAAAGAGCGGTGATTCGAAGTATCCTGAACAATTTTTACAATCCAACCTGAAGTTTCAGGAAAAACAACAGCTGTACCATACAAAATTACAACTCGGAATCGACCAAAAATATTTAAACATTATTTTACTCGAATTCCAGATTGAACTGATTTATGGCCTGAACCACCTCTTTTTGGCCTAATATTATTTTTTTATAATTTAGGGCCTATGGATAATTTTCTTTTTTTTTAACTACGTCGTATATTAGAGCTTAGCGTTAATTGATTCTCAGTATTTTTTTCAATGGAAATTTAATAGTATTTGATAAGAAATGTTGAATATTAAATTTTAATTCTAACATAACTAGCCCGATCTGTATATATGTGTATATGTTTCTAGTTCAAGGCAAGCAGATAACCTTAAATATTTGTTTTTTTTACAATCCAGGTCGGATATTTTTCTGAATTTTCTAAAACTACTTCGTATCTCGGAGCTCTAGAGCTTGATGTTAAATAATTCTCAATTTTTTCAATGAAAAATTAAAATTTGGTAATAAATGTTGAATAATATGTTTAGTTTCTAACATATGTAGCCGGAGCTGTATATGCTTCTTACCAGGTAGAATGAGCCAGGCGACAACGAAGCTCATGCCGACCATGCTAAGGTAGAGCTGGCGTTTCTTCTCGCCCACCAGGTCTGACAGGTATGAAAACACCAAAGTCGCAGGTCCACCTGAAAAGTTAACTCTCAATAAGAAAAAAAATAAGACAAATAATGTTATCTTTCAATGCTATATTTTTGTAGTGAAGTGCATGATGAAATGATCAAGACAATTGCCTGATGTTAAACATTACGCAAGCAAGTTAGTTAATGTTCTAAGAACATTGTCATTTGACCCGGAAGACTTTACTATCTTTACTATCTACTGCCGGTTTGTACTTCAAAACTCGAGAATTTTCTATGGAACCTAATACGAAAGCAACTAAGTTTATATAAAATGACACACAGATTTGGATGAAGCGCAAACTGCTCATCAACTCTTGAAATAAATAAATAGTACCTAGGTATTTGGATGCTCACACAATTTAAAAAGTTTAACTAGAGTTTAAATCTAATAGCACCATGATCGTACAAAATTTTACGATTTAATTAGAGTTTTGCAAATCAAAAAGTATCAACCAAGGCAAGCTTCTCGGGCCGCTGTTATTTCTCACCTATCACAAATCCGTTGATGGTCCTCGCAGCCAGCAGCAGTCTGTAATCAGGTACGAAGCTCTGCGCCAGAGTGATGGCAGCGTCGAGGAGTAGAGTCAAGCTGAGCGTGTTCCGTCTCCCGAACACATCTCCCACGATGCCCCAGAAAAACGCACTAGCTACTCCTCCTGTGAACAAAAGCCTTAAGTAAGTAAAAGTTCGTATAGGTCGGGTGGTTAGCCGTGGTGTCGGAGTTTTTAGGCCGCCTGAAGAACTCTGACATGTTAAACGGTTATAACAACCGCTACCTACAATTTAACGTGCCATCCGAGCCACGGTAGCGCTCAGTTGGAATATGCCACCCATGGTCACCCATGCAATCACTGACCGTGCGGAACGTTGCTTAATTTCGGTGATCGCTGACAATCGCCTAGTCAAACTATGCATACACACACTAAGCCTTATGTGAAGTCAGTTATGTTTAACGCTGCGTCATCACTGTCCACACAAGATCAAGTAGTGACAATATTTTCTCTTAGCGTATCATCGATACCGCGATATAGCTGTTATGGTTTTGCATCTACGTCATATTTAGCTAAGAGGTGTTTGTAATTTGTACTGATCATTATAATCAAATTTTACAATGGGATCGAACCCGAAATCGCAAAAAACAGCTGATGCAGCTCGCTGTCTAAAAATACAGCCAGTTTAAACTTATATTAGCGACTTATATTCATCATTACACAACTGTGAATATAAGATAAACGGTAACCCTATGGTCATTATCAGCTGTTTCATTCAAAATTATTTTCAACAAAAAAATGGTACCGTACCTGTGGTCTACCTATCAAGTTCAACGTATGAAACAGTAAATTGTATGCGTTTTCTGGATAAAAATGAATTAAGAAAACGTACATTCTGTTCCAACCCAACGTAAATAAGGATAAGCAAATAAGCTGTTGAAGTGTCGAAACTCAAATTAAAACTAAGTACCTAATTTAAGGAGGGAAGCCTCTGATTATGTCGATTACGAAGTCTGTTACGGTTGTTAGTAGTTTGTCAATATCTTTAAATTTAAGGCGCCATTCTCCATAATTATGATAAACAACTACACGCTAATAACGCCATATAGAATCTAGATAATTTTAACCAGTAGGTGCTGATCTTTATACGGTGAAATGACGACATCTATTTGAATTATAAGGTGTTAGGTTGAAATAGGTCTTTAATTTTTTGCATATAACTGACAACGTGTTCTGGTAGTTTAAATTTTATTAATTTGGAGCGTATGATATAAATTTTCCTACGTAAATTCTTAGTCTTGCTATAAGCGATGCACTGTCAGATTGCAGGCAATTTAACTTTACCGATATTTCGTCTCCACTTTAGAATTTGTTTGCCCCAACAGCTCTCGATTTTTTTTTTAACAAAATTACTGCTAGCTTTAAATGGTGGGCAAAATAAATGAACTCTGCTATTCACTTTAAACTAGCCTTCATAACTCTAATACGCTATACAAATTTTCAAAGCAGACATACCAGCAAATACACTGCATTTATATAGCTTGTTTTTTATGATCAAACAAAGGAACGACAAAATTAAATTTAACAAATAATTATATCAAATGAATATGCTCACGAACGGTTTCAGTTTTAATTTTTGAAGAAAAAGTCGTCATATTAGGTATTTTCTTATTCGTCCTCTTCATTATTGAAGGTCGTACCCGTCTTGAAATGCTTTGACGGAATCAGTGACGAGATGCTTCCAAGCCTATAAGCCCTATCTTCGGCTTTCTTCAGAGCAATGGAAACTGGAAGCCCGGTCCTTCCAACGGGCGTCAACGTGGTTTTTTGCCATCTACTTTCCCAACAACAACCAGTTTCTCAAAATTATCTGGCTGCTTACGGGCGATGTGCCCAAAGTAAGTTCAGACTCGTTGATAACAAATTGTGGAAAGCCAAGTCCAAAATAGGTATTACACATTAGGTATAAATTAGCATTAAAAATCTCCTACGTCATCATACGATGTAACTTCGCAACGTTTTGCCAAGAGGTGTGTCTTCCAATAAGTATAGTCACGCGATCAGTTGATTTCTTAAAATTAGCAACAATATTCCGCGTTTACTCCGAATACTGCGTCTGTTTACTCTTCACGCTTTGTTCGTAATTTGTTCTTAGTAAAACTGTACGGTTTCATATAAGGGTACGACGACTGAGCAAAAATCACAACTGATTTTTACCATTTACGCACAACAACAAGTATCTGTTATTTTAAACAAAGTGTTAAGTTAGCGTATGATGTATGGTATCTTTTGATTGAAGTCAACTTATTTCTTTAAAAAAAATCTATCGAATTTTCTATTGTTAAGCCAACCATCCTTTACTCTCAACTTATTGCAGTAGCTTTACTATCAGAACCTGTCCATCTCTATCTATTAGCTAACTTGTCGTATTGACTCTAGAACTATTCAGCTAAATCGTTTATTATAGTTTTGACTAACATTTAAGTTTGTGTCTATTCCTATGACGCAGTTCTCGACAAACTTAATGAATGATGATCATTCATCGAAGGTGTATTAAACATCTGATTGTTGTCATCATAGACAAAGCCGGAAATGGCTTCTAAGGCAAGAAACTGCTATAAGAACAAGTTGCTCGCAATAATCAATATCCAACCAGAGAAATAAACAGGCACAAATGCTTAGCACACTTACTCATAGTGAACCACATCTAAAGAAAACAAGGTAAATGATGGGCTGACCACTCATAAAAGCCATGTTGATCAGTCCAACCTGATAGGTAGTGAGCATGGCACTAACTGGCACAAATTTTTAGCACGTTTTTGCCTAATGAACAATAAAACAAAATAGGTTATGTCTTATCACTCATAAAAGTCATGTTGATCCAGTTCAGCCTATTAGGTGGTAAGCGAGGGAAAAACTAGCACACATACTTAGCACGTTTATGCTTAATGCGCAATAAAACAAAGTAGATTATAGCTTACCACTCATATAAGCCATATTGATCAGTCCAGCCTGATAGGTAGTGAGTGCGTAACATACTGGCATAAATGCTTATCACGCTTATGCTCAATGAATCATATTTCAAGAAAACAAGGTACATTTAGGCTTACCACTCATAAAAGCCATGTTGATTAGTCCAGCCTGATAGGTGGTAAGCTCCAGCTCACATCGTGCTGCTGGAAGAACGTAAGACAGCACACAGTTCTCCACACCAGATGCGAAGAACGAGCACGCACACGCACCCAGCACGCTGCGGCTGAATGATCCATACCCTGTTGAGAAATAAACATGTCATATTACTTGTCATGATGACCAACTTTTGATAGGAATCTTGAACTCTCGAAATAAATGTTTTCCGTTCTTGTTGAATTAAATTTTGTATAGAATTGCAGGTTATTTTATCAGCAAGTAGTACCACCATGGACTGGAAGGTTTATTGAATACGTAGTTTGAAGAATTCGCCAAACTATTTCACAAACAATTTATTAATGATATTATACAATGTGTTTGTCTACCGGTGTCGGAGCCTTAAGCGGTGACATCTATGGCAAATTTTGAACAATTTTTACTGTGGGGTCAACTCTGAAAACGCAATAAAACAGCTTTTCCATACTTTTTGTCGTAAGTTTTATAAAAAATCGTATGGAACAGCAGTTTTTTTTTACATTTTCAGAGTTGGTCCCATAGTAAAAGTTGTTCAAAATTTGTCATAGATGTCACCGTTTAAGGCTCCGACACCGGTAGACCAACACATTGTATAGAGCTCTTGATCATTTTTGGTTGATTGGTTTTTCAAATTTTATTCTTCCTTCATTTAAGTGATATAGTTTATTGATGCAGCAAACTTTAGCCTAAAAGCGAAATTGGAAGGTAAAAGCTGTGAAATATATCATGAATCTGCAATTAAAATGTATATATTTTTGAATATCTCATGGTATGACTAGTTTAACACATGCCTCGAAACACATATAAGAAGATTGTATAGTTAATCTAATGTTATTCAATAAAGAGATGGTATTGACATTCTTAGTGGCATTGTGCTGCAAGTAGGTACGAGTTAACCGGTTCAATCCTAAAGTAAATCAAGTATATTGTCATAATATAAAATTGAAGAATAGAGAACTGGTTTATAATGACGACTCACGAAATTGAAACAAGTATTTTTACAATAAGCCATACAAGCCTCATTATAGGTAGGCTCCTAATATTTTCAAAATAAATAAATAATCGTTTATTGTTCTTAAAAATTAACACAACGCAAGTTGTACACTAGATCCCGCACTAGGGCTATCTGTGTCGTGAGATCTAAGCTCTTCCTTATGGTACCAAAAACAAAATTACCTTTATTTAGCTAGTAGACTAAGTAGTTAAAGAAAAACAACGAAGAAATTCAACGAAGGGTGGGTCAGCTCGGTATATCTCTGGGTGTTAGAATCAGAAATGAGGAGATTCATTTAGAATCAAAGTTAAAGGACATAGCCTTGCGGTTCACGGTTTAGTAAATGTTTCCGCCAAAAAATACCGGTAGACTGGACTCCAACCAATCTACTAAATCGTGCTGGGCCCATATAATAATTAAAACAATAGGAATTCGATTACCATCAATTCGCGAATGCTGCGGCGCAAGCCGACGAGTTCATTCCACCCTGGAAATAACCTAAACTCGTCCCGAATCCTACCCCCTTGGTCGACCAAAACTAAATGGAACGAACTCACAGCTGATGAGGTGTCTTCAGGATTCTATTGCATCCGCCGCCAATCACTTGCACTTCAAATCAACAGTCAACACAAATTAGGCGATCCGCGCCCCACTTAATATAATTGGCACACTAAGAATTAGGCCGCTAATCCTAGAATCGTTCCGCAGACGTCATCCGCGACGGCGTCCAAGTCACACACTGCCGTACTTGCACCGAGCTGAGTAACTCGCGCGCAGGGACGGTTTTATTCTCAACAACCACCCGTCCCGGCTGGAGAAGCCAGCCGCTAGTCTTAATCCACCGGGAGCCGGGAGAGCGTCGCTATAGCCCGCTGTAAAGTCGAGCCTCTGACCAGCACTTCGGCGACGCGAGGAGTCCCATCAGGACCCATAATTAACTTTATAATGCGCCCCCTGCGCCAAAACAATGAAGGCAAATTCGCTTCCTTCAACAAAACCAAATCCCCTTCCCGTGGAGGATCCGTCCGATCTGTCCATTTAACCCGTTGTTGTAAAATGTGTAAATACTCTAAAGACCATCGACGCCATAGGTCTTGACCCATTTGTTGTAACATCTGAAACCGCGACAACCGTGTCGTATTAACATCCGTCCACGGATACTCTGGCAAAGCCGCGAGTGGCTGCCCAATCAAGAAATGACCTGGGGTGAGGACCTCTAGGTCGTTTGGGTCGGAAGACAATGGACAGAGCGGACGTGAATTCAGAACAGCTTCCACCTTACAAAACACAGTGGCAAGCTCTTCGAACGTGAGAGCCGTCTCTCCTAATATTCTCCGTAGGTGCGTCTTGGCTGACTTTACCGCGGCCTCAAATATACCTCCCCAGTGGGGACAATTTGGCGGACTCGTTAGCCAAGTTATTCCCCTCTGGGCAAGAGCCTGACTTATACTATTTCCATTAGCTTGTAGGAATTTACCAACTTCCTTTAAATAATTGTCTGCACCCTTATAGTTTGTACCATTGTCAGACCGGATCAGTGACGGGAGACCTCTTCGCGACACGAAACGGTCTAGAGAAGCAATAAATGCCTCAGTAGTTAACGAGGATACCGCCTCGAAATGAACCGATTTTGTCGATAAACAGACATATACGCATAGATAAGCGCGAGTAACCTTAGCGTTTCGTAATGTAGACGATTTCACATAATATGGCCCGGCAAAGTCGGTAGAAACCCCATCAAACGGCCTCGCTTGATTGACCCTATCCGAGGGTAGATCACCCATCTGTGGCTGCATCGTAGCTGCCTTGACCCTATAACAAGGTATACAACGAAATATAACACCCCGGACAACCCTCCGGGCCGATAAAATCCAAAATTCTCGTTGTAAAATTGCAAGCAACGCAGTGCACCCTGCATGCGCGTTGCGAATGTGTCTGTCTCGCACGATAAGTTCTACCAAAGCTCCCTGCTTCGGAAGTAGTAACGGATGCCTACTCCCATATGGAATGTTAGCCCTTCGAAGGCGGCCTCCGACCCGCAAAAAACCATCAGAATCAATGAAAGGGTTAAGCCGAGCCACGGCTCCCTTCAACTTCGCGCGTCCTAAGCGTAAGATTGATAATTCCGCCTTGAAGCAGTCCGACTGAATAATCTTGATCCAATATAACAACGAGCTTCGCCGTTCCTCCGGCGTCGTAGTGGGTGAAAGCTGCTTCCGAGTCGGGTGGCGGCAGTTGTGGATGAAGCGTTTTATCCAACTGGTCACACCCAGTAACTTCTCCAAACTGCTGTATCTCCCCACCAACCAATCCTTATCCAATTTTGGTTCAGTTGCCACTGCATTCACGCGCAACTCCGGCAGCACCGATAGTAACCTCTCCTTCCTTGGAGCAGGCCAAGAGGACTCTGGTTCCAATAACCAGTCCGGTCCCCACCAAAGTGGGTGCTGCACCAGCTCCACAGCTGTACAGCCCCGAGACGCACAGTCAGCCGGATTGATTTCGCCCGGAACGTGTCTCCAATCAATATGAACTTCGGCATTCTGAATTTGGGAAACCCGGTTTCCCACAAAAACATCCAGCGTGTGCGGTGCGGCTCCAAGCCACGCCAGGGCCACTTGGCTGTCCGACCATCCGTATATCTTCTCAATATTTACAGTGGACGCTAACTCCTTGCCAATGTGGCATAACAAACGCGTTAAAAGGTGAGCCCCGCTCAGCTCCAATTTAGGTATTGTCAACCTGGTCCGAATAGGAGCAACCTTGCTCTTGGCCATCAGTAATACGACGGAGACCCGGCCCTCGGCGTCAACCGCTCGTACATAAACTGACGCCGCATAACCTCGTTCTGAGGCGTCACAAAAGCCATGCAGACTGGCTTGGTATTTTCCCGGTGGCAGTATTCGTCGAGGAAGGGCAATCCGATTGACCTCCTCAATGGTATCAAGCAATTCAAGCCATGTGTTCAATGGGGCTCCATTGAGTGGCTCATCCCACGAGACACCCAATGTCCAAAGTTCTTGTAAAAGACATTTGGCTGAGAAGATCACGGGACTAACCCAGCCGTTTGGATCAAAGGTCCGTGCGATGGCGGATAGAACAGTCCGCTTTGTCCACACTTGATGTCGTTCCAGATCCACTTGGAACGTAAAGGTATCAGCTACTGGCTGATATTTCATACCCAACACAGCTATCATATTTGGGTCCTCTCCGTCCGCGAAGAGGCCCGGATTCTGCTGGTGTTCTTCTGGGATACCTTCCAGTACCCTAGGATCATTCGACAACCATTTACGCAGTTCATAACCAGCTGTCGCCAGTATGGCAACCAACTCGTCGCGTAGAGTGATAGCTTCCTCCCAAGTCTGCGCACCCGTACAGATATCATCCACAAATAAATCGCGACGCAAAACTGCAGCAGCCCGAGGGAAACGCACTCGCTCACACTCCGCTAACTCACGGAGCACGCGAGTCGAAATCCAGGGACTCGACCTCAACCCATACGTGTTGGTGTTGAGCTCATATACGACCACTGGGTCGTTGGGATTTTCACGCCAGAGAATAAGCTGAAAGCGTCTATCTTCTGGGTGAATGACAGTCTGACGGAACATCATCCGGATGTCCGCCCCGAAAACTACCTGATGTCTCCGAAAGTTCAGAATGACATCGACAACGTCACGATTCAATTTGGGACCCGCGTGCAAACAATGATTGAGAGCTACTCCCGTTGAGGTAACAGCAGAACCATCAAATACGGTCCTTAATTTACCCGTAGATGCCTTCAGCACCGCATGATGAGGCAAGAAGTAGTGCTCAGTCGAGCTCCAATCGACTTGAGCAGGCGACATGTGACCTAGTGCTTCATATTCACGCATGAAGTCGATGTATTTTTCCCGGAGAACTGGGTCTCGTTGCATACGTCGCTCCATGGACAGCAGTCTTTTCTCGGCCAACGCTCTAGAAGACCCCAACGAGGGCGGCGAGGTAATAAAGGGTAGCCTAGTCATGAACCTTCCTGACTGAAGCCTAACCGTGTTGTCCTTAAAGAACGCTTCGCACTCGTCGTGATTCGGGTCTACCCGTGACGCCTCAGGGGGTTCTTCCACCTCCCAGAACTTCCGCATAATTCTGGCAAGGGCTGAACTAGCGATAGTGACCGATGACTCGCCCTGAGTTTGGTCCTCAAACACCGGACCCATGACCGCATGTCCAAAAATAGTAGAAATTGCTACCAAGGAAGAAGTCCCTAATGTCTTCTGTCTTCCCGTTAATACCCATCCCAATACATCTGCTCCGATTAGCAGATCTACAGGGCCTGGTTGATGAAAGAGTGGGTCGGCCAAGTCCAACCCCTCTGTCAGCGATACCCTTCCCGTAGGGATATCCACTGATGGATGCCAACCCACCACGGTATCCAGTACCATGGCGGCAACAGAAATCCTCAGCGCTGGAGTGTGCACCGAAGAAAAGGAGACGTATGTATGGCCCCTCACACCCAATACTTCCGAATCACCCACACCCAGTATGGGTTTCGATGCGCGTTCCAGCTCTAAACGCAATTTACGTGCCACACGCGTTGTTATTAGACACCCCTGTGCCCCCGTGTCAAGAAGGGCTCGTATCCGTACGCTGTCCCCCCTTGTACCCCAAACGCGGACCTCCGCGGTAGGTAACAGCACAGTTTGTGGGCCTATTGCCTCAGAGGAACCAGCTAGCTATTGACTAGCTGGCGGAGAACAATTTGGATAGGCCTGATATTCCGTGGGACGTGCGGGACGCACGCACAGCGTCCTCGCTGGCACCACGTACCCGGCAGCCCTGCCGGACCGATAGTACGGTGGGTGATACTCCAACCGTGGGTACTCATGCATGGGCGGCGAGTACCGCTCATGTTGCGAGGTCATTACCTCCTGGCCTCGTGATGGGGGATGGCCGACCGCAATTGGCGCCGTTGCCGAGGCCCCCTTCCCCTTATCACAATTTGCCGACCCCTCCGCCCTGGAGTGGGTGGCCATGCTCGCCCGAGCGTAATAAGGACCGGATGCGGCCGCCGCATGTCCGGTTACCTGAGGGCTCTGCCCTCCAATGCGCTCACTAGAGGACGACCCCCCCCAGCCCCTGTGTTGCACTTGACCTTGTGCCCGGGCACCTCCTCCGTCCCTCGGAGAAGAGCTTCGGGGGGGAGCGCACCCGCCCGTGACAGACGCCTTCTGTTTGTCCTGGTGGCCTGCGTCACCCTTGTTCATGCATAGCATGGGGTGGTGCGCGCCTCCGCACCACGTGCACGGTTTTGCCTCGGAGCAGTCCCTGTGAAAATGTGCCCCAGCGCACGAAAAGCATAGGTTACTGCTCTTAACGTACCGGCGCCTCTCCGGTACCGTCAAGGTTTTAAAGGAGCGGCACTGCAACAGCCCATGTCCTTCTTGGCCGCAATGCCGACAAGCCCTTCGAGCCTCGCCGGCAACCAATGTAGCAACCCTGTTGCTGCACTTCCAATTCGGTGTTGCGCGGACGTCCTTCCCCCGCGCCCTTCCTCCTCCTCCCGAAGGCCCCCCTGGGATGCGCCCCTGCGCACTTGAGGTAGCTTCCGGGGCCGAGGTTTCGGCGATCCTGGCCTCCCATTCGAGGAACTTCACCAGATCCGTGAACTTGGGGAGGGCGTCGACACCCTGAGCATCTGGACCCGCACCGTGCTCTCGCTCGAACCTCGAACGCAGCTCGGCTGGGAGTTTGCCTAAAACTAGGTGGACGAGCAAGTATCCACTCGCCGACTCGTCCACTGGTAACCCCAGAGTGCGCAGCGAGTTACACGCAACTGTTAGAGGCGTGAGCAACTTATGCCGAAGGTCCGCCCTGGACCCTATCTTCGGCAGATTCAGTATCTGGCTCGCATGGACGTCCGCCAGTAGTCGGACGTTTTGATAGCGGGAGTTCAACAGCTCCCAGGCGGTATTATACTGATCATCTTCGACCCGAAGATGCCGGATGAGCGACTGTGCCTCGCCCTCAAGTGTCGACAACAGATACGCCATTTTCTGTGCCGACGTCAGGTCCCTTCGCGAGTCGACCAGCGACATAAACATATTTTTAAAGGACACCCAGTGTCCCACGTCCCCATTAAAATGGGGTAATTCCAAAGTTGGCAGCCGGCCCGTGACGCCATGTCCCGGCTCTGTCTTTGTTCCACCAGCGACTGGCGGGCCACCCACCTGCGCCGCCTTCATGGCCTCCACGGCCTCCATAATCTCATCACATGTTTCAGAGATTTGATTGAGATCTGCCTCATAACTGGCAAATATCTCTGGCGAAGGATCAGTGGCCATTAATGTCATGAAAGCGTCTTCAGCGCTCTCAAGTCTGCCACGCGCGGCTTCCGCGCGTAGACGTAGTGCAGACTTCCGATCCGGTCGACCGATAAGCCCTTTAGCTCCAAGGAACCATCTTAACTCCTTGGCTAAAATGTCCTTCGCCGCATGCCGTGCCATATTCGAAGTAAGTGAAACGAAAAGGAACGTAAATTAAACAATAAAACAACTGTGATCCGTAAATAAAAGACCAAAAAATGACACAGTTAAACTTGGTGACACCCCGAGTGACAACAGCCCAAACTATAGGTAACAATCGCAAACAATAGTATCACAATAGTAGGTACACAATTATAACCTACAGTGAAATTATAATTTAATTTTAATATAAATGGTACGGAACCCCGTGGTATATTAAGCTGAACCCTAAATTTTATTAAAACTTAAGTATAGTTTTAAATGCGACCGCGCACTAAAATGAAACTAATAAAGATAACGGCAAGCGTACACAACCTACTCTAATGTAAACAAACCGAATCAATTCCTAGTTAATTACCATTGACTAATAAAATATTGAAGCAATTTAAAAGCCAAGCCTACGCTTCTTATGGATAATTTCTAAAGTAAACAATAAGTACCACGCAATCGTGCGACTTAAAATTACAAAACAAACAATTATCAATTGCGAAAATACGAAACAATAACAAATAGCAATAATGCAACACAATTATCCATATGCAACCCTACTAAGATTGCTAATAGTAATTTATTTACGACAAACTAATGAGTTGAGTTTTACAAATGTACCTACCTTTTACTTTTAATACGACCGCGTATTTATTACGATAAGGTGCTATACAATGCAAAACTATTCCACAATCGTAGTAAACCTTCACAGTAAAATGAAGTCAGTTTACGATTTACCCACAATTTAACCAAAAAACAACCAAATAAAATGACCGCATTTTACATCTAACTTACAAATAATACAATATTAAATGCAATTTTCAATTCCGTGGCACGAAAATCACTTCGTGAGAACCACGCTTCTGCTAACAAAATGTTTCCGCCAAAAAATACCGGTAGACTGGACTCCAACCAATCTACTAAATCGTGCTGGGCCCATATAATAATTAAAACAATAGGAATTCGATTACCATCAATTCGCGAATGCTGCGGCGCAAGCCGACGAGTTCATTCCACCCTGGAAATAACCTAAACTCGTCCCGAATCCTACCCCCTTGGTCGACCAAAACTAAATGGAACGAACTCACAGCTGATGAGGTGTCTTCAGGATTCTATTGCATCCGCCGCCAATCACTTGCACTTCAAATCAACAGTCAACACAAATTAGGCGATCCGCGCCCCACTTAATATAATTGGCACACTAAGAATTAGGCCGCTAATCCTAGAATCGTTCCGCAGACGTCATCCGCGACGGCGTCCAAGTCACACACTGCCGTACTTGCACCGAGCTGAGTAACTCGCGCGCAGGGACGGTTTTATTCTCAACAGTAAATTTAAATCTCAGTTGGTAGTGGATATAGCTTGTAGAACTGATTACCGATGGGTCGAAAAGTTCTCGAGGGCACGTACTGGCAAACGCAGCGTAATACATTCTCTGTGTAAGACCGCAGGATGGAGTTAGATGCAAGACAATGACAGCAATGCTAATGTGATAATTTTTTGATGTTTTTGCAAACTGCAACTTTGTCATAAAAACATACTACATATACGTAAAAAAATACTTATGATGTCAAAATTAAAGTTCACAAGGACGATTTACCGCTCGCTATACGCTAGTCAAATAAAATACTCTAGAACCTGAATCGTACTAAAAATGGGCCGACCAAAGAATGTATCGATCGAGTCCGATAACTTACCCACGTTATCTTTTGAATAGATTTGTTATGAAACATCTCTGCAGGTAAGTATAAACATTTCTCTATGTACGTGGTCGTACCACATGGTTGCATTGACATATTCATCGTATCATAAGGACCGGGTGAATATGCATTTAAGAATGAAGATAATATTTTAAATAGGGCAAGTACCTTTATTAACTGCCACTAAATACAAGACTACTTATATGATCTAAAACTACATAAACTACTACTACATAATAAGCAATTGAATCATCCAAAGACCCTTGAAGGTCTAAAGATAATTCAAATGCCCAAGCTCACTGCCAGCTGGCAGCATTGCCATGCTGAATGGCAATAGTTATACGTTGTGCCAAATAAACACCAACTTTTTATTCACGCGTCGCGTCCACCAGGCGCTCAGAAAGACTTGTGAAAACAAGATGAGCTCCCGGCCCTACGGACCCAATGTCTCACTCCGATCGGCTCAAAAATGTAACCACTGCCGAGGTTAGCATATTTGCGACGTTTGTGCTGCTCCGCCAAATTGGCTGCCGGAATATAAAATTAAGTGCGCCTGTAAGCTGAGCATTTTTAAGCAAAATATCATAAGTCTATTGTTTTTGAAACTTGCTATACTTATACAAAGGAAACGGACATTACTCAACTATCACGATTAAACAAATAGCTACTGTATACAAAAAGTTCATTCTCAAGCCTCAAAATGTTAAGAACAGATTTATTTCGAGAGTTTAGGATTTATAATTATGCTATCAAAAGTTGTACGATAAGTATGATGACGTCCTTCAGGCTTAGTTTGTATAGCAACACAATAACTAAGAAGATCCATATTTATTAATTGAGTATTCAAAACCACCTTCTCCAGGTTTTATAAAAATCTATGCACGTGCGTTGCATGGCAATTATTAGCAATGAAGCGTACCATGTCCGGTATTAGCTTGGAAATCGCGATGTAATACGTAAGTATTTCAAAAAAATAACATCATTTAATTAAATAAATCACAGATTGCAAAAGCAGTATTTTTTCAATATTTTGTGCAAAGTCATTGGACAAAAGAAAATTTGACTAATGCATTTCACCTCACACGTGAATTCTAACAATACAGTGGACTGTATGTGAGACCTTCAATTCATTTTTTTTTTCATTTCTTCTTACAATTTTTGTCGTGGCTTTGTTTGCTTAATTTATATCTTTTTGTATTAAATAATTTAATTTGGACTTACCAGCGACATCCAGTGCCGTTTCATAATCAGCTACCTCAGGAGCGTCTTCAATTTTTTTTTCAGCATTTCTTCGAGTTGCTTGAACAATAAAACATTTCGAATTAATATTGTTATGAGTTACGAGTATTAGTCGATAAAACATTTCTAGTGTGAGATTAGCAGTTAAAGTATTTATTAACCGTAATTATAGTTTATGGATGGTAAGTATAATGTGTTTTTGTACCATTTTTAGTTATCATTTAAAAAGTAAAGATGAAAATGTTTCATTAGTTTACTTAAGAAGACAGTTTTGGCGTCTCCTCAAAACGCTTTGATTTGTTAATTTTATCAAAATTATACAGACTACTTACTAACAATGGTTAATTCATCAAATGGAGCCCTGAATAAATTGGCACTAAAATATTCAGTTCGAAGAGAAAGCGACGCAGCATATATTTACTTTATGTTGTAAAAAGATAGTGGCATTACTTGCATAGAAATAGATTATACACGTTTTACAAAGAATCAATTGACAGTCAATCAATTGCCCAGTTTCGTTTTATTTCTCCTAAATATTCTTATTCGCTGCTATACTCTACGCACATTGTTTTATAGCCATTTTATCGGACATTCGCGATACAGCGGCAAAACGTACCGATAACAATTGTTTTGTAAGGTTCAATTGTTTCTCAAACTGTGTGGGGGTATCCATTAATTACGTTAGAAAATTTTGGCTATTTCAACCATATAATGACGTTTACGGAGCCCCTAGGTGAGATCGGCTGAAATTCAGCTTAACCCCCGTACGTACCTTATATGCGCCTTGCAAATTACTAGACGCCCCCTATGCATGTAGTGACAAGTACAAGTGGTACAATAAGTCTAATGGTCTAATCTTCCAATTTACCGCTGCAAGATCTTCTAATCTTAATTTGGTGGAAGTGCTAATTGAACTTCCTAGCGCAATCATCTCTTTAGCCTACTTCTCTTTGTGCACGCCGATTTGATTCGTGCACTTCAACAACTTTAGCCCAATTTCACCATCAATCTCTTTTAGGGTACTCACATGTGAATTTTAAATTATGTGCGCCAATTCGTCGTGTCTTTTCATATTACCTATGTAGAGGATGCTCACAAAATGATGCCGTAATATTCTAATTGGCAGGAATCAGCACAAGACCGACTTAACTGGGAATCTCGAGAAGAGGCCTACTTTGTCCAACGATGTGACATTTAAGACTCATAAAACAAAGAAACATTTACCTACCTTCATTTTGATTTTGGACCCGAAATAAATATTTTTTCTAAGCATTTATAGATATGTTGGTTTTTGTAATTAAATTCTACTATAAAATACCTAAAGTTCATCAACCCTTTAGCTTAGAAGTTAGATGTGGGAACATAATATTTATTTTCGATCAGTAATTCAGATGGATGTTTTTCTCTTCTCAAAGTTCTAGGAAAATTTGCTATTGATACTGGGAACTTTAAAACTTTTCTTCCGATTCCATACATTTAAGTTTATCTTTCTATATCTTTGTTAAAAAACTGAGATGATTTACTGTACCTTTTTGTTTTAGATCTTTTATTAAAATGAAAGGGGAAATTTTTCATTGTGAAATAGATTTGGCCAAAGTCCACCTCACTAGCAACCGTATCTATTGCTGCTAGCGTGCTGGACTTTGGGCAATTTTTTTAAATTGAATGACTTCCCGTACTTTATTTTCCAAAGCAATATTTTTTAAACCATGGTAACCTAGTTGTGGTAAAGCGTGCCTTACAATCGAGAGGTTGTGGGTTCTAAGCCCAGTCCTGTTTCAAGTGGTTTTTCGGTCAAAGTAAAACCCGTATGCTTACCTACGTCTGCACGGAGTTTTTCTCTATTACACGTATAACTTCGAAACTACACATATAATCACCAAATTAGATGCATTGCCTGAGATTTGAAACCAATAGTTACCTCCAGATTAGGAATCCACTGAGCTGGACTATAGTATATAGAGTCGTAATCTTTGTCAATAATCCGTATATCTATATATTTAAGCTAGTACATAATATTTTCATAACATCAGTTCATTTGATGAGAGAAATTCTATCCAGCCAGAGGTACCGACCAAGGTAGTTATTATATCTATGCATATAAGAATAGATATAAGTGTACAATTTTAAAGAGATATAAATAAGCTAATTCTAGTAGCCTACTAGCAACACAATTCCCTCTAGCGTCCCACTACTAGCCTAACCTACTAGCAACACAATTCCCTCTAGCGTCCTACTACTAGCCTAACCTACTAGCAACACAATTCCCTCTAACGTCCTACTACTAGCCTAACCTACTAGCAACACAATTCCCTCTAGCGTCCTACTACTAGCCTAACCTACTAGCAACACAATTCCCTCTAGCGTCCTACTACTAGCCTAACCTACTAGCAACACAATTCCCTCTCATCCTACTACTAGCCTAACCTACTAGCAACACAATTCCATCTAGCGTCCTACTACTAGCCTAACCTACTAGCTACACAATTCCCTCTCATCCTACTACTAGACTAACCTACTAGCAACACAATTCCCTCTCATCCTACTACTAGCCTAACCTACTAGCAACACAATTCCCTCTAGCGTCCTACTACTAGCCTAACCTTTGCTATCAACACAATTCCCTCTAGCGTACTACTAGTAGCCTAACCTACTAGCAACACAATCCCCTCTAGCGTACTACTAGTAGCCTAACCTACTAGCAACACAATTCCTTCTAGCGTCCTACTACTAGCCTAACTTACTAGCAACATAATTCCTTCTAGCGTCCTACTACTAGCCTGACTTACTAGCAACATAATTCCCTCTAGCGTCCTACCTACTAGCCTAAACTACCAGCAACACAATTCCCTCTAGCGTCCTACTACTAGCCTAACCTACTAGCAACACAATTTCCTCTGGCGTCCAATAACCGTTAGGAATACTGTAGATTCCTTCAAAGAATCTTACTTACAATTAAAGACAGCATTATACATTTCCGGGAAAGACAAAAAGGGAAAGGAATGGCGCAAATGGCTGATAAACTCAAATAATTACTAATTCAATCACAGACATGACTTACTTACGCATTACAATGCATAAATAAATGTTTACTGTTGAATGTTTACACCAGGGCTTAAAGTTATGTAAAAATAAGTAGTAATAATAAGTAATAGTTCTGGTAACTAATCCTGGTGTTAGAATTTTCAGACCACCTGAAAGCCTTCAACTCTTTACTCTTATAACTCAATTAACATTGTTCCTAACTTGACTACCTCCGTGTCTCAGTGGTTAGTTACCCTAACTACTGGGCTCAAAAAGGCGTGGATTCGATTCCCACCCAGGGCAAGTATTATATGTGATAAATGTAGGTGTTTAATCTGTGTCTGGGTGTTATTCAGTTACTATCTATCGATATAAAAAATTGTATACGTAGTTTATCAGTATCTGGCCGCCATAACAGCATTACTTAGTTTGGGGTCAGAGGCCGTGTGCAAGTTGTCCCCAAATATTTGTTTATTTATTAACTTAATTTATGACTAAGACCAACCTTATGTGACGCATAAAATATTAGACTAATATCTCAAAATAGTCTTGTTTCGTCGCTCAATTTAAATTAAAAAAAAAAAACAATTCAAAATATAACGAAATCAACTAAAAAAGATAAATAAAATAAATTTTTACTTACGACTGCAAAACTTCGGCACAACCTTGCATACCATGGTCACTATCTTTGCACCATCAGCATCCAAACTTGAAAATCTGAATTCGTCACGCACTTCTCACTATACTTTTTGTAGCTGAAGATATTTCCGCGCTAGTAGGTATCTCCAATCTCGTTTTCTTTTCTTTAATTTGATAATGAACTTTCAGTGGCAAACTTTGTTTGAGTCCAAACAAACCTTATTACAGTCTTACTTAGTTTTAGGTTAATTATTTTAAATTTGATCTAATTTCGTCTAAAATTTTGATTGGGGCCTTTCTGGTCTATTTTTTGGTAATTTTAATCAGTATTTTCAAGTTGATTGCAGTCGTTTTGTGTTCGAAGGTAAACACGTTAGTTTTCGTCTTTCTCGAATTAAAACACTACAAAATTAGAATTTTATAACCATGAACCCCTAAATAATTTATAAATGCAATTTAAAATTTCGTGTAAAAATTAAACGTGGGTTAATATTGTTAGCAAATGTCAATTAGAGCCCAATTTTCAATCGTGCAAATTTGTACTCAAATCTAATCTTCCTAATTTAAAACGGACGGTTATTTGTATTTATCAAGTCGAACTAATCGAGTCGAATATAAATCGCAATCGAATTGAACGTTAACGTTTCCAAATTTAAAATGGAAGTTTATTCGTAGGTTTCGAGTTGAACCTCGTTTTAGCACACTGGCACTGTAGTCTAGCTCGATGAGTGTGTTGGAGGACGATCCAGCGTCGACTGGCGGCCGTGGCATTGCGAGGCCTGAGGGCTGGGTTCAATGGATGTGGCAACTGTAGGCTTAACTTTCAGATGTGTAGCTTCATTTTTTCGGGGAATATTGAGGAAAAATGTTGTTGTCACGGGATAGCTTTAAACTGACTTGCAAATAGGAGGAGCAGGTCAATTTTAACGAAATCGGTTGAGTAGTTTCTGAAAAAAAACAATAATCTAAAAATGATGTATTGTACATCGATTCTAGCAAGCTTATAATTATTTTTTTTCTTATAATTTTCAATTTTCTTATAATTATTATTGAAATTTGCTTGTTTGCATATTTTGTAAAAATATTTATTTTATTACCTTTTAAGTTGTTTTTGTAAGTTCTTGTAGAAAGAATTACTGAAATTGGACTACTATGAAAAAATTTATACGTGGTTACACATAAAAAAAATATACGCGTCGAATTGAGTACCTCCTCCGGTTCGTCGGTCAAAAATGCAGTTATATTTTAACAATACCTATACTTACTTAACTTGAAAAATATTGGCTTTAAGGACCAGAGTCTACCAAATCTGAACGAAGCTAGACAAAGCGTTGTAGAGTTTATATAAATTATAACATTTTTTTCTCATCATTATTATCAGCCTAGGACGTCTACTGCTGGACATAGGTCTCTCCTAAAGATTTCTAATAAGACCAGTTGAAAGCGGCTTGCATCCAGCGCAATCCTGCGATCCTGGTAACCTTATCGATGGACGTCCTAAGTTGCGCTAGCCAGTACGTACTCTCCATTCGAAAACTTTGTGTCCCCACCGCAACGGCCATCTGTTTCACGAAATACATATTTGTACGCTCAATGCCACTTCATTTAACTAATCCGAGGGCCTATGTCGGTAGCTTTGTATCGTCTACGAATTTGCTCAATCCTGATTTGATCACGTAGAGAAACACTGTACTCTCTCTTCAACTGTTCGAGTTTGAGCGTACTTTTAAGGTCCCTGGTGTAAGACCACGATTTGCTCAGCGGCAAACAAACACAGTTTTGAGCAGAACAGGAGCGCAATTCTGTTAACCGATCTCTTTACTGAAGTGACACGTTTTCGAACCTCTCTGGTTTTTCTGACAGTTCTAGCAGCTGAAATCTGTCATAAAACCGAAAGAAATTCAAGAATGTGTCTCCTCAGGAACGTGATCGGTTAACAAAATTGCCCCGCAGCAGGAGCCCAATTTTTGAAACGTTAGAATTATATCTAACATTCGCAAAGGATCTCAAACTATGCTCTCCCGTTCGCACAATCACAGATTTTCAATGCTCGCTCCTGCTTTTATCCGGCTTCGTGAGCACTTACGCATACGTCCAGACGATCTAATGATTCAATTCCATCCATCCATCAGCCATAAAACTTCCACTGCTGGACATAGGACTACTCTAAGGATCTCCAATGAGGCTACTTGGAAGCGGCTTGCATCCAGCATCGATCCGGCGGTCTTAATGAGATCATCCGTTCACCTTGTGGGTGGCATTCCTACGCTTTGCTTGCCGGTACATAGCCTCCATTCGAGAACTTTTCGACCCCATCGGTCATCAGTCCTCCGCGCTATGTGCCCTACCCGCCCAATTCAACTTGCCAATCCGTTGGGCTATGTCGGTAACTTTGGTTCTACCACGGATCTCCTCATTTCTAAATAGATCAATTGAATGATTCAATTATAGAGCCCCTAATCTGTGATATGTTCTTTACTTAGCAAATTTACTATTTCTGATCTGCAATTTTCCGCTCCATTTTAGTGGATTCGCGTTCTTTCCTGCATGTGAGCGTGTATTTACACACGTGAGATATCTATAACGCCATATGTGCTAGGTTCCAATTACTTAGTGCTATAAAAAGTGCAGCCTAGTGCCTTTCCTATAATCATATATCTCGGCCGATCGCTTTCACTTCCCGTCTGCTATGATAGATTATTTATTATCAATTTCTCTTGTTTTATAGGTTGAAGACCCTCTCTCCACTTGGATCCGCGATCTTTTTTTTGTAAAGTGAGAAACAGGCAGGGGCACGTTTTATTGTAGGTAAGTAAGGATAGTTTCTATGTAGGTAGTTCTATTTCTATAATATATGTGTATATATAGTTTTAAGCCATATAGTCTACCGCTTAGACCAAAATACTGTTTAGCAAATTTAATTTAACATATTTTCGAAATACTCTCAGGTATGCAGATTTCATATTACGGCATCTTCACTTGATTAATAAATACATTTAATAAATAATTTTAAATTTTATCTCTACTTGAATAAACAATGATGATACTGGTTTCCCAATGCACGCTGGCATACAGCCGGCATTCTTATTTTTCTGGAAGATATAAGTAATATTTCAGAGTCAGAGCGAACAGGTATCTTCTGAGTTCGTGTGCTTCATCTTCGACCACAACATCGCTTACCATCTTCGATCACCTTGTGTATAGGTGATCGAAGCTTGTCATCAAGCGATTTGGTTGTCACATTATGCGGCTTTATTGTGGGTAAAAAAATTAATACACACTATTTTACCTTTGCTGCTTGGCGGTTGAATATTATAAGGTACCTAGTATGAGTATGTACCTACTGTACTGTGCCAGCCTTTTTAATAGTCCACTGAAGGACGTAGGCCTACCCACGAAGGGTGATTGGGCCATATCTACCACGCTGGCCCAGTGCGGGTTGGTGGATTCACATACGCCATCGAATTTCTTCTACGGACGTAAGCAGCTTGCCTCACGATGTTTTCCTGCACCGAAAAGCCCGTGGTGTGAAATTCTGTACATAAATTCCAAGGAATTCATTGGTACGGGACCTGGATTTGAACTCATGACCTCACGATTGTAAGGCGGGTGTCATTACCACTAGACCTCCACGGCTTCATGAGTATGTAAGGTATGGGTATGTAAGGTATGGGTATGTAAGGTATGGGTATGTAAGGTATGGGTATGTAAGGTATGGAGTATGTAAGGTATGGGTATGTAAGGTATGGGTATATAAGGTATGGGTATGTAATATATGGGTATGTAAGGTATGGGTATGTAAGATATGGGTATGTAAGGTATGGCTATGTCAGGTAATGTAACGTATGGGTATGTAAGGTATGGGTATGGTATGAAGCCATGGTAAGAGATAAAGGTATGAGGCCGAATCAAACTTCTTGGCGGCTGTGATGTTAGCAAAGTAAGTAAGTAAGTTCGTATAGGCCGGGTGGCTAGCCCTGGTGTCAGAGTTTTTAGGCCGCCTGAAGGCCTCTGACATGGCTAAACGGTTAAAACAACCGGGACCTACAATTTAACGTGTCATCCGAGCCACGGTAGCGCTCAGTTGGAAAATGCCACCCGCGGTCACCCATCCAAATACTGACCGTGCGGAACGTTGCTTTAATTTCGGTGATCGCTGACAAACACCTAGTCAAACTACGCTACGAGCGCTACAATGTTAGCTACAAGCTGCCGATAACATGATCCTAAATGAAGCTCACTTAACAGCTTCGGTAATTAACAAGGATTGGGTTATCCGCAGCTTGTAACTAATATCACAGCTGCCAAGAACATTGATTCGGCCTATACAATACTTTCTCAAGCAGGCTCTGCAAAGAGTTGCTACCTAATTTTCCAAAGCCAAATCTTCTCAAGTTTTCATTGTAGGAAAATTTATGTTACGTACAAATTATACTACGAAAATAAATCAGTCAAGATGTTAGACGATGATTGACAAATTAACCAAATTTGGCTGGTTTTGGTTTAAGAGCAACAATTTGTATTGTTACGTGTATTTTTAGATTTAAATTATTTAATTCGATAATTTGTCATAACTCTATAATTAGGGTTACGGCTACTTGGTTAGTAATGCTGCAAGATAAGTTTTACATAGTAAAGTTAATTTTTTATTGTATTGCATTGTACCAGCCTTTTTAGTAGTCCACTGCAGGACGTAGGCCTATCCACGAAGGGTGATTGGGCCATATCCACCACGCTGGCCCAGTGTGGGTTGGTGGATTAGTAAAGTTAATAACATACAAAAATATTAGTTGCATTTTTTTATTATAGCAAACTAGCTTTTGTCCGCGTCTTCACCCGTATTGTATTTTAATTTTTATTTATTAGCCTATGTCACTTTCCGTCTTTCAAACTAGGTCCATGCAAAAAATAAAGTCAATCCGTTGCTCCGTTGCTGCGTGAAAGAGGAACAAACCAACAAACACTCATTCGGATTTATAATATTAGGAAGTAAAGATTAGACTAGACCATCTTAAGTTTAGTGACTTAAGTCATTTGTATTAATAGAAAGCTTGCATCCAGCGTGTCCCTGCGGTCATTATCATGTCTTTGCCATGCTTTTTTAGGGTTCCGTACTCAAAGGGTAAAGGCGGGACCATATTACTAAGACTCCGCTGTCTATCTGTATCCTGGCTGTATCTCATGAACGGTTATAGCTAGAACGTTGAAATTTGTAGATAGAGAATACAGATGATGTATTTATTTCTGTTGCCGCTATAATAACAACAAATACTAAAAACAGAAAAATATTTGAGGGGGGCTCCCATACAACAAACCTGAATTTTTAGCTGTTTTTCGATCGATATTAATAACGGTGCCAGGTAGATGCTTGAAATATTCACAGAATATTTAAATTAATAATCTTTTCAAAATTAAATAATTTAATATAAATAAAATAAAAATTTAAGTGGAGCCCACTTAAATTTTTATTTTAATTAATACAAGATACAAGAAACATTATTTTTGCTTGATATTAATAACGACAACAGGAAGATGCTTAAAATAGCACAGAATATTAAGTTGTATATTCCCAACAAAAATAAATAATTTAAATAAATTATATTTAAAAGGGGCTTCCATACTGTACGGAACCCTACGTGCGCGAGTCCGGCTCGCACTTGGCCGATTTTTTATAAAAATGTAACATTATTACAATGACATGAATGTAAAAATATTTTATGTTACATACACAACTACAATTAATAAATTATGGGTAATTGGCATGGTATTTGCCTTTCTAAGTAGAGCAGCCCATTGCGGTGATTTTCCTTCTGCGAAATAAAGACGCTGTCCCACTGAGGCGCACGTACTGCGCGGGCACCGTAGTATAGGCCGAAACATACAAGTCAGCGGATGTGAAGTTAGCTACAAGCTGCGCAAAATCCAATCCTGAGCCTGACTGAAGCTCACACGAATCTGCGCGTTAATTGGATATTGCACTTGTGACCAACTTCACATCCGCGACTTCTAGGATTCGGCCTATATATACGTTCCTGTTTCCACACAAAAATGAACCATCTGTAACAAGTCTAAGGATCAGCACAGACGAGTTACTAACCACAGCTATCGGCGATGGCCACGCGGTATCGCCACATCTGTATACGTGTAGCCCACACTGTTGTAGCAAGTGGCCGCCACACGTGTGCGCCGCGCTCGAAGAAATGAAAAACCGTGAGAACTGCTTGTTGCTGGTCACAGATGGCTGTGGTTGATGGCCCGTCTGCGAGACTTAGGTGCGTGGGTTTTCTGTATTTGACAACGTTTCTCTACGTTTCCACTGCAGCACATACCACATTGCGCCATGAAAGAGAAACAACTATTTTTGCGCTAAAGACGACTTTTTAGTGATCTTATTCGAAGGGACTAGTTCGTTTAGCTGCACAGTAGTGACTACACACACAGGGCCATGTACATTGATCTTATTTCACGTACTACAGATGCGTAGAATTTGCCCTACTGAAACAAATATTTGTTCAATTTAAAAAGTTTTTCGAGTCTCAACAATGTACGAAATAACTTTTTTACGATATTAAAATTGATCCCAAAATAAAAGTTTGTCGTAATGACGAGTATAATGATACCCTGAAATATCTGCAGATTTTTTTTCATAAACAATTAAATATTTGAACCTGTCTAAATATATAACCATAACTGTTTCGCAGTTAGGATATCCAGCCCGGCGCTTTACCAACTAAGCTGGGTACACACTGACACTCACACCAAATGTGCTGGGATTCTTTCGTCTGTCTGATCCCATCCGTCCGTCCATCCGACTCCGTCCGTCAGTCGTCTAAGGAAACACCCATTTAGCTTCTTCATAATGTGGCAGCAGTGGGACAGCGCCCCGATCGCCATGGCAACAGCAGCCCGGGTTGCATCAGCCGCTCTCACCACAATTATCTTTTTGCAAAACTCATCCAAACTTGACACGACAGCTTACAAATCAACGCCGCAGCGTGCAGTCTCGATACTCGGAACTGGACATGGACAATGCTGAGTCCTGGCGAGCATGAGGACCAAAATTCATCAGTGAATTCCACTGAAGCTGACATAACTTGGGGAAAACAGAATCTTGCTATTTCTTTTAAACATCGTAGGATTACATTTGGCTAGTAAGTCATGAAAACCAATTCATGTACTGCACTTAAACATATCATACCTTAGGCAATACTTAGCATACCTTCGCCCTTCGGTAAGACTAAATAATATTCAGTAGCACATTTATAAATCAGGTAGAGACATTTAAATTTTTTCAGTACAAAGTCGTATTGCTTGATTGAACTTAACCAATTTTACCGAAGGTACAAAATGTAAAGGTTCTGGACTGGTTCGAAAACAATCCGGGATTGTTTAAATTTTAGTGCATTACATTACATCGTTTTCAAAATTTGATTCAGAGGTGTCGTACGTCATACGTTTGTTTGCTTGTATTTCTAATTAATCCAAAAGATGTATTGTAGACGAATCTACTAGAATAGATATTAACCTAAGTTGTTCTTCCGCACAAACTAACTTCCAGGTCAGCTGCGGAATCACTACTTACACCTAGTTTTTGCTACTATCAATTAAAGCACAGAGTTTTAGCATTGCAAATTATACTCTATTCCAAGAGATTAAAGTTACTTTGATCTTGATGGAATTTTGATAAGATTGATTGGAAGGTGCTAATTAGCATTGCTAATTATACTCTGGGACAAAGGTATAAGGTTGCTTTTTGTTTATTGGATGAGATTCGCTTCCGAAAGTGAATCTGCTTTAGTGATTAATGATCTCTTTAATCACTATTAAGTTTAACTTTTTTGGCATGTTTGTTCGTGCTTGACCACATACGGCAATGTATCCACCGCGGATAGCACTTACGATGGAACGATACCGTGGCTTGGATGATACATATAAATTAAAGGCCTGGTGGTTTTAATCTTTGAGTTATAAGTATCACAGGTCATCTATACAGGCTATAAAAGTTTGACACCACTCGGTCTGTACCTAGTACTACTCACTTACGGCTTCACTCAACGTCTGCTACGCATCGTTCCATTATCATCATTATCAACTTTAGATCGTTACCTGTCGGACATAGGCCTCCCCTATGGATTTCCAATAAGCCCGGTTATAAGTAGCCTGCATGCACCGCATTCCTGCGGTCTTAATTTTATTATATCGTCAGTCCACCTAGTCGGTGGATGCCCTACGCTGCGCTTGCCGGTGTGTGGTTTCCATTTGAGAACTTTACGCATCGTTTGTGACACTTTAATTTAATTTCCAAAATTATCCTTTCATCAGTTACCTACATCATTTGGCCTCCGTAGTTTTTCCTTTTGTCACGTCACGACTCTCTCAAAAAAGAGATGTTTTTGAGTTTGAAACTTGTCGAGTTATTTTTAGAAACGATTACAGTACATATTTTCTCTGTAATTTCTCTGGAGTCCCGTGGCATGCTCGCAGGCAGGGGAGTAGGGTCCATATACCTGTAATAATAGGGAAACAAAAGAATATTTCTGATTTATCTAGCAATATAGAATTTTTATATCAATATCGACGGGTGTGTGTGTGTACGGACATCGGTGGTTTTCCATAATTTTTCATCATCATTATAATTACCAGTCTTAAGACGGGTACGGCTGGACATAAGCCTCCCCTATGGACTTCTAATAAGACTATACCTATGTCAGCGACTTTCATTCATTTTCTGATTACTGATGTAATTTCCAATAGACAAATTAGCATAACTATTGTGTAATGTATAGTACATAAGTTTTTGTGTAATATACGAATTTATTATTATTATTTAGCGTAGGTATTCTAAATCCTTAGTCCACAGCCTTACAGACACGTCAGCATTTTTTTATTATTCTTTAATGTTCAGTTCAGTTCATTTATTTCAAATAGGTACAGTAATGCACACTTATGAATGTCAAAATACACGACAGCAAAACTTTATCAATTAGGCACAATAATACAATAAATTAAAAATTAATTGTATTTTGTTAATAGGTACCTTTTGTTAATTAGGGAAGATTACAGCCAGGTATATATGAAGAATTAATTTTATTTGATTAGCAAATATAGCCTATTACAATCTTACACAGTTATTTAAAAAAAATGTTTTTAGGCGATTCGCACAACAAGTGATTCGCACCTCGGCGGCGGTGCTAGTTGCCCAAAACTTTTTTTTTAATAGGGCCTTTCGCACCATAGTGCAACTGCTTTAATTTTACATTGTTACGAATGCCACTAATTAAGTATACAAAGGATATGTCCACAAAATGTATGGAGGCTGGTATAATAATGATCAAAAATTCTAACCATTACACCATTAACTCATTACATTTCGAGAAATTTCATATTTTTCTGAGCCTATTACATTAGTTAAAGCCAAAAAAGAGCCCTCCGTTTTTTTTTAATAAAAATCGATCAGCAATCATTTGAAGAATACCATTGCGACTGCCTCGCACTCTATATCGTAGGGACGCGACTTTCTTGCCACCGCGACTATAAATATATTTGGCTCAATATGTAGTTTATCTCTAGCAACCCTGGTTTTAAGCATTTTTACCAATTAGACACAGTTTTAAGTGTTTTTTGTCTCATTGCACCTACTAACTGGTCACAACTGGTTCATAATTTTTAATTTTAGCAAATTAAGAGATGTATCAGCTACGAATGCAAGTAAAATAACGATAGAAGCACTTTATTATTGCTAAAATAGAAAAAATACAAAGCTGTATTATTATTTTTCATACAATTAATATTTCTCAATTAAAAAAAAATTAAATTAAAAAAAAATCAAAATTAAATATTTTTGAGAAACCTATAGAAGCTTCCAAATGATATATATATTATCTTGGTTCGATTTTTCTCTGAATAATATACCACTTCTGGAAGTCACCTTTCAGCAGACATCAACGACTTGGCATTAGGTAGGATTCCATGGCAACTACTTTCCATACAATCCACTCTATCAAGGCTAATATAATTTACGGCCTCCTGTAGGTCGTGTGTCCTCAAAATTGCGGACAATTGGCGAGCCTACTCGGTGTACACAAGGTAAAGGTGAGTACACCCTCGTAAATCAAGCGGCGGACGTGTGGCCGCGCCTTGACTTTGAACTTGCACAGTCGGTTACAAAACTGTTATGTAACACGAGAAATATCTTAAATAAGTATCTTACAGATAAATCAGAGACTAACAATAGCTAGTAAATCAATTACCTACCCACTGCTAGACATAGGACTCCCCTATAGATCTCCGATAAGACCGGTTGGTGGAGCCCTGCATCCAGCGCGATTCTGCGGTCTTAATGAGGTCATCCGTCCACCTTGTGACGTCCTACACTGCGCTTGCCGGTGCGTGGTCTCCACTCGAGAACTTTTCGACGCTATCGGTCATCAGTCCTCTGCGCTATGTGCCCTTTTTTTTTTCCTTTATGGATACCACCACACCTCTAGATTGACGACGTGCCGAACACCAGACACGTCGTCATCCACCACCTGGGACCAACCAGCACTAGGCGTCGGACAGCACCCGTATCCGACAGCCCTGGTCCCGATGCAACGGTTCAATTAAAGTGGCCCCGCGCCTGCCACTACGGCTGCAGAGGATAGGGAGAGCGGCCATCGCGATACCGATACGCCTCTTCCCCTGCAGCCCCACCGCCTCCGCCAACACGTTGGCGGCACCCGTTAGGGCCGCTGGCAGGATGGATAGGCAGCGGCTTCCTCGCCGCCCGTCCATCCCGCCGCCGCCCCCGCCTCAATGGGCTCGGCCGCGGTATCGCGATGAACGCGACACCGCAGTCCCCCTCAGTCGGCGAACCAACCTACTGGCCAGCCTCCGCACAGGTTTGTCCAGAGCCAAAACCTGGAGAGGCGGCCCCACCACGGGTTCCTCTTAGCTTCACTGTGGCCGCCCATAAGCCACAGCTACTAAGCCCCCCCGCCACGACAAGGCGGGAACCCACTCGGGGGGGTGCGCTATGTGCCCTGCCCATTGCCTCTTCAACTTGCAAATCCTCTGGGCTTTAAAAATTAATTTTGGTTTGGGGTCAGAGACGGTGTGTAAGATGTCCCAAAAATATTTATTAATTTATTTATAAAGAGGCTTTGATTTTATTTAAGTGTATCTTAATTTTACTTAATGTTACTACTCCATCTGCGTCTTAACGCGCTAATTAAGCCGTTGCGTAGATGTCGCCAACATATTAACGCGATAAAACCTAAGACTTGCATCGTTAAGCGTTAAGCTTAACTATTGCGCTAATTTACGCGATAATACGAAGCAAATGGAGCAGTAGTATGAGCTGGGAGAGACTGTTTATCGAAATATGCTAGGTTAACAAGCTGACATCGAAAAATATAGCACAAATGAGAGAAAATATAGTTTGGTAAATGATAAGCTTTAGTGTAAGTCCGCATCCGCGCAGCGCAAGACAATCAAATTAGAAAATAGGACTGACCTAGAAGTGAAATATTTAATATTTATTTATATTTAATTTGCTTATAATTATGACCACCATCACTACTATAATATTGTAAGTAAGTAAGTAAACTACACTTACATTAGTAAGCAGACATTAGCTATGCTACTATGGCTAACTATTAGGTATAGTCATTAAGTACCTAACCAAAAGGAGTCGACACGCCGAAGCACCGAAGTCTGCCAAGTCAGTGGGGGGGCGTAGAAACGCACACAAACCAAAATATAAGCAATTTAACACGCACACAAATGAAATTAACTAACACTAGCTGAAAATTAATATATTTATATAAAGAGCATGACCGCCGGTCGCGTACTTTTGGCAGAGGGGTACGTTTTGCAGTGTCGACTCCTTTTAGTTAGGTACTTGGGTATAGTAGCATAGCTCCTGTCTACTTTAAAGAAAAAATATCTAGTGTACTTCAATCTCTATCTCGCATGTATGACAATCTTCTAAAATAATAATAGCTCATGTATTGTCTGCTTTAGTATAGTTTGGATGTTGAACTCTTTGCTTACATTATGTATTTCCGATCAAGTGCAATGTGTTTTTAAAATAAATCTAGAGTAAACAGATACTTTCGTTGTAGATACATAAATGTTTGGTTGATCACAGTAATGCAGTTTAGTAGGTGCATAGGTGTGTAACAACTAGATCTCAACTCAACTCAAGGCAATCTTATCTATTTATTTAAATGTCAAAATTTTTGACATATGGTTTTTCCAACGAAGCTAATTTTTTCCTTTATCATAATGTTTTGTGACTAAAATGCTGATGTTTATAATGTGTAAGCATTGCCATTCCGCGTGGTAATACTGCCAGAATTCACACACTGCCAATTGGTTTACTATCTCTAGACCTAGTGTGGTTTTTGTGTGAAAATAACTACATAATAGGTAGATACATTTCTATTTATTGTTTATTCCACTTAAACTTAAAAAAGGCACTTAAACTTGTACTAAAAAAAACCGGTGTAGTAATCATAAAATTGTTACGGGAAGTACATTAATCCAAGAATCATGCAAGTTATCTTTCAAGAAGTATTACTATCAAATATAGATACACCTACTCTAGATTCAAGATAATGCACTCAATCTCTAATATGTAAGATATTTGTAGCTGAATGAGAACAACTTAACGGATACAACCCATATAAATGTTTTTACCGTAGTTACACCTGATACTCTAGTCCAGTTATTTATGAGAAATTGTACTACCTAGTTCAACACGTCAATGTTGATCATATCGATCAAAAGAAAATTCTAAGAAAACGCAGCTATCACAGAACAATTTTATCTTACAAAAATAATTAGGTACCTTGATAAGTTCGATTACTAGATAAATAAATATGACGCAAAATATTGTAATTCTATACATAACAGTACATACATTTTGACGTAATATTACTGTCGTTATCTAAGAATTTTCTTTTGTAACATCGAGAACATTAAGACGTGATAAATGAGATTGAGATTCAGCGATCACCGAAATTAAGCAACGTTCCGCACGGTCAGTATTTGGATGGGTGACCGCGGGTGGCATTTTCCCCCTGAGCGCTATCGTGGCCCTAATGACACGTTAAATTGTAGGTCCCGGTTGTTTTAACCGTTTAGCCATGTAACAGGCTTTCAGGCGGCCTAACAACTCTGACACCAGTATAAAAGTCCAGTACCAAAACTCACACTCAGCATACAGGGCTAGCCACCCGGCCTATACCTACGTAATTACTTATTAGAGATCTTACGTTCTATGTTTCACTAAGGAACAATTGTTTATAAACTCTATATAAGAAACAAAATCTACGTGTTTCCGCAAAAAAAAGTAATATTTCAGATACAGTTATTTTGTTTCTAGAAACACTACCGTGTAGAACATGGAAACAAATCAATTCCTGGAAACATCTAAACCAAAAACATCTCGTTGTCTTCTGTATTTACTCGTCTCTCTTTGAGAACCGGCATAGTTCCTAACTGTCGGAAGATCGCAAACGTGCAACCAGTTCCTAAAATGGGTAGTCGTGCCGACCCAAGCACTATCGTCCTATTTCCGTAACTTCTGTTATATGTAAGACCATGGAGCGTGTACTAAATAGGAAACTCATGGCATACCAAGAAGACAATCTTCTCCTCAGCGACGGTCAGTTTCAGTTTGGGTTCCGTCGCAACCGTTTGACTGAGGATATTCTTGTGTATACCATTCACATTCTTGGAGAAGCCTTTGATAGGGTTTTGCACGATGGTCTTATCAGTAAGCTCCCATCCTACGGTTTGCGCCCGGCTTTGTGCGTTTGGATTGCCGACTTTCTGAGTAAACAATCCATCCGTGTGGTAATCGATGGGTGCTCAGATCTATTGGAAATTAATGCCGGCGTTCCTCAGGGTTCCGTACTCTCTGCCACGTTATTCCTGCTGCACATTAATTATATGCTATTACTTAGAATTATCAGGTATGCTGATGACAGCACAATTGTGGAGAGGTATTCAGCTAATCCTCGAGCCAGTCGGTTGGAAATAGGGACTTTACGAAAAGCCCTGGTTGAAAGAGTGAACCAGGCACTTCCTATGGTAGCAGAATGGGGCGATAACAATCTTGTTAATTTCAACGTCAACAAAACGCAGGCCTGTTTCTTCTCTGCCAAGAAATCGCAACTTTCTACCCCTCCCACTTTTCCGGATGTACCTGTGGAGATGTCAGACCGCTTAGAGCTATTGGGCCTTACTTTCTCTCCCCCACGTTGATCTTCGGTGCTTATCTGGAGTCTAAAGCTAAATTAGCTGGCAATAAATTTGGCATTCTCAATAAGGAGAGAAGGTATTTCACTACGGGACAGCTTCTCAACTTATATCAAGCTCAATTGGCTAGGGATTGGAATGCCCTGCCACCGCCATTCCATCCATCCATCCATCAGCCAAAGGACGTCCACTGCTGAACATAGGCCTCCCCTATGGATCTCCAATAAGACTGGTTGGAAGCGACTTGCATCCAGCGCGATCATGCGATCTTAATGAGGCCACGCTGCGCTTGCCGGTACGTGGTCTCCACTCGAGAACTTTTCGACTCCACCGGTTATCAGTCCTCCGCGCTATGTGCCCTGTCCATTGCCATTCCAACTTGCTAATCCGTTGGGCTGTATGTCGGTAACTTTAGCCCAACGAGCTGTGAAGAGGGCTATACTCGGAGTCTCTCTGCGGGATCGAATCTGGAATGAGGAGATCCGTAGAAGAACCAAAGTTACCACCGTCATTGTTTCTTGACAATTACAATATGCATATTTTCAAGTCAAGAGTGAATAGGTATCTTCTAGGTCTACATACTCCATCTTCCTAAAACTTCGCTTCCCATCAGGCGAGTTAGTGGATACATGGGCTATATTCTACACAAAAAAAATATGTCATGTTTCGGAAACTACCCATGTATCTGAAACATACAATACATCACTACTCAGTGAATACATTTTTTAGCGTTAGCTATTTTTTTGGCTTTAACCTAGCTAATAAAACTTCTACAGGATCCAAAGATACAAGACAAATTTAACATTTTTTATCATATTTATCTTAAAGATTCCGACTGAATAATGAATTATGACTTTGGTTCAGCCTTTCTCTGCGGATTTGCAACCCGGAGACATGCGATTTTAATAATTTATCGAGTCCGGCGCAGGAACCGTTATAATCTTTACTGATCGAATCGAAATTAATTTGAGCCCTGCTATTCTGCCGTCGTACAATTAAAGGGCACAACTAACATTTTTTGAAAATATGAGTGTATCTGTGTATATAAATACATTTTTGAAATCAGCAAAAAAGGTTCACCTGCTCAATTTTTTTCAAATTTTATCGTTAAGAAACAATAGGCTTGAAAGGCACAAGTGACACAAATATTTATGTTTCATAGAAAAAAATGGCACATGTACTTACCATAACATTCAAAAGACACAAATGCATAGATGTACTAATTATTAGTCACATCTATACTTATGAAGAATTATACATCAGATACATTTTTACCAAAAACTATGTTGAAAAGGCACAACTACAACATAAAAGAAAGAAAAGGCACAAAGTGCAGATGTTCCCCATTACTTAATCATGATTCATAGTTTGTCTCGATAAATTTTCAAATAAAAGGCACAAATAACCAGTTTAGCCTTTTCTTATTTCTTTCTCTTTCTTTTTTCTGGTATAATACTTACGAAGATTTTCATTATAAAGTCACAATTACACAAATGTGCCCTTTCATTAAGATTCTGTGAACAAATTGCCCAAAGTATTAAAAAGAAAGGTCATGTTTGGTTACTTATGCCTTTTATATGTATTTTTTTTTAATTTATTTATTTATCCATAAAATATACGCAACTATCACCTGTATTTTGTTCCTTTAAATTAAAGGGATACGACTCAACGGGCATAATAATGTAAAAATTTCAATCTCAATTTTCTCGATTTGACTTAAATGTTAGATGTGCCCTGCACACGGCAGCATTATGAAGTCTGGTTGTATTTTTTTGCATAAATTAAAAGATTAAAACTGGTATTTATAAACTTGCTCATAATCTAGACTAAAAATAATTATAGTGTCTCTCCGAGGCGTTGTTTCTCTAATTAGGGTCTTCTAATTACGTGCGGTATCACGTAACAGCGTATGATACGTTTTCAATATTTACAGAAGTAATTTTCCTCCATTTCCTTCTAACATTTTCTAAGCAAGTGTACCAAGTTTGTTTTTTCTCAGAAGCAAAAGTAAGAGCAAACCAATTGGCTTGCCTGTTTGCATTCCCGACCCAAACGCGACTTTACATTACTAACTACTCATGAGTACCTCCGAACAAACTTATACGTACGTATCACTTTGTTGTTTGTAAGAAGTATTGAACATTGTTTTCACTAGTGAATAATTGAAAATTTTGAAAAGCCCGTCTATCTCTACCGGCCATTTTAAAAATCCACTGCTGTATATAGGCCTCCTCATAAAAGGCAATTGGGTCGTATCCACCAAGCTAGTCCACTATAGGTTTGAATTAGCAAACGTCATCGAGTTTCTTTTACGGACGTATGCAGGCTGCGTCACGATGTTTTCCTTCGCCGAAAAACCACTGGTGTTAAAATTCGTACCAGAGTTCCAAAGGATTCATTTGTACGGTATTTAAGCCCTCCACCTCACGATTTTGATGCGATCGATACTACCACTTACCCTCCAAGGCTCCTGACGCCTAAAAGCCTTTAAGTTCATTGAAATATAAGTAAGAACCAGGCCGACTGATTAGTTATTTTTTTATATATTTTTAAAAGCTTATGTAGCTTTCAATCGACAAAAAATTTACGATAACGATCAAAACCATTTATTTTACTTTTCATATATTATTATTCCTACTGCTACAGATATACATACATAGGTACACACAGATTTATAATTACGTATGTCAAAGTTATGAAACCTTTAATTTTTTGTCAGGGGATAAAGTTGGCATCGAAGAGCACATTGTGGGCCTCCTCGGGGAGAAGAGCATAATACATTATAAGCCACATGTACGTATTATGTGTAATTTTATTTATTCTTTGCTGGGTCCTTATGACTTTAAACTTCAAATATTTAGTAGAAATTTCGTATTATTTATCACAGACCAATAGTGCCTTTCGCAAAAATATCACATGTTACAAGAACATTCATTCAGGCGTTGCAATGGTATTAGCGTACCAAAGTAATATTAAATCGTAACTTGTAACTATTGGAAATAGGTCAAACATAGAGATAGCAGAAAATCTAATAGATAAAATGTATTCCCGGCCAAAGACCTTCAGACTTTCCAGACAGAGCGTTTATACCGTAATTCCTTCCAGTTTGCTAATTTTATCTTACTTTTATAGGCCATTTCGATGTGATACTGCTATGCTATTAGCTCTCTGGAAACTTTACGAAGTTTTTTGTTTATATGACCACCTCTACCTTGCCGTTATCTCCTAGTCCACGCCGTAAGCTCATCTTCGTCGTAGTCCTTTCAGCCATAGTACGTCCACAGCTGGATATACCTAATTATGTAGGCCTACATTAAACATCTACAACAAAACCGACTGGGCGTGGCTTGTACCCGACGAATTTATGCTGTCTTGATCATCGACTCACAAGATAGATGTCCTTCGCTCCACCTGCCGGTGCGTGGTAGTTATCCTCCGTGCTATAGGCCCCATGTTGTTCTAAAATGTAATTTAGAGAAAAAAAGGTAATCTGACGCGGGATTAGGCCTGCCTGAGGCGTGGGCAAAAAAGTACAACTGAAAGGTAAGGTATTACCTATTTTAATTAGGTAGATACATATGTATGCCAAATACCGAATGCCAAAAGATACTGTATCTTTTGCCAGATAATAGCTAGCCTCAGATGAGGCTATATTAAAGGCTGAGGATGGTATGGGTACACCCATAGAACAGGAAAAAAAACATTTCCTGTGGACAAACCGGCCTTGATTTTTTATTGCCAAAGTCTAAATTCGATCATCAGCTCTGGTACAGCCTAATAGTAAGAAAAGTTATGCTACATCTTCGACCATTATGTTACTTACCATTAGGCGAGTTTGTAGCCAAGCGAGGACTTAAAAAACCGCGATAAAAAATGTTGCATAACTTAAAGTCTAGTCTATCAAACCCGTTCATTATCCAGCAGTTTCTCTACATTATCTTTTGCATCACCCTAACGACCAGGAAGATTTACTGGCGCCAGGTAATGACATAGGTTTTATAGCCAGAGGGAAAGCTAGAGGCAGGTTTACACCAGCCTCGCTGTAATAGTACTAATAACGACTATGTACTGTAATTTTAGTATTAAGCTGTTCAAATTAAATAGAAACTAGTGATTTTATGTTGGTTGTTGCTCTGATTTTCACATCATTGGCTTTTCGGTGAAGGAAAACATCGTGAGGCAACCTGCATACGTCTGTAAAAGAAATTCGATGGCGTATGTGAATCCATCAACCCGCACTGGGCCAGCGTGGTGGATATGGCCAAATCACTATTCGTGGGTAGGCCTACGTCCTGCAGTGGACTTTTAAAAAGGCTGGCAGTACAGTTGCTCTGAAGTATGGGATCTTTTATAGGATGGATTTATGAAGACCTTTCAAACTAGCAGCTCTTGCAGGTATTGATTCTAATTATATTTTTTAGAAATATAGTGTATAATTAGATAAAATATAATCTAGGATTATATTATATTTCATTCTTTATAGACGTCCACTGCTGAATATAGCTGGCTGTGGCTTCCCCTACAGATTTTCAATAAGGATGCATTATACTTATTTCCTTCAATAGGAGAGCATTTGACATATCATTTGTTATCTTTATTATTTGAAAAAAATTGGCTGGTAAAAGATAGAAGTTTTGTCATACAATTTTCCTAGGTCGAACACCTGCGAACCTTTCAATTAAACAAGTTAGTTGCAGAAACGATCTTTAACTTTTAAAGCTCTCTTCTAAGTATTTGTTTCTACCTCCCATCCAAAACAAAATTCAGAATGCAACAAAAAATTACTCTACTAAGTAATTCCTAAATTCCGTAAAAGCAATTTGATCGAGTAGGTACAGGTTTCTGTAATCCTCAAAAGGGTCTATAAATCGCGGGCTCTCGCCATACAGACGCCAACAAACCTTAGACCTTCTAGGTAGAGATGAGGCACTAGGCGCAAATTTTCAAAAATTCCTGACATATTTTGGAAGGTCGAAGAAAAAATACAGGTCAAAAGTTCTTTAACCGTGGAAAAAAAAGATGGTTGTGATAAATTTGAGGTGTAATCTGTGTAGGTTATTTGTGGATTCGTGGAAGTTCTGGGTTTTTTAAAATAGTTCAACCGGTCTTATTGGAGAACCGATACGAAATCTATGATAATGTCCAATCAGCACTGGACTTGCCATGGCCGATGGACTCCGCTCTCCGCTTTTCTTTGCTGATGGATGGATGGACTGATGGAAAATAGCTAGACTAGTAAGACTCTCGTTAATCGTCAAAAAATTTGATCTGTGGATGTTTCGAATTTCGAAATTTAATTGTTGTTGAAATTGTACTGTTTTAAATCAGGAACGCAGTGGTTAATATATATATTAGTTATTATTTATATTATATATTCGTTTTTTTTTTCGAAGTCACAGGCTTGGTCCTTTATAAGGCACCAATGGAGCCTAAGCCAACATTGAGAGACCCTTTTTACAATTTGAAATATAAAAAACAGCAGTACGTATAAAAAGGATAGCGTTGTAGACAAACTATGGCATAAAAAATACTTGAAATATTGAAACTGGGCTATTGAGGTGAAATATTAAATGTTCTATAAAATTGGACTATAGAATGAAGTTCGGCACCCGCTATATATGCCCAATTTCAAAATTTCGTAGCAGGTGGTGACTAGCCGTCCACTAAATGGGCCCCCCATAAAGGCTATTTTAAGTTTGCGCCGGAGGGGCAACATTGGTGTGGACGGCTTAGGGTGTCGAGAGGTGTGCTGCGCATTCACTAAGAGCTACTAGCGGCGTTATGCCCACTTCCACCCTGGAGCTTTGGTTCTTAGCTCTTGCGGTTTCCACTCCTTGCCGGCCGGTTAAGGCAAGAAAGGAGTCAGGGGTCTCATTTAGCCCCAGGGAATCGGGGTTCGCGGTGTCGCCACTCACCGACGGCTCGCCACAAAGCCGCCCCTGCGATTATATAATTATTAAGTATATATTAGTTATTATTACTATAGGTACCTCAGGAAAAAAGAATTTAACTTTGCACTAAATTAGTGATCCAAATTTTTTATAAGTTTTAGGATCACTTACTGAGCATAAAATCACAAAATGCTGACAGATCTAGGTGGAGCTTCAAGCGCCATCTTGAAAAAACGTTTTTGGCCGATATCTCGGAAACTATGCACCTTAGGTCAAAAGTTATGGAGACTATTATTGTAGGGAATAACATTTTGCATCTTTTGTTGCCAGTAAACATTTTTGTAAAACTTACCGTTTACGATTTATGGTCCATTTAATGAACCGTTTTCCTGAGATTATTACATCTATTTTAAATAGTCAAAGCATCAAATAGCACTCTTCGATTATATTATCCACGCGCTATAAATAGATACTTAAAGGGCCTGTTGAAGTGAAAACAGACAACTTAGACGAAAATAGACACTAGGCTTTCAGAAATACTGTAAAGTATAGTGACCTTTGCATTCCTTAAATGAGTATCTTGATATTCGTTGGTATTTAACCAATTTTATTAAGGAAGAAGGTAGGTGTAGTTACGTATGCAAGTAGAGTAGGCGCATTAACAAAAATTCTAAACTCAAATCATTTATTACAACACATGAAATTTACATGCGGTTTTATATAGTTATACATATGACTCTAATTACAAATGTGTATTGTATTGTACCTGCGCGGCCTTTTAATGGTCCGCGGCTGAACATAGGGCCCACTCACGAAGAGCTGTATCCACCCCGCTGGCCCAGTGCGATTTCGTGGATACAGATGTGTATTGAAAAGTAATTTGAAGGATCGTTGTGTCACAGAGTTTATAATTATAGCCTTGTTTATATATACATACAGTTTCTTTACTTCGGGTTTTTTATTCATTATTGACTATGATTTTAATTCTAATTCTAACAATTTAGTACGTACTATGATTCATTATCGTATTTGGTGTAAATACCTTGTTAATTGAAATAAATACATTGTATCTTCACTGAGATATTAACAATAAATTTTCACCTGGGACACACACACAGAGGGACATCCTGGATACAAACCGCTTCCAACCGTTCATCTTCTATAGCAGAAATTATGATTTACTATAATCATAACGTCTGCTTTACTACACTATTATATTTCTATTCCGATGTTCCATACCGTACCGGCCTTTTTGTTTGTCCACTACTGAACAGGCCTACCTACAAAGGGCGATTGGGCTATAACCACCACGGCTTAGTGCGGGTTGGTGGTTTCCTACGACTTGGCATTTTTTCTTATGGTGGATTCACATACACCATCGAATTTCTTTTATGGACCTATGCAGGTTTTCTTACGGTGTTTCCTTCACCGAAAAGCTAGTGGTTTAAAATACCCTACATGAATTCCAAAAAAATCATTTACGTTGCTAAAAATCCTTATCCATACTTCCTTACTATCCTTAGCCTTACTTCCTTACTATCCGTATCCTTACTTCCTTACTATCCTTAGCCTTACTTCCTTACTAATATTATGAATCCGAAAGTGTGTTTGTTGGTTTGTTCCTCTTTCACGCAGCAACGGAGCAACGGATTGACTTGATTTTTAGCATGGACACAATTTACTTGTACTTTTCTTACCGAAAAAATAAGACGTTCCCATGGGATATCACAAAAATTAAAAACCATGCGGGTAAAGCCGCGGGCAAAAGCTAGTCGGTAATAGAGAAATCGGTAATGTTCGAAATAGGCGCACAATCAAAAGGGGAATAGGCTACGACGATGATGAATAAATTGCAAATTGCATAAGCCAGTAATCAATCATTTGTCCAAGACACGGTGAGTCAACATTGTAGTTGTAGTACTACACTAAGGGCGGGACTCCACCAAAGCGGAGATGTGTGCGTTGTGCTGTGTGCTGTGCGAGAAGAGATGTTTTTCAGCTCGGGTGCGAGGCGTTGAGTGCTCAGTATGCTGAGTGTGAGTTTTTTGTCGTAAACATGACGTTCTCTTCGACGAGCGCGTAAGCATGTAATTTGTATGAAGAAATAGTAATAGTAGAAAGTACAGCGTCACTAGCGGCGCGTTTTTGAAACACTTTGTGCGAGTTCAAGTTCATACAAATTACATGCTTACGCTCGCCGAAGAGCGCGTCATTTTTACGACAAAACTCACACTCAGCATACAGTACGCATTCTGACACGCTCGCTGACATCGCTCACTGCACGCCGCTCACATCTCTTGTCTCCATTGCGCGTCGTCCGCGCACAGCTCACATCTCCGCTTCTATCGTGCTATACAAATATTACACATTTCCGCACACCGATCTCCACTAAAGCTGAGCGGAGAAGATATGTGTCAATAACACAATCCAATTGGTTGTTTAAAAAACATCTCCTCTCCGCACTCTTGTATCCGCTTTGGTAGAGTCCCGGCCTAAGTACTTACCTACCTTGCGAATGTCATTGGCAGGTCACTAACCTGCATTAGCAAATTAATTATTATACTCTACTTTAATCGATAGTTTCTTTACTTTTTGTCACTCAAAGAAGATAGTACATAAATACTTATCTAGAAATAAAGCCAAAGTTGTTGTTTGTTTTTAAACGATTACCTATATATTTTTTTCTGAAGTGTTGATCAAATGAGATTTGAAAAATTAAATTAAAATCAGTTATTAGTAGATTACGAATTAACATTCTAAGTCATCATCATCATCACCATCAGGCATTAATAACCAACTGTTGGACATATACCTAATTAGACGGATATTATTCAATCGTTTTAAAATAGAAAATAACTTATTTAAAGCGCGTCGAGACACGAGTAAGACATGGTTCCTCACATAAATAAAGTGATGATATGATATGAAAGCGAATTATTATTTTAGTAATATTAATTAATTAAACTATTGAATACTAAACTAACTAAGTAATCTGTCTCTATCTTTTTAACCGACTTCAAGAAAAGAGGTTCTCAATTTGGTTAGGTACTTAATGAGTGCGATCCATGAGGTTCTCATGGACGTCCGACGATGGGCTTACCGGTACGTAGTTTCGCCAAATAAAGGCAGGCTTTTATGCTCAAGTTTATGTCTAGTATTTTAGCGAGAGTGCGCTTTTGAAAAATAAAAACGGTCAAGTGCGAGTCAGGCTCGCACACCGAGGGTTCCGCACAAATCCAGAAAATATCACAAATTGGGAAGTAAGTTGTTAAAATCTCTATACTAAGTACCATTTTTTTTTTCTTTTTATCATCATCCATGGAAAATTACACATTGTTAAAATAATTACAAACCTGTTTTACGATTGATACGATTGATCGATTGATACGATTTACTTGTTTTGAATTTTGAACCCATATTGTGTGAATCTAGGCCCTATTTTTTGCGATTTAAATGAAAATGTACAGTTTTCAGATTTATTCCTAAATGTCTACTCTGAGACAATGCTTCTCGACAAATTTCATAGTTCTATGTCCACGGGAATTATGTCCCTGTAAGTTTTGATTTTTGTGAGTGTCGAAATATGCGGTTTTTACGACATAAACGGCTCTAACTTTTTTATACAATAACTGAGAAGTTTTTCTTTTAAACAACTGCAAGAGACCATAGATATACGTATAATTTCGACTCGATATCTTTACGCGTTCTTGAGATAAGGAGTCTTGACATACGGACAGACCGACAACAAAGTTTAAGTGATCCTACAAGGGTTCCGTTTTTTCATTTCGAGGTACGGAACCTTAAAAACTGTCGAGAAAATGGACGAGAACTGGTAGTACCTAGTTAAAGTAGTTAGAATTACATCAGTTTACGATTTTTTTCAATTTTTCATTACTTAGTCCATACACCAATTTAATACTGTGTAAGTATAATTGACTACCTGAACTTAATAATCAACGAACTAAATAATCAAATAAGAAAAACATAGTGCGTGGAGTCGCTCCGCGCGGAAGAAGTGAAACTTTTTAAAGAGAAAGAAGTTTCACTTGGTAGAGTTAAACGTTTAACGTAATCTTTTTGGAAGTCGCATTAGAAGTTTCACTTCAAAAATATCTCTTTCCTAATGTCGGTGTCCATTCTTTATTCATGCTGTTACTGCCGATTAGAGTAATATTTACAAAGTTTAATCTTTTAAATCGATTAATTTGGAGGTTGTGATGAGCCAATTGATAGAGAACTTTTCTATTGATTCTAGTGGGTTAAATAAATATATTAGGGGACATCATACACACGGTTTTTGACCCCAAACTAAGCAAAGCTTTGATATGGCTGCCAGAGACTGATATACTTACTACAATTATACTTACGTATTTTTAAACACATACTTATACAGATAGCATCTAAATGACAACCATCTGTGTCTACAGAGCAAACACATAAAATACTTGCCCTCACACATAAAATGCTTGCCCTGGGTGGGGATCGAACCCACGCCTCTTTGATCCAGAATTCAGGTTCACTAACCACTGAGCCACAGAAGCTGTCAAATATGCTGTCTTAAAGATGGCACCACCTAACCCATTTATTTATATGGCATGACTCTTCTATCACGTCTAGATAATGAATATAATGGATATTTATTTTAAAGGAAAATATGGTATACTCTATAAAATTTAACTTGATCTCTGCGACAGCTGAGAATCACGAAATCACGCCTATGAAGTCCTGAATTTCTTAATAGTACAGAGAGTACCTGTCAGTGTCACACTTTATGGGCATGCCGATTAGTGATGGGCGACGAATGATCGTGACCACAGAGTTTTAGATAGAGTTATAATTAAAATATCGATAGTTTATACTGACGATATTTTAATTAAAACTTGATTTATCATTAATTTTATTGTATATTTTAATATCATAACATTTTATACATGTGTACCTAATTAAATTAAACCCAATTATATGTTACATTAGCATCGATAATAGTGAAAAACGTCGATAAATACTATCGTTACATTATTATGAGTATATAATTAATATCATAACATTATTTACATGTGTACATACTTGATCTTAAATAATAGTAAGTAAATGAAATTCACCCTCCAATCTACTCATTCGATTTCATCACAACATTGTTTGAAAATCGATTTACTCCACCACTATCCCAACTCTAAAAATGTCAATCTTCTACTGTCGCAGAGATCAAGTTAAATTTTATAGAGTATAGGTATTTAAATTCAAAGAATTGAGTCCAACATGTTACGCAAGACTTCCAATGAAGTTGAACCGTAATATCACGTGAAAGTCACTTATTACCCCCTCAAGAAATGCCGGCGAGTTATTGGGTCCACGACAAATGATACTCGTTATCCTGCTCTCGAGTTGCAATACACGGTAATGATTATGAATTACTTAGTGGCTCCGTGGTTGTAAATTCCCGTTACTTAAATAATATGTTCTTAAAATAACTTTACGTTCAAAGTGTATGCAGATCAATAGTTTGTGTAAAAAGAGAAGCGTCGTAGATGAGGTCGCCCGTGTGCCATTTTACTAATTTTATTACGTTGTCAACACTGTTATGTTATTGCTAGTATAACAAAAAGTGTTTGATATCTAGTTAAAATTAGGGAGCACTTAAATATGTTTTTAAAAACTAAAATAAAACTAAGGTGTTGCCGATATGGAGGTGTTAATACGAATGTCCTTATTTCTAGTCTATTCTTACTGCTACCGTATCTCTATGTCGGTGGGCCCTTACGCAGCATTCCAACTAACAAGGCTTGAGAACGCTAACTGCTGCGTAAGCTCCCTATCTGTCTCGCTCTATGATAAACAAGATGGTTAAGAGGGGTGCGGTTCGACACACAACACTGCGTTTCATCACAGGTGTAGTGGACGTAGGCCAAAAAGCTGCTAAACTATTGGGAAAGGGGGGGGGGGGGGGTCATGTGGTTCGTATGCACCCCGAGAGATGGTACCGGAAGGCAGACGAAGGCAGGGAAGGCCTAAAAAACGGTGGTGTGACGATCTTGACACTTTCCGGGAAGGTTGGCGTGATTAGGCCACAGAACGCGATGAATGGAAGGAATTGGGGGAAATCTTTGTCCAGAAGTGGGACCTATGCTAGGTTGGGAAAAAAAATGATGGTAGGTAGACATCAATTCGGCTTTCATCAGTACTCGCGTCTACCAAGACTTGGTAAACAATAATACCTAATAATAACCTACCATTAAATTACATTAAAGCATAGAAATTAATTATGTCATTGCCGCGCACTCAGTTCACTCGATAACTGGACTATTAATTAAGGCTTTACAATTATTTATTGTTACCCCGAAATATTGAGCACCGCTGACATGATATTGTTTCAGCATCAAAATCAGTCATATCCGGGGTATTGAAATTCAAACATGGTCAAATCCAATTACCTACATAAATTACAAAACTAGTCAAATGTTATGCGAGAAGATCAGAACAAAAAATCGTTTATTCCCACTAAAACTCTCAAATGGATTTGACCACTTTTGTTTCTAATCGACACAAGTATAGTCGGTACCTTGGCTGCTGATTAAAATCTTATTGTATACTCTACTAGGTTTGAGGAGAATGCTCTCACAGTGGAAATACAGTCATTGCGAAATCGCTAAAAATAGATCTGCCAAGTTAACTCTTTTGGTTTCAAGAGCGTTTCTTACACCTGACATCGCGTGGTAGAACCCAATTGGACGAATTTGGTTGTTGATGAATTTATTTTATGGAAGGTTGTAGCTATATGTACTGTACCAGCCTTTTTTTTTTTCGTGGTGGTCAAGAGGTAGTGACACCCGCCTTACAATCGTGAGGTCGTGGGTTCGAATCCCCGGTCCCGTACCAATGAGTTCTTTGGAATTTATGTACGGAATTTTACACCACAGGCTTTTCGGTGAAGGAAAACATCGCGAGGCAACCTGCATACGTCCGTAGAAGAAATTCGATGGCGTATGTGAATCCACCAACCCGCACTGGGCCCGCGTGGTGGATATGGCCCAATCACCCTTCGTGGGTAGGCCTAAGTCCTGCAGTGGACTACTAAAAAAAAAAAGTAGCTATATATCATGCCGTAATAATAGTTCATTAGGCCCAATTTGAGAGGCGTCATCGTTATTAGCAATTTAGAGTAGGCTTATTTCTTTTTCATTTATGCATTTTTTACCAACCCGCACTGGGCCAGCGTGGTGGATATGGCCCTATCACCCCTTGGTGGGTAGGCCTACGTCGTGCAGTTGACTGTTAAAAGGCTGATACAGTACAGTACAGTATGCATTTGATAGAGAGAACACTATTTTACGTTGCTATTAAATTTACGATAACGCCATCTACAGTTCACATAGGCTCAATAAAATAGTAAGCAATCCTGCATAAGCCGGAGAAGAAACAATTGTTTAGAAAAGCTGATTATTCCTCGCGATTTCGGGCTTCTTCCGATAAATACTGTTCATAAAAGAGTAAATACGTTTTCCAAGTCCATGCACTTTACAAAGCAACACGTTACACAGGCAGGTTCCACACGTGCAAACACGGGGAAAAAGCACGTGTAACGTCATGTCAGTTTACTTGAGTTTACACCGACGGGGCTGGAGGGCAATTAGAAAATTAACGATAGGAAAGTACACAGTAACCACTATGTTCTCGTTTTTCATTGAGTTGAGCTATCATTTTCATTTCCCAAGCTTTTACAGATAATCAATTATTGTAAATATTTATCGGTCTTTGTTGGGTACAGCAAAATACAATAACAACTATACTTGACATATATAGATATAATCCAAATACTAAAAATTCCACTGTAAGTAGGAAATTGGCAGCGTGCCCAGCTTGCTGGCAGTATTAACTCACACACACCCACGCACGCACGCATAAACACTCACACGCAACGCATACACACACACACACATGCGCGCGCCCACGCACGCACTCTCACATACACACACACACAGTAAAAACAAACAATTTTCATTACCATTACAAATTTAATACAATTATATCATTTAAAATTATTACAAAATAAGAAGACTAAGCAAAACATGCAATTTTGGAGCTCCAATAATTCATGTTACATTAATCATTAACGTGATTAAATTCGATTTTAACAATACTTATACTAATACTTAACACAATACTAATACTTATCCCATTACATTTTTAGACCTATAAGACTCGTTTCGCTCCTTCTCGTTACTTTATTGTACAAAATTACAACTGGAAACATAAAACATGCACATAACATGCCGACAATACAATATTCAGGAATAATGAACAACTCCTTAGAACGACACAAAATTAATTTCCAAATCTAATAAACTAATTATTGCTAACGATTTCACTGATAACTTACCGTCTAACCACGAAAGTTTTACGCACGCTTTAAGCAAGGCTTAGCAGTACAAATTGTGCTTTTAAACGGTGTTTAAGGCGTGTTTAAATCTTTTGTGGTAAGGTGGTTAACATGTATATTATAAATAGTTAGATATATCACACACATTATTATGTTTATCTAGTGTCTTTTTTAGACACTGCAATATTTTTTCCAGCAATCTGTTCAGCGTATAAAATGGACTTATAAGAAAAATTACATTATAATAAGCGTCTTGCATCTGTGACAAATAGTATTCTGTAGATCCTAGCTTTATGTTATTTCTTCTTTGTTTTTCGTCAGAAGACTAATCCAAAACTTTACGTATACTTACAACAGGTAACTATGATACAATGATTACTCTCAAATCAAATAATAAAATCACGTGTATTATGTTGCATTGCAGGAGAATGGGACATGACTATTTTCCTCCTAAGTATTAAGTCAATATTTTAAAATCAGTTAAAAAATATCATTTACATTTCTAAACTTGTAATTCCCCAATTATCTTGAAAACTTAAAAAATAATTTGGATTTTCTCTCAAGACACAGTTTCAAACAAAATAACCCCCGAATCCTGGATTTTTTATTAGAAAAAATCATTGATTCAGGTACTTTTCTCAACAAAACCAAAATGAAATCAACCTATCAAGACAGAAGTGTAGACAAACATAAGAAAGATAAGATACAGTCAATGCTGTGTAATTTTACTATTAATTCAATCTCAAAATCTATACCTTTTAGATTAAATTTCTGTGACGACAAAATCAGTTGAAACACAATTCACTAGACGCTGCATGCTGAATCTTTGGGTCCCATCGTTCGGGCACCAATGGGATCCAAATAATCAAGAAATAGAAAGAGAATCAAATTATAATTATATATACTATTGACGTCTACAAAACTGTGTTTCACTAAATCAAAAACGAAGATGGTAGACCATTAAAGATACTTACATGCGCTCATTTTATAGCAAAAGGTAAAATGATATTCAAGCTTTTTTAAGTTTAATTAAATTGATCGCTTTTGCTACAAAATCAAACGATTGTAATATTATTTCATAGATAGTCGGTATACAGATTATTTTCAATTCTGACAATGATTTTCATTTTTGTACTTTTTACAAATGTTATACCAAAACATATTATGGAACACTAAATTGTTGCAAATATTAAATTAGCAAACACCTAATCAAACTAAATATTAGAAAGGAAAAAAAATAGTAAAGTGAAGAGAGAAGAATAAGAGAAATAATTCCTTTTTGGTTTCCAGCTAAATACATAAACGGCCATACCAAAAACTGTGGCCTAAAAGAAAAGAATTCCAAAATAGGACGATAGAAACCGAGTGCCGATTCACGAAGTGTATTCTATTTATCTTTTATTCTGACTATGTAAACCTTGCTAAGGAAACTCATAAAATAAAATATTACAATGATCAAACTAGAGACAACATAAATGCTTCTGACAAACAAAATAATAAAGCTTTGTAACAACTGATCACAGAACATTTGAATATTAAGTCTATCTTTAATATTGCTTTACATCACTCTGAACCTGGTCAAATCCATGGATGGTATGATGTCACTGTCACATGGAACTGGCGAGTTTCTGAAAACAAAAGAACAAATACAGTTGTCAACTAATGGACTGATAAAATACAGGGCTAGAACCACTAGAGTTAAAAAGATTAATTTTGGCATATGTACGAGTATTAGCAAAAATAGAAAGTAGTAGCGAAAAAATATTTAACTTTTTGTTTTTTTTTATTATTTAACTTTCGTTTATTGTTCATAGTATTTAGTATAGGATTTTCTTCTAATTTCTTTCATAAAAACTTAAACATCGATCGCACTATGACTTTCTAAATTTGGAAGAGACGATGATAATATGTCATTTACTAACATTTGAGTGCTGAAAACTGAGGACAAGAAAGTCGGCAAAGCTACACTGGAAATTTTGCGTATACCGAGACCATCAAACCTTACAGGCAGTGAGGCTTGGCGCCAAACAAGGTCGTCCAAAGGGGTGTTAAGAATGGTGGTGAGTGTTTCCTTTTGAACGTTGTCAAGCTGTTGTAAAGATAAAGGGTGATACCAAAGCTGACCACATTTATGAGAATACATAAATTTTGTGACAAAAAGGCAGTAACGAACAAAGATATAGGCCATATATGAGTGTTAATTTTTTGGAGACAATCAAATATTAAATAAAATTTTTGAATTTTTCGTCAACGTAATCTTGAAATGACTTATCTAGAATCGGGGACCCTAATAGGCGAAGAGATCGATTTTCTAAAACTTTGATATTTGGAGCAATATGATTGTAAAGCTTTTTGGTCTCATCTTTTAGAACTGTGGAGGAGTTTGGAACAAAAAGCTCTCGCATTTAGAGAATATAAAGTGGTAGATAGTAAAGTGATAGAAATTTTAGAAACTCAAATAATCGAAGAGTGCCAGGGATAAATGATTGAATGACTGATGAATGTCTGTACATTCTTTTCGTTTTTGAAGTTATACATAAGAAAACAAAGTACAAAAATATTAACCTAAGCGAGACGAAACTGATGTCCTCAGAATGGTTTCTAATACGCCACTGAAATTCTATTAAGCACAATCACAAGGCATTAAAATGTACTAGCCAAGTATTACTTACCCGGGCAGATCAGATCTAAGGAAGGCTTGTGGTGGCATCGACGTGAGTTCTATCCCATCTTTATTGTCGCATATGATTCTTGACAGTGTGATCTGCTTTATCTCTGCTAACTGACCTAAAAATACAAACAAGTCGGTAATAAAAAAATATTCACAGTTATTTATATAGGTGGAATCAAACTTTTTGGCGGCTGTGAAGCTACAAACTGTGCAAGACCTAATCCTAACTGAACCTCAAATAACAGCTGCGCAGGGATTGAATTTTTTAACAGCTTCTAGCTAACGCAGGTTCAAATCCTGCGTTTTTTTCAGATTTTTGAAATGCTTATCACAATGATAAAATCCTTGAGATAAAATCTAGTGTGGAATGCACTCAAAATAAAATCATAACATTGATTTAGCAGTGTGCCATCTCTCGTCAATCTTTAGAAGTTCTAATAACTTCTAGTTGAATGATAACCTGTCTAATACGGGTATCACAGGTGGCGCCGCCAACGCTATAAGTTGGTAGTAATATAAGCACTTCAAAAATTGACACTTGCGTAGGAGGCGGGCTGGTTCAGTTGGTTAGAGCGTCGGGCTAGTGATCCGAAGGAGCAGGTTCAAATCCTGCGTTAGCTTCAGATTTTTGAAAAGCTTATCACAAAGATAACTCTTTGAGATAAAATCTAGTGTGGAAAGCACTCAAAATAAAAGCATTACAGCTTGTAGCTAACTTCACAGCCACCAAGAAGTTTGGTCTGGCTTTCTTTATCATCATCATCATGACATGTTATGACTTCAGCAAACGTCTACTTTGGACAATGGTGCGCCTCGCGACTAAATTGGTTTTCTTTCGCAAACTTTCTATGATATCGTCATATCTTTTGATAAACCATTAAGTAAGTTGATAAAGCCCGGATAGCCAGCCCTGGTGTCAGAGTTTTTAAACCTTACGGCCTCTGACATGGCTAAACGGTTAAAATAACCGGGCCCTCCACTAAGAGGTGGCATCCAAGCCATGGCAGGATTCAGTTGTTAATGCCACCTGCGGTCACCCATCCAAAAACGATGCTTAACTTCCGTGATCGCTAATAAGCACTTAGTCAAAGTGTAGTATGAGTGCTACTAGGAATTACAAGCATTTATATAATAAAAATGTTGTTACTTGGAGTAAAGGCGCCAGGGTTGACTTCAGGTCCATTCTCGTAGAAGTAGCGGTCTCCACGCTTCAATCTTGCGAACTGTTCTGCGATAATATGAGCAAAGGTTGGTCCCACGATGCCTCCCTCCACCGGGACTTCCAGCAGACCTCCTATGTATAGGTCTATGTCTTCTGGGGAGGAGTATATGGATGAGAGGCGTTTGCTAGCCTGAAATATAAGCCATATGAAGAATTTTTACAAATATTTTGTATTAAAAAATATTTCGATACTAAATATTTACTAATATTATGGAGACATAGCATTATTATGGGCTAATGTATAGTTTTGGTACCTGTTGCTTGAGCTCAGAGAAAATCCGAGACGCAAAATCCCGCATACTTATATAGCATCATTCAAGTGCGTTTTAGGCTGATAATAAGAAAGAAATGCAACAAATCTAGTAGCAACGGCCAATAAATCATTCTTACGCTAGGAGGCAGCTGTTGAAAGTGAGTGTAAGGCGGCAGGCCCACGAGCCGCCGGTAGTGGTTGTAGCTCCGGACACCGTAGTCTCTCCCTCGCTGAATGTTCAGCGACGCCAAGTCCAATCCGTGAGGCTGCCCGCCGTGGAACATGTAGCGGGTCAACTGCAGGCACAAATACATAAATGCACAAATAACTGTAGGTTTCATATGCACTCCACTTTAACCATCGTTTGGCCATAGTATAGTAGAGACCATCAGTCGGATTAAAAAGAACTCTGAAAGTAGGGTTCGTCAGCCAAATTATACGAACATTACTAGAGTTAGTTTTCATCTATCATTAAAATGTTGTGATCTTTATTTGATTCCAGAACCTCTACAACTTGGTTACCTAACCCCTTGGCAGGCCAGCTTGACTCCCGCTGCAGCGAATGGAACATAAAGCTTTCGACTGAGACTAGTGATAAAGGTAAGGCAGGCCTGTGTTAATTTTAATTGAAACCCTAATTTTAATACTCCTCCGTAGAAGAACCAAACACACTCCAGCAAACGCATCGTAGGACGTTTTTAAGAATAGAATAAGAATAATTTATTTCGTGACCATAATGTTGTTCCTTAAGCTAATATTACTTATAGAAACTAGATTATTATTTATTAATTAAAATATTTAAATACATGCATTAGTTAAAATTTATTATCAATTAAATGAAATTAAATCGAATTTGGTACATATTTTAGGGTTCATTATAAAAGTTTTTATATTTAAATTTACCCACGAGGTAGACAGATTACCTCATAAGACTGCAGAATTTCGCTGGATTCAAGCCGCTTCCATCTGGTCTTATTCGAGATTCATAAAGGAGGCCTAAGTTCAGCAGTAGACGTGCAATGGCTGATTTATGGATAAATGGATAATAATACTTACAGCTTCAGAAATGAAAGGATCTACATTTTGCATGGGCTGGGCAGTCAATCCAGCCAGCAGGCGGTCAAGGAAATGACGCAGGCGCAGGCGAGATGGGTCAAACATCACTTCAGGGAGGAAAACAGCTTCATATAGTGATCCGGTTTTGGTGTATGGGATCCTGGGAAACGAAACGAAAATATCAGTCAGAATCAAAATGAGAAATTCAGTGAAACTCGTTGATTACTCTTAAGGTCCGTAGACGAGATCGAATGCGATAAAGAGAATATAAATTTAGCAATTTAATGTGAAATGAGATAACGCATGGCTTATAAAATGTATCTCATATGAGAAATAATGCCTCCATTTTTTAACGATACTACAAACCGTCTAACCCGGCATTAGGACGTGTACATACAAAAAAGTTTTCAGATGATCATCTGGAATTAACCTGGACTGAACTGTATACTTGCCGGTTCTAACCTATTATTTTGTATATAGAAATATTATGATAAATGGAAAATTATGATGACTCACGTGATCTTCCCATCGACTGTCGAATGTCCAAATCTCATGGCAGCCGCTGCGAACTCCGTCACTAACGCAGGGTTCATTTGAGGATCGTATGAGGTGGAGTAGCCGGGGGACGGGTACAGATAGAACATCTTCATTATGTGTGGACCTAAAACAGACAAAAATCTTTAGGTAACATGTGATCAATCTAAAAGTTTGCCTTATCTCCAAGAATAGTTTTTTCTGTAAGACATGCTTCTGCTTTGCAAAATTGAACTATTTACAGAGGTACACATACTTATCATCACGAACTACATTTCTATGGAAATTCATATCTAGTCGACAAAAATCAGCCTTTCTATTTATCAAATGTGAATGAAAAAAAAATATGGTGTTTTTTGCGTTTGAGTGACTTAAACCACTATAACCGTCTATACTACATTTCTATAGAAAATAGAAAGCATCATAGTCAAAGGGTTTTTTACTCACCGACTACCATGGGTAGCCATTCCCCGTATACTATATGCTGGTACATCGCCTGGACTATTTTCCTGGTCTCATAGAACACGGTGTCCTCGTCCCACAGGGCGTTGAGTCGGGAGAGAGCCCGGCCGATGCGGTTGTGTTCTCGGGTGAATATTATGTGCAGAGCTGTTAGCGATATGACTTGGTTGCCGTGGCTGTCCCCTGGAGGAAAGATCATGATAAGAACCATAAGTATTAAAAAGAAGGCAAAGTAATGTAAAGTAATTTGAAGGCTAAAAAGAAAAGAAGAAATGTTTCAAGATAAATCGTGAGATTATGAAATGTGGGAGTAAATATTCTGTAAATCAGTGTGTCTATTATACAACATTTGGTAGTCGTCACTGTTTTCACGAGGAAATATGTAGAGGTGGATTTATAATGGCAACATCATATAAGTAATAATAAGTATATCTGTATTTAGAGAAACCGATTAATAGAAGTGTTTTGCCCTAAAAGATTGGAGGGTGACAAAATGTGCTGCTGTCTGTGACATCAAAACACCTACTCGTATTGACAATTTAACAATTTCATTATATTTTATTTATTACATTTATTTATTTATCTCTAACACTACAAAGTCTATAGACGTGAGATGTGTTTGTATGAGATTATTCTTCTATACAAAGAACGCTGCTTGTGATACTAACTGCACAGATAATTCTGCCGATGATGATGAAAATGCGACGTCTGACAGGGTTCAAACAGAACTTTACCCTTTGTAGCTAACATCTAGTACTGTATGAGAGCAACAAAGGAAGTGAAAATTTTTACCAGACTCAAAACAGGCGCTATGTTCTTTAGAAGACATGCACTCTTTCTGGTGCGTGAGCGGCGGGAGCTCGCGGCCGTAGTCGTTGAAGGTCTTCAGCATCGCCCCAGAACGCAGCCGCTCGAATTTCTCAGCTGTCTTGCCGTAAAGCTGGGACAGGTCTAGGAAATGGGTGGCACCGTTCATCTAAAAAAATGTTTTGTCGTAGGAATTATTTCGACGTTTACCAGGTTTCTCGTTCATGTAGATACTCGTAATAGTTGAAAATGATAGTGGTAGGTAGTAGAAAAGTGAAACATATTATGACCGTGGGGGTAATAATATGTTTCACTTTTAGTTAAATAAAACGCAAATGGGGTGATGATAATGAATCTAGAGAGTACGTGAATGAAGGTAAGCTAACAAAGAGTTTTATAATCATTACCGGCTTAGCATATCCCACGGTGCAGTCAGGAGAAGGTGCTACTTGTGCTCTGACAAAGTTTAGGCAGGTTCTACCAAACTGGCCATAAAATTCGTCCGCAGGATCCACGGCGATAGGATAGCACGCGAAATGGAGCTGTTCTGGGGGCAGCGGCAGGCCTTCAGGATTACAGCAGGATATGGCGCTGCCGTTACCTGTTATATTGAGGAACTAATAAAATTTTGTAACTGGATTTTAAAATGTATCCATAATCCAATACATCATATGAGGAAGAACGTGGTGTGGACATGACCTTTGTTTATTTCCCATTCATTGACTCCTTATTTAATTTTGTATGCTAAAAAATTTAATTTCCTAAACGGTTTTAGAGATCACAAGATCAATTAAATCGAAAAAAAGCGTAGTAAAGGTTTACGTATCATTTTTAACGTCATATTTTGTGATAAATAAAAAAGCTACTTCTATTCAGTACCTACTAGCGACCCGCCCCGGCTTCGCAAATGTGTATTATATATACATATAAATCTTTTACTTGAATCACTCTGATCTATTATTATCTATTATGAAAACCGCATCAAAATCCGTTGCGTAGTTTTAAAGTTACAAGCATACATAGGTACAGACAGACGGCGGCAAGCGACTTTGTTTTATACTACGTAGTGAAATTTTACATACAGCGGTATTTTACACAATATAATTATTTTTCGTCAAAAATGTCACAACCTGAAAGTGTACCTACAGAATTCAAATAGTTCGCAAAATAATAATAATAAATTGTTACCAGTATCACCGGTGCTATAGACGACAGCGGCGCTGATATCATGGGCGATGAACTGCGACGTTTGCATGAACAGCATGTTGAGGGTGAGGCTCGGGAAGTAAGCATCAGGCAGCATGGTGGCGCTCACTGCGCGTGCGCTGGGCAGCGGAAGCCCGGTTATAGAGGTGCGGGTGGCCCAGATTCCTAAAAAATATTTATATATAGGTCATGTGATGTACCTAGGGACATTTTTAATTTTTTCAACTTTGAGTTCACATATCTCTGAACATTATTAAGATTTTTAAATGAAAGTTAGGTACTATAGTAGGGCATTTCATCGCTAACGATTAAGTTATTTTTGGGTGCTATATCAATGCTAGATTATTTTTTATTAAAGGGCAAATAAAAATGGAGGTTTTTGTCCGAAGGTACGTTACACGTCTGTACCTTGGGACAAGCCTGTATGTACCTTGGGACACAATTAATTTTAACTATATTTTCTAGCAAAAGCTTTTTTCATTGTCGGAAATTACTATTTTCACTTCATAATGTGGTATGAATGAAATTTAAATCAGTCTCAGAACCACTCTGGATAGTTTTGACATAACTGTGTAAAGTTGATTTTTTCAACCCGAATTCTTTGCTACACTTCTTATTTTTCCTCTCTTAATTTTTTTAACATTTTGTTTACAACGTCCCGAGCTTATTGCATCTTTCTTTCTTGCATTTTTGCTCCGTGGCACTATTAATAACTAATACATGTGGTTACTAAGAAGTGTTCATACATTAAAGTGTCCCAAGGTACAAACAAAATTATGTCCCAAGGTACAAAAACAGCCATATTAAAGCAAACTAAATAATCTTAATTTGCATGTTAGGAAACTGCTTTGGTATTTATGGTATTGTAGAAAGAAAATAACAGACTAAAATATACGTGATTTAGTTTTATCAATTAAGAGCACCTATGAAATGTAAAACTACTCCAAAATATCTAAAAAAAAAATACTTTTGACTCCAAAAAACTTTAAACTGTTCTCAAAATTCACTAGAAGCTGGAATGGTCACGAGACTTACTAGTCTTGCTAAGTTATAAATATACTACGCAAAGGATATTATTTAACTTTTTTACTGTTGCTAGTTTTCAAATATAACGAATGTCCCTAGGAACAACCGTCCCAAGGTACAACACATGACCCTATTGTTTATTAGGGCATACTCAGTCTGAGCCGTGGAGTGCTAGGAATTCGAGTTCGCAATACGGAAATCCGACGTTTGGGACGTTGGAACCTTAGTCATGAAACTAAAGGGTAGGATATATGAATAGCAAGGCGAAGCAATGATAAGTAGAGAAGCTGTTAAAAAATAGTGGCCGAGGGAAGATAAGAGGAGCGTTGGTCGTCCGGTTGCAAGATGTGTTGAAATCGCGGATCGAATTGTGCACACGATTGGTACAGAATCAAGGCAGAAGGCACAGTAAGAGATGGCCTATACCCAGCAGTGGGATAAACAAAACTGTGAATAATGATGATGATTAGGAGATAACATATCAATATGACAAATCAATATAGTATGGATATAACAATCAACAAACAATCATTTCAAGAACTATATCCGAGATCGAACCAGAAATGCAGAGATCCGTAGAGAAACCAAGTATATATAGCATACATAGCCCAGCGGGTGAACAAGTTGAAATGGTAGTGGGCAGGGCACGTAGCACACAAAAAGAATAGCTGATTCTAGTAATGGCAGCGTAAAACGTCTACTTGGGTCATTCTTTGGGACAGGGTTTTCAAGCGGCTTTACTTAAAAATAATATAAATCATAAAGTCAGCGAGCCAGTTTTTTTTTCGAGCAAAGCTTAAAACCTCTCTGATCTGGGACACTGATTATTATTCAATTATCTTTATAAATAAATATGATAAAAAAATGAAATACCCCCATTCTTTGATTTTCGTGGAGTGTCCCAATCCCCGATCTGATCACTTAGACAATTATATATTTTAAACTATACGCTACATGGTTACAAAAAAAATACCACTAAGTCATAAGAAGTTTAAAATGCTATAAAAAGTTAAACCATAGTTCTGAAAGAACTACATTGCCTACAAAAAAATTAAATGTAACTGTCCCGAGGTAGTTACTGATTTGCGTGGATTTTTATAATTGCACTAGCATATCTCTAAATTTGCGGCCTGATGTTGCATGATCCTAAATCAAGTTACAACTAGTCGCGCTCCGACTGCCGGGTAGAGTACTTAAGTGATGGTGCGTCGAGTTTTAAAAAAATAGAGGTAAGAACCTTGTTGCGTGGGTTTGGTTTCTCAAAACTTTGATTTGCGTGGTACAATTATCTCCGATGTCTGTGAATTTATTTATTTAGTAAAATATTGTAGCGAACAAATATGAAGTTACGTAACTTATATTCAAAACACAGTTTATTTGTTTAAAAGGTTTTTATATAAATAAATTCTTTAGGATTTATTTTGATTTTCGTGGTCGTGATCTGCGTGGTTTACGTGGTAGTTTTGACCCACGCAAATCAATTTTTGCCCATCCATCCATCCATCCATCAGCCAAAGGACGTCCACTGCTGGACATAGGCCTCCCCTATGGATCTCCAATAAGACCGGTTGGAAGAGGCTTGCATCCAGCGCGATCCTGCGGTCTTAATGAGGTCATCCGTCCACTTTGTGGGTGGACTACGCTGCGCTTGCCGATACGTGGTCTCCACTCGAGAACTTTTGGACTCCATCGGTCATCAGTCCTCCGCGCTATGTGCCCTGCCCATTGCCATTTCAACTTGCTGATCCGTTGGGCTATGTCGGTAACTTTGGTTCTTCTACGGATCTCCTCATTCCTGATTCGATCCTGCAGAGAGACTTTGAGCATAGCTCTCTCCATAGCTCGTTGGGCTACTTGGAGCTTACTAATAAGGCCCATAGTGACAGACCACGTTTCTGTGCCATAAGTCATCTCTGGCAACACACACTGGTCGAAAACTTTCGACTTGAGGCACTGAGGTATGTCGGACGAGAAGACGCTACTCAATTTTCCAAACGCTGCCCATCCGAGTTAGATTCGGCGATTGGCCTCTTTGTTGAAGTCGGACCTACCTAACTGGACTACTTATCCTAGGTAGACGTACGAGTCAACGACTTCAAGAACCGAGTTTCCAACAGAAATCGGGGTGAGTAAAACATGGGAATTAGACATGACTTTCGTCTTGTCCATGTTTATCTTAAGACCCACCTGTTGAGAAACCCGATTGAGGCCTTCGAGCATCGTGCTGAGCTCTTCCATCGATTTTGCCATGACTACTATATCGTCGGCAAACCGAAGGTGAGTGAGGTATTCGCCATTGATATCGATGCCGAATCCTTTCCATTCCAGGAGCTTGAAGGCGTTCTCCAAAGTAGTCGTAAACAGTTTTGGAGAAATTACGTCTCCCTGTCTTACGCCTATTTTTAAAGGGATCGCCTTGGAGCTCTCTTCCTGTACTCGGACCGACATAGTGGCGTTATTATACAACCACTTCAACACTTCGATGTACCGATAGTCAATACGGCATCGTTGGAGAGACTCGTGCACAGTCCATGTCTCGACCAAATCAAAGGCTTTTTCATAGTCCACAAATGCTAAGCAATGTGGCAGATTATACTCTTCGGTCTTCTGTATAACCTGCCGCAGCGTATGAATGTGGTTCATGGTGCTAAAGCCTTTTCGGGTATCGGCTTGTTCGCAAAGCTGAAAGTCATCAAGCCTGCGCTCGAGACGGTTCATAATGACCCTTGAAAACAGCTTATAAACATGGCTCAGAACTGAGATGGGTCTGTATTTCTTCAATACGGTGTTGTCACCTTTCTTGAAAAAAAAAACATCTCCACCACGCTTCTTTTCCATGCTTCTGGCGTGATGCCCTCGAGGACGACGGTGTTAAAAAGCTTCTGGAGGACTTTTAGTACCGGTGTTCCACCGGCTCTCAGCAGCTCTGATGTGATACCGTCATCACCCGGCGCCTTGTTGTTCTTAAGCTGATTCAGGGCCATTCTAATCTCGTACAGGCTGATGTCCGGGATGTCTTGCTAAATTGCCCCACTCTCAGCTCATCATCGCTTCTTTTGCCCAACTTTGCGTTGAAATCCCCCATAACAACAGTAAAGTGGGTCTTAGATGTATGTATGGCCTGACTTACGTCTTCATACATAGTCTCCACTTCGTCATCTGGGTGTGACGAGGTCGGTGCGTATACCACAATGACCTTCAGCGAATACCTCTTGGAAATTCTGAGTATTGGATATACAACCCTGCTCGACACACTTTCGACGGTGATAACATTGTTAGCGAGGGACTTGTGAACGAGAAAACCGACACCACTTTGGGACCACTGGTCACCTTCCCGGTAGTAAATCAGGTTGCCGGATTTCAGAGTTATCGTGTCCTCCGCCTCTCTACGGACTTCTCTCTACGGGCTATTTCGAGTCATTTTGGGCCCGCAATTTTTTTAACGTCGTCTTCCCATCTTGTGTAGGATCTTCCTTTGTAGCGCTTACCTGGTGGTCCATTCCAAGTCGTAACAGTTTTGGTCCATCTGCGATCTACCAGGCGCGCTATATGCCCGGCCCATTTTCATTTTAATTTTTAAGCGTGGGATAGAGCATCTATTGCTTTGGTCTTGGATGTTATTTTCAAATGTCTAATCTTATCTTTTGTTTTTTTTTTTTATGTTTAACATGCTGCGCTCCATTCCTCTTTGGCAAGTAGTTAATTTATTTTTAATTTTGTTGGTAAACTTCCATGTTTGGCATCCATATGTGAGACAAGAGATAATACACGAGTCCATGACTTATTTTTGAGCTTTATAGGCATATCGCTTTTAAATATTTCTTTATACCTTCAATAACTGTTCCATGTTCTATTGACTCTTCTCTCTATTTCCAGCTCATTATTATTTCTGTTGAATCCGACTTGTTTTCCCAAATAAATGTATTGCTCTACGTATTCAGGTATATGATTTCCAACAATTATGCTTGACTTGGTGTGATTTGACATAACCTTTGTCTTCGAAATATTCATTTGTAGGCCTACTTTCGTGCTAGCATCATGTTTCAATTATATAATGTAGTTAGTTACTTGACTCTGATAGCAACACTAAATCATGAGCAAATCTTAAGTGATTGAAATATTTGCCTTGAATATACAATCCTTGTTTTTTCCAGTCTAATAGATTCTAATATAGACAGAAAAATTCTCGAAGAGAGCGGGTCACGTTGTCTTACACCTCTACCAACAGGGAAACTTGGGCCAATGGTTTCGAGCTTAACTACCGGTGCTCTTTCCGTATATCTGTTTTAATACATCTATGTACTGAATTTCCACATTTTGAGCTTCCAGAGTTTCCCATATGCTTTGGTGTGAAAATGCATCAAACAGGTTGTTGTTGTTCCAACGTAGGTCTAACTCGTACTGTTATAAACCAAAAATTAATTGCTTCTCCAAAAGCATTAATAAAAGAATTTGATAAGCAGCTGATTCCCTACATGAATCACGTTTCAAATATAATATCACAGCACAGACAAATAAAATACAATCTGAAACAAGACGAATGCATAATCCATTGCTATTTTAGCGAGAATCACAATGCAAAATATTCAAGAGAAATCCAAGCCGTTCACTTTAGAGGTAGTAAAAATAGCTGACTCTGCACACTGTAGTTTTATACTACAAAAAAGATGGCAAAATGATAACGACACCTTTTTGCACAGTAAGCAAATCACTGCGACATGATGCACTTGCAATATGGGAGCATCTTCAGCCTATCCCAAAATTTTTGGAAGAAAAAGCGCCACAAGTTGATGCTCTTTACTTTGTATCCAATTATCTTTCTGTACAATACAGAGATGAAACTTTGATTATCTAGCTTATACGTCAGAATAACATATAGGCTATAATTTATAAAGATATTGCGGGAAACGAAGTTCGCCGGGTCAGCTAGTAATAAATAATGTTGGACTGATTCTACTAAAAACGGTGTCTGCCTTAGTAACCTACCTATATTTTTGTTATTTTTTTAAATCTTTTTTTAATTTGTGTATTTTTGTAATTTCTTTGACAAATAATAAATAATGTTGGTCTGATACTACTAAAAACGTTTTTTGCCTTAGTAACTTACCAATTTTTTACTTTATCATAATATAATAATTTTTTTTCAATATGAAGGAACAGTAAGTAACTCATCTGAGAAAGTCAAATAAAAATTATCATTTTCGTGGGGTGTTTTATGATTTGCGTGGCCTCCATTTTTTTAACCCCGATTATCTCTGTAAGTATATGGCTCTTTGAGGTGCCTCTTCTATAAAACATATTAATTTTACATGTCTTTTTAGATTTGATTCAACATTTCTGATTCGTAGGTACCGCCAGGGAATGAAACAATCTGCTGGCTTTCTTGTTTCCTACGAGATATAATCTAAAGCTTTTCAAAGTCAGAGTAAAAGTATCTTCAAGTCTGTGGTGCTTCATCTTCGACTACAATGTCAATTACCATCAAGCGAGTTGGTGTTCAAGCGCGGATTTAGACTGCGTTTCCACCAGAGATGTGCGAGAATGCTTAGCGAGGGATGTGTTTGTAAAGAACCAATAGAATCGCTTCATTTACCTCGCCTCGGTCAGCACAGCTCTGGTGGAAACGGCTCAGTGGAGCTAGATTTTTGCGCATACAAAACAAGCGAGGGATGTGTACGGGGGATGTGTGCGAGGGATGTGTACGGGGGATGTGTGCGAGGGATGTGTGCGAGGGATGTTTTGCGAGGAATGTGTGTTAAGAAGTATGTGTTGCGAGGTTTGCGCATACTGTACCAGCCAGTCCATAGACGGAGTTTGTTGGAAATGCACCCCCGTCGCACATTTCACAGCTTCGCAACGCATCCTTGCACGGTCGTACCACACATTAATGAGCATTTTCACAGCTCCGCTACACATCCTAGTAGGCGCATTTTCATCGCACAGCTTTGGTGGAAACCCCCACACATTTTTACATCATAGCTAGACATCCTCGCACGACACATTTCCATCGCACATCTCTGGTGGAAACGCAGGCTCAATCGCGATAAAAAAATATTTAATCTTACCATCACTATAATCTGGCGGCAGAAGCCTCTCATAGCCAGTGTTGGCTGCTCCCCAGGTTGGGTATTCAGCATTGTTACATTCACCAGTGACGCTTCTGTAGTGGATCGGGGGGTCGGAGCAATACGGTGGTGGCGGGCAATACGGACCTGGAATGAAAACAACTATGGGTTTTAGTGAACATATTGAGCTGACAGAAGAGGATCAGATAATTAAAAAATCGCCTGTTATAATATACTTTGTTGGCATAAGCAAAGTTCTAATGACATCTTTCAAAACTGTGTGCGGACACCGTAATCCTAAGAAAATGAAGCATTAACAAGTATCACTTACCATCAGTATGTTGAGTGTAGTCCAACATGAGGTCGAGATCAGATATTGCCTGCCTGTTCTTCAGCTCCTGAGCCGCGAGGAGGTTCATCAGCCCGCCGCGACCCAGCGTGGCACTTTGGTTATCGTTTGATGATAATGACTAAAACAATATTATTTTGAATACTTATACATAGGAATGGCAAGTTACTGTCAGCAGGAGTGTTAAGTAAGACGATTCTGTATACTAGTCCTCGTTCTTTAAATAGATTTTAAAACATTTTGTTCCTTTAAAAAGAAGTGTAAATCTTTACACGTTTTTGTGCTCAAATCTATACAAGGTTACAAGCTAAGGCGACCTAGTCCCGTTAAGCGTGTGTAGTTTACTACCTTTCTGACTGATATGACTATGAAACACAATATCCTAAATCTCACAGTTTTAGAGATATTTGAATAGAAATACTTTTTATAAAAAGTTAATTTTACGGACAATATTGGGTAGTGAGGTCAAAAAACATTATTTTACAGGTAAAAATCAAATAAAAATAATAATACGACTTACACGTTTCAAAATATCTGAGCTGATAGCCGAAAATTGAGAGTTTTAAAATACCAATTTCAAATATCTGTGGTTTTTTAAATTTAGGATAGTGTATTTCATAGTCAAATTAGTCAAAAACAAAGTAAACTACACACCCTTAACGGGAATAGGTTGACTTACCCTGTAACCCCGTATATACAATGTGTTTGTCTACCGGTGTCGGCGCCTTAAGCGGTGACATCTATGGCAAATTTTGAACAACTTTTACTATGAGACCAACTCTGTTCCATACGATTTTTTATAAGACTTTCGACAAAAAGTATGGAATAGCTGTGTTTTTTTGCGTTTTCAGAGTTGATCCTACAGTAAAAGTTATTCAAAACTTGCCATACTCGTATATATCACCGCTTTAGGCTCCGACACCGATAGACAAACACATTGTATAAAAATTAATCGTGGTTGTTAGTCTCGCTAAAACTCGAGAACGGCTGAACCTATTTTAGCTAACGTTTGGTGTCCACCATAAATTGGTCGCGCCTTTCAGCCGTACGATAGAAGATAAGAACGGGGTGTAGTGTTGTCTGGTCGTTGCTGCGAGAAAGAATTATAAACTAGACAGCAATATTCACTTATATGAAAAACTGAAGAGAATAAGTAAACTTACCAAATGCAGGCCAAAATCCGGCGTGCCGTCCTTGACAACAGAGTTTATAAAATTCTCCAGTATCTTTCCAGCGTTGTCAAACAGATCCGCGACCGTGATGACGGAATGGTTGTGTGAGGCTTTCATGTCCTCTGCTGTTACCGAAGCTCTTTGCTGGCGTCTGTCTGATTCCGCTAAAAAGACAACTTTTTTGTATAATTATTTTCCTCCTCCTTTAGTCGAATACCTCATGTCTGAAACTCGTGACTACCATCTCCCAAGAGCTTCTCTTAAATGAATTTATGTCATAGTCGTCTATCCTCGTATTGTCTATTGTAGAATTATTTATAAAGCACCTGAACTGTATGAAGCAGCTCACTCTTATTATTCTTTAGGGAAAACGTGTGTCTAAGGACAAACTCGAAAGTCCTATGGCTACTGTGGCGTCTGTGGCAGATGCGATAGATTATGTCCCTAATGTATTACCTGCGTCACATTTCCTCATTCGTAACATTCATAATAAATGCACATCTCTCGTGGCTTCTACTCTGGAAAAGAATCAAATCATTTGCTCGCTCATTTGCGGAGCACGCCGGTGAAGCAGTAGACTCCAACGGGCGGTCGCATTGTGTACGCATTCTGCTTCGCTTTTCACCCCGCTCGCCTCGTGGCGCGAGTAACTGGCGCGAGCAGGAGAAAAAGCGAAGCCTATTGTCAGAACGCGTACACAATATAACCCCTGCGGCCGTATTGTGTACGCGGGCAGGCAGGCAACACTCAGGCTTAAAAGTTAAACCACATATTATTGTATGCTGGGCTGCTGGCCTTTAGGATGCACACTAATAGTGCTTAAAATACCTACATCTTACACAGCTACCTTTCCTATAGAACGATCTAGAACATCTTACCAGCATGTATCGCCCCAGTGTAGCAACATACTCCAATCTGTCCTGTGTCTTTCAGGTGACACTCAGGGTTGAAAGATCCAGGTCTCGTGTGCGCTGGACAGCTGACCTTCGGGACGCATTGTCCGTGACGAGGACAGGTCCCGCATGGCTTCCGTTCGTGGACATGATCTAAAATCATATAAAAGCTGAGGATCTGCGACACGACTATTTAATTTTGTACTTATAAAGAAGGTTAAGTTGACTTGACGTTGTAGTCGCTGATAGTCGGGTTTACAGGGAAAATAGTTTTGTAGTCCTGAAGAAACAGAGCTTTTACAGCACCACAGGCTGGTTTGATATGCCATCCTTATTGACTCTTCAGGGTTATAACTCTTCTGTTATTAGGTGAACAGTTCAAAACGAAGTCCAGGCATATTAACACACCTGGTTCATCAAAGTGGTAGGCATCGGTAAGCCGGTTCTTTCTGATGGCAAACTATCTATAAATCTTGCCCAATATTTTTGAAGATTTATTGATTAAGAATTGATGAATTTAACCCAATGCAGTGAACAATGGCACATCAAAAAGGAGGCCTATATCCAGCAGCGGGTTGACACGGGCTGATGATGATGGTGATGAATTTAAGAAAGTAAACAGTCATATTATCATAGGATTTATTGGAGGAAAAAAATATGAGAGATTCAAAGAAGTCCAATTAGTAACAATAAGCGCATTTAGATGCGCTGTACCGATGTACTGTCTAACAGCTATTTCATTCGTAACAGTAGTTAAAAAATTACATCTCAACTTCTGCAACAGAAGGTGAATTGTGTCAAAAATGTCAATTTTACGTGTGATTCACTATTCTCAAAATCAAAATCAATAAAAGAGGTTACTACTAAAGTGATTCTAAACAACGTGAATCAATGTAATCAAGGTAAGAAACATGTAAGAAAAATTGTCAATTTGGCGTGTAATGCTCTATCCTAACTTCAACAACAAAACAAAATCACACAAGAGACTACAATAAAGTAATTCTAAGCAACGTGGTTCAATGTAACACATAACCTTACCCGCGTCGCTGGCGCCGAACGTATGGTCTCCCGCTGTTTTCGCGAAACCATGGCTCAAAACCTCACTCAAACCACAAACAGTTACTAAATACACCAACATACACCAAGATATCTTCCAACCACTCATTTTGACCGCTACTTTTGATTATTTTTGTAAGAAAATAGTTTTATACCCATCACACACACTCACTAGCGTCGAGCGGTCGTCGAAATGAACGATGTAGATATGTTATTTTTCTAACTGGTCATATAGCAAATGAGGGTAGAAGTGAAAAATCGATCAAAAGGTTATACATTTCAAAAAGAAACAAGACTATAGTTTTCGTCCTTTGAGGTATATTCCATATTATTATTACTTGTCATGGACATCTTACTGTGTCTGATCCAAAACTAGGCAAAGTTTGGTTTGACAGTGAATTTATATAGGGCTGATTACGGAACGCAAGTCGGCTATAATTTTTAAAACACGGAAAGATCATATCGTATCTTTCTCACATACTTTTTTTTTAGTTTCAGCGTCAATATGGATTTAAAAGCAAAATATATTTTCAAGTTGTAAAAATTGTTACTTAGATTTGCTTTTTTATCTTTGTTTTTCGTGACAAAAATGTTTCATTTTGTGTACAAGGTAATGTTATGTAATCTGCATGGACTTTCTGAGGTGGATCATTATGCACAACTTTCACTATGATACCAACAAGGAAATGGTGGCTAAAAAATCTACTACTCTATACATTCTGTCACGAGTCTATGACCTTTTTATAAATAAATAATAAATATTTTGGGACATCTTACACACGGTCTCTGACCCCAAACTAAGCAAAGCTTGTGATATGGCTGCCAGAGACTGATGTACTACATATATTTATTTTTAAATACATACTTATATAGATGGTAACTAAATAACACCCAGAAACAGAGCTAGCGCTTATGTTCATCACATAAATATTTGCCCTGGGTAGGGATCGAACCCACGCCTCTTTGATCCAGAAGTTAAGGTCACTAGACTAACCACTGAGCCACCGAGGCAGTCACGGTAGGAATATATATTTTTTTTCGATTAAGCATTTGATTTCATAGCAAAAGTCGTTCATAAGTAGGATTATAAATATACACCTCTTAAAGACCCTACACTTTGCAAAGCAACTCTATCAATTGATATTCCTATTCCTATTTTACTGAATCCAGGGTCTGTGTATTTTATTATTGTTCATGAATAGGCACTATTTTTTCTAAAAACCAAAAAATCCTAGTAAATAATATATTTTAATTTAATGACCAAACCTAATTTGCAATATACCTAACTTTCACGCGCCCTTCGAGATTCCGAGAAAATGCGTGTTTAATGAAAACCAAACTAATTAAGTTTCACTAGAATCGTTGGGCGCAAGTTGTATAATGTTCAATACCTTCTTAGGAATATCGTTTTGAAGTTAAATCTACCACAACGTAATGTAATACCATTAAACTAACGATGTACTATATTAAAACCACTTTTACTTCTCAAATTATAGCAACGCGCTAAGTGGAAATTGAACTTGCATTTATTTCAGGCGTTATCTTCTCACTCTTACATTGGGCTCATCTCATTTGTAGGAAGAAGATAGATAGATGCATATTTAATGCAATTACACTTAAAACACATTATCATGAATAGTAATAGCCTAGCTTATTACTTTCTCACACGAAATCACATTTTATGTTTATAGGAATATATATTTATAAAACTTTTTAAAGGCTTTATAACATTAGTTAACTACTGATTATCCAAATTAGACTACACGATACGTAAGTCGCGAAACTTTCAATACACTAACCTAATTCACCTAATTTATTTAAATTAACCTTGTTTTGGTAACTTTGTTTCTTATTGTGTGATTAAAGTTTCCCTTCTGTAGCAGTCAGCAGGGCACATATTACATATATTAAGCCCAATTTTAGAGGCGCCATCGTAACTATAATTAGCTTACTAGACTATTTCTGTTTCTTTTTCACTTTAGGCATTCGATAGAGAGAAAACTTTTTACGTTGCTATTAAATTTACGATGGCGCCTCTAAAATTGGGCTTAGTGTGATACGAAACTGATAAAGTCGCAAGATTATCTAATAGAGATCAGTCACAAACATGCGTAGCGTATAACTTCTAATTACATTATAGGCTGCCGACGACCTGAAGAACACAACTGTAGTACAAATCGCTTCCAATATCTATGTTTTTGGTTTCTGAGAATCCCTGAGAAGCCTTTGTCTAATAGTGATCGTTTTACATCTAAGACGATGATGATGGTCTTTATTTAAAACATGGTAGAATACCTAATTATAACAAGAGTATAGAATTAGTTATTAAATATTTGCTAGCACCAAAAATGTAACGCATTATACCTATCTACCTATAGTATCTATATGTCACACAATATGATCTTTTTAGTACTTACATAATGTTATTGTTAGTGCAAACAAATTAATATTTTTGTTCATGTGTGTAGGTACCTACTGTTTACATACACGACAGAAGCATGTTATACGCTAAAATGATATTCACGTTAATTTTATTAGGGCTCCGTGCTAGATTGAAAAATAAAGTCTGATGACATCATAGGTATGTGTATTACATACTTAATCTGTCTTTTGGTTTTAAAGGAATAATGAAATAACTAAACTGTAGGTACCGTATCTTGTATACCTACTTGATTACTTAAAGCCTGTTTTCACTTTGATTAGTGTTTAGTGTAGGTGATTAGAGCAAGTGTTGCGTAATTAGTAGTTAGCAAGTGTGGACACCAATTGACTAGTGCCAGTGTGTGTCTGACTAGTGACCACTAATCATTTACCACTTGCACTTATCACTAAAATCAAAGTGTAAAAAGGCCTTTACTCAAGCGCGCTTTGTGTAAAACTTCTCTTCTGCATTCTCGCCGTTTTGCGATATTGCAGTCATCTCCAGATTTTCTTCGCAAACAGTGAATATTTACATAAATATTAATTTTGCTGAATGTTTGTTTGTAGTTTTGTAACTGACAAATGGAGCTTAATGAACTGACAAAATTTATAGTTATCTTCTAACTTTGTTTACTTAGCGATACGATACGATAATAATATAATATTTCGAGAATTTGAAAAAAATTCAAAACTGCTAGAAATATGATTACTTACCACAAAATATTTCCTACATTGTTTCATGGCGCAGGTAGGTACTCATTATTATGCATTTATTTATGAATTATTCACAAACATTCATTCATTTTCTTATTTCATTTTCATTCATACGATCATCAAAAATGTACATTGTTACAAAATTAATGAAATCGTTCAATGAATATTTTCATTGAACGATTTCGTTAGTTCGTCGAACGATCAGCCCCCTGACCGCTTAAGCAATAGCAATCGTAATAGCAATCGTTTATGACTTCCTTTTAGTCATTTGGCACCGCTTATGTGACGTTAGCCTTCAAAGTTGTTCTATCAACGATTGCTTTCGCAATCCGCGCAAAGCAATTGATGGCTAACGTCACATAGGCGGTGCCAAATGACTAAAATGAAGTCATATTAGTGTCAGTCTGTCAGTATTTCTCGCTTGTTGTTGTTGTTAGCTTGTTGTGTCGCACTGCTGGGCAAAGTTTCCCCACTTCCTTCTATGTTACGCCTTCCGTAACCACCTCCAGGCAACTTTCCCAAAAGCATCAAGATCTTGAATCCAGCGTTTTTTCTTCTTTTGCCTTATCTGGCTTCGTCTGCCCTCAGGCATAGACTAAATCCAACATCTTGGCGGCTGTCATGTTAGCTACAAATTGCCGATACCTAACAGCTACGCGATTGGGTTATCCGCAGTTTGTAGCTGTAGGAGCTTGTAGATTGGGCCTATCTCCACTGTGTGACGATCCTGACCTCTCTCTCGAGCGCAAACGAACCACATGTCCCACGCAATCTCATTGACCGACGATACAGAGGAGGTACTCAACTCGACGCGTATATCATTATTTTTTTATGTAGGTATAACCTATTACATATAACGCATAACTTTTTACGTAGTAGTCTGATTTCGATATTTTTTTTTATTTCAAAGAATATTCTTCGAAATTGGTTCCGTTTAAATTTTATCGAAATCAGCCGAGCCATTTTTGACATATTAACAATAATGTGAACAAAGTTACATCAATCCGTGCGAAATATTCGCGAATTCTGTACACGGTTGAAGTTGGTCATGCTATTTTCTGCAAAAAATAATTATTTTAGTTCTGCAGCTATTTGGGCCATTTGGTGGAGGAGGAAAGTGAGGAAGGCTGACCCCATCACCATGTGGGATATATAGCCAGGAAGAGAGAGAGCTATTTGGGCCACATCAACCACACCTGTGATGGAAGTGTAACGCAGTGGTGTTTTAAACTCGGATTTCAATCTCTCTATCACGCTTTTATGACACGAGTCTTATTCTGGTAGGTTTTTCAGGAATTCAGGACAAAATCTATCAAGACTAAAGTTTCCTAAAAAGGGCCAAACTCTGACAAAAGCCAAGTAGGTTATTGGTTCATTGCTAACTGATAAAAGGGAATAAAACCAATATGATAATAAAATATTTGCTTTATTTGTAATGAAGATAGCACATGCGCTCATTACTCATTAAGGTTAAAGAACCTGTTAGCATTCATATCTCCTACTTACTGTCTGCCTGTGTCCATGGAACAATTCTCACGCAAGAAATTGCCTGCAGGCTGTAATACTTATGACAACTTTTTAAAACCCCTGTCGCAATAAATAAATCTATCTATCTATCTATCAGCCGTAGGATGTCCACTGCTGGACATAGGCCTCCCCCATGGATTTCTAATAAGGCCGGTTGGAAGCGGCCTGCATCCAGCGCGTTCCTGCGTTTTTTATTATGTCGTCAGTCCATCTAGTCGGTGGACGTCCTACGCTGCGCTTGCTGGTCTCCATTCGAGAACTTTCCGGCCCCATCGACCATCCGTTCTTCGAACAATGTGTCCTGCCCATTGCCACTTTAATTTGCTAATCCGCTGGGCTATGTCGGTAACTTTGGTTCGTCTGCGGATCTCCTCATTTCTGATTCGATCCCGCAGAGAGACACCGAGCATAGCCCTCTCCATAGCACGCTATCTTGAGCTTATTCATGAGGCGCACATTAAAAGACCACAATAAATAAGACACAATAAATAAATAAAGTAATTAATTTATTTACATATATATATACAAGGCTTAGAGAGTAAAGTTTGTTAAATATGAGTAATAACAATAACAGAAAATATAATATATACACCTACTTAGAAAATTAATCAAATAACCCGCCCCTCATCGTTCCCGGTTCAAATGTGCCCATAACGCTTGCTGCATTGCCGCGTTGGATGGCGATGGATTTGCACCAGAAACGAGGTAGAACGGGAGTCACCTCCTCTTTCCCGAATCCTGCGCCCTATCTGAGAAATTAACAAAAATAAATAAATAAAATTACTACAATAACAGGGAAAACACTTTTTATATAAATATGTTAAAACTATCTTAGTGTTTTCCAAACGAATTCATCTATTTAGATGCAAAATATACCTAAGGCTGTCACACTGGATGGAAGCCGCTTGCAACTGGGCTTATTGGAGATGTGTTTGGGAGGCCTATGTTCAGCAGTGGACTTCCTATAGCTGATGGATGATTAGCTAAAAAACTTAATAGGTACCTAAACCAGGTGTAACTTTAGACTAAGAGCTTTACTATAGAAAGTAGATAGGTAAGTAAATTATATAGGTCGTACAAGGGCTAGTGCGGATAACTTTGCTGGCGACTAAGTATAGGTAGAATTGTTTTTGCAAAAGATCTAGATCTTCATAGAAATTAAAAATAAAATTCACAAGGCAACCTGCCCGAGCGCAGAAGAAATTCAATGGCGTATTTGAATTCACCAATCCGCACTGGAACAGCGCGCAACGTGGTTGATTTGGTCCAATCATCCTTTGTGCTCAAGCTTTGTAGAAGTTTGCCGAATTCTAGTGGTAGTGACACCCGCCTTACAATCGTGAGATTGTCGGTTCAAATCTCGCTCCCGTTCCAAAGAGTTCTTTATTATTTATGACGATTTTTACACCATTAGCTTTTCGTCGAAGTAAAACATGTACGTAGAAGAAATACGATGGCGTTTTTGAATCCACCGACTCGCATTGGGCCAGCGTGGCGAATATGGTCCAATAACTCTGCGGGACAGACCTACGACCTACAATGGACTATCAAAACAAGACTGGTATTAGTACAGGTAGGTAGCCCTTATGGCCCTTAAGGCCCTACCTTGAAAGTACCCTTTGTGGGATCATTTATTATAATATTAGCCTCCGATTAACAGGTATCCCTGAACTAGCTATAAATGTTTTATGGACTTAAATTAAGGTAGGTAGTGTACCATAGCCAGACGGTATGCTACGGAAACCAATGACAAATTACTTATAGTTTTGATCTTGGTTTGTGGAGTACCAAATATTGAAGTAAATAGCATAGCGTACTTAAAAATATTTGTTTCCTTATTTAAAGCCTGGAATGCGCAGCAACATGCGCTCAAGCGACGGCGCAACGACAAGATAGGCGCCGATCGTTTCACAACCTTTTCCTGGAGCTCAATTTTTAAGCGATAGATACAAATCGCATACGTACCATCTTCGTTATACCGTTCGCACTAACACAGATCTTCAATTCTCGCTTCTTACATAGTTTGTTATGTAACCCCGTCTCAGAGGAGGCTGGAATGATTTACGACTGGTAGACAATATTTTTGTTATTTACGAGTATAAAGGACTTTTGGTCCAAAAGCTAAGCCCAAAAAAAATAGAATAAACAAAATTCTCGCTTCTGCTTTTCTCCGTATCGTGCCCCTTGACACATAAGTATAGTAGCCGGCAAACAACTTGAACGTTAAACCATAGCTACCTCTCTTTTGTTTTCTCTGCTAACGAAAGGGATAGAGTGATATTTTTTGGTTCAACTTACGTGCCGGGACCTATACGTATAGCTCCAAAAATAGATCCCCTGGGTTGAATCTCTCATCTTGTTAATTTCTTTTTTTGGCATTGTTGGTTAAAATATCAAATGTTTCAATTTTATTTTATCTTAGAAACGGACGATTATACGTTCACATTATTAATAAGAAACCTCATAAGTTATTTTATTACTTACATTACTTCAATTAATAATTTATTTATTGAAGTAATGTGATATTTTAATACGTTTGTGTATTTTTGTCACACCCAACATATAATTTTGTTTTTTATATGTAAAATAGGTCTACATTTGACCACCAACTCCACCTTGATGGAAAGCGAAGTTGTAGCCGAAGATGGAGTATGTAGACCTAGAAGATACCTATTCACTCTTGACTTGAAGATATCCAATTTGTAATTGTCAGGAAACAATGACGGAGGCATTCCCTGGCGGTCCGCATTATGAAGGAAGAAGCGTATCGCAAAATTATGTAAACTACAACTAAAACGTATCCTATTCTACTAAATCCTACTCGTACTAATATTATAAACGCGAAAGTTTGTGAGGATGGATGGATGTATGGATGTTTGTTACTCTTTCACGCAAAAACTGCTGAATGGATTGAGATGAAACTTTGCAATAATATAGCTTATATATCAGAATAACACATAGGCTATAAATTATAATGATTTTGCGTCAAAAATCAAAATATCATGCGGGCGAAGCCGCGGGTAAAAACTAGTAATATTATAAACGCGAAAGTTTGTGAGGATGGATGGATGGATGGATGGATGAATGGATGTTTGTTACTCTTTCACGCAAAAACTACTGAAATAATTGATATGAAACTTTGCAATAATTTAGCTTATATATCAGAATAACACTTAAGCTATAAATTATAATGATATTGCGTCAAAAATCAAAATATCATGCGGGCGAAGCCGCGGGTAAAAACTAGTCATTTAAATTTATTTAAAGCCCATTCATAAATTAATATTATTTAATAATACTAAAATCACTACGTAAGTCATTCTCACTAGAGTTCGCTAGCCGTATAAAAACATTAAAGACCCGCATCTTAAACTTGTATCTACTAATAAAATATATAAAAAATCAGTTTTAGAATTAGATATTTTTAGATGAATCATCGTGACGACTTTTGTAAATGGTACTAATTGGTATTCAGCGCTTTGTATGTCAATAGATTTCTACAGCGATTTTTAAAACACAAGTCACTGGAACACGTTTATCTAGGAGTGGCGATTCGGAAGAATCGGACAGAGGTCACTGTCGCCAAAACCGTCGCGTGGTCTATTTCACATGTGACGAGTGACCAATATACCGCTGCCGTCAATCCAGTCCCCACATGGAACAACTAACACGACTACAGCGATTTATAAAAGACAAGAAATCGGACCCATCCCTTACGTTCTACAGTGGACTATTAAAAAAGCTAGTAGATACAGTAAGATACTCCAGCGTGGTCTATTTCACATGTGACCGGTGACCATTATACCGCTGCCGTCAGTCCAGTCCCGACATGGAACAACTAACGCGACTACAGCGATTTATAAAAGACAATAAACTGGACCCACTCCTTAGTGGGTAGGCCTACGTCCTGCAGTAGACTATTAAAAGGCTAGTGCAGTACAGTAAGACGTTGGGACACGTTTATCTAAGAGTGGCTATATTCTGTGGACTCAGCAAGAGGTCACTGTCGCCAAAAATCGACGCACGGTCTATTTCACATATACCAGTGACCAGTCAGTCGTCAGCTCAGTCCCCAGATGGAACAACTAACACGACTACAGCGATTTATAAAATCCAATAAACTGGACTCATCCGTTACGTTCTGCAGTTGATTATTAAAAAAGCTGGTACAGAACAGTAAGACACTGGAACACGTTTATCTAGGAGTGGTTATTCTGTGGAATCGGCAAGAAGTCACTGTCGCCAAAAATCATCGCGCAGTCTATTTTACATGTTACCAGTGACCATTCTGTCGTCAGTCCAGTCCGGCATGGAGCAACTAACACGGCTACCGCGACCTGCCGCCAACAACTAACTACTTACCTTCATAGTAATTCCCCCAATCTATCGATACATTAACTAACTACTTATTTAATCAAGTTACAAAGTTGTAAGCCTAACATTTGAGTAAACGTTTGGTTATCAACTCTTTGGTCATATCGATTTATCTTAAATTTTTAAATGTGATAATGATAAGTCTTTAACTAAACAGAAATGATGTTACTTAAATACTTGCTGACGGAAAACTGTCGCAGAAGACTCACGCAGTGAAATGAGTAACACGCCTTTTTCTACATATTTGTACCACAAAATAATATTGTACCCTTGTCAGTGACGGCCAATGCACGCCTTTTGGAAATCAAAAGGCATAAATAAATTAAAAGTCAGTTATAATGGTGGAGAAGATGTTCAAAGTGCCGTTCGAGGAAGCCTTGAACCTGACTGGTATGTGGTTATTTTATTAGAGCCTTTGTGATAAACTTGTGTATATACAAAAATAACTTCATTAAGCACCTTACATAAAATGTATTCTGCATCAGCCTTTTAATAGTCCACTGCAGGTCGTAGGCCTACCCATGAAGAGTGATTCCATAAAGGCGGAGAGAGGGTGAAAATGTATTAAATGTTTTTTTTTTCTTTAAATTGTTGAGCGAACTTATTAGGTACGAATAATCTGTCAATAATGTTGTGCAAATCAGAATTTACTTTGTGACCTCTTCTATATTCCTAAACTACTGTTTGTTTTTATTTTATTTTCATTGGTAGTAATTGAATTCACAATGCATAGTGCGTATTGATCTAATATTAAAATGTAAATATGTATTTCAAACAAAACTAACTGACGAGTGCGTGTCTGAGTCGTGACATGATCATGAGTGTTCCGTATTCTATTAAAAATAAATAATCATTTGTATTACATTCAGGATTTCTTGGATAGTATTAGTAGGTATAGGTAGTAGTAGTTGTATTCGTAAAATTTTGGGTCATACACTATACCCTTTTTTACTATTGATTTGTTTCTGTTTAGAATTTACTTTAACTTTGATTCTAATTGTAATTACGTAATGTTAATGTTGGTACAATCAACGTAGTTGGTTTCATTTCCGTGTTAATTGATATAAATAAATTTAATTAATACAATAAATTGCGATAATTGCAAAAGAACTAATGTGTAATTGTATCCCTAGTTCTACTGTTCTCATTTTTTCATTTCCATTTTTATAAATAATGTTTCTTTTATTTTTTTTTATTACTTGTGAAAAAATCTTAAACATTAAACACGGTCGTTTAAAAAACGTATAATATTAATTATTGTTTATAGCTCCTTTGTCATCGGTTAATACCCTACTTTTTCAAATAATATTTTTATTATCTACTCAAAACCTCATTCAAGAAATTTTCTTCAGTATTATTTAAAAATGTTTCATTCATAAAAAAACAGGCCTACAAATTATAAATTGTTTACCATTTTAGGTGGTAACCGTAAACCATAAATGAAGTATTTTTACCAAAATTAGTTTGTTGGTTTTTGAAAAATCAACAATTACTTATTTAAAAGTGGCTAATTGGCCATGTCACACAAGTTGGCGGAAATGACGTTAGCCACAAGCTATTAGCCACGGAAATGACGTTAGCCACAAGCTATTAGCCACTTTTAAATAATTGTTGATTTTTCAAAAACCAACAAACTTATTTTGTTAAAAAATATATGGGACCAACATTGGGATATTGCCTTTTCAGTAAAATATATCATAATCCTACAACCCTATACTTACATAAATAATAATTATACATATACACGTCGTCTTGGGTACCTCCTCTGTTTCGTCGGTTAAAAACAATTACTTACTCGTAGTAGATCAAAAAGAAAACAAATCTAAAAGCCTTTTTTTTCGATCTCGTATGTTAAATCAAAACCAACTTTTCTTTAATGTATTGTAGGTTTTATGAGTTTATGGATATCCAAAAGGTTTTCAACGGCGCTTGAATGAAATTGGCCCAGGTTAGGATTATTATTAAAGAGGAAGGAGGCGTATGTCCTACAGTAGTCTGAAATCAGCTTATTATGATAAACAATGTCTGAAAACTGTACTGAGGCAATAACAGGTGACTCACCAATTTTATGAACCACTTTTTCTACGGGGCCAACACAGGTTTCGAGAAATAAAAATCAACGGTTTATACCTGTGTCGATGTTGAGTTGCAATTGTGTATGGAACGACTGATTTTTTTCGCATTCTGGGTTGGCTAAAAGTAATAGTTGTTTATAATGATGGTCTAATAAACTAGCAAATAATGTGAGACAGCTGTGACCGGTTGGCAAGCAGTGCACGCACGAACCTAACTTTTTTGGTTTCATATTCATAGGAATATTAGAACCTTAAATCCTACTTTGTTTTGACAAAACATACAAATTTAATAGGTGATTTCCGCGTACGATTGTTTTTATCTTCCTGCATTGATCAGAGAAGCAAAATAGATGTAAATCGTATACGTTGAATTATCGTATTCGTGTTATCAAACATGTCGATTGTTTCATTGACTTACGACCTGTTATGACGCTATCATGCTGTATACAAGCTGCTTCTAACTAGTGTTGGTCTTCGAAATATACGTGCCAATAAGCACGATAACTAAAATAATATAAGTAGCCCGTCAAATAGATTATTATACTCTATAAAATTTAACTTGATCTCTGCGACAGCTGTCTGAAAAATCACGCCTATGAAGTCCTGAATTTCTTAATAGTACAGACCCGATTACAGTGCCGATTAGTGATGGGCGACGAATGATCGTGACCACAGAGTTTTAGATAGAGTTTTATTTAAAATATCGATAGTTAACCTTAATTTATCATTAATTTTATAGTATATTTTAATATCATAACATTTTTTACATGTGTAATTAAATTAAGCCCAATCACATGTTACATTAGCATCAATAATAGTGAAAAACGTCGATAAATACTACCGTTACATTATTATAAGTATTTAATTAATATCATAACATTATTTACATGTACATACTTGATCTTAAATAATAGTAAGTAAATAAAATCCAATTTCTCATCTTCAACTACCTACTCATTCGATTTCATTACAACATTGTTTGAAAATCGATTTTTTACACCACTATCTCAACTCTAAAAATGTCAATCTTCTATGTCAATGTCGCTGTCGCAGAGATCAAGTTAAATTTTATAGAGTATAATTAATTTTCTCAAAAAATGTCATGACGACTTTAACCATGTACAGAAGACGCGAATATTTCGCACGGGTCGATGTAAATTTAGCAGTCGATTAAATATGACCTCTGTCATTGCGGAATGGATGTTTCAGTCGTCGTCATTGTATCAGCCATAGGCCTCCCTTATACAGTAGCGCTCATAACGTAGTTTGACTAAGTGTTCAACCGGCTTGAAAACTCTGACAACAGGCTATCCACCCGACCTATACGAACTTACTTAGGGTAGATGCACCAATTGTGGCCATCCTAGTACCTATTCCAGGTTATTTAAGAAGCAATGCTAAGAAAAACGAACTGGTGACTCCTCATAGGCTGGCGAAATCGGAGAAGTCTGTATGTATTGGTGGGCCCGCTATATACAACCGAATACCCGTAGAAGTTCGGGATGCACCTTCCGCTGGGTCGTTTAGGTATAAATTAAAATGTTGGCTACATGAGCAACTATTTTATGACAGAAATGAGTTTTTGAAATTACCTGAATTGTATTATGATTTTGTGACTAATATGGTAATTGTCAAGTTTTTTTATTTTAATTTTGTGCTATATTGTATAGTAAAGTGCCATAATGTAATGTTTACTTATTGACTTGTAACAAATGATGTTATGAATAAATGACTATATTACTATATATCATATGTAGCCACTTTGAATTTTAACAATTAATCAGATAATATATTGTCAAAATAATATTGAAAAGTAGTTTGGTGATATTCTCACAAACTATATTTATGTTTTTACATTGTTTATAATTACCGTTTATGCCATCATTTTGACACTAGATGGTCACAACCGGGTCAGTGGCCAAAACCGGTGCACCTACTATACACCCCTATAGATCTCTGATAAGACTGGTTGGAAGAGGCTTGCATCCAGCGTAATACCTACAGCTGTACTTTTAAGGTCCGTCCACCTTGTGTGGCGTGTACACGTACTGGCAAGCGCAACGTAGCTTGTCATTAAAATAATTAATTACATAGGTACCTACACCTTACGGTAATTTAAACTTAATGAAGGAATTTACTCAACTTTTTCTGAATTATCATGACTATTTTCATCAACCTACATTAAACAACATCAACCTTTGTCATATGTTAAAAATAAAATTATTTTTATTTGTATATTAGGCCCGATGACACAGGCGCCAGCGTAAATTTAATAGCAACGTAAAAAGCGTTTTCTCTATCGAATGCCTAATGTCAAAAAGAAATAGAACTATGCTATTTAGCTAATAAAGTTACGGTGGCGCCTCTGTAATCGGGCTTATTATTTAGTTAAAGTCATTCTTGAACCGTAATTTCCTTATATAATAACCAAAATGTATTCCGAAGTCGAAAAGGTTGTTTATTTATAAAACCAAAACACGCTGGAATCGCACATACTTGCTACACTTTTACCAAAACAGTGAAAGTAGATTTACACGCAGGTACTTATTTAATGAAGCGAGTAGTTTTGGAATTTAAGATAAAATCATCATCATCCCAGCCAAACTGCACTGCTACCCATTGACCTCATCCATGTACACATGACCTGACTGCCTCGGTGGTTAGTGACCCACCTCTGACTTCTGGATCAAAGAGGCGTTCGATCCCCACCCAGGGCAAGCATTTATGTGAAAAACAAAAGTGTTTTCTTTGTGTCTGGGTGTTATTTAGGTATAAACGTGTATTTAAAAATATGTGTGTAATATGTGTGTTTGTCTGAATCAATAAAGAGTTTATCTATATATCTATATATATCTTAGAGAATAAATTTAATACTCTAAGATCTATATGTAGTGTATTAGTCCCTTTTTTATTTTTTTAAACGGGCAAAAGTGCCTTTATTAACTACAATATGATACAATACTATTTTATATGCTAAAACTACCTACACTACTACTACATACTACTACTACTACTACCTACTACTACTACAGACAGACAGATGGACAGACGGACGGACAGTGGAGTTTTAGTAATAATAATAGTCCGTTTTTACCCTTTGGGTCGGAAACCAAAAAACATCATCAAGTCATCGCCAAAATGTATGACTTTTTGTGACTATTTATGACTATAACTGATTTTTTTGCAAATGCCGATTTGACCTCATATTTAAAGTTCATAATTATGGTTTGAATCGTGTTGCTTAGTACAAGAGTTCTAGAATCTAAATAATCTTGTACTTAGATAGTTTCGCGTTTAACCACATCCTGCCTAATCCGTTCTAGCCTTCTAGGGTGTACCTAACACATTTTATACTATGTATAACGGTACTAAACTCACGTGTAGGGATAGTCCTAACGACTATAGTTTCGGTCGCATTCGGCGACCTTTCTCAAGTTGGCGAGTGCTAGCACGCGGAGCCGTCTCGCAATGCACTCTATGTACTCGCCAACTTGAGAAAGGTCGCCGAATGCGACCGAAACTATAGTCGTTACGACTATCCCCACACGTGAGTTCAGTCCCGTTATATATAGTATAAAATGTGTGAAAACCACGTTAATTTCCATAGTAAAATGTACCTAACACGTTTACTATAGGGTACCAGTTTACTCTCGATTTAGTGATTCCCAAATTGTACTTGGATGGAAAGACAGTCTCAGGCAAAAAATAATTAATATATACGTTAAAAGTTAAGTTAACGTTAATTTAACTAGTTAAGACGCAGGAAGAGCAGTAACATAAGGAAAGATTTTCGCTTCTTTGAATTGAAATGAAGATACGCGAGTAATTGAGTCAGATAACAGTTTTTCGAAATCGACACTCCAGCCGGCGCCAACGTTCATTAATGAAATTTATTATCACTTATTCGGTTTTTTACTACAAGTTTTGGCGCAGTCTTAACTATAAAATTCATAAATATTCGTTGGTGTGTTTGTTCTTCTTTTAAGGAACAAAAAACGGATCAGTATAAATTTGTTGTGTTTTTTTAGGTGTTTAGGTAGGTATAGTTTGAGTATCGGCATAGACGAACCATATTCGAATTTTGTACGAAAGAAAGAAGTTTCTTTCGTACAAAATTCTTGAGAAAACGTTTCGGTTCGGTTCGGTTCGTTGCGGTTGTCAGCAAAGTTCCTTCGAACTTTGCTGACAACCGCAACGACTTAAATTACCTGTCTAAAAAAATCTGGTTCCTGGAGGACTGTAAACGGCATATAAATGAAACCGCGGGATGCAACCAGGATTTTTTATAAATCGGTTAATTTTATAAACATCGACTTGGCACTTTTTCTTTCCTAAAATATTGATGTAAGTATATAAATAAGATGACTTCTAGGCCATTGAAAAAAAAAACAAAAAACGCCTGATATTAGTAGATTAGCCTAAACCAAACAAAATTACGTATAATTTTATCAATCAAAATCAATTAACGGAATTGTCATCATCATGCCCTCAGCCCACTATAGGTGCGGTCGGCCCAGCACGTTTCCTTTCGCCACTTCACTCTATCATGCGTCATTTCATCATCAACTCATTTTTTTCGCATATGATTTGTCATTAACGGAATAGAATGTTAATTAAATTAATCAAACGCAGCCTCACAGTCTACCAGAATAAATTAGCATTTCTATTTTATGTTTGTTTGACGAATGACGAACTTGAGAACTGCTGGCATTGATCCAATATTCATGACATTTTATTGGCGAAAATTCCACTCAAATTCAATCAAGTTCAACGATGAGGTGATCGGCGAATCGATTGAAGGAAGAATGCGGCTATGGCACTACTCAACAGACCATGGATCTACTACAGTGTCCACTGTGCCCTAATACTTGCACACAAGACGATCTTCACTAGGCGAACTGTACTGTACCAGCCTTTTTTAATAGTCCTCCTAGCCCGATTACAGAAGAGGCGCCAGCGTAACTATATTAGCTAAATATCATAGCTCTGTTTCTTTTTCACTTTAGGCATTCGATAGAGAGAACGCTTTTTACGTTGCTATTAAATTTACGCTGGGGCCTCTGTACCGACCTCACGATTGCAAGGCGGGTGTCACTACCTCTAGACCACCACTTTTTACGACACTGCCGAGGCCAACACCGCCGCAGTTTTCTTGGTCTTATGCTGGTCAAACAACATAACTATTATAGCCAAATATAAATTTTATCATCCAATCCCTGACTCAAAAAGAGGAAGAAGAACGATGCGGCAAATTTTAGAAAAGATATAAAATCAAAACGGGAGCTATGAAACTGTAGGGTCATGGTAATAATGTTGTATTATGAATCAATTAGCTTGCTAACTTTAATATTAACTTATTAAACCTTTACCTTACTTTACCGTTTGTTTAAGAAACGAAAAAACAAACACTGGAGAAACCTGTGTTATGAATTCCATTATAGTAAGCTACTATTTTACTCTCAAGTACTGCGTAATGAATTCCAAAAAGGCAAATTATATTGAAATTAATGGCATCGTGTAGCAACAGCCAAAAACGACTAGCCCACGTTAAGGACGAAATGATGCAACGGCAACGTGCATCGATTTCGAAAACACTGCCTTGTTTTCAATGTCCTCATCAAGGGCTACTGCTGTTACGTTTTCTTTTACCAGGACCTTCGTATGTTATCCTTTTGATTGTAACACTTATTGATTATTCTCCTGTATGTATAAATTTACCTCAGTCTTAATATTACCTTGACTGCATCTTTGTGTTTTATCCTTTTGATTGCAGCACTTGTAATTATTTTCTCGAACAATAATTTATCAAAGTCTTAAACCTACTTACGTCTTTTTGTCCCGTTCTGCAGTTTATGAGCCCATATCTTCTTGCTTTTTATTTTCTGAACCAAAATCAGGTAAACGTCTGATGCATATTGATCAGGTGTTTGAACTGAAGAATTTCAAGAGTTACATGGATAACTTTCGTTGAGTCATCCATCAGCTATAGGATCCACTGCTGGACATAGGCCTCTTTTATGGATATCCAAAGACACCAGTTAGAAGCAGCTTGCATCCAGCGTGATCCTGATCTTGATGAGGTCATCTGTCCACCTCCATGGGTGGACGTTCTACGCTATGATTGCTTATAACAAACAACAAACAAATAACTCTTTATTGTACACACAAAATAAATTAACAATAAATACATTAGTGAAATTCTTAAGATAGTGCAGCACTAGGCGGCCTTATCGCTGGAAGCGATCTCTTCCAGGCAACCCATGTACGGAAAGGAATGTGCTAAAAATAATTGACGGGGAGTACAATAAATACTAAAAAAAAAAAAAAATACATTATAGACTTAAATGCTAATACTACATACAATACCTAACACATAATAATACTACTACATAAATAGACAATACATAGATATACATACATAAAATATATAAAGTACATATGTAATAACAGAAAGAAATAAATGATACAGTACTAAATTATTTACAGAGATAATGAGTTAGCTTATACGTGGTTTCTACTCGAGAACTTTTTGTTCGGTCATCAGTTCCCCGTGCTATGTGCGCTGCTTATTATCGTCTCACTGAGTAGGTATATTGTAGAGAAACTAACCTTTTTGTTAGCTTCTCTACATTCAAACTTTTTTAACGATATCACTGCCAACTAACAATTATTCTATGTACGAAAATTTTAAATTGCTTTTGACAGGATCAGCGATCCTTGTTTTAAAATTCGGCAGTCTCGTGAGGGAAGTCATCAAGGAGACACGAAAGATGGTGCATGTCTTGTGGTATTTTTATGAAAGTATATGTGGTGTTAGTTCATGTTAACGTGTGATCTTTGAACGTGGTGACGGGTCCTGCAGAGAAGACAGCATGAGCGTCTGGTAATTTTTCTTCGCGAGGCTTCGGTCTCTTTGACCTTGTTACAGGAGGACCTCATCTTTTGGGGCCACTGACCTTGCCTCTTACCTTGGAGTACCGAGCTAGCGCTACAGGCGCCTCCACCTCAAGCGCCAGAACAACACCACGGGCGTCTTCACGCTAGTGCCCAGCTAGCGCACAGGCGCCTCCACCTCAAGCGCCACAACATCACGGGCGTATACACGCTAACGCACAGCTGGCGCTACAGGCGCTTCTATCTCCAACGCCTTGCTGGCGCTACGTCTATCGGCGGGTCCAGCTTGTCTACGCTCCAACCTCGGCCGGCCTCCAGTGTGTTTTCTTTGTGTGCTACCCCTCCCCTGTTAGGCTAACATTCCACGGACTCTTCAAAATTCTCTCTCTATTCGCTTCAAGAAAAACATATAGACTATAAGTGCAGTGTTATTTATATGGTGAAATGATTAAATGTGTAAACAGTATGGTTAGTTTTCTATATTAATCTCCTTTCTTCGAACCGTTAGGAATCCTAACCACTAGGCAGGACTCTTGGGTTTGTTCTCTGAAGTTTCGTAACTTGTGGTGTTGCAACCGGCTCCCCCGCTTGCAACATTACCGGTTCTTACTCGGATACTCTTAACCTGTGGTGCTGCAACCGGCTCCCCCGCTTGCCGCATTACAGGTTCTCTCTAATTCTCTCTTAACTTGTGGTGCTACAAACGGCTCCCCCGTTTGTAACACTACAATATTTACTATTTTTATATCCGAGGCTTTACTTTTTACTTGTATTGGTTAAATACCGCGCAGTATATGAAATCACGTACTTTGTACCTTACGACGATTCGAGAACGTACCTCCGAGGCATTTATGTAACTAATAGTCTGTAATCTGGTTTTACCCTGTGTGATGCTACTACGATTGAGCAAAACATTTATTCGAAAGATACACCGCGGCCTTTGACATTTGAATATTCTTCAGTTTGATATTATAGAAACCATGGATCATCATTAGGAAAAAATTAACTATCCAGAATACAAAGATTAAAATCAGCTGTTTCATGAATACATATTGGCATTGTACAGTTGTACAGCCTTTTTGAATAACCTTGTGTAGCACAAGTATTAATCACTTTTGATTGACAAGTACTAATCACATAAAATTTTATCGTCGCTCATTTCAGCACCTCCAATGACTATGAACACTCATCTAGCAATAAATGATCTTACCACGTAAAATATCAAAGCAGTGTGACGACGGTTCGATTTGCATAAAATCACGTCACTGTTGCGTCGCTGTCGAGATTTCCATACTTCCATAATTGGCTGCATACGCGTAGATTTTTACAAACTATAGAATTTTCAGTACCGACGGACCTGAGAAAATATCATCTACATCCAAAAAACATACTTTCGCCTATTAGACTGGCAAGCGTCCGAGCAGTCTTATTAAGAATCCGTAAGGGCTCTGTCTGTAGGTCGATCGAGAACTGACAATGATGATACATAGTATCAGACTTTCAATCTTCTGAAACTCTACGTGATATTTTTATTGACAGGATGGGGCAGATTCAACATCCAAATGTTCAGCTTATGCTGCAGCATCATAGCAGCGATGGTGTTCGAGCTTTACTCTGTCTCCTACGTGGTACCAGCCAGTGCCTGCGAGCTGGATACCACCAGCAGTCAACAAGGCCTCATGGCTGGACTGCCTTTAGTCGGTAAGTAGCGAGATCACGCGTCGCAACCAATTTTTTACATCATCAGATAAGTGTTAATTGAATCCAGCAATACTGCTGCCCTCATGCTGAGTACGCTGCTGATAACCTAATTGGTGCTGTTGGTAGACCCCTTAACAGGATTCAGGGTATCTTTTTTATCTTCGTGTTACTCTTTGGCATCTCTAATATAGAGAAATATAGAAGAAAGCTTTGAGATAAGCATGAAGTGCTCATTTATATTACAGATCTACTAACCTAAGCTATATACCTGTAGCTGTAGATTTTGTCTGTTAGCAGATACAGACAGATACATTAACCTTTCTTTTTTCGAGGTTCAAGTTATAATGCCTTGTTACTGTTTTTGTTTCCTATTCACTACATACTTTTGCCTACGGTCTTTTCCTATAAGTGGTTCGTGCTCCAATAACTTTTTACGCTGATTAAAAATCGTAAAAATATTTTCATGGGTAGATATTAGGTAGGTACTCTGAGTCTTACATACCACTTTAGAATCATAATTATTTTATACTACGGGACTAATCGCGCACTAAAATTACGAGATAAATAGATACCTCCTCATCCCGACGTTTCGGCCAAGTTGCATCGACCGTGGTCACGGGTAGGTAGTCTACCCGTCTAGTTATTTATCTCGTAATTTTAGTGCGCGATTAGTCCCGTAGTATAAAATAATAATGTGTTCAAATCGCGAAAGTTTAAAAACACTTTAGAATCTTCTTCATCTTCTTCTTCGACGTGTCGATGGTTCTAATAATTGTGAGTGTAACTATGGAAGTTTCGCCCAGTAAAAGTGCCTTTGGAGGGACCAAATTAGAATAAAGAATAAGAAATAAGAACTGAAATTCATGAGATTATTAGTTCTCGAGACTCCGTGAGAGTGAACTTTCCTAAATGTTGTATCTTTGACTACAATTTCGCTTTGCATCAAGGGTTTTATTTCATTGTTCCATTCCATTCAAAAACTGAAGTCACTTAAAAGTACCTACATTGGGCATTATAGTATTAAAAAGTAAGTAGGTACGTTCGTATGGACCGGGTGGATAGCCCTGGTGTCATAGTTTTTTTAAGCCGCCTGAAGGCCTCTGGAATGGCTAAATAGTTAAAACAACCGGGACCTACAATTAAACGTGTCATCGGAGCCACGGTAGCACTCAGTTTTAAATGCCGTCACCCATCCTAAGACTGACCGTGCTGAACCTTGCTTAACTTCGATGATCGCTAACGACAAACACCTAGTCAAACCATAAGCGCTTCATACGAACATTAATTCTCCAGTAAAACTCTCACTCTCAATCAGAATAACTCAGAATATTTGTATGCCATTTATACCATCGGCGCAATATTTAGCTCATCGAAAGAGGTGTAATCCTGGATGACTGGTTCCATGCTGCAATACTGCGTAAGTATTTATCTAGATGGTCAGCTGTCCAGGAATAAGAATGAAAGGACGGTCGATGAACGGTGAAACCTGTTTGCTCAGGTTATTTTGAGCGTAAGCACGCATGTTTTGCAATATAAGAACCTTTGGTATAGCTACATCTACTACTTTTATGGCCTACCTAATGCATGATGCATTTTTATGCATGATGCATTTTTATGCATGGTTTCAAGTTTTTTTGTCTCTGTTATAAAAGGATGTGAAACTAATTGTTAGTAACTACTTGTTCATTTTCTGTTAGTACAGTTTTTAGTGTTCATGCTTATCTCGAATAGAACTTGTCCCATTTTAAGTCTCATAAATATTGTAAAAAAAAACAAAGGAACGATGATTTGTTAAAATTTCTCTGTGGATTAGAATTAGACTTACGCATTTACGCAACAGGAACACTATAATATTCCTTGCGAAACACCCGATTTGTTTTCTGAAGAAAAAATGGCTTGCGGTCTGTTTGGACTGAATTTTATTTTGTATTGTATTCTACATGAACTAAATTGAAAATCACCTTTTCCCAAAATGTCTGATTTTCTAATTGTCATCGTTTATGAATGAACCATTTTTGAAATGTCTGACGGAACAGGTACAATCAGAAACAATAACTTTCGAAACATTTCGAGATCCGTCAAACCTAAAGGTAGTTTATCTCCGTAACTGTCAATTCTAGACCATTACAGGCTTCACAAAAGTGACAGAACTCGACGAGATCTACATTTCGCATAATATTATTTTACATTATACTTAATAATTATTTGCCATATTAACTCTGAATTTGCTCGGGAACATGTTATAAAGCAAGTAAAATGTCAAACTACATAGCCGTGGCTCTTTTCTCTTAGCTCATTGATATAAATATGCTCGTAGAAACATGCGACTAAAGTGAAAAAACCACCATAGAGATTAGTTTTTATTTTGAGGCTGCTACATTTACATTATTTATTGCATAGTGCACACCCAAACTCTCATCTCATGTCAATGTCATCTAAATGCTAAAATATCTTGGCAGCACTTGTATAGACCAGCCAATGAGAATGCAATCCTGAAATCTGTCAGTTGGTAATGACAAACGAACATATTATATGTTTGTACTGTACCGTGCTGTATCAGCCTTTGAATAGTCCAATGCAAGACGTAGGCCTGGCCTAGGTAGGTAGTAGGATTAGGCCACACGAAGGGTGATTGGGCCACATCCACCACGCTGACCCAGTGCGGGTTGATGGATTCACATTTGCCATTGAATTTCTTCTACGGACATATGCAGGTTACCTCACGATGTTTTCCTTCACCGAAAAGCCAGTGGTGTGAAATTCCGTAAATAAATTCCAAAGAACTCATTGGTACGGAACCGGGATTTGAACCCACGACTAGACTAACACTAGACCAACCCTGCTTTAAAATTTAAAAAAAAAACTGTCTTATGAACTACTACTTACTACTAAATACAAGTACTAGCAAGTGCAGCCATACGACGTCCTCTCACAAGGTGGACGGATGACCAATTAGTAAGCTGTATTTCTATTTTTCATTACAGTTTTCATATTAATTACAGTTTATTTTCATTAGTAGAACATATCAAAACAACTCACAATGAGAAGGGGCATTATTATTTACGAAACATATCTGATTTAAATGTTTTCATGCTATAATGTTTCTGATTGTACTTCAGATTGACATTTTTCATTTTGACATTCTAGAGAATAGCCATTTTGAAAATCAGTCATTTTGGGAAAATTTGATTTTAAAATTAGTTCAAACTGAGCACAGTACAAAATAAGATTCAGTCCAAACAGACCGCAAGCGTAAATATGGACCCGCTGATGTCAATACTTTTGATAGGACTCCTATGTAGCCCTTCAAATTATAAATTTCTGAAGAAAAATAAGAAATTTCAAAGCGATAGAGAAGAATACACCTAGGTTCAATATACCTGACAGAGAAAACTACACATTTCGCAGTTGTTAGTATCACCTTCAGCACTTGAGGATAGCTATAAGTAATATTACCATCTTTTTTGTGTGTTGGGCAATATTTTTCTTGCCTGAACCATGGTATTTAAAATGTAAATGTCACATTTAGTTTATTGCATCTTGGGCACGAAATTTAAAAAAAATTTGAAAATAAAATATGCTGACATTAAACTTATGTAGATGTAAAAATAAAATAATGTTATACCCTCAAGATCAAACCCTAAGCATTGATTTCTGGTTCAAAACAAAAGATAACTCTTAGACTATTTACAATAGTCATCGTCCGCCTGGTCCGACCCATGATATATGGGTTATATATGTCTCTAGACTTTTTTGTGCCATTGTTCCCTGTCTCGGACTAATCACATGTAAGGCCAAACAAAAGTATTAACATCTAGTTTTCCACAGGTGTGATAGCGACGTCCCATTTATGGGGCTACCTCGCTGACACGCACGGGCGAAGAAAAATGCTCTGCTTCTCCATGACGATAGGCTACATAGCCGGCTCTTTGGCCGCCTTCTCGCCTAACTGGATCGTGCTGTGTGTCCTAAAGTTTTTATCTTCAGCTGCGTAAGTACCATCATTTATTAAAATTTGAAATGTATCTGAAAGCTGATAAAAACGCGACGCAAAACATCGATAACAAGATTTTGCAGCACTTGTCAGACAGACTGCGACTTAACCAAAGTTTTATTGTCAACCTCCTGGCTCTCCTTTCAATCGACTCTAAAGCCTGTAATTGATATTTGATGGAGTCATTCAATAGAAACTGAAACCACATTTCCATTTCATTGTCATCATCATCGTCATCTTCATGTGTCGTAGAATGTTCACTGATGGTCGCAATGGGTTTAATCGTAAGCGATTTGCATCCAATCATCGACTTGGCATTTTTTCTATGCATCCAATGCGATCAAATTCAAGGCATCTGTCCACCGAGTGAGAGGCCATCGCTAAACTTATGCGCGCCACGAAATATTTCTTTCGTCAAAACGAGACAGCGTTATGGCAAAGTATATATCTGTCACTTTTTCACACGTCGAAATGAGTTCTTTTCGTGGCGTTTCGTGGTCGCATGCTAGTTGGTTTCCTTTCGATAAATTTATAACCCTAGCGGACATTAGTTCTCCGCGCTGTTATATTTTATTATATCATAAAATTTTATAACTATCGAAACACTTGAAAACAACTACTACTTACAGATAGATAATTAATTAAGATAAGTTTGTGTAAAGAAATATTTATTTTAATTTTATGTATACACTTTTTTTCTTTTGTGAGAAATCTTCACCTTTCATAAGTGCCCCCAAACAATTTTTATACGGGGCCCCGCCAAGGCACGCCACGCCACTGTCCAAACACACACGTTGAAAAAGTAAGTACGTGCGGTTCTGCTTTATTTCTTGAATGCTAAAAGTTATTTGTACTAACATCTAAAGATTATTATAGAGAAGAGTAGCAGCCTTTGAAGACGGCATGACTTCAAGAAATTGTTTATTTTCTTTATATCTAATTTCATATACCTTTACTCCAAGACATACAATATTGTCATTCTCTGACGATATCACTTCACCTTGATTCCAAAGGCTATGCTAAGGTAAACGGGTATTTATGATTAGTGTTTTACTACCCTAATACTGACTGCAACGTACAAACTTTCATAATTATTGTCCATAATATTATCATCGTTTATATCACTTAAACTTCTCATAACTTTATCTAACTCCATTATCTCACTAATTGAATGACCGACTAGGGGTCTTAAATCGTATTATTATCTCAATTAGATCTAATCACTATATTTGAATATATCGTATAATTAAATGTATCTATTTTTGTCTAAGCATTTTATTTATGAACCTTAATGAATATACCTACCAAAGTTAATAGCTATACTAATTCATTCATTGATAAAATGTATTTTAATAGCCATTCATGATACATGTTCGAGATCTTTGACCGATACCTAACAACTACACGTTTCTCGAATGTGGAAAATACGGAAGAAGGTTAGACATGGAGATCTTGGTTCCAAGTCTAAGTCACCTTGGTCTTTTTCAAATGGTAAAAACGGGACCCTATTACTAAGACTCCGCTGTCCGTCAGTCTGTCTGTCTGTCACCAGGCTGTATCACATGAACCATGATAGTTAAACAGTTGAAATTTTCACAGATGTTGTATTTTTTGTTGCCGCTATAACAACAAATACTAAAAATAAAATAAATATTTAAGGGGGGCTTCCATACAACATTTCTGATTTTTTGCCCGTTTTTCGCTTGAAATTAATAACGGTAACAGATATACGCTTGAAATATTCACAGAATATTTAATAATATGTCTACCTAAATAATTAATTACTAAATTAAAATAAAATAAATATTTAAAGAGTGCTCCAGTACAGTACTGGATTGGCTGATTATTTATAGGTAACAGATAGACGCCTGTAATATTCACAGAATATTTAATTATATGTCTACTGCAATAATTAATTATTAAAATAAAATAAATATTTAAGGAGTGCTCCAGTACAGTACTTGCTTGGCTGATTATTTATAGTTAACAAGGATACATTTAGCCACTCGCGTAACTCCTCTCATATAGAAAGTGACGTTGTAGCCGAGTATGTAGTAGGTACCTATGTAGACCTAGAAGATAGTTATTCATTCTTCCAGATTGAAATTGTCAGGAAACAATGACGGACGTAGGACATTCCAGTCTCTGGAGGTCTCAGACCAAATTATAATTATTTCATCTGAGCTAGCGGTCCGCATATTCATTTCTAAACGTTTCGATGCGATCGCGATGTTGATTTTGTTGATTCTGAAAAAGATAAAAATAAAGATACCTTTAAAATTAGTTCTTCAACCCGAATTAACTACTCATAGGACACCTGTCACTCACTAAAGATATTGTATCTTCAGTAAACATTTCAGCTACAGTATTGACCTTGGTATTAGGCACTGTTTTGATGCAGTTAAAGGCGGCTCTAAACAAACATATTTGCCAGTAGTATTAATAAATACAGATTCTACGTAGTTTGTGATGTAATCAACCACGATAGTATCAACTGTAAACATAGTTATCAAAATTTCCCGCTCACGTGTTAAAAAAACGTTACCCGAAATGAAATATCAATAGAAAAAGAAGAAGAATTATTTTTATGGCTTTACGGTGGTGTTATTTGTTTGACCGGATATTTTATTACAACTTTTTGCATATTTAACGTAGGTGCTCTGTGATGTCAAACAGTTGTGCCGTCATCATTATAATAATGTAAATTCCACGAATTTCTTACAGATTCATGGTAGATTCATAAATGACTCGATATAACAGGTAAACTTCGAAAAAGGTGTCAGTTAAATGTTCATTTTGAATAAATTATATAATATTCGTACCAAACTAAAAACACTTCATTAAAACTACCGTGAGAATTCATCATAACGTCGACGTGCGCCAGTCGACGGGGGTGCGCATATTCCCTGAGGATGGAGTACTAAATACTCCGAAACTGGTCGGATTTCCTTGCGGATCGACCGTATAATTATAACGGTAGTTTTAGCCGTATTCTAATATTGTTCAAACTAAAAACGTTTAAAACCAAAAATAATGGCATAATGATATTTAACTGGCTTCTGCCGGCGTAATATTTTGATTTTCGTGCTCTCCCAGAGGAACTATTTATTTTTCCGAGATTTTCGTAGCTTATATGCCAAAAATCAAGTCTTTCGGATTTTTATTATAATTAAGGAAGTAACGATGATTATAGCTTTTGTCTTTAATTTCTTATGATTTATATCACTGAGTAACACTGGCTTAAAATTCAGAGTGACTGGCTAGAATCTGGCTAGAGCCCAAGTATTGCCCGGGTCAGTAAGGACCCAGTCGCTAGACTTTTAAAAATTGCCGTAGTACCTATTAAACGCCAAGTTAGGTTCTTCGGAGTGGGTACCCAGTTTATCCGTGTTTGTGTTTAATATGGCATTAACGATTTTATCATTAAAGAACGAAAAAGACAAAACATGGACTGACTATTCCGTAAGGCGTTTAAAGACTTGAAATACCAAAACTTATTTGCCTCGTTTCACTCTCACTACTATCCTAAGTATAAGATGAAGTACATTAGTTGCCATAGTAAAATGACCATTTATTTACGCTCATTCCTCATTTTTCTGATTCCAGAGTGTCCGGTGCCTCCGCATTAGCCCTCGCGCTACTTGGCGAGTCGACTCCTGTAAAACAGAGGAGCTTACTATTACTGCTCACCACCAGTGCTTTGCTAGCCTGCACAGGAATTATGGCGGGTAGGTTTATTTACCTCACAATATGAAATTTAAAACATAAAAATAAAACAATTCGATGGTTTACCTGTTTATAGATCGAAACAAACTTACAGTGTCTGTGTAGTAAGCTTCAAGCTGTGTCGAATTCCACCCGGCAGATAAACAGATGAACTTTTTATTGATAACATTTGTAAAAATCACAGGTCACAGGCTAATGTGTGTTGCCAGTGATGACTTATGGCACAGAAACGTGGTCTCTCATTATGGCTCTTAATAGTAAGCTCCAAGTAGCCCAAGAGCTATGGATAGGGTTTTCTCGGAGTATCTCTGCGAGATCGAATCAGAAATTAGATCAGTAGAAGAACCAAAGTTACATTACACAGTTACACAGTTAACATAGCCCATCGGATTGACTAGTTGAAATGGCAGTGGGCAGGGCACATAGCACGGAGTACTGATAACCGATGGGGGTCGAAAAGTTCTCGAGTGGAGCCCACGTACCGGCAAGCGCGGTGTAGGACGTCCACCCATAAGGCGGACGAATGACTTTATTCATGACAGACCACAGGATCGCGCTGGATGAAAGCCGCTACCAACCGGTCTTATTGGAGATCTTTAGGGGAGGCCTATGTCTAGCAGTGGACTTTCTATGACTGAAACGAACGAACGAACAGGTCACAAATGGAATATTAAAATATCATTATTTGACCCGCTAAACATACAATGCTAATGCTCAACCACTCACCTCGTGTACGCCATTACGTTTGAATAGTAGTTACTATATTTTGGTTACCTTCATCAATCAACCATAGAACTTCCACTACTAACCTCCGCTTTAGATTTCCAATGAGAAGATTGGAAACGGATTGCATCCAGCGCAACCCTGCGCGATGACCATATGACCACCTTGTGGGCACACGTCCTACGATGTTATAGTCAGTACGTGATCTCCAATCAAGAGCTTTTTGACCTCATTGGCATTAGTAGGCTTGGGTATTTGGATTATCTCTAAACCTTTTATAATGAGTGTTTAATTTTTACGAGAGGTAATAGCTAAGTAGAACATTTGATTGACTTGTAACAAATGGTGTTATGAATAAATGACTATATTATTATGATATATATATTGTAGGTACCTAACAATGGCACTTGCCCATTTTTATCTAAGATAACCTAATCTTTTTCTAATAGGTAAATAATTTGCGGTTGATGGTCTAAGATCTTTTTATTATCTAATTTATGTGATAAATGAGATAGGAGAGTAGTAATTTACGTTCGTCTACCGTCATACTCTTGTCATCTTGCTACGTATGTTACTTGTCTACTTATTTTAGTTTCAATAAAGTGCTCTTTACTGATACTGTAAGTATAGTCCAAAGCATAGTTAGATACAAGCTCCGTAATATCCGATCCTGCCTGAAGCTCACATAAATCTGCGCATCGATTGGGTTTTGCGCAGCTTGTGGCTAAATTCACATCCTCCACCGACTCGTATGACACGGCGAACTTCGTTTCACGCAATATCTTTATAAATTATAACTTATGTGATATTCTGATGTACAAGCATTGCTATTGCAAAGTTTCATCTCAATCCGTCAGCAGTCTTTGTGTGAAAGAGGAACAAACATACAAACTTTCGCGTTTCGCAAAATATGGCACCACCGACTTCACCGTACAGAATTTGAATATTTTGCAGGAATCGATGTGACATACATGTACATTTTTGTTAATTTATTGAAAGGCTCAGCCGATTTCGAAAAAAAATAAATGGGTGTACCCTTTCGAAATAAAAGAGATTTTTTTGTTAAAAATACACATTAAAATACATACAGACGAACATTGTATCGAATCTGGACACGATTAGCAAAAGATAGTAAATTACACCCTCAGAGAGAGGCCTACACCCAGCATTGGGATAAAGAAGGCTGCTGATGGTCATGGTGTAAGGCAATCTAAAAGCGAAACCGAAGTCATTATTAAACAGGGAGTGCTCCGCTACTAATTAAAAATAATAACATTTCAACAACACAACAACATCAAATTAACTACTAACTGGTAAATTCATTGATTGCTAAAGTAATTGATGGCATGTTGGTCTGTGGTGTGTAGCTTATCTTACTATTCAATTATATCCACTACCTAAAAAACAATCTTTCAATTCTACCGGTTTAGATTGTCTAGCTTCCCATTAGAAAAACTAACCAGAAACGTGAACAGAATAAAAAATGGCACATCTTATAGATACTATAGGTATGTGCAATTTGTTTAAAATATAATGTACTTCAATAGCAACTGCAGATATTCACGCTTTTAAACATTGATTTTAAAAATTACACGTGAACTTTTTTCTTGCTATTTGTTTCGGATTTTAAATTACAATGTTGGCATCCTTAGATCGCTTATTTTCGGCCGTAATCGACCAAAAACAACTCATCGTCAACTGATTGTTTCGTCTTGACCATTACTCTGTTAATTTTTGGATTTAGGACTGAGGATTGATGCTTAATCAAGCTACCAAAATTTAGGTCTGCAATATCAAAGATTCATACAATCAAGAAAAGAACATAATTTTATTGTCTATATTCTAAATGTCAAATATGCTAAAAATAATTTCATGCAACTACAGCAAAATTCAATCAAACAACATGCTTAAGATACTACTACATAAATAACAATTTGATCATCCACAGACTTTTAAAGGTTTGAAGATAATTCAAACGATCAAGCCCTCTTCTGGTTGGTAGCATGTCTAACATTATGCAGCATTGGCTATGCTTAGTCAAGGCCAGAGCTTTTGTCACAATCATTTAACATATTTAATATTAACATGGTTTGAAATCTATTCCAGTGCTAGCCCTACCAGTTCTTCCGCTGACATTCTCGTACCATATTCCGGTGCTGGATATCCAGTTCAACTCCTGGAGACTCCTGAACCTGATCTTCAGTTTCCCCTGCCTCCTCACCGCTGTTGGGGCGATTTGTTCCTGCGAAAGTCCCAAGTACCTGCTCAGTGTTGGGGAGGAACAACAGTCTATGGATATCTTGAAGAGAATATTTGCTGAGAATAACGGGAAGAGCGAAGATATGTATCAGGTATCGAACCTTTTTGTTTCCATTGACGATACTCCATAATCTTTGGATGCTTCTGAGTGGCAATAAAAAAATGGCCCCGGCTGTGAAATTTATCAGCATTTTTACCTAAAATTTTGACGTATTTAAGTTATCATTCTTCAGATGTATACACTTTTCAGTCACTGTTCTACTACAATGCAAAACCACGAAATATGCTGATAGTAAAAAATTATAGAAACATATTTTTGTTCCTCAGGTGAAATCAATAGTATTTGACGAAGACAACGCCGCGAGCAGAGGCAAGGGCTTCTGGGCGTCGATCGTGGAACAGACTGTGCCCATGTTCCGAGCGCCCCTACTGAAGCCCACCCTGCTGCTAGGACTGCTGTTCATAATGGTCTTTATTTGGTAAGTCATCTTACTATATACAGTCATATACGTCTTCTAATAGGCATGTTTACTAAAAAAATATATAATTAGTCCGTCAAATAGATTGTCAAAAAATATTAGACACGTATTTTTTCTTTTGTCAATTAAACAAAAATTGATGAAGATATGGCGCGTTAAAGTTCCGCGGGACGTCATAAGTGATCTACAAATGTACATATATAGTTTATCTTTGTCATTTAGGTATAGTTTGATTGACCAAAAAAAAATTTGTGTCCATCTAATATTTTTTGATAATCTAACTCATGGACTAATTATAATAATGATTTTTTACCCACTCATCATGCCTATTATAATATTTTACCGGGTTTTTAATACTCCATTTTAGTTGCCTTACTTGCGAAAAGGACTATACTCACTGTGACCTACAGTGGTTAGGTAAATCCACAAATGCCAACATTCTCTTCATTTTCTTCTGCGTAAGTATTTGCTACTGCGCTATCTGCGTATGAACAAATAAAATAATTGACAACTAATAAACGTAAATAAATAAACGTTTAAAAGCGTTAAAACTTAAGACAAAATAAGAAGAGAGTGGCAGAGAAGCTTACGTAACGGCTTATTTAGCGAGCTAATTTGCTCGTTAACTGTTAGGTATATTCTAAGTGTACGGCTGGAACTATCTTTATTTAGTTATATGTGATATTTTTAAAATATTTAATTATATTCTTGTAAAGTATTTATTAGCTCTAATATAATTTCTCTTCCCGTTACTGTTTTATGAAAATATTCATATATTTTCAGTGTAAATTCGTTCATCGTTTGGCTTCCGTTCCTGGTGGATGCCTTTATGTCTTCAGTGGAGAAGGGGGCCACCGGCCTCACGATATGCGAAATGATCAGACTGTCCAAAAATGTCACTATTATTGACGAGGTAAGCACAGTTAAGTTCTAATAATTCTCTGGATAGTAGACCTCGTATCGGTTTAACTGAATCTTCAAAAGTCCGTATTTCGACTCGCTCTTGACCGATTTTGTTCATCTTGAATATCTTATTAGGGTTTATATAACGATTTTTCCAAATATGATCGAAATAGAATAATAATAAGATATTTTTTGCAAAAAATAGCATGACCGTCTTCAGTCGTGTACAGAATTCGAATATATCGCACGGATTGATGTAGCATTTTTTACATTATTGTTGATTTATCAAAAATAGCGCAGCCGATTTCGAAAATAATTAAATGGGACCAATTTCAAAGTATACTCTTTCCAATAAAAAAAAAATATTATTGAAATCGGACTAATATAAAAAAGTTATGCGTGGTTACACATAAAAAATATATACGCGTAGAATTGAATACCTCCTCCGATTCGCCGGTCAAAAATATCGTGACTGCCAAAAGCCAATTAATTTGAACGAAATACTCTTCCTTCAATCAAAAATCACAAATGCACAAATAGCGACCACCTGAATCTGTATACCAAGTTTCGTCAAGGTACGCTGAAAATTGCGACCTGCAGGAGAATCACCTTCCGGATAGGTGAAAGATTTTTTTGCCAAACTCAAAATGGAGACGCTTCGCTCATTTAGTCAATTAATTAGGTGTAAGTTTTTACTTCATCGTCATCTTGGCATTAGAATGGTCTCTGGAGGACATACTCGTAGACCTCCTTACCAATGACAAGATATGACAACAATTAGTAGGTACCATTGTTTTTATGCCGATTAACTCCTGTTTGGATTTGGAAAAGAACCTATTAGAAGTGGTTTGCTAGTAGGTGTTCACAGCGTTTCATTGTCTGTAATCACTTCGTTGAATTGATAATCAAGTGTGTCTACTTGATCACAGATGAGTTTAATTTTAAAATGCGCAACAATGACATATACTGCTTGTAAGATAAAGTTGACAATTTCGACTATATCAGTGTCTTACACATTATAATTAGTATTACCTACTATTTTATCAACAATAGCTTACAAAGGAGTCTTTATGCCTTATGCTTAATTTTGGCGTGTAGGATAGGAAACACGCATCTTTGCATTTATAGCTTCTTTTTCTATCATTTGACTGTCTCGGTGGCTCAGTGGTTAGTGACCCTAACTTTTGGATCAAAGAGGCGTGAGTTCAATCCCCACCCAGGTCAAATATTTATGTGATGATTATAGGTGTTTGCTCTGTGTCTGGGTGTTATTTAGTTACTATTTATGTAAGTAAGTATTTAAAAATAAGTATATGAGTATATCAGTCTCTGGCAGCCATATCATAAGCTTTGCTTAGTTTGGGGTCAGAGACCGTACCGTTTATTTATTTCTTTTTGTGGTACCCAAAGTGTTCGAGGCCTTGCTCAGTTTATCGTTTGAGGTCTTATTGCTATGTAGGACTTGTAGTTTACTATATTTATATACAGTATATTTATATTTCTAGTCAATTAGCATCCTCTAAGGGGCTTATTCTGTACATCAAAACTAACAACATTTGTTCTGCGACATTTGATAAACTCACAAAAAAAATTGTTTTTCCATAGAACAATATCGTTCACCTGCGACAAAATGTATGGAACAGCTGATTTCTTATTTAGTTTGGACGAAAGTTGTAGAACAAAAGTTGTTAATTTTGATGTACATAATAAGCCCCTAAAAGGATGCTAATTAATTAGAAATACCCTGTATATGTAAAAAAATATTAAAAATAAAATGTATTAAAATTAAATAATTAATTAATTAAAATGTAGTACAAGTATTGACATAGTAAAAAAAAAGTAAGTTAGTAAGTTATAGTACCTACTGTGTATAATATCTACTCAAATTATAGTCACCACTTTATTAAATGATAAAAGTATATTCAAACCAAGAAAGATGTAATGCGACGAGTATGACCTAAAGTACCTTAAGAAAATCAGGACATTTAGAAACAAATATTAATGCTAAATTCATTCAGACAAGGAAATTAAACAAAATTAACCTTAGGAGTAAGGTGACTTCAAGGCAAGGTTTCAAGTTTTCTTTACTGCTTTGATGCAGTCCTTACATCCTTGCAATTTCTATCTCAGTTTTTTTCTCCATACATAGAATCTGCATCTATGTAGGTACTTGTTTATAATTATGGAGCTACGCAAAATGAAAGGTAACAAAATTAAGCTCACTTAGGCTTACATACCCTGAAGTTTTTTTTTGTCTATTCTATGGTACCAACCATAGAAATAGTTGTTTAAGGAAAGAAGTTACAATAATAATAAATGTTCAGTATAAAGGAATAACAGTTTCTGTAACAATAAAGATAACACTATCAAGGTCTTAAATATATTACTATAAAAATATTAACACCCAAATATGTACTGTGAATTCTGGGGAAGTTATTTTGGCTATACTAACAGCCAGAATGTGGAACGCCTTGCCTGAGTCTGTCATCCCGCTAAAGTACAACGTGGGTGTCTTTAAATCCCGAGTAATAAGGTATATTTTTGGTAGGCGTGCTATACCTACCCTAGACCGCATAACTGCTTAACATCAGGTAGTTTGTAGTCATACGCAAACCTATACGAAATCAAAAAAGGTAATAATATCCAGACATAGTAATATAAGCTAATTAATGTTAACAAGAGCTATACCAAATCGTTTTCATCTTACTTACGTAAGTTATGTACCATGTTGAGTATGTAAGTTACGTACAAGTTTGCTTAAAATTCTGGATATGTATTGCAAGTTCATCGACTCGTAGTATCGACGCCAGAGTCTGAGACGATTTGTATGTACTTACTGCGATAAATAAATTATTTATAGGAATTCCAGTGTGCATAACAGATAACTTGTTATTCGCGGAATAATTAATGTCAAAATATAATTATTTGTAATGTCTTCGTAATGATATAGCATGTGTCTAAGTAAATAACAGAGATATTCAACATACAACATAGAAAAAAACATTCATTTTAAACGGACTTCAAAAAATAAGGTTCTCGATTTGTCGGTGTTTTTTATATGTATGATTAGTCAACCAATTATGGAGAGTTTTTTTTAATACATTTTTTGCTTGGTAGGTCATACTTTAGAAGTATAAATGTTACCGAAATCAGCTGAATAGTTTTGAAATATCAACAATTATATAAAAATTTCACGCATCGAACTATTCGAAGTTTGGACGATTAAAGTCGGTTGTGCTATTTTTTGACGAAAAATAAAATTATTCTATATTATTAAAATATATTAGTACCTATATATCGACCTCACCTGGAGAGGCCGACGACGCAAGGCTCCGTCCTCCCTCCTTGTAGTGATTCGAACCACGCCATCAATGATGACGATTATGATATAAACTATCACTTAGCCATATCAGAATATCAAACTATTTAAAATCATTGAATTGGCATGCAAGAACAACTAATTGCGACGTAGCTTTAGTATAAGATCGGAAAATAAGCAGTACCTAGGTACTGTGTTTTTTATATAATACTAGTTGATCCGGCGAACTTCGTTTCTCGCAATATCTTTAAAAATTTATACCCTTTGTGTTATTCTGATGTTTTTGCATTGCCTGCATTATTATTGCACAGTTTCATCTCAATTCGTTCAGTGCGTTTTGTGTGAAAAAGGAACAAATCATACAAACTTTTGCGTTTATAACATGTATAGGCTGTTTGTGAAGCGCCCCTAGCGGAAATAAAGAAAAGCTGCCAAAAATTTATGAACTTACATAAATTGATTCGTTTCTATTTATTCTTTCCAGCCAAAGAACTGTTCAATGAACGACACGGCGATGACGATGGTGTTTTGCATCTGCGTCCTGCTTGCTGCGCTCAACGTGGGCGGCGCGCTCGTGCTCAATGTACTCGGCAAAAGGAGGCTCTTCATCGCTATACAGGTACCTACTTACGTTCATCTAATGCACGTAACTTACTACGGTACTTACGTTCGTTTAATGCACTGCTCTGTATATCACTAGATCAGCTAGATTGACACAACAACGAACGTGCGTTGACAATTGTGTTAAGTATCTGCCTGCTACTGGCGGCGACAAGCTGACACGATCTCATGAACTTTTATTCAGATTTTAGCATTTAGGTGCTCATATCATTACTATTCCTTTTTAACCCCTGACGCAAAAACGATGCGGTGTTTTAAAGTTTGGCGTTTCTATAATATCGTAGCTCTCATACAGATACCTATCCCGATTTTAATTATAATTGTATTTTTTGAAAGGAGAATTAGTCGAAAGTGTTTTATATATGTTTCAATAAAATTGGTTCATCCGTTTCAACATTTATCAGCTCTTTTGTTAGCTACGGTAGGAATCTAATTGCTATGGGGATTGTTTAAATTTTTAAATTAATCATTTCTGAGCGTATAGTGGACGCGACACGTGACCAAAATGCTGGTATTTAAGTTATACGTATAAGCAAAAACTAAGCTGTATAAGCATTGCGATTCAGCGTGGCAAAGCTGCCAGCATGCTGGTCACGTTGCGAACAGACAGTGGGCTTGAGCATTTGGATTATCTTTAACTTTCAAGGGTCTGTAGATGATCTAATTGCTTTTTATGTGGTCATAGTTTATTTTGTAAATGATCATAACATCCAGTGAATATTTCCTTACAGATGATATCAGGAGCGGCTGCTCTGTGCATCAGCTTCAGTTCGTACTGGGTGGTCAGCGCGGTTCTGCTGCTCACCCTGATGACGGACGTCCTCAATTTCGGCTTCCTCTCCTCCTTCACCGTCGATCTCTTCCCTACTTACGTCAAGTAAGTCATATCAGAGAATCACTCCGTCATCAGCAGTAACTGCTTTCAGTAAATAACTAGTGATTCTCTGAACAGTAATGTTTAACTGAATATTTACATATGTCTATATCTCGATTTGCTCTTGACCGATTCGATTCATATATGCAAACCTTGTAAGAAAACGATCTTGTTAAATATTATCATAGGTAATCGATTTTTATATTGCGCTACCCCCAAACCCCCAAAAAAATTGCCGACATAGAATTCGTTTCGCAAATTGAAAAATGCGACCTGTAGAAAAGAAACCACGGTGATGAATGGAAGAATGACGAGTGGAAGATGTAAAAAAAAATATCAATTTCCAAGCATAGAAGCTTAGCTCTTTTTGCTAGATCGGTCAATTACAAAATCAGAGATGGCCAACTACGTGGACGACTAATTTCCTACGAGGCTCTAGTGACAACTTGCATACAGACTTGGGAAGAAGACATTCAGCAATATACACTTTCACTTCTTCTCTTCATGTGTTTGTATCTATATGCAATTTTCCAACCTGCAACTGGACCAGCGTGATTGCCTTTTGTGGCTATAATATTATAGTCTATGGTATTATAATTATGGATTATAATTAATCCATTAGAAATAAATTACTGACTATATTTCTTGTAATTTTAAACATTTCATTGATTTCAGAGCAAAAGCGGTGTGCTTGGTGATAATGCTGGGCCGCGGGAGCACCATCCTCGGCATCAACGTGCTGAAGCAGCTGCTCGAGAACCGCTGCGAGGCTGCCTTCTATCTTTTCGGAGTACTCACTATTGGTAAGCGATGTCACAAAAGTTTCCAACCTTCAACTCATCATTGACATAAGTTGGGGCCCACCTTGACGATGAATTCATACGTATCCTGGTAGTTGCGTACGCCATTTAATCTTAGGAACCATGATCATAACATGCGGCTGTCGAGAAATATTGTGAAACCTCGCCATATCAACAAACTTTGGAATAACTTCCATACCTAAATGGTAAATAATTAAAATCCGTATTTTTTTTAAAAGACGTTTCACTTTCAATTGCGGAAAAAGGGATATATAAAAAGAAACTTAATAGTCGAAGAAATTATCAATGTTTACGCTTATCTTAGTTTAGTAATTTTCATTGATTACCCAAATAATCAATGGCTAATCGTCCAGTAAACCGGTAATATTAGTACTATTGGAAATTTGAATAATAATCTCGATCTGGTTCGACCACTTGATGAATCACCACAATAATATTAGGCCAATCGCTTAGGTCCGTCCGTGTAAGTATGTATTATAAGCATGGTTATAAATTGATGATGAGGCTGATACTAAACGACACATCCAATAGTTAAATGGTTTTTTCACCGGTTTGTCCAGTTGGAAATGGAAATGTAGTGAGGATTGACTTAAGTACTGATATAATTATTAGTGAACAAATCCTGCGAAAATAAATTTCCGTATAGATGGTAGATAAAATAGGTAGGTAATCACTACATAGTAAAAAACAAAGTCGTTTCCCGCTGTCTGTCCCCATGTATGCTTATATCTTTAAAGCTAGGCAACGGATTTTGATGCGGTTTAGATAGCAAAGAACAATGACTAGTTATTGTTGTATAGTGAGTATATAGGCTTATTGTATAGGCTTATTGTACGTCACTCATCTCAATCCTGTGCCAATCCAGCCCCCCTACCGCCTAAGCAATAGCAATCGTTTATGACTTCATTTTAGTCATTTGGCACCGCCTATGTGACGTTAGCCATTAAAGTTGTTCATTCAACGATTGCTTTCGCAATCCTCACATATAAAGTTGTTACGATTGCTATTGCTTAGGCGGTAGGGGGGCAGGTTGAGCCTAATAGCTCTGCGCGTAAGTTGTAGCGCTATATAGTCAACATACGTTATATTGCTGTCACATAGAATGCCTGTGCATCATCCGTTTCCTGTTTTGCCTGCGCAGAATTATTTTACTTCTGTAATAATATTAAATAACTACAAAAAATACAAGACTACTTACATAGGCTAAAAAAGTAAAACTACATAAACTACCACTACATTAAATTATAATACATCGTACATAACCTCAACGAAAATTAATTATAAAATTGAATATTGCAGGGGCAGGATTCATCGGGCTATTGCTGCCTCCTGACAAGAGCCTGTTCAACAAGGATTCGAAGCTAAAGGAACCCGTCCAGACGTTATCAGTGGAACGATTTGAAAGATATTGAGATTACTAGTTGGAACTTTTATGTATTGACTGCTGGCTGATAGTTTGAACACAAATGTCGATGGTTGAACAGTTCACATATCCAAAAGAATTATAGTCACTATAATCTTTGACTTATCAGGGTCAGACTCTGAAATCACGAAAAAATTGCAATGACTTTATTTATGGAACAGTTTGTTTTAACAAAGGGTGTTAGCCCCTCAGAGCAAATAAAAAAATCAAGAGGTAACGTCGTTGAACAGTCAAGTGAAGCCGGTTTTTTATACATGTGTGAGTGCGTTATTGCTGCGCCGCCATAGTTCGACTGACAGTGACAAGCCAAGGCGTAGTTTCCTTGTACGTTGATGTGTATGTGATTGTCTTTACACGGCGAGGCGTAGTTTTGGTCGGCCTCATTTGTTTGTTCACAACATTTTCTCTTGATTTTTTTATTTGCTCTGAGGTTTGCCCATGATAACTTCCTGTACCATGATCGTGCTACTAAAGTGGCAGACAAAAAAATATTATTTGGATTGAAAAGTATGGGACTACGCCCATTAGACTGTTCCGTCACTGACTAGCATCATTGCGTCGCACTCGCATGCCATGCGCCAAGCGTATCGGCACCGGCAAAATGTTTTTAATAAAAGATAACTAAATATTTATTATTATAATCATTTTTGTTGACTTACGTTGATGGTACCGTGTAGTGGGCATAGTAAGGCGTATCGTGTTGATTTTGTGGCTTTTCTAGCATGATCATGGTATCGTTAGGTACATTATGTTGACAAGTTGGTGTCTAGGAAATAAAAATATTATTAGACCAACCCTGAAAACCTCGATTGCGCTGTCGGGTCTTAAATGGGGACCCGCAGGATTTTCGGCGCGAAATTATAACTGTAATAATGATGATTTGTGTATAAATGATGATTTATGTATATATGATGATTTATGTATATAATTATGATGATTTATGTATGAATGATGATTTATGTATTTATCATTATTTATACCGAACATACCGTATCAAGTTGAGATACGCTTAACGCCTACCCGCTTAATACCGTAGTCACGGGTAGACCCGTCTACCCGTGACCAAGGTCGGTGCAACTCGGCCGAAACGTCGGGATGAGGAGGTATTTATTTATCTCGTAATTTTAGTGCGCGATTAGTCCCATATATAATAATTATGTGTTCAAATCGCGAAAGTTTAAAAACAACATTTGAGATAAGCTCTTGACAAATCATTTCCTTTGGAAAATTGTATGCGCGATTAAAATTGACTATAATATGTTTAGAATGTATATAGGTATATAGACCACGGACATATTCTAAAATACTAGATACTAAAACACCACACTGAAATCGCGAAAAAAAAACATAAAGCTAAACACGTACCACACAAAAAATACTTATAAAATGTATAGGTATATTGGAGCGCAAATTTATTTCGCAATTTCTGTTTGCTCTAAAATAAAAGTTATACTGATAAGTACAATGATATCTTATAATATGTCCGTCTATATAGAAATGTCCTGTATTAAAGGCCAAATCAAACTTTTTGGCGGTTGTGAAGTTTGCTACAAGCTTCCTTCCGAACCCAATCCTTCGCATTCCTCGCGCATCTAAACGCATGAAACAATAAAATATGTTATTCTTTTTACTGACATTATTATGACTAGAATTTTTGACTCTGAGATAATTTTATGAATATATTTTAATAATTTTATGAATATATTTTAAGTGTTAACATTTACACGACAGCCGTGGTGGTCAAGAGGTAGTGACACCCGCCTTACAATCGTGATGTCGTGGGTTCAAATCCCCGGTCCCGTACCAATGAGTTCTTTGGAATTTATGTACGGAATTTCACACCACTGTCTTTTCGGTGAAGGAAAACATCGTGAGGCAGCCTGCATACGTCCGTAGAAGAAATTCGATGGCGTATGTGAATCCACCAACCCGCTCTGGGCCAGCGTGGTGGATATGGCCCAATCACCCTTCGTGGGTAGGCCTATGTCCTGCAGTGGACTATTAAAAAGGCTGGTACAGTTAACATTTATAAATTTGCAGAAATGTAAAATTAAAACAAAATTTGTCTAGTTGTAATATCTCTTGTAAACATCATCATCTGTACAATAATAAGCTTCACTCTAAGAAAGGCTATCCATCAAAACACAGGTGTGAACTCACCTAGTTTGCATGGCTATGGCTACACTATCCATGTTTGTACAAAGTTTTGAAATAAATTGATTTTTGATTTTTTTGATTTTGATCTGTTAGTGAGCTTCAGATTGGGTTTTGCGCAGCTTGTAGCTATACTCTATAAAATTTAACTTGATCTCTGCGACAGCTGTCAGAAAAATCACGCCTATGAAGTCCTGAATATCTTAATAGTACAGACAGTACCTGTCATTGTCATACTTTGTGGGCATGCCGATTAGTGATGGGCGACGAAGATCGTGACCACAGAATTTTAGATAGAGTTTTAATTAAAATATCGATAGTTTATACTAACGATATTTTAAATAAAACTTAATTTATCATTAATTTTATTGTATATTTTAATATCAAAACATTTTTTACATGTGTAATTAAATTAAACCCAATTATATGTTACATTAGCATCGATAATAGTGAAAAATGTCGATAAATACTATCGTTACATTATTATGAGTATTTAATTAATATCATAACATTATTTACATGTGTACATACTTGATCTTAAATAATAGTAAGTAAATAAAATCTAATTTCTCACCTTCAACTACTCATTCGATTTCATTACAACATGCACTGTTTGAAAATCGATGTTTTCCACCACTATCTCAACTCTAAAAATGTCAATCTTCTATGTCAATGTCACTGTCGCAGAGATCAAGTTAAATTTTATAGAGTATAACATAACAGCTGTCAAAAATTTTTATTCAGCCTAAATCTCGTATGTATTTGCCTTTTGAAATTATTGTGTTGTGCGTGAACTGCCATTGTAATTATAAGACGTTACTTACCAATTTACTTACGTAAGAATGTAAACCGATTAACTTAAAATTGTAGAAAATTACCCTCTAGAGTAGGTAAAACAATTAGCAAAATATACAATAAATTATTTTTTGTGTTGTGATATAAATTATTTAATTAATAAAACTTACTTAATTGAACGTGTAGTTTTTTTGTTATGTTATGCCTATACTATTTAAATGGTTATTTATATGCTCGTGATAGTAAAAAATCGTGAGAGAAAACATATTTTATACACCTACTATTACAACCAGCGTGACATTTATTTTTTTCTTTTTTATTTACGATCTGTTTTTATATTAAACCAATTTTGTTGATTCTCTCACTATTTATGTCACATTATTTATCTATTATGGCCTGTACGAACTTTGACATCGAGGCTAACCATACGGCCTGTCCGAACTTTGACATCGGGGCTAACCATACGACCTATCCGAACTTTGACATCGAGGCTAACCATACGGCCTATCCGAACTTTGACATCGGGGCTAACCATGCGGCTTGTACGAACTTTGACATCGGGGCTAACCATACGGTCTGAACGAACTTTGACATCGGGACTAACCATACGGCTTGTACAAACTTTGACATCGGGGCTAACCATACGGCTTGTACAAACTTTGACATCGGGGCTAACCATACGGTCTGAACGAACTTTGACATCGTGGCTAACCATATGGTCTGTACAATTGAATTAAATTGCCCTTGATATTACGGGAAACAGAGTAGTGTCAGGGGAAATGTACTTTCACCCGTAGCACTACTAGTAGTGTCACGGGAATGTAAAATTTCCCTTGACTCTTCTAGTCGTGCCAAGCAGTAGCAGATAATTATTGTAGCGCTCATAGCGTAGTTTGGCTCTATTTTGTTTGTTTGTTATTGGTAATCAATTAGCATCTTTTTAGGGGTTTTTCTGTAAATAAAAACTAACAACTTTTGTTCTCCAACTTTTGTTAAAACTAGAAAAAAAATCAGCTGTTCCATACATTTTGTCGAGGGTGAATGATATTTTTTTATAGAAGAACATTTTTTTTTGAGATTTCACTAAAGTTTTTAAACAAAAGTTGTTAGTTTTGATGTACAAAATAAGCCCCTAAAAGGATGCTAATTGATTACCAATAGCCCTGTATAGGCGTTAGCAATCATTGAAATTCCGCACCGTCAGTCTGCGGATGGGTGCCGCGGGTGGCATTTACAACTGAGCGCTACCGTGGCTCGGAAGACTTGTTAATTTGTAGGCCCCGGTTGTTTTAACCATTCAGCCATGTCAGAGGCCTTCAGGCGGCTTAAAAACTCTGACACCAGGGCTAGCCACCCGGCCTATGAACTTCGTTTTAGCAGTAATGTTTCAAGTACAAGAGTACAAATATTTTGTGAGAAACAAATAAAATATTTTGTAGAGTATTTGTATCAAATTTATTATTCACAATTATTTACAATATTAAATGCATAATTTAAAAAAATATAGATTTAAATGACAAATGTACAATATGTTACAAGTTCATATGCAGGGCGTTGCTTCGCTTTGTCGATATTGACTGCCATACAAATAGTTCATAAAAGTTTTTCACAATGATGAACATTTGCCTATCTGGACACCTTACGCTTTGCAAAACAGCAATTTTAAGGTATTTAAATTTGATGTTGACGTAAAGGACATGTCCACAAAATGTATGGAGGCTGGTATAATAATAATCAAAAAATCTAACCACAACACTTGTTACATTTCGAGAAAGTTCATATTTTTCTGAGTCTATTACATCAGTTAAAAACAAAAAAGAGCCCTGCATTTTATTTTAAATTAATTTTGAATTTATTAGGATAAATAAATATATTTAGCACTATAGGTATTTTATCTCTATCAACCCTGATCAAGTAATCTCCAAATTGTTAAAATAAAGCATTTTTACCAACCAGACACACTTTTTAAGTATCTTTTTGTAACATTGAACCTACTAACTGGTCACACTGGTAGGTTAAAAATTTTAATTTTAGCAAATTATTTGATGAATGTCGAAGAATCAGCTACAAATGCAAGTAAAATAACGATAGAAGCACTTTATTATTGTTAAACTAGAAAAAATAAAAAGCTGTATTATTATTTTTCATACAATTTATTTTTCACATTAAAAAAAATGCAGGGATTTAAATATCAAAATTAGATATTTTTGAAAAGCCCATAAAACCAGCTTTCAAATGATGTATATATCATATTGGTTAGATTTTTCTCTGAATAATATACCACTTGTGGACATCTCCTTTGAATACATTTATATTATTAAATTGCTCCATCAATAACAATAAGACTAAACATCAATAAACGTTAGGCTCTATTGCTGAAACGGCTACGACGAGATTAGAGCAATCATATTATTATCCAGATTTCAGATAGCAAGAAAGCAATATCCATCCATGATGTCTTTAAGCAAAATAAATTAATGATTACATATAAAAAAATATGAAAAAAAATCTTTTAAAATGGCATCTTACTCTTAAAAATGTAAGAGCTGAATTTCACTGGTGTTTGTTTTTCCGTATGATTTAGTGTTCAAAATGAAGAACCAAGGTTTGTTCTTACTCAGGCCCTAACCTCACAGACCAGCCAGCTATTTGAGACAAATATGATTAATCGTACGATAGTTTTACTCATTAAGTCTTGTTTGCTAACTTTGTCTTCAATTCTTCTTTTTGTTTTAGAATTGTCTTGTCAGTAGGTAGCAGCAGACCCACAATTCCGCCAACTGAAATACAATAAAATTGTGATAAATATTATTTTATCGATAATAGAAAAGGAAACTTCGTGAGGAAACTCACAATAGGTATATAAATTGGATCCATCAACTCTCAAATTGGCTGTTTCTCTAAACGACTGAAACATTTTAGTATATCAATGTACGAATAATTACGACATCTTTTACTATGAGACCAACCCTGAGATCGCAAAAAAAATCTGCTGTTTCATACAAAAAGTACATTGTCTACAAAATTTATGGAACACCTGATTTGTTTCGCGATTTCAAGGTTGGTCACATAGCAACAGTTCAGAGAAACATCCTGTATATTCAGTGAGTATACCTTCTACCTATCAGTTACTAGCATTGCGATTGTAGATAATAAATAATAAATATTTTGGGACATCTTACACACGGCCTCTGACCCCAATATATTACATACTAGTTTTTACCCGCGGCTTCGCCCGCATGATATTGTAATTTTTGACGCAATATCATTATAATTTATAGCCTATGTGTTATTCTGATATATAAGCTATATTATTGCAGTTTCATCTCAATCCGTTCAGTAGTTTTTGCGTGAAAGAGTAACAAACATCCATCCATCCATCCTCACAAACTTTCGCGTTTATAATATTAGTAGGATAGGATACTTATTTTTAAATACATAGGTACTTATATAGATAGTAACTAAATAACACCCAGACACAGAGCAAACACTTATGTTCATCACACAAACATTTGCCCTGGGTGGGGATCGAACCCACGCCTCTTTGATCCAGAAGTTAGGGTCACTAACCACTGGCCACCGAGGCATGCAGATGATTTATCTCGGAAGTAAAATATCCCTCAGGCGAGAATAAGATTAGCATGGCATAAGATTAGTTATTTAAAACAAAAGCTCTTACCAGTACATAGAGATCCGAAGAAGAAAAAGCCAAGTTCGCAATTGTCATCCAAGAGCCGCTTAACCAGGTTGATGCCGAATATGGCACTGCCACGCCCGATCATGAGGATTAGGCATACAGCCATAGCCCTGGAAGGAAATTGACAGAACAGTGTCACGGTTAGCTAATCTTCGATAGTCTATATAAGAAATAGATCATTATAATTATTCTTATTCTTATAGAATATAAACTTTATTGCGTTGCTGTGTACATACAATAAGATGTTATACGCAGACGAAATAGTATAATAAGAAGCCGAGGTTCTAATATACAGGGTTATTCCTAATCAATTAGCATCATTTTAGGGGCTTATCCTGTACATCAAAACTAACAACATTTGTTCTACGACTTTTGTCAAAACTAAAAAAAAAGTTGTTGTTCCATAGAAAAATATCGTTCACCCGCGACAAAATGTATGGAACAAATTTTTTTTTTAGTTCAACTAAAATCGCAGAACTAAAGTTATTAGTTTTAATATATAGAATAACCGCCTAAAAGGATGGTAATTGATTAGAAATAACCATGTATTTATTGGTTCTAAAACAAATGGGAATGAATAGAATTCAAAAATCATTTTAATAAATCTACATTAAGTTTAAGTTATCACCTGAGCAAAGCTGGGACTGGCTGCTAGGGTCTAACATAAATCTTAAAGTGAGGGTGTCACCACGTTCACAATTGCTATCAGCAGCATTTCATTGATTTTTTTAAAGCATTGCACGAAACTTAATCATTAGCCAAAGAAAAATAAGTTCTTCATATAAACAAACAAACAAAACAAATAACTCTTTATTGTACACACAAAATAAACTAACGATAAATACATTCGTGAAATTCTTAAGATAGCGTAACACTAGGCGGCCTTATCGCTGGAAGCGATCTCTTCCAGGCAACCCATACACATATCAATATAGATATATACATACATAGATCAATGATTGGTCTCCCTAGTCAAGCGTAGCGAGACCAATAATTAATCTAAGGTTCTTCAGATAGCGACAGATCAGTCAAAACAAAACCAATACATACTTGACATAAGTCGGGTACAGCTCCACAGTGTAGGAAGTCAGGGTGGCAAAGTTGATGATACAGGTGAGGTAGATCATAAAACAGACCGCGCTGACCATCCAGTTGTTGCTAAAGTTGATGTAAATTGCTGCCGCTCCTCCGGATACCTGGAACAAGTAAGTATTTAAGTAATAATTTAATTTATTTCACTGAAGAAAAAAACACAAATATACAAAATCATTCAACAAATCTGTATTGCGCTCATAGACTCGGCGAATTGACAATTATTGTAATTAGTTTCAAATCTTGCAACAGGTTTTTTAGCTGTATCGTTTAGCTTCTATAAAAAAATCCATTTGTCATTCATAATTTCAAATTGATCCATTGTTGGCCAAAGGCCTCGCCATTTTTTTCGATTTTACGCCTCTACGATCTCATCTTTTCATCTACCTATTATTGGATTGGATTGTCTAGCGGAGGGCTAGGTACAGCAGTAGACATCTTAAGCCTGAAATGACTACTATAGCCTGGGAGAAAACAGAGAAACTTTGCAACTGTTACCGGTAACCCGGTATTGATAACCGGTAATTGATTAAGGACATTTTGGCTGGTTTTAGTGAGACTAGCTAGCTTAAAATAAATAAGGTCATTATTTTTCTCCAAAAATGGCATAATTGGCTTCTATAATACCGTCGTATAGGTACAGGATAGAATAGCTAGCAGGAATCGATCCATGTAGTATTTTTATGTTATCGTTGATTATTCAAGAACGGCTCAGTTGATTTCAATAAAATTTTAATGGGTAGTCCGATTTAAATTTTCAGGAATTCAGAAATATACCTCAGGAATATACTCATTTTATTATTTTTTTTATTTTGGTTCACAATTGGCGAACATTTCATGAACATACTTACATAAAAAATACATACAGGTACAGGCGAACATGGTATACGTAAGAAAGTACGTCCTCCTTTTTGGAAAATCGCAACAATTAACATATTTGAGCCGTTTGGAGTTTAGACATTGGGTCCGTGGGGGCCGGGAGCTCATCTTGTTTTCAAAAGCCTTTCTAAGCGTCTGGTGGACGCGACGTCTGACCAAAATGCTGGTGTATATTTGGCTCAACGCACAAGCATTGCCATTCAGCGTGGCAATGCTGTCAGCATACTGGGCACGCTGCCAACTGGCAGTGGGGGTTGAGCATTTGGATTATCTTTAGACCTTGAAGGGTTTTTGGTTGATCCAATTGCTTTGTATGTAGTATTGGTTTAATTATGTAGTTTTAGCATAGGTAGTATTTTGTTGTAGTTAATTAGAAAGTTAATACCTGGAGTCCAATGAACAGGGCCTTCCTGCCGATGCAGTTTATAATTCCGCTGGTGATGAGGTTCAGGGCGGCGGTCACGAGGCTGATGGAGAACACCACCATCGTTGCGGACTGGTTCATCGTGCAATCGTTTGGCTGGAACAACATGTTTTTTTTATTTAATTCTAAAAACAACATTATACACCAATCTTACAATACCTACGTTAAAATAATTTCAGATAACTTATTTTATGTTATGTTACTACAATGTCTAACAAATAGACCTTTTTTTTACGAGGGGGAAATCTTCGAAAGATGCCCAACTGCTTTGGGGTGCGGTCGGGTTATGTAGGATTGTACCCACTAAAACACCCTCGGTGACCAGCCTTTGTGCTTTTCTTGGGAGCTCCGGGATCTCCAAAAGGGACGCACCGGTACTCACAGCACTTTGTGTGACTACTCGCCTGGTAACAGGACCAGGCCTGTGCGGTCCTCTATGACTGCGTTGCTACATACTGTCGTCCTCCCCGGGCCCGTTAGAGTGGATGGCCAGAGCCCCAACCCTGACCGTCCACGAGCCCAGAGGTCCCCTTTTAGTAGGCGCTCTTACTACAGGCAGGGGATACCGATGCCGTATTCTAATGCCCCGGCATCAAGGCAACAATAACATATAATATATATTACTGTTTATGTTTATTACTCTTTCACGCAAAAACTACTGAACGGATTGAGATGAAACTTAACAATAATGCTTATACATCAGAATAACACGTGGGCTATAATTTATAACTTAAAGTAAAGTTCGCCGGGTCACGTAGGTAATATAATCTACTTTAAAAATATATAGGTAGTTATCTTCCCGAAAACCTAACTCTAGAACTATACACAAATTAAAATTAAATAAACTATTACAACGCTGCTATGTTATTCGATAAAATGTGAAGGCTTATTGATCAAACAGTAGTCAACTTCAATTATATCATAACAGGTAGTAGTATTATGAATTAATGAAGATTTATTTCTTTGGAGTGTGTATGGAGTGTATGGCACTGCGGGCCGCATCGCGGGGCGTTGAGATGACTGTAGTTATTTACTTTATCATGTAACAGATAACTTAGGTATTTGCCGTATAAAGTCAGTTTACCTTCTCAACAGTCTCCAAAGTTGTATAGTTCCTCGCGAGACGTATCATCTCACAGAGAGTGAGATTGACGTTGCCTTGCTCTACTGATGTCATGGCAGCGTTAACAATGAACGGCAGCCAAACTTGGTATGGGTTGATGCTGTAAATCGACAAGAAACATAGTTGTTTTAGTCTTTTTAAGCGTCTCACTTGGCCAAAGTCTCTCCTCAACTCAATGGCTTCATGCTCTTGATATTGACCTTTTTATTATATATTGTGTGTTTGTCAGATTTTCTTCTGTCATGAGCTAGAGTTGAGCTAGAGACGTTATGTATCTATTTTTCGATTGAATGCAATTTTCCTATTAATAATAACACAGATTGAAAGCTTTTATTATTAGCTATTGACTACTGATAATTGGCTATTCATATCGAGAAAGATTAAATCTACCATTGTGATCTAATATATATAGTTACTTTGATAGACTTTACATCGTCGCCTACACATAATATTTTGTTCCTGTTTTGGAGCTATTAATAACAACAACCATTTATCTGCTCTATCTATTTTTATGATGCTGCTTGTCTCGGGATTCAAATTGATTTAAAATGTAACGGGTCCCTCATTCAGGCCACGATATTTTTGAAAATAATTTAAAACCTTTCGATACGCCGAGGGCAAGGAAAGAAAATAGCGAGTTTTGCTATTTGGTTTCTGCAGGCACTGCAAGTTTCGTCAACTTTCTGAATTCACTTCAAAGTTACTAAACCAAAGTATTTTATGAGACCATTTCGTGACATGGAGAAATCCATGAAAAAAAATATACGTGCAGACTAATTCAGAACCTCTTCTTTGTTTCGAAAGGTGGTTTTAAACTTACCAAAAATATACCATAAACATGAGCAAGGACAGCAGTAGCGAGTGCTTCAGAAGAGGTTTCTTTAGCATCGGCACCGTTTGCGCCTTGATGGACGCCCAGAAACCTACGGCCGCTTCTTTGCTCTCTTCATCCAAGACTATGGAGTTCACCTACCAATAAAATGAAACAGAAATTATTGATTGCCAAGTCGATGAAAGGACCGCGAGTCCGCTCCGCTCGGTGCAAGAATAAAAACAAATGAAATTCGCATTTTCTCGAAACTACCGCTTATACAGATAAAGGCCGGGACTCCACCAAAGCAGAGATGTGTGCGGTGTGCTGTGTGCTGTGCGAGAAGAGATGTTTTTCAGCTCGGGCGACTCCACCAAAGCAGAGATGTGTGCGGTGTACTGTGTGCTGTGCGAGAAGAGATGTTTTTCAGCTCGGGCGACTCCACCAAAGCAGAGATGTGTGCGGTGTGCTGTGGGCTGTGCGAGAAGAGATGTTTTTCAGCTCGGGCGACTCCACCAAATCAGAGATGTGTGCGGTGTGCTGTGTGCTGTACGAGAAGATGTTTTTCAGCTCGGGCGACTCCACCAAAGCAGAGATGTGTGCGGCGTGCTGTGCGAGAAGAGATGTTTTTCAGCTCGGTTGCGAGGCGTTGAGTGCTCAGTACACATTCTGACACGCTCGCTGACATCGCTCACTGCACGCCGCTCACATCTCTCGTCTCCACTGCGCGTCGTACGCGCACAGCTCACATCTCCGCTTCTGTCGTGCCATACAAATATTACACATCTCTGCACAGCGATCTCCACCAAAGCTGAGCGCAGAGGAGATGTTGGTTCTTTGTCTCCGCTTTGGAGTCCCGGCCAAACGCTTAGAATAAATGGCTTTATCTAAATACCTATGTCATCAAAATCGTTACAATCGGATTCGAGAACCGATTTTTGTAAAAACAAATATACTTAGAATAATTGCTCTTTATTTTTAATCCTTTGCTTTGAATAAATTCAATTAAACAAAGATTTATGTGACTTGTTATTTTACTTAAATTTAATTTTTAAAAACTTTAATTACTTACAGAGTCTCCAAAAAGTTACTTCCTACCTATTTTTATACTTATGTAGGTACCTACTTAAATAGAATTCTGAATGTCGTCAAGTATGTAATTTGGCAAAATACATAAAAGGAAAAACACATTCAAATACGTGGATACTTTTCACCTTTCCTTTCCCAAAATAAGGCCAATGTCAAATTGTAATTGGGTCATTTATGCAATACGTATAGGTAATATACTCGTACATATTGACATACCTCAGTGTCACACGCACGTCGAATGTTTTCGAAGAGTCAGGCTCCTGAGACCTGATTTTCTCGACTAAACATAACGTAACGCGGTATTTTTTTGAAATTAATTTAAAGACATATTTGATATATCTTATCAACCAAGTTTTAATTATGTTATTGGAAAAATAATTCTTATTCATACGAGTTTCTTAAAAACAGAGAGTATGTTAGAGCGCGTTACACGCTTGTTTTCATACAGAATCACCCACCAGATTGACGACATACATAGCCTAACTAGCTATGGAGAAGGCTATGTTCGGTGTCTGCGAGATAGAAACAGCAATGAGGAGATTCACAAAAATCAAAGTTACCGACATAACCCATGTCTGGCACTGGGCATGGCAAAATATCGTAAGGAGCACTGAAAACCGATGGACAACTCCATCAATTTTCAGTCAGAGATTTTTAATGCTTAAAGTTCTGGAGTAAAGACCACGTACCAATAGCAAGCAAAGCATAGGACGCCCACTTACAAAGACCGCAGGATCGCTGTCATGGAAGCCTATGTCTAACAGTAGACTTCCTGTAGTCGAGATGAAAACAAAGTACCTACCTATGTAATGCAAACCATAAAATGAAATGCAACCGTATGCTTTTACGAATTTTCCTACTTACTGAGCATAATTATTAGGTACACTCATCAAAGCGTATCACGATGATATTTAAATTCTTGTTAAAATTTACTTACGGTTCAATCTACAGTCAACCAGTCATGAAAAACAGTGATAGAACTGATAAAATAATCACTAAGTAATGAAACCATTCAGTGAGTCTATTTGGAGAATATACGCGCAACTGGTTTTACCGAAAAGATAAGTAATTGAATGACTTACCAACCGGCTACAAGTCTCTCATTCAATAAATTTCTAAAGACCCTATTGAGCATTCATCAACCACAATACGTACAATGTACTTATTAAAGATACTTTGGATGTTGGTTAGTTTCTCTTCGCATAACTAGTATTATCCCGCTACGCACTAAAATAAAGTTTCAATGCTCCTGCTTTTACTCAATCTCGTTACACAATACATTTAGCGGGCTATCGGATCCAAAATAGACCTCCAGTCTTCGAGTAAATATCTGTAGAGCCACAGTCCAAGTAAAAGTTGTAGAAAAATGTCCGAGCGCCGTCATACAGACAGACTTAGATATTTACATTAAATTATTCACAATGACCCGTTTTCTCGAAATTTGACAATTATGTCACCTAATTAGTGCCTGTAACCGAGCACTTGGGCATCGCTTGCAATCGCCTTACGACTACCTAAAAAGCAGCCCACTACATAGCTTGGGCAGAGTTTACTCATCACTATAGTGTCTATAGTTTATTTTTAGTGGATTCACAGCCTAAAGGTCGATTCACACATATCAGTGAACCCACAGTTCCGGCACAGTACCGCATCAGTGATAATTATTCTTTCATATATTCTCTATGGATGTATTCACACTTGTCAGTGTCAGTGTCGTCTCAGTACCGTCAGTGTCAGTGCCGGCACCGGCCATCACGGACGTGATGACCCGCAGAGAACTGTACTGTGCCTGATATGTGTGAATTGAAGCACTGACGCACCACTGTAGCACGGATACGGAACTGTTACGGTACTGTGCCGGAACTGTGGGTTCACTGATATGTGTGAACCGACCTTTATGTCTACAGTTTTGTTCTAAAACGTCACAAATTTATATTAGGAACAATGGAGCATAATATTGCCATTATTAAGTTGCTTTTGCCTTTTGGAAATTACTTACCCGGTACTCATCTTTGCTTTTCCCGCTGTTCCTCTCAAATATGCCCCTCAGCACCTCCAGAGCTTCGTCATGCTTCCCCATACCGAGGAGATACTTGGGGCTCTCGTAGGAGTAGTAGACGCTGAGAGCTCCAATGGCACTTGGTAGAGCAAAGATCAGGTCCAAGAGGCGCCAGCCGTTGAAGTGGATATCCAGGATTGGGATGTAGTAGGAGAAGCCCAGAGACAGGATAGGGTTTGATAACACTGAAAGGTTAACAAGATTGAATTACTATATGAGCTAAAACCAATGTCATGAAAGACCACAAAGATGCAGTGTCTAATACAACCACCACCTAAATCCCATCTTTTAGGTAGATTTCTTTAAGCTGAATCTTCGTCGTCTTTTTGACTTTTTATATACAACCATAATTATGAAAGCACTCAGTACAAGTAACTTTCAGCCGTTCTACTTGGAAATCTGTAAGGGGGCCCTATATTTATGCAGTAGTAGACGTTCTGATGTTCTACAGATGTCGAAACACTCTGCAGCTGGACCTGGTAGTGGTGAAATGGTGTGATAATATAGCTTATGATTATGATGGTATATTGCATTGTAATGGTAGTTACGTGATGGTCGTAATTGAAACCGTGGCTAGTAGTAATAACACCCGCATTACAATCATGAGGTCGTGGGTTCAAAGCCCGGTCCCGTATCAATGAGTTCTTTGGAATTGATGTATGAAATTTCACACCACTGGTTTTTCGGTGAAGGAAAATTTCGTGAAGCAACCTACTCGTACATACGTCCATAGAAGAAATTCGATAGGTCCGTAAAAGAAATACGATAGAATACCCAGCACGCGCTGGGCCAGCGTAGTGGCCTACATCTAACAGCGAACTGTTAAAAAAGCTGGTACAGTACATTATAGACATTAAAGGCCGAAACACACACACGGCGGGCGCGGGTCGGGCGCGGTGCGGGTCGGGAGTACGGCGTGTCTATTTGTACCTGTTTCAATGGACGACAACACAGAGAACGCGCCCGCCCCGCGCCCGACCCGCGCACGCGCGTTCTGTGTGTTGTCGTCCATTGAAACAGGTACAAATAGACACGCCGTACTCCCGACCCGCACCGCGCCCGACCCGCGCCCGCCGTATGTGTGTTTTGGCCTTTACGTGGTGGTGATAGTTGCATGATGATAGTGTTATGGCGTAGGTAGTTGCATGGTGGTAGTGGTGATGAAGAGTTTTTCCTGGTGACTTGTTGAATCACCTGCCATAAATCCAGCTGAGGCCAGGAAGATGCTGGTGGTGAGCAGAACCAGGATGCTGCGCTTCTCCATCACGGTGTACTCGCTCATCAGCGTGAGTCCCATCGCATTGGCTCCAGAAACCCTGAAATATATACGACGATAGTAAATAATGCCGAGATTCATTGAAACTCGAACGAAAAGGTATTCATAGTATGTAATCAGTCGACGGGGGCGTGCGTATTTTCTAATGAAAGAGCGACTCAACCGACATAGTTCGTGAGAAGTGAAGAGTACACATGGTTGAAACCATTATTAAGAATACACATGGTTGAAACCATGTGTATTCTTAATAATCCTGCGCTGTTAATAATGAATGATGATGATCTATCGAAGAGGCAGAGAGAATCAGAAAGTTTTATTGCTTTTTAAAATGAGAAACCATCGTACCAAAACCAAACTAAAAATCTATACTTTTGACAACATTTTGATGACTAGGTACCATCCCGTGACCATAATACTGACCATATTGAAAACTCTACTTACCATATGGCTAGAAGCTAAAACTTCAAAGATAAACTATTGAAGATTTACAGATCCTTATGGTTCCGCCACACACTCCACGAGGCGACACGACCATCGCAGCTGTAGCTAACTTCACATCGTCGACTTGTATACGATGTGAAGTTAACTACAGCTGCGGTGCTCGTGTCGCCTCATAGAGTCTGTGGCGGCACCATTACCAGTGGATAGCGCGCTCAATATGATCAGTAGATGGGTGAACCATATGCTTTGTACTAATTATGTCCGTAAAAAAATTCAGAGGTCTTCAAACTGAGAAACGTAAAGTTATTAAGAAACACAACGTTTTTGTATAAAACAAGTTGTGATGTAAATAAAAAAATCAGTCGCTGAAACCCTTTTTACTATATACGATGTAGGTAATCGCCAAATAATAATTACCGGACCGTTAAACATCAAGATTTGAGATGGTAAGGTTTTTAAAGATTATATCTACGATACACATCAGAATAGGTACGAGTATTTATGGAATAAAGTTGGGTTTCTTACATTATTTATAAATAATTAAATAAATATTAGGGGACATCTCACACACGCAAGCAAAGTTTATCATATGCTGCCAGAGACTGATATGTACTACAAATATCTACACATTTTTAAATACATATGCACATAGATACTTAAATACATAATACCTAAATCATATCCAGACACAAAGGAAATAAAGAATGGCATGTTGATTTTATAATCTTTGAGTAAGTAGTTGGATTTCTTTATTCTTTTTTCTTTATTTGCATAATGTAGTGTACATAACAATGTTAAAACTAATTGTAATACAAAACATAGACCCCGTTAGGGCTTTGCAAGAGAACAATACTCTTAATTACTTATTACTATTTATACTAAGTATAACAATGTAGGTATTTAAATTAAATTATTTACAATTTAGTAATAGGGTTGCAATATACCATAGGAATTTCTCAAGCTATACACAGGCTAATTATACCTTAATATTTTACTGTACTGAGTTTATTATAATTATTATTATTTGAAAGGTTATGAATATTGAATATACATATATTTTAATTATTTACTACCATTGATCTTCCATAAAGTCTTGAATTGAATAGTACGCTTTCTCTAAAAGCTTTGTTTTAATTTTATTATTAAAAGCAATATCTTTGACTATATTTTTCAGTTTATCAGGAATCTTGTTGTATATTCTTACACAACGGTATTGTGGACTAGATTTAAACATTTCTATTGTGGGTACGGTACGGTACGGTATTAACTCCGCCGTTGCCGGTCCCAAGCCCGCATGAAAAAGGAGGAGGGTTGGTCAGGAGAGACCATACCTGCCGTCAAAGGTCAACGCCGAGTCTCAGGCGACGGCAAATATCCTGATAATGCCACGGCTACCCAGTGCACATGAAGCGGAAAACAGAAGCCGGGAGGACTAAATACCCTCTAAAAGTCTGATGCGGAAGGACGTGGGAGCCCACCGCGATTATAATCCCAAGAAAACCTCATCTACCTACCATGAATACAGAAAATAGAGAATGCGATTTGTTGGACGACCCGACTAACACTCGGCGCCATTCGGTACCCGGGCTGAATGGTGTGAAATTGGCTACCGAAGCTCCTACGGGAGGAACTAACATCTTAAATGAAAGCCTTAAGCTGATAATCACGAAAAAACCATCAGAGCGAGCTCTTCACCGTATTGCCACGTGGAATGTAAGAGGCTTACTGAAACCAGGGAAGCTCAGCGTCGTGGAGAGAGATATGGAGCGCTGCAATCTCAGTATACTGGGCTTATGTGAGACTCATATGCGAGGAAATGGACACTTTAGAACTTCGACTGGCAACTTTATGTATTACTCAGGCTGTGAAGATTCCAGTCTTCATGGAGTCGGTATCGTAGTACCAGCTAAGCTGAATTCGTTCGTTTTATTACCATGAGGTTAAACACCAGGCCTTGTATATTGAACATCATCCAGGTTTACGCCCCAACGAGCACTGCAGTAACTTCGGAAGAAGAGGTAGAACGTCTATATGACCAGTTGGAAAGAACATTGGATGCTATTCCAAATCGCGAGATGACTATTATAATGGGCGACTGGAATGCGAAAGTCGGTAATACTGAAGCCGATGATCATATGCGGGAGTCTGTAAGAAGATATGGGCTTGGCATAAGAAACGATCGTGGGGAAAAGTTATTGGACTTTTGCATTGGCAGGAAATTGACCATTCTCAACACCTGTTTCCAGCATCATCCCAGACGTCTCTACACGTGGAGATCTCCAGGTGACAGGCACAGGAATCAAATTGACTACATACTTATAAACACCCGCTGGAGATCATCAGTCACTAACGTTAGGACGTACCCTGGTGCTGATTGCAACTCAGATCATAATTTATTAGTTGCAAATTTTGCCCTTCGCCTTAAGGCACCAAATAGGCGTCGCCAAATGTACCTCAAACAGCTTACACTCTCATAAAGGGATATTTTCCAACAGTCTATCGAAGATAAACTCGATAAGGTAGACTCCAGTCAGCATGCAACGGCGGACTTTCAGTGGCATCATCTTAAAGAACTTGTTAATGATGCCCTGAATGAGCCACGTAAAGTTCAAAATTCCAACTTAAAGAAATCGTCTTGGATATCAGACCGTACTTGGGCACTTACTCAGGAAAGAAAGGACCTGAAGATTAAGGGACTGCAGGACCCTGAGGTGAGAAGTAAATACAACCTTCTTTGTAAAGCTATTGATGCATATTGCAGAGTGGACAAAAACAATTACATTGATGGAATATGTCATGATATTGAAGACCATGCTCTCAAATAACAGACTGCAGATCTTTTTAAGAAAGTCCGACTTCTTACTAAAAAGTTCAAGCCTAAATCCTGGGTAATTGAAGATGCCAACTGGCAACTCTTACACCAACTAGACGAAATCGTGGAAAGATGGCGGAGTTACTGTAACAATTATATGAGGATACGTCGCAGAACGCACGGAATGCCTTTATTTTCAGTAATGACCTGAACAGGGAACCTGGAATTTTACGATCTGAGATTGTCGCGGCATTGAAAGCTCTGAAGACCAAGAAAGCGCCGGGTCTAGATATGATCACAGCAGAGATCTTAAAAGCGCTGGGCGATAAAGGTGTCGACACTTTGCACGCCATCTGCAATAAAGTCTGGATCAGCGGCGAGTGGCCAAAAGACTGTACAGAGTCGTTAATTCTACCGCTCCATAAGAAAAACTAAACAAAGCAGTGCGATAACTACCGCACTTTAGCACTTATATCCCACGCAAGCAAAATTCTGCTCCATATCCTTAACAACCGTATTCGTCACTACTTGGATCAGCAGATTCCGCAAGGACATGCCGGTTTTGTTAGGGGTAGAGGCACGCGGGAACAAATTCTCAATGTAAGGCAGTTGATTGAGAAGGCTTATGAGTATAACGTGCCGGTCCTCTTGTGTTTTGTCGATTACAGTAAGGCTTTTGACTGCGTGAACTGGGAGACTCTGTGGCGGGTCCTTACTGTATTAGGCGTGCCAAAACATCTCACCGCATTGCTTCAACCTCTTTACCATAACAATAAAGGGGTAGTCAGGATTGGCAAAATGTTGTCCCAGCCATTCTGTTTTGGAAAAGGTGTTCGCCAAGGCTGCATTGCATCCCCCATCTTATTCAATGCGTATGGAGAGTACATAATGCGACACGCTTGTGACAACTGGGATGGAGGCGTAAACATCGCCGGTGTTAAAATCACGAATCTCCGAAATGCTGATGACACGACTCTCCTAGCTGCAAACGAAGCTGAAATGGCTAATCTGCTGAATAGAATGGAGCATATTAGTAACAATCAACAGGTCAAAAACCAAAATTATGGTAGTTGATAGAGCTAAATTATTGAACATCAGTGGGGCGTCAAACTTGGACGTAGTTGACAATTTTGTTTATCTCGGCTCCAGTATCAGTAATAATGGCTCCTATGAAGGTGACGTGCGAAGACGTATCGGAATGGCGAAGGGGGCCATGTCGCAGCTCGATAAGGTGTGGAAAAACAGAGGGATAAAACTAAAAACAAAGATAAGATTAGTCCGCACTCTGGTTTTCTCTATCTTTCTTTATGCTGCTGAAACTTGGACTCTGAAAGCAGCGGATCGTGGACACATAGATGCCTTTGAGATGTGGTGTTGGAGGAAGATGCTCAGGATACCATGGACGGCTCATCGGACTAACGTATCGATACTAAAACAGCTCAAGGTCACGACCAGACTCTCGACCATCTGTCTTAAGCGTGTCCTTGACTACTTCGGCCACGTTGCAAGAAAACAAGACGATAACCTCGAGAAACTGATGGTCACAGGGAAAGTCGACGGCAAGCGATCACGAGGTCGTAGTCCGATACGTTGGTCCGATCAAATTCGCACCACCCTCGATTTGTCAGTCTATGAGACGCTGCGTGTTGCTGAGGACAGAGGGCAATGGAGAAACATCGTGAAAGAGAAGCCTATGGGAGGTGGAGGTCACGACCCTCAGACATGAGGAATACGACGCGAGGAGGATTGTGGGTACAGGGAGGGCCAGTTTTGTGTTGCGGCGTATGTTGCTATCAAAGTTGAATAAATGTAGATTTTTCCTGACGAACATTATAACTTCAAGGATGTATATCGATGGTAACGTGCGCATTTTTTTATCCTTAAACATTTCATTTGAGCGATAAATGCATGGATAGCATCAGTGCTATGACCCCACATACTAATACCATATCTGAGCCAAGAATAGGCATACGCATAGTATGCTGTTAAAGCACAATCTTTCTTTGTATTTGTTTTTAGAACATTTAATGCATAGGTGAATTGAGACAGTTTGGATGTAAATTTTTCAATGTGTTGTTTCCAGTTTAAGTGTGAATCTAGGGTGAGGCCCAATAGGTTGCATTCTGTAGCTTCTTTGATATTGATGGATCTGGTTATTGTTTTTAGGTCGACGTTTTGTCGTTGGTGTGGCTTAAATTGTATGATTTTGGTTTTTTTATTATTTGTTGTTTTTAAACTCTCGCGATTTGAACACATTATTATTATATACTACGGGACCAATCGCGCACTAAAATTACGAGATAAATAAATACCTCCTCATCCCGACGTTTCGGCCGAGTTGCATCGACCGTGGTCACGAGTAGACTGAGTTTTTTATTATTTACTTCTAGGTTGCGGTCTTGAAGCCAGGATTATAGCGTGTTTTAGGTTTCCATGATATGGAAATTAGTGGTTGAAGGACTTGTACTATTAAACAGTAAGGAGATGTCATCTGCAAAAAGTATGCAAAATGTTTTGCATATTTTAGTTAGCCTATTGATGTATATGAGGAATGAAATGAAATGAAATGAAATTTATTTCGTGATAACTTACATCGTATGTCATTAAGTAATCAAAATCATATTTACAGAATCGAATTCCAGATTGAGATATATTGTTACCCACGCTAGGATTGAACCTGTGTTATGGATATAACAATACTCTCCGCCGGACGAGTAGTGAAATTACATAATGTTGATATATTAGACAAAACTTAACATAAACTTACTTTCGACTTTTTCGTTATGAAAAAGGCGAAATCAAAAAGAAAACACATAATTAAATAAAATTAAATAAAATAAAATAATGGTTAGTAATAGGATTGGGGGAGGGGAAGGTAATGTTTAGTGTATCCAATGGGTGTGTGAATCGCCTCGACAATACTCATGAGCTCTTTAGAGTCAAGGTTTGCCGAGGAGAAACACGTGTGTTATACTGTGTGTGTATATGAATAGTGTAGTCAGTGAATACCTGATTTTAGGAGGGTACTGTTAGGATTTGTTCAGTAGTTTCATAATTTTGTTCGAGAAGCCAATTTTTTAATAATAGTTTACATTGATGTCTAGTGAGATGATGTATGTTAAGAATTTTGTTTAATTTATTATAGATGTATGGACCTCTATAGAATAAGTGCCTTTGTGCAAATGTTGTGTTACAGCTGCGGGTTTCACAGACGTTTTTCCTTCCTGAAGGTCGATCAGAAGCTCTATCAAAGGTGGCTTTGTAGATTAAATTTTTATGTTGGAATAGAACTATGTGTAATATAAAAAGCTGGCGTACAGTTAAAACTTTGCACTCAGAGAAAAGAAGTTGTGTCGGATTTCGCGATTTCTTGAAGGTCATAACCTTTAGAATTAGACGCTGGGCTCTTTCCAGTTTGATGATCTTAGTTTTGCAAGCACCTCCCCAAACCGATATGCAGTATCCTAGTACAGATTGGCATATAGCAGAATAGATTGTCTTGAGAAGTTCAAAGGAAGTAACTCGGCGTAGATTCTTAAATACCCAAATGAGTTTTCTGAGGCGACACGAAACTGCATCAATCTGGGGCATCCAAGTAAGTTGTTCATCAATTATAACACCGAGGTACTTGACTGACGTAACTTGGTCAATGTAAAGACAGGCACATTCACCGTCGGGGCTATTTACGTGACACACCCTATCACGCTCCCTTGGGGTATGGACCAATTTGTGATGATCATGTCGGATATTATCGTTTCTATTTCATTTAGGTGTTCGATTTGGACATATTGTGGTCTATCAGAGAGATATGATTTTAACCAGTCATATACAACTCCTCTGATACCAATATCATGCATCGAGATTAGCAGGATTTGGTGAGAAACTCTATCATAAGCTTTTGTTAAATCTAGTAGGAGTCCTATTGAGTAATTCTTGTCTTTTATATAGTCGTATATCTTGGGTATATTTATAAAGTGCTAAGGTTGTCGAGCATTTTTTACGGAAACCGAATTGTTGTGGATCTAGGATGTCATATTTTTTCTAAATATTTGTAAAGTCGGTTAGTCATTGCCTTTTCAAATATTTTTGAGAATGAAGGGAGAATCGCAATAAGTCTGTATTGGCTAGGGTCTTTAGATTTGCTACCTTTTTTGAGAATGGGTTTAACTATCGCAGTTTTCAGTAGAGTAGGAAATGCGCCTTGTTCAAATGATTGATTGATAAGAAAGGTTAGCGGAGGAGTCAACTCAATGGCACACTTTTTTATTAGAGTGGCAGGTATGTTATTTTATTAGAGTGGCAGGTATGTTATCTACTCCACAGCTACGTTTATTAGGGAGGTTTTGAATTATGTAGAGTACTTTTTTTTCAGTTACGGGTTCCAGAAACATAGAATTTACTGATGCTTCTGCAGGTTGGCGACAAGTCTGGTTCCTGTTTGGGTTTGCTATTTGCGGTTTTCCTACTGATGCAAAGTACTTGTTGAAAGTTGAAGCGATAGAGTGTGGGCACGTAAGGACTCTGGATTCTGTGTCTAAATTCAAGTTTTGAAATTTTGTTTTTTTTTGGCTTTTTTGTTACACGTCTTACTATTTCCCACATTTTCATTGTCTTATTTTTGGCTTTGTCCATTTCTTTTATGTAATTTAGTTTTTTAGAGGTTTTTACACATCGCTTTAAGATTTTTGAATAACGGTTATAGTACTTTTTTAAAGTTGCGTTTCTGTCCATAGCAATAAAAATAACAATAATATCAAAAAATAAGACATTTTATCGATGTAGATAAGTTACAAAGATTTCCTAAGTTTTCGAATCTAATCAAGACCACAGGAACATGCTGAACGTAAGCCACTACATGCCAGCTTGGAATATGGATAGAAGCGGCTTATGTCCAGCAGTGAACCGTGAACCTACAGCTGATAATGGTAAATGATAATGATGACAAAGTTTCAAATCAGCTAGTAATAAAATAAATATAAAAGGCCGTACTTACGCAGCAGACGAGCATAACTTGAGCGCGCTCAGAATGATCCAGTTGGGAGAGAAAGCGGCCAGGGTGCCAGTGACAAAGGCCGTGGACATGGAGATGGCCAGCATCTTGCGGCGACCTCTAGTGTCTGCCATGTAGCCCCATATGTGGGACGTCAGGATAATACCTGGAAAATAAAACATATTACAATTCCTCGCATAACTGTTCACTTTTTTGACGTGATAACGTCTTATAATAATATAATAATAATATATTTAGGTATATAATAACCCGCTTTGTGTGTTTAAATTGCGGCGTTAATGTGTTAATGTTTAATATGCGACGTCTATTTAAACCACCCTGAACCCCATGCCCCGGCCGTATTTTGTACGCATTCTGACGTTCGGTTTCGCTTTTTCTCCTGCTTGCGCCAGTTACTCGCGCCACGAGAGCGAGCGGGACGAAAAAAGAAGCCGAATGTCAGAACGCGTTCACAATAATTATGACCGCTAGCCTAATCAATTTTTAGTGTTTGATGGTGGAGTGCTAGCTCCTGAAAGCCACTAAAAATTGAATACAATTGTATCCAATTTTAGTAGACTGTAGCTTCAAATGTGCCCAATATTATAATTATCCCCACTGCAATATGCATGCAGCATGAGTATAGATTTAACACTGACATGCTTTGGTACTTGTAAAGTACGAGTATATCCTCCCGTTTTTCTAATGACACCTTATTTATTTATTTTTCGGTAAGCAAACGGTTTCGTTTAAAAAATCTAGTTTGCTAGTAAAAAAAAATTAAGCCTATTGAAGTTTACACTTATTTTACACTTATTTACACTTTTCCGATCTCACTTTCTGTATAATGTGTTCCCATATTTCTTTGCTAAATTAATACTTACTGCGAAAATAGTAGGTTTAATAGTGAGCATTTATTTACCGTAGAAAGTGCGGAGATTACATTGTCATTTGGCATGAGTGCATGATGCATAAAAAAGTATTAGTGCTAGATAATACTGACCTACAAGTGGAACGGCTGCCATGATCCCCTGCTGAGCGCTGGAGGTGCCCAGCTCGCAGGCACTGCCTGGCACCAGATACGACACGGAGAAGATCTCAAATGCCATGCCCATGATGATGCAACTGCACAGTACAAAGGCAAGCAGGTTGAACTTGCCGAAACCTGGAGAATAGGATATTATAAGTCATTTTTGGTAATATTTTCTTGTGGCAGTCAAGAAACAAACTATCCTTGCCAACAATGTATGTCTAGCATTCTAGCAATCAACTTTTTAAACTCATACAATGCAATCATCATTTTCGGAACCAGAACCCTATCATAGGTCGCAAAAAGACTGTTATCAGAGCAAAAAGAGTGTCATCTCAGACCTTATTCAAAAAGGCTCTTTGAAGCCTTGCAACTCATTTGTTGAGTCCTAATATCGCTCTTTGTGTTCGCGTATTTGTCTTATATTTCCAAATAGAGCTTTGTCAAGTGAATCCATCCATCAACCACAGGACGTCCACTGCTGGACATAGGCCTCCCCTGTAGATCTCCAATAAGACCGGTTGGTAGCAGCTTGCATCCAGCGCGATCCTGCGGTCTTAATGAGGTCATCCGTCCACGGGTGGACGTCCTACGCTGCGCTTGCCGGTGCGTGGTCTCCACTTGTGAACTTTTCGACTCAATCGGTCATCAGTCCTCCGCGCTATGTGCCCTGCCCATTGCCACTTCAACTTGCCAATCCGCTGTGCTATGTCGGTAACTTTGGTTCTTCTACGAATCTCCTCATTCCTGAATCGATCTCGCAGAGAGACTCCGAGCATAGCCCTCTTAATAGTCCCAGCCTTTTTAATAGTCCACTGCAGGACGTAGGCCTACCCACGAAGGGTGTTTGCGCCATATCCACCACGCTGGCCCAGTGCGGGTTGGTGGATAATTCACCTGTATTTCGGATAAATTAAACGAATTTTGAATTGGTACCCCGTATGAATTCGCTGTTTTGTGTGGACTTTGTATTCCTGTTATTCTTATATAACTACCAACACGAAAATAAAACAAAGTCAAAAAAATATATGACTACCAAATGAAGATGGCAGGACCTAGATCCAGCATTAGATCCATCTATACACCAAAGTAATAGTAAAAAACAGTAGTGGTCAAAGTCATCGCGAAGCTCGAATTTCCAAGAAAATATTTCGCAACAATTTTGCTACATACATCGTAATCGCAATATCCACATTCCCGATAAGTGCCCTAGGGGGTTAAACGAATAATGAATAATCATCGTTACAATGATTTTATGATGAAGTAAATTAACTACTGCGTAGATATTATTTGTTGAACTTATCTACCGTGTAAATATAATTGTCTGTAATTGTTTTTCGTTTACTCGTGGATTATAAGTAGTTAGATTTAAATCTCTAAATTATTTCGATATCATTTATAATTTTTTTTAGTTAATAGGTTAGGTTTTGTGTTCTTATATTTTAATTAGGTTTATTCAATACCTATATCCTACATGTTATAGGGTACTGAATTTATAAAAGGAGGAGGTACTTTTTATCGAATACTTTTAAGGTTCCGTGGTAAACAAATAAGTTTAAGAATAATGCAAGTTACTGCCTTGGCCAAAAGTATTAGGCACCCTGTATTTTCACTCTATCTTCTAAACTAATTTCACTCTTTTTTTGGCATTTGTAACAAAATTTGGTGAAAATTTAATCACATCAACAGAAATGAAAGCTTGTTTACTTATTAGAGTCTAGAACAAAAGTGACCAAACGTTGACTGATAAGACCGAAAGAAACTGCATGATAGCGTGTCGCACGCAGTGGTGGCGATTTCACGGCACACAGGGACATTTACCTATTACGCCGATGACGTAGATGACGCTATCGGCCGCTTCGTGCGACGGGCAACGGCTGCGGCACCAAAAGACATCCTAGATTATAAGTTTAAAATGGCCATAAAAGATAGGAACGCGGCGGTTGCGGAGGTCTTGAGGCGAATGGACGATAGTTAATAGTAGATTAAGTTAGCATAAGGATTGCGTGTATGCCCGGAGCACTCAGGCTAGCATAGGCGCCTCTTCTTGCGACGGCGATGCGTGGCAGCGAGCCCTCTTCCCAAAAATGTGGTCGACAAGGACGACGGCTGGCACGTGCGCCAACTCGTGAACGGGTGCTGCTTGCGGGGGCAGGACTGCTCGGTGCATATACGTAACGTAGTTTAGTAAAATATATTGTCTTCTTAGGAAAAAGTCGAATCATAGTTAATAAAAGGTACAGGCCCCGGAGTCTGTAGAGTATAAAATACAAATAAAAAAAAAAAAAAAAAAAAAAAAAAAAAAAAGACCGAAAGAAAACCGAATCCTTTGTTTTCGTCACCAGGTGTTATATGACCTTAACAAAGAGGCGCTTGATATTCTAAGAAGTTATTTATGACCCCGGTAATTCATTTAAGATAAGCACTCAGTTATTGGTTAAGTAGTAAACATGCATTTTGATTTTTTAAAGGTGCCTAATACTTTTGGCCAAGGCTGTATGTCAATCAAATAGGGCCACACTTAGCGTGCAATTTGTTCTGAAATAGAATTCCTGAGTATTATTTTATTCAGGAATACACAGTTTTAAAAGCGTTAGTGGTTGTTGAAAAACGTACGTTAGCGATAAAACTTAAGTACAAAGGGCTGTTGGAATCGTTATACTTTTTACGCTCTGACATCCCATTCCAATTTAATGTGGATAATTTGTATAATTAGTTAGTCATTCGACACAACTAAACTGGTTTCACGATTATTAAGAGATAAATTTTTTTTTTATATTCGTAAAACCGGTTTAATGTGTCCCTTAGAATGTACCTATAGCCTTACTTATGCCCGCCGCTTCGCCCGCGTTGATTTTGATTTTTGTGCTATCCCATGGGACATTTTATTTTCCGGGATAAAAAGTAGCGTCACTTTTCAACTTTTGAACTATTTCCATGTAAAAAATCAAGTCTGCTCTGTTGCTGCGTGAAAGAGTTACAAACATATAAACATTCTTTTGGATTTATAATAGTGTAGTAATAGAACGTCCTACGCTGCGCTTGCTGGTCCGTAGTCTCCATTCGAGAACTTTACTTTTACATCAGCACCGTATTTGTAGGTAGATACTAAATGCAATATAAATAATATTTAAGCGATACTTTCACAAGACAAGTATCCTAGTTAGGCGATAAGGCCGCAGCCACCACGCTGGTCCAGAATCGTATTGTTGGAATGACAATAATTTAACATATGATATCGGATTTCATCTTGGGCCATAATATAAGAGTAGGTATAATATGCAAATATTGTTGGCGATGTTATCTCCTACATCATTTAATTTTTGACCGACGAAACGGCGGAGGTAGGTACCTACTCAATTCGACACGTATTTTTTTTATGCACGCATAACTTTTACCATAGTGGTCCGATTTCGATATGTTTTTTATTGGAAAATGTATAATTTGAAATTGGTCCCATTTAAATTTTATCGAAATCGGCTGAGCCATTTTTGATAAATCAACAATAATGTCAAAAATGCTACATCGATCCGTGCGAAATATTCGCGAATTCTGAATACGGTTGAAGTTGGTCATGACATTTCTTTGCGAAAAATTGAATATTATTGCTTTTTATGTAAATTAAAATCATATTCTTCGTCATCAGTACTTAGAATTATAAGTAGAATTAATAAGTAGAAAGGTACTGCCTCTTGTAATATACATTAGGTTATTGACCTAATAAAAAGGTCAGGGAACCATGAAATCAGTCATGTGCATTTAAAAGGACAAATAAATAAATTTGTTTCTAAACTGTACTTAGTCTACTGTATACTTGGATATAAATACAGTATTGTGGGAATTTCCAGTAGTATACAAACTAGTCCAAGTCTGTATTTTGAACTCTATTAAGTTAATCCTTATTTTAATTAGACCAATAATACAGACTTGAAATCGTCAAGTTATTCTTGCTGTTTGCACTGTCTGTCTGGTAAAATTAGCCTAAGTAATTATGCCATTCCCTTTCAAATGTATGAAAAATCTTGCCCAGAACTGTCAAAACTGTCAAATATGAATTCGAATTTGACACTATGAAGAGAAAAATTTTTCATGTCTCTTTCTCTCATGTATCCATGCATCTCCATCAGCTTTTCTCGATCGACCACATTATCCCTCTGGTTGTAATAACTCTGTGGTTTATCGCAAAAAAATAGCACAACCATTTTCAACTATTGCTTGTAATCTAGGTACGTGCAAAATATGAATAGTTCACTCGAAGTATGTGCAAATGAGATCTGAAACGTGGCATTACGGTGAATTAACAATAAGATTTTAATCAATATTTCCACCAGCCAAAACCACCACAAACTCTATGTACCTCTCTCAGGTTACAGAACATGAGGTTGCAAAGATTGTCAAAAAATGCCCGGTAAACACAGCTGTGGGGTGGATGAAGTCCCATCTACTTTAGTCAAATTTTGCGCCGTAGAACTGATACCACCCATTACTAAGTTGATAAATCAATCCTTTGACGAAGAATGCTTTCCAGACAGATTAAAAATAGCTAAAATTAAACCTATCCTCAAAAAAGATGGTAAAGCTACAGATACAAGTAATTACAGACCAATAGCTTTACTATCAACATTTTCAAAAATATTTGAACACGCGATATCAGACCAGCTTTATAACTTTCTCGAAAAATATAAACTTCTCAGGGTAAACCAATTCGGATTTCTAAAAAAAATGTTCAACTACACTAGCAGTTTATAATTTTATCCAGCACATACTAAACAACATCCGTGATAAATATCATTCCATCGGATTATTACTCGATATGACGAAAGCATACGACAGTCTCCCATAAAATATTATTTAAAACTGGAATAAAAGGAAAACCACTAAATTGGTTAAAATCATTTTTACTAGATAGAAAGCAAATAGTCCAATTAGAGTATAATAGCCACGACGCCAAATCAATAGAAACCGCTATGTCAAAAACAATAATAGCAAACTCCTCAATTCCCCAGGGAAGTGTGGCGGCATGCGTTCTCTTTCTTATTTATATAAATGGATTGCCAAATATAAAAAACATTCCTTGCATATTAATTGCCGACGACATATCTTTCTTATTTCAATGCACTACTGACCCTAACTCACTCACTCAAATCAAAACAACCTTTTCCGATATAAAAAACTGGCTATCAGCCCACAATCTTGAAATAAATATCAAAAAAACCAAATTAATTCAATTCTTATCTTACCAAAATAAGAATATTGAACTAAATAACCTAAAAAAATACCTTAACATTAACAAAGTAAACGAACACACTTTTTTAGGCCTTTAAATAGACTCTCACTTAAATTGGGAAGCCCACATCAAAAAAATTAAAACAAAATTATCCCAGTTCATATATGCTTTAGCAAAACTGAAATCGAGTACGAACGAAAAGACAGCCATCACAGCATACTATGCCTATACATATGCATGGCTTTGATATCGCGTCCTTTTATGGGGCAACAGCACCGAAGCAAATGCTTTATTTATAACTCAGAAAAAGTGTATACGAATAATTGCAAACATAAAACGACGATCGAGCTGCAGGCCGCACTTTATTCGCCTAAGTATCCTCAGCACTTATATACCCTTCCCTGCATTTATATATTAGAAACTGCAACGTTTGTCCGGAAACATACACCTATACAACAAAAGTAACAACCCACGAAGAAATGAGCAATTATTACTTCCCGTACCAAAAATGGAAATTTTCAAAAAAGGACCTGAATATATGTCCATAAAAATTTACAAAAAAATTCCTGATACCATAAAAAAAGAAAAATCTGACAAATCCTTTCAAACCCATTTAAGACAGTTTTTAAAACAAAAATGCTACTATTCGTTAGATAATTTTTTTGATGATAAATTGTAAAACTGATATAAATTAAAAAACTTAATTATTAAGCTAGATATGTAGTAGTTTTTAAGACTACATAAGATAAAAGCTATCTATAGCCATCTCTAGCCAGATAAGTTACTAATACTAAACATAATTTTGTCATTAGAAATTGTGAACTGTTACCAAAATAACTGTTAGTGTTATTTTTGCTAGACTCTATTAAATGTTTTCTTTCCAAGTTTCTATTACATATATTAGCATAAATATTTAGCTAAAACTTTGCCCTATGAAACAGGGTGACATGTACCAAAGTTAATTAGTTTTATATTAAGATTTAATTGTAACTTAATGTATGTGATCTTACAAATGAATAAATAAATAAATAAATCAGCAGCCAAGGTACTAGGGCATGCAACCCGGTTAACCGAAAACCGAAAAAACCGGGTAACCGACCGCATTTGAAACTCGGTTTTTTCTAGTTATAAACCCGGTTTTTTCGGGTTTTTCGGTTTTTCTACGTTTTTTTAAAATTCACATATTAACTCCTTCGTAATACATTATTCGTATTACATTTTTGTCATCTAGTTGCTCTAACACTTTTTTCTATGTATAAAATTACGCCTAATGTACCATTGACCAATGACTATTATATAACTACGTGCTAAGGATGAAATTCAAGTGCGAAAGTCCTCATTCTCTCTTTCTCTCGCTTTACATAGTGAGTGAGTATCGTCATATAGGCAGAGCGCTGTAGCGTTCTATGCGTAATGGGACGCGTTTTGTCTCGTCTTGACCGAAATGCTATCAACCGCCGCCTTTTTGTATTGTTACATTAGTCTGACAGTCTCTGCTACGCTAAGTAGTAAAACTAAGCGTGATATATTTTGCACGTTTGTCTAATATTTGTAAATTATACATAAAGGAAAGCTCGATTGTTGAAATTAACAAACAAAAGAAATATCATCCATCCATCCATCCATCAGCCATAAGAAGTCCACTGCTGGATATGTCCAGCAGTGGACTTCTTAAGCCTATGGGCCTCCCCTATGAATCTCCAATAAGACCGGTTGGAAGCGGCTTGTATCCAGCGCGATCCTGCGGTCTTAATAAGGTCATCCGTTCACCTTATGGGTGGACGTCCTACGCTGCGCTTGCCGGTACGTGGTCTCCACTCGAGTACTTTTCGACCCCATCGGTCATCAGTCCTCCGCGCTATGTGCCCAGCTCATTACCATTTCAACTTGCCAATCCGTTGGGCTATGTCGGTAACTTTGGTTCTTCTACGGATCTCCTCATTTCTGATTCAATCTCGCAGAGAGACTCCGAACATAGCCCTCTCCATAGCTCGTTGGGTTGCTTGGAGCTTAGTAATAAGGCCCATAGTGAGAGACCACGTTTATGTGCCATAAGTCATCACGTGCAACATACACTGGTCTAAAACTTTCGACTTGGGGCACTGAGTTATGTCGGATGAGAAGAGGCTACGCAATTTTCCGAACGCTACCCAGCCGAGTTGGATTCGGCGATTGACCTCTTTCTTGAAGTCGGACCTACCTAACTGAACTACTTGTCCTAAGTAGACGTACGAGTCAACGACTTCAAGAACCGAGTTCCCAATATAAATCGAAGAGGGTACAACATGGGAATCACATTTGACTTTCGACTTGACCATGTTCATCTTAAGACTGTTGAGAAACCCGATTGAGGCCTTCCAGAATCGTGCTGAGCTCTTCTATCGATTTTGCCATGACTACTATATCGTCGGCAAACCGAATGTGAGTGAGGTATTCGCCATTGACATTGATGCAATCCTTTCCATTCTAGGAGCTTGAACGCTTCTCAAAAGTAGCCGTAAACAGTTTCGAAAAAATTACGACATATGCCTCTTTTTAAAGGGATCGCCTTGGAGCTTTCTTCCTGTACTCAGACCGACATAGTGGCGTTATTATACAAGACTGCAACACTTTGATGTACCGATAGTCAATACGGTATCGTTGGAGAGACTCGAGCACAGCCCATGCCTCGACCGAATCAAAGGCTTTCTCATAGTCCGCAAACGCTAAGCAAAGTGGCAAATTATACTCTTCGGTCTTCTGTATAACCTGCCGCAGCGTACTCGTATGAATGCGGCTTGTTCGGAAGGCTCATAAAGCTTTCAAGACTACGCTCGAGACGGTTCGTAATGACCCTTGAAAACAGCTTATAAACATGGCTCAGAAGTGAGATGGGTCCATAGTTCTTCAATAAGGTGTTGTCACCTTTCTTGAAAAACAACACCGCCACGCTTCTGCTCCATGCTTCTGGCGTGATGCGCTCGAGGACGACGGTGTTGAAAAGCTTAGGGAGACTTTTGGTACCGGTGTTCCACCCGCTCTCAGCAGCTCTGATGTGATACCGTTATCACCCGGCGCCTTGTTATTCTTAAACTGATTCAGGGCCATTCTAATCTCGTACAGGCTGATGTCCGGGATATCTTTGGTGAACTGTCAGGTAAGCTGGGTCTTGGATCTCTGGCCGCGCTATTGGTTATATAGGTTATTGGTTTGGTTATACACAACATATTTATACATATACGCGTCGAGTTGAGTACCTCCTCTGTTTCTTTGGTTGAAAAGCATTTGATATCATCACACACGTTAATTTTCTCCGTCTCATCTATTCTCCAAGTACCGCTGCAACAAAATTACAATCTTCTGGCCCAGCATTTGCAATAGAGAAATATGTTAAACAGGGAGACCCACTGTCCCCGAAAATATTCACGGGCGTCCTTGAAGAAGTTTTCGGAAAGCTGGCGGCAAGCTGGGATAGAAGTGGTGTTGATATCGGTAAAAAAAAGGTTAACTAATCTTCATTTTGTAGACGATATCGTTATCTTCTCTTCCCCAGCCACTGCAAGCCTCTAGGTTGGATTGCGGATGAACATGTTAAAGACCAAAGTGATGACCAATGGCATCAAACGTCGGGTAACTGTCGATGACGAAGACATATACGTTCACGATTACATCTATCTTGGGCAAATAGTCACCTTCCAGACGAGACAAGACCTAGAAGAAAAGATAAAGCTTGGAAGAGCTATTGGGCCATGAAAAAGCATATGAAGAGACACCTTCCGATCACACTAAAGCGCAAGATGTATGTAATCTTTCCATTTTGACTTATGGTGTACAAACATTGTTTTTGACAAACAGGTATCTTTAACTAAAGTCTAAAAGTCCAAACTCAAGGTTTGCCAAAGAGCGATGGAGCGCAGTATTCTCGGTGACCGGCTAATAGACCGAGTACAAAACACCGAACTGCGTTCCAAAACTCAAATCAAAGATTTGGCTTTCACTGCCGCTAAACTGAAGTCGCAGTGGGCCGAGTAGGTCAGTCGCATGCCAGAAGACCTCTGGGATAAAATTACCTCCGAATGGGGTCCCAACTCGGTGCGGCCTCGTAGAGGCCTATCTAATAGAGAGTCTGCACTCTCTATTAGATAGCGCGAATACATTTAATCCAAATTGGCAGGCATCGAACAAGACCGACGCACCTGGAAATCTCGAGGGGAGGCCTTTGCCCAACAATGGGACAGTACAGGGTCATAAACAAACAAACAAACCATTATTTATAGTATTTTCGTATACTTACCAAAAAAAACCCGAAAAATTCGAAAAACCCGATTTACCCGGTTTTTTAAATCAAAAACCTAAAAACCCGGTTTTTCAAAACCACCCGGTTTTTGCATGCCCTACAAGGTACCGACTGTACTTGGAAGGCGCGAGTAGTGCGAGTACTGATGACAACCGAATCGGTGTCTAGCAAGTATTTATTTACGTCAAATTAGCACGGTCATCATCAGCCAAAGGACGTCCACTGCTGGACATAGGCCTCCCCTATGGATCTCCAATAAGACCGGTTGGAAGCGGCTTGCATCCAGCGCGATCCTGCGGTCTTAATGAGGTCATTAACGCGCAGCGTAGGACGTCCACACACAAGGTGGACGTCCTACGCTGCGCTTGCCGGTACGTGGTCTACACTCGAGAACTTTTCGTCTCCACCGGTCATCAGTCCTCCGCGCTATGTGCCCTGCCCATTGCCATTTCAACTTGCTAATCCGTTGGGCTATGTCGATAACTTTGGTTCTTCTACGGATCTTCTCATCCCTGATTCGATCCCGCAGAGAGACTCCGAGCATAGCCCTCTCCATAGCTCGTTGGGCTACTTGGAGCTTACTAATAAGGCCCATAGTGAGATACCACGTTTCTGTGCCATAAGTCATCACTGGCAACACACACTGGTCGAAAACTTACGACTTGAGGCACTGAGGTATATCGGACGAGAAGACGCTACGCAATTAAAGTGCTAATTAGCACGGTAACAGTAACCAATTAAGTATCGAACACCAACATCATATTCCGTTTTGTCTTCGAATACAGGATTGACTTGACGGACACTGACAATATACGTATCCGTACAAATTTACCGGATTCATACTTTGTGCATCACCCTTCGTGGGTAGGCCTACGTCCTGCAGTGGACTATTAAAAAGGCTGGTAGCATACTTTCTGCATCCTTGTAGAGTAGTGGTGGTATACCTACTGCAAATTAAGCGTGTGAATAACGTATCTAGTAACGAAGGATACCATATACCTAAGTTAAATTGTGCCTATGTGTGATCAAAGCATACGTTTTTGTAGGATACGTTAAAACGTATACTGTAAATATGGGCGACGTTAAATACAGCACGTTAACACGAACGTGCTGTAAGACATAGACAATAACAGGGTTTTCTGCATCTTCGCGGAAAATTGTTTCTACGATTTTCACTTGCCAACTAACGGTTCGCGGAATTTTATTTCGCCGAAAAAATCATTTCCTAACTTATCATATAATTTTGTTTCATTTCCCATTGTCAGGGTAACCAACTATGTTTGGTCTGCTTTTTACTATCCCTTTACAACCGGCTCAATATAGGCGTGAATGGTACATGGTCTCGTGTTCTATCGCAGATTCGATATCAAGGGATTTTATTAACATACATAACTGACAAAAAAAATTTGAACGGACAAGAGTTTTGGATCAACATACCTAAACCCACTGTCATATGCCAGTTGGCAGCATTACCATGCTAAATGGTAAACGTTTCATCCATCCATCCATCAGCCAAAGGCCGTCCACTGCTGGACTTAGGCCTCCCCTATAGATCTCCAATAAGACCGGTTTAAACCGGCTTGCGTCCAGCGCGATCCTATGCAGTCTTGATGAGATCATCCGTCCACCTTGAGGTAAACGTTTATCTTCCCAATAAAACATTATCTATCACCCTTTGCTAATTAATAAACATTTAAATTATAATTATTAGGTATATTAGGAACCTCAGTCATATATCTATCTGTCTTCTCTATTAACCCGGTCAATTTAGACCAAAAAATGAGAGTGAAGTTACATAATGATACTATAAGGGTTCCGTTTTTTCCTTTTGAGGTACGGAACCCTAAAAACGCGCTAAGTACACTACCTCATAGGTGGCGTGGAAACGTGTGCATATTATGACGATAACAACTTTTATAACTTTTTGAATCGTTATATCTCAGAAACGGTGGCTCGTAAGAAAAAAAATATTGAGACATTTTTTTTAGATAATTTTATGATCTACAATTTTTGTCTGAGGTACTTTTATGATAAAACTTACCGTTTTGCTGAAAATCGCGAAATAACTCATTTTTTTACCTTTGACCTTGAATAATTTTTTTTCCTTACAGGGGAATGATGGGGAACTTCTAGACATTGTTTATAATTATATTTTGAACAATTTACTGAAGTTCAGCTTGTTGGGACTTTATGTAACTTCGAATGTCTAAATTGACCGGGTTATATATTATAAATAATTATAGAACATCAGGCCGCAACATCGCTTTCTATAAGGGTATTTATTTGCCTAACATGGTCCTATTCCCTTCATCCGTTAGCCATGGGACGTCCATTGGTGGACGTTCTTCAATAAGATCAATTGCAAGCGGCTGGTGGAGTGGATCATATTCCAAGACAGGCCCTGGATTGGAATCCGGCGGGCCGGCGCAGGTGTGGTCGTCCCAGGCAGACCTGGCGGTGTTCTGTCATGGCAGAGGCGATGAGCATCGGCAAAAGCCGAGGTGAAGCGGGCTTCCCAAAACAGAACCGAGTGGCGAAGTATTATATCTGCCCTCTGCCCCGATGTGGGGCCTTAGGATTAGAAGAAAGAGAGAGAAGAGAGCAAGCGGCTTGAATCCAGCGCTATGACCCTGCGGTATTGATGAGGTCATCTGTCCTCCTCGTGGTTAAACGTCTTATGTTCCGTTTGCCGGTACGTGGTCCTTGAAGGACTGACCAAAGTTACCAAACATAGCTCATCGTTCGCAAGTTGAAATAACAGTGAGCAGGGCCCATAGCACGAGAGACCGTTAATCAATAGGGTCGGAAAGTTCTTGAGCAGTCCTACCGTTATTTACTAAAAACATATATATATTCAAAATTAACATACATACCTGCCATCCGCAAAGCATCTTCGAAAGGAACTTTATCTTGTTTCACCACCATTTTATTTTCTTTTATTATAATCTAGTTAATTAACTGATATATAATTATGCACAATGTTTTATTTAATACCACATGTAATTTGTTCTTCTTTCATTTTCTTTCACTGTCTTTGATCAATTAGGTATAAGTACTTAGTTATTTTTCTATTGATTTAAGGTTTTTTCATTCTGAACTAGTTAGGTACTTTTTTTTTCACTGTTTGATAAATTAAATAAAGTTATTTGATTAATATTCTACTAATGTATTCTTATTGCATTGCTACCGTTGTAATGTCAGAGGTAACAAGCTGAGGCGTCTACCAAGGAGCTTGTACTGGGTCGCTGCTGTTTCCTCTGCGACATTATATTTAGAGCGCTAAGGTTTGTTTTACACAGGAAGATAAGAGTAAGAATGGAGATGAAATGCCATGCCACTGTCGGACACATAAACCGTAGGTGAAACCGGAAATGTGGTAAATCTGAACACATTTTGCAAAATAATTGTGGCGAAGCCTTGTAAACGAATATAATCAAAATTAATTCAATATTGATATTATTGGTTTCGCCCGGCTACGAATAAGTCAAAGCTAGGTACAAACTTACCGAAAAAATATTAGAATAAATAGAAAACAGTTTTGTAATCTGTTGCATAATTTAAAAGATCTATGCTGAAACACACATATGTATTGACAATAATTGTTAATACATATGTGTATTTATATCATGTACAATTATTGTACTTGTATTTTGTGTATTTATATAATGTACAATTATTGTACTGTACTGTACCAGCCTTTTTAATAGTCCACTGCAAGACGTAGGCCTACCCACCAAGGGTGATTGGGCCATATCCACCACGCTGACCCAGTGCGGGTTGGTAGATTCACATACCCCATCGTACCACCAACCCATCATTTCTTGTAAGGACGTATGCAGGTTGCCACATGTTTTCCTTCACCGAAAAGCCAGTGGTGTGAAATTCCGTACATAAATTCCAAAGAACTCATTAGTACGGGACCGGGGATTTGAACTCACGACCTCACGATTGTAAGGCGGGTGTCACTACCTCTTGACCACCACATTTATTGTACATGATATAAATACCTATAGTGTAGAAAATTAATTATTAATTACCTAATTAATTCATTTAATATTTGTGTAATATTTTTTTTTTATAATAATGTGATTTGTGTAATTGTGTAGTATCTTAAATTTTGAATAAATAATTTTACTTCAAATAAAGGATTTGCGTTGCTTCACATTGCATTTAATTAAAAGATTTGATGTTATCTAATTTACATAACTAAAAAAATCAAGAGTTATTTTGATCTGTGTTGTATTCATTTCCGGAAGAATTAAATGAATAATTATGAATGTAAAATACTTTAACAATGCGATTTCAGCTTTCTGTTTCTCTCGGCTTTACCGATTTTTGAGAATTTTTTTACAGACTTCCAAAAAAGAGGAGGGGCTGTGTTTGTCTGTATAATTTTTTTGTGTATCTTTATCGATATTTTCGCCAATTGTGAACCGATTTAAAAAATCATCTAAGGTTGTCCCATTTAAATTTTATGGAAATCAGCTGAGCCGTTTTTGATAAATCAACAAAAATGTACATGAATGTCACATCGATTCGCGCAAATTATTCTAATTCTGTACACGGTGGAAGTCGATGTTGTGATTTTTTGCGAGAAATGATTATTATTTCCCTTATTGATAAAGGTGATCCTTTCCATTTTTTTTAATGTACATGGCAAAACAATGTTTCCCGGGACAACTATTATAATAAAAAAAACGTCATGGGTGATAAGAGTGATAATTTTATAACCATATCTTGTCATATACAATAGTGTTAATTTTGTTTTTAGTGGTTGTAAGTAAAGAGTTGTGTCTATCTGTCTAATAAGTACCTACCTACAATCCTACCGCTTAACTTAGTCGTCGCCTGCGCGGTTCAAGGGCGCCGGGGGAGACGTCAAAGGGGACTGAGACAGGTACGGGTGGCGGGTTCTCGGTCTTCGTCCCCTTTGACGTCTCCCCCGGCGCCCCTAAGGCGACGACTAAGTTAAGCGGTAGGATTATAATACATATACAGGGTTATTTCTAATCAACTAGCATCCATCTAGGGCCTTATTCTGTACATCAAAACTAACAACTTTTGTTCTAAGACTTTCGTCAAAACTCAAAAAAAAACAGCTGTTCCATACATTTTGTCGTGGGTGAACTATATTTTTCTATGGAACAACAATTTTTTTTTTTTTAGTTTTGACAAATGTCGTAGAACAAAAGTTGTTAGTTTTGATGCACAGAATAAGCTCCTAAAAGATGCTAATTGATTAGAAATAACCCTGTATATATGCTAAATTGCGATTCGCCTCTTACTTCAGTGGAGGTTAAGATTTATATAATTATTCTGTTTTATCAGCAGAGCATCACGTAAAAACAAACACGCGTTACGCTCTTAAAATGACATAACTTCATTTTACGAAAATGCCTAATCATGCTTTCATTCGAATACGTTATTTTGAATCTGACATTAAAAGGTGACGTCCAAGAGTGGGTTTGTTCTCAGTGTTACTACCATGAGTGGTATATTATTCAGAGAACAATCGAACCAAGATGATATATACCTACGAGTACATCATTTGAAAGCTTGATATATGGACTTCTCAAAAATATTTAATTTTGATTTTTTTACTCCTCCATTTTTTTTAAATGTGAAAAATAAATTGTAAAAAAAATAATAATACATTTTTGTATTTTTTCTAGTTTAGAATTAATAAAGTGCTTGTATCGTTATTTTACTTGCATTTGTAGCTGATTCTTATACATTCATCTCTCAATTTGCTAAAATTAAAAATTATAACCCACCAGTGTGACCAGCTTGTAGGTACAATGTGACAAAAAACACTTAAAACTGGGTCTGATTGGTAGTAATGCTTCCATTTAACAATAATAAAGGTTATTTAACCAGGGTTGCTAGAGATAAACTACCTATTGAGCCAAATATATTTATTTATCCTAATAGATTCAAAATTAATTAAAAAAAAAACAGAGGGCTGTTTTTTGGTTTCAACTGATGTAATAGACTCAGAAAAATATGAACTTTCTCGAAATGCAGCGAGTGTTGTGGTTAGAATTTTTGATTATTAATATACCAGCCTCCATACATTTTGTGGACATGTCCTTTGCCGCCGTGTCTCGGTCTAGTCATTACACCCCATGACATGTTAGATAGAGACAGCGACTAATGTCAGAGTCAAATCATTTCTATTAAAAATGTCAGAGCTACGTAGGTATCAGAAGTAAAATAACTGTGAACGGACTGTAGTGATGATTGATATTTTTGCTATAGGTAAGTACCAAACTGTCGAAATTCTTCAATATACTTTGCCACCCCGAAGTTTAAACAAGCGGAAATTGAAATATTAATAAATAACAATCGGTCAAGTGCGAGTCGCACTCGCGTACCAAGTGTACCGTAACGTGTGAGATAAGTATGTATATACATTATACGTAGTATATCCGTCTCTGGCAGCCATATCACAAGCTTTGCTTAGTTTGGGTACGTAGTATTATTATATCTTCTTTGGTTTGGAGTCAGAGACCGTATGTGAAATGCCCCCCAATATTTATTTATTTATTTAATATCGAGCAAAAAACGTCGAAAATGTCACATTTGTTTTATGAGAATTCAATATTTATTTTATTCTATTTTCAGTACCTATTTATTGTAATTGCGGCAACAGATAAACATAATCTGTGAAAATTTTAACTGTCTAGCTACCACGCCTAATAAGATACAGTCTGGTGACAGACAGACAGACGACGGACGGACAGCGGAGCCTTACTAATAAGGTCCCATTTTTACCCTTTAGGTACGGAACCCCTATATAATAAACCCCTAACCAGTATGACCAGCATACGCACCACGACATAATTTTATCGACGTGTAAATCTGCCATTTCTATACACTGACCTACAGGGTGGAGAGCTGACGCCGGCATTAAATGAAATCACCTATTTGGTCTTCTGTTTTAAAACCTTCGAAATATTTAGAGCTAGCTATTGCCCTTAGCTTCGCCCGAGGTATTTTAATTTTTAAGCTATCCCATGGGAACATTTATTTTTTCTGGGATAAATATTAACATATAGTCATGTCACTTTACGTTCGTCACAATCGTCACGTTCACAATCCGTTGCTCCGTTGCTGCGTGAAAGAGGACCAAACCAATTTCGGATTTTAAATATTATAGTAAGCAAGTAAGGATTTATTAAATAAAGATATTTACTTAATTACCTATGTACAATATTCTATAACAACATTTTGGAGCTTCATACCTTTTTCTAAATATATTCAAGCCAAGCTTTTAACTCTACATTCTGTACTAACATAACTTCACAAACTTGTCTTTCGAACAAGCCTTAGTCAAAATAATAATGTTCGTACAGTTTTGTCTCCGTTACTATTAAAATATTAAAACGTAGACATTATTATTTCATAAGGTTTTGATAAAATTAATAGGATAGGAGTATATTTATTCAAGATTTAACTGTACTCTATTTTAAAGAATGGTTAGGCGCTATCGTAATAAAAATGAACTCTATATTTACACAAACTACTCAGCACAAATGGCGAAAAGACTCTACTTATATTGATATGCATATTTTGTTTCTTTTGTCACTAACCGCTGAATTAATATGACGGTTCAAGAGATAGTAAAATGAAAATATGAAAAATTAAAATGTTTATTTTTATTTACACTATAATATTATTATATTCTTTTTTATTTGCATTACCTCCTTCTTTACAGACTCCAGGGTCCGTTTCCTCTTCCGCTCCCTTATTCTCTGCAGCTGAAGTGGCAGGTGCGGGGGCCATTATAATTGACTCGTTGCACCGGGACTAGGGCGGTCAGATTCGGGAGCTGTCCGACGCCCAGTGCTGATTTGTCCCGAGTGGAGGATGACGATGTGTCTGATGTTCTGACACATTATCTCCGCCGTGGAGCGCAAGCTCAGAGGTGAAACCGGAATGAGACTCGCGCTATCGGGGCTGTGTAGGAGTGTGGAAGCGTGTCCATAACTCCGACACCAAGCGCCGTGATGGAACTCTCCAGAGGTTTTAGTGGATATACCGACCAGTTATCGAAGACTCCCTGGACAAAAAAGGGCCAATATCCTTATATCTTTAAAATACTCTTGCACGTTTATATCGTAAGTATTGTAGTCTATGTACAAAATTTGGATCTGAAAACAGCCCTAACGAATCTGAAGAGATACTATTTGTAATTTAAACAGTGCTAGTAAGCTTCTTTGTAACTTTTTGTGTAAAAGCGGTATTTCCGAGAGAATTTCGATTTTATTTAATTTTTTGCAATAAATACCTACTAGATTTTAAGAATACATCATCCGTAGCATGATCCGATCTGTGAAAGATATCCATTAAAAAAAGTAAAAGGTAAATCAAAGAAGCATTGACTCAAAACCTAAAGCCGTTGAAATGCATTCTTTGGGATTTATCGAAGAAATATCACAGTTACGATTTGCTCACCAATTTTATTCAACTCGTATTGTACTGTAATAACAGTACTTGTACTGTAATAACAGTACTTGTACTCTTAGAATGTAAGTGTGTTTTTTACCCACTGCAGGAGGATGTAGACCTACCCACGAAGGGTGATTGGATCATGCCCACCACGCTGGCCAGTGTGGGTTGATGAACTCAGTCACTCTTACTTACACTTACAATCTAATTTCTTTTACTGATGTGTGCAGATAGCCTCACGATGTTTTCCTTTATTGAAAAGCCAGTGGTGTCTGGTTCCGTACATTAATTCCAAGAATTAATTGGTCCGGGACCGGGGTTAAAAAAAAAAAAAAAAAAAAAACTAGTGAACCGTAACAAATTAGTTAAATACCCGACTGCAAAAAATCAACACACTATAAAGTATTAAATTGGTTGTTCTTATTTAATATTGTTTTTTAAATACATAATTATAATTCCATTTATTTATATACCCTACTCGATAGGTTTGGTTAGAAAAAAAATATACTTCTGTCAATTTGGTGCCAAACAATCCTCCATTTTGTTTTTATCTGTAGTAAAATAATACCAATCTAAGGACATTTGGGTTCTTGCGACCTCACAACAAAGACGTTAAGTCAAATCTAACTTCTTAATTGTCGAAATCCATGCAGCCTTTTGAAAGATACGTAGGCGTAAAGAAATTTACAAACAGACATACGAGATATGCGCGAAAAACAATACCCTTCCTTGGCAGTCAGATAAAAATGACGTTAATGAAATAAAGCTCGTCGTAGCTCTACCACAGAAGAAATATCAGTACCACTAATAGTCTACTATTTACCTGCAACAGAAAGACAAATATTTATTTGAATGAAAATCTGAGTAACCGTTCTTTGACAGTGTAATATTTGTATTACAGTTAGTGCGTTACTACTGACAATATAATCTTTATGATATTTCCAAGTAAATATAGCTGGGTTACTACCGACTGGCAAAATTTTACGATATCATTATTTTTTTTAAATTATTTCCCACCCGTCAACCTTAGAACGCCTTCTGCTGGAAATAGGTCTTCCCTATGGATCTCCAATAAGACCGGTTGGTGGCGGCTTGCATCCTGCCGTCCACAACAACGTCCTATACGCTGCGCTTGCCGGTACGTGGTCTCCACTGGAGAATTTTTCGACCTCATCAGTCATCAGTTTTCCGTGCTATGTGCCGTGTTATTTAGCGTAAGCTGTTAGAGCGGCAAGTCCATTAAAATGTAGAATAGTCGTACCTACTATTTTACTTACTTACTGCGTTAGCACTGTGACCCCAAAGTGGGTCTTGGCCTCCGACACTAAAAATGCCAGTCGTCACGGCGCTCTGCCAGTCCGGCTGCTGCATGTCGCGTAGATCCTTTTCCACGGCGGACGATTGATTTCCTAGGTAAGCTCTCTTGACGGTCCAATCCTCCTCCATCCGCTCGACATGGCCGAGCCACCGCAGCTTGTGCGCCTTTATCACTCCCAAGATGTTGGCCTCACCAAACAGCTCCTCCAGTTCCCTGGTTTTCCGGACGCGCCATCTACCATCGTCTCTTCTCACCTGTCCCAGTATCTTCCGAAGTACCTTTCTCTCTGTAACTAGAAGTAAATTCTCTTCTTTTTGAGTCAGCGTCCACGCTTACCTCCATACATAAGGATTGGTCTGATCACAGTCTTGTAAATTCCAAACTTGGTACGTCTGCTCAGCAACTTGGACGCTAGAACTGAATGGAGAGCTGTACTGCAACGTAGGTTGTTTTGCGCACGTATTTCTATTTCATTTTCCTTGTCGTTAGTATCTGTTACATACAGTGCATCCAAGATAACGGAATTTAGCCACTCCCTTAATTGTATTTCCTACAGCCACATCGTCTCGTTTTTGTCTTAGATTTCTGTACAATCGCATATGGAGATACTCTGTTTCCTCGTTTTACCTACTATTTTAAGTCCATATTAAATTGTAGATAATAAACTGATTAAGGCGAAATCTCTGCGGATGAAGTCATTTACACTGCGTGTATAATTTTGAATGGCGTGATAGTAAGAGCACATTTACTACAATAATCAAAATTATTATTTATTTATATTGCTGTAAACTCAGTGATATGATTACTTAGAACTTTGAACAATAAAAGGGGTAATAATAACGTTGAACCAACCACGTTACACAATCCGATTCGGCTGATGGCTCTTACCGAATCGGAAAATGTATAAGGGCTTTAATTCGGAACTCGAGGATTACAACTGGTCAGGATTTGGTTATCGTTGAAATAATTTGGTTCAACTCACCCTCAAACTCATTTATCTTATAAACAAATTGTATTGTCATTGCCTTGAACCTGATCCAGTATGGTCACTTGTGTGTTTTAACTTAAAATAATAAACAAAGAAATTAGTTTTAATTTGTATAAAAAATGTATTTGTAACAAATTATACAATAAAAAGTTAAAGCTATACATTCATAAATCAAGATTCTTTCAAATTCGAAATATCAACATTTAACAACAACAATAAAATTATGTTTTGTTCAAAAATAATTGTTTGCTGTTCATTTTCTTGTCAGTCGGCAGGAGAAAAGAGACGCCAATACCACCTGTAACATAAAAGTACAATAATTGATATCTGTAGTTGGTTTCTATTTTTCGACCGACGCAACGGAAGAGGTACTCAATTCGACGTGTATATAATAATATTATATTTGTTTTTATAACATATTTGCTCGAAAGAGGCTGTAATTACACCAATTTCAATATCGTAATGTATTTCATTACGCACTTGTGCGTTATTGTAATGTAAAACGCACGAGTTTTTTTTAAATAAAGTAATATGCGCGGTTTTTTTAAGATGCTCCGTCTAAAAATGAACGATACTTTTTAAAATCTTAGCAAAGAGTTTTTATGTCAGTAAAGTGGTTAATATTTTATGAATAAAATTAACTTTGGGAGATAAAAATTAATTCGCGCGCTTTTTCTTTTCGCTGTGTTGTCTTTATTGAAAATGTCGTCAATTAGTGATGGATTTACTTTCACTCAAGACAGTGAGAGAGAGACTGGGGAAATTGTAACTAATAATAATAACTTTACAACATTAAAAATGCCAACTGGCAACGTAAAAATCACTTTTAAAAATTGTTCAAATTTCTATAACTGCTTTAACAAGTAATTAAAGATTTATTCGTTTAAGAAAGTCAGAGTTTTATTAATTTCCTCGCAATTATGTTATAAAACGTCGTAACATACGTGCGCTTTGAGAATTAAAGCCTCTGCTTCTTTATAGCAATATCACCTCGGCTGTAATTTTCAACTAACCGCACTTACTCGTATATCCTAATATAGGTACTATTACGAGTATGTGTAACGCATAACATTTTACATAGTGGTCCCATTTCAATAATTCATTTTTTTATTGGAAAGAGTATACTTCGAAATTGGTCCCATTTCAATTTGATTGAAATCGGCTGAGCCATTTTTGATAAATCTACAATAATGTGAAAACTGCAACATCGATTCGTGCGAAATATTCGCGAATTCTGTACACGGTTGAAGTCGGTCAAGCTATTTTTTTGCGAAAAAGAGTTATTTAATACAGCGGAAATATACTAAATATTTTTTCAAAAAACAAAGATTTGAAGACATCCGCAAAGTAACGCCTGATTCAATCACTAGTGGATAAGTAAGTAAGTTCGTATAGGCTGGGTGGCTAGCCCTGGTGTCAGAGTTTTAAGGCCGCCTGAAGGCCTCTGACATGGCTAAACGGTTAAAACTAGTTGGTTTATATTTACTATCCAATTTATGTTGTATTGAATAGTAATTAAGTTAGTATCGGCCGGATGGTATACAGGGTCATAGGTATTATTAAACGCAAAACTTTTTAAGGGCGGGTCTAGTACCTACATCTAGAAAAACAACTTTTGTTCCAAGACTTAAAAATTCGCAAAAAAAAACGCTTCTCCATATTTTAACCGCGCGCGTTGACGAACTTTTTTGTATGAAAAAGCTGATTTTTTCTTCTCGATTTCCCAAAAGTCCTAGAACAAAAGTTGTTTGTCCAGATGTACTGGACCACCCTTAATTGCTGCGATTAAAGCTGCGTACTAGGAAAACTAACTCCTATTAACTGTGTAACAGGAGTTAAATTTCCTTGAGCGCAGTTTGAAACCCCATCGTTATTTTTACATGGCGCGACCTCTAATGAGAAAGGAAGCTACTCACTGAACACGAACACAGCCCACACATAGAAAGTGAGTGAGCAGTTGCTGGTGATGACTGCGCCGACCAGGTTGACTCCCGCCAGCGAACACATGCGCGCAACCATCATACCTAGGCTTGTCACCATGCCTCTGTGAACAAAAAAATATTTATTTTTAACAATAATTGAACAACTGACTTCAGTCCATCGATTTTTTTTTTTTAATTGAAAATTTCCTAAACAAAGTCTCCAGGGTCTGCGCCCTTTGTTAACTAAAAATAATTATTAGATTTTACTGTACAAAGACAGTTGGTACATGGTTAAACTCATCATCTCGTCATCGAACAGTTTTTATTTAGGAGGCTCTTGTATGATAAAGATTTCAAAAGGCGTTATAAATTTTCATCAATAAAATGATAGATGAAAATTACTATTTATCAAGATACTGAATCAAAGTGAATAAGGTTTATGAGAGAACTAGCGAGCCCAGGCTTCGCACAGGTGATTATACATATAAAGCTTCCTCTTGATAGAGTAATCTATCTATTAAAAAAAACCGCATCAAAATCCGTTGCATAGTTTTAAAGATATACCTAAGCAACAAGCATAAATTGACTGCCTCGGTGGCTCAGTGGTTAGTGACCCTAACTTCTGGATCAAAGAGGCGTGAGTTCGATCCCCACCCAGGGCAAATATTTATATGATGAACATAAGTGTTTGCTCTGTGTCTGGGTGTTATTTAGTTACTAGTAGTATTAGTACTATCTAAATAAGTATGTATTTAAAAAAAAGTATATGTAGTATATCAGTCTCTGGCACACAATCTCTGGTATCACAAGCTTTGCTTAGTTTGGGCAAAGAAGATATAATAATACTACGTTTGGGGTCAGAGGCCGTGTGTAAGATGTCCCAAATATTTATTTATTTAATTATTCATAGGGACAGACAGACAGAGAAGCGACTTTGTTTTATACTATGTAATGATAAGGTGGGTATAAGTGGTTTATGGAACCATTTCAGCAATTCCTAGAAAAACAAAAATCAACAAAAACCTTTTAGTCAAATAGCTCTGACAAAAAATACTTTCCTTCCTGCCATCTAACTGAAATATCAGAAAATTGCAGTTAAAACACAGCCTATAAAAGTCCATGCTGAAACTTTCATGAGAGTCATCTATTTGGTTGTTGCCGTAATATCATCAGAGATGGCGTATTTATTTTTATAATACCTAATCAGGCCGCTCACATGCGGTATCCGATTCGCTTTTGGCCGTCAAATCTAGTAATTGAAATTTGACCCCCTAGCCATGGACAGATTGATATGATATTTGATACATAGCTTTAGTTTCGATGACAATACATTTTTTATATTCAGTATTGACGTAAATACAAGACGGCCAACGCTACAATATGGCGGATTACATTTTTTTAAACAACCCTCGTAATTTGGCTATCTAATAAAAAGGATTTTCATCTAGAATACAGTTAGTAACATAATAAAAACTAAAAATAAAATTGGTAAAAATCTTTTTTAAACTGAACCGCCTTATAAAAGCTAAATAATAATAACTCAAAAATAAAATCATGGGCGCAACGCAACGTAGGCACATAATGAAATATTTCAGGCAGAGGCCCCCACTATTTTATGTTTGAGTTACCTATTACTATTTAGTTTTTAGTACATAAGGCCGTTAATTTAAAAACGTTTTTTACCATTTTTATTTCCGAATCAAAATTTCGAATCCGGTTACTTGAATATTATGCTTTTCACAGAAGAGATCTAGTTCTGCTGTTCTGTGATGCTTTCATACAAAATGTTCAAAAAGCCGTGACGGCTCTTCTGCGAATATTTACGGAACTTGTATGAAACACACGTTCAGATAATTTTTAAAAATTTGTAATTTAACGTTCTAGCTATCACAGTTCATAAGATGCAACCTGATGACAGTCACAGACGGACAGCGGAGTCTTAGGTAGTCCCATTATTACCCTTTGTTATGGAACCCTAAAAATAAGACGCAGAGCATAATTCCACGAATACAGAATTGAGAAAACGAATTAAGAAAGCGAACTTCCTTCCGGCAGTTCACTAGTTCAAAGTAGTGATAAATCGAACAAACTCCATTGTGCCATGCAGAAGATTTTGTTCATCTGTCTTTACAAAGCAGTTTGTCTCACCTATAGGCAGTGGGGTAGAGATCCACACAGTAAGCTGCCAAGCTCGGGACTCCGATAGTCGAAGTCTGGAACAGCACGAAGAAGGCCAGACTTGCAGCCGGCTGGTACAGGTCCACCAGCATACCGCTGACGCCAGAGATCAGCAGCCACGTGATGAGCACCAGGCGCCGACGAGATGCCACCTTAAAAAAAGGTATTACTGGTTTTAAAAGGTAGAAAAAAGCTCAGACGATCCTGAGGTGTCAGAGTAAAACCACAATATATTTACGGACTTTAAATTACTATCCTGTCGGTGGAAGAAAATATAGTGATACATCTAGAAAAAGTGGTAAAAAAATATTCAATGACGTAATAATTACTATCTCTCACATTATGTCCATCAATCCGCAACTGAGTCAGAGTGGTGGCTATGGCCCAATCGCTCTCTAAGGGTATGCCTAACTACGTTGAACCGTGAATTAATAAAAAAGGCTGATATGATACGAAATAAATAGCATTTGTACGTATTTACCTTAGAAACTATAAGCGTTACTGCACAGAAGAACAGGCCGTACAGGATGCCGGAGAAGATTGTGTACTCAGATATCGTGTCATCGCATACGTACTGGAATCACAAATAAATTAAGATTATCAATTAGATAATCCCAAAATATAACAGTAAAGCGCAGACGGGCCACCAACCACAGCCACTGGTGGCTAGCGACAAATAGATCACACGATTTTTCATGTTTTGAACGCGGCGCACACGTGTCGCTGGTGTCACTCACTATAGTAGTGCCCATAATACATACCTACAGACAGATGTAGGTATAGTGGTAGGTGTGTATTGAGGCAGCGGTAGCGGGCGGCCGCCACCGCACCAGTGGCTGTGGTCAGTGGCCAGAGTGGTGTGCGCTGCCCTCAGCTTTGAGAATATATCTTACTAAGAATCTGTATCTGTGTGCGGAATTCACTTTTCAGTGAAAGAAAATATCATTAAACAAACTTCATGGGTCTGAAGAAATTAATTGGCATATTGAATCCACCAATGAATCCATCAACCTGCAACTGCGGCGGCGCAGTGGATTTGATCCAATCACCTTCTGAAAGGATTTATTCCGGTGAAGATAAATGATACAATACGGTACTGATATGACACTCACATCAGTGACTCCAGAGTGGCCGTGGGTCATGACAGTGCTGTTGTCTCCAAACACCCTCGTGCAGAAAGTCTTCTCCGTGTTCCATCCACCAGACAGTGAGTTGAAGAAAATGTTCACGATTGTGGGATACCACATAACGAACGCGTTGTTACTGGAATAATGCAAGGAAATTTTAATACCTCGAGCAACTTGTAATTTCTACATGATTTCATGAAAGGAAATTTGAATACCTCGAGCAACTTGTAATAACTACATGAAACTATTTACGGAAAGGACGAAACTCGAAGTCTCTTAGCAGAACCAAAGATACCGATTTCGGACGGCTCAAAATCGTGCTAGTTCCAAACCGCACACAACTGGTTTTATTGGAAATCTAGTGGCTAAGAATATTATATTCAACAGTGTAGATCCTGCGTTATCTGGCTAACTCACCATACTTGCAACTACACCTTCACAACATGATAATATTAGGGTAGTTGACTGGTATTGAATTAATTAAAGTATTAAGATTATTGATCTCTGCAATTAAATAATTATAATTAGCTAATCAAGTTCAGATACATAAGCTCGTAAAGTTCCTGGTAGGGAATAAGAGGGGTTGCTTTGTCCCTTTCTCACAAAGCATAACATAGTATATCATGTATGACACTTACGGGCCGTGACTTCATATTCTGCTATAGTGCGCTCTTTGTCTGGCAAAAAAAAATGTTTTCGTTAATCGGCTCTGTTTATGGTCAGCTGTTACCAGAGAATATCAAAAAAATATTATCAACTAGAATATTATGTCAGTTGAGCATATTCTGTATCATTACAAAGCCACAGGAGACATTAACATTGATTTGAAATGCATACCGTTTTAGCATCGTCAGCGACATCGCCATCATCTCAATCACCATACAAGGCACTGAAGCAGTTATGCCAGCAGTCAAGAGCCACGCTCCGTTATTCCAAAAATCTGGCTCAGATCAATGCTGGAGGGAGAAATGCACAAAACACTCCACAAAGAGATGACAGTGATCTATCGCTCCCATACCGATTAGGAATAAGGTACGTCCTTACGTGGCACAGCATATAGCCATCAGATAGAAGAGCTGCAGCGTCCTCCACAGCAGCGGCGGGCGGAAGATCGGCACCGTCTGCTTCACCACCGACTCCCAGAATGACATCTGCTTCACTGCCACGTCGTCTGTTGTCAAGAGGTGCTCCACCTGGAAACGAGGATTCATATACTAACTTGAGGATCCACAGTTTATAACGTTTGCGTACTTCTGGATATGAAATTCAATGGTGTACCCAAAATAGCAGCTTATAACCAGTACCAAGTACATTTATTGAAATATAATTTGTACTAATACATTAAATATAAAGGCAACATACTCGAGTAATAAGATAGCTGATTTATATCAGGCGCTTACAATAATTCCAATTCACATCAACGACTTACGACCGTAAAATTAATAATCGGACAACTACGAGTCGGACTCCCGCACATAGGGTTCCGTACCATATGGAACCCTTAAAATATTTTATTTTAATTTAAATATTTATTTTAGAAGGGAATATACAACTTGACATTCTGTGAATATTTCAAGCATCTTCCTGTCAAAAAATCACGTTTCTTGTATGGGAGCCCCCCTTAAATATTTATTATTTTCTTTTTTTATCTGTGAAAATTTCAACGTTCTAGCTATCACCGTTCTTGAGATACAGCCTGAGCCAGACAGACGGACGGACAGCTGAGTCTTAATAATAGGGTCCCGTTTTTACCCTATGGGTACGGAAACCTAAAAACGACAATATATCATAGCTTTTCATCATCATTATCATTTAAGCCGTAGGCCGTTCACCACTAGTCATAGGCCTTCCCTATGGATTTCTAATAAAACTGGTTGTAAGCAGCCTATGTACATCCAGTACAATTCTGAGGTTTTAATCAAGCCTTGTACTTACTATACAGCAAGGCTCAAATTCTTTACTTTTGTCTTACAAAAAAAGTAATAAATAACCGCAATAATTTTAAAATCAGTATCTAAGGTACTGCACTCCAAAAAGTGTTACAATATCAGCTGAAAAAATTTGATCTATTTCTAAACCAACCTGATATTCCCCTTTCTTCCCACCGTTCCACTCATGAATGCTCCTCAAAACTTCCAGCGCCTTCTTATTGTCACCTCTGCTGGCCAGGAACTTGGGGCTCTCGTGGAGGTAGGCCATCATGAGGCCTCCGATCCCCAGAGGGACTGCCAGGGCGAAGGTGAAGAGGCGCCACGGACGGAAGTTGATGCCCAAGAGAGGAATAGGCCAGCTAAACTGCATGGGGAGGAGAAAGTAGGCGAGACCTGGAAATTAAACATGGTACCTAATTATTGAATTAGTCTGTTTATTGTTCTTTAGGCATTTTAGAGCCTTGGCCAAAAGTATTAGGCAAACTGTATTTTTTTTCTATCTTCTAAACTAATTTCACTCCTTTTTGGCATTTTTAACAAAATTAGGTGTCAATTTAATACATCAACAGAAATTAAAGCTTGTTTACTTGTTAGAGTCCAGAACACAAGTCCCAAACATTGACTGATAAGACCAAAAGAAAACCGAATCCTTTGTTTTCAGTCACCAGGTGTTTTATGACCTTAACAAAGAGCCGCTTGATATTCTAAGAAGTTATTTATGACTCCGGTAAGTCATTTAAGATAAGCACTCAGTTATTGGTTAAGTAGTAAACATGCATTTTGATTTTTTAAAGATGCCTAATACTTTTGGCCAAGGCTATACATACGCGCAGTTCGTGTGCAGTGCAGTGCAGTTGCGCAGTAGCAAGTGTACAGGAGCAATCGAATAGGCTCCGAAACTACTGAACCGATTTGAAAAATTATTTCACTGTTGGGAAGCTACACTATTCCCGGTGAACATAGGCTATATTATATATTTTTTTAAATTAGAGATCCTTACAAAATCTCCCATAATGTAAGCCAAGGTGTAAAATCAACATCAAAGAAACACATTGATACTAGATGTGTGACGTTACTTGGTTACGTGGTAGGTATATAGGCACAATACTTATAAAATCTGTCTTTTTTAGCCAATCGTACCCGGGCGAAGCCGGGGCGGGCAGCTAATACTTCATATAATGCAGTTTGATACTCTAATATGCATCCAGCCTTAGACGTAGGTTTACCTACGAAATGGATAATTGATCTGATAAAGAATACTACTTGTTCATAAGGATGATGTAGGTATTTTAATATTGCAAGGCATGAAACAAAAGATTAACTTTGTCACTGCATGCTTAACTCACGTGAATTGATGAAAAGATTGGATATTAATTTATCAAAATATAATTACAAAGTCTGCATTCTGAGATAGCTATCTATCATGAACTTACGTACGTATTGATATCGTTTACCGGCTTATGTGAATTAGGTAATAATAATTACGTGTGAAGGGCATTTCAAGGATAACAGTTAATTTGCAGTGTCACGGAGACACGGAAATCTAAGTCTATTTCAAGCTTCAAGAAAGTAGTGGAGCCTATGATGTCACTAAGGATAATGTCTTTGCTGAAAGATAAGCAACTTTATAAGTTGATGGTTTCAAGATGACTAGATATTTGCAACAATAGCTGCACTGACTTTTTCTAAAAGAAAGTAAAAATCAAGTCTTAATTTTGTAATATCGAAAAGATGTATAAAAGTATGCAAAAATTCAAAATGGACAGAAAACGCAAAATGTAAAGGAATTGTATGATGGATGAGGCACATAGCACGGATGATTGGGACGATTAAATCGGTAAGTAAGTAAGTTCGTATAGGCCGGGTGGCTGGCCCTGGTGTCAGAGTTTTTAGGCCGCCTGAAGGCCTCTGACATAGCTGAACGGTTAAAACAAATTAAATCGGTGTGTTCGAAGTTTTTTCGAGTGGAGACCACGTAACGGCAAGCGCAGCGTAACATTTTCAGTCATAAAGTAGATAGACGACCTTATTAAGACTGCCTTCTAGGTACAAGTCTCTTCTAACTAGTATGATTAAAGATGTACAAGGTTTTCTACTTAACCTATGCTAAGATAAAAGGGAGTGATAAATGTCATCATTAGGTACAATTTTTAGGGTTTCGTACCTCAAACGGAAAAAACGGAACCCTTATAGGATCACTTTGTTGTCCGTCTGTCCGTCTGTGTGTATGTCAAGACTCTTTATCTCGGGAACGCGTAAAGATATCGAGTTGAAATTTAAACTGTATACGTATGTACATCATTATCGTTTCAGTTATCGTTTGAAAAGTTAGAGCCGTTTACGCCATAAACGGCTTTAACTTTAAAAATCCACATATTTCGCACTCACAAAAATCAAAACCTACAGAGTACTTCCCGTAAACATAGAACTATGAAATTTGGCGAGAAGCATTGTCTCAGAGTACACATATAAGAAAAAATCTGAAAACTGTACATTTTTATTTAAATCACAAAAAATAGGGCCTCAAAATTCACAAAATATGGGTTCAAAATTCAAAGTGAGTAAATCGTATCATATAAAAGAACTTCATTAGCACTTGCTAAAACAGGTTTTTAATTATTTTAACAACGTGTTTGTACGGAACTTTCGATGTGCGAGCCTGACTCGCACTTGTCCGGTTTTTTACTATGAGACTCACCCATAATTTGTGAAAATTCCGGTTAGGTCTCAAAGTAAAAGTTGTTCTTAATGATGATGTCAATCACCCGGCTTGGCTTAATACTGGGTAGAAGATAACCCTACATATAAGAGAGGCAAACGTTCAGTAGCGAACTTATGGTAAATGATAATGTAAAACAAGATGAGGCAATAAAGAAAGTATATGTTAGAGTTCTTACTGAATGAGAAGCACTCGGCCACCAGGTTGACACTGTTCATGATGAAGAGGTACTTGCTGCGGTGGCCGGAACCGGTGCACTCGCCCAGGATGGTCATCGTCAGTGTGTAGCTGGCGTTGGAACTGGCAAAAAATATTTTTAAATTCAATAATCATTTTTCGCCATAATATGCATTTCCGACTTCATCCGCGTACAGAACTCGATTAGTTCACGCGGATCGATGTATCATCGACCTTGTCATTTTTACATAGTTATTGATTTTTCAAAACGACTCAGCCAATTTTTGATAAAATTTAAATGGGACTTCTTTCGAAGCATGATCTACGAAACCGGATTAAAAAAATTAAAAATTAAAATTAAAAAAATTAGCGGACTGATCGCGTAACATACTCGTAAATACTGACGATTTGAGAACCTTCTTTTTTGAATGTTGTTTTTAAACTTTCGCGATTTGAACACATTATTATTATGTACTACGGGACTAATTGCGCACTAAAATTATGAGATAAATAAATACCTCCTCATCCCAGATCTCATCATCATTGGGATGACGCGGTATTTATTTATCTCGTAATTTTAGTTCTTTTTTGAAGTCGGTTATAAAGTAAAAATCATGAACTAAAATTACCTAAAAATCTAAATAGTTATACAGGGTTATTTCTAACCAATTAGCATTCTCTTGGGGGCTTATTCTGTACATCAAAACAAACAACATTTGTTCTGCGACTTAGTAGTGTCAAAACTCCAAAAAAATGGGTGTTCCATAGAAAAATATCGTCCACCCGCGACAAAATGTATGGAATAGCTGTTTTTTTTTAGTTTTGACAAAAGTCTCAGAACAACAGTTGCTAGTTTTTATGAACAGATTAAGAAATATTAGGAATAACCCTGTATATGAAAAGATCAACTATAAAAATTAAGTAGTTATTCTGAGAAAACGAATAATTGTATGCTTAAATCTTCCAATGTCTTCCATCCATCTATCAATCGTAGTATGATACCCACTGCTGGAGATAATCCATAGGAGATTTCCAATAACTTCACTTGGTAGCGGCCTGCATATGCACGTTCTAGCAATTTTTTGTTTTAAAAAAAAAGTATTTTTCAGTTGTCGAGTAGGTAGGTACGTTATTTTAAACCGGCGAGAATGAGGAAGGGTCATTATGACCCTGTTCATTTTGTTTCGAGCACATATTTTTATTCTGCTGTAATCAGTAGCTGAAAATCATAGTAGCTGTAGCTAATGAACCCATATTTATATTAAAGAACACCATCTGGTAGTAAATCTATTGGTTTGAGAGGTAGGCGAGTACAAACAACGCACAGGGTCATCTTGACCCTTCCTTATCCGGGGCGTAGCGTTTTTGTGCCACATTATTCCGATTTTTTTTTATATATGTTAATTTTGGACAATCATTATTATAAATCAAGCCAAGCAGACAGCAGTTTAGCGTATATGTAGTTGGGAAGTAAATCAAAGCAACAGCAGTGAAAATGAAAATCATTTAAAAATTATATGAGCATAGTCAAGAAAGCGACAACTAGGAAAATATACGTAATACGAGTCACATGAATGACAATATATGCCGTTATTTTAAGCTGCCCGAATAATTTTAATGATTAAATAAACGACTTATTTCTTACAAATAAATAACGTTTATGGTTTAGTTATACATAAAAATATAAATATAATAATAAAATAAAAAAATATAGATTTGTTGGTTTTATAACGTTTATAACCCAGTGCACCACGAAAATTATTTTTTTGGTAGAAGAACTATAAAATTAATAAAATATATACAAATATGAATTAAAACAAGACATTTTATAATTAATCATGTAAAACAATAGCCTAATAACATAAACTCAAGGTCTATAATGTAAAAAAATAACACATTTATTTTAAATAAATATTTTTTTTAACACAGGGTCATTATGACCCTCCTCATCCTCGACGTATACCTTTGGTACCACATCCTCGCCGGGTAAATGTCGTTGTTCATTATTATATTTATATAATCAACAAGGACAAGGATATTCATTATTTATAATATTGTAAAGTTCTTTAAACCTAATTTTGCAGTCGACTTGATAAAGGTACATAGTCTCTATATGCAGTGGTCTTTGCAATAAAAATACGTACGATAACAAGCCAATTCTAAATACTAAGTAAATCCTTAAAAATAAACGATAAATTCTATATTTAAACATCAATCATGATATTATCAACTTAATCGGTAAGTTATCTGATGAACTTTTTAATGTTTTGTACCTACCTACCGATTGTTTTTATTTTTAATCATTATTTATTACATCCATCAAAATTGCGATAACGGGTGCATTTTTTTCATGTACTTATTGCGATTACATTATCATTTTAAGATACACTTAGTTATTACCAGCAGGATATAATTATTATGTGCTAAAATAATTTTATCTAATTTAAGGTGAGTTCACCCGACGACAGTGGAAAAAATAGCACTTGATGATTACTTCAATAGGTATGTTTACTAAAAAAAATATAATTAATCCGTCACATAGATTTAAAAAAAATTATGAGACACGTATTTTTTCTTAGATGCCGTGGTGGTCAAGAGGTAGTGATACCCGCCTTACAATCGTGAGGTCGTAGGTTCAAATCCCCGGTCCCGTACCAATGAGTTCTTTGGAATTTATGTACGGAATTTCACACCACTGGCTTTTCGGTGAAGGAAAACATCGTGAGGCAACCTGCATACGTCTGTAGAAGAAATTCGATGGCGTATGTGAATCCACCAATTCGCACTGGGCCAGCGTGGTGGATATGACCCAATCACCCTTCGTGGGTAGGCCTACGTCCTGCAGTGGACTATTAAAAAGGCTGGTACAGTACAGTACAGTATTTTTTCTTATGTCAATTAAAAAAAATATGAAGATATAGCCTGTTAAAATTCCTTGTGACGTCACTAACCGCTATTAAATGTACTGGCTAGTGCCGTCACAAGCCCCCACTCTCAAACTTTGACAAGATTTATCTTTGTCACTAATTGTTTGACTGTCAAAAGAAAAAAAATATGTGTCCAATATTTTTCAATAATCTAACTGACATACTAATTATAATTATGATTTTTGTACCCAGTAAACATCCCTATTATCTGTGCTGTTATATTACTGTTGCCTCAACGAAACCAACGATGGTAAAAAGTAGCAGCGTAACAGCGGTAACTTGTACGAAAGTTTAGTAATAAATGTTTTTATTGTTGTAAGATATAATGACATGACACAGGCAATGACTTCTAAGAGATTCCAGGTAGATGCGAGACTGCTTATGGCAGTATATACTCCTACGTAGCTAAACAAAGGTAGAAACCTTCTCTACTGATTTCTGAAGGTTGCAAACACGTAGATCCCGATAGTAGAGAGCCAAAAAACGCTCGTCGGTAGCATACATTAATTGTATTAATTATTACTGTAGAATTGATCTCAAAAAAACCCTACAAGTGCGAGTCAGGCTCGCACATCGAGGGTTCCGTACAAATCCAGAAAATTTCACAAAATTGGGAAGTAAGTTGTTAAAATCTCTATACCATCGACAAAAAAGTTTTTTTTTTCACTTTTCTCGTCATTCATCGATAATTACACATTGTTAAAATAATTAATAACCTGTTTTAGCATGTACTAATGAAGTCTTTTTATATGATACCTTACATGATACGATTTAATCAATTTGAATTTTGAACCCAAATTTTGTGAATTTTGAGGCTCTATTTTTTGTGATTTAAATAAAAATGTACAGTTTTTAGATTTATTCCTATATGTGTACTTTATGACAATGCTTTTCGCCAAATTTCTATGTCAAATAGTTCTATGTCAACGGGAAGTACCCTGTAGGTTTTGATTTTTGTGAGTGTCAAAATATGCGGCTTTTTACGACATAAACGGCACTAACTTTTTTAAACGATAACTGAGAAGTTTTTCTTTTACACAACTACAAGAAACTATAGATATACGTATACAGTTTTAATTTCAACTCGATATCTTTACGCGTTCCCGAGATAAAGAGTCTTGACATACACACAGACGGACAGACAGACAGACGGACAGACGGACAACAAAGTGATCCTATAAGGGTTCCGTTTTTTCCTTTTGAAGTACTGTACTGTACCAGCCTTTTTAATAGTCCACTGCAGGACGTAGGCCTACCCACGAAGGGTGATTGGGCCATATCCACCACGCTGGCCCAGTGCGGGTTGGTGGATTCACATACGCCATTGAATTTCTTCTAAGGACGTACGCAGGTTGCCTCACGATGTTTTCCATCACCGAAAAGCCAGTGGTGTGAAATTCCGTACATAAATTCCAAAGAACTCATTGGTACGGGACCGGGGATTCGAACCCACGACCTCACGATTGTAAGGCGGGTGTCACTACCTCTTAACCACCACGGCTCTACTACCTCTTAACCACCACGGCTCTCTTTTGAAGTACGGAACCCTAAAAAGGAAAAATCAAGTCAATCCGTTGCTCCGTTATGTTACGTGAAAGAAGAACAAACCAATAAACACATTTTCGGTACAATATTAGTAAGGAAGTAAAGATATTCCCATAAAAAAAATCTGTACTGTTCTGTGTTTGGTACTATTGAAATGAATTATGACTTATAATTTTTTCCTCTAAATTTAAACTCACATGAAGTGTACTATGTGCTAAAATTAATATGACTCACAAGCTGCAGGCAATGACTTTGAAGAGCATCATGAGCTGCCAGCTGGGCGAGAGGCTGCTGATAGCTGCGAAGATGAAACCAACGATGGTAGACATCAGCAGCGCTCGGCGGCGGCCGCGGGTGTCTGCGTAGTAGCCCCACGGGTACGCGAATAATACACCTGCAAGGAAAATCTCTATATTCCGTCTTTTTCTTTTTGTGTTGATGCTTTTACTTTTTAGGGTTCCGTACCTCAAAAGGAAAAAACGGAACCCTTATAGGATCACTTTGTTGTCCGTCTGTCCGTCTGTGTGTATGTCAAGACTCTAGATCTCGGGAACGCGTAAAGATATCGAGTTGAATTTTAAACTATAAACGTATATCTATGATTTCTTGCAAGAGTGTAAAAGAAAAACTTCTTAGTTACCGTATAAAAAATTAGAGCCGTTTATGTCGTAAAAAACTGCATATTTCAATAAAAGACACTCACAAAAATCAAAACCTACAGGGTACTTCCCGTTGACATAGAACTATGAACCTTGGCGAGAAGCATTGTCTCAGAGTACACATATAGGTATAAATCTAAAAACTGTACATTTTGATTTATATCACAAAAAATAGGGCCTAGATTCACAAAATATGGGTTGAAAATTCAAAGTCAGTGAATCGTATTATGTAAGGTATCATATAAAAAAGCTTCAATAACACATGCTGAAACAGATTTTTAATTATTTTAACAATGTGTAATTTTTAATGTATGACGAGAAAAGTGAAAAAAAAACTTATTTGTTGATGATATAGTATAGAAAGGTGACGTCCACAAGTGGTATATTATTCAGAGATAAATTGAACCAAGATGATATATACATCATTTGAAAGCTTGTTATACGGGCTTCCCAAAAATATTTAATTTAGATTTTTTCACCCCTCCATTTTTTTTTAAATGCGAAAAATAAATTGTATGAAAAATAACAATACAGCTAATTATTTTTTCTAGTTTAGCAATAATAAAGTATTTCTATCGTTATTTTACTCGCATTCGTAGCTGATTTTTCCACATTCATCTCTTAATTTGCAAAAATTAAAAATTATAACCTACCAGTGTGACCAGTTACTAGGTACAATGTGACAAAATATCTCTTAAAAAGTGTGTCTAATTGGTAAAAATGCTTTTATTTAACAATTTGGAGGTTACTTAATCAGGATAAACTACATATTGAGCGAAATATATTTATTTTATTTAATACATTCAAAATTAATTTTAAAAAAATCCGAGTGATCTTTTTTGTTTTTAACTGTTGTAATAGACTCAGAAAAATATGAAATTTCTCAAAATGTAACGAGTGTTGTGGTTCGAATTTTTATTATTATTATACCAGCCTCCATACATTTTGTAGACATGTCCTTTTAACAACTTACTTCCCGATTTTGTGAAATTTTCTGGATTTGTACGGAACCCTCGTTGTGTGAGCCTGACTCGCTCTTGTCCAGTTTTTTATATATGCCGTGACACGGTAATGGCATCTGTGGCTGTGATATTAGGTTAAGAAAGACTTCGTTTTTAGAACAACTTTATTAAAATATATATTATGTACCTTTTATTCGCTCAAAATTAGTTCAATTAACCGCAGAATATGAAATGTCTCTCTTCTGTGATAATATTATAGGTTTAAAATCTTGTAGTTCTCCGAACAATAGACATAGTTTAGATTTTGAGTAAATCCTTTCGCAAAAAGGCACAATGCTTATTGCTTATATTTCGACTCGCTCTTGGCTAGTTTGACTGATTTTTACTCGAAAATATGTTTGGAATTGAAAATTACCTTGCCAAATATTATCAATATTGGCTAATACATAGCTTCACTACCACCCCTACACTGTCGATTTTTCTTCGATACGTACCAAGCGGTTGACTCTACATTTCTGATTCGCACCACCAGGGACTGGAACAGTGTTCCTGCTTTCCTGTTTTTTCTTTTCTTTCTTCTGAAGCTTTTCAAGATTAGTGATTAGGTATGTTTTAGGTCCGTGTGCTTCATCTTCGACCACAACGTCGTTTACTATCAGGCGAGAAGGTGGTCAAGCGCGGGCTTATTCGCCTTAAAGAATTGATCCTCTTATTTATCAGAAAATAAACCTCTCAATCATAAAGGTGATGTCCACAATTGGTATTTTATTTAGAGAAAAATCGAACCAAGATTATATATACATCATTTGAAAGCTTGTTTTATGGGCTTCCCAAAAATATTTAATTTAGATTTTTTCACCCCTCCAATTTTTTTAAATGCGAAAAAAAATTGTATGAAAAATAACAATATAGCTTATTACTTTTTCTAGTTTAGCAATGGTAAAATGCTTCTATCGTTATTTTACTTGCATTCGTAGCTGATCCTTCCACATTAATCGCTTAATTTGCTAAAATTAAAAATTATAACCTACCAGTGTGACCAGTTAGTAGGTACAATGTGCCAAACAAACACTTTAAAAGCGTGTCTAATTGGTAAAAATGCTTTTAGTTAACAATTTGGATATTACTTAATCAGGGTTGATAGAGATAAACTACTTATTGAGCCAAATATATTTATTTATCCTAATAAATTCAAAATTAATTTAAAAAAATTTGGAGAGCTCTTTTTTGTTTTTAACTGTTGTAATCACAGGTTGTAATAGACTCAGAAAAATATGAACTCGAAATGTAACGAGTGTTGTGGTTAGAATTTTTGATTATTCCATACATTTTGTGGACATGTCCTTTCCGATGACTTAAATCATCGGAAATAAATTCTAATAAAATGTAAAATCTGTGTACCAAATTTTATCAAGATTCTTTGAAAAGCGGCAAAACCTAAAACTTAATACTCTGAATTACCTGCAAATGGTGCCGAAGCCAGGACGCCCGTCTCCGTTAGCCCGAGCTTCAAGTCGCAGTTGGCAGCCGCGACGATGATGCTGAAGCCGAATAGGTCCAGCGCGACCGCGTTCGTGATGATGCTGCACGCTGTGAGGAGCAGGTAGTTGTACCGCCCATGACCTGAATTAAAAAAGTTTAGGCAGGATTAAACTTAAGCTCTTTTTAAGCGCCGAGCAAAAAGTAGAGTTATGTAGAAGCTGGTGTGATTATATTGATTTCTTGTTTTTGTTCTCTCTTCTATTATCTAGGTTAACCTAGCCCCAGGATGAGTGGAACACAAAAAGAGAATCGATTGAGAGGTGAGCCAGGAGGTTGATTGACAACGACACCTTGACTAAGTCACAGCTGCAAAGTCTTGAGCATCGTCGCAAGATAGCGTGTTTGTCGGCCTTTTACCGGATACACTTCGGAGAGTGTGCCCAGGAGTTGCACAATCTGGTCCCCCCTGCCCCTTTCTTCTATCGTACGGCTAGACGGACGCGACCAAAGCGCCACCCTTTTATGGTGGACATTCCGCGCGTTAGAACCAAGCGTTTCGAATCCTCATTCCTCATACGAACAGCCGGAATGTGGAACGCTTTGCCTGGGTCTGTCTTCCCGTTAAAGTACAACGTGGGTGTCTTCAAATCCCGAGTAAATAGGTATCTTCTAGGTAAGCGTGCTACAACCTAGACAGCACATTTGCTTAACATCAGGCAGTGTGTAGTCAAACGTGCACCTATATGATATAAAAAAATAAAATAAAAGAGAAGTACTTGCTCAATGGGACTGTCAGTCAGTCTGAATAGTCGACGATTACAGATTGAATAGTGCAGGCAATGTCAACGTTGGTCGTTGCTGTAATCAATAAAACTAACAAATATTGGTATACCTGTTAGTTCTCCCTAAGGTAATACCTGTCAATTCCACAGCTTCATCGTATGTATAGGCTTTTCCGTCTTTCGTGGTTTTGCAGTCTTCTTGTACGCTGATCTGGCACATTGTAACGTTCTCTTCTGTTCTCTTGGCGTCTTCTTCTGAATACTTCTGCGAATTACTTCATGAATACAGATCAATTAAGTTATTAATATTTTTCAGCAGCAATTTTTTTAAAGTTTGCTATGTCGAGTCTGTCGATATTTTCGTGAAAGTGTATTTTTACATTGTTAATCAAAATCGGATCGAGATTTAAAAGAAGCCTCGTCAAAATACCGAACAGTTTTGTGTGTCGTTCGTCAACTTTTGAAAAAAGTAGAAACGTAATTTCGAATTTACTAAAAGTTGTTTTGTTGTTGTACAATCAACGTCATTAGAAGACGAAATATTGAGAAGCACTCTCGCTCCACGTGTGTTACATCGTAATTATAGTATCTTGTACACACAGTTGTTGAGATGAGGTGCTACTATCTTATCATCGATAGAGTTATTAAACAGACAAAAATATCTAAGTGGATCGCCTTTTATGGTCTCAGGGACCTGATGGGTCATGGTGCTTACTTTAGAATCACTAGAGAATGACTGAATATCGCTCAGAGCAAACATTTGGAAAAACAACCTGTTTTTCTGGAAATTTCCGCCTATACAGATAACATTATAACAAAAATCTCAATCTTCTTCTTCTTCTTCTTAGTTTTGGCGTCGCATTATTGTGCATTTGCCAGTGTCAAGTATTAAGTTTTAAACTAAATTTCATTTTAGGGTTCCGTACCTAAAGGTAAAAACGGGACCCTATTACTAAGACTCCGCTGTCTGTCCGTCTGTCTGTCTGTCACCAGGCTGTATCTCATGAACTGTGCTAAATATATATATATATAGATGATGTAGGTATTTCTGTTGCCGCTACCACAACAAATACAAAAAACAGAATAGAGTAAATATTTAAGAATATTTATATAATTTTCCATACGTAATTTTTGGCTGAGTGGCTCGCATACGGTACGGGACCCTTCGTGCGCGAGTCGACTCGTACTTGGCCGAATTTTCATTTTTGGGGCCCGAATGTGATACAAACAAATGTATAAATATACAAAAAGCGTTCCTCTAAGCGAACGCTTAAATGAACGCTTTGATTAATCACTTACAGTCACGTCACGTCCGATGATGATAAATTTTATACTCCTTTCCGACTTTTTTGATGTGCTTTGTATGCCTGTACAATACACTTGTTATGGTATCTGCGTAAAGTATGTAGTTTTATTTTGCCACTTACCTGCTCATTTTGAGAGTCACTTCAATGCATAGAATAAAATTATTTTTAAGTTCAATTTATTTCTCAGCTGCGTCCTTCAAATCTTTGTAAGTTATTTCAGTGCATCTCTGTAATATATACCTAAGTATTTATCCTGTATTTGTATTGCACTGCATCTCCATACCATTTATGTATTCACTTTTATTTCACAACGAAAACTGAAACAAAATTATTCATAGAGAATCTTTCTGCGATACCACTTTCGTATTGAATTATGGATATTTTATACAGATGTATTACAAAATGAAGGGTCTTTCAAATTATGTACATTTGTAAGTCCCTGCATTTTGTAATATACCTACTCATCATTACCGTCTTTACCATAAGGGCACACAGGGCCCGTGCCCAAGGTCTCTATCTACAAAGAGGGGCCCTAAAAAACAACATTTCTCACACATTTAATAATAAAGTAGTTTAATGAGGCATGTTTTTTTGAAAAAAAAAGATACAGGAAGAAATAATCAAAATACTCCTAAGCTTACTTTGTTTACGGTTGCAAAATGAAATCGTTGTTTCTTTTTCACCTTCCTCTCTTAGTAGGTATAATTTTTGACCGACGAACCACCGGAGGAGGTATACAGTTCAACGCGTATATATATTTTTTTATGTATAACCACGCATAACTTTTTTTATAGTAGCCCGATTTCAATAATTCTTTTTTTATTGGAAAGAGTATACTTCGAAATTGGTCCCATTTAAATTTTATCGAAATTGGCTGAGCCATTTTTGATAAATCAACAATAATGTGAAAAATGTTACATCGATCCGTGCATAATATATATATTTGTGTTCTAGCGATGCGCCCCGGCTTCGCACAGGTGTATTATACATATAAACACTTCTCATGAATTACTCTATCTATTAAAACAAACTGCATCAAAATCCGTTGCGTAGTTTTAAAGATATAAGCATACATGGGGACAGACAGCGGAAAGCGACTTTGTTGAAACTATGTAATGATTCTGTACACGGGTGAAGTCGGTAATGCTATTTTTTGTATAAAATAATTATGATTATTTACTATTCAAAAGGGCCCCTACTCTTTGTGTGCCCAGGGGCCCCAGTTAAGTTTAAGACGGCTTTGCTACTCATATTTGCACTATTTTTATTTACTGTAAGATAAACTGCGAAATCGCGAAAAAACTCAGTTGTCCATACAAAAAGATTTTGAATCTCGATGAAATGTATGGAGTAAGTAATTTTAATTCGCGATTTCGGATATTGCCAAAAAATATATATGTATGTATTTACACCTTGTAAGTATTTACAGTTACATAGTTTTAATTAGGTATTAGCAATCTAATAAAAATCATAACAAAAAATAAGTACAGACGAACAAAAACCTCCTTCTTTTTGGAACTCAGTTCAGAAGTATATAGAAAAAGGAGATAAAGGTAAAGACCGCGGATGGTATTTTAGATCAAATCAAAAAAGAGGTAGATATCACATCGAACAGGGAGGTGAAGATACTAGCTGACCGTAAGACGTGGAAGTTGCTCCACCGATTCTGTATAAGTTGTTACCTACCCAAGTAGCACACTAGTGAATTTTGCAACTTATATTATAGCTCTAAGTTGCAAATTAGTTGTATTACAGTGTTTGATAAAACCTTTAGCTTCAAACACAACTCTTATTTGTATATGAGTACTTCTTGTCGCTCGTAGTTTCATAGGAAAGATTTTTGTTTCTGCTTTGTTTCCTACGGTAGCGTAAAACCGATTTTGTTACCTAAAGTAACATACAGGATTTAATTTCCACTTATACAGAAGTATTGGTTGTATATAAGGTCTCTAAATCACATATATGCAACTCCTAAATCTAAGCGCTATCGTACTCTTATTTGGCACTTTTAGTTCCAAATAAGTAATACAATAGAGGAATATATCTCTTGTAGTAGCTAAAGGTATCATTTTGCAGCTCTTTTGAAACCTGTTATATTTGCAGCTTTAAGGGCTAGTGTACTCTGCTACGCCACTTCAACGCGTAACTAAGTTTCTATAGGGGTTCTGGAATACCAAAAGCAGCAATTTCAACTTATTTGAAACCACTAAAGATCTAACAGTTTCAAAATTAGGTATTATATTATTATTATAACTATTGCTACTATAATAACGCATATGTGTATATAGATTGTTTAAGCTGTTGTCTTACGCTCACTTAGGCATAGGCCTATCTAAATACTAAAACATCAGGACCTTTATAAAAATGAATTCCATAACATGGAAATAAGTAAAACGTTTTTATCAATTTTGGGACCCCTAATCCACAGGCACTGGGAGATCTACAAAAGATAAAATAATTACTATTGGTAATAAGATCCACTGCTTTGCCACTCGCAAGATATATGTAAGTGATTTTTACATCTTATAGATGCAAATAGAGCATATATTAGTGATATTAAGAACTATAAGATTTCTTTACGTCGCCATGTTTAGAAAATGGAGACCTTGAAAATGTTTTGTTTTTAACATGATTTTTATCACACTGATGCGTAAACACATAGTTTTGATAGTTATGATTGATGTACTTTAACATCATACTTAACCTAAAACTATTATATCAGGTTTTTAACAGTTTTACTTTTTAATAGTATTATTTCGTTTATTAATTTAGCACAGTATTTTTAATAAGTCTTGATCAAATCGAAGGCCCGTTGAAATTTACAAAGAAAACAATGTATAGTTTCACAGTAACAAAACAATCGCAATGACTTTTGTGATATTTCAATGCAGGGAAGCAAATACAATATTATGTATTAAGTGTCACCAAACACAAACAGAAGTATAATATGCACTATGGCCGCGCCAATCTCAATCAAAATACCGTCCGTAACATAAAATACAATTTAACAGCTATCGCGGACTGTCGCTACTCTGGATAACTTTGACGTCTCATTTATCACTCAATGACCGAGTGCGTTGAATGAACGAACGCACTATTGTTCAATGAATCGTTCACTGCGCACATTTTACACTCATAGTTCTAATTGCCACTCATGGTGATCTTGAGAACTGCTATAGATTCCATTTGGAACTAAAAATAAGCTGCAATTTTTCGCCACTTGGTTCTATAATGGTTGCATAAGGGTTCTCTCCACCTATATAGAACTTCATAATGGTTGTAAATTTCACCCAAGTCTGCAAGTAGATATAATATACGAGCTATTTGCCACTATTTGTGCTACTTGGGTAGCTACTAATTTATAGTAGTTATTCACTTATTCAAAAATATACTAGAGAAGCACGCGACGCGAGTACCGTAAACAACTCAATAATATCAATAAAATAGCTACATATTACACACATAAAATATTTCTTACCATAAAAAAATATTATAAAAATTGCATGTAACCCGGTATTCGTCGGCGTTCTCTTAAATCAACTGAAATTTCGTTGACCACACCAATATACCTACATTAACAAACACATCACACACAGATTTAAAATGAAACTAGTATAGATATGAATATAAGGACTCTATACAATTGATGGTCATTAAAATCGATGAGACTGTTTTTTTCTTAGTGGAAACACTGTGAGATACAAAGAATCTTTATTAATGCCAATTGGTCCGAGGATGAATTAATAATTTGGTGATTATCACTGAGTGGACTTCATAATATTTATTTAAAATGATAGAGCAAGGGTTTTCCGGGGATATGAAGCTATTTTACAACGTTAAGCGACCTTAACCCAAAAAGCCATGGTGGTCTAGCGGCAATGACACCCGCCTTACAACCGTGACCAGCCCCCCGACCGCCTAAGCAATAGCAATCGTAATGGCAATCGTTTATGACTTCATTTTAGTCATTTGGCACCGCCTATGTGACGTTAGCCATCAAAGTTGTTCATTCAACGATTGCTTTCGCAACCCGCGCAAAGCAATTGATGGATAACGTCACATAGGCGGTGCCAAATGACTAAAATGAAGTCATAAATGGTTGCTATTACGATTGCTATTGCTAAGGCGGTCGGGGGGGGCAGGACGTTGGTACGGGACCGGGATTTGTACCTACGGTGGACGAAAAGGGTTCTTTGGAATTTATGTACGGAATTCACACCACTGGCTTTTCGGCGAAGGAAAACATCCTGACGCAACCTGCATACGTCCGTCGAAGGAATTCGATAGCGCATGTCAATTTATTAACCCGCACTGGGCTAGCGTGTAGGATATGACCCAATCTCCCTGTATAGTTAGGCCTACGTCCTGCAGTGGACTTTTAAAAGGGCTAGTACAGTACAGCGACCATATGCTAATGTTCTATCTCCCTGATCACCTTGTTAGAGGATTCCTCTAACAAGGTGATCAGGGACAGTGCTTTCCGTGGTTTATTTTCTCCGTTTTTCCCATCTCTTTCAGTTTTCAATGGATTGTCATATCCTGTAAAATGACCAAACATAATATTTTATTCACTACCGTCATCAAGTTTTCTCTTCATTCTCACAGTATCCAAAATCTGATGGATTATGCTTATTTAACTTTTCTTTCCACCCTAGTGGTGTGAAAAGTTACTTTTCAAAATGTTCTAAGCTCCAATCTCAAGGATAGAAAGAATAGAGCCAGAAAACAAATAAAACGCATATTCTTTAATCTTTATAGACCAACATGACCACAACTATTTGAAATGAAGAAAACTTTTAATAAGAGACAAACTTTCGGTACGAGTACATTATCAAACCTACCATATAATATCGAGGTCAATAACTCTAATACTTTGGTTCAACATGATTCAGATTACATGAAAATGTGACTGCATCCCCGGCAAAGAATAAATTCACAGACTAGACGCTTTATTTTGTGTGCCTAATCTATGTAATCGTATGTGATGAAAATGTGACATACATGAATAATTATTATGTATTATGCAGTAACAAAGAATGAGCTTATCACTTCGAAGAATTTAGATGTAATATGATAGAAAATTTATTCAAGTAATAAAGAAATATGAGGAAAATAATTATCGTTTTTCTTATCAAATCGACCTAGTAATCAAATTTCTAAGACTGACTCAGTCATAGCATAAGTACCTACACGAATGATTTATTATTATTGATTAGGTACTTTTATCTATGTATAATAAAGCTACAAAGGTACATTTTAATTATAATAGCTTTTGATGTATCCCTAATCTTGACGTCATTATCTATTAGAAAACTGATAATGTATATCTACAGCAATTATTTGCTTGATAAGTATTTAAGTATGTAACGCCATATTTTAGCGAAACAATATTATCTTATTAGCTTGTGTATTAGCGTAGCCAGGCGATGGAAAAATCTTAAATTAGCATTGCACAACTTCATTTAATATTTTTTACCATACATGTTCCAGAGTCACATGACAAAAAAGCCGCACCTTGATAAGCAAGCAATCAAATTTTATTAAGCAGTTTTTCAAATGAAAGCGAAAAATACTTGAGTGAAAAGTTTAGGCAATTTTTCAACGTCCCATGGCAGATGTCATTTCACTTCAGTTTCCTACCGATGGCAGTCGGTGTAAATGTAAAATACAAGACGATATCATGAGACCAACGTTATGGAACTGTAATTTGTAATGCAAGTTTAGGAGTTATCTTTGTGATAAGCATTTCAAAAATCTGAAGCGAACGCAGGATTTGAACCATGCCCCTTCGGATCACTAGCCCGACGCTCTAACCACTGAGCTAGCTCGCCTCCTACGCAAGCTTCAAATTTCTGAAGTGCTTACATTTCCCAACTTATAGCGTTGGTGGCGCCACCTGTGATACCCGTATTAGACAGGTTATCACTCAACTAGAAGTTATTAGAACTTCTAAAGATTGACGAGAGATGACGCACTGCTAAATCAATGTTATGATGTTTATTTTAAGTGCTTTCCACACTAGATTTTTATCTCAAAGAGTTATCTTTGTGATAAGCATTTCAAAAATCTGAAGCGAACGCAGGATTTGAACCATGCCCCTTCGGATCACTAGCCCGACGCTCTAACCACTGAGCTAGCTCGCCTCCTACGCAAGCTTCAAATTTCTGAAGTGCTTACATTTCTCAACTTATAGCGTTGGTGGCGCCACCTGTGATACCCGTATTAGACAGGTTATCACTCAACTAGAAGTTATTAGAACTTCTAAAGATTGACGAGAGATGACGCACTGCTAAATCAATGTTATTATGTTTATTTTAAGTGCTTTCCACACTAGATTTTTATCTCAAAGAGTTATCTTTGTGATAAGCATTTCAAAAATCTGAAGCGAACGCAGGATTTGAACCATGCCCCCTCGGATCACTAGCCCGACGCTCTAACCACTGAGCTAGCTCGCCTCCTACGCAAGCTTCAAATTTCTGAAGTGCTTACATTTCCCAACTTATAGCGTTGGTGGCGCCACCTGTGATACCCGTATTAGACAGGTTATCACTCAACTAGAAGTTATTAGAACTTCTAAAGATTTTGAGATAAAAATCTAGTGTGGAAAGCACTTAAAATAAACATCATAGCAAGTTTAGGAGTTTTTCGGTATTTCTTATCTCTACATAGTTAACAATTATCATCCCTCCGTCTCGCGTCGGTACGTTTTGATTTTGTAAACCACGGAAAGGGTTTTAATTCAATTTTCATAAAGACAGTAAGCCCGATTACAGAGGCGCCAGGGTAACTATATTGGCTAAATAGCATAGTTCTGTTTCTTTTTCACTTTATGCATTCGATAGAGAGAACGCTTTTTACGTTGCTAATTAATTTACGCTGGCGCCTCTGTTATCGGGCTTATTGTAATTCAAGAAGATGGACCTGCAAGGGTTTATGTAGTTGTATTTTTTATTCCATTGTAGGTAGTTAATTTATTTATTTATTTTACAACAATTACTTACTATGCTAACAGCCTAGACTAGCCAACACGCATAGAAAGCCAGAAATATACACTAAAAAATTAAAACAATTACTAATAAAAAAGAACTTAATAGAATTTACTTTTTTTTAATAAAAAATATATAAGTAGAATAGTTTAAATTGTACTAGCAGCCCGTTCCGGTTTCGCCTGGCAACGAATTAATTATAGATATAAACCTTCCGAAAGAAATATCGGACATATCGAATAAAAACCGTCGTGGTGCAGATTGGAAGAAAAAACGTTTATATTTACTGACCTAAATGGCTCCTACCTAATCAGAACTTTTGTCAGGGCTTTATTGGCATGTAACTTAGATTAGTTTCTTGCGCGGTAAGCAACACGATAGGGGAAAGATCTACGTAAGATACTGTCATAGCGAACGCCTACTCGTCTTTCAACTTATATCATTGGAATCATCGACACTATCCTGCTTTCATCGTCAACATGTAGTCGCGATAAATATGATATTGGAAACGTAAGTACCTACCGCTTAGATAAGAAAGATGTAAGCATTCTGACCACGCAGGCACTTGATAAGATGCATATCAGTTTGAATATACGATGAATCTAGATTTTAGAGATAATTTTCTACAATCTAGGTTCTAGGTATTAGAAAAAGTACAATAAATACCTACACAGTAGTTTACCAGATTGGATAAATTTAAAGTCAAGATTTAAAAACCTTTATTTGTATCTTATTGGAATTTTTAGACGGAAAAATAACGAAATTACTTATATAGGTAGGTGGGTATGGTGAAAAAAATAAAGAATTCAACAGTATTTAGAATGTCATTTTTTAATTTTCTGTATAAACGTGTATTATAGGCACTTATTTATTCTACCATGCCTAGTACGTAGATTCACAAGCACCTATTCATTCTATAGAGAAATTTAACAAAAGGGTTCATTGGTTCGGTACATTTGAAGAAGCATTTTATATTTAGGTACATAGTGTTCAAAAATACTACAGCAAAATTCACTAAATACTTTTAAACCAGTTTCGTCATCTGAAAAAGCTTAGACTTGATCGTTTATTACGGTTCTATGTTTTTACATAAAATTATTAGCTAAATAAAACGTAGGTAGTTTTTGTACTATGAAAAACCCACAGACAAATAATATTATATGTCTGTGGGTTTTTGTGAAAAACCGGACTAAAAATCCAGCTATTCTAAGCTAAGCTAACTCTAGCCGTGATTAGTCTCTTACTGGGAGAATGCTTCTCTTAGTCAAGTAATAATCCTTTCGGCCGCGTATGTAAGCGTTTTTTGTAACCGGTTACAATAGAAGAAATATTTTTCTTTTCTCGTTACCCAGTTACAAACTAGTAAATATTTCAATGCACTTAGAAATATTTTTAACACCTTTTTTTTGTCCGTTCGTCAGTCTTCTCCTCCAACACAAGTCGGAGACGTTAGCAACAAACACTTACATCATCTTGCGATTGATGCAAATTTACTAATTTTCGTGGGGTGAAATAAAAGATGTTAACACCTTTTAACACCTTTTAAATAGTCAGCATTAAATAATTACAAATAATTTTTATTTCTATGTTATAGAAAAAAGTTGATGCAAATTTACTAATTTTCGTGGGGTGAAATAAAAGATGTTAACACCTTTTAACACCTTTTAAATAGTCAGCATTAAATAATTACAAATAATTTTTATTTCTATGTTATAGAAAAAAGTTGATGCAAATTTACTAATTTTCGTGGGGTGAAATAAAAGATGTTAACACCTTTTAACACCTTTTAAATAGTCAGCATTAAATAATTACAAATAATTTTTATTTCTATGTTATAGAAAAAAGTTGATGCAAATTTACTAATTTTCGTGGGGTGAAATAAAAGATGTTAACACCTTTTAACACCTTTTAAATAGTCAGCATTAAATAATTACAAATAATTTTTATTTCTATGTTATAGAAAAAAGTTGATGCAAATTTACTAATTTTCGTGGGGTGAAATAAAAGATGTTAACACCTTTTAACACCTTTTAAATAGTCAGCATTAAATAACCTCGTGTTCCGCGCATTGTTGTTGAGATGGGTCCAAACTTGTCCCATAAGTCCCTACAAGAGACAATCTCCAAGTACACAACAGACTTTCACGTTCAATACTTAAGAGATAACAAAGTTGCAATTAATGTACATTCTGTAAACTGTCATAAGCGCGTTAAAGAAGGGCTGCTAAACGACAAAGTGTTATATTACACACACACTCGTCGTGACGAAAAGTTGCCTAAAGCAGTGGTTCGAGGGCTGCCGCTGCTGTCAGTTGAAGAGATCGCTGAGGACCTTGCCTCCCTTGGATACAAGGCGTGTAAGATAATACACCTCAAGTCAAAATCACCTGGAGGTCCGTCCAGCAACCCGCTGTATCTCGTGCAACTGCCCGCAGGTACAGATATGTCGAAATTCCGGCGTGTGAAGTATATTTGCAGATGTGTTGTCGAAATTAGTAAATTCAAGCCGAAGAATTGGGAAGGTACGCAGTGCTTCCGCTGTCAAAGGTTTGGCCATGCTTCAAGCAATTGCAACCTGCTGCCTCGCTGTGTTAAGTGCGCTGAGCCACATTCTACTAAAGAATGCCAAAAAAAAGATCGCACCTCTCCAGCCCAGTGTTGTAACTGTAACGAAGCCCATCCAGCAAACTATCGTCAGTGTCCTGCCCGCAAGGCTTACCTGGAAAAGATTCGTAAACAGCGTACTCCTGCTCTGGATCTGATCAACAACATCAATCGAATCGATCAAGTCAAAGTGCCCAAGCCTGCCTTCAGTGCAATAACTGAAGCCAAAACGAAATCTGATTTGACCTACAATCCTAAAAAGGTAAACACTGTATACACTGAACCGAGAAAACCAGCTCTGACGAATGACTACAACCAACAACAACCGGATTCCTGCACTAGTGAAATTCTCTACATCCTAACTATAATTAAATCGTTAAAGAAAGAATTTCTAGCATGCGAAACTATGGTGGAAAAGATTATACTGATCTTGAACCATCTTAGTCAGTATGTATAGGGCGTCCTAAGCATCCTAACTTGGAATGCTGACGGCATTCGGACTAAATTACCTGAACTACTTAATCTTGTCAAAATTAATAATGTTGACATTATAGCATTGTGCGAAACAAGAATCACCAGTACAACTAGCATAAGCGCCCCAGGTTATAATATTAATCGACAAGACAAACACAGCTCGGGTCGAGGTCAGGGTGTAGCCATCTTAGTACGGAACACCATTCAACATACCCGCATTCGTGTCCCACCCACCTCTCATATGGAAGCAGTAGGAGTAAAACTCACAACAGCGAACAATAAGAGTCTCATTGTGGTTTCAGTTTACCAATCTCCTAACCTGCGTTTCCTGGCTAAGGACTTAGAAAAACTTTTAGACCTTGGACCAAATGTGTTGATTATGGGAGACATGAACTCCAAGCATAAGAGCTGGAGCTGCTCCGCTGAAAATGCCTCTGGGAAATTGCTATACAACCACATGTTAAGTCACGACTACATTATACATGCACCTTCATTACCGACACTTGTTCACTATAGACACGACTATGAACCCTCAACCCCTGACCTAATTATAACTAAAAATATTAACAATATTGTCAACCTTAAAACCATACCTGCTCTATCATCTAATCACTTACCAATTAGCTTCTCCATCTATGATGAGTTTCAACGTCTTAATAAAACTCTATATAAGTTCAGTGCTGCTAATTGGTCGCAATATCGCTCTGTACTCGATGCTAATATAAACTTGACGTCCACTATGTATAAATCACCTGACGAAATAGACAGTGCCCTTGAACAACTAACCAATGCTATTTATAAAGCTCGTGATTCATCTGTCCCTCTTGTAGAGAGTACTCCAGGAGCAAAACCTTTTCCCCGTCACTTAAAAAAACTTATCAAACAAAAAAATCTATTACGTCGAAAAGACGCTTCAACTACTGATCCTATTTTAAGAAAAAGCTTAAGATTCACCATTAATAAGCTTCAATCTGAAATTAATGAGAGAATCAAAATCTTTAATGATAAAATTTGGAACGAAAAACTACGAAGAGTAGATAATCCATCCTCTGATTTATGGAGGGTCGCAAAGGGCCTGCGTACCAAACAGCATACCATTCCGTCGCTTCTTAAGTCCGACGACACTCTAACTGAAACTGTCAAGGAACAGGCCGAGACCTTAGCTGACTCTTTTTTAAGCAACATGACTCTTACTTCCGATTGGACCAGCACAACTGCCATAGAACAAGAAGTTAAAGCATCGAATGAAATTATTAATAATTATACCCCTGACAAACAATACTTTTTTGTTAAACCAAAACATGTCATGACATTGTTGTTTAAACTAAAGCAGCGTAAATCACCTGGAACCGACGGAATCCAAAACGAATTGTTAAAGAATTTCTCCAGAAAATCTATAGTATATCTTACACGTATATTTAATGCCTGTCTTAGACTAGCTTACTTTCCAAAAGTCATGAAACAAGCAAAAATTATAGCTATACTAAAACCTGGAAAAGACGATAAGCTCCCCATCAGCTACAGGCCAATCAGCTTACTCCCATCTCTCGGAAAACTTTTCGAATCCATAATTTACTCACTTCTTGTGAGTGAGTCAAAGCACCTCTTAATAAACGAACAATTTGGCTTCCGTGAGCAACATTCTACTGTGCAGCAGCTCGTAAGAGTGTCTGAACACATTGCTCACCACCTAAACCTTAACGAGTCTACCGGAATGTTCCTACTTGACATCGAAAAAGCTTTCGATACTGTTTGGCACGCAGGCCTTATTCACAAACTTTACGTCGATGAAATCCATATATCCATAGTGAAAATATTGTTTTCATATTTGGGTGGTCGAAACTTCACTGTAAGTGTTAATAACACTCTTTCTGAACCTCGTAATATCCCAGCTGGTGTCCCACAAGGTTCGGTATTGGGACCGCGGCTATTTGTCCACTACCTTAACGATATCCCGATCCAAACACGCACCAAACTGGCTTGTTTTGCCGATGATACCGCTTCACTAACTTCGTCTAAAGATACTGACCTAATTACCGACAGACTTCAATTATCCATCTCCAATCTACATAACTTTTTCACTTCATGGAAACTTAAACTTAATGAAAATAAGACTGAGGCTATATTGTTTACTAGATGTCGCAAACTTCCTAAGAGGAGACTAAAAATTAACGGCTACGATATTGAGTGGACTTCTCAAGCTAAGTATTTAGGTGTTGTGCTCGACAGTAAAATTAACTGGTCGAAGCATGTTGATCACATAAAAAAAAAAGGCTTAAAAGCTATGCAAGCCCTTAGTCCTATTTTTAACCGAAAAACTAAACTAAGTCCAAAGTCCAAGTTACGTTTATATACTACGCTAATTAGGCCCTGTCTTACTTATGCCGCCCCCGTTTGGAATACAACCTGTGAGACCAACTTTAATAAATTACAAGTATTACAGAACAAAGCACTTAAAATATGTTTTAACACCCCATTTAGAGCTAACCTCCAAAAACTTCATAAAGCCCAGAACGTGCTTACTTTAAAAGAATTTGTTTCTAAACTTACTAAAACCTTTTATTCCAAAATTCACCTCAGTAATCACACGAATAAACTTGTTTACTCACTTGGCCGATCTACACGCAAAAATCTTCCATATATCGACAAGTATAAAACTTACAAGTTACCCCATCACTACCTTTTGTTTGAATGAGTCTGTCAATCCCCGCTCACGTGAATTGAATCGCTAACTCGCTGGTAATACGAGTTATTATCGCCTGGCTACGCGGTTGACTGGTGTATTCTTGTTTTGATGTGACGGACCGTGTGATGATAAATTTCGTCATTAAAGTTGTAATAAATTTATTCATTTATTAGAATTACTAGATGATGATGATGTCTTCCAAGCCAATTTCACCTACGGCGACCATTTTCTGTTCATGGATATGGTTACTAATGGGTCCTCACATGGCTGATGTACCCAACTTTAGCGGTGAAGGTCCTAGGACAGTGGATACATGTGAGGACTCCATTGACTAGATATACTTTTAGGATAACCAATACTTTTTGTAGTAGTAATTCAAACCGGTTTATTAGCAGATCTGTATTGATAATAAATAAAAAAATGTATTTGTAACACGAACTAAACATAATTATTGTCTAGACACTTTACGTAGCTTGATAAATCTGAAAATCCGCTGGTATTATACTGTTATAATTATTATTGTTAACGATGAATATGACAATGCAGGTGATAACAATACGCATATACCCACTATCTTCACAAAAAAAAGTATAAGTACGTGATCATTATAATGATAATTTGTCATAGTATTTTCATGTGTGTTATAAAGTGTTGTTACTTATAACATGTGATGATCTAAACATACGAAGTAGCCCAGTAGTATGTAGTGTTTATACTTACCTAATTTATTACTAAGTACCCGCAATTTTATGTTTTAATGAGTAACCTACTTTCTAACTATTGTTAGCTTAAAGTTTTAAAAGGCGTCCCTAGCCTATAGACGATCTATTATTCTAAGTTAAATGTTATTTAAGCCATGTAACGCTAAATATACATTTTATTATTTACTTTTGTTAAATAAAGTATTTTATAAATCAATCAAATCATTAAATAATTACAAATAATTTTTATTTCTATGTTATAGAAAAAAGTCACCCAAAACGATTTCTGTCGAAAATGTTAGATTTAATAGAACATTTTAAAAGCTTTCTAGATCGTTGGTTTAATTTCGGTTCTATAACAAAGAGCTCTTTGGAATTTGTGTACGGATTTTCATACATTTCTTTGAAAAAATAGGTGCATAGATCCGGATTATCAATGTAAGTTCGTGCAATGGCGAATTTTTTGGCTACTGCGATGTATAAAATCCAAATCAAAAAAATATATTGCGAAATATTTTTACAGGAGCTCGTGCTCCGCCATGAATGTCTTGTGCGATACAAGTTACCACCGTTAGATAATCATAAATCTTTACTGGTTGAAATCCTAAAACAGTAAGTAATCAATAAAAACACGACAGCCATGACTTTGCAACCTCGCCCGTGGCACAAGTTATGCAATTCCATTGTATTGTGAAATGTTTGCCTTTAGATAAGGTGACGTCTCGTACAGATTTCGTTGATAAGAGTGATAGCTGATAGCAATATGTAAACAATAGGGGGATAAAAGGAAGCGAGCGTATGGCGCGGTAGCAGATGAGATACGTTTGGCAGAGTATGCACACTACTTTAGATAGGTACTTAGAGCTTTTTACAAACGAAAGATATAAGTACCTAAACTCTGTGGCTCAGTGGTTAGTGACCCTGGCTTCTGGATCGAAGAGGCGTGGGTTTGATCACCACCAGGGCAAGCATTTTTGTGATGAACATAAGTGTTTGCTCTGTGTCTGGGTGTTATTTAGGTACTATCTATATAAGTATGCATTTAAAATATGTATATGTAGTATATCAGTCTCTGGCAGCCATATCACAAGCTTTGCTTAGTTTGGGGTCAGAGACCGTGTGTGAGATGTCCCCCAATATTTATTTATTTATTTAAGTTATATTTTTGACTAACTTATACCGTAGGATCATCTACGAAACCACGAAAATATCGGCTGTTCAATTTGTTTCGTTGAAAGGCACTGACTGAAATTATTAATATTTTAAGTTATTATTTATTTAATTACGAGACGAGCTTGACTCTCCCACTTCAGCGGGCGAAACACAAAAGCTAGAAAATTGGGAAGAGAGAAGATGAGTTTGTACGAATAATTTACATCACGTTTTCGCGATTTATCTTAGATGATTAAAACTGGTCATAATAGTGAGGACAATGATATCCTAGAAAGTGTCCGTTTAGCGTAACTATATAAATGTTCTTTAGCGCTAATAGAAGTGAAGCAATACGTTAGTACGGTCAGTCTTTCAGAAATGTAACCGTGGAGTTTATAACTGAGCGCTACAGTGGCTCGGACGATACGTTAAAATTTTAGATCTTAGATTTCAACTACTACAGACGGCGTAATGGACACAGACGCCAGAGCGAATTAGGCTCTTTATGCTTACAAACTTACCTTGTACCTAGGTATTACCGCCAACTTGAGCCACAATTCATATTGTTTTCGAGCTCCACATGGACAGCTTGGATCGTAGGTACTTAAAATCTCAAATTTTTTGATAAGATCATCGTCTTGGCATTTTTTCTGTTTTAAATTCCATATTTATGGATTAGATACATCTTACTGTGTGGTACATGTCACACTACATTCTAGACATGAACCACGCAGGCTTTACTTTTATTTTATAACGTGGGTGTCTTCAAATCCCGAGTAAATAGGTATCTTCTAGGTAAGGGTGCTATACCTGAAACCGCATATCTGCTATACGGAATAAAAAAAGCTTTTGCCTGTGGCTTTGCCCGTATTATATTTTGATTTTTGTGATATCCTTTTATAGTGATTTTCGGAATAAAAGTAGCCTATGTAACTTTCCGTCTGTCAAACAGTGTCCATGCCAAAAATCAAGTCCATCCCTTGCTCCGTTGCAGCGTGAAAGAGGAACAAACCAATATAAACCAACAAATACACTTTGGGAGTTATAAATTAATAAGGATAACTAGTACCAATTATACATGGTCGGTTGGGAAGTAAATGCAACAGGGACTGTTATATCAAACTTGTAGAATCCTTAACTTTTCTTTGGGGGTTGGGATTCGTATTTGCCGTGATCAAAAACAAAATAAAATTATTATCGTTTCAGTCGAGTAAAATAGCGGACAAATGTAATCTACACGTGACATAGCGGTCAAAAGATATCTTCTCAGATTTTAGTGATGTACACGGGCAGAGATTTCCACCTGCCGTCTATAAAATGATGGATAGATCGATAAATATTTTATTATTCTCAACATTTTCTTAGTTCTAGGTTTAATTTAAGAAACAATGCTAGGAAAAACCAACTGGTGGCTCCTCATAGGCTGGCGAAATCGGTGAAGTCTGTATATATTGGTGGGCCCGCTGTATACAACCGAATACCCGTAGAAGGGTCATTTAGGAATAAATTAAAATGTTGGCTACATGAGCAACTATTTTAGGATGTAAATAACTTTTTTAAATTACCTGAATTGTATTAAGATTTAGTGTATAATTTGGTAATTGTCAAGTTCTTTTATTTTTATTTTGTGCTACATTGTATCCGTAATGTACCTAATGTTTATTTCTTGACTTGTAACAAATGGTGTTATAAATAAATGACTATAATCATTACAGAGTACCATCAATAAGCAAGCAGAGGTAACTATCAAAATTAAATATCGCCTTATACTAGTATTATATATATATATATATATATACTAGTATTATACCCTGAATCTTTGGTGGGTTTATTTATTCTTTTGTTCTTTATATCTTTCGTTTTATTATTTTCTCTTTTAATATTATTTTTGTGTTGCGCAAATATTTGAATGTATGATTGTAAAAACCCCTCTCAAACCAAATGCAAAAGTTACAGAAAATTAATAAAATATGTCTGGTGTAAAAAAAAATGAACTGAAGTAATACTCTTTTTTTAAATAAATATATTCAAAATAATGATATTTATTTTTTAGTTATGAATTGAAATTTACTAAATACTAAAAAATGTCACAATGTCATGTCTAAACAAGTCACCTTACAATCTAAAATGAGAAATGCAATCTAAACATTAAAAATAGAGGTACATAGGAGTATATAAATCTTGGGTACCTAATATGGTAGGTACTTCGTTCGAAAAATCAGTCCAGTAGTCCCCTGCGCGCCGAACCAAATGTACCCAAAATACTCGCCGCGTTGCCCCGCTGAATGGCCAAGGAAATGCGCTGGACCAAATACCAGCCAGCCCGAGCATCGTTCCCCTTGTCCTTCAGGCGGCGACCCAGGTCAAGTACAAATTTCCTAGCTTCGGTGCCCCACGGTCCCGCTGTTTCGACGGCAAATGGAACGAGGTCGTACGCTGATTCCAGGCAGGCGTATTTGTTGTGTTTGTTTCTGGCGGCTGCCTCCGCTCCTGCCCCAGCAACTTGCTGGGTAGCAGGGAGGTGGCAGGATGCGAAAGTGCTTACGCATGTCGCATCCCACACGAGGCAGCGCCCTCTCTGCCAAGGGATCAGCGTAAGACCATCCGGGCGTTTGCCATCTGAACGAGATAATCCAGGGGGTTCCAAGACGCTGGGCACGTCTGCCGACGCGAGGGCACGCTTCAGGATGTCATTAATAGCGTGATGTCGGGGTCTGCGGCCTACACATCGTGTGCAACTTAGGCCGTGGTGTCCATTTGCTTCAACTTGTGCTCCGCAGATACACACGTGAGGCTCGCAAATAGAACATCCGAGCCGTAGGGCCACGGCCACCCTCAGTGAGTTGACATCCAGGAGCGTACCCATGCGAGGAGACGGAAGAGCATGCAGCCAAGCACCAGACTCAGGCCTGGTAACAGCGAGCATTCGGGCCAGCTCAACTCCTGTAATATCACTTTGCAAGCTTGAGAGTATATGTTTGCAGAGAAGATCGTCCCAGTTTCTCTGCAACTTAAGCTTTTCGGGCGCATCAGTCTCCGGACACAGCACTGACCACGCATCTCTGGCCTCCTCGGCGTACGGGACGCGAACTATATCACCATCACACGAAAGAATACGAGTGACAAGTTCTGCGACCCCGTACGACGAGGCAACGAAGGCAATGGGACCAGTCTCCCGGAGGCGACGCACACCCAGACCACCATAACGAATGGGCAGGCTCGCCTGGCACCACTGAGTCTCGCTCAACCGAACATTTAAAGTGCCTTCCAAGATCCGTTTTAGGGCGTTGTCAAACTTTAGTATTTCTTCCGAGAGCTTCCAAGTTGGTGCCGTTCTAATAACATAAGTTAATTTTGGCATCGCGAAACAATTTCTCAGAAGCACCAATGCCACATGTGCTGGTAGACACTTCAAGTGAGCCTCCATTGATGCCAGTGTGTCGATTTTTTCCTGCATGCTGGCATGCAATCCTTCTAAGAAAATAGGGGCACCTAACAAACTAAAAGAGTATCGGTCTAGAATCCTCAGTCCAGGTATAAGGGATCGGAGTTTGTCGCCAGAAGCCGCTGCAGCTGGGCTGCAAGGGAATAACTCACACTTAGAGGTATTATATATATATATATAATATATATATGTTACCTCTGCTTGCTTATTGATGGTACTCTGTAATGATTAAAAACATCCATAACAGCCCATATATATATATATATATATATATATATATGGGCTGTTTTTAATCTATTATGGAGTAGGTCCAAAAAAAATATTGCTTTGTTAAAAAAGCGACAAAATTTTCTCTGCTATTAAAACCAACTTACCCATAGCCTGTGACTGATGATCTGTCAAAGAAGCTCTGTATGATGAATTTGAGAGGCCTGCGTTCAAGAGTGGACGTCTTACAGTACTGTACTGTACTGTATCAGCCTTATAATAGTCCACTGCAGGACGTAGGCCTACCCACGAAGGGTGATTGAGCCATATCCACCACGCTGGCCCAGTGCGGGTTGATGGATTAACATACGCCATTGAAATTCTTCTCCGGACATTTGCAGGTTGCCTCACGATGTTTTCCTTCACCGAAAAGACAGTGGTGTGAAATTCCGTACATAAATCCCAAAGAACTCATTCGTACGGGACCGGGATTTGAACCCACGACCTCACGATTGTAAGGCGGGTGTCATTACCTCTAGACTACCACGGCTTGTCGTCTTACAGATGACATAATAATGATGAGTACTATAGGTACAGAGGCCTTCAGTTAATGTTGTGTACTTGTTTCGCTGTATCCCTTGGAGGACTCTAGCCGCCCTCATACTATAACCCAAATCGCAATAATAGGCAATACATGCACCACAGATCAGAGAACAAGGTCTATGAATATATCACTATGACGTAGGTAAACCCAGTAAAACTACTTGACATCTGTGATACTCAAATTCCGATATTCCCGATAAGATAGCGTGGTGTGCAGCCGATAAGCGCGGGCTAAGATACCTACCGCTATCCATCAATACTGCAGCCGGTCGCCTGAGATTGGACTCTAGCCAAGGTGACTGACTTGTCCATAGAGTTATAGTCATCTCATCATCTATAGATGTACTTAATGATACAAACTATACCTATATACTGTTTTGGATCAAGTTTTACATGTTACGATCTTTGACCAAATCCTACTAATATTATAAACGTGAAAGTTTGTGAGGATGGATGGATGGGTGTTTGTTATTCTTTCACGCAAAAACTACTGAACGGATTGAGATGAAACTTTGCAATAATATAGCTTATATATCAGAATAACACATAACCTATAAATTATAATGATATATTGCGTATGCGGGCGAAGCCGCGGGTAAAAACTAATAAAAAATAAAGACGGAGTTTTATGAACAAACAAGTGAGGCCTACCAAAACTATTCCTTGTTGTACAGACAACTACACACACATCCAAGTACAAGGAAATTACGCCTTGGCTTGTCAGTCGAACTATGGCGGCGCAACAGCGACGCACTCACACATGTATAAAAACCGACTTCACTTGACTGTTCAACGACGTTTTCTCTTGATTTTTTATTTGCTCTGAGGTTACCATTTGTATTATTTAAGCTCGGACCAAATAAAAAAATCAAGACAGAATGTTGAGAAACAAATGAGTGAGGCCGGCAAAACAACACCTCGCCGTGTACAGACACAATTACACACACAAAACAAACCTGTACAACGGAACTACGCCTTGGCTCGTCAGTGGAACTATGGCGGCGCAACACAGACGCACTCACCACATGTATAAAAAACTGGCCTCACTTGTCTGTTCACGACGTTCTGTCTTAATTTTTTTATTTGGTCTGAGAATGTAAGATATTGCTTTGTAACGTGCGGGGACTTCTAAGTAATGTTTTATTTTAGTCATCTTTATGAACCATTTTTACTAAGGGACCGACCAGAAAATCTTAAAAAAACACATGTTGAAGATTATTGCAGAAGTTCTGATTTATTTTCGTGATATTAGGATTTGTTATTAAAAGTTGTTGGCAACGATTAGGATATCATATAATAAAACGGGGTGACTTTGATTAATTTTAAACTTCAAATGAGTCTCGGACTTACAAATTTAACGGTAAAAATGTTAAAAAAATACAGTATTGACGGCTTATAGCGTAAATTATCTATCAGCAATAAGAAAAAATATATGTAAATAGATTTTTAGAAAAAAAAAATCTACCTGTTTATCAAAGTTTTATTGAAAATGGGGCTATATTGATATGACACCTTTTTTTCATTTCATCGTAAAATCACTCTGATTTATAACAAAAATCAAAAGTATTTTCTTAGAGTACACATATAGGAATAAATCTGAAAACTGTACATTTTTATTCAAATCACAAAAAAATAGGGCCTCACAATCCACAAAATATGGGTTCAAAATTCAAATTGAGTAAATCGTATCATGTAAAGTATATCGTATCATATAAAAGAACTTCATTGGCACTTGCTAAAACAGGTTTTTAATTATTTTAACAACGTGTTTGTACGGAACCCTCGATGTGCGAGCCTGACTCGCACTTGTCCGGTTTTTTTTTTAGACTTAAGTTCAACAATTAATTTTATTCACTTTTAACAGCACTTTCGCGTTGACACTTTGGCAAAATATGGCCGATATATCAGTCTTGCCAACATAACAAATAAAATGGTTGCGGTCCGAATTACGCATAAAATCGGAAATAACGTACCAAGTTTAGCTATCATCAAAGTTGCCCCAGTTCGCAAAGTAACCCCGTTTCACGGTACATATCTCCATAAATGACTGCAATTTGCAGAATAACACTGGCCACCTTGCATACACACTTACCTACACCTAGCCACTTGGGTTCAGGAGCAGCCTTAAGTTTGACTTATGTGATGTGTACCATGCAGGAGATTATACATCGCTGACTCTAGGACAAAATGAAATGCACTGGTGGGAGCAGAAAAGTCTACGCCATTTTCGATGGTCATGCACCTCGTTCCAGCAATTAATACTAATATGTCAATGGACTGGTCATATGACCTTCTGTCTTATCGTCTATATCTCCTTTGATATGGATTAGGATAAATCACATCTTGACGATAAGTATTAGGAATATCACATGACCATGTCGCCTTAATACCTTGACATTTTTTCGCATATTGATGTTTAGAGAAATTACTAGCAAGAAACTCCTAAATTCCAAGATTTTTATCTAAATAGGTAATCTGGACAGGGCTTTCTGTCATCATAACATTTCTATAATGGACGTAGAGTCTGCAATAGTAATGATTCAGGTCTTGCATGGAATACTGCTCTCACCTTTGGGATGGCTCTGCCAAATATCAACTGGAGGCTCTGGAGTCGATTGAGCGGCGAGCCAGGAGGCTGATTGACAACGACATCTTAACTAAGTCGCAGCTGCAAAGTCTTGAGCATCGACGTAAGGAGGCGTGTTTGTCGGCCTTTTATCGGATTCACTTCGGAAAGTGCGCTCAGGAGTTGCACGATCTGGTCCCACCTGCCCCTTTCTTCTATCGTACGGCTAGGTAGATGCGACCAAAGCGCCACCCTTTTATGGTGGACATTCCGCGCGTTAGAACAAAGCGTTTCGAATCCTCATTCCTCATACGAACAGCCAGAATGTGGAACGCTTTGCCTGGGTCTGTCTTCCCGCTTAAGTACAACGTGGGTGTCTGCAAATCCCGAGTAAATAGGTATCTTCTAGGTAAGCGTGCTACATTCTTGACCGCATATCTGCTCAACATCAGGCAGTATGTAGTCAAACGCAAACCTACAAGAAAGAAAAAAAATATAATAAGTCCGTTAGTCAGATTGTTAAATTTTGATTGATTGAAAAGTTTTCAACAGATATGTACTTAGTTGAGCAGTGTGCGAAGCAAATTCCATGAAAAGGATTAAGGCACACCTGACACGATGCGATTGTATGATTGATCGATTCATCCTCACATCGATTACTTATCATATTTTTAACCCAAACTCTGAAAAGGGAAAATTTAATAAAAGCACTATAGCACTATTATCTTTAGACCTTCAAGGGTCTGTGGATGATCCAATTGCTTTCTATGTAGTAGTAGTGTAGTGTTGTCATTAAAAGCACTGACACCGAAGTTTCTGAAGAATCATATCTCCATAAACCTTATTTCTGGTTAATACTAGGCATTCTGCACAGCCCAACGGAATGGCAAGTTGAAGTGGCAGTGAGCAGATCGCCTATAGCACTTCTAAACGTACGCAAAGAAAAACAGAATAAGTCCCTAAAAGGATGACAATTGATTAGAAATAACCCTGTATATTTAGTATACACCTGAAAATCCTGCATTTTGTAAAGCTACGCGTCGCTAGCGTCGCAGGCAGCGTCGTGAACAGACTCCCATAGTGTTCCATACAATCCATACTGTAATATAATTACATAGCTGACGACCGGACGTCAGTACGGGTAAATCCACGGGCAACAAATGGGTTTAAAAACCGTGCGTGGCCCCGGCGAAAAACCGTCTCGACGTCTCGTTAACAAGCGTCCTTATAACCAGCTGCCAGTTCCAACAAACAAAGCTGTAGCATAAAATTCACAGCGGTCAATGAATAGCAAACACATAACTACCTACTTAGTAGCCATGACTAACAAAAGTAATAAAATATACTGTCTAACTGATAGCATATCTCTCATATCTCAATATCTAGATAAAACAGGCGCATATCACCATTTCGCGCGTGTAATTAAGCCCTTTAATCCACTTAAGGAGCGTATTCGCACGCGGTCGCTGACTTTAAAGGAACTCTAGACAAGGAACTCTAGACAGGATGTCTATACCTAATGCAAGCTTTGGTAACGGTTACATTCTTGTAGAGACCGCCTGGGTACCACAGGTTTGACAGTAATAATGTGTTTAATTCAATAATATAATTATGTATTTAAGCTTAGTGTGCACGCAATACTATAATCCTTCCATAATTATAACTGCTGGACATAGGCCTCCCCTATATAACGCCAATAAAACACCGACAGAAAGCTACTTTCATCCAGCGCGATCCAGCTTGACTAGGTACATCATATACAGCTAAGGGTAGATAGCTAAAAATACCTATGCCATAAAAAAAGTTCGTTAGCAATATATGAAATGTATGAAAACGCCCAATTATGAAGGTGCCATCATAGTTATATTAGCAAATTAGTTTCTTTTTCACTTTAGGCATTCGATAGAGAGAACACTTTTTAAATTTACGACGGCGCTTTCATAATTGAGTCTAATACACATCGAAATATAATGAATGCTTCGAAAATTATCACACCATTTAAGCCCAGTTCTACTAATTAATAAAGGAATTTCATTTTTTCACTGTTGGGTTTTATTTGGGTGCAAATGGACTCTGATCGAAAGGATAACTTTCCCAGACTTTCTGAGCAGAATAAAGTCTAACAACAGTTAAAACTCATAAAATATTTATGAAAAACTAGATACTTAGGTACAATTTTCACAGGACTCAAGACCGAAACAGAAGGCATTCTAAGAAAGAAGTCGGATGATGCCAAAAAAATAACTTACAATTAGAAGACGGGGTCTGTCCCATAGTGTAAGTTATTTATAGTGATAATTACATTGACCTTATGGCTTATTAGTACGCAAGTTTATAGCCCTGTAGGTATATCATACAAATGTCAACATATTTCAGGCGCTCAGAACTTTGCTTTGCTTGATCAAAAATATGATAAAGATGTATAACGACGTGGACATAATAAATATCATTCAAGTTTAAGATCCTGTGCATATTGCCGCGAGCTCTGCGAATGCGGTCTCGATGGCGGTCAACTTAGATGCAACTTGTAGGGGCGATAAGTCCTGCAATGACTTCCCGCATGGGGTGTTTTGTGCATTTGCATGTTGTGTTTTGCGCATTCGCATGAGGTGTTTTGTGCATTAGCCGCATGGGCTGTTTTGTGCATTCGTATGGGGTGTTTTGTGCATTAGCACGGGGTGTTTTGTATATATATATATATATATTGGTACTAATTATTGCCCGCGGCTTCGCCAGTATGATATTATGTTTTTTTATTCTAAAAAATAAAAAGTATCTTATGTCACTTTTCGTCTTTCAAACTATGTCCACGCCAAAAATCAAGTCAAAAGAGGAAAAACCATCAAATACACTTTCGGATTTATAAAGGGATAAAGGATAAGGAATTAAGGATATAGGCCTCCCCTAGAGATCTCCAAAAACTAACCAGTTGAGCTACTTTGAGCTGTCTCCTAAGGCACATATTGAGAGAGTACATGTTAGCGTCGTAGTTCAGCACTCGTAACACCCACTGGTCGAAATCTTTTGACTAATGCACTGAGGTAGGTATGTCGGATCAGAGGAGAAGACATTACGTAATTTTTCGAACGCTCATCATCACAATAACGTCTGCTCGTATTTACTTAAATTATATACCTACCGAAATAAATCGTGTTAATTACATATTTCTAATCATGAACTTAAGATTTTTGAATTTTGTCTGAACATGTATTTCAAAGTACAAATCTAGAATAATAATAATAATAATAACTTAATTTCAGACACAAGACCCATAAATTAAGTAAAAAAAAAATACTCAAAATATGTCTAAGCCACAGTAAGTCATTAATTCATTACTTGAATGTGGGTAATTCTTACCCAACGTCTATATGTTTCAATCTGCAGCAGCCGAAGATTTAAAAAAATAGGTACCTGGACAACTATAAAGGTGTCTTCTAAGTAAACGTGCTACATTTCAGACTGTATCCTTACCACAAATAGAAGCTTGCTCTAAAGTTCATGATCAAAGATACTGCAACGTAATAAAATTATTTTCACTGATTTGGAATGATTTTAGCATTTGATTATATTTTTTTTTTTAGATTTGAAAAATATTTTGTATGTACTATATAAAATATAATTATGTAGTCGTTCGTTCATTCACCGCCGCCGCTATCCGCATCTGTGTGGGAAAACTATTATAAAGAAAATAACGAAACAACTACCTGCCAACTAGTCCTTTAACATTTAGGTTCCAAAAGGAAGCCTAGATATTCAAGAAATCATGATGATTGCAGTAAGACCTTGCAGTAAAAGCATCATAGTACTTCTGCCGTCCATAGGCTAAAAATCCACTATCTCAACATTTTATTTTATTTCATTAAGTTTAATGATAAAAAGTCTAAATTGTCTGACTTAAATAAACCAAAGATATCAAAAGTTTGCTCAAAAAAATATCGATCTGTATTTTCAGATTTCTGATATATTTTTAGTTTTTGAAATAGAATTCCAAAAAGTGTTTGACTAAGCGTAATTTCTAATTTTTTTTCACCTAGATTTACCACTTAATTATTCTAAAATAATTTATTGCACGAAAACATCGTATTAAGTGTAAAATTTAGAAATAGGTATTGCGTGCAAATTCCGAGCATTCATGTGCTCCATCGAGGGTTTCTTATTGCGGCAGCGTCATTCTCTACTTTCAATTATGGTTGAGGAGAGCTATGGCTGGCACATGCGTCAAACTCGTGATCGGGTGCTGCATGCGGGTCGCCGGTTTGCTCGCGGCATTCACGTAATTCACTGAAACTATTAGAACTGTACTAACTTTAGCTAAGATCAAAACTACTCTTCTTCTATAGTCTTTAATTAACAAATGTAAAATTATTTATGACAAAGGACATAGACCCTGGAGTCTGTGGAGTAATAATTTAAATATTAAAAAAAAAGTATTAGTATGAAAGTGCTTTCCAAATCTAAGTACCTAATTGTATTTAAGTTTAGTTTATCATACTTCGGTATCAACTAGCGCATATTTAAATTAAAAAATCCTAATAGGTAGTTCAAAAAGTTGATTTTGCAGCTATCGGCTTTACAGCTTGTAGACGGCGGAATTTTAAACGTACTACTGTTCTTCAACTTGGAAAGGTTGAAGAACTCAAGAGCAACAATTAAGTATTTTTATTGCGTTCTCATTCTCGTCTTGGGAAAAATCAAGATACGGAAAATATTCCTAGATTTATTGATTGCTGATTAAATGCATTTGTACTGCCATTTTTTCAAGGTGTCTGGACCAAGCCCGATATAAAGTTCATAATAATGATATTTTTTGTATACTGTACTGTACTCTACCAGCTTTTTCAATAGTCCACTGCAGGACGTAGAACTACCCACGAAGGGTGATTGGGTTTTTTGTATAGCTAGCTTATATTCTAGTACTTCATATTAAAAATTAAAGCGACAGTGAATCTTTTCTTCAAACGGCTTCCAAAATGGAGTTAGTGAATCGATAATGGTCCTATTTACTTCAATACGAAAGTGAAAATAATAAAATCTTTTTTTTAAGTTCTTGAACTTATAGCAAGATCATTAATTTAATCTTTATACTCATTACTGCAGATACAATATATTTCTACCAAAGAAAATCGATATCGTTATCATAGCAATCAATTCTGAGCTCAAGTGCTTAAGTGAAGTGATAAGGCCACAAGAAGCTGAATAAAATCTAAATATTCAAGATAAAAATTACTTAGTACCTACGCACACAATATCTTATGGGGCAAGTGCAAAATACACTGCACTTACCCTTAATAAAAAAGCCGGACAAGTGCAAGTCAGTCTCGTACACCGGGGTCCCGTACAAATCCAGAAAATTTCACAAAATTGGGAAGTTATTAAAATCTCTAAGTATGCTATAATCATGGACAAAAAGTTTTTTTCTCGTCATACATCGAAAAATACACATTGTTAAAATAATTAAAAACCTGTTTTATGTTGTTAATGAGCCTCTTTGAAATGATACCTTACATGATATTTTTTTGTGATTTAAATAAAATGTACAGTTTTCAGGTTAATTTCTATATGTGTCATCATCATCATCATCATCATTTCAGCCATAGGACGTCCACTGCTGGACATAGGCCTCCCCTAATGATTTCCAATAAGGCCGGTTGAAAGCGGTTTGCATCCAGCGCGATCCTGCGGTCCTAACAAGGTCATCCGTCCACCTTGTGGGTGGACGTCCTACGCTGCGCTTGCCGGTACGTGGTCTCCACTCGAGAACTTTTCGACCCCATCGGTCATCAGTTCTCCGCGCTATGTGCCCTGCCCATTGCCACTTCAACTTGCCAATCCGCTGGGCTATGTCGGTAACCTTGGTTCTTCTACGGATCTCCTCATTCCTGATTCGATCTCGCAGAGAGACTCCGAGCATAGCCCTCTCCATGGCTCGTTGGGCTACTTGGAGCTTACTAATAAGGCCCATAGTGAGAGACCACGTTTCTGTGCCATAAGTCATCACTGGCAACACACACTGGTCGAAAACTTTCGACTTGAGGCACTGAGGTATGTCGGACGAGAAGACGTTACGCAATTTTCCAAACGCTGCCCAACCGAGTTGGATTCGGCGATTTGCCTCTTTCTTGAAGTCGGACCTACCTAACTGGACTACTTGTCCTAGGTAGACGTACGAGTCAACGACTTCAAGAACCGAGTTCCCAACTGAAATAGGGGTGGGTACAACATGAGAATTACACATGACCTTTGTCTTATCCATGTTCATTTTAAGACCCACCTGTTGAGAGACTCGATTAAGGCCTTCGAGCATCGTGCTGAGTTCTTCCATCGACTTTGCCATGACCACGATATCGTCGGCAAATCGAAGGTGAGTGATGTATTCGCCATTGATGTTGATGCCGAGTCCTTTCCATTCCAGGAGCTTAAAGGCGTTCTCCAGAGTAGTAGTAAACAGTTTCGGAGATATTACGTCTCCCTGTCTTACGCCTCTCTTCAAAGGGATCGCCTTGGAGCTCTCTTCCTGTACTCGAACCGACATAGTGGCGTTATTATACAAACACTTCAGCACTTCAATGTACCGATGGTCAATACGGCATCGTTGAAGAGACTCAAGCACAGCCCATGTCTCAACCGAATCAAAGGCTTTCTCATAGTCCACAAACGCCAAGCAAAGTGGCAGGTTATACTCCTCGGTCTTCTGTATAATCTGCCGCAGCGTATGTATGTGGTCCATGGTGCCAAAGCCCTTCCGGAAACCGGCTTGTTCGGGAGGCTGGAAGTCATCAAGCCTGCGTTCGAGACGATTCGTAATGACCCTTGAAAACAACTTATAAACATGGCTCAGAAGCGAGATGGGTCTGTAGTTTTTCAATAAAGTGTTGTCACCTTTTTTGAAGAACAACACCACCACGCTTCTGTTCCACGCTTCTGGCGTTATGCCCTCGAGGACGACAGTGTTAAAAAGCTTCTGAAGGACTTTTAGTACCGGCGTTCCACCCGCTTTCAGAAGCTCTGAAGTGATTCCGTCGTCACCCGGCGCCTTATTGTTCTTAAGTTGGTTCAGGGCCATCCTAATCTCGTATAGGCTAATGTCAGGGATGTCTTCGGTGAAATGTCGGGTCAGCTTGGCTCTTGGGTCTTTGGCCGCGCTGTTTACAGGCTTTGCTACCGAGGCGTATAATTGTCCGTAAAACCTTTCGATCTCCTGCAATACCTCTGCCTTGGTTGACGCTATACTGCCATCTTCTCTCTTCAGCTTTGTCAACTGGCTTTGCCCAATAGAAAAATGCCTCGCGAACACTTTGGAGCCTTTATTCCGCTCTATTGTCTCTTTAACATGTTTAGTATTAAAGAGACGAATGTCGCACCGCACCGATTTTGAAATCTGTCTATTGAGCCGCCTGTATGACTTTGCATCATCGGAAGACTGCAGTCTTAGCGAGCGTCGTTCGGCCATGAGATTTAGAGTATGATCGGAGAATTTCTTAGGTCTATCTGAACGGCGGGGTCTAAAGAACTTAGAACCCACCGTTTGGACAGTTTCTACGAGCCCGTTATTGATCTCGTCCACCGACGCAAAGTTCTCCAGGCAAGCAAAGCGATTTGAGAGCTCGAGCTGAAAGTTCTCAGGGTTTTGTATGTGGGCACGAGTAGGTCGGAGCGTAGACTTCATCAGGCGGGACCTTTCGAGTTTAACGTTGATATTCAGTTTGCCTCGCACGATTCTGTGATCACTGCCGGTTTTTACCTTGTGGATCACGGAGACGTCGTTGAATATCCGTTTCTCGCTAGTCATGATGAAGTCTATCTCATTTCTCGTGGTACCGTCGGGACTCATCCAGGTCCATTTCCTGCGAGGTGGCTTCTGGAAGAAAGAGTTCATCATAAAGAGTTCCTCTTTCTCCAGAAAGTCTGCCAGCATGTGGCCCCTAGGGTTCCGTTGCCCACATCCAAATTGCCCCACTCTCAACTCATCATCGCTTTTCTTGCCCAACTTTGCGTTGAAGTCTCCCATAACAACCGTGAAGCGGGTCTTAGACGTATGTATGGCCCGACTTACGTCCTCATACATAGCCTCCACTTCATCATCTGGGTGTGACGAGGTCGGTGCGTATACCTGGATGACCTTCAACGAATATCGTTTGGATATTCTGAGTATCAGGTATACAACCCTGCTCGACACACTTTCGATGGTAATGATGTTGTTAACGAGAGACCTGTGAACGAGAAAGCCGACACCACCTTGGGACCGTTGGTCACCTTCCCGATAGTACAGTAGGTTGCCGGATTTCAGGGTTATCGTGTCCTCGCCCTCTCTACGAACTTCAGATAACCCCATAATACCCCATCGCAACCTACCCAACTCTTCTTCCAGTTCCGCAATCTTCTCATCAGTCCTCATGGTGCGCACGTTATATGTTGCCAGGGCCAGTCGTCGTCTGTTGGGGTGGCAGCCGGATCTCTGCCGGGGATTCTTAGCACCCCTTGCTCCGCCGTTACCGTGGTCGCTGCCGGAACCAGGACTAGCGGAGCTGCCGGGGACTGGGGGCCTGGTTTTATTTTGTGCACTCATAAGGGGGATTTGCCCATAATTGCCGCGCTGGGCAAGCGTGTTGGCAATCGCAGGGCGTAGCTCTCGCGACGGGGATGCTGCTGCCCATCCCCGCCCTGTTGCACTTGAGCTACGCTGTTCTGGATGGGTATACCGCCACCTGTCGGTTCCGTAGTACCTCAGTCGGCTCTTACGACACCTGGTACAAGAGGGGGGTGCTATTCTACTCTGCCGGCACCCCACGGCCAATATATATGTGTACTCTAAGACAATGGTTCTCGCCAAATTTCATAATTCTATTTCAACGGGAAGTACCCTGTAGGTTTTGATTTTTGTGAGTGTCGAAATATGCGTTTTTTGCGACATAAACGGCTCTAACTTTTTTATACGATAACTGAGAAGTTTTTTTTTACACAACTGCAAGATACTATAGATATACGTATATAGTTTAAATTTCAACTCGATATCTTAAAGCGTTCCCGAGATAAAGAGTCTTGACATACGGACAGACGGACAACAAAGTGATCCTATAAGGGTTCCGTTTTTTTCCTCTTGAGGTACGGAACCCTAAACAGGCAGGTGTAGTATAGAATCAAGTTGCAAGTATATTCTGTAAAGAGAATAAATTACCTAGGGATTGGACACATTAGATTCACTGATAAACATTGGCTTATTCTGAAAGATGGGAGATTTTCTTTGTACCAGTTGTGGATAAGTAGGCTCACATAAGCAATTGAATTCCTAATCCAGACGTATGCAAATTTAAGGACGATATTTTTTGCCTCATAAAATAAAATTAAAATCATGATTTGTTAATGGCAAGTGCCTTTATTAACTACCACTAAATACGAGACCTACATAATCCAAAACTACATAAACTACTACTACATAACAAGCAATTGGATCATCCATAGACCCTTGAAGGTCTAAAAATTACCCAAATGCTCAAGCCCACTGCCTGTTGGCAGCGTGACCAGCTTGCTGGCAGCATTGCCACGCTGAATGGCAATGCTTATACGTTGAGGCAAATAAACACCAGCATTTTGGTCACGCGTCGCATCCACCAGACGCTCAGATAATATATAATAATGTATATTAATTCTTCGATTATTACAAATAAATGATTTTTTGTATTAATTCTCAGAAATATATTGATACAGGATCGGGATTAGAACCAAAGAACTTAAAAGATTTTAGTGAGATTTAATAGTCAAAAACAACCTACACAAATGCCTCAATATTTATTAGTAGAGCAAGATAATTCTAGAGACAACAGCCCCAAATACGCTGATATCTATGAAGAAAACATTAGGCGTTATCTTAAACTGTATCTGTTTCATTTCCGGCTTAATTAGTTACAAATTTAACCCGATTATAATTTAATTTGCATTTAAATTATTAATACAATACACTATCTCCAGATTGACGATAAACTGATAAAAAATACAATAAATGACGTAATTTTATGATTTATATTAGATTGCGTTGTCATAAATCATTAAATATCTATTGATTCGCGTAGATATAGAATTGAAAATGTACTTGTTATGTCACCATAATTTCCTATTTACTTTCAATTATAAGATTAAAGTGCTAAAACGATACATCATGTGACCTTTTTTCTATGTGCTTCCTCAATTAAAATAAGTGATATAATCTAGAGATAAAATTACTTTTATTGATCCTAAAATTATTTTCAATATTCAATCGAATTCACAGGCTTGTCTTGGTCCTTTATTAGGCATCAATGGTGCCTATGCCAACATTGAGAGGCCCTTTTCACAATTTAGAAATTTAAAAACATCAGTAGTGATACAAAGGATAGCATTAAATGGAAACTATGGCATGACTATGGAATAAGGTTCGGCACCCGCTATACATGCCCCATTTCAAACATTATTATTGTTTAATAGTAATAGCAATCTTATTCTATTAATTAAATTCTGTTATCACTACATATTATAAAACAAAGTCGCTTCGCGCTCTCTGTCTCTTTTTATGTATACTTATATCTTTAAGTAGTTTTAACAGATTTTAATGCAGTTTTTTTAAATAGATAGAGTGATTTAAGAAAAAAGGTTTATATATATATATATATATATATTATGTATAATACACCTGTGCAAAGCCGGGGCGAGTCGACAATGCGACAATAAAAAATTTATTTTCATATAAGTGAATAGAGTAGCTCAATTGGGTACAGTATATTTTTAAAAGAAGAAAACTTCTAAATAGTTACTGTTATAGGCGTTATACTTATAGCCCTCTACATAGCTCGTTAGTCCCATAGCAAATGAGTAAGAGACCACGTTTCACTGCTATAAGTCGTCACTGGTAACACACACTGATCTAACACATTCAACTTGAAGCACTTCGGTTCTGTCGGACGTGAAGACGTTACGCAATTTTCCCAACGCTGCCCAACCGAGTTGGATTCTACGATTGATCTCTTTCTTGAAGTCGGACCTATCTGCAACCCTAGCATGACAAAAGGACAAATTGTCTTTCCGCCATATATATCAAAATCCGCCAAATATCCCCTCGGAATGGAAACAAAGTATGTATTGCTATTGACATTGGCAAGTGAAAAAAATGGTTTTATACCTTTGCCATGCTACGGGTGCAGAGTGGATTACGTGTCCTAGGTCCAAAGTGAAACTGAAAAAAAACTAGTAGGTACCTATTACTCATTTTTAAACTTCTAAATATTTAACTATACTCATGTAGAGCAAGTCATTCTACTGATGATAAGCGTCACGCTTTTTGTATTATTGCGATAAAAAGATGATTTATAGTATCGTTCAATTTCAATTGATGAGTTAGCGATTATTTGATTTTTATGATGTTATTTGACAAACCTAACCTGACAAATATTCAAATGCGTAGCAATGCTTCCACCATGCTTGGCACGCTGCAAACTGGCAGTGGGCTTGAGTAGATATTTGGATTATTTTTAGACCTTCAAGGGTCTTTGGAAGCTTAAGTAAGTAATATTGTATTTTGTTGTTATTTTTTTAATGGGCTAAAGTGCCTTTATTAACTGCAATAAGATATAATACTACTTTATATGCTAAATCCACCTACACTACTACATAGAAAGCAATTGGATCATTCACAGACCCTAGAAGGTCAAAGATAATCCAAATGCTCAAGCCCACTACCAGTTGGCAGCGTGCCCAGCATGCTGGCAGCATTGCCACGCTGAATGGCAATGCTATTTTGTTGTTATTATATTCTATAACTTATGGCACAGGTTGCCTATACCCAGTTCAGGCTGATTTATTTATTTGGGTAGGTATACCTTCATTAAGATAATGATGACTTTTTTATAAAGTTACAATTATGAAAGTGTACTTCAGTTTTCATTTCAGTCTACCTTGAGAGTGGACGTATCCAATTATTTATCCATGTTGATGTACATAGAATGGTCCTCAGTTCCTCTCGAAGGCTTTTAGACTCTATCGACGACAGGAGGACAGATCTGATCTACCGGTATTATATGGGTTGCTTGGAAGAGATCGCTTCCAGCTATAAGGCCGCCTAGTGTTGCACTGCCTTAAGAATTTCACTAATGTATTTATTGTAAGTTTTACTTTGTGTGTACAATAAAGAGTTATTTGTTGTTTGTTATCCTATTTTTTCAGCAAATCAAGGACTCAATTATTGAAACGTTAGATTAAATGGTGTTTTTATAGTCGCATGCTATACCATACCGTTGGTAATATTTTGTGACCATTTACGCATACGTTCTCGCAGGTTCAAAAATAGAGCCCCTGTTTTGTAGTAGGTACGTGTACCTATTGTATACCTATTATATGGGCTGCTCGGGATTCGGCAAGTAAAACACACAAGTACAAATTAAATTCAAACGTATTTTTCTGTTGTAGTTTTATATGCCAAAAGCTACGATAATAAGCTCATAAATAAATATAATAACAAAAACAATATCACATATTTCTTTATTCTGTAATCAGATTCATATGTACAATGTACATAAATTACATCAGGAATTTGTAGATAAAATTGCAGCTAAAGCTGAGTCCACATTGGAGAGTACGCATAGTATATCGCTACTATATTTTATATTACTTTATTAAAACACATACTAATTTAGTAGCTACTAAGGATCTACCATACAAAATAAATCAAATTTTGCCACAAAAAAGCAAAAACCTACATGATCGAATATTTAATTATAAATTAATTTGAATATTTTTTGCGGGCACAAGTTAAAGCCCATAAACTTAGTTGACCTGCTCACAAGGCCAAAATGTTCTTACAATGTGTAGGTATCTATAGACAAAGGGCGTATTCTAAGATCAAGATCATTGTAGTAATAACTCTGAAACAAACATTTGTTATGAGACCTATCAAGCACTCGGCAAAAATCACTGTTACAAAATTCCATTGTACAAAACTTTAAAAAAAGTTCATTGACTTTGGTCAAAATGTCTATGAAATAGCAAATTTAATTTTGTGTACTCGGGGTTGGTCCTATGGCATCAGTAGGCCGTAGTCGTCTATCTATGTGAACATTTAAATTTTTATTTTTATTTGATGTTTTAGTGAATTTCACATTTTCATTAGACACCCATCTCATTGCTTCATAAAAATGAAATATCATAGTAATATTATAAATCCGAAAAGTTTGTTGGTGTGTTTCTCTTTCACGCAGCAACGGAGCAACGGATCGACTTGGTTTTAGGCATGGATATAGTTCAAGGGCCGGAAAATGACATAGGCTACTTTTTATCCCGAAAATATAAAAGGTTCCTGTGGGATAGCACAAAATAAATAAATATTATGGGACATCTTACACACGGCCTCTGACCCCAAACTAAGCAAAGCTTGTGATATGGCTGCCAGAGACTGATATACTACATATACTTATTTTTAAATACATACTTATATAGATAGTAACTAAATAACACCCAGACACAGAGCAAACACTTACGTTCATCACATAAATATTTGCCCTGGGTGGGGATCGAACCCACGCCTCTTTGATCCAGAAGTTAGGGTCACGAACCACTGAGCCACCGAGGCAGTCAAAAGTCAAAATACCACGCGGGCGGAGCCGCGAGCAAAAGCTAGTAAAAGTATAAATTTCACACGCGCTCGTAATATAATACCGACATTTTATTATAGCTATAATTCCCAAAACGTTATAATCTGGTGCTTTTAAAATGACAAATTAATTTATAAACTTACTGCCCGGCACTTGAAGCTGTAAATTTTTTTTATTGTATCATTACAGCCAATCGTGATCGTGATAATCGATAAATTTTGTGACGTCATGAAAATGACGCGAAATATTCTAAATATAAAATTATATTAGAATATATACGTGTTATTTTTAGCAGATCATAGGTGATTGATAAAAAATATATATTATGTAAATAATTTGAGCGGTGCACATGAAAGTGAAAGCCACAAATTATATTATAGAAACCAATTATTATATCAAACGTGAGGTGTAAATCTTACCTTCACATACACATATTTATAATAATAATAATAAATGTTTTGGGACATCTTACACACGGCCTCTGACCCCAAACTAAGCAAAGCTTGTGATATGGCTGCCAGAGACTGATATACTACATATACTTATTTTTAAATACATACTTACCTATATAGATAGTAACTAAATAACACCCAGACACAGAGCAAACACTTATGTTCATCACATAAATATTTGGCCTGGGTGGGGATCGAACCCACGCCTCTTTGATCCAGAAGTTAGGGTCACGAACCACTGAGCCACCGAGGCAGTCAAAAGTCAAAATACCACGCGGGCGGAGCCGCGAGCAAAAGCTAGTAAAAGTATAAATTTCACACGCGCTCGTAATATAATACCGACATTTTATTATAGCTATAATTCTCAAAACGTTATAATCTGGTGCTTTTAAAATGACAAATTAATTTATAAACTTACTGCCCGGCACTTGAAGCTGTAAATTTTTTTTATTGTATCATTACAGCCAATCGTGATCGTGATAATCGATAAATTTTGTGACGTCATGAAAATGACGAGAAATATTCTAAATATAAAATTATATTAGAATAGATACGTGATATTTTTAGCAGATTATAGGTGATTGATAAAAAAAATATATATTATGTACTTAAATGAATTGAGCGGTGCACATGAAACTGAAAGCCACAATTATAATATGCAAACCAATTATTATATCAAACGTGAGGTGTAAATCTTACCTACATATCTTAAATTAAATTATCTTATTATATTAACTTAAATCTTTATGTTAATTTATGTTAATTACCTACTTATGGATAATTTTGTCTTAGCAGATGGCACCATTTGTTGGTATAGATAATGAAATTACTTATATTTTCATATACCTATTTTCGTAAAAAGCGGAGGTTTTATACTTATTAAACTTACTTTACTATAACTAGGTTACGCTTACGTAAGTAAGACTAGAGTTACTAAGTAGGTATATAAATCTTAAATTGTGTACTTACCAAGAATGTTGTATACAAGCGTACTTACTTAGAAATTGACTTTGACATTGAACTGACTTTGACATTTTCTATTATAATAATCGAGAATCGACATTTGATACGAGTTTTACTTCTTTTCCTAATTAATATATTAGTTTTATTACTCTAGTATTATAATTAAGTAGGTTCATATCACGTAGGTAACAATATATCATTCGAGGTAGCGGCACACCCCGGATACAAACGAACGAATGAATGAAACCGCACACTCACACGTTAAGACACGTGATTGAAAATAAATTATTTTTCTGCCAAAAAATGGAATGATCGACTTTAACCGTGTACACTTGTACAGAATTCGAATAGTTTGCACGTACCAATGTATCATCAATGTAGTAATTTTCACACGATTTCAATCAACGGACATGTCCAGAAAATGTATGGAGGCTGGTATAATAATAATAATCAAAAACTCTAACCACAACCCTCGTTACATTTCGAATAAGTTCATATTTTTCTGAGTCTATTACATCAGTTAAAACCAAAACGGAGCTCTCTGTTTTTTTTTTTAATTAATTTTGGATATATTTGGATAAATATGTATATTTGGCTCAATAGGTAGTTTATCTCTAGCAACTTTGATTAAACAACCTCCAAATTGAAGCATTTTTACCAATTAGACACAGTTTTTTAGTGTTGTATAGGGTTATAATTTTATATGTTAGCTAATTAAGAAATGAAGGTGGAAGAATCAGCTACGAATGCAAATAAAAATAACGATATAAGCACTTTATTATTGCTAAACTAGAAAAAATACAAAGCTGTGTTATTATTTTTCACACAATCTATTTTTCACATTTTAAAAAAGTGGTGCGATAAAAAAGTCTAAATTAAATACTTTTGAGAAGATCATAAATCAAGCAAGCCACTAGTAGTGTTTTACAAAAATATTTGGAGCCACGCCCTTTGAGGAAATATCTACAGGGTCGCAATCGTCCAAAAAAAGTGTCCGAGCCAAAACTCTGCCCAAGCTACGTATTGGGCAGGCTTTTTAGTTAGCCGTAAGGCGATTGAAAGGCGATGCCAAAGTGCTCGGATTCAAGCACTAATTAAGTGACAACGTCGAGATTAGAGACAACGGGTCATTGTGAATTAGGTTTACAGAGATTTATTATCATAAAGACAAAAACAGTTTGTCACTTACATGATACGAGTAACATAATTACAAAATATTTTAGAATTTTAGTCGTATCTATTCAATTATCAAAGTAAATTACTTAACTAATTGAACATCCTACTATTATTATAAACGCGAAAGTTTGTGAGGATGGATGGATGGACGGATACTCTTTCACGCAAAAACTACTGAACGGATTGAGATGAAACTTTGCAATAATATAGCTTATATATCAGAATAACACATAGACTAGACTAATACAGACTTACTTCACACTTCTTTTATTTTACTTATAACAATAAGTACATCTTCTGTGATGTATTCGGCTAAAGTTTTTTATTTAGTGTAAATATTTAAATCGGTATGTACGACGGCGTTCGGACATTTTTTACTACTTTCACTTAGGGGTTGTGGCTCTGTAGATATTTGTTTAAAGGCCACACCGAAACTACTAAGTTTAGGTATAATCTCATCATCATAAGCCATAGTGTTCTAGTGGTAGTGATACCCGCCTTACAATCGTGAGATCGTGTATTCAAATCCCGGGTCCATGCCAATGAGTTATATCACGGTAATGGTTCTGGTGTCCCGTACTAATGAGTGACATCACTGGCTTTTCGGTGAAGGAAAACATCGAGATTCATATGCGTACGTCCGTAGAAGAAATTCAATGACGTATGGGAATCCACCAACCCGCACTGGGTCAGCCTGGTGCATATGGCCCAATCACCCTTCGTGGGAAAGCTTACATCCTGCGGTGGATTATTAAAAAGGCGGTATACTTTATACATTGTCATCACTCATACAAAGAGTATCTTAATAGAGATCCTTTTTTATTACGAGATAGTAAAAAACATTTGTGTAAACAAAATTTAAAACAAATCTTATCGGCAAAGTTAGTTTAGATCGTGAATAGAGAGAAACGTACAGTGATTGCAAATAAACAATGGACATTGGTCCTTGAAAAGATTTAATCGTCTGGGTGAACTTTCCTTGGTTTTTAGCGCGCTACCTCTGTTTCGGCGTTTGTCGTTTCAGCTATTGGACGTCCACTGCTGGACATAGGCCTACCTTATAGATCTCCAATAAGACCGGTTAGAAGCGGCTCGCATCTAGCGCGAACCTGCGGTCATGATTAGGTCATCCGTCCACTTTGTGGGTTGACGTCCTACGCTGCGCTTGCCGGTACATGGTCTCCACTCGAGAACTTTTCGACCCCATCTGTCATCAGTTCTCAGTGCTATGTGCCCTGCCTACTTCCATTTCAACTTGCCAATCCGCTGGGCTATATCGGTAACTTTGGTTCTTCTACGAATCTCTTCATTTCTGAGCATAGCCCTCTCGATAGATTGTTGTTACCTATGTTTAACGAGCTACTACTCATCAAATCGGCGACGTTACATTTGATATTTAATATCGTCGCGGGACAAATCCCTTCAAAGCCGATATCTATTATTTATTCGCGCGTACTGTACAATAGAAGTACGATACTGCAAGTGCGTGCGTATTTCGTTAGGTGATAATTTGTTCGTTGGTCTATCTAAAAATTGGTTAAATTCATTCAATGTTACTACTGCGATCTCATTCTTTATTTTAGTGCCTAACTAGACTAACTACAAGACGTATGACAAATCGTGTAGAGCAAGTAGAGCTCGGGCTACCGCTTCCCGAGTGAGATTTTTATTAGCAAATTGAGGCTGACCTGCGCACGACGGTCCGTCCACAGAGCTCATACCTTGGTGACACACGGTTCTGAGGTTTGGCAAGCGAATAAGTTGTTTGTATAGAAGTTCAGTGGATTATATATATTTATTTTAATTTTGATACCGAATGTTTTATTTAGTTTTTTCTGTGTGTTCTTAACTGAGAATATTTATTTGTTTTAGATTTGATGAATCTTGACTGTGAACTGACAACTGGGGAATGTGCTCGAAATCATATGAATTAAAAAATGCAATGTAACTGTAACCACAACATTTTTATTATCTTGGGCATACAATTCTCAGCCTACATAGAAGAGTGAGAATTAGTATATGTTAATTAAAAAATCTTCCATTCGGACATAGAAACATACGTAATGTTAGTTTTTTTTGACATCTTACTCACTGTCTCTGACCCCAAACTAAGCAAAGCTTGTGATATGGCTACCAGAGACTGCGATATCCTACATATACTTATTTTAAATACATACTTATATAGATAGTACCTAAATAACACCCAGACACAGAGCAAACACTTATGTTCATCACAAAAATGCTTGCCCTGGGTGGGAATCGAACCCACGCCTCTTGGATCCAGAAGTCAGGTTCACTAACCACTGAGCCACCGAGGCAGTCAAATTAGTTAAGTAGTTATGGTCGCCAGATTGCTGGTCCACTTTGTAAGTGACTTTGGCAAAAACTTATACTTGTGCAAAAATTAATAATATTTAGAATCGACACACAGACCTTTACCTTATCTTTAAAAATATCTAAATAGTAAGAAAAATTACCAATAGCCGATAAAATACAGTCAAACAATTCAACTATAGATACAATATGAACGTGCAAATAAACTATTTGTACTCGTATGTATTTAAAAGAAGTTGGAATGCTTTTTGAAGCGGCCTCGTTAAGAATGTGAAAAATAAAATAAAAAATTACACGGACATACAATCAACCAGTTTCAATTCGACAAACTCGAAGATTAATTATAAAAACAAATGAAAAATCTGGTGAAGCAGTTCTGTAACTCAAATAAAAAAGCAATCATGCAAAACCTGTAAACAGGCATTCGAGTTTTTAAACAAACACCACACAACTATTTTCGGTATAAATAAACATTGACTTCACAGCGCCTTACAATATATTCGCTACGCCTATCGAATACATTTATTCTTTTGTTTGTTATTTTACTGGCCAGTGTGACGCGCCTCTCCTATTATCATTTCGTAGTGTATCAAGACCCGTCAGTGGCAGAACTGAAGCCGCGCATTGCACCCAATCGAAAAAAAAAACTTTTTTGATAAAAATGTATAAAAAGTCATCAGTGCACGCTCCTTTTGTTAGTCGTTACCGGTGCTTACGTTGGTACACTACCCTCTAAAATAAAATGCAAAATTAAATAGCGCCCTAGAAACGTTAAAGTAAATAAATAAAAAGTATCGTATTATAATAGTTGTTAAACTTATTAATTTTTAATCAAGTTAAATTTAAAAAAAATGCTGAAGTTTGTGATTGTGTTGGCTAGTCTCATAGGTAAGGAAATGGCGGGATTTTTTTCATATAAATAACCGAATTGAGAGTACGTTGACTTTAAAAGTAAAAATTCGAAATTCAGATCATACTTCTTCTTCTAATTTGTTCAACCTCTTTGTTGTGAATCCAGTTTTAATACATTTTGTTATTAATGATATTTAAAAAAAGAAAAGTGAAATGAAACTTCCGGAAAAAGCGCGCCAAGACATTTCTCAATTAAAGCTTAACGATTAACCGGTTTTACTCATAGAGACAACAAAAAAGAGTGTATATGAGGAATTTTCCGGTTCCATCAAACTAAACATAGCCAAATCTTATCAAAAGACAATACTTGCTACTGTTAACATATTTACATTTATTTTGGTGAACAAATTATAACATGTCTAGATACCACAGAATAAACTGCGAAGTCTAATTTTCTACATATTTTTTATCTGTGTTACTATTTCGAGAATGTAATATCATGTATAAGTAATTGTTGTTCTTTTCAGGTTTAAGTTATCAAGCTGAGTGGTCTTATGACTGTAAGTATTTTACAGACTACTTACTTATTTTACTGTGGTTGTCACTAAATTAGTTTCCGCTGAAATATTTTTTTTATTTTTCTACTTAAAGGCTAAGTTTTTCTTTTAATTTAGATGTACTAATTCAAATTAAAAGAAAAACTAAGCTTACTGTATCACTGTCACTTTCCTTTATAATTTGAATACTTAAATATTAGTTTTATTGAATATTATAGAGCAAATAAGAAGCTTACTTATTTTGGAAAACATTAAATGAGTATTAATGAAAGGATTTTTTATGATTATTGTTTATTAAATTCCATGCTTTGCAAAATAAAATTAGAAATATATTTTAAAATAGTGACAAAAAATAATACTAAAATTTAAGTTAAGTAAGTTAATGACACTTTTCAAAGCTTTAGTCTATTTATCATTCAATATAAGCAGTACCTTGATCTATTTAAACTTATAATAAAAAACCTAACTGTATATAACAATCTAACAATCATCAATGAGTTTACTTTTAATTAGTTGCCATAGTTAAAAATGTTTTATCGAAGATCTATTAATATATTTAATTAATATTTGACCTTCAACACACTATCAAATGTTGTTTCTAAGGACGACTGGAACATTGGCAAGACTTGAAATAATAATGTAGTTGCCAAGTCCAAGCACAGAAATAACTTAGCTATGGTCAAAATTGGTCCGAATTATGTATGACTTAGTACATAAAATTAACTAAACCTTGGCCAAATTAACTTTACATAATTATTTTTATAAGCATTTTTCATAAAATTATTGTTATTGCAGTTTTTCTGAAACTTTCGCACATTTCGATTTGAGCACATTATTTTTATGTATGTGCAATGAGTCTAGTACAAACTTAAATAAATTACAAACAAAATCAACAACAACACTTACTATAAATTGGATTTAAATAAGTATAAAACAAAACCGCTCATTGTTTTAACAAAACTTTCACACAATCGTAAATATATGGAAATGTGTCATATTGCAAATCTATCTATAATTATATATGTACTGTTATAGCATATTATGCTTCTTTTCACTATTACAAAAAGTACAAAACGACGCCGATCTCATTTTTATCGTATAATATAATCACAAAACCATAACAAAAGTACAAAATAATGAAAAAAAAAAGTTTCTTGTTAGTAACATTTTCTTTGCGCTCGCATTAGTATTGAATATTAGCTACGCCCCGCGGTGTTACCCGCGTTAGTCCGAGATTAAAAGTAGACTATGTGTTAATCCAAGGTCTAATCCACCTTCATACCTAATTTCATCCAAATCGGTTCAGCCGGTTGTGCGTGAAAGAGTAACAAACATCCATACATATTCACAAACTTTCGCGCTTATAATATTAGTAGGATTGTGGAAAAAATCCGAAATTTATTGGAAGCAATATTTTGATACTGTTATTGTAGTAGTATTTTATTGAAATTTTATGGAAATTTAAATGTTGGAATAAAAAAATAAAATTTCTAATACTTAAAACATATTTACTTAAGTACCAAAAAACACCTCATTCAAAAAGTTCAACTCCAGTTACATTTCGACTCCAGTGCGGTTAACAAACAAAATATAAGGAACGAGTGACATCACCCCAGAAATATGTAACTTATTTTGTGCCTAAGTAATTAATCATATTTACATCTCGACAGACGAGACCCAATGGCCGGGCGTCTGCCGGACCGGAGAGCTACAGTCCCCTATCAATATCATGACACGGTCAGCCTTGCTTGACAAGCACGAAGCGCACATCAGGGGCCCGCTGGTGTTCCGAGGGTACGGAGACGTCGTGGTCACTGCTGAAAACAACGGGCATACACGTGAGTAGCAATGCTTGACAGTCATCCATCAACATCATGACGCGGTCAACTTAGCTTGACGAGCACAAAGCTCACATCAGGGGCCTGATAGTGTTCCGAGGGTACGGAAACGTCGCGGTCACTGCTGGGAACAACGGACATACTTGTAGTTACAAATCTTAATTAGCCATACAAACATCATCAATGGTGAAGCTTGCTTGACAAGCACCTACAAAGCGTCTAAGGCACACATACGAGTATTACAGAGCAACCATTTTCTAAATTAAGTATTTTCTTTTTTCTATGTTCTTTTTACAAAGGTCTAACATAAAGTTACTTATAGAAGTCGCAAAAACATACTGTAAAGCCTAATAACTTAATAACTTGTTTTTAGATTCTGTTCTGAAGTTCTCTTGGCTGTACTAAGTATTTACAGATATATGCTATAGTTATTCGCGTTTGCGTAGCTTTCATTACGTTTATCAAGCATTTGCATTTGAGCAAGCAACTACTTTAACGTAACTTTGAACATTAATGAAGTGGCTAGGTAGATACGTATCTAGGAATTAAAACACAGGCTTCCGCGTCACAGATGCGTTCTAATTCGCCGCGCTCCGTCGCCAGTGAAAAGAGGTTTGCAAGGAATCGTGATAGCAATTCTACAAACGTCCGGGACCATTGGCACGACGGGCTCGCGCCTGGCACCACCGACCTGTGGTTTTACAGCTGCTGCTATATTGCTCGTAAAAATCAGCATTATTTGAAGGATCTTCCACCACCAAATAACTTATTGAAAAATTTATACCAAGCCAAATACGTAGAGAAATTGGGTAATTTATTTGTCAAAATTTAAGAAACATTTCAAATAACTATAACTATTAAAATTAAACCTACTTAAATTAAAAACTCATACTAAAAAAAGACACACTAAAACTTATACAAAAAAATTTAGATGTATCAAATTCTCAAGCTTCCTTTTATCTAGAATTCATTCACTCATAATTTAAGAGCGCGGCTCTTGTCGGTGTAGCAACTTCAATACCTCGCGGTACTCTGCCTGTGTCATCACCAAAAAACATAGATGTCATATTGTACCCTGTACAATATGATATTGTACCCTATACAATATGATATTGTACAGGGTACAATATTTCTTTGATTGATCTAAAAATGGTCCCAAAGTGGTCTTTATAGGCCACGGTATGGTTCAATATACGCGAAATTGAGCACACTTTTTTATTTTTAAGAACATTTAATAAACAGGAGGTTTTCATTTTCAATGTAGGTATATTTCATAATAATATGTAAGCAAGTATAATTAATTGTATATGTGTGAATACGTCACAAATATTATCGCCAGTCGTGAATCGCAAAAATTCTCGGCTCTACACACATATTAAAAATATATCTGTAGCAATAAATCATTCGTTATTACTTTTATTCTTTCGTAAGAAATCTAAAGAATATTGCAAATATCGTAAAAGCATTCTCCGTTGGGTATTCCTATTATTTTATCATGAGACATTTTAGAAACATAATAAAAACAACGTAACTATGTGTTTCAATTATTTATGCAAATACATTACAGATAACAATATTCAGGAGAAGCCTTGCACTACTTCGTGTTTTATTAAAATTTTCTCTTAAATATTTCCAACTTCAGCACTTAATAATCTCTGTGCGACGATTGCTCCACTAAACATACAATATTATGGCAGATGTACCGGTCGTGGTCACTGTCCCGCTTTTGGTCAATTGGTGTCAAAATTATTGTATGAATAGAATATAAATAATGTAATACCGACCAAAAACTATACTCTGTGTGAATGTCAAAGTTTGAAATATTATTTTAACATTAAAATAGTCTTCACAGTACACAATCATTTAAATTCAGAGTGACCAAAAATGATACTAATATGGCCAAAACCGGTTCATCTACTCTACTTATAGGTAGCACCTATAGGTTATAGGTAGTACCTATAACTTATGATAATATTTTTAAAATAACCATGCCAAAAACAAATCCACTGATTCTTGTTATTTTACTTCATAAAGACTAGGACAATTAATATTTTAGCTGTTACGATGTTCTGATAAGAATAATTTAATCTATAAAAAGTATTCATACTCGTATAGTTTTAAGTAAGGAAGAACAAAATATGTTCGAAACGCACATCAATATATCTGAATATCCTAACATGTGACTCCGTGTTTTTGATTGCATCTTCTTTACTAGCTTTAATCCGCAGCTTTTCCCGCATAATATTTTTGGACTAAGACGCTCTCCAATCTCTAAGCCTTATCCATGCAAAAAAATCAAGTCAATATATCGTTTCGTTGTTGCGTGAAAGAGTAAGAAACAAACATCAAAGTACTCGTATCTCCACAATTTTTCTCTGCAAGTCCAAATTCCAACAGAAGACCTTTCTGTAAAAATACCTAAATGTACATTGATTCATATTTCTTCAATGATCTTGCACGAAATGCTATTTATCTCGAAATCTGTAAAATACCTACTATCCCAAAAAGATATCGAATCTTTCAATTTCTATGCGATAAAAAGGATCCGCCGAGGGACCGACCCTTCTTTATATCGTATGACTTATGTAGGTCTCCTTCTGCAACCGATATCCTTTAAAAGTGATCTAACTTACCCCTTAATAGAAACTTTTTCGTTCCACGTAAATGAACAATAAAAATACGGAACTCCTGACCAGAGTTCGTCGGATTCTAAAAACACAGTATTTATTTGAGAGCTTAAAACTGAGCTTAAAGCTGAAGCTTGAGTTCATAGTAGAAGCTTTGTTCTTGCCTTTGAGAAATACGCCCAATAAATAATATAATAAACTTATAATAATAAAAAATAACTAGACCCGGTGAACTTCATCTCTCTATCTGTCAACTGTCAATGACAACTATTACACCATTGAGGAAGGAATCTGAATCTGATTCCTTCCTCAATGTATTACACGCAGAAACATTTTGTACAGGAAGATTAAATTCACGTTTTAATTATTAACTTTTGTAAGTGTTCTCACCGTTTCAACCTTCCACAAATATTTCAAGATTAAAATTAGTCAAATCGATTCAGCTGTTCTCGAGTTTTAGCGAGACTAACAACCACGATTCATTTATATATAAATATAGATATACATTAATCGCTTTCAAGTGACATCAAACTCTCTCTATCTCTCTTCCTATATATCCCACATAGTGATGGGGTCAGCCTTCCTCAGTTTCCTACTCCACTTCGCTCAATCTTCGACATCGTCTTCGGAAACACTGCACTCTCTCTTGTCTCTCAGCACTACATCCCTCCATCTTGTCTTCGGTCGGCCTCTGGGGTTTCGACCTGGGATACAAAGTTGCAGAGCCAAGTTGCCTACGTAGCCCGTGATATCAAACTAAAATACTTTTAAAAAATATTGTTGCTTTAAAAATAAATGGTCTGATCTAATGATCAAACTACTATATAATACTGATGCACTGATTAAAAAGAAAAATACGTCAAAAGGCTAATAAATAGTGAATAAATCGCGTGACCAAACGAAGAATACGGCCAAGCTGAGAACTCCGTTTAAAAGTTGGTTAATAACAACCCATCAGCCGCTGCTATCTCTAAATGACACCTGTCCTGCAGATGCTTGATAAAACCCTTAAAAAGTCAATAAACAATTTTCCTGCGATAAGTCTATCGTAGATTTGAGTGACCGAGAGTGTCCATATCAATACTCATCTAAGAATCACTACAAAAATCACGTCAATCGTTTTTATTATCTTGACTTGGAGGGACAAACAAAATAAATCCATTGTCATCCTTTAGCACTTAGATAAATCACGTGCACGGTTAAACTGTCCAATCAGGAAGATTATATGATTATTATTTGAAAAAAATAAAAGATTTTTCTTTCACCTTGTATGTAAGTAGTCCATCTGTACTCCATAATATTGCTGAACACTCCTATTCAGGCTAAAAGTGTGAAGCATGAAATGCCTAGTATAATCTCCTGTACGAGTACTTTATTACGTACATCAATAAGAACAATATAACCAATTGGAAGCAGCTTGCATATCAGTCAAACCTGCAGTCTCAATCGGTTCATCTGTCCGTCTTTTGAATAAAAATTGTACATTATGCTAGCCAATATTACGGTGTCCACTTGAGAACTTTTCGACCTCAACCATCGACTTAGCATTTTTTACTTGCATTCTATATTGATGACCCCAACAGACACCAGCCCTGCTATATGCCTTATCCAGTGCCCTTACTTAATGTGCCTTAATTTTTTTGGAATCTTAACCAATACCTTTGTCCCCAGTAAAATGGACCAGAGTAGATGGAACCCCGGCGCCGACTGTCTCTGGAGGCCCGCTCCGAGGAAACTACTCCTTCCTGCAGTTCCACCTGCACTGGCTGTCGGAGCACGCCATCGATGGCATGAAGTAAGTCGTGCTATTTTTCTTCTAAAACAGGTTACACACAAAGAAGCAGCCTGTACCTATACCATCCTTTGCAGGACGTAGGCCTACACACGAAGGGTGATTGGCCCATATCCACCACGCTGGCCCAGTGCCGGTAGATGGATTCACATACGCCATCGAATTTCCTCACTCACGATGTTTTCCTTCACCGTAAAGCAAGTGTTTCGATTCACACCACCAGTGGTATTTCCGTATATAAATTCCTAAGAACTCTGTACGGGACCGGGATGGTCGTACCCCGTTACACTGCTATGGTCCTACCCATCCCAACCCATTGTAGATGGACAAGTATTTCCAATTAATAGAAGTCATAGTAAAGCCATTAATGGAAGTATAAAATTCTATAAGTCTATTTTAATACGAAGAGAAAAACGAATCCGACTTAATACAACGAATTCTGTGCAATTCAAAATTGTTTGCTGTAAACGTGTAAAACGTGTTTTAACTTACTCTATCGGCGAATATTTTGTAGATAATAATCATTAATCAGTAATCAATATCGTTTTACATAAGTTGTGTACTTTACCTAAGTCAGCGCAATAATTAGTCACATTTTGCGATTAAATTGTATTATCTAATTATTAAAGAAAAACAATACTATTTAGTCATAACTTTGGCGATGTTAGTCCTATTTATAGATATCAGGATTATCTATTAATAACAGATAAAAAATCGCAAACCATCTTCAAATGACACCTTGTTATTATGTGATTGTAATTATTAAGGAAAAAATAAATGTTATGCATCATTTGAGCTTAACATTATTAATCAATATTAATCTTGGGTGTGATTTGAATATGAAAACAGGAAAATAAATAGTTATCTAATTAAATTGAATTACGGATGACTAAATAAAATAAATAAATATTTTGGGACATCATACACACGGCCTCTGACCCCAAACTAAGCAAAGCTTGTGATATGGCTGCCAGAGACTGATATACCTTCTGTGTACTAAATATCGGGAATTTGTCAATAAAACAAAAAATACATATTATTCATCTAAATTTATTTTATCGCCTTCAAAGTAGGCCCAATCGCTTGCAATACAACATCTCCAACGCTTCACCCAGTCTTCCATACATTTTTCATTGGCTATTTGCGGTATGGCCTTTAGCTCATTCAGCGAATTTTCTTTTATGGCTTCTATCGACTCAAAACGTTTTCCTCGAAGTGGTAATTTTAACTTGGGAAATAAAAAAAAGTCAGACGGAGCCATATCAGGTGAATATGGTGCTTGGTCGAGAACTTTTGTTGAATTTTTCGCTAAAAACTCTTTCACTATAATGGCTGTGTGTGATGGTGCATTATCATGGTGCAGCATCCATGAGTTGTGTTGCCACAAATCTGGACGTTTTCGGCGGATACTCTCACGCAAACGCTTCATGACGCCTAAATAATATTCTTTATTCACTGTTTCTTCCTCTGGAAGGAATTCAGAGTGAACCACACCACGGTAGTCAAAAAAAACTGTCAGCATCACCTTGATTTTGGAGCGACTTTGCCGCGGTTTTTTGGGTTTCGGCTCGTTTTCGAGACGCCATTCTGAAGACTGTTGGCTTGTTTGCATGTCGTACTCATAAACCCATGTCTCGTCGCCAGTTATTATACGTTTCATAAAGGTCGGATCCGTAGAAGCTCGGGAAACCATGTCTTCAGCGACATGCTTTCGCTGCGCTTTTTGAACAAAATTGAGCTCTTCTGGAACTAGTCGAGCGGCGACGCGTTTCATGCCTAAAATGTCAATGAGAATGTTGTGGACGGACTTAAAAGATATGTTCACCTCACTAGCCAACTCTCTCAGACTCATACGTCGATTTTCGAGCACTAGCTTCTTGATTCTGTCGATGTTTTCTTTGGTCGTAGCGGTTGAAGGTCTACCAGAACGAGGCAAGTCTACTACTACTTCTCGGCCTTCTTTAAAAGCCTTATACCATTCATAAGCCCTTGTTTTCGATATACACGATTCGCCGTAGGTATTTCGCAACATTTTTAGTGATTCACCACATGAAATATCATTCGAAACACAAAATTTAAGGCACCCTCTTTGTTCAACAATATTTTCCATTGTAAAAATCGCCGAGAACTCAAAACTATGACCAACAAAAAGTGTAGTTTAAAACAAATTAAATGACAGATCCCGCTCAAACTTTGCGCGCTAAATCAGTACAGTGCTACCAACATGCAGTAAAAAAATTAGAACGACCTCTTTTACACGGGTCTTTTTATTGACATATTCCCGATACTTTTTACACAGAGTAGTACTACATATACTTATTATTTTTAAATATTATATAGATAGTAACTAATTAACACCCAGACACAGAGCAAACGCTTATGTTCATCACATAAATATTTGCCCTGGGTTAGAAGTTAGGGTCACTAACTACTGAGCCACCGAGGCAGTCATGACTGGTTGATGAAAAATGGTTATACGGAAAATGTATGAAAAAAACAAAAACAAGAAACTACACTTTTACTTTTTTAATTTTCTGAGTACTAACGAACAGATAAAAAATGACAAAAATGCGATCTCACGCTTTTCCGATTAATTAAATGACCTTTATTAGATCTTTGGCTAAGTTTTCCCGTAACTTAAACATAACGAAGTCTAAACGTTGATAAAGCAGCTCTAGTCAGAGATAAATAATAAGCTCGACTAAACTCTACTAGTATAGATTCCTCCAAGCGTCTTATGTTTATGAAACAACAGGCTGGAGTGTGTTTAACGTAGATAAAGGACACCACATGTGCATAAGGCCAGTGCAACAACCGATTAGCTAATGAGGTAGTATCGCGATTGAAAGGTATAAATCATAGCACAGCATGGTCAGGGCCAAGGTCATTGTCATTGTCTCACTTTAAGGCCCTGTCTCACTAAAATCATTCGGCTGTAGGCTTAAAGCTTTAGTTCGCATAGGCCGGGTGGCTATCCCTGGTGTCAGTGTTTTTAAGCCGCCTGAAGACCTCTCAAAACAACTAGGGCCCTTAAAACAACTAGGGCCTACAACTTAACTACCGATTCTGTTTTGAGCATTACGTTACTTTAATGGTTTCCTGACTAATGACCATTAAAATAGGTATAATTTATTTTGTAACTAGCGACCAGCCCCGGCTTTGCACAGGTGTATTACACAAACATATAAACCTTCCTCTTGAATCACTCTATCTATTGACTGCCTCGGTGGCTCAGTGGTTAGTAACCCTGACTCCTGGGTCAAAGAGGCGTGGGTTGCTCTGTGTCTGGGTGTTATTTAGGTACTATCTCAATAAGTATGTATCAGTCTCTCTCTCTTGTAATATGGCACAAGCTTTGCTTAGCTTGGGGTCAGAGAACGTGATTTTTTTTTTAAAAAACCTCATTAAAATCTTTTGTGTAGTTTTAAAGATATAAGCATACATGGGGACAGACAGTGGGAAGCGACTTTGTTTTATACTATGTAGTGATATAATTTCAAAGTTTACGGCAATGGACTTTATCAAAATATTACAAATTCAAATCTATAAGTTTGTGGAAACTACACTATAATGCTACAAGCCAAACTTAAAATTTACGTACTCTATATTATGAAGATAGCTAAATGTATGGCAATAAAATTCGAATTCAGGATCTCTTTAGTAAATATATTGCTACGAGAGACAAGGCGATACCATAATGTAAAAGAAGGATAACTAAAATTTTAAAAATTGTGTTCCAACCCGTATCGTTATTTTACTTGAATGCGGCCAGTGAGCAAGCATCTTTATAGAATAATAGGTATATGCTATTATAGCTTTCAGCTACACGATATCATACCTTCCGGAAGCTCGGTTTACTCGGAAGTAAGGAAAAAACAAAGTGGGGAAGTAGTGCAGGAAGCTTATTAGCTTTGCTAGGAAACCACTAACTAAGCGTTAACTATGACAGCTCTAGTATATAGTTTTACGAATACATAATTTCAGCACAGTGAAATGGTTTATTTTTCAGATAAAAATCTTTATTCTCTTCAAGTAAACGTTATTTAAGAGATCATAAACCTTATTTTACTTACAAAGGCTGTTGTTACACAATATTTCTATAACTATTTTTTTGTTTAAATAGCATCATACCTACGTCAGTGGCTGGCCCTGGTGGCGTTAAAGCTCTGACATGGCGGTAGGACATGGAGCCTTCAATTTATTGTGTTATCTCTAATGTGCTTGTGCTTAAATGAGAATTATGCTTCCTGCACGCACCCATTTTATGACTGATTTGACCGTCATTACCCGTTGATTCCCTTACGTGATCACTAAAGAATGTCTAGTCAAGTTAAGCTATGAGCGCTTTAGAAACACAGTAATATGATCATGTACCAAGTGCTAGATACGTAGCCAGAGTCAGACATTAAGGGGCATTGTCCTATCTTAACTCGTCTTGCGCCCCAATTGAACTAGCAACGTCCTACTTTCCACTCTATCTATAAATCACAGATAACTGACCTTGAATTTAAAGCAACACCCTGACTCGTGCGCATCTCATTTAACGCACCCAATGTTTTGTCCATCCATACAAAAATATAACAATGACGTAAGCAAACGCCACCGTATCTAGACTTTTCCAAAAACCAAGCGCCAAAACACTCACATCGCTATTCAGCCTAGCCTTTATGAGCAAGTGTAAACATAAGAAAATATCCGCCTACAAGTCGGACATTGTCTGCACATTAGGCTCGCTTATTTGTCTAATAAACAGATTTGATAAGCCGCGCGATGTTACGGAACAAGTCAACCGAACAAACGAGCAAATATTGTAACATATAATCAGAAAGACAACACAATTGTGACCATTGATGAAGCATTGCCGTGCGAAATCTTTTGTGCAAATTTTGTGGAATGATAAGTGAGCTGAGCCTATCTTTTATTCGGTAAGTGAATAGGACTGATGGTTGCTAGCTGAGTTACAAGTAGACAAAATTGTCAATCGTACTAGAGTAGGATATTTATATTATAAGCGCCACCCTTTTATGGTGGACATCCCACGCGTTAGAACAAAGCGTTTTGAGTCCACATTCCTCATACGAACTGCCAGAATGTGGAACGCTTTGCCTAAGTCTGTCTTTCCATTAAAGTACAATGTAGGTGTCTTCAAATCTCGAGTAAATAGGTATCTTCAAGGTAAGCGTGCTACATCCAGACAACCGCATATCTGCTTTACATCAGGTAGTGTGTAGTCAAACGCAAACAAATATGAAATAAAAAAAAAATTACTACATATTATTTGGCAGGTATTTACTCGTACGTCGGCAGGTATTTACTCGTACGTCTGCCTAGGACAAGTACTCCAGTTAGGTAGGTCCAACTTCAAGAAAGAGGTCAATCGCCGAATCCAAGTCGGCTGGGCTGCGTTCGGAAAACTGCGTGAGATCTTTGCGTCCGACTTACCTCAGGGCCTCAAGTCGAGAGTTTTCGACAGTTGTGTGTTGCCAGTGATGACATATGGAACTGAAACGGTCTTTTACTGTTGGCTTTATGAATAAGCTCAAGGTAATCCAACGTGCCATGGAGAGCGCTATGCTCGGAATCTCGCTGCGAGATCGAATCAGGAATGAGGAGATTCGCAGACGAACGTAAGACATCCACCGTCACGGAACGTGTTGGATGCAGGCCACTTCCAACCGGGCTTATTGGAAATCTATAAGGGAGGCTTATGTCCAGCAAGTAGACGTCCTACTGATAATGATGGTGATGATTTGGCAGGTAGTTTAATCCGACAAATGAGAGGAGAAAAGGGAATCCTTTCTTGTGTAAGGTAACCAGCTAATAGATTGTAGCCAATATCACTCTATCCATATATCCACCATCCATAGTTATATTGATAGATAAACCCTCGACAGGCCGATTGAGCCATATAAACCATGTGGACCGAGATGCGATTGGTAGATTTGCATACGCAATTAAATGTGGATAAAACTTAATCCACTTTTAATTCCGCCATGGACACATTTTTATCTCGGCTCATAATTATATGCTCCCAAAAGGGGTATTTTTTTCATGTGAGTTTATTCTGTCAAACCAGTGCCCTATTTTTTTTCAGACGTAATAGGTGGTCTGTATTTTGATTTTCTTTCACTGAAAACCTAGCGGTGTAAAAATATAATTCGTACACTACATAAACATCATTACGGGAGCGGAATTTAACTTTACTTCGCGAATTTACGAAGTCCATAAACGTCCTCTAGAATAACTAGATCACTGCAGTCTCCGGCAGCAGCTAATGGATCAGCACAAGCGCAGCGTGAGCGTTACACGAAATGTTCGTAGTGCTGTCCACACGTAGAATTCGTGTTACATTACATGTAATCTTACATTACGCATTACACTCGTCTGGACCCGGCTTAACGTGACGTTTTGTTTCCAGGTACCCGCTGGAAATCCACATGGTGCATGTAAAGACCGGTCTGACGGTAGAAGAGGCCACGGAGAGGCCGGACGGTCTCGCCGTCATCGGGGTACTTGGTCAAGTAAGTTACGACACTATATACCTATTTAGCAAAAAGAGTGCTACAGTAATATAATAACAAAAAACTGCTTAAGTCTTCTGGCTTCTTCCGTGCTCGATGACACGGAAGAAACCTGAAGAATTCTAGCTTATTCTAGGATTAGAGCGCTTGTTCACGTCCGTTTTTTTACCGGACAACGGACCGTCGATAAACAAATGTCTACTTTTTCGCCGGGTTGATGTCCAGTGCTTCAACACACGTTCATTATAACGATCGCGAATCCGGGGAAAATAACGGTATGTTGTCGGGTGAACCAAATTGCCGTGAACAAAAGCTCTTACTGTAGAGTTAGAGTACTTACTACTGTAAAGCATCTTTAAAAGTTAAAAAAATTACTAATTAGCAGTATTTTATTAAAATTAATGTTTTGAAGGACAAAAAAACTAGAGGAACGCGATTCTATGTAAAGCGTTGCAATGAAAGGATGAAAGGAAAAATCTTAAGTAACTAAAAAAGACGAAGTTTGTTCGACACTCTAACAAATACATTTATTTCTTTCATTCAAAGTATCGGAAGTACCTACTCAAATATCTTTCGGTGCCTCAGTATTTGAGCGCAAGAGTTTTTCTTGTTTTTTCCTTGTTCGAAGACTATTGTCACGTTAGGTTCGACGGGGCTTTGCTTATCGGCATAAAATTTGCAATATGAAACCCTAAACTCTTCAAAACTTTAACTCCAAAAACTATCTTTCCCCGACCGCTCAACAAGTTTTCAAAAGTTTTTGGTAGAAAATTGGCAATAATTTTTGTAATAGGTTTTCCTCAAAGAAGTTGGAAGGTTGGTAGGCAGAATTAGGGTAAAGGTCTAAGCTCTATAACGTTGAGCGAAGCTCTCGAATGAGGTCGTTTATGAATAAAACAGAACGGGAGAACTCGCGCTCGATTTCAATCCCAGTAGCAAATACAAAATGCATATTAGGTAGGGAGCAATTTGTATGACTAGCTCTGGATTGGTTTTGGTCAGCAGTTTTCAAAAATTGGCCCATTCTAAGAAAGAAATAGTAAGTTTGCCTTTGAGTCTCATTCTTATTTGCAGGACTTATCGCCCCTGACTAACGTCCCGCATGGGGTGTTTTGTGCATTTCCCCCTCCAGCGTCTACCCGAACCAGCCCAGCTCCTTAAAATAACGGAGCGTGGTTCTGGCCCTAAATTTTTTTAGGGCACACCCCTTCTGGGGTGCCCGCCCAAGTCTGATCTCCCCTGCCGGGTGACGGCCCAATCCGAGGTCCGTACCTTCTCATGTGCCCTTGCGCTAGTCACCCTATAACCTAATCGTAGGGCTCAGCCGCCTTTCGCGCTCGCCCATGTCCGGTAAGCTGTAGAGGCCTCAGAGGCCAACAGCTATAAGTCATTCTATAAGTGGCTTGGATGGTATACTAGATGGCGATGAGCCTTTGGCATTGTCGAAACGCTCAATTGAGATGACCTATTTTTATCTTATTACAGGGTCATATTCAATTTGGCAGTAGCATATTTATTTATTTAATAACTAAAACGGCACATGAGCTACTTATTACGTTAGTCACAACATTTAATCATTGAAAATTAATTGGTTAAAAATCTGTAGTAGAGATTTTTCAAAACTTTTAATGTTGAGTTTGAATATCCAAAGAGCTGGCCAACGTTGAGTTGAGAAGCTAAGTATTCAACGACATTTTACCTAAATAAAATCTGAGCAAAATTAAGTTATGGTAAAGCAAAACTGATTTATTACGGTAGAGCTCCAACTCAAACGGTAGAGAGGGCTATGTTCGGAGTCATTCTGCGAGATCAAATTACAAACTAGGTTTCGTAGAAAAACCAAGATTACCGACGTAACCCAGCAGACTGGCCAGTTGAAACAACGAAAATGATTTTATGCTGACCATTTAAATAGCACCATATTAGATAAACAGAGAGAACGTCGCTTGGAAGTAGGCCGAGGAAATTGGATGCTGCATTTTGTATCGGGATACTTTATACGGCACACGTTTGTTTCTACCATCCCGGGAAATGGAAAGTTTTAGCGATTGAATAATTAAACTGAATGTTTACGTTTTTTGCCACTGGCGCCACCGCGCCGCCCCGCGCCATAAATACGAGTAGCTATTCGGATGGCACATTTTTGTACCTTCTTAGAATGTAAAGAATTTGGGGCCATTTATTTGTTGTTTATCTTGTTGCTCTTTACGTAGGTAGATGCACAGACTTCGGCCATCTTAATGTCATTTTTGGCCACTTTGAATTCTAATGATTGTGTAGACAATTTTAATGTTAAAATTATATTTTAAGATATTTTACAAATTTTGACATTCAGACAAACAATGTTTGTGGTAGATATTACATTGTCTATAATCTATTTATGGCAATAATCTTGACATCAAATGGCCTATACCAAGACAATGGTCACAACCGGTACCATCTACCTACCATAGTTTAGATAAGTAGGTTTTATTCTATTTTTAACCGATTTCAAAGAAGCGCTCCGTGCCACCGAATGTAGCGGAGGATGGCATGAGTCACTCTACTAGAGGAGAAGAACCGACTTCAAAAAGGAGGAGGTTCTTTCGACTGTATATTTTTATAGGTAGGTACTTACGATAAAGATAGATGTCGCACAGGGAGTTGAAGACACTGGCGGAGGACCGCGAGACGTGGAAAATGAATGAATCTGATAGAAACTGATGTGTTTATTTCTTGTGTTGTGTAGGTGAGGAGTGACGACGAAAGCACGTTCGCGTTGGAAGAGATCATGCCGGTGGTGACCGACCTCGTCGACAAGACCATGAAGAATTCTGACCCTAAGAACATTGATATCAGGTAAATTTGCGACCCATTTTCTTTCCACATATAATAATGGAATATACACTGTAAACTAACACTTATATATCCACACTCTCCATGAGGCGACACGGGGCAACGCGAGCACCGCAACTTGTAGCTAACTTCACTCTTTCTAAATAACCTTTTAGAACAAGTATATCTACCGGCAAGCATAGCGTAAGACGTCATCACTTTTTTGTATCAACAAAGTAAATGCGTCCATCAACGAATGAAAAGCGTTGAATATAAGTAGCTATAGGAATCTGATAGACACAGAACCATGTACACTTGTGTACAGGCTATTGTGTACAATGTAGGTCTGCAGGGTAGGTATACAGGGTTATATCTAATCAATTAGCATCCTATTAGGGGCTTATTCTGTACATCAAAACTAACAACTTTTGTTCTGCAACTTTTGTCAAAACTAAAAAAACAGCTGATCCATACATTTAGCCGCGGGTGAACGATACATTTTTTTGTTGTTCCATAGAAAAATGTCGCAAAACAAAAGTTGTTAATTTTGTTGTACAGAATAAGCCCCTAAGAGAATGCTAATTGGTTAGAAATAACCCTGTATATAAACATAAACATATTTATTTCCAAATAACAAATGTGCAGAACATTCTTATAATAGTACTTAATTTTAACAAAACAGGTAAATTTTAATGTACCTAGATATAAACATGTAATTTTATGCACCCTGGATTTCGCACTAGGCTAGCCTGTGTCGCGAAATCTAGTGTCTTTCGTTTTTGTATACAATATTATATAATAATAACATGTTCATGTAATACTTACAATTACATATAACACAAGAAAATTACTGTAGCTGTCTAGCAGTAGACGGCTACGGTTAATTTAATGAAAACTAGACGATATAATTACTACACCAAGTCCATGAAAACAAGTTAAAGGTTAAAAAAATAACTCGTTGAAATTGGCTGTATTTAAAACTAGTTTTCTTAGGTACCATGCAGTATTTGCACTGCGGGTTGCGATGTTACCTCTCCATCGCTATTCATTACAAAGTTTGACTCACGCGAAATTAGTTTTGCAAAGTTAAATTAAAACTCGCTCGTTTAAATAATTCATGGGTGGATCTAATCTAATGGTTAGATGATAATTTGTACAACTACGTATAAAAATATGTACGGAACTGGGGCGGTTGATTCTCTAAAAAACAAGCGTTACGTGTCCCGCGTTTTTGCGTGAAAAATATTTCTGTCTCCAACAAAAAAATATTATAAATTCAGTTTACAGAACGGTTTATTTGAAATAATAATTGATGTGAAAAAATTCACGAATGTAAAAGGCACTCTTAGCGATCACTGAAATTAAGTATCGTTCGGCACAGTCTTCGGGCAGGTGACCGCGAGTGGCATTCAGAATTGAGCACTACCTTGGCTCAAATGACGCGTTATATTGTAAGTCCTGGTTTTCAGGCTTTCAGGACCCTGATTCTCTATATCGGTGAAACGCAAAGTAGCTCGTACTTGCCAAGACTTTTTGTACATATCGTGGTTTATTTAAAGCCGTTTTTTTTTAAAGCCGTGGTGGTCTAGTGGTAGTAACACCCGACCTGCAAGCGTGAGGTCGTGGGTTCAAATCCCGATCCCGTACCAATGAGTTTCTTTGGAACTTATGTACGGAATTTCACATCATTGGCTTTTCGGTGAAGGAAAACATCGTGAGGCAACCCGCATACGTCCGTAGAAGAAATTCGATGGCGTATGTGAATCCACCAACCCGCACTGGGCCAGCGTGGTGGATATGGCCCAATCACCCTTCGTGGGTAGGCCTACGTCCTGCAGTGGACTATTAAAAAAAGGGCTGGTACAGTACAGAATTTATTTTGAAATAAAGTTTGCTGATATCAACTGCCTCGGTGGCTCAGTGGTTAGTCACCCTAACTTCTGGATCAAAGAGGCGTGTGTTCGATTTCCATCCAGGGCAAATATTTACAATATTTATGTGATGAACATAAGTGTTTGCTCTGTGTCTGGGTGTTATTTAGTTACTATCTATATAAGTATGTATTTAAAAATAAGCATATGTAGTATATCAGTCTCTGGCAGCCATATCACAAGCTTTGCTTAGTTCGGGGTCGGAGGCCGTGTGTAGAATGTCCCAAAATATTTATTTATTTATCATTTAAGACGTTAAAATATAATAAAAATTAGTATAAGATATGATTTTGAAAATGGACATAATAATTTCCGCAAAATTCTGGAAAACAAAACTTAACATGGGGCACGTAACGTGCACGTTTTCATAGAGAATCATCCTGTTAACGGCTTGAAAACTCTGACACCGGGGCAAGCACCCGGCTTATACAAAATTACTTTATCAAACCTTAGGCCATGACCGGAAGCCCTGCTAATCGGCTAATTCGACAGCGGCGCGTTTCTCATTCACGCGTTCATAAAACGTCCCGTCTTTGTAACGTAACGTCCCAAATTAAGAACCCTTACAAGGTTAAGCACGTACCTTTGAAAATCAAGGCTGCAAACCTTGAACTATTCAACTTTGGGTGTTAGAAGTTACATAACTGTTAGCTAATTCTGGGGTAAGAAAATTCTGTCTAATCGTATTTATTTAGTTCTGTTTTAATATGAAACGTGATTCTGACGGTCTCTAACTCCAACATTTTCTTAATAAGACCGTTGGTAAGCGGCGCGGTCCTGGGGTCCTAATCAGGTCATCTGTCCATTTTGTCAGTAACGTCTTTATCTCTTGACGGTGTTAATTAAATTCGAAAATCTTGGGAAAGGCGTTCTATCCATCGCTTTTCGGTTCAAGTTTCATTTAGGAACTTTGCGATCCAGACGTACTTGAGTCCTGTGTGATATTTGCTCTACGTATTGCTGATGGGCAATCTCAGTTCCTTTGATTCATCTGGGAATCTCTTTATTCATAATTCGATAACGGAAATATCTGTAACGTTTATTCGCCTATCTTCTTATTTCTTAGAATATGGGCCAGAATGCTAGATATGGCCCAATCACCCTTCGTGGGTAGGTCTACATTTTGCAGTGGACTATTAAAAACGCTTTCTTTAGAAAATATAATAATTAACCGTTCCCATACAAGCAATACAATTGCCAAAACCTCATAGGGTCATATGTACAAGGTACTATATAGAACATGTTACTTATAGACCACATGTAAAAATTATCTACAAAAGTTGCAATAAATGATGTGTGACGAGTCAAGTATTAGTTTATACGTTTACAGAAACTGCAGTAGTTTCCGATAGGCTCCATGGACTCCACTCTCACGGAGAGTACCTACCTGTTACTGATTTAGTATTTGTATGGTTAAAACGGAGCGTTTTTGTGCAGGCGGCTGATGAGTCCGTTCCCTCAGTCATACTACACGTACCACGGCTCGCTGACCACGCCGCTGTGCCAGGAGGTCGTCACCTGGATCGTCATGGACCGCCCGCTCAGCATCGACGACGGACAGGTCAGTTACAGCTGATAAATAACCTTTTTGTTCAAAAATTCATAATTGTTAGAAATCTTGAAAATTGTAAAAGTTTTGATACCGGATCATGCAGCCTATGAGAACTCTTGCTAGGTTGTAAATTCAAATCCTAGTCCCGTTCTTATGTGTTGGAACTTAATCTAAAGCTATTCAAAAGCAGAGTGAGTAAGCTCGTATAGGCCGGCCCTGATGTCAGAACTTCTAAGCCGCCTTAAGGCCTCTGACATGGCTAAATGGTTAAAACTACCGTGACCTACGATTTAACATGTCATCCGAGCCACGTTATAAATGCCACCGGCGGTCACTCATCAGAAGACTGACCGTGCAGATTGTTGATAGTGATACTTAGAGTTATATCTTCTAAGCCTAAGTGATTTGAATGCAATAAAAAATAGTAACTAATATGCACTCTACTGACTTTTCGTGAAGTAAAACATAAGGCAATTTACTTACTACTTTCTGAGAAGAAATCCGATGGCGTACCTATCTGAATCCATCGATTCTTAATTGGGTTAGGCACCCGGATCAATTGCTGTTCGGGGGTATATACTTACTTAACAGTAGACTGTACAGTAGCAATTATCTATTAAAAATGTGACCGCTGAAGACTCCACATAACTAACAACAAAATATCTCCATCCTACAGTACAAACTGTTCAGCAAAGTGAACGTAGGAGGCATCGACAACTACCGCAGCCTGCAACCCTCAAACCGCGTGGTGTACCGCTCAGCGGCCTCTCGTTCCACCGTGGCCTTACCTTCAGTCCTCGGAACCTTAGCAGGCCTTTTCAGCTGCCTCTCTACCTCGGTCGGCAAGGGACTGGCGAGAAGCATCTGCGCCTTGGGGAATATCAAGCGAAAGCTTTTTGGCAGGAAGATCGCACAGTGTGAAAAGATTCATTAGGAAGTGCAAAGTAAATGCGCCATTTGCGAAATGTATCCAGGCTTTTTAGCTGCCCGACCACTAAGAGCTACAATTCACTTGCCAGAGGCATCTGTGCCATAAGGAATATATTCATTCATGATATAATTCATTATAATATATAAGATTCATTAGGATGCAAGTCCTTCAAAGGATGTGTGCTGTTTGTGAAATGTATCCAGGTTACGTTAGCTGCCTGTAAACTTCGGGCTGCAATTTACTCGCTAGAGGCATCTTTGTCTTGCTCTTTGGCCGCCTCTAGCCCAAATTTGCCTTCTTCAGTTATCTTTAGGTGAGGGACTGACCATAACCTTTTGCTTGGTAAGGAATAGTAGAGGTGAACTCTTTGGAAGAAAATTGCATATTGTGATAAGTAAGTTATTTTAGATTAAAGTGCTCTTTCTTAAAGCCATTCGTTTTTGAGAATTATTTGTTGAATTTTAGTAACAAATGAAGAATTAGGTTCTAATTCGTAGCTTTTTAAAATGATACCATCCTATTTGGTTTCAAATAATAAATTCAAGAGAAGGCATGCAGTACTCACTAATTTTGTTGAATGTTGTATTTATGAGCGTGTTTGGTAAAAATGTGGCTAATGTGACGGTTTGTAAAAAGCTTATGGCCAATACTTAATGGCCAATGTAAACTATGATGGACTCTATTCGTTATGAATATTTTCCTATAACTAATTATTACAAATACTACCAAATTACATACCTGAGTACATGTTGAAGGCTTACTAATTTTCTTCAAAGTTAAACAATAGAATCAAATCCTTCTTGTCGTTCCATAAATAAATCATCAAATAAAAAAAAATAATGTTGATACGATAGTAAAAATAGGAAAATGGTGTTAAAAAATGCAATTTAACATAACACTGCTCAATTTGATATGTTTAGAATAGATGTATTTGTGAAATAATTGTGAAAAATGTGTAGAGTAAAATAATTATTTATGCTTATTTTTAAATGATATTAATATTGTATTGTGTGTCCCTAATCTAACTCAATTATTAGGTAACATTGTAAATAGCTATTATTTAAGTACAGTCTTGTTTTCCAAAGTCTGAATAAATTTACCTGTTAAAACCTATCTATTTTGATCTACCAATGCTTTGCCTTATTTTGTATCAATAACTTTACCAGTATCTTTTACTTGTAGCTAGCAATAACTAACCAGCATTTGCGTGTTTTATTCAGACGTTGTGAAACTTGACTTTGGCCAAAACTTTGTCAACATTCCTCTTTATAGTACATAGTAAATAGCATAAGATTTTAGTACAAAGAATATGATCTTATTTCAAAAATGTAAGTAAGAATTAGTATGTAAAATGTAAGAAATTGTAATTAAGTAAGACGATATTAATAAAAGGGGAAAAATTTAAAATCATGCCAAGATTTATACCCCGGGCTTTGTAAATTGTTTTTTATCAATTTAATGTTTCGGTCAGACAATTTGCATAGCTTATCAGATAAACAATCTGAAAGTTAAGCTTCAAATGGGGATTAAAGATGCATTATCGCGTCGTCTAGTCATAATTGATGCAATAAAATGATTTTTCGGCCGATAAATATTAAAATAAAAATAATCAGTGATTAAGATGGTATCGTTATCGACACACGTTTCTGTTACACATGTTCTGTGACGTCGTATGTGTCGTAGACTGGAGCTTAACTTTATTGCGGTCTTATTTTTAAACGTGTTATAGTTAAAATTTGCTTTGCCTAGTTTTTACGCATGACACGTCCGACCAGCAATAAGTTAATGGAGGACTTTATAAAGCAAACTATCTTATTGTGCTTTTATGAATAACATGAGAAATATGAAGACGTATGTGTATTCTGGCTATGAATTTTGATACACCTATCTACTCATATTATTGTATTTTCTTTGCAAGCTTAGATTACTCTTTTATTTGGCACCAAAATGTCTTAGGATTTTTAGATAAAAGGAAAACTAAACTTTAACTTTGTGTTTTCAGTAAACATTTTTGTTAAATAATTATAAAAACATGTTATTTATTTATCACCTGTGAAATTGTGTGTCGGAATCCCAATTGAATTCCAAATCTTCACCTAAAATTGTTAACTTAAAGAAACTTTGTAGATATTAAGATAAGTTGTAATTTATGCAGTAGGGTATAATTATAAATCAATGCAATAAATAAAAAGACAAAATAAATAATATAATGCTTAACATTTTATTTATAAATTCAGTAGGTACCTTTCCCTAAAATACTTATTCGTGAAGCCTGCCGCCCCTGCCGATAAATTTATCAGAACATGGTGGAAATGGTCGGTGAAAACGACTTAACTTTTGACTTATTTTTTAGTACCTATACCTTACCATAAATTAATCAGTTCAGGATTTACAAATTATACGTACTTCCAATATTAACTTGCTTATTGGGTAATGTATAATATTAATTAACAGGCCCAGGTTCAATTCCCGGTTGAGCAGATTAATGAATAATGTTCTTAAAAATAAATACAGGTTGTCATATATACGGATTTGTCCGTATATACATGTGGCAACCTGTAGATACATACCTATTAGAGGTCCAAACGGATACGAATTTATGGTACCTATGGCAAAATTTCAACTGTATGTGAGATACCTACTCCACGGCGACTAGTCTCCAAGACCAGCTAGCCTAGCATACGTATCACGACATCATTTTAGTGTGTACATGTGAAAAAGTGACAATATAAGTTTACCTTCACCATTCTTCTTCAGGCTATAACTCTGTGTCGTTTTGATACGTCGATAAAATTATGTCTTGGTGTGTATGCTAGACCGGCTGAGTAGTGAGACAGAAGGAGTGAAAAAGCCCGTTTTTCATTATGATACTGTATGCGTATTGTGTATCATTATGATACTGTATGCGTATTGTGTATCATTATGATACTGTATGCGTATTGTGTATCATTATGATACTGTATGCGTATTGTGTATCATAAAGAGAAACGGATTCTTTCACTCTTCTGTAGACTATACTAAATCACGTAGGAGTAGTGTGGAACACTTTGCCTGGGTCTGTCTTCCCGTAAAAGTACAACTTGGGTGTCTTCAAATCCAGAGTAAATAGGTATCTTCTAGGTAAGTGTGCTACACCCTAGACCGCACATCCGCTTAACATCAGGCAGTGTGTAGTCAAACGAGAACCTATTCGAAATTTAAAAAAAAGAGTACAAAATGTACTCACACACTTAATAGTACTTGTATTATATGGGAGCAAAATAATATTTTTACAGTGAGGGCGCTTTTTTGAATCCAGAGCGAAGTGAGGGATTCTAGAGTAGAATCCTGAACGTAGCAAGAGATTCAAAGTACGTCGCCCGAGCCAAAAATATATTTTGCGCCCGAGTGGTACACTCTACTTTTCATCACCTCTATGAGAAAACAAAGGCGCCTCATTTTAAATTATTTAATAAAATGTAGAGTAACAACTAAATTGAAAATAAATGATATCAATAATAAAACAAATGAAAACTTATATTTACACTCTTTTTATTCATTTTCTTGGCGTTTGAAAGTAGGTATTTGTAATGTTAGTGCTCAACACTAACATTACAAATACCTACTTTCAAATTCAAAAAGTGTACCACCAACACCACCTTTGGGCGCACTTAAAGGCGAAAGTATGTGATGAAAATCCATTTAGTGGTGTAAAAAGTAACAAAAGATTATTTTTGTATCAGCAATTTTCTTTATCATTCAGCAAATAATTGAAGAATGGAATGTATGAGAATGTATTATTATTGGCTTAAAGATAAGAATACATTTATATACAAAAGAATATGTCAATCATTTTTACAAATAGAATGGGAGGACCCAGAGCGTTATCTAAACTATTTTAAAATGTGACATAGGTAAGAAGATATTTACTTCACATCATAATCAATGAATCAGCTGTAGGATATCCACTGCTGGACATTAAATTAAATTCATTTATTCAGCTTATAACACGGCAAAACCAATTACATTATAGCTCACTTAATATCTAATTATACATAGATCCTCCTTTATAGATATCCAATTACCTGTCACCTGTATGCTTGCTTGTAAACAACCCCTTTGAGCTATAGATTTTGCCCCACTTTGAGCGGTCAGATTTTCTTTAAACTTTGCACACTGATCATAGACCAATGACAATTCGATCACTTAAAAGTGAAAACTAAATATATCTAGTTTAAAAAACACGCTTTCATTGCATATCAAACTAAAATGTGTAATAGTAGATTGTATCATAAAGGAACAAAATAATATTTTTACGGCGAGGGCGCTTTTTTGAATCCAGTGCGAAGTGAGGGATTCTAGAGTAGAATCCCGAGCGTAGCGAGAATTCTTTAGTAGAATCATGAACGTAGCGAGGGATTCAAAGTACGTCGCCCGTACACTATACTTTTCATCACCTCTATGAGAAAATAAAAGGCGCCTCATATTTTATTGTGATATTATTATTTAATAAAACGTAGAGTAACAACTTAATTGAAATTATATGGTATCTAATAATAAAACAAATAAAAACTTATATTTACATTCTTTTCATTCATTTTCTTGTCGCTGAACACTAACATTACAAATACTTCCAAATCCAAAAAGTGTGCGGCAAAGATTATTCCGTCGCACTTATTTGTTCCTAATTCAAAAAGTGCGCGACAAAGATAATTTACTTTACTTTGGGCGCACTTAAAGGCGAAAACAAGTAGTCCTTTTCGAATAGTTGTGATGAAAAATAATTTTCAGTAAGTATAGGCAGAAAATAATAATGAACGAAACATAAAATATAAATACTACTGTGACCAAGTGCACCAAGATTTATTTTACAATAGTATCCATGTTTCGTTCATTATTATTTTCTGCCAATACTGAAAATTAGTTTGATATGCTATATAAGCGTGTTTTTTAAATATATTTATTTTATCATTGCTAGACATGAACATCAAATATTTGTAAAATCAATCAAATCAATAATATAATTAATCCGTGAGTTAGATTATCAAAAATATTGGACACGTATTTTTTTTTTGACAATCAAACGACAAATTACAAAGATAAACCTTGTCAAACTTTGGGAGTGGGGGTCGTGACGTCACATCTCTTTCATAAGTCTATACATTTGTATGGTACTTGTGACGTCACGCGGAACTTTGACGGAGAAGGGATGTTAATCATTATTATAATTAGTCCGTTAGTTAGATTATTTAAAAATATTGGACACGTATTTTTTCTTTTGTCAATCAAACAAATAGTGACTAAGATAAAGCTTGTCAAAGTTTGAGAGTGGGGGCTCGTGACGGCACTAGCCGGTACATTTCATAGCGGTTTGTGAGGTCACGCGGAACTTTGACAGGCTATATCTTCATCAATTTGAGTTAAATTGACAAAAGAAAAAATACGCGTCTTATATATTTTGACAGTCTATTTGACGGACTAATTATATATTTTTTATTAAACATACCGAAAAAATAAATGTTTAATATTTTTTGATAGTCTATCTGACGGACTAATTATACTTACATCTCTCATGTTCTGTAAGTAGGTTCTTATTACTACCAAAGGTGACTTGTAGGTGACTAATTAGCGCTAGGGTAATAATGTAGCTAGAAAAGCCCTAGGGCGGTAAGTAATCTACTATTAATTTAACAGGATTGATCGAAATATTTATTTTTTGTAGATTTGTTCGATTTACTCTGTCAAAAGAGATTATTACGAAACATGTGTATTGTAATGTACTTAAGTACACAAATGCAAATATTCGCCCTTGTCTTCGTGTTAGTATACCTAATAGTCATCAATTTTAAATATCGAACGGCGAAGTTCAATAAAATGTTTTATTCTTGTAATGCCGTTTTTTCTACTTACCTCACAATCGAGATGTAAAGCAGAATAGTTAGCTCGGGTGTAAGCACCAATTGTACCCTCGGACTATAGGCGCCCTCGCTGCGCTAGTGCGCCTAAATATCTCGGGCTGCAATTGATGCCTTACATCCCTTGGCCACTAATCTACTATTTATTAGTCATCATGCCTATTCTGGAATAAAATTATGTTATTTTTAAACTTTCGCGATTTGAACACATTATTATTATATACTACGGGACTAATCGCGCACTAAAATTACGAGATAAATAAATACCTCCTCATCCCGACGTTTCGGCCGAGTTGCATCGACCGTGGTCACGGGTGGACTGAGCATTGAGGAGGTATTTATTTATCTCGTAATTTTAGTGCACGATTAGTCCCGTAGTATATAATAATAATAAAATTATGTTACTCTTCACTTTTGAACTATAATATATCCATACCAAAAATCAAGTATCCGTTGCTCTTTTGCTGCGTGAAAGAGTAACAAGCTAACACACACGTTCAGATATATAATACTAGCTTTTGCCTGCAGCTTCGCCAGCGTAATATTTTAACTTTTGTGGTATCCCATAGGAACCCTTTATTTTCCGGGCTAAAAAAGTAGCTTAAGTCACTCTCCAACTTTTCAGCCAGGTATATACAATATGCATCCATGCGAAAAATTAAGTCTATCTATTGCTCTATACTGTATCAGCCTTATAATAGTCTACTGCAGAACGTAGGCCTACCCACGAATGGTGATTGGGCCATATCCACCACGCTGGCCCAGTGCGGGTTGATGGATTCACATACGCCATTGAAATTCTTCTCCGGACATATGCAGGTTGCCTCACGATGTTTTTCTTCACCGAAAAGCCAGTGGTGTGAAATTCCGTACATAGATCCCAAAGAACTCCTTGGTACGGGACCAGGATTTGAACCCACGACCTCACGATTGTAAGGCGGGTGTAATTATCTCTAGACCACCACGGCTTAATGCTTTATTCCTCTGTAGCTGCGTGAAAGAGTAACAAACCAACAAACACACTTTCAGATTTATAGTATTAGAAAGGATATCCTCTAAGTAATTCTTTCTCGTCACGATGAATTGACTGTCACCTACAAATCGACTGCCATGTATAAATAGCAGTCAATTCACGACATCCGAGGGTCAGCGAGACGGAGACGCCGAATCGGCTCGAGATTTCGGACGGATTGACGGAGTTCCGCTGCGGACTGACGACTAGCGGTTGTTGGTTGCTGTGAGGTATTCTGTAGAGTAAGTTCGTATAGGCCGGATGACTAGCCCTGGTATAAGCCTTTTTTTTTCTTTTTTTACGAGGGGGAAATCTTCCAAAGATGCCCAACCGCTTTGGGGTGCAGTCGGGCTATGTGGGATTGTACCCACTAAAACCCCCTCGGTGGCAAGCCTATGTGCCTTCTTGGGAGCCCCGGGATCTCCAAAAGGAACGCACCGGTGCTCCCGGCACTTCGTGTGTCTACTCGCCTGGTAGTTGACCAGGCTTGTGCGGTCCTGTACGACAGCGTTGCCACACACGCTGCCGTCCTTCTCGGGCCCGCTTGAGTGGATGGCCAGAGCCCCAACTCTAACCCGGGGGTCTCTAACGAGTTCAGGGGTCCCCTTTTAGTAGGCTCTTACTACAGGCAGGGGATACCGATGCCGTATTCTAGTGCCCCGTCATCAGGGCAAAACCCTGGTATAAGCCTAGGTCGCGTCACACCAGTTAACGGAAATCAAGTTAGCTACAAGCTGCGCAATATCCAATTAAGCCGCGGGACTTCTTTCGCAAGTAATTTTGCGTAGCTGGTTTCAGAGCTTTTTAAACCGCCGTCTGAAAGCCCCTAACATGGTTAAACGGTTGAAACAACCAGGGCCTACAATTTAACGTGTCATCCGAGCCACGGTGATGCTCGGTTGTAAATGCCTCCCGCGGTCACCCATCCGAAGACTGACCGTGATTAACTTCGATGATCGCTAACGAATATCGAGTCAAACTACGCTATGAGCGCTACTTATAATAACCAGGTAGGTAGGTACTTGGAACAGGTCAGAAAACTTAGGTATAGCGTTCATAGAGCGTATTTCACGAAAGAAGTAGCGTAGCGTAGCGTAGTTTGACTAGGTTTTTTTAACGAAACTAAGGCAATTTCGGCATGGTCAGTCAGATGGGTAGCATTTACGATTGAGCGCTGCCGCGGCTCGGATGAAACGTAAGACGTTAAACTGTGAGTCCTGGTAACAACCAGGAGGAACAAATAAGGAACACCTTGTTCTGAAATAAGTAATACTTAAGTAAACTGATATTAATGTTAATTAATAAAAGCGGCCGAAAAAACTCTGAAACCGGCTACGCGAAAATACTTGCGAAAGAAATCCAGTGGCAATACGTGAAACTAATTTTAACAAATACAAAAATGCAAGCCGCTTACGCCAGGAAATCCATAATCCCTCATTTATGTTTGCTTATGAGATGATGATGATGTTGGTGAAAAATATAGTACCTACCTTAGTGTAGTGCAGATTCCTGCACAGATTATTGCGTAACAGGTCAGAGTGGACGGACGCTGTCGCCTACTTCATAATAGCTATTATCTAGTTGCTGATCCTGATATAGCACGTCGTGGGCACTGATTCAATCTAGCGAATTACAGGAATATCTAGGTATACAATGACATAATAGTATACATTGATAGAATGGCATAATAGGTCATAGATTTAGATAGACCTACGCTAATTGAAATGGTAACAGTAGGTAGGTACCTATTTTACTAATGTTTTATATTACGGGATTGTACTCACGTAACCTACTCTAGGCGTAATACTATAATGACTATAAAAAAATAAACATGAGTACAATCCCGTGGTATAAAACATTAAAATGTGTGTTTCCGTAATAAAGTACGAAGGGGACGCCAACTTTTGCAAACGCAGCTTACAAGTTACGCTGACAAGGTGGACAAATTACATATTTGACAAGACGAGATGACAAGAAAACGTTGAATGCTCGCCTCTCCCAGGAAGGACCTAGGTCATGTCTACGAGTCTTCTTTTAAGTTTGTGGGGGAAAGGAGTTATCAAACCAAATATCAAGTTTATTCCGTTGTAAAACATTTTGAGCGTTGCGTTGTTGAAACCCGGGGTAAGAGTAGTGTTAAGGTGGGCACACACGGTCAGTTAAACTGATCAGTTTTTCGCGTCACTCCAACTGGGTGCTCATTCAGTTAATGAAAAGGTGGGAATTGGTGGTTCCATATTTGAAGACAGTGGAGCCATGATATTACTTCGATAAATAGTGTTAAGTGTTTCAATTTTTCATGAGAAATTATTGGAACCAAAGTTATTTGAAATTTGATTTTCCACAACTTTGATTCCTATCAACTTTTTCTAGGATCGATTTTTTGACGTGACAACGTCTTATAAATTGGTTTGCCGGGTGACACTTCAAGAAACTGCGTTACGCTCCGCTCACGTTATGCGCTCACAATGAGAGCGAGTGAGAGGCACGCGTCATGGTTAGCCCGCCTAAGAGCGAGAGAGACAGACATTTTCAAGTCGTTGTCACGTAAAACTTTCGCCCGTATACCGACTTTACAGGCAACCAATTTTTTTAATGAGCCGGTGATGCCATGATGTTTCTTCGATAACTTGTGTTATTTCAATTTTTCATGAGAAATTATCGGAACCAAAGTTGTTTGAAATTTGATTTCCTACAATTTTGATTCCTATCAACTTTTTATAGGATCAATATTTTTTTAATAAGCCGGTGGTGTCATGATGTTTCTTCGATAACTTTTGTTATTTCAATACAACTTTGATTCCCATCAACTTTTCCAGGATCGATATTTTATTTAATAAGTTAGTGGTTCCATTTTGTTTCTTCCATAACTTGTTATTTCAATTTTTCATGAGAAATTATCGAAGCCGAAGTTGCTTGAAATTTGATTTGCTACAACATTGATTCTCATCAACTTTTTATAGGATCGATATTTTTTTAATAAACCAGTGGTGCCATGATGTTTCTTCGATAACTTGTGTTATTTCAATTTTTCATGAGAAATTATCGGAACCAAAGTTGTTTGAAATTTGATTTCCTACAACTTTGATTCCCATCAACTTTTTCAAGGATCAATATTTTTTTTAATAAGTTAGTGGTTCTATTTTGTTTCTCACATAACTTGTTATTTAAATTTTTCTTGAGAAATTATTTAAGCCGAAGTTGCTTGAAATTTGATTTCCTACAACTTTGATCCTCGTCAACTTTTCTAGGATCGATATTTTTTAATAAACCATGATGTTTCTTCGATAACTTGTGTTATTTCAATTTGTCATGAGAAATTATCGGAACTAAAGTTGTTTGAAATTTAATTTCCTACAACTTTGATTCCCATCATTTTTTTCCAGGATCGATATTTTTTTTAATAAGTTAGTGGTTCTATTTTGTTTCTTCCATAACTTGATATTTCACTTTTTCATGAGAAATTATCGAAGCCGAAGTTGCTTGAAATTTGATTTCCTACAACTTTGATTCCCATCAACTTTTTCCAGGATCGATATTTTTTTCAAAAGTTAGTGGTTCCATTTTGTTTCTTCCATACTTGTGTTACTTCAATATTTCATGATAAATTATCGGAACCAAAAATGTTTTAGATTTGATTTCCTACAACTTTGATTCCCATCATTTTTTTCTAAGATCGATATTTTTTTTGATAAGGCGGTGGTGACATTTTGTTTACAATGGCACCACTGTCATATTTGAAAAATATCGATCCTACAAAAGTTGATGTGAATTAAAGTTGTAGTAAATCAAATTCTAAACAACTTTGGTTCAGATATTTTTTATAAAAAATTGAAATTACTTGAGTTACTGAAGATTCAGTTAATCATCGAAGTGGTACAAACATGCAAACCATCGCAGTACCTATCGGCAATAGTTGACTACATTAGAACCCCGCTGCAATTATTTGATGAACTGATGCGATCATTTCATCATGTGTGCCCAGCTTCTGGTAGTGGTTTATACATGGAGCCACCAATTCCCACCTTTTAATTTACTGAATGAGCCCCAATTGGAGTGACGCGAAAAACTGATCAGTTGAACTGACCGTGTATGCCCACCTTTAGGATTTCAAAGCTAGTTCCAAATCTATGCTAGATATTAGATATGTTAATCCCATAATCTTTATGAGCTCATGCTCAGTCTGGCAGAAATATGTCGGTTACTTACGTAGTTCAAGCAATAAATCAGGCATTTTGAATGTACAGTATCTGATAGGTTTATTAATTTTATCGTGTAGGTAATACGATTTACTAAGCCCTTATTATACTTACGCGATGCGAGACATGTATGCGCTAAGTTATCTGGTAGGATTAAATGAAAGTTTTATTGTTAGAGTTAACTTATAACTAACCTAACCTTTTACAAAGAAATTAAGGCTACGCCAGCCTGTATGTATGTACTTAAATAATTTCTCTTTATATCCTAAGTGATCTCTCGCGGCTTCCAGTTTAGACATATTATGGTTTAAAAGAACCTAATCGTTGAGGATCGAGATGGCGTACCAAGAAGAAAGGCCTATGCTCAGTAGTGGGCGGTCACGGACTGAGGATGATGACAAAAAAATGTTTGAGGAAACCGTCTCCCTGATTCAACTAAGTAAGTACCAGATTACCAGACACAAAACTGAACTGGAACTTTAATGAATTTTAATTATAGGTACGTATGATACTTATGTTTAATTCGCAAAAACTTCCAAGAAACGTTCCAGTTATGGTTGATGACGTAAAAGCGTGTGATCTTTGAAATTTTCCAAAACGGAAAAAAAGAATAATATTCACTTCAGATTCGTATAATATCTTATTGAAACTGGCTAGCTATACGAATAAAAGTTCTTTATCCTCTCCTTGTTATCCAAAATTTATCTTCCTCAAAAACTACAGGGAGTCGCCGATGCTGCAACGAATCAATCAAAACAACCTCATACATTCGCAAACAAATAATTGACAAAGATATTCTCACGCAGTCTCCCTAAATTTCACTGCATGAGACGCGATCTCGTCGCATCAAACGACGCCACTGGGTATGACAATGCCATGTTTAGTAAACACGGTGTATTTTGACTGACGTGAGATAGCTGTATTGAAAATTGGTAATTCTGATCTGCTAGTCTTGGTTTGGAGATGTGACCGTGTGGTGCTCAGATATGGCTCGAGTTCTTCGCCTTCTTGTGGTAGTGTGGGGTATGTACCGCAACAAAGGACATGTCCACAAAATGTATGGAGGCTGGTATAATAATAATCAAAAATTCTAACCACAGCACTCGTTACATTTCGAGAAAGTTCATATTTTTTTGAGTCGATTACATCAGTTAAAACCAAAAAATAGCCATCCGTTTTTTTTAAATTAATTTTGAATCTATTAGGATAAATAAATATATTTGGCTCAATAGGTAGTTTATCTCTAGCAACCCTGATTAAGTAACCTCCAAATTGTTAAATAGAAGCTATTTAACCAATTAGACACAGTTTTTTAGTGTTTTTTGTCACATTGTACCTACTAACTGGTCACAATGGTAGGTTATAATTATTAATTTTATAAAATTAAGAGATGTATGTGAAAAGAATTAGCTACGAATGCAAGTAAAATAACAATAGAAGCACTTTATTATTGCTAAACTAAAAAAAACACAAAGCTATATTATTATTTTTCATACAATTTATTTTACACATTTTAAAAAAATGGAGGGATAAAAAAATCTAAATTAAATATTTTTGAGAAGCCCATAAATCAAGCTTTCAAATGATGTATATATCATCTTGGTTCGATTTTTCTCTGAAAAATATACCACTTGTCGACGTCACCTTTTAATAGTCTATTGTTGCATACATTAATAGAACTTCCCTGAAAAGAAGGAAAGCCATATCCATGACAGTAGCTAGTGTTACTTGCCTCCTAACATGTGACACTTTTTTGTTCACCCTATAAAACTTGAAAGCCAATTAACCATTTCTAAAAAGAACGAGAAAAGACTAAAATACTGATGTTTATTTGGCTCAACATATAGGTAAGGATATCCACAATGCTGCCAGCATGCTGGACACGCTGCCAACTTGCAGTGGGCTTGAGCATTTGGCTTATTATTAGACCTTCAAGGGTCTGTGGATGATATAATTGCTTGTTATGTAGGTAGTAGTAGTTTATGTAGGTCTCGTATTTAGTGGTAGTTAATAAAGGGGCTTGCCCTAGTAAAAAAATAACTTGGAAGACATTCTATTTTCCTGGGATGGGCAAAATTAGGCAGCTGCCAAGAGATATAATCTTTAGTTACGCTCATAGTCATTTATGCGACTCTCACCCAGTTGCAAGTGACACCTAGTAAAGGTTTCTGCTTTTTTTTTCAGAAATATCGTCTGTTCTAAATACAGATTCAAATACTGCGACTGAAAATGAGCAAAATGAGCATATCGGACCGGTTTGGAGTTACGATGGTAATGTTCTTCTTTTCTTCAAATTAATTATCTTTTTAACTTATACCGGGTTATTCACAAAGGGTGTACTAATCCGATAGGGCGTGATTCAGATCATCATATTAAACAACTTACTATGGGGGCCAACCCGGAGTAAAAGAAAAATAACCAGCTGTATCATACATTTTGTAGATTCAGGGTTGCTATTTTTATGGGACAGCTGATTTTATTTTTCGAGTTCCGGATCTGAATCATCCGCTTTCCCTAACCCCTACCTACCTTCCTTCCTCCTACCTTCTGGGCAACGATACCTCACGATATTTTTTTCTGGATTTACTTCTTGAAAAGCTAATCCATTTTCAGATGAAGCGAACTGGCCAGGCAACAAGTGCAAGGAAGGCGGCAGGAGGCAGTCCCCCATTGACATTAGGGAGACAGATGTCATCAAAGACTTCAACAAGGACTTCATCAAGTACGGGCCGCTAAAGTTCTTGGGATACCAGCAGGTGCTGGTTACAGGGATCAATAATGGGCATACAGGTAAATAATGGGAATGGTTGAAAAAATTATTAGCATGAGCTCGAGCCAGTTGCTTAGAAAGGTGTTTTAATTATTGAAGACCTCCTGGCCAGTTGATAATACCAATACCTTTGCCTTTGGTGCAGAGGGTTTCGGGTTCGAGTCCAGGCCGGGCAAATATTTGTATGATGAATTTAAATATATGTTCTGGGTTTGAATGTTACTTGTCCTTATATTTGTGCTCCATGAAACCCCCGACAGAGAATCCAAATGAAGAGTGACTTTACCTCTGTATACGATTATTTAGTTCTGTGTTTCCAGTACAATTCAGTACAGAAGGTTCCCCAGAGATGCACCCGACTCTGACAGGAGGTCCCCTCAAATACAAGTATAGGCTCGAGCAGCTGCACTTCCACTGGCTTTCAGAGCACTCCATCAATGGCAACAAGTACGTATTTATCACAAGGTATCTTTACTACAGATCATATTTCTATTGTCGACGTACCTACATACTCGTACCTACTAAGGATGAAAATTGCTTGAAGTAAACGGAACCCACGCATAACATCTTCGGCATTCAAAGTTCTATTCAAACCCACCAAGAATGAGTTCATTTAAAAATTTCGTGATTAGCATGCAAGTTGAGGGCGCAGTGGGCAGGGCACATAGTTCTTTCACCGTTGGTCGATGGTGTCGTTAAGTTCTCGAATGGAGACCAAGCATCGGCAAGCGCAGCGTAGGGCGTCGACCGACAAGGTGGACGATGATCTAATCAATGCCGCAGGATCACACTAGACGCAAACCGTTTCCAATCGATATTATAAGAAATCTATAGGGGAAGCCTATGTCCAGCAGTGTCCCAAGGTTGATAATAATGATGACGAAAAGTTATATTTTGTTCGATGCTCAAACAATTTCCATGGGATTTTTTTTGCGCGAACAAGGAACAAAATACTTACCTACCAATAAATTAAGCTCTCACACAAGTAACATTAAACGCTTGAAAGTCTGACGATGAAGAGTGATGCGAACGCTATGTTCAGGTTTCCAATGGAGATCCACTTCGTCCACGTAAGATCGGACCTGCCCGTCCACGAAGCTTTGAAGAAGAGAGACGGGCTGGCCATAGTCTCCGTGTTCTGCAACGTAAGTGTTAGGTACCTGCTTGCACAATGAGATTCGTCTTACTTTGAACTTACCCCTAAAGTCTTCGAGTAGAGACCACATACCAACAAGTGCAGCCACGTCGGACGGTAGGATGTCTACCCATGACGTGGACAGATGACTTCATCAATACCGCAGGATTAAAATATCCAAATTTACTTATGCGCTATTTGAAATTAAATCCAGCACCAATACAAAAACAGAAAAATCAGCATACTATGGATACGCATATTCGTGGCTAAAATATGGGGTTATGTTATGGGGAAACAGCGTCAATGCCGATCAATTATTTATCATGCAGAAAAAATGTTTAAGAATCATAGCACAAATAGATAACACTGTCAGTTGTAGATCTTACTTCATTAAATATAACATACTTACATTACCTTCTTTGTACATACAAGAACTTTGCATGTTTGTATACAAAAACAATGACATATTTTCTAAAACTAAAGACACCCATAATGTCAACACTCGGTATAAAGATAACCTGAGACTACCATACTCAAGAATTAAAATGTTAAATGAAAGCCCTTACTATATGGCAATAAAAGTATTTAATAAACTACCAACAAATATTAAAAACAAACCTAAATTTGCTTCATTTAACACAAAACTAAGAAATTTCTTGTCCGTAAATTGCTTTTATTCTCTAAATTAATACATAGAAGCTACCAGTTACAAAAAATATTACTTACCTACTTATATAAAAAAATAAAAAAATTGTTGATTGTAATGTATATTATAAAAATACGTATGTACCTGTTCTCAATGCATAAATATTTTCGTTTATTTTATTTTTTACTAATAATAGATAACTTACCAATAAAGTGTTTAGTCATAAATAAATTTATTTTAAGCTAGTATTATTAAGGTTATTTTAAGAGATGCCTACTTTAAATTATATAAGTTTTTTATATGAGATAATATTATCTATGTTGTACTACAGTGAGCGCCCTGTATTTGCAATGCCCGACAAGGGCAACTAAGTCTTAAGAACTTTGAAATAATTATAAGACCTAATTGTAAAACACTTAGTAGCAAATAAAGTATATGAATATGAAGTATATGAATATGAAGTATATGAATATGATTGCACTGAATGCAAGCAGCTCCAACCTATCTTATTGGAGATCCATGGGGGAGGACTGTGTCCAGCAGTGAACGTCCTATGTATAATAGATGAATGGATATCCTACACCTGCCAAGGTATTGTACATGCAGTAGGTACCTAACTACCAGCATAAAATCGATCGGCAGCTCTACGCAACCAATTCGACTCAGATTTTGATGCAATAATTTTATATTTTTACACCAATAATTTTATCTCGTCCCTCTCAAAAAACCTTTCTATTTTTTGATTCCCAATGTACCAGGACCCTTATACTGCCCAAACTGATGTTAAAAATAATTCCAGGTGCAAGCAGACTTGGAGGAACACCAGCTGGAAGTAACAGAGGAGATCATGCAGCACATACCAGAGCTTATGGAGACTGGAGACAGACTGAGCGGCATTATTTTGGACACGACGTAAGTATTAGCAGGTACTCGGTACTTCTAACAAAGCTAGGTTTACATTTGTGGAATGACTACGTGACACCGTGTCACTTTTCTGTTATAAGCTGTTATAAGTAAATAATACATTGCGTATTAAGTTTTAACTATTAACATAGTTAAGTATGACTAGAATCGCATATAGGGTGTGAGAAAACAGATGTGCTATGCATACTTAGATAGCTATATACACGTTGTTATGATTTTATCATATTTAGACTCTAGATAATAGTAAAAACCTGCATAATACTAATAGAAATGATAGAAAATAGGTAATAGTTCATAAATATGTTGATTTACATATTTATGAACTATTACCTATTTTTGGCGCCAAACATTTGTCTAACTACTACATCTAGGCAGTGCGTAATAGTCAGCCAAAAAAAACGTATACGCAAATAGAGACAAAAGATATTACCTTCGTCCTGTTCACTCTTTATACTTGCACACTTAAAAAAATTGTTTTCTCTGTCTACGCTTGCACATCTCGCCTTCTCTTACTTTTGTAATTATTATTATTTAGCGCCTTGTCTAGTTATATTCTTCACTATGTTTGCGTGTAATTTCTGGAGGAAAATTATGACACCAAGATTGGTGTCTAAACTGTCTAAGCTTGAAAAGGCTTAAACGATCTAAAACGAACGACGCCGGAACACTCGTTTGCGAAACGCTTGACCACGAAATTAAACTTGCTTTCGTCATGAACGAAACGTCTGAATTGAAGATTTAGGCGTACCAAATTATAACTTCCTGTGCCCCAATTACTAATTGCCGAATAGTAGATAATGTTGCACTGAGAGAAAAACTAACAAAAAAATAGTAATCTTTACTAAAATTTTACTAAATCCGAGGACAACAAATGACCTGTAATAAATACAAATCGATTTTTGTAAATGCAATTCGTAGGTATTACAATATCAGTTTTGTTATATGTAGTAAGGCCCCAGTAGTTTCAATAGATTAGCTTTGTAATATCTAGTAAAGTCCATAGTACTTTTTACTAAAATGTTACTAATCCCGAGGACAACAAATGCCCTGTTAAAATACAAATCGATATTTAGTAGGTATTACTAATACCTGTTTTGTTATATCTAGCAAACTCCTTAGTACTCTTTACTAAGATTTTACTAATCCCGAGGACAACAAATGCCTTGTAAAAAACACAAATTGATATTTAATAGGAATTATTAATACCTGTCTTGTTACATGTAGTAAGGCCCCAGTAGATCCAATAGATTAGTTATGTAATATCTAGTAAAGTCCTAGTTTTTTCGAAATTTTAGTTCTGTATCATCTAGTAAACACCTAGTAATTTTGATAGATTCGTTTTGTAATATCTAGTAAGCCTTAGTACTTTCGAAAGTTTGGTTCTGTATTATCTGCTAATCACCTAGTAATTTTGATAGATCAGTTTTGTAATATCTAGTAAGCCTTAGTACTTTCAAAAGTTTAGTTCAGTATTATCTAGTAAAAGTCTAGTAGTTTCAATAGCTTAATTTTGTATTATCTAGTTGATTTTTGTAATTTCTAGTATAATTTCTGTGTTATCAATTTAGTAAACCCTATCAATGTAAAAGTTATAAAACACTTCAAATCGAAATATTAAAAACTGTATACCTGCTTATAACAATGACCTATAAGTATACAGTTTTTAATATTTCAATTTGAAGTGTTTTATAACTTTTTTATGGATAGGGTTTATTAAGTAGATATCACAGAACTAAACTAGACATTACAAAAACCAACTAAATAATACAAAATTAAGCTATTGAAACTACTTGAGTTACATATCTTACAAAACGAATCTAAGGTTATAAACGAATACGAGTACTAAATGTAAGTTACAAGGTGAATAATAATTGTAGACATAAAAATAAAGATTCAAGTGAAGTCATGTTTATTAAATATTATACATGTATAATATAACACACTAAACAGCCACATTTACAATAAAACATAATTTACATTGCCGGCGAGTATAATGTATTCACGGAGAAACCCAGTAACTCCGTAGATTCTGGGTAAAATTGACAATTTTCACTTACACTGGTTAAATCTGTACTTATGACACTTAATTAAACACAGTTAGTTGGTACGCACTGAACTTCATCCTCCATGTTTACTCTACTGCACACAACGACGAAATGGCTGCTGGAAAGACGGGATCGTATTCACTGAGACCCCAGTTACTCAGTATGACTGTATAGCTGTTATATCACTGACTCCTGGGTAAGATTGTCAATTGTCACTCAGAGTGCTAAAACACAGTTTGTTGGTACTGAACTTCACTCTCCTTTACATGTTTACTCTACTGCAAGCAACGACGAAATGGCTGCTGGAAAGGCGGGATCGTATTCATAAAGCAAAACACACCGGACACTTTACTGGAAATAACAAAACATTTCGTTGAAATTACTTAGCTTATTGCTGGATTTACAAAATAGACCAAAAACTAAATGTTTCTGTTGCATTAACTAAAGTATTGTAGTAAAATTACAATAGTGTCTTGAAATCAATAAAGCCTCATGCTTGAAATTATTCTTCCTTTCAATACAAATGACAATCGTGTTTTGAAAATGATTAAACCCACGCTTGTAATTACAAAACAAGGTAAATCAATTTTTTTTCATCTTTCAAACCAGTGGTATGTCAGATACCAATACTTGTCTATACCAGTACCTATCTAGGTACCAACGCGGTGGATTTTTTTGTAAGTACATAGTACTAATCGCCTAAGAGCATGTCAAACCCTACGAAGTACTCGTATGATACAATTTTTATTGGATTTTGTTAAATGCACCTTTTTATGTTAGTAATAAGGAATCATACTATAGGTAACGTTTGATGAAATATGTTAGCATGCACTACAAATGACCTATAACTAGTTGTTATTAATAAAGAGTAAGAGTAAGTAAGTAAGTAAGAGTAAGATACTTAGTGTACTGAACTACTGAAACCAAAGTCAAAACCGTCAAATAAGAATATTTCAACGACGTTGGCGGGAACAGAAAACGCGGCACCAGAAAAAATCTTAATGCCAATTAATGCAATTAGAATTATTAATTTGAGATTTTTCGAGTATTAAAGTGTAAACTTATCTCGTATATTATTCCAGCAACTTCAGTGCCCTTACCATGACTTTTGATAGTAAACGTAAACTTTTTTCCGTTTTTGTTTAATAGCTTCATATATTTAACCATACCTTATTAAATTTTAAAGCCAAAAATTTGCTTTTTATTTGTTAGCGTTTAGAATCCAGCAGCTATGCTTATTCTTCATTTTTTTACTCTTGACTCAAGACCATAGCGTAAAATCATTTTATTATAATTTGTTCTGGGAAAAATATTGTTACTTACTACTACTTATGATCTAATATTTGCTATTGTTATAGGCGATAAGTTTACGTTTTACGGCTAATTTTGACAATTTTATTGTTTTGTCAATTGTTTGTTTTTGAAAAGCAATAATGCTTTGTTTGGGAATTTTGTCATCTTGTAATTTCAATTGAGATTATTATCGTAAGAGCGCTTATAATGTTTGTTTCTGAAAAAACAGTACGTCATATTTTGATTCCTGTAGGCCACGCGGGCGAAGCCGCTAAAAGCTCATAATAATTAAAGCGTGTTCCTTGGAATTACAAAAAGGGATAAATTAATTATATTTGTTGTACCAAATAAAGTTCTTGCTAAATTTTACAAACGTGTGTTGAAATAAATAAAGCATGTTGCTTGGAATTACAATAACGGAAACACTAAATGTTATTCTTGTATCAGTTAAAGCTATTTCTAATAATTACAAACTAGTGTTGAAATTAATAAAGCGTGTTGCTTGTTATTGCAAAAAGGGAAATATTAGATATTTTTGTTGTACCAATTAAAGTTATTTTTAATATTTACAAACGGGTGTTGAAATTAATAAAGCATGTTGCTGGGAATTACAAAAAGGGTAAAACAAAATATTTTTGTTGTACCAATTAAAGTTCTTTCTAAAAATCACAAACGTGTATTGAAATTAATAAAGCATGCTCTTTGGAATTACAAAAAGGGGAAAACTAAATATTATTGTTGTACCAATTAAAGTTATTTCTAATAATTACAAACGAGTGTTGAAATTAATAAAGCGTGTTACTTGGAATTACAAAAAGGGAAAAACTAAATATTTTTGTTGTACCAATTAAAGTTATTTCTAATATTTACAAACGCGTGTTGAAATTAAAAAAGCATGTTGCTTGGAATTACAAAAAGGGTAAAACAAAATATTTTTGTTGTACCAATTATAGTTCTTTCTAACAATTACTAATGCGTGTTGAAATTAATAAAACGAGATGCTTGGAATTACAAAAGGTAAAAACTAAATCTTTTCTTGTTCCAATATTTTTATATTTTCTAAAAATTACAAACCCGTGTTGAAATAAATAAAGCGTGTTGATTAGAATTACAAAAAGGTAAAACTAAATATTTTTGTTGTATCAACTATAGTTAATTCTTAAAATTACAAACGTTTTTTAAAATTGATTAAAAGTATTACTTAGAATTACAAAATAGATAAACTGTTAGAAACACAACTACCTTTTCTTGAAAATAGTAACCGAATTTGCGGAATTTACAAAACTCTAACAATATTTACTATAAATTTGTAATAAATATTAAACTTTTGCAATATCTGCATTTACTAAAATCGTATTTTAGGAATTACAATTACAAAAACAAAACTGTTAGTAAAAAATAATAAAAATTGCAAATACAGCAAAACTTTGGTAAATTATACTAAAATTTAGTGTTTTCGCCAAATACAAAGGACTTTTGTAATATTTAGTGGCGATTTTTTTCTCAGTGTGGGGGAAGTCAAAGTCATCATTCAGTTATCACGAGTGTTTGATCGGTCGCTTCCTTACCAAATTGGATGTCTAAATGTAACTTGTTATAACGCCTCGCAATCGTGGTTCTCCGATAGGAGACCTCAAGTACGTGATGCCAGACTTCATGATATGATGAAGTGGGAATTACCTACCGTCGAATCTTTGATCAGTCATAATTTTGTATTTATTTTTTTCATATTTAAATATGCTGGGTTATTTCCAATCAATTAGCATCCTCTTATTTTGTACATCAAACCTAACAACTTTTGAAAAAAAATCAGCTGTTCCATACATTTTGTCGAGGGTGAACGATTTTTTTCTATTCTCTTATAACAACTTTAAGTTGTAGAACAAAAGTTGTTACTTTTGGTGTACAGAATGAGCCCCTAAGAGGATGCTAATTGATTAGAAATAACCCTCTATATAAAATGGAATCAATGTTAAAAAATGAAAACCTACGTATGTACGTACAATACACCAAAAAAACAACTAATAATATAACAACCAGTAGTAGCGGATACAGGAAGATGTCTAAGCAGCTTCATAGCCGCGCTTACTAAAGTAGGTACCTTGGTCAACTACTAAAATTAATGACCTTGATAAACAAACTTGTCTATCCAGTCATAAACCACAAGCCAGCTTTACCCAGTTTAATCAGGCTTAAAACCTTGGCATAAACCACCGTTATCATTCATCCTCCCCAAACAAGCTAAGCTTAGATAACATTTTTGTAGAAAGCTTCTGAGCCCCAACACGGACTACTACGCGTACGCCGGGTCCCTCACGTCTCCGCAGTGCAACGAGGCAGTCATATGGATCATATTCAGAACGCCCATCATCATGTCAGACGCACAGGTAAAAATAACAGATATCCATGCATCAGCCATTTGTTGCACACTGCTGGACATAGGCCTCCCCTATGGATTTCCAATAAGACCGGTTGGTAGCGGCTTGCATCCATCGTGATCCTGCGGTCTTATTGAAATCAGAATATGATCTCATCGCCTCCTCGTAGGTTGGTCTTGATGACGTCAGCGTCCTACTTTGCGCTTGGAGACCACGTACCGGACGTGGTCCCCACTCGGTCTCGAATTTTTCGACCCCATGGGTCATCCCACTTCCACTTTCAACTTGCCAATCCGCTGGGCTACGTCGGTAACTGAACAGCACTTCAACGCAACTACACTGCTCCGTCTTTTTATAAAACTCGGAGTTTCGCACGGTTTCGGACACTGAAGCTAGAGTCCTTCCTTTCTTTCAAAGTTTTTTTTGCCTGATGTAGATTCCTCATATCAGCTCGTCTAGTATAAGTACTAGATGCGATAGGTACATTTTTATCATCAACGTAGGAAGACTCTTCACTAATATATTTACAGTAAAATTTATTCTATTCTATCCTATCCTATCCTATCCTATCCTACCCTACCCTATCCTATTCTATTCTAATACGCAAGCATAGGATAATAGGCATAGCTCTTTACTTGCATTCCATGTGGCAGCTTAGTGATATCCATTCCCTGCAGCACGTGGACCAGCACCAAGTGTTCCATCCGCCCTATTGCGACATCTGCATCGAGTTAGGATAACCGTTATACTCGTATCCTTTTACTTATATCCCATAAACCAGTACTATTCTGTACTTATATCCCCGACAATAAATCCATAAATAATTTTCCTAGGTTACCTAAAATAAAACGTTATGTTACCTAAAAGAAAAGTACCTATATTTATACTTATGTCCTGTTTGCAGTACCGTCTTTTCGGCAAGATCGGCGTGGGTCGTCACAACTTCCGCTCCTTGCAGCACGTGGACAAGCACCAAGTGTTCCAGCCTCCCTACACCGGCATCGAGACGCCGCAGATGATCGTCTTCCTCGAACGCATGGTGCGGATCGTCGCTGACTTCTTCAGGAACGTTACATCGTGAGTATCACTTCTACTCTTAGTGTACTGTACCAGCCTTATTAATAGTCTACTGCGGGACGTAATCCTATCCACGAAGGGTGATTAAGGCATATCCACCACGCTGGCCCAGTGCGGGTTGATGAATTCACATACGCCATCGAGCTTCTTATACGGACGTATGCAGATTGCCTCGCGATGTTTTCCTTCACCGAAAAGCCAGTGGTGTGAAATTCCGTACATAAATTCCAAGGAATCCATTGATACGGGACCGGGACCTAAACCCACGACCTCACGATTGTAAGGCAGGTGTCATTACTACCTACCACTAGACCACCACGTCTTAGGCTCTTAGTGCCATCTCAATAATTCAGTTTATTCTCAAAAGCAATCCGGTATTCCACAGAATTTATGCCTGTCCATTTTCTGTGCGATGTTACGAAGCCATGACATCTTACGGTTCATCTTGTGTGCCTAACAAAAAAAAAACTATCACTTATCTAGACATATTTGACAAAGTTATGATTTTATTTTGAGTGCTTTTCACGCTAGATTTTTTCTCAGAGTTATCTTTGTGACCAACTGAGCCTCCGAGGCGGGAGGCGGGCTGGCTCAGTTGGCTAGAGCGTCGCGTCGGGCTAGTGATCCGAAAGGGCAGGTTCAAATCCTGCGTTCGCTTCAGATTTTTGAAATGCTTATCACAAAGATAATATTTGACAAAGATAAATGAACATTTATTTACATTTCGAGTCTTCGAGCTAACTTTCAGCTTTACAATAGCGGTAGCCCTAAGCATGCAATCCATGTAGATATCTAATATCTAACTAGGCTTTTCAGACCATATCCACAAAATATTTTAAAACATGAACAGAGCCATTGATCATCTTTATTTAGAGAAAGAGTACCAATTAGCATGGTTTCTAATTATGGGTTTACATTATTTATGTTGAAATTGGTAAAACAAATTGGGTAAGCTATTGGCTCGCAACACAACACAAAAATCTAAACTTTCAGTGAAAAGGGTTAAGTATACAAGAGCCAAACAAGAGTTAAGGAAACTTTTCTATGACATCAACGGGAATAGAGAAACATTTTCTCACAGGTACACACACGTCTGTGAATGGTACTTTCTAATAAAAAAATTTAGGGATATTAGCTCTTTACTGAATTTAGAATTTTTCGCGCTTTTTCGGCAGCTGAGACCTACACAGTAAAAACATCTTAAGGGTTAAGTATAAACTAAATCCAGGTGTATTTATTTCAAGTTAGATAACCATTTAGAGCCTTCGCTACGTTAAGCGTGCGGGTGCACCCGCTCTGGACTTCCGACGCGGGCCTAGGATCCGCGGCGCGGCGAGCGCCCGACGCTGTATCTAGTGCTAGGTGCTAGAAAAATTTACACCCATGCATGCGCCCGCACCGCGCACCCGCCACCCTCCGCGCGTGTAAAGCCCGTCGCACGACTCGCACGTTCGCGACAGAGAGCGCTGCTCCAACTTATCAATTTAATAGATACAGGCGAGGCGGGCACCCGCCGCGTGCGCACGCTTAACTTAGCGATGGCACTTAAACCGGAATCTTTTATTTTTCAGGTTCTTATCGAGTGGTTTCAGCCACCGGTAGCGGCCGAGACGCATCGAATCGAAAACATACAATTAGTTCTAGTTAGACATTAGTTAGTAAAATAGCGCCATTTTATTTAGGAACTATTCAAACGCGTTCGTTAACGAGGCCTAGTTATACCGTGAAGACACATATTAAATTGCCTGTAACATGCTAATTACTAAATTATCTAAGACGAACTACTGATTGCGTTTATTTTTCTAGGATTGTCTGGAATAAATTACTGTTAACAATATGACCTATTAATTCCGTGAAATTTAGATATGAAAACAAAATATACCAACTACATGTTATGATGAACATATGCGACATACATTTTTTAATAATAACTTCTCGGTTTTTATAATAATATTACAATATGTAAAAAAAGTAAAACTTGCATTAATAATTGATTTAAATAAGATTAATCTTGTAAAGTTAAAGTAAGTAATTTATTAAATCGAGCAATTTTAAATAAACTGGTTATCATTAAAAAAAATATATTAGTTTTATTTTAGTATAAGTTTTAGTGTTTTAGTATAACTTTTTTAAGTATGTTAATTTCAATTTAATATAGTTCATGAAATGTTTTTTTAAGTTTTGTTGAAATATATTCACCAATAAACTGTATCCTGAGTGTGAGTTTTGTCGTAAACGTGACGCGCTCTTCGGCGAGCGCGTAAGCATGTAATTTGTATGAACTTGCACTCGCACAAAGTGTTTCAAAAACGCGCCGCTTGTGGCGCTGTACATTTCTTCATACAAATTACATGCTTACGCGCTCGTCGAAGAGCGCGTCATGTTAACGACAAAACTCACACCCAGCATACTGGTGATGATAATTTATCCAAAAGTAAACATCCTAGGACAAATAAAATAATAAGAACAAATTTGTTAAATATCATTTATTTCAACAATATTAACAGCCATATTCCTACACATTCACACAAATCATGTACACTCATTCACAACACTTAGTCGATAGTAATAACTTGCAAACAATTAAAGCAAAATTTGGTAACATTTTGCTAAATCATACATTTTTATCAACACAGTTTTCGCACGTGTTCCAAATTGCGATTTAAAATCAGCAATGTTCAATTTACAAAATTTATGAATACCTACTATATTGCAAAACTGACTGGTCATATGACCAGTTCCATACCAAATGATCTACAGGGTTATTCCTAATCAATTAGCATCCTTTTAGGGGCTTATTCTGTACATCAACACTAGCAACTTTTGTTCTGCTACTTTTGTCATAACTCAAAAAAAAATGTTGTTCCATGGAAAAATATCGTTCACCCGCGAAAAAAGGTTGACAAAATGAACAGCAGTTATTTTTTTTTTTAGTTTTGACAAAAGTTGCAGAACTAAAGTTGTTAGTTTTGATGAACAGCCCCTAAAAGGATGCTAATTGATTAGGAATAACCCTGTATATGATACAATAAGTGATAATATACCTATTTTTCTTTTTGCTTTTTATTGTAGCAAAAAGAAACAAATCGATACAAGTAAGTATTGTGTGCCTAGTGGCGAGCCCTGATGTCAGTATTAAACACCTGAACGGTTTAGATAAAACTAAGCGGTGAAATCCACATAGTCTATAATTTGAAATGTTTTGTTGCACGGTAGCGCTCAGTAATGCTCTAATAAATGCTCCCTCGATCACCCATCCTTAGATGGACTGTGCCTGCCGTTGCTTCACTTCACTGCATCAAGTAGTAAACTTACGCTATGAACGCTACAGTTAATTAGACATTTCGGTCTTCAATGATAAAAAACTATAATTATAACAATGCAACATTTTACCACTCTTAAATAATGCAGCAACTTAGCTACCACGAGTTCACACTACGAAGACGCACGCACACAACTATGCATCGATCAGCACACAGCCGCCTCGCTATATAAGGCGCCTTCCGCCGCTGCATCAACCAGTCGATAGCCAGACGCCGCAGAGTGCTATAGCCCCGCAGTCCACTCTATGCTGAGCACAGCTTCCGTTCGGTAGCCACGCAGCCTTCGGAAGTACGTGTAGGGAGGAAACACAAGCGATAGTCCCCGAGTCCTTGTTTTCCTCAGTTAAGGAGGTTAGGAAGGGCGATAGCCCCGCAGTCCCCTTCACTCCTCTTGTAGGGTGTTTCTAGTTTAACGATAAGTTACGTCGCCTATGTTAAGATTGAATGTTTTACAAGTATGAAGTAATAAACACAATCAAGAAACTACCAAAGGGCTTTCAATAACAACACTAGCCACCCTATATTGGCGCCCAACACGTGGATTAGCCCACACGACAAAGAAAACGCCAAAACCCTATATTGGCGCTAAGACGTGGATAAGCCCACAACGTGTATAATACCACACAACAAAGAAGACGTCAAACCTTATATTGGCGTCCTTACATCGATAACAACACAGTACATACAAGACGCCAAAACATATCTTATATTGGCGCCTCAAGGTGAATAACATCACACTACATAGAAAAATAATAACTTAATCCGGCCAAAGTTTGAAGAAAAATATCGAACTACCCTCATTTCACAATGGAGGAAACAAAGCCGCAACATCTGATCACAGAAGAACAGTTGTACGAGTTGCTAAACAGGTCAGCAGAGATAAAACTAACGAATCAAAAAAGTTTCGCTCATTGCACTGCGAGATTTGATGGTGAAAGGAGCTTCGCGAAAGTAGAAGAATTCGTCACAAACATATCAATCTTCAAAAAACTTGAGAAAATCACCGACGAAGACCCGTTAGAAGACATTACCTTACTTCTAACGGGAACAGCAGCAACTTGGTGGAGTGGAGTTAGGACGATATCAAGAAGTGGAACCAAGCTCTTGTCGCTATAAGGTCCGCTTTCGCATCAAAAATGCAACCTCATGAAATCTACCTCGAAATTTTCAAGAAAAACAAACAAGCCGATAGATACATTCGTATGTGAGAAACGTGCACTTTTAGCGATCTAAAAGGCACAAAGAAGACGAACAACTTGACTTTGTTTACGGACTTCTACACATAAGTTACAAAAAGATGATTCCTCGCACCGAAATTAAGACGTTCAATGATTTGTTGGAACGCGGACGCCAATTCGAGGCAATCATTTTGGAGAGTGGCCTATCCACCTCCGGCACCAAAAGCAACGAGGGCGTAAAACGCTGTACATACTGCGGCAAAAAAGGCCATGTGTACGACGTGTGCAGAAAGCGCTTGGCGGATATTAAAGAAAAGGGAAGCCTATCCAAATCTCCGGAAGAAAAGCTAAAATGCTACGGATGCGGCGCACCAGGTGTTTATCGAAGCAACTGCGAGAACTGTAAAAATAAAGAGACGCCGCCAAAACAAGTTTCGTTCTACAAAGTAACAACAACCGTAAGCACAGACTCAAAAATACCCACAATTGAAATTAAGTACACATATGAAGTTGGATACGCATACTTAGACACAGCTGCCAGAGTGTCAAGTGGGAGTTTTGCAAATCAAATCGAATTACTTTTACATCGCGTTGACCGAGCGCACCGTGCACACACGCGAGCATATTGACACACTCGCTTGAGTTAGCCAATCACAGACGTTGCCGCGCTCGTGTTCGATCGGTTTGGCGCTCGTTACATTACCGTAAAAATACTCACACTTAGCTATTCAATTTCTGTACGTGACACAAGATGGCGCTGTGCCATTTCCATAGAAATCACATCAAACGTTAACGCGATCGAGCTCGAGCGAAAATCTCCCACTTAGCCCTCAGAACGAGTATGTCAAGCACGCAACTATACAAAGTAATGATACGTAAAGGCGATAACTTCACGGAACAACGTGCTGAAATAATACTAGCTGACGGTACAAAGCGCACTTTGAACTTGCTCTCAGCAACAGTGGACATACTGATTGGAGCAAGGAATGTCCCAATAACTTTCGCAATAATGCCAGAAGCCAAAGAAAAGAAAACGCTTCTCGGTATTGACTTCTTAGAAAAGGTAGGGGTTATTTTGAACTTAGCACAAAGAACGTGGCACTTCACGACAAACCCCAAAGACGATTCGAATTCGTGCGCCTGACCGAAAAAAGAACTGCAAAGGCTATTTCATTCACAGAAGAACTAAGCCCACATGAAACAGTAAAGATAAGACTTTTTGGACTGGGCAAAAGGACTAAAGATGCTCTCACCAATTCCTGACACACCACCAGAACTTGGGAATTCACCTTTATCATGCCCTAGCCCCAACAAGAAACCTCGTTATGATCTCAAGAAATTGGACACACCTCCAGGCATCGTGCGACCACGAGAACTAGCCGATCCAGCCTCATTTGATTGTTGATAAGATCGATTGTGGACATATAGGTATGGCATTCCTTTAGCTTGATGTAGTAGATATCTATACATGGCAAGGGATATCTATCTGGTTTAGTAATTTTACTAAGTTTTCTAAAATCGATGCAAACTCTAACATCGTTATCTCCTTTTGGGACTAAAATTACCGGTGCTGCCCAAGTATTTTGTATTGGTTTTCACACACTCACATTACGCTGGTACTGTTATACCTGGCAGCTTAATAATTATTTGCTTCCAACAGCTGCTCTGCAAGATCTGCAGCTATTATAGTGTACAGCATAAGCTTCTTTTTGTCCCATTTGGCTTTAGCTTCTTTGTGCTTTTTACAGTCTGTGTATACTCTTCCTCAAGCTCCTGCTCTCTCCTTTGCACAATAGCGAGTCGCTCTTTCATTTTCAACAAGGCTTGCTTATCTCTCTTATTTTGATCCTGTAGAGACGCTTTCTTCTCATCAAACCGAATTCGCATATCTACATGCATGGTGAGCAGATGATCGACGCAAGCCTTTAGTTTTATTATCTGAGATTTTGCAGCGATCAGATTCAGCAGCGATATTTTCATTTGCTTGGATTCCCATGAAGAAGGTTGTGGTGCATCCGACTTATTAGAACGGCCAGAGCCGGTTCGCATTCGTTTATAGGGCGATTTTCTACTATCGTGACCCAAAGAGAGAAAGGACGAACCTTCATTTAACGATTGGTTAATATCAGATAAATCCAGTGTTGAAGAAGTCGACATCTTGTCTTTCGGCGGGTCAGTTCGAAACCGAAAATGGCTCAAGCACTACACTGAATATATATTTATAACTCTCTTTAGCCTTTTTTACTTAGAAATAAAATTTGATAAAAATAATAAATTGAAATTAACTCAACGCAAAGCAACTTGTCGCGGCGTTCAAAACTTCAAACGTTCAAATCTGCGGTTCAAAATCAAATGCTGAGTCACATTCTTCTATTATATCATCGGTAATCATTTCATCAATTTTTAGGGTTCCGTACCTCAAACGGAAAAAACGGAACCCTTATAGGATCACTTTGATGTCCGTCTGTCCGTCTGTGTGTATGTCAAGACTCTTTATCTCAGTAACGCGTAAAGATATCGAGTTAAAATTGAAACTGTATACGTATATCTATGGTCTCTTGCAGTAGTGTGAAAAAAAAACTTCTAAGTTGTCGTTTAAAAAAGTTAGAGCCAAGTCATAAACATACATAAACTGTCGTAAAAAACCGCATATTTCGACACTCACAAAAATCAAAACCTATAGGGTACTTCCCGTTGACATAGAACTATGAAATTTGGCGAAAGGCATTGTCTCAGAGTACTCATATAGGAATAAATCTGAAAACTGTACACTTTTATTTAAATCACAAAAAAATTAGGCCTCAAAATTGACAAAATATGGGTTCAAAATTCAAAGTGAATACAAAAGAACTTCATTAACACATGCTAAAACATGTTTTTAACTATATTTAACTATTTTAACAATGTGTAATTTTCAATGTATGACGAGTAAAGTAAAAAAAAACTTTTTTGTCGATGATATAGAGATTTTAACAACAGCGAACGGCGTAGGTTTAGTGTTTTTATCAAATATATCTTTATAGTCATCTAACAGATTATTGAAAATTATTTTTTCATCGTATGTTAGGGTAGTACCTTCATGAGGTTGTCAATGAATATCCAAAGAATACAATTGTACTGGATTTACTGGTAAATAAATAATACGAGGATCAACACTAGAGGCTGGATCGGCTGGTTCTCGTGGTCGCACGATGCCTGGAGGTGTGTCCAATTTCTTGAGATCATAACGAAGTTTCTTTAATTCTTTTGCTCAGTCCAAAAAGTCTTATCTTTACTGTTTCATGTGGGCTAGCATTTGTCTGCAGTGATTGCAGTCTTCCTTATGACGACAGTATTAAAAACCGTTAAAATTTAAAATCGTGACGATTCTGATGTACCTCTGACTAATTTGGATGCAACTTGAAAGAACTAAAATGTATCAGCCTAAAGACAGGCTACAACAATATGTTGTAAACATATTGTTGGTGATGGTATTGTTTTTCGCGCGTCTTGTCTTAGACAAGACAATACCCGTCCTTGGCAGTCGGGTAAAAAACTTGCAAACTTTATTTTTAAAGTTTTATTACCCGGGGTTATCCATAACTAGTGTGCTAAGGTGAGAGGAGTTCATTCCGACCATCGTCATAAAAAAATCAGCCGTATCAAACATTTTGTCCATTGCAAGTTGTGGTTTTGTATGGAACAGGTGATTTTATTTCTCGAAGTTTGGGTTGGCCTCATAGTAAACGTTATTCATAATAATGATCTTAATCACCCCCTTTCAGTTTAGTACAAGGTACGCAGATAACCCTGTAGATCTAGATCTTAGTTTAGTTAGTGATATGTATAAGGTACATCAGAATCGACACAAACATTTGCTATACCTTAAAATAAAACTTTTATTTTAGTGTCAACACAATTTGACTAATTAGAAAATCACCATACATTTCCTACAATACATAACAAAAAAATATGTATATTCAACAAATTCATACAAAAATCATTTGTACAACTATACAGTAGTATCTATACTTAGAGGGTTTGTATATAAGTCACCGTGTATAAGTCAAAAGCCACAGATTGTAGTTTTCGTGAACCATACACAATTTAGAGTTTAGAGGATAATCGAAAATTGTAAAAGATATAACCAATAATATGAAAAAAATAAATTAAATAAAACGAATAATAAATGTGTACAAAAATCTCATAAGTCTTAGTTATGATAAATTGGATATAAGTATTATCCAGAAAAGTAACTCAGCAGTGGGAAGTTACAAGCTAAATTAAAAAATCGATTTTAATTATTTAGCCCTTCCTGTCTACTTTTATACAGGTTTATTCAGAAAAGGTAAACTAAGCTAAAAGTAGGTGATTCAAACCATCATTTTAAACAACTTTTAGAATGGTGCCAACCCGGCTTTCGAATAAAAATCTACAAAATCGCAACTAGGATTCAACAATATGTAAGAAACAGAAAATTTTCACTCTCTAATTCCGGGTTGGCCCCATAGTATAAATGTAGCGTATTGGATGTAAGTCTGTCAAGCTATATTTATTGTAAATAAATAAATTTGAATTTGAATAGTAAGAAGTTGTTCTTGATGATGGCATTAATCCCCCCTTTCGGCTAGTAGATAATAATAACCTTGTATATAATTGATAAAACCAATCAACAGAAAACTCCATTTTGTCTTCACCAGACTCTGAAAGTGCAAAAATGTTGTACAAACTCGTAGATATAGGTTTAAAAGGGTAAGTTTAGTTTTAGTTATGTATCTTTTACAGGGCGATGTGGTAGCTAAGCCCTTAAATTAAAAAAAAGGACGAAGAAGATGGGTCGCAAATCTTTAAAAAACACATTTTTATCACGAAATAACTGCAAGCCAATAGATGACTTACGCACGGCGGCCATAGAGCCTATTGTCCTATGAAGAGCTCTCGCTGACGATGTCCTTGAGCCGCTTCTCTACGTACTGCACGCGCGCCACCAGCTTGTCCTTGGGATTGTACTCCGTGTACGGGACTTGTAGAACCTTGTAGCCCTGGAAATAAGTACGATTACTGTGGTCTCATTTTCACACGTTTTTGAACAAATTATAATCCATTTTGAGGCTTTTTGGGAGGTTTTATTGTATGGGCGTCCGGGGCCGTTTAAGTTTTTACGTAAGCAGATTTATTACAATTATTTCAAAAACGTCGAGTCTTCAGCTACATTTCATTAGGTTCTCTGACCTTACAAAATGTAGCTAAAGACCATATCGTTTATATATTTATAGATATCAAACAATAAACTGTAAAAAAAACTAGTCCATTTTTTGATAGACACCAAGCGAGACAGACTATACAACAAAATGAGAATATATACAACAAGAACGCAGGAATGTGCTGGATACAAACAGCACTTCAACCGGTCTTCTAGGGTCTACGCGAAAGCTCATAATGGTCCTGATGAAGGGGCAATACAATACGGCATCGGTATCCCCTGCCTGTATTAGGAGCTTACTAAAAGAGGACCTCTGGGATCGCCTATGGCCACATTATGTATGGCCGGTCTAGCTCGAAGTTGCAAAAAAGTCACAGAAGGGGTTTAGTGGGTACCATACCACATAACCCAGCTGCATTCCAAAGCAGCCAAGTATCTATCGAAGATTCCACTTTCATAAAAAATAAGAAATGGCCGATGAATGATGTAAAACTGAGATGATAATGACGATGTCCTACTTTACTATGGAAATTAACGTGGTTTTTACACATTTTATACTATGTATAACGTCGTCGTTTATCCGTACACGTGACTTTAGTCCTGTTATATCCTACTAATATTATAAACGCGAAAGTTTGTGAGGATGGATGGATGTATGGTTGTTTGTTACTCTTTCACGCAAAAACTACCGAACGGATTGAGATGAAACTTTGCAATAATATAGCTTATATATCAGAATAACACATAGGCATATTGTGTCAAAAATCAAAATATCCTGCGGGCGAAGCCGCGGGTAAAAACTAGTATAGTATAAAAAACGATGTCCTACATTAAATTCTCTACGAGATCGAATCAGAAATGAAGGGATGCGTAGAAGAACCAAAGTCACCGACATAGCCCAGCGTATTGGCAGGTTGAAATGGCAGTGTGAAGAGCACATAGCTCGGAAGACTGATGACCGATGGGGTCGAAAAGTTCTCCAGTGGAGACCACCCTACCAGCAAACGCAGTGTAGGACGCCACCCACAAGGTGGACGGATGACCTCATTAAAACCGCAGGATCGCGCTGGATGCAAGCCACTACCAACCGGTCTTATTGGAGATCTTTAGGGTAGGCCTATGTCCAGTAGTGGACGTCCAATGGCTGAAACGAACGAACAGTAATTTATGATAGAAATGAGTATGATATCTTACTTTTAACTGCAGCAGCCGGGTACATAGCCTGTAGACGCCGAGTGGCGCGGACACTTTACGAGACATGTCGTGGTAATCCAACCCCAATACTGCTATCCTATGTATGCTGCAACAAACAAATCCTATTAAAGGAGTTGTACCTGATTTACAAGGAACTCGGTATTCAAATTCTAACAAAGATCATTTAATTTTTCTAGGAATGTACTTAAATTTGAAAGCTCCATGGAGTAATAAAAAATAATATATAGCCCTGCATTTTTTTTTAAATTGTTATTTTATAAAATCGATTTTCTAAATATTGCAGGGCTTTAAAAATATGTTTTTATCAGAAAATAATTACATTTTGAATGCTCTTTATAAAACAGCAATCATTGATCTGGTTAGAATTTTTATTTATTTTAATACCGGTAACGGAACAAATCCTTTATATTTTATTTAGAAACTAAAACAAATTAGAAAAAAACTTACACTAAATATATTGCCCTTCAACGTGGCAATGAGACCAGCATTTTAAGAATAGGCATGATGACTACATAATATATAATTATTCCGTCAGATAGATTATCAAAAAATATTAGACACGTACTTTTTTATTTGTTAACTAAACAAATATTGATGAAGATATAGCCCGTTAAAGATCCGCGTGACGTCACGAGTGCGCTACAAATGTACTGACATCGCACTAATGACGTCACGAGCCTCCACTCCTAAACTTTGACAAGGTTTATTTATCTATGTCATTTATTGTTTTTTACACAAAAGAAAAAATACGTGTCCACAATTTTGTAATAATCTAACTGACGGATTGGATTCCGCGCAGCTTGTAGCCGCATCACAGCCGCCAAGGAGTTTGATTAGGTCTATAATACAAAGTGAATATAATAGATGGGCAGATAAAATATAAAAAAAGAAAATGAATGGTTGTCTTTTCTTACAAATGTACCTTTTATCTTTAGCGGCTTTCTCTAGTGGTACTGGATGGCATTTTGAGTCCAACGCAAATTCTGCATCTGAAAATTAAAATAATATGTTTTTCATCACATCGATTCGAAAAGGACTACTTGGTTCGCCTTTAAGTGCGCCCAAAGTTGTTGTTTTCTATAAGGAACTTTATAAGTGCGACGGAATGATCTTTGCCGCGCACTTTTTGAATTTGGAACAAATAAGTGCGACGGAATGATCTTTGCCGCGCACTTTTTGAATTTGGAACAAATAAGTGCGACGGAATGATCTTTGCCGCACACTTTTTGAATTTGGAACAAATAAGTGCGACGGAATGATCTTTGCCGCGCACTTTTTGAATTTGGAACAAATAAGTGCGACGGAATGATCTTTGCCGCGCACTTTTTGAATTTGGAAGTATTTGTAATGTTAGTGTTCAGCGACAAGAAAATGAATGTAAATATACTTAAGTTTTTATTTGTTTTTATTTACAACTCACGGGTTGCCCCGGATCTTTGAAGGGCATGGGGCCGAAACAAACACCAAGAGGCCCTTTTACAATCATTAAGTAAAAAAATACAGTTTTTGGGTGATAGGAAGAGGGAAACTATTGTAAAGACGGGGAATAGGTACTTCTTGGGCTATTTTAATGAATTATTACGTGATAATAAGCTGGTCTATGGAATTTGTCTTATTTGTTTTATTATTAGATACCATTTAATTTCAATTTAGTTGTTACTCTACGTTTTATTGAATAATAATAAATATGAGGCGCCTTTTATTTTCTCATAGAGGTGATGAAAAGTAGAGTGTACCACTCGGGCGCAAAATATATTTTTGTCTCGGGCGACGTACTTTGAATCCCTCGCTTCGTTCAGGATTCTACTCTAGAATCCCTCACTTCGCTCTGGATTCAAAAAAGCGCCCTCGCCGTAAAAATATTATTTTGTTCCCTTATGATACAATCTACTATTTTTTTTAATACCGTAGAACATTTAGCATTATTTTAGCAACCTAAAATAATAAAATACAATCCACATAAAAACATCGGAGATTCAATTCTCAAAGCGTCCACAATGTTCTACATAGTTATAGAGTTGCTTTGCCTTGATATAGAAACACAGAAAAGATTAGTTCGCTTTTCTGTGTATAGAAACGACAAAAGTGACGTCACTAAACATAAGAAAAATGTTACCATATAATACTCTACACATAGAGTTGATTTTCCTTCGGGTAGACTTACATTAACAAAGTGACGTCAACAAACAAAAGAAAAATCTTACCATATAAGAACCCCATGCCGGAATTACACTCTTTCTTGAGAAACGAGTCAGCCGAGACCAAGCTCTTGAAAGTGTCCATAATGCTCTGGACATAGAGTTGCTTTTCCTTCGTGTAGACGACGGGCACGCCCACCGTGACGTCATCGGGCAGCCGCGGGGCGCGGGGGGAGGTGAGCGCGGCGACGGCGTCCAGCATCATCAGCTTACGGCGGGACGGGATCGGAATCTCTGCAATTAAATTATTGATTTTAATCTTCAAGCAAATATCTACAGAGCGACAATTATCAATTTCAAAAAATCTTTATTACACATAAAAAGTTACAAGAAAAAGTATAAACACTATACTCTATAAAATTTAACTTGATCTCTGCGACGGTTGTCAGAATAATCACGCCTATGAAGTCCTGAATTAAATTTCTTAATTGTACAGACAGTACCTGTCAATGTCATACTTTATGGACATGCCGAGTGATGGGCGACGAATGATCGTGACCACAGAGTTTTAGATAGAGTTTTAATTTAAATATCGATAGTTTATACTGACGATATTTTAAACAAAACTTGATTTATCATTAATTTTATTCTATATTTTAATATCATAACATTTTTTACATGTGTAATTAAATTAAACCCAATTATATGTTACATTAGCATCGATAATAGTGAAAAACGTCGATAAATATTACATAATGTTAATAAATGTTACATTATTATGAGTATATAATTAATATCATAACATTATTTACATGTGTACATACTTGATCTTAAATAATAGTAAGTAAATGAAATCCAATTTCTCACCTTCACTACTCATTCGATTTCATTACAACATTGTTTGAAAATCGATTTTTTCCACCACTATCTCAACTCTAAAAATGTCAATCTTCTACTGTCGCAGTGATCAAGTTAAATTTTATAGAGTATAAATAATGTAAATTATATCCTAGCCGTACATTCCAATATGTTACGAATAGTTTAGCGAGCACGTAGGCTCATATGAAACTTAGTAAACATGATTGTTAATATTAGTTTAGTATTTTAGGTTTAAGTTTTAATAGGCTTAAGATAAAAACACGTACACTTTAGAAGGAGAAATACGTATTATGTAGGTATATCTTAGTAAAAGAAAAGAAAAATCCCAAAAGTCGAGGGTAGATCTGAAATGTGCGCGAGCGCTTGGGCAGTCCACAGGTAGCAACAAGAACGCGTCATGCGATGGTCACACACACAAGCTCGCGCGGGACGGCGCGGCCGCGCACGCCATCCCCGCCCGACATGCTGGCTAGTAATAGGGGCGAGAATGGCGCGCGCGGAGCTCGCAGCCGGGCCGCGCGCGCTCACACGGACAACTAGTCGTGTTCATAGCACTCTAAGAACCAGTGATGAGGTAATTTGTACCGACCATAAGTATCGATGTAAGGAATATTATTTTTACGAGACTTGCATAACTTTCTGATTAGTTCATTTTTGTTATTTGGATTTTTAACTAGATAAAATTTTTCGGAAAGTTACATTTATAATGTATATTTCTATTCGTTTTAGGTGAAGCAGGTTCAAGGTGAAGCTTTTGGAGATTAGTACGAATGGGTGTTTTAAAGGCGTACTTGAGGGCTTTGTTTTGAATTGTCTTAAGTTTTTTCAGGTTTGTTTTGCAGGTACTACTCCACACGGGACATGCATACGTGATGCAGGGCCGGACTAAGGTTTTGTAAATTCGTAATTTGGTTGAACTACTAAGGCCAGAGCGACAGTCCCAAAGTGAGAGTAGTAAAAAAATGACCGAGCGCCGTCATACATACGGACATAGATATTTACATTAAATCATTAAATAATTCATATGAGCCGGTTTTTTTTCAATCGCGACTTTATGTCTCCTAATTAGTGGTTGTAACCAAGCACTTTGGCATCGCGCGCCGTTGTAGTCGGCTTGCAATCGCCTTAATACGACTAACAAAAAACTTGAACTTAAAACACTACGTGGTTTGGGCAGAGTTTTGCCTCGGACACTTTTTTTGCAGGATTGTGACTCTATAGATATCTGCTTGAAGATTTTAATACTATGTCTAAGAACTTTATACCGAAAAGCTAAGAGGCGCAACGCGTAAAATAACACTTATACATTGCAGTAAATTTTTTAGATAATATTTTTTTTAGATCACTATAAACCATAAAAATATAAGTAATTTAACGTCGCACTAAATTTCCGATCCAATTTTTCCTTTTTATAAGATTTAGGACCACTTACTGAGCTCAAAATCACAAAACGTGGACAGATCCAGGTGGAGCTTCAAGCGCAATCTTGAAAAAAGTTTTTTGGCGATATCTCGAAAACTATGCACTTTAGAGCAAAACTTAATTGAGATCAGTATTGTAAGGAATAAAATTTCGCATCTTTTATTGTCTGTAAACTTTTAAGAGTTTCGTACCTCAAAAGGAAAAAACGGAACCCTTATAGGATTACTTTGTTGTCAATCTGTACGTCTGTCCGTATGTCAAGACTCTTTATCTCGGGAACGCGTAAAGATTTCGAGTTGAAATTTATATATTTATTTATTTATCAAAAACGTATATCTATTGTCTCTTGCAGTTGTGTAAAAGAAAAACTTCTCAGTTATTTTATAAAAAAGTTAGAGCCGTTTATTTCGTAAAAAACCGCATATTTCGACACTCACAAAAATCATAACCTACAGGGTACTTCCCGTTGACATAGAACTATGAAATTTGGCGAGAATTATTACACCAGGTATCGACTCAGAGTACACATAGGTATAGGAATAAATCTGAAAACTGTGCATTTTTATTTAAATCACAAAAAACATAGGGCCTAGATTCACAAAATATGGGTTCAAAATTCAAAGTGAGTAAACCGTATCATGTAAGGTATCATATAAAAGAGCTTCATTAGCACATGCTAAAACAGGTTTTTAATTATTTTAACAATGTGTAATTTTCGATGTATAACGAAAAAAGTGAAAAAAAAAACTTTTTTGTCGATGATTATAGTATAGAGATTTTAACAACTTTACTTCCCAATTTTGTGAAATTTTCTGGATTTGAACGGAACCCTCGGTGTGCGAGCCTAACTCGCACTTGTCCGGTTTTTTTTTAAACTTATCGTTTACGATTTATGGCCCATTTGATGAACCGGATTTTCTATCTACTAAGTGTAGTTTGTTGAAATCAGATGGAATGGGGCTCATTGGCTCACCTTAAGCATAGAGTAGTTTCTCGATGAACTCTGGGTTCAGCACGGACGCCAGATGATGCGGCTGGTCCTTGTCCAGGGTTACAAGTGAGAGAGAATACCAGGTATCGACTCACCTCCGGCAGAGAGTAGTTTCTCGATGAACTCTGGCTGCAGCACGGACGCCAGATGATGCGGCTGGCCCTTGTCCAGGGTTACAAGAGAGAGAGAGAACACCAGGTATCGACTCACCTCCGGCAGAGAGTAGTTTCTCGATGAACTCTGGCTGCAGCACGGACGCCAGATGATGCGGCTGGCCCTTGTCCAGGGTTACAAGAGAGAGAGAGAACACCAGGTATCGACTCACCTCCGGCAGAGAGTAGTTTCTCGATGAACTCTGGCTGCAGCACGGACGCCAGATGATGCGGCTGGCCCTTGTCCAGGGTTACAAGAGAGAGAGAGAACACCAGGTATCGACTCACCTCCGGCAGAGAGTAGTTTCTCGATGAACTCTGGCTGCAGCACGGACGCCAGATGATGCGGCTGGCCCTTGTCCAGGGTTACAAGAGAGAGAGAGAACACCAGGTATCGACTCACCTCCGGCAGAGAGTAGTTTCTCGATGAACTCTGGCTGCAGCACGGACGCCAGATGATGCGGCTGGCCCTTGTCCAGGGTTACAAGAGAGAGAGAGAACACCAGGTATCGACTCACCTCCGGCAGAGAGTAGTTTCTCGATGAACTCTGGCTTCAGCACGGACGCCAGATGATGCGGCTGGCCCTTGTCCAGGGTTACAAGAGAGAGAGAGAACACCAGGTATCGACTCACCTCCGGCAGAGAGTAGTTTCTCGATGAACTCTGGCTTCAGCACGGACGCCAGATGATGCGGCTGGCCCTTGTCCAGGGTCACGAGAGAGAAGACTAAGTCTAGCCATGTAGAAGGCTTGGCCATTTCATCCTCCTTCAACGATACCGCTATCTGGGGAAGATATAATAACAATCAGGACTTCAAGACCAAGGGATCTGTTGAACTTTGAACGGATGGGGACGTATAACAGATTTAAAATTTAACAATTCAATAACCATTGCTACATACCTACGGTAGCCAGTGTGATCACCGCTAAAGACACGTCATCTGGGCGGCAAATTGCCTTATTTTAATTGTATATGTAATTGTAACTGTAATTGTATATTTAATGATTTGGAATACAAATTATTTTTAATTCATAATTACTCTATATTCATATTGTAATTATAGCATCTATGTTTGCTTAAAATAACTTGTAAATTGTAATTTGCCAATAAATAAGTATGAGTATGAGTATTTCTTCGCAGTCTGTCAGACGCTGCCATCTTCTGCAGCCTCAGTGCGGGAAAGGCCCGCGTCAAGGTTCAAAGTGCAGCCAGCGAATCAGGCTAACGGTACATTTTGTATTTCCTCGAAGAGACCGTCAGTCCCACTGGGCACGTAGTCGATAGTAACTAGAGTGATCACCGCTGAAGCAACGTCCCCGACGCGGCAAATTGCCTTATTTCTTTGCAGCCAGTGGGCTATAGCTGTCTAAGGGTCTTTATAAAGCGTGTATTACCTGGAAAAGATCGTCAGTCCCACTGGGCACGAAGTCAACAGTAGCCAATGTGATCACCGCTGAAGCCATATCACCCGCGCGGCAGATTTCCTTATTTCTTTGCAGCCAGTCGGCTATAGCTGTGAGCGCTGGCTCGTGGCGGTACTTGAGGAGGCCCAGCGACGTGAGGATGGAGTTCACGACTGCTGGCCGATCCACGTTGGATGGCAGGCATGCTATTACGTCACTGTAAGGAAGTTTGACATTTATTTAACTGACTTTAAAAAGGAGGTTCTCAATTAGACTGAATGTTTTTTTTTGTATGTATGTTACGCGATTACTCCATCTATTAGGAACCGATTTTGATGATTTTGTTTTGTGATAAATCATGTTTCAAAGGTGGTCCCATTTAAATTGTATAGAAATCAGCTGAGCCTTTTTTGAAAAATAAACAGTAAAAATGACTTCATGAATGACACATCGATTCGTGTGAGCTATTCGAATCCTATACACGGTTGAAGTCAGTTGTGACATTTTTGGCGACAAATAATTACTTATTATGTATTGATATGGCATTCGTGTTTTGCCAAATAAGCCTAAAAAAATAGCTTAAATATTAGAGTAATACATGCAAAATCGTTCACGATCTTCATTCTCATTTTTCGTTTTAAATTCAGAGTGTCATATGCTACTTTTTCTGTTCTTGTGGGGTTGGGATACTTATCGGGGAAAGCTTTTCATTCATTCATTTCGTGTCAATGGCTAGACTTTTTGTTTTTTTTTTTTTGAAGCTGTGGATAAAAGCTAGTTATTTAATAAATTCACTGAACATTCATTAATTAATCAATTCAGCTAAACTGGACTTGTTATTCAATTCAGAACCAATGTAATGGGAGTAAATAAGTAAATAAAGAAGTATATGGTATAATGTGTAGGAAAAGGCAAAGTAATCACCTATAATGTTACTTAAGCCACTTAGTTCTTACTTGCATATCCTGTCCAACAGCACAGGGTCAGGGAAGTTGAGTGAGGCCATGGAGAACAGCAAGTCGGCGGATTTCTTCAGGTCTATCACCTCGGGCTGTTTGGTGATGCTGTGCGACAGGGCGCGGAGCAGCGGCGTACTACGGCGGCCTTTCTGGTGCAACGCTTTCATTACCTACAAGGAACAAAATATTTATTGCTTAGATGATGATGAAGTGAATAATGTTCATCAAACTTTAAACTTCTCAGCCTCCAGAGTAATAATGTATTTATCAACTTTCATTATAATTAGAACAGAGTAGAATTAAAAGGACATGTCCACAAAATGTATGGAGGCTGGTAGAATAATAATCAAAAATTCTAACCACAACACTCGTTATATTTCGAGAAAGTTCATATTTTTCTGAGTCTATTACATCAGTTAAAAACAAAAAAAAACACTCCGATTTTTTTTAAAATTAATTTTGAATTTATCAAGACGAATAAATATATTTGGCTCAATATGTAGTTTATCTCTAGAAATCCTGGTTAAGTAACCTCCAAATTGTGAAATAAAAGCAGTTTTACCGATTAGACACACTTTTTAAATGTTTTTTTTATCACATTGTACCTACTAACTGGTCACACTGGTAGGTTATAATTTTTAATTTTAGCAATTTAAAAGATGAATGTGGAAGAATTAGCTACGAATGCAAGTAAAATAACGATAGAAGCACTTTATTATTGTTAAACTAGAAAAAATATAAAGCTATACTATTACTTTTCACACAATTTATTTTTCACATTTAAAAAAACATGGAGGTGTGAAAAAATCTAAATTATACATTTTTGAGAAGCCCATAACACAAGCTTTCTAATGACGTATATATCATCTTGGTTCGATTTTTCTCTGAATAATATACCTCTTGTGGACGTCAACTTTTTACATTGCAGATTTTTGAACATAAGTTGTTTAAAAATTTCTTTTAAGTTATAGCACTTATAGCTAAGGACCATCTTGAACATTATCAACTTTTGAATATAACCACAGCAGAATCAATTAATTAGTTCCTAATTAATACCATCATAGTCTGATGATATAAATAGACACAAATAAACAAAATTTTACAAAACACATCATGAAAGAGGTGTTTTGTGAGTTTCTAAACATTGTTTTATTTAAATAATGCACTGAGCTATATCGATTATACTATAACACCTCATCATCATCATTACCCACTGTAGGATGTCCACTGGTAATTGTACCTAAGCATAACATTTATCATCTGCTGTAAAGTCAAGTTTGTGATTAACCTGGCCGCCTCTTCACCCCCATTAATTCCCAGCACAGTGCTTAGGACTCGGCCATAGCAAGCCAATGTGTCATGCCTACTGCTATATCGACTTGCTAAGTAATATAGCAGTGGGTATGATTGTAACAAAGCTGTAAAATATTCATTTAACACTTGTACGCCAACCTCAGTAAAATTCACTCAAATATAGGACTACCTAACATAAAACAATATCTATATAAAGTATCTAAATTATTATATATATATATATATAGAAATCCTATGAATAAAAACATTCTAGTTAACAACATTTGCAAAACCCGCAAAAAAAAATTAAGTTATATCGATAAATACGATCGCTATAAATTACCACATCACTAGTACCTTGACTGCGATGAATAGGTACAGACGAAATTTGGCTCAAAGTTAGTTTAGGAAAATTCAACCTTAAATCGTTGCAACAAAACATATATTCCTTTGAAATGCCATAAGGGAGACGCTGTGCCGAGTGAGACTTCCCAAAGTGATGAAGGTGTCCCGCTCGCACTATTGCCATTTCGAAAAGACACTTATATATGGTAGAATTATTAACTGTAAAGCCGCGACTCTCTTAACCATTTCTAAGTTTTTATAACAATGTAGTTTGATGAGAATTTAGTTAAAATTGCGAATAGATGCTAATAAAACAGAGTTTGATATTTATTTTCTATGAATACCTACATCTTTATGATTAATGGTTATTTTTTAATTTTGACTAGAGTATCACCGTCGATTGCAAATGGCGTACTATGGTGTATACAAAGAAGTGTGGTAGGGTGACTATGCTTGACATATTTCTTAAACATGCTGGGTGTACAATAGGAGTATAGTCGTGGGTGTCGTTGTTCATTTTCTTGGGTTGAAGATTTCAAAAATGACATTCATTTTGAAATTAAATAAAGCGGAAGTCACTTTTTGCAAAAAGTTGTCATTGGTGTCGTTTTTAGGTTTTTGGAGGTGTAGATTTCAAAAATGGCATCCATTTTGAAATTAAAGATGGCTGACGGCACTTTTTTGAAAAAGTCGTCATGGGTGTAATTTTCGAGGTTTTTGGGGGTGTAGATTTCAAAACTAGCATCCATTTTGAAATTAAAGATGGTGGACGTCACTTTTTTGATAAAGTCGTCATAGGTGTAATTTTCGAGGTTTTTGGGGTGTAGATTTCAAATATGGCATCCATTTTGAACTTAAAGATGGCGGATGACACTTTTTGCAAAAAGTCGTCATGGGTGTCGTTTTTTAGGTTTAAAGGGGTGGAGATTTCAAAACTAGCATCCATTTAGGTATTAAAGATGGTAGACGTAACTTTTTTGAAAAAGTCGTCATGGGTATAGTTTTCGAGGTTTTTGGGGGTGTAGATTCCAAAAATAGCATCTATTTTGAAATTAGAGATGGCGGATGTTTCTTTTTTGAAAAAGTCGTCTTGGGCATCGTTTTTGAGAATTTGGGGGCGCATATTTCAAAATTAGCATTCATTTTGGAATTAAAGATAGCGAGCATTACTTCAAAATCGATGCCATTTTTGAAATCTACGAAAGACTTCGAAAACTACACCCATGACGACGTTTTCAAAAAAGTAAGTCCGCAATTTTTTATTTCATAATGGATGCCTTGTTTACAACGGAAGCCTAAAAATGATTGTGACTTATATACAGTCTTACTTATATAAAGTCTATTAAGATTTTTCGTGACAAAGTCTTTTCGTGATTAAGATTTTTTGTGATAAAGTTTATTTGTGACAAAGTTTTTCGTGGTTAAGTACTGACACGGATTGCGTGATATGTGTCAAGATTACATCTATGAAACTTAAACGTTGTTTAACGCCGTAAATTTGGATTCCAGACCATTACTGTCACCACAAAAGTGAAGGAACTCATTCAGATCTACATTTCCGATGACAGCTGTCAAACTTAAAAGTGGTTTTGTCTCCTTCATTATCAATTCTAGACTATTGCTGTCTTAACAAAGGTGAAAGAACTCTTCGACAGCTACATTTCCGATAACAGCTGTCAAACTTGAAACTGAATTATCTCCGTATATATAAATTCTAGACCATTGGTTTTATAGAGATCTTTAGGGAAGGCCTATGCCCAGCAGTAGGCGTCCTATTGCTAAAACGACGACGATGACGAAAGACGACGATTTAGGGGTAAGATAACTGCGATTCCTGCGTGCAGTAACATTCCAAAGAAATATTATATCCCGAGATGATCGAGATGTTTTGGTCATCCTACTTGGAAAAGAGACACAATCATCTGATGCGGTATCCTTGTCGGCACGTTTTTCTTTGCCAGTACTCAATCCTGTTTATATGATAAATCCATGGGCGCGCACCTCCGCCAGCCGCCGCCGCGCGCGCCACTGTCGCCCGTATTGTCCTGGACATGCGGAGCGGGGTGGTGCGCGCGGCCCGACTCGGGCGATGCGCGCTTGTGCGTCACACAATTCATGCTTGGCTCGCCTGCCGCGCTGTTTGTTTACTTTGAGTTGAGCTCAGTATGTGATTTCCTACCCTCATTATTTAGTTTTATAGTTGTAATTCTGAATTATCCTAATAATATTCAATTACTAAAAATGTAGTCCTCCTACTAAAGGTTACATACATATCTTAACCTATTATGAAACTTCTCTGATTAATATATTTTATAGAATCATGTTATTAAATATCTACTAATAATTTATTTACCAGCAATAAGTTTATATAAGTGCCTAAATTTGAAAACGTTAATTTAATTTATTTTCTTGTCGCCTCTAGGATTACAACGTACACTAGAGATGAACAATGTTTTATAAGTCTAATGTGCAATAAAGATATTTTGAAATTGAATTGAATTGAGTGGGTATGATTAATTTTGTTTTTAAACTTTCGCGATTTGAACACATTAATATTATATACTACGGGACTAATAGCGCACTAAAATTACGAGATAAATAAATACCTCCTCATCCCGACGTTTCGGCCGAGTTACATCGACCGTGGTCACGGGTATTTATTTATCTCGTAATTTTAGCGCGCGATTAGTCCCGTAGTATACAATAATAATATGATTAATTTGCTATTGACATAGACACATTATTACATATTGACATATTGTTGCTAATTCACCATCATCCTTCTGAGACATAGAACATCTATAGGCCAAATCAAAGTCCTTAGCATGTAGGAAGTTAGCTACAAGCTGTGCAAAACCCAATCCTCATGCAGCTGTTAAGTGAGTTTCATTCAGGATTGGTTTATCCATAGCTTATGGCTAACATAACCACCAAGAAGTTTTATTCTGCCTATACTGGTATAGGACCTGAACTAACCTTAATCATCTGCTGCAAAGTAAGATTTGTGATCAACCTGGCCGCCTCATCATCCCCGGTGATGCCCAGCACAGTGCTCAGGTCCTCGGCCATGGTGAGCGAGCTCATCGCCTGAGCAGACGGGGTCCGCGCCAGGATCCGGCACAGCTTGAGGAACCGAGGGTCTTTCTCAAAGTCCGTCAGCTTCACCTTGTTGTTGCTGGACCATTCTGATAGGACTGATACCATCTGGAAGGTGTAAAGACTAACAGTTTATAATCTGGTAGTTCCTTATAATCTCATAAGTCCTTATGTACTACAAATATTTCATTTATTTATCTACTATTACTTGTATCACTAGAGGTTAATGCAATAGTGTAGTTTTTAAACTTTCGCGATTTGAACACATTATTATTATATACGTTTGGGTCGTGGAGCTCGATCCAATGACCAGTACCTCCGTCAAGCAAATGCTCAGCTATAGCAGACTTCTGTATCTGGCGGTTTTTGACTTGAATGCTTACATTACACCAACTTATAGCATTGGTGGCGCCACCTATGATACCCGTATTAGACAGGTTATCACTCAACTGGAAGTTGATAGAACTTCTAATGATTGATGAGAGATGATGCACTGCTAAATCAATGTTATGATTTTATTTTGAGTGCTTTTCACACTAGATTTTATCTAATTTGGTGGTATTGGAACCATCATGTTAGTTTCCTAACAATGTTTTGCTTCACCGACTTAAGTTCATTGCTGGTATTTGTAAACATAACTAAAAATATTACTACGTCCACTAGCCATACGACGTCCACTGCTGGGCATATTCCTCCCCTATGGATCTCGAACAAGACCGGTTGGAAGCAGCTTGCACCCAGAGTCATCCTGCGGTCTTGATGACATTGATGAGATCATCTCTCCACCTTGTAGATGGATGTAATATGCTGTGCTTGACGGCATGTGGTCTCCACTCAAGACTTTTCCACCCCATCAGTTATTAGTCCTCAAATCTATGTGCCCTGCCTGTCTGCTGGGCTATGTTGGTAACTTTGGAAAGTCTTGTCCTTCAAAAAAATCTCAATGAAAAATCAAAAATTATTAAAAATAATTACTTTCAAAGCATGTCTTCTAGAGACAACTGCGCTTTCAGCAACAACCAAGAGGCTGTTAACATCGGATGCCTTCAGGATCTGAGTATCGATCATTTGCACTTTGCTCAGTTTCGATGATTTCGGACTGGGCTTCTTTTCTTCTTCTGGATTGTTTAAGGAAGCAAAAGCCGCCGCTACTAGGCCTGAAATTTTAATTGAACAGAAATTATTACATATTTAATTGAACAGAATTGAATTTTTGTTCCAAAGTTAGGTCCATACCAAAAACATGGGACAAGTGCGAGTCAGACTCGCACATCTAGGGTTCCGTACAAACACATTGTTAAAATAATTAAAAACCTGTTTTAGCATGTGCTAATGAAGTTCTTTTATATGATACCTTACATGATACGATTTACTCACTTTGAACTTTGAACCCATATTTTGTATATTTTGGAGGCCCTATTTTTTTAAAATAATATAAAAATGTACAGTTTTCAGATTTATTCCTGTATGTGTATTCTGAGACAATGCTTTTCGCCAAATTTCATAGTGATATGTCAACAAGAAGTACCGTAGAAGAACCGAGAAGACCATAGAAGTAGTGTAGGTTTTGATTTTAGTGAGTGTCGAAATATGCGTTTTTTTACGACATAAACGGCTCTAACTTTTTTATACGATAACTGAGAAGATTTTCTTTTACACAACTGCGAGAGACCTTAGATATCCCTTTGGCAGCCCAACTGCCACGCGCCGTTTTCGCCCGAGAGCCCCAAGTGCCGCGGTTTTTTTTTTATTTTTTGCGCATTTGCGCCGCGACCTACTAAAATCGAGATTTCTCGTAACTTTTGTATGGACGACCCAAAAAAATGTTGTATCGTTAGAACCGTATTGAATCAGCCTATTTGAGTCTATAATTAGAATGTGCAATATTTATTCAGTGTATCTTTAGGTTTAGGTTAAAGGCGAAAAAAAGAAAAAAAATGAATGTTTTTACTCCTGTTACTAAAATATTTGTATTATTAGTCAAAAGCAATTTTAAGAACTCCTGATTGTTTTATTTACATTAGTAATAACTATTACACATTATTAACATAACAAACACCACATAACACAACATTTCGTAAATGAATTTAATTTGATTAAAAAAATTTGTATTACTTCAATGGCGACCCCCATCAAAAAGCCATATTTTCGAAGACATAGAGTATGAAACGATTATAGACGAGCCCCACCATTTCTTTCTTTGTTTCACTGGCAACCTATTGGCATAAGTTAAAACAGGATAGCACGATTCCTTAGACATCAATTAAAATAAACAAAAAAAATTCCGCGAGTGACCTTTTCCAGGCCACTGGTGAACGCGTCAAATTCGGTAGCGGCCTGAAACAGGTCACTGGGCGACGAAAGGGTTATACATATACAGTTTAAATATCAACTCAATATCTTTACGCGTTACCGAGATAAAGTCTTGACATACACACAGACGGACAGATGGACAACAAAGTGATCCTATTAGAGATAAATGTTTTTGTGCATTTAGGTGTCTGATTATGATTAGGGTCATATTATTTATTTGTTTAAGTTATGTAAAACCTAAGAAACTAGCGGATTAATTAGTGAAAATTATTTATCAGTAGTAGATCAAGGACATTTAAGATAAATGCTATCCACAACTTTTACCTGCTGTATCATTGCCTTCATTAGAACTTTTAGGGCTCTTATTTGCCACATTTCGAGTTAATTCAAGTTTTTCATTTTTCGCAACATTAGTTCCTGGGGTACTGTATTTTCTTATTGTGGTTCTGGTACCTAACCTCCAAACTACTAAACCGCTGAATTTCAACATCTGCAAAGAATATATGAAATATAAGTACGCCCCATTAGAAACACATTCTTTTTACACAATATTTATAAAATAATAAGCATTAAAACATAGAATTTCAGTGGAAATGCGGTAAATTAACATGTCTTACATCACGACTGAAAACAGCACAATTATTGAAGAAGGAAACTATTTCTAATAGTTAGGCATCAAAGCCATGTAATTTTAGTGTACCTTTTAAAATATTATTCTAGTTTTGTATTAGAAAACTAGTAATTTAAACCATTGGAAAGGGAGCCAATAATGTACGACCCAGTAATTCACGACATGATATTGTACAGCCTGATATTGTACGGCATGATAATTTGTGTCACTGGCCATGGAATATCAGGCTGTGCAATATTGGGCTATGAAATACAGGCCGTACATTATCAGCCTGTGTCGATAATGTCCGGCACAGTATTGCACGGCCCGATATTGTACGACCTGTTATTTTGTGTCCCTGGACCTTGGTTATTTTATAGCAAGGTATGAGTTGTCTTAGGTAATTTGATTCTGTTGGTTAGGTTATGTTAGGTGAACAGTGACAATAATGCGCGAGCCGAGCGAGCGAAGCGAGCGTGCCGCGGCAGCGGCCGGCGAAGCGCCAGAAACAACCTGTCCTTTTTACGAGTTAAGGATACTTTAAAAGTATTCGCGGGAGCCAGAGAAACGAAACGTTAGCACACCCGCCCGCCAACCTGGTGCCCCCGCGTGCTCCCTTCACCCGTGCTCACCACTACGCCACGCGGCATCGGCATTGTGCACACATGCGCAACAATTAGCGAATCACGGCAAAGTGTCATCTGCGGCCAATTTCTCATCCGCCAACTTACGTGGCGCATATTATATCTATTTGGAACTGTCAGAAGTTACAGACAAACCAACCCATAGGAGCAAATATTCTTCGTGCCAATAATGTACAGCCCGTATTTTGCGACACAATAATGTACAGCATGTTATTTTGTGTCCTTTTCTTTGGGACACGTTTTATCAGGCTGTACATTATTGGGTCGCAAAATACGGGCTGTACATTATTGGCACGAGGTGATAATGTACGGCCAGTATTGTACGACACGTATTGTACAGCCTGATAATTGGTGGCATGGGACATGAAATACGGGCCGTGCTTTCCAGCCCGTACAATTTGGTGTCATCAAATACGTGCCGTACAATATAGGGACTCATTGGAAAAACTTAAAATTATTTATCTTTTTGACTTTTCACTGACGTAAGTGAATGTCTTCTTCTTCTTCTTAGTTTTGGCGTCGCATTATTGTGCATTTGCCAGTGTCAAGTATTAAGTTTTAATAATTCTTGATAATATTTTATCAAAATAGTCACTGTCATAGTCTCGTCATAGTCCAATAAAGTCGCGGTCAAGTCCAATCATAGTCCAAGTCATACCTCAGTAAAGCAGTGGAGACTTTACTAGAGGCGTCTATGGAGTTTTGGTAACAACACGGAAGAACATGATACGTCACATTATATCACTTGCCTACACTCATGCACGTAAATCAGCTCATAATCAAGGAAATACCACCATTTTTCACTAATTATCACTGATGAAAACACAAGTTTAACAAAATAATACAATGAGGCGACATGATTTTTCCGCGTTCCCGCCAAAAAACCTCGTAAGTGAATGTCACATATGTGACATAACAAGGTCGGTGTTACTGACACCAAAATCTTTTTCTACTATTTTCTTTCAATTAGGTATTGACATCAAGCCAAGTTTAACTTTGTAAATGGCAAACTTAAAGTATAATCTGTAGCTTAACTGTCGCTCAAGGTCTTAACTAGTGATGTCAATCATTCGTAGTTACAATAATGTTTCATTAGTATGTATGGATCGTATTCGATATTACGAACATATAGTAAGGGGAGTCTGAGCTGAACGGCTATTAGATGTTTAATTTACCGCGCATTCCACAAAAATCATTCAAGCCAGGAAGCGGTATACACAAACCAATGATACTACAAAAAAAGTCAAATTAATTAGTAAATCTATTTTATAAGAGCCAATATGAAAAAAAACTTTTACGGTGCCATTTTTCTCGGTCAATAAATAAATTAAATAAATCAATATTTTGGGACATCTTACACACGGCCTCTGAACCCAAACTTAGCAAAGCTTGTGATATGGCTGCCAGTAGGGCTTGCATTATCCGTTAAAATTTACTATACGGAAAAAACGGATAGCGGAAATTCCCATTATCCAGTTATCCGGATTTTTCTCTTGTGCCCATATCGAAAACTCTGAATATTTTTACCTCAAGCTCTCAAATCACTTTGCTTGTCTAGAGAACTTTGCGACGAAGTCAGTGGACAAGACCAACAACGGGCTCGTAGAATTTGTCCCGACGGCTACATGCTAAGTTTTTTAAACCCCGCCGTTTAAATAGATCTTGAAAAAATCCGATTACACTCATCATGACCAAACCACACTCATCAAGACTATAGTCTTCCGATGATGCAGTTATATAAGCGGATCAGTAGACGAAATAGTTATGACGTGACACTCGCTTCTTAAATATGCATTGTGCAATTCTATGTAACACGTCAGATGAATCACAACTTTGTAGAATGGTTTAAAATTATGTTTAAACGTATTTAAAGCGAGATCTATGCAATAAATGATCATAATTTGTAGGTATCCGAAATATCCGAAAAATGTGGATAGTTGATTGGAAATTATCCGGATAGAACAATTTGACGGATATCCGCACTTTTTGGATATCCAGATATCCGGATTGCAAGCCCTAGCTGCCAGAGACTGATATACTATAATACTACATATAGTTTCAATAGTTTTTCAATACCTGACATCTTAAGTGGTAGGCCCCTAGGCAATTGTCTATAAACTGCCTTGGAGATAATCTGACACTTATTCAAAACTTACAACTTATACATCCCTCTCATCAAATAAAAGGGTTACTTTCAACTTCCGGTCAACTTCTGAGGTCAACTTTCAGTTTCCGCAAGGAGGTGGCAGTAGCATGCAAGAAGTTTTTTGTTGATTCTATTAACTTCTAGCTACAAAATTGCGGTTTTTTTTTTGAAAAAAAAAGTTCGACCTACCCTAATGGTCTCCGACTTTACCATTTTACCTAATTCGATTCAAAATCAATCATCATTCGATTTTAACATCATCCCTCGATCTTTTCACATCACTATTGAGAAAATTGCAAACGGCGTTTGTGGGTGGATGGTTTGTTGTGATATTTTGTTGATATTCCGCAAGAAACAATAAAACCGGCATCGAAGATAACTAAAATGGTAAGCTCTATTCTCTTCGAATCAGCAGCCGTCACAAATACGGTTTCGCAACTAAGAAAAACGTTAAAAAAATTCAAGTCATTACGGATGTTGAATCAATCCCAACGACTTTTTGTTCTTTTGCTTAAAAACATACGTCCTTTAGTTCGAACGATAATGGCGATATTATTTTTGAAGGTAATTGTTGTAGTTTACAAGAATTAAACCTGAAAAATCTTCAGACCATGTAATAGTAATTCATAAGTTAGTCTACCTTCAACTTGCAGTTAAAACGTAATGACTGGTTGACCACCGGCCTTTTCCTTATCATATTTGCCCTTTTGATCTTGTTACATACATCAAGACGTTAGAACAAGGCAATGAATTCTGTCTTATCTCCTTGCATAATTAAAACGCATACACATCCCTGACTGTTTGATCAGTGTAGTTTGCTGACAATAAACCTTGACTTACAAGAATAGTAGCTTCTTATCGGGTTTCTTTTGACAGTTTTTCTGTAGAATATTTCTATTCTGATCTCAAAAAACTATTCGAGAAATATGCTAGTTACAAAATGTAGTCTTGCAAGTTGTGTAAGTTAATTATTTACAAAGTTATGGAAAACTTAGGCATGAAATAGAGTGAATACTTTTATCACATGTTTAGTCTGAAATCTGAAAAATCCAATTCCTAAAAACATGCCATTTCATATGTCATTGTGCAAAATATAATAGCAAATCTGTTATGTCAGCTAAGGGCTAAGCCAGGGATGTGCGCTGCTTATAGCTAACTTAACAGATGCCACGAAGTTTAATACGGCCCATACTTTTGAAGAAACTTTGTAAAATAATATACAGAAATAGTCCAAATAAAACTTTGGTGTTTGTGAAGTTAGCTAGTTATAAGCTGTGATGTGCACAGCCACAGCTTCTCATGTAGCTGTACTGTACTGTACCAGCCTTTTCATTAGTCCCCTGTGTGACAATGGTGTGAATGGTGGTGGACGCATGGGGATTGGGGCCATATCCACCATGCTACCCTGTAAAATCACAATACTGTTAGATACCATGGTGGTGTTCTTAGCTACAAGCTCTGGATAGCTTAATCCTGACTCAAGCTCACTTAAGGGGCCATTCAAGTATTTCGTAAGCACTATAAGGTGGTGGAGTGGTTTATCATTTGCTTATTTTTGATGACATGGGGGGTTGGGGGGGTCTAAAAGGTGATTATGTCATCAATAGTTATTTATTTCTTTTCGTATATGTGTGTTAAATGCCTCTAGCCAAATTTATTTTCTTATTTCTAGAATTAAATCTGCTACTCATGAATCTATAAAAAAAGAAAAATGTTTATGTAAGAATGGGGGGGTTAGAACTTAGCTTACTTTTGCTAACAAGGGGGTATATAATTGTAATAAAAGTGCTTACATAATACTTGAACGGCCCCTAACAGCTGCATGATGGTTGGGTCATCTGCAGCTTGTATCTAACATCACAGCTGCCAAGTTCTATAATTCGACTTTTCTGTGAATAATAACAATGTAAATATTCACATATATATTGGCATTATTTGTATGTAGTTATGATTTGAAGCAAGTGTCTAGCCAAATGAGTACACGACTCAATCAATACTACACATCCCATCTCCCAAGATGTGCAATGTAGGTATATGCCGAATCATACAAGTTGGCAGATGTGATGTTAGCTACAAGCTGCGCCATATCCAATCCTGATTGAAGCTCACATAAAGCTGCATGTTGATTGTGTTTAGTGCAGCTTGTAGCTAACTTCACATCTGCCGACTTGTATAATTCGGCCTATAATTGATCAATGACTATTATCTAACTCTGATAAGAGAAGCATTTTCTAAGAAAAATATGATCGTTGTCATCACATGTGTAGATTACCCAAAAAATGTTTCTGAAAAAAGTAAATAGGCGTAAGTGTGACTGCTAGCCGTGGTGGCTTAGTAGTGACACCCGCCTTACAATCGTGAGGTCGTAGGTTCAAATCTGGAACCAGTACCAATGAGTTCTTTGGAATTTATGTACAAAATTTAACACCACTGGCTTTTCGGTGATGGAAAACATTGTGAGGCAACCTGCATGCGTCCGTAGAAGAAATTCGATGGTGTATGTGAATCCACCAACCCGCACTGGGCCAGCGTGGTGGATATGGCCCAAGCACCCTTCATGGGTAGGTCTACGTCCTGCAGTGGACTATTAAAAAGGCTGATACAGTACAGTGACTGCTAACTGTTAGCAGTGCAGTGCTAACAAAAAGTGTTTCTGAAAAAAGTAAATAGGCGTAACTGTGACTGGTAGCCGTGGTGGCTTAGTATTGACACCCGCCTTACAATCGTGAGGTCGTGGGTTCAAATCCGGAACCAATGAGTTCTTTGGAATTTATGTACAAAATTTAACACCACTGGCTTTTCGGTGATGGAAAACATTGTGAGGCAACCTGCATGCGTCCGTAGAAGAAATTCGATGGCGTATGTGAATCCACCAACCTGCACTGGGCCAGCGTGGTGGATATGGCCCAAGCACCCTTCATGGGTAGGCCTATGTCCTGCAGTGGACTATTAAAAAGGCTGATACAGTACAGTGACTGTTAATTAATTAGCATTACTCTAACAGTAGTAATTGAGCTAGTCACTCTAACTTTTACTTCGAAAAACTATACTTCAAAAAATATATTTTCTATATTTAACTTGTGCGACGGATTTCATGAAAAAAGGCGCCAAGGGCCAAGCGTGAAGTAAACTGAACGACGCCACGGCGAAACTAAAATAGTATCATCACATCTCTAGGTGTTTTCGACGTTTTTAGACTCGTGATTGATGACAGATTTCGTCGAGATGACGATGGCTAGTGAATACGCGCGGTTGTCGGCTTTTCTGAGATAAAACAGATGGTAGACTATCGGATCAGATAAAGAGTTTGAAAAACTGTAATGAGTATTATGTACATTGCACAATACATGGGGTTGGCACTTAGATTATTGGGCAGTTGACTTTTACTGTTAAATAGAGTATTCTGTAATGTAATGACGGAGTATAAGGATAAAAGATTTCCTATAGGGCCCACTTAAGACAGTTTAATAGGGTCCTCGCCAGCCCGATGGGTTGACATCAGACCCATAGCAAGTCATGCGAGGATGAGATTAGCCCACAACAGAGAAAAAGGGTACAAGGAAGAGGGCCTATACCCAGCTGTAGGTCGACACAGGCACATGATGATGATGAAAATAGAGTTTTAACTTACTTAACGTATTGATTAGACAATATGCTTCGAAACAAAAATCTTTTCAACCGCAAATGACGTGATGTTATTGGTCGACGTTGTCGTAAAAATGGCTCTTAAAACCTGAACTCGATTATTACACCTGAATAATACCTGTACAGGGGCATAATTTTTCAACTTCATACGGCTTGGTCGTATACGGACCTTGTATAGAGCATTCGCAACTTCCATAGACAATAGAGTGTTTTCATACTAACTATCACACTTGGGACAATAGAGTGTTTTCATAAAAACTGGGAACTGAAGTCCGCAGGGGCCTAATTTTTCAACTTCGCACGGTTTGGTTGTATACGGAACTGGGAAGGAGTATTCGCAACTTCCATAGACAATAGAGTGTTTTCATACTAACTATCCAACTTGGGACAATAGAGTGTTTTCATAAAAACTGGGGACTAAAGTTCCAGGGGCCTAATTTTTCAACTTCGCACGGTTTGGTTGTATACGGAACTTGTATGGAGTATTCGCAACTTCCAGATTCAACATAGTCTTTTTCCATACAATCTGTTAAAGTTCTGTATAATTATGTTCCCAGGCGTTCGAAGTTAAAAACTAGAGCCCTAGGATGGAGGCAAAGTACCATAAGATAAGAAGGATAAAGAAGGTTTGATGATGTAATTAACCTGTAGTTTTGTTTTCAGGCGGGGGCAGATGGCGTTGGTGCGCTGTAAGCGCGCCCGCTCCCCGCCCCCTCCCGCGCCCGCAGCGCTTGGTATGTATATCTAAGATTATACTTATGAGCCGGAGCGGATTATCGCACCGGTATCCCCTTTTTATAAAATAAAATAAAAATAGCCTTTATCCACTAATAGTAACACCTTACAAAACATTACTCATATTTCTATTTCTTAAATATGAGGTTGTCCATCTTGGATATACGCTTCTTCTAGAATTTACCAGAGCTCCCTTTCTCTGGCTTTCCTGCGCCACCCTGGCAATAGGTCGTCGTCCCACCTTTTTTGAGGGGTTTAGTTGCAAAATGACAGAAGCGCAAAATGATAACCTGGGCGCATATTGTCCAAAGAGCAAAATGTTCAAAAATAATTACGTCCAAGGAGCACAATGACTAGGAAGTAAAATTTCCAAAGCGCACAATGACTAGGATGGAAAAATGTCTATAGCGCACTACGTCCAAAATTCCAATTAATACTAGAACACCAAAACAAGTCATGGAAGTTGATTTAACAGAATAAATAAAATGTTGGACGTTTAGCTCTATAGACATTTTGCTTCCTAGTTATTGTGCGCTTTGCACATTTTTTCATCCTAGTCATTTTGCGCCTTGGACGTAATGCTCTTTGAACATTTTGCTCATTGTACAATTTGCGCCCCGGTTGTCATTTTGCGCTTTTGTCATTTTGCGACAAAACCGCAGGTACAGTCGTGTACAAACTAATTATCCAGAATTTGTATATTTATTACAAACCAAAGCGGTTTCTCAAGTCTCTTTGGTGGCACGTACTATACATATAAACTTTAAAACTACGTAAAACTCTTCACAGATTCGAGTTAGGAGGTGCAGAGTCTTCCATACAACAAAGCACGGAGCTCCGATGGATCACGCGACGGCTTGTACCAAAAGGTAAGATTAAAATAAGCCAAATGGATATGTTGAACATCTAAAAAGGACTTTTGCGAATTCAAAATTACGAGCCGGAAGGAAAAATGTCTATCAGAAGTGGTCCTAAAAAAAACGCCTTAACTAGCAACAACATTATTTCTACTCGAAATCAGTAACCAGTGCACTGCACACGCTTACGTCAAGCTTTCAGAAAATGCTACACATGCCCAAAGTTTTTTGAAGTGAAACTTTTAATGCTACTTCCAACGACGTTAAACGTTTAACGTGTTACCATGGAGGTGTGTGAAAGCACTGCTGCGTCGATGTTTCACTTCTTCCGCGCGGAGGGACTCCACGCACTATTTTTACTAATGAAATTCGCGTAAATACTGTTTACATTACCAATAGTAAACTCGTTTTATATTTATTTTTAAATACTACGGGAGTAATTGCGCTCTGAAAATATGAGATAAATAAGGTATTTATGATAACGATGTTTCGACCGAGTTGCTTTGATCGTGTCCACGTTCGATCCAACTCAGTCGAAACGTCGGGATATGTTCAAATCTTGAAAGTTTAAAGATAACATTTGTTTTATATTTCACATAACATAAAGTAAAAGTACTGCACTTTGCAAAGAAACACCCTGTATTACCATGAATATCATTGACGACTATATTCAAGCCTTCAATGTTTTCATAAAATGGGAGGAAAGAACAGGGGGTGGGGGTGTAGTGAACTTTGACTGGCATTTCAGTCTGCAGTTTATACTGACTGGTATAAAAGTTAATGTGCGGCCAATACTGCAGCGGTTTTGGGGAACAGTACCTATTTGCATTATGCTTTTACCGTGCAAACATTGTAGCCCGGGAGGCAAGAGTGAAAAATGCAAGCAGTTTTCGAAGCTGAATTTTCGGTATTACGTTACATTGGCGTTTAGCGTTAGTGTATAGGCGGTATCAACAATACCCATACCTACCTAACCGTCAAATCCGTCGACTTGTATAATTCGCCCTATATCTACTTATATCCCCTTACATCGTATCGTATCATATATCATTTTCAAAGGTTAACACCTACTCCACCCTAACCAAACAGCGCAATGTTGCGGAGTGTCAAATCGAAGCCTTTATTCAGGCAATATATCACGGTTCACCCCACTTGCCCCAATGCGGTCGTGTCTACGAGAAAGACGGTTTTAATACAAAGAACTTGTAAGAAAATGAGGCCATTTATTATTTCTGAGGACAAAGGGGCGCGAGTAAGATCAATTTGGAACTTAGTTCGACAGTTCCTCGGAATTAACTAAGTTGGTACTGTAGGCAACTCTACCTCTCTCTTTCACCTCTACCTAACTCTACTAGCCCGAGATCCCACTGCAGGATCATCCCGCTCATAGACATTGGCTATGACATTTCTCTATCTTTATTTTTCGCAAAAAATAGCATGACAGACTTCACCCGTGTACAGAATCATTACATAGTATAAAACAAAGTCGCTTTCCGCTGTCTGTCCCCATGTATGCTTATATCTTTAAAACTACGCAACGAATTTTGATGCAGTTTGTTTTAATAGATAGAGTAATTCAAGAGAAATGTTTATATGTATAATACACCTGTGCGAAGCCGGGGCGCATCGCTAGAACGCAAATATTCTATGTAACATTTTTCACATTATTGTTGATTTATCAAAAATGGCTCAGCCAATTTCGATAAAATTTAAATGGGACCAATTTCGAAGTATACTTTTTCCAATAAAAAAAGAATTATTGAAATCGGACTACTATGAAAAAAGTTATGCGTGGTTATACATAAAAAAAATATATATACGCGTCGAATTGTATACCTCCTCGGGTGGTTCGTCGGTCAAATAAATACGAGTTGCTGTAGTAAGATTTGATAACCATATCTTTGATTGGCTTGATTTTGGTTTACTGACCTATAAAGCAAAATCAAGCCAATCAGAGTTAAGTTTGTGCAAAAATCTAGTTGACAATATTTTTTTGATGTGCTCTTGTATTAACAGCTAACAATAAACTGAGCCTATTATAAAAAACAAAAATAAAATCAACCTTAAATTAAAGAAGTTACAAGCATATTAATTTTCTTGCTAGATAGAGAGCGCACTATGGCAGGTTATGACGTCACTGCCCGCAAATGTCATACATTCGTCATACAATGTTATGGTGTGTGGGAAATGGACAAGACATCCCCTCCTTATCCCTGACAAAATCTTTACAAGCTTATATATCTGAACTTGATAAACCAACTTCAATTATTTTTTCAGTTTATGAATCATATTTAGAAGCCGTTGTGGTCTAGTGGTAGTGACACCCGCCTTACAATCGCGAGGTCGTGGGTTCAAATCCCGGTCCCGTACCACAATGAGTTCTTTGGAATTTATGTACGGAATTTAACACCGCTGGCTTTTCGGTGAAGGAAAACATCGTGAGGCAACCTGCATTTGTCAGTAGAAGAAATTCGATGGCGTATGTGAATCTACGAACCCGCACTGGGCCAGCGTGGTGGATATGGCCCAAACACCCTTCGTGGGTGTAGTCCTGCAGTGGACTATTAAAAAGGCTGATACTGTACAGTACAGTACAAAATCATATTTAATTGAATAATTCACTAATACCAATACTTTTAACTAATTTACTTTATTTAATTTACGCGAGCCCACGTGACACGACGCGGACATAGGATCTGTACAAGTGCTATGAACGGGGCACGTGTTTGATAGGTTCCTATTTGTCAAACGAGCAGGGAAATTGCTGCTATCGGCAGGCCATTGCGCGTTCGACATATTGTGGGTGGCAGGGATTGTTCCAAATATTGTTTTATTTGTGTTTTTCTATCGATATCATTTTTAGCAACGTTTATATATTATCATTAACACGCTTTTTTAGTTTCACCTATTTGTTTGTTTGCTTGTAACCAACGCCTTTGAGCTCGATTTTGCCCTACTTTGAGCGATCAGATTTTCTTTAAACTTTGCACACCTATCAAAGGCCGATGACAATGCATTTATTCGAATAAAATATCCGATTATCCTGATTAGATTCGCCAGGATTCATGAATTTCTTTCCGCATCCTTTGTATAAGAGTAAGAACATTCGGTGGCTATTCACTAAAAAGTCAAAAATAAATTTAGTTTAAAAAACTAAAAAACACGCTTTCAAACTAAAAAGTGTATTAATATTTTTCGTTCTTATTATTTCCTGCTATATGAAAATTATTTTATTTTTAGTTTGCAATGACAGCGTGTTTTATAGTTTTTTTAGGGTTCCGTACCTCAAACGGAAAAAACGTAACCCTTATAGGATCACTTTGTTGTCCGTCTGTCCGTCTGTGTGTAAGTCAAGACTCTTTATCTCGGGAACGCGCAAAGATATCGAATTGAAATTTAAACTGTATACGTATATCTATGATCTCTTGCAGTTGTGTAAAAGAAAAACTTCTCAGTTATCGTTTTAAAAAGTTAGAGCCGTTTATGTCATAAAAAACACATATTTCGCACTCACAAAAACCAAAACCTACAGTGTACTTCCCGTTGACGTAGAACTATGAAATTTGGCGAGAAGCATTGTCTCAGAGTACATATATAGGAATAAATCTGAAAACTGTACATTTTTATTTAAATCACAAAAAAATAGTGCCTCAAAATTCACAAAATATAGGTTCAAAATTCAAAGTGAGTAAATCGTATCATGTAAGGTATCATGTAAAAGAACTTCATTAGCACATGCTAAAACAGGTTTTTAATTATTTTAACAACGTGTTTGTACGGAACCCTCGATGTGCGAATCTGACTCGCACTTGTCCGATTTTTTTCTTAAACTGTATTACGCGTATTTTTATCAACGTCTCATTTGTTAGCGCTTTTTGTAAAAGCAGTTTTTATACTGAAGTATACGTTCGTGTAGTACGGGTGGCTTTGTGTCAAGAGTTTTTAAGGTGAATGAAAGCCTCTGACATGGCTCTCTCCAGTCTTTGTTCTCTCAATGAGGAACTAAATTGTAGTATTCTTAATATACCTAAATTACTAATAAAATGCTCTAAAACTCTAGCAGTAGGTACTGTCTCTTGTTTAATATGAAAGAAAAATAACAGATATGGTGTAAAATGACGATCCGAGTTGACCAGCTGGGCTGGGATGCGCACCACGGAATATTTCTTGCGACGTGTCAGAACGTGACACACGTGACGAAGTATAAATCTGTCACTTTTTTACACGTCGAAAAGAGTTCCTTTCGTGGTCGCACGCTAAGCTAGCTGTTCTATTCGTTGTGGCCATTTACCATTGTAAAACCAGCACATTACAATTTTACTTTGTCTTAAAATAAGTTTGATGTAGACCCTCAACATTATGTTTCCCCATATATGAAGCAATGCGAATGAGGAGGGAGGGTGCAATACAAATAAGAGATCAATACAGTTCCGTAAATCCAGTCGTTTGCCCCTCGCCCTCGCTCGTTCAAACGAGATCAAGTTCAGGAGATTAGAGTAGATTTTACCATTCATTTACAATGTACTGAGTAATCATTTATTATAGCAATAAATGATAACGATGAACAGCATAGCTCTTGACTGCGGTGCCCTATGGGAATAGGAATGTTCTGGACTAGAACACACAGCCATATGATCCTGAAATCTGTAGCGACTAGGTGTTCGTTAGCGATCATCGAAGTTAAGCAACGTTCAGCACGGTCAGTCTTCAGATGGGTGACCGCGGGTTGAGCGCTACCGGGTCGGCCCGGGCCTTCAGGCTTAAAAATTGATACCAGGGCTAGGCAACCGGCCTATACGAACATACTTTTTTTTACATTTAATCAATTTGAAATGGATATAAAGATGTAAGTTCGGGTGGGATCTTGCAAGTTAAAGTTGACCAACTTCCTGGTGTCCGATTGAGCTGAAATTTTGCACGCATATGTATATCGCGTGACAATGCAACAATATGGTACTATGGAGCTGATCTGATGATGGAGTTGGAAGGTGGCCATAGGAACTCTTGAATCAGAATCAGAAACTTTTATTGACGTATCGAGCTTAATACTATAATTAAAAATACAAAATCTGTATAATAATACATAGTACCTCCAACAACAGGTCTCGTCATTCAATGCATAATTAATGTGTACAAAATGGAAACGAGTATAAAATATTTAAGACAATTGATTTAAAAAATAGTACAAAATAATTTAATAATATTGGATGCTGTAAAGGGGCAATAAAGTGTCTAAAATCTAAATAATGTCAAATTCCCAGTGCTCGGCTGTCTCAAGTCCTTGTGTATTGGAACGGCAATCCTTCAAGTTGCACACGACATTTGCCGCCTTACCACAAAAGACTTAACGTACGCTGTAAAGTGTAAACACTGTTTAACCGTGCAATTTGTACTGTTCAGCACCAATTAAAGCGTGCGTAAAACTTTTGTGGTAAGATTGTAGGTCTTTGTTGCTTTACTAAGTGTCCTGGGGAACTCCGCACCGTCTTATAAACAATACAATAAGACCGATTACAGAGGCGCCAGCGTAAATTTAATAGCAACGTAAAAAGCGTTCTCTCTATCGAATGCCTAAAGTGAATAATTATTTTTTTGCAAAAAATAGCATGACCGACTTCACCCGTATACAGAATCAATCATTACATAGTATAAAACAAAGTCGCTTTTCGCTGTCTGTCCCCATGTAGCTTATATCTTTAAAACTACGCAACGGATTTTGATGCAGTTTGTTTTAATAGATAGAGTAATTCAAGAGAAATGTTTATATGTATAATACACCTGTGCGAAGCCGGGGCGCATAGGTCGAACGCAAATATTATGCACGGATCGATGTAACATTTATCACATTATTGTTGATTTATCAAAAATGGCTCAGCCAATTTCTATAAAATTTAAATGGGACCAATTTCGAAGTAAACTCTTTCCAATAAAAAAAGAATTATTGAAATCGGACTACTATGAAAAAAGTTATGCTTGGTTAAACATAAAAAAAAAAAATATACGCGTCGAATTGTATACCTCCTCCGGTGGTACGTCGGTCAAAAAGAAACAGAACTATGATATTTAGCTATTATAATTACGATCGCGTCTCTGTAATCGGGCTTATTGTACCAGGGAAATAATTTTAGTCATATTTTTTCCGACGTTTTAATAGTTACGCATTCAAGTTCACCGACTGGAATCAAAGCTTTTTAAATACGGACAAACATCGCGGCATGTTCATAGAAAGCTCCCAATACGCGTTTGATAGTTTCCAATACATCACTGTGAGGGGAATCGGCTGCTAATGAAGGATCAATACGATTTCCGAGCCGTAAACCAATGCTCTGCTATCCCTCACCCTCGTGCGCTTGAATGGCAATCTTTAAAGTTGCACAGGACAATTTTATTATTTGATTTATTTTCCACAATACAACATTTGGTCTTTGTGTTATTACTAGATGATCTGGCAGACTTCGCACCGCCTTTGAAGTAGAACCAATAAATATGTATAAGAAAATTAATTTTAGTCACATATTTTATTGGAAATCCGATGATTATAAATAGTATTCTTGTAAATGCTACCCGCTTTCAGCTTCACCCATTCAAATGAAAATCTTAAATTCGAACAAAAATCTCCCACAAGGGCTATTTTGATGTTTTTTTCCCAAATTTCCCCCATTTTCATGTCCATAGTTGTTTTGCTATTCGGAGCGGAGACATAACTGCAAAAAATCAAACAACATAAATAAAATACCGGACAAGTGCGAGTCAGGCCGAGGACACCGAGGGTTCCGTACAAATCTAGAAAATTTCACAAAATTGGGAAGTAACTTGTTAAAATCTCTATACTATAACCATCGACAAAAAAGTTTTTTTTTTTCACTTTTTTCGTCATACATCGAAAATTTCACATTGTAATAACATGTGCTAATGAAGTTCTTTTATATCATACCTTACATGATACGATTTACTCACTTTGAATTTTAAACCCATATTTTGTGAATTTTGATGCCCTATTTTTTGTGATTTAAATAAAAATGTACAGTTTTCAGATTTATTCTTATATGTGTACTCTGATATAATGCTTCTCGCCAAATTTCATAGTTCTATTTCAACGGGAAGTACCCTGTAGGTTTTGATCTTTGTGAGTATTGAAATATGCGGTTTTTTACGACATAAACGGGTCTAACTTTCTTAAACGATAACTGAGAAGTTTTTCTTTTACACAACTGCAAGAGACCATAGATATACGTATATTTCGGCGACAGGAACCTAAATAATACAAATAGAAACCATTAATTACAATTTATTGATTAAATACTAAAAATGGAACGATTACAACCAAAAATAAGAAGTTATTTTCCAAGCTCAAAACAATGATCTGACATTCCTCTTTTCTTTTTTTTAAATTAATTTTACAATCAGCTTATGTTTCAACTTACGCAATATTTTGGCGATGATGATGCCTTTGTCTTGTCATCAGCTCATGTAATTATTATTTTCACACAAGTTTCAGCTAAGATAAATTAATATTTGTAATAGGCTATTTACTTATTACTTACACTTCAAAGTTGTATAGGTTTAATTATTTTTTTTTTAAATGAGATTGTTATTTAAATTGTTTTATGAATGTACGTCGACAGGAACGACAAAGCAAAGTTACTTATCGCTAGCGCCACTTTGAACTAGTTTATAATTTAGATATTTGGCGCTAAAATTCAAACGACCGTCTTATAATAGATTGATTAATTCATTAGATTATGTCTAATAATATATTGATAAAAGTAAGTAAGTAAGTAAGTTCATGTAGGCCGGGAGGCTACCCCTGGTGTCAGAGTATTTAGGCCGCCTGAAGGTCTCTGACATGGCTAAACGGTTAAAACAACCGGGACCTACAATTTCCTACAACGTGTCATCCGAGCTACGGTAGCGCTCAATTAGAAAATGCCTCCCGGTAAAATACAGTAAATCGTCCGTGACGACCACATATACATACAGTTTAAATTTCAACTCGATATCTTTACGCGTTCCCGAGATAAAGAGTCTTGACATACACACAGACGGACAGACGGACAACAAAGTGATCCTATAAGGGTTCCGTTTTTTTCCGTTTGAGGTACGGAACCCTAAAAAATAAGTCCATCTGGTCCTAATGTTATAAATAAATAAACAAAGAGAGAGGCAGGAAGTCCTTATTTCTGTAATATACAGTTTTGTATTTAAATTTATCTTTTCCAAACTATATTTTTCGTACCTCACCCTATAAACATTATTGTTAACAACATTAAGTCGTGGCTTATAAAATGAATGCTCCTAAATTCAATCCAAATCAAAACAAATTATAATTCCAAACTTGTCGGCGTGAATTAATATCTTCCCCCCGCTTTCGTTGCTCATTACTCTTTCATCTTTCATAGACTCCCCTCTGTCATAATCATTTTCACGCTGCACTGTATCACGTTTAGAGTAACAGAGATGTCTTAGACGTTAATGAGACGTTGGATAGATAAATTATATGTAATCATCATAGCTGTAGAATGTCCAGTGTTGGGCGTACTCGTCCCCTTTTTTACGAGGGAGATTTTCGCAAGATGTCCAGTTGCTTCGGGGTACAGCTATATAGGATTGCACCGATTAAAAGCCCTTCGGTAGCTTCTTGCACACTTGGAAGCTCCGGGATCTCCAGGGGAATGCATCGGAGTTCTACTTTACTGTTGACTTTTGTTACGTTTACGTTAAATTGTACAACCGTTTACGATAATGTGTTGTATTGTACGGTCTCTTCATCCTCCTGCTCGTTTGAGTTCTAACCACCCAGTTCCCTATCTCCAACCACCTGTGAGCCTTGAGAGGTCCCCTTTTGGTTGTATCTTACTACAGACAAGAGCCATATTCGATCGCATTTCTGTTGCATACCGAAGCCATATTCGATTGCCACGGTACCAGGGCTAATACGCCTACCCTTAGATCTTTTTTTTTTTTTTTTTTTTATTTCAGATAGGTTCGCGTTTGACTACACACTGCCTGATGTGCGGTCTAGGGCACGCTTACCTAGAAGATACCTATTTACTCGGGATTTGAAGACACTCACGTTGTACTTTAACGGGAAGACAGACCCAGGCAAAGCATTCCACATTCCGGCTGTTCGTATGAGGAATGAGGATTCGAAACGCTTGGTTCTAACGCGCGGAATGTCCACCATAAAAGGGTGGCGCTTTGGTCGCGTCCGTCTAGCCGTACGATAGAAGAAAGGGGCAGGGGGGACCAGATTGTGCAACTCCTGGGCGCACTCTCCGAAGTGTATCCGGTAAAAGACCGACAAACACGCTACCTTGCGACGATGCTCAAGACTTTGCAGCTGCGTCTTAGTCAAGGTGTCGTTGTCAATCAGCCTCCTGGCTCGCCTCTCAATCGACTCCAGAGCCTCCAGTTGATATTTGGCAGAGCCATCCCAAAGGTGAGAGCAGTATTCCATGCAAGACCTGACTTGTGCTTTATAAAGACTAAGCAGTTGCTCAGGTGTGAAATACCGTCTCACCTTAGAGAGAACACCAAGTTTTTTGGAGGCTAATTGGGCTTTGGACTCTTTGTAAGAGCCAAAGTTAAGAGAAGATGAGAGTGAAACGCCTAATAGTTCCAAGCTGTCAGTTACCGGAACGGAGACACCACGGAAAGCGGGAGACAATTGAAAGGGTCTCTTTTTGGCCGAAAACAGACAGCCCTGAGTCTTTGTGGCATTAAACTTGACCAGGTTAGCATCACCCCAGTCGGATACCGCCTGCAGACTCGAGTTGAGCCGTTCAACCATAGCCTCTCTGTATAACTCGATCTGTGGCCCGCTGGTTCTTGCATCGGACGTGTAGCTCTCCACGACTGTACTGTCATCTGCGTACCCAAAGATCCCGGGCTTAAGCAGATCATTGATATGCAGTAGGAAGAGTGTCGCAGAGAGCACAGACCCCTGAGGAACACCGGCATTGATAGCCATTTGGTCTGACGAGCAGCCATCAACGACAACTCGTATCGACCGATTCCTCAAGAAATCTGATATCCACGTGCAGAAATCAGCAGGCAGGCCGTAAGATGGAAGCTTGCCAATAAGGCTCTCGTGCCAGACCCTATCAAAAGCTTTGGAAATGTCCAAGGAGACAGCCAACGCCTCCCCGTGCTTCTCCATGACCTCACTCCAGATGTGTGTGGCGTACGCTAGAAGGTCCCCAGTAGACCGGTTTCGGCGAAAGCCGTACTGGCGGTCACTGAGTAAGTCATTCGCTTCCAGGTAGGCCAGGAGCCTGTTATTTAGAACACGTTCCATACTCTTACAGAGTATAGACGTGATCGAAATTGGCCTGTAGATCTCCAATAAGATAAGCTGCAAGCATCTTGGATCCGCTGATCATGCGATCGTAATTACGTCGTCTGTGCACTTCGTAAGTCAAAGTCCTACTAATGATATCCATCTGCTATCAGCCAGTCAGCCATGGGCCCATCAGCTATTATTTCTACGTTCTTGTGGCCTGCACTGCTAATCCGCTGGGCTATTGGAAGTTGTAAAGCGAGAAGAAGAAATTCAGAATTGCGTATAACCTGCGGCTGATGTGGTGATGATGTTTCCTAGTAATAGCAAGGCAATACACAGCAATCCGGCGGCGATCAATACACCACGTGAGAGCCCCACGTGCCACACTGGTGCGGCTTCACTCCACCTTGTCGAATATAATATGCATGTGGTGGTGTGTAATTGGGTCGTGGGGCACATACGCTTGTATTCTCTACTGGATTTTCCAGAAACGGATGTTTTACATAGAATCCGATTAAACTACGAAACTGCCTAGCCCTGGTGTCAGAATTTTTATGCCGCCTAAAGGCCTGACATGGCTAAACAGTTAAAATAACAGGGGCGAAAAAAAACTGTATAAAAATTACTTTAATCCATAAGGTCGCTCGTTAACTCGTTACACAACGAGTATCAGATATTTCAACTTTTATTTTTGTTTTACTAGACACTACTGATAGTAAAAATAGTCGTTGACAGACATTTTTAGAAAATATTGGGAATTGTATAAAGTGTAAGATGCAAAAAAAAAATTGAAATAAGTTTTAAACTTTCATCTAAGGTTCCCCACGGGATCCTTTAGCCGTGCTTTAGTTCTTCCGAGATAATAATTATTTTATACAAAAAAAAATTACTGACTTCGAACGTGTACAGTTAATTCGCGGATATTTCGCACGGATCGGTGTAGCATTTTTCTCATTATTGTTGATTTAACAAAAATGGCTTAGCCGATTTCGATACCAATTTCGATACCAATTTCGAAGTATACTGATTCCAATAAAAAAAGAATTATTGAAATCGAACTACAATGCAAAAAGCTATTTGTGGTAATACATTTAAAAAAAATACGCGTCGAATTGAGTACCTCCTCCATTGCGTCGGTCAAAAAGTAGCCTGACAAGACACTCTGTGAACTTGTAGACTATAAAAAAATCAAGTCTATCCTTCGCTCCGTTGTTGTGTGAAAAGTTTCGGATTTAACATTCGGATTTATAATTTTAGTAATTTACTCTAGTTCAATACCTACACTGCACAGCACTGCGCTCGTAATTAAAAAAAACCGGATAAGAGCGAGTCAGGCTCGCACATCGAGGGTTTCGTACAAATCCATAATTTCACAAAATTGGGAAGTTGTTAAAATCTCTATACCTACTATAACCATCGACAAAAAAGTTTTTTTTTTCACTTTTCTCTTCATACGTCGAAAATTACACATTGTTAAAATAATTAAAAACCTGTTTTAGCATGCGCTAATGAAGTTCTTTGATATGATACCTTACATGTTACGATTTACTCACTTTGAATTTTGAACCCATATTTTGTGAATTTTGAGGCCCTATTTTTTGTGATTTAAATAAAAATGTACAGTTTTTAGATTTATTCCTATATGTGTACTCTGAGACAATGCTTCTCGCCAAATTTCATAGTTCTATGTCAACGGGAAGTACCCTGTTGGTTTTGTGAGTGTCGAAATATGCGGTTTTTCACGACTAAAAACGGCTCTAACTTTTTTAAACGATAACTGAGTTTTTTTTTTCACACAACTGCAAGAGACCATAGATATACGTATACAGTTAGAATTTCAACTCGATATCTTTACGTGTTCCCGAGATAAAGAGTCTTGACATACACGCAGACGGACAACAAAGTGATCCTATAAGGGTTCCGTTTTTTCCGTTTGAGGTACGGAACCCTAAAAAAACCCTGCGCAATACAGCCCAGCTCGTTCTGAGCAGTTCTGAGCCATCGATTTCTTACGTCCTTTTGAAAGTTATTTGTAAAGGTTAATTTCCAATAGATTATTCTCAAGTTCAAGCCGAGTCAACGAACCGACGTTGCGTAAAGTTGCGTGCTTCAAACAATATGCAATTTTCAATGTTTCCGTTCCTAATATTTTCCTTGCATTTGTATTCGACGGTGACCGTTTCCTTCGAAATTACGCGATATGAATTTATTCATGCTTGATTGGTGAGTCTGTTCGTATCTACTTCTATTATGATTGGCTGTTTGTCCATGTAACATATTCTAAGTTTATTGTGTGAAATGTTTACATTGTCCGCTGTAAAGTTAAGCTGGTCAGCGACCTGTTCTGTCAGGGAAGTCATTTATTCTACAGATACTTTTATTTATTTATTGTTGATTTTAATAGCTTGATGGTTTTATCGATGAGTATACAATTTTGATTTAGTATACCGAAATTTTAAGCTTAGGGAATCGAGGTTGCGATTGAACTCATTTGGAAAAAAGCAGATCTAAGTTTTTTATAATCTTCTGAAAAGCCTTCAGGAACAAATGGACAACATTTTACTTCATTTTAATCCTAAATACTACCTTAGAACTGGGTTTTCTGCTTGCTAAGTATTTTTATGTCATATCTCAAGTTGGAGACCAAATATGTATTCTGGAGCAGACCAGAACCTTTTTTTTTTTACGAGGGGAAAATCTTCCAAAGATGCCCCACCGGTTTGGGGTGCAGTCGGGTTATGTGGGATTGTACCCACTAAAACTCCCTCGGTGGCCAGCCTATGTGCCTTCTTGGGAGCTCCGGGATCTCCGAAAGGAACGCACCGGTGCCAGACCAGAACCTAGTGTTACTGCTTACCATTTACATCAAACCCATTTGTGATTATATGCTAGATTAACTAGCATTGTTTTCCTTCCCAAGTTTTACAGATACTGTTCCTTGGCACTATTTTGGGTTAAATGCTTTCTGTGCTGTGTTTTTTTAAATAGAAAACAAGCTGGCGGGCCTCCTGGTGGTAAAAAGCTTCCACTGCATATTATGGTCTGCGCTGCAGGCGTTAGTACCTACTTGTTTTGCTAAATCTCTTCTCATCTTTCGTGAAGATAACGATAGTGGACGTACACTGCTGGACAATAGGACTCCACTATAGATTTCGAATAAGACCGGTGAACGTCCAGGTTGTCTGTTCACTTCCTCAGGATATCCTACACTGCACTTGCCGGTACGTGGTCTCCATTCGATAACATGTCATCTGCTATCCATTCTGGAAAAATGTTTTGTTTTATTCCTTTCTCGGCTGTAAAATGAAATCTTCAGCCAAGGTCTCGGTTTTAAGACTTGAAAATAGGCCAGACGTAAACTGAAGGCACTACAAACTGATACATTCTGTGTCCGGTGGCGCATAGTCGGGGAAATATGAGGCCGGCTTGAATTAGGGCAAGTACGCCGTAACAGCCAGGACAACGCCCTCGCCTCCCTTCAGGCTGCGCGGCTTTCAGGTGGCCATTCATGGGCATGCCATCCCGCCAATTAGCGTGATATTTAGCCAAGTTTTTGTGATCCAAGAAGTCCTGGTTTATTGTGCACTATCCCCTGCTAGCGTCCCCAAACCAGGCGAGGTCCGCTCTGGGCTGCTACTACAACTACTCCGATGGCTTAGACGGTGTTCAAAATAGCCATGTAGATAAAAATGTTGTTAATGATACAACGGTATCATGCAATCGATTAGCATTTCTATTTGCACCTGTGGCTTTGCAATGCCACATGCGTTACGGTTTCCAGTGTGTCGTCCAGTGGGCAATCAGTTGCTGTCAGATTATGGCTATTCAAGTTAGGCCCGTCCCTCATACGTACACACGACTTTTCGGAGACTACCGATTGTGAGTCACCGAGGAGTATCTTACATATATTTACCGGTGTCGTAGTGTTCGTGTCTCCATTTAAATGTGAGATATACCTACCTACATCGCGGCAACTAGTCTCTGAGACTAATGTCTATGTGCGTATCGTAATGAGAGACGGACCTAACATTGACATAAAGCCTACCATAAATCGGACCTCGCTGTCTTGTCGCTGAAATATAAGGCCGAGCTGAATTAGGGCAGGTACGCCCTAATTGCCAGGACAACGCCCTCGCCACCCCTACAGGCTGGGCTGCTTTGTACTTTGGGGGAATTAAAGGAATTCTCCCTGGAATACCGAAGCAATGTTACATAACAAAGTAACCTATCCCAGTAATTGAGTCAACCAAAACAATTTAATGTATTTGTTTTTTTCTACTGTACTGTATCTGTACCAGCCTTTTTAATAATCCACTGCAGGACGTAGGCCTACCCACGAAAGGTGATTGAGCCATATCCACCACGCTGGCCCAGTTCGGGTTGGTGGATTCACATACGCCATCGAATATCTTCTACGGACGCATGCAAGTTGCCTCCCGTTGTTTTCCTTCACCGAAAAGCCAGTGGTGTTAAATTCCGTACATAAATTCCAAAGAACTCATTTGTACGGGACCGGGATTTGAACCCACGACTTCACGATCGCAAGGCGGGTGTCACTACCTCTAGGCCACCACGGCACGGCACCTTACGATGTGGCGCTTTGTCTGTACCTTACTGATCTAGCCTTTTTAATAGTCCACTTCAAGACGTAGGCCTATCCACTAAGGGTGATTGGGTCATAATCATCACGCTGGCCCAGTGCAGATTTGTGAATTTCCCATACGCCATTGATGATTTTTCTACGGACGTACGTAGGTTTCCTCACGATGTTTTCCTTCATATTTTTGTTTAGTGTTACTACACTCACGGTCTTATTGCTAAAATGATCTCTACTATGTTTATTTATTTACTTTTCTATCCATAGTCAAAACAATCAAGATTACATGATTAATAAATCAGTGAAAGTATAGCGACGTCCAACTGACCTTCAAAATATTTAATTGCTTATCAATAATGTACACCTAAATACAGTATTGGGACACCATTGAACACCATAATTGATTTATGATTGCCAAACTATTAATATTGTTATTTCCCAATACAATGAATCGTGGAAGCCCTAATAAGGTCCTTGAAGTGTTGAACTTGAATAGAACTGGCCTTGTAACTTGACAAACAAAACCCTACAGGCCCTAAAGTCTATTGAAGGCTAAAGCCTTGATCAAAAACAGTATTGTTGGCTACCTCGCCTCGGTGGTTCAGTGGTTAGTGATCCTTACTCCTGGGTCAAAGTTTAAAGAGGTGTAAGTTCGATTCCCACCCAGGGAAAGTATTTATGAACATTGATGTATGCTCTGTGTTTGGACGTTATTGGGTATTATCTATGTATAATTATATACCTAAGTAGGTATTTAAAATATGTATGTCCCATAATTTTTATTATTATTATCTGGGCTAAATGTAAAACAATCTATTGAAAGCTAGGCTTTAGTTATATGAAACCTACTTCAAAATATTCTAACGAAGTTCGCATAAGCTGGTTGGGTTGCCCTGGTGTCAGTTTTTGAACCCCGGCATGCTTCTGATGTGACTAAACTATCAAAACAACTTGGTCCGATAATATAACGTGACCTCCGAGCCACAGTAGCGCTCAGTGGTGATTGCACAGTAATATCTGTTGCCTCACATGGGTGATCGCTACGAAACACGCAGTCAAGGTACGGCATGAACGTATTAAATAGATACCTACACTCATCCTTGCTGATATTATAAATACGAAGCCGTCGTGGTCTAGTGATAGTGACGCCCGCCTTACAATCGTGAGGTCGTAGGTTCAAATCCCGATCCCTTAGAATTTACGTTCTGAGAGACTATTGGCTTTTCGGTGAAGGAAAACATTGTAAGGCAACCTGCATACGTCCGTAGAAGAAATTTGATGGCGTATGTGAGTTCACTAACCCGCACTGGGTCAGCGTGGTGGTCATAGCCCAATCGCTCTTCGTGAGTATATAGGCCCACGTTCTTCACTGGACTATTAAAAAGGCTGATACAGTACAGTATACACACATACAGAAGCTAGTACATAATATAAGATATGCTTAGCCTTCAAAATGTTCGAGTAATGTGTAGGCGTTTGGAAACCTTAGATTCCACAAGTGATTGCGTGTCCTCAATACGAATGCAAGGATAATACGGCCCGCCTTAGACTATCGATCGACTCCCACAGAGTTCAGACGAACAACTCTACTGGAGAGCAAAGTGGTACAATTATCGCATTTTTGCAAAATTCTTCTTTAGTTACAAGATCAAACTATGTCCTCTCCCATGTTTGTCACAGTAACGTCAATGACCTGTTCATGAAACAATAAATATACTAGCGACCCGCCCCGGCTTCGCACAGGTGTACATATTATTCCCCTTAAATCATTCTATCTATTTTAAAAATCTGCATCAAAATCCGTTGCGTAGTTTTAAAGATATAAGCATACATGGGGACAGACAGCGGGAAGCGACTTTGTTTTATAATAGTAGTGATTTGTTTTCCCATACTTCGAATAAGGATATAAGTATAGTATCCTAATTATCTCAGGATCTTATCTAATTTTGACCAAAAATTTCTGAGCACATAATGTTTGCACCATGTTTGGCAGTTGAATTTCTGTAAAAGTAGTGCTACGTCCTCCATCAAAAAATCCATACGACAACAACATAGTATTATCTGTTGTAACTTTTAGCACCACTTTTCGAACTGCAATCGTCGTTCGTTGGTCTATACATACTTATGTTGCACACTATAGCGTGCAGTGTTTGATGCGGTTGGCTTTCCAGAAAGTTCACCGTCTGCGCTAAAAGCGATGGGATACTATGCTATTATCGATTTTAAGACGTAGACATTATCAAAGGACAGGATTCTGCTTAAGAAGCAGAAAGAAAAAAGGAGATTCTGTTTTATCAAGACTAAGCCATCAAAATGGGTTGTATCTTGATCAATAACTGAATAGGAATTCTATTCTACCGAACTGTGGCTCTACGTGTAACGGCGAATTGTTAGTATGCAAGACGTGATATGAAAACACTCAAGCGCCAGACATCCAAAAATATAAATGGATGTGTATCTATGTAATGTGAGAACACTGGAATGTAACACGCACCTATAAAACTGTTCCCCGAATTGCTTGTTACAAGAACAAGTGGTCCCCGCAGCCGCATAGACGCGATACAGAGATGACTATATTGCCACGATAACAGAGTTTAATGAAAGCGCCCGGTAACTGCTCCCTCCCTCTAACACCCATTCAAGTTCACTCCTTACCCACCACCTCCCCTAGTCTCCCTAAAATCGAATTTCAACCTAATTTGCACCTTCCTGACACAATGCAGGGCCCCATTTCATGTGGACGCAATTTGTTTTTAAGCCGCTACGGATGTTAGTCACTTTGGCTAGTGGAACCATATCGCGGCACGTGAATTTATGCCGTATGTGTCGATTGCGAAGGTTGGGTTTGCGGATTGAGTCATGCGCACATACGCAGCCTCCCCTAGGGCGCGCGCGGTCGATCCTTCCAGTCGCCTCGCCGGCGTGGCCCGGACAACTTCCCGGACCGATCGATCCACAAAAAAACCCCAACCCACACAAAACAAATCCACATTCTCCTTACCCGTGTAAGGAAAATTGTCGGAGCTTTAAATGGAAATCGTTTCGCGTTCTTAACTTTTGCAGTTAATTTCGTTGAGATATAATTTGCGAGTGCTTCTTTTTACAATTTGGCATATTTCTGAATGGGATGCTGCCAAACAGTGGTGAAGGGTGGTGATATGTGGTGTGACAAGTGCTTCGGTCTAGTGACGTGTTGATTCGCGATTTTTCCGCAGTTCATCGAGCTTAGTTTAACAGGCTTAGTTGTATCTACAGTATTATTTTGTAAAGCAGGAGTTTTTTATTCAGAGGTACTGTTTGGTTTGATGTATTGGATATCGTTCTGTGCCCGCTTGTAGTTAGGATTGCAGATGTGACGCTTTGTCTGTGACGAATATAATGGGCTTAGTGAGTGCGGCGGTATGCGGAAGTGAGTCAATCGAATGCATTCTATAGATTATTATATAAGGGGAATTGTATGTGGCCTCAACATTGACCTTGAGGGAACCCTTCCGCGAATTCGCGAATGCTTAGACTCTGTATTAAATATTCGATAATTATGTAATAAAAACATGTTTCGTGAAGCAAGAAAGAGGCGAGGATAGTCAAACGCTTGATTGATGACTAACGTAATGTTAGTCGCATTGAAAGTTGGCATCGTTATTCATACTGACGCAACCCCTGTCAGCTCGATAGTAAATTGAACGCCTCGGTGGCGTCATGGCGATAATTTTAATTAAATACGCGATAAAAACCTGAAAGTAATGTTATACCTATAGGTTAAGTTTAGACTAAGTTGCGACGCAAAGTTAATTGAATGAGCTAGGTTACGCTGCGAAGCGTATTGTGAATTCGCGTGAAAGAATCTTTATTTACTACGCAACGAATGAGAAAATCCTAAAATGCCTCCTCCAGTTGCCTCACGGGATATTTCATTATCTCACAGATTTTTTAAACTTTTTGTCTATTAAATTACTAACTATATACTACTAATGTTTATTCTTGTCTTTAAAAGTGCGTGTCGTCAGAGCGCTTCTCATTTGAGTCTGAATTAACACTTACAGTCACTAAAAATCAATAATTTTTCCATTTGTGTAGTAACAACTTAATCTACATAGACGTACCAACTTAGACGTATAACTTAATCCAAAATAGAACTTATTGCCTAGACATTAGCATAAATGGCTAGAGTTCGTGCCACATGGTTCTTACTCGTGGTGGGACGATAACGCGATAGGAGACCTGTGGGTCGTCGATAAAGCCATGTTCGCTGTCGTAGAGTGCCGGTCGCTAACATTATTGTAGTAACGTTGGAACCATGTCTGTGACAGACATGAAACTATCGTCTGATTCTAATTTTAATGTATCTTTGATTTGTAAACCGCTATGTACTCCATTAACTTTTAACAGTTTGAAGATATCCCTGAAAAGCGATTGTGCCAAATCCAACCAAGCTAACCAAGCTGGTTGGTACATTCACTTACCCTTTTGAATTTTTTTTCTGGGCGTCCGCGTTTCGTCACCATATTTACCTGCACTAAAATTGTCGTATGGATTGATTAGAATTTTTCCTAATTATATCTAATTTAGTGTACAATTTTACTAGAGATGATGTATAAAATTATATCGGCCAATGTCGACTTATCTCTTTCACAAAGTTGTTTTTCAACACTTGAGTTCTGTTAACTTCGTCGGCATCAGTCTTTACCATGTTTACGATCGCACTGCGCAAGTCTGCCACCGTATTGTCGGCGCCATGACTCTTTACAACCAGAATATCACCTGCTCTGAGCCCTTGTTTTTATATTATCAACATCACCTTATTTTGACCCACTGCATGGCGCAAGCCTCCTACCTCTTTCGCCAATGATCTCTGTCTGTCTGTATGATGCTAGTCTAATTTAAGTGTTGCTCAAAAATTGTTGGATATCATCACGCCACCGATGTATAGGTCTACCGGGACTGATTACTAATCGACCATTGAATAATATGAAAAATACCATCATCAAGTTTTAAAATTAAAGTATATTTACTTTCCAGATGAAAAGCTTGAATATTGGAAAAAAAATAGTTGACGATTCTCTATTGTACACAATACTATTGCGCAAGTCTTCCAACTTACTCTCGGCGCCTATACCCTGGCTCTTTGCCAGAATATCAGCTGATTTGAATGGCTTTCCAAGCTCAGTGGCGACTTCGTAAGCATTTTAATGATCATTACCTAGTATCGATTTAAAGTAACGCTTTGACGGACTGCTTAGCATTGTTGCCAACTGCTTTGATCTGTACAATAGAATTTTAAACTACCCCTCCGCTGATTATATGCCAAGCAATGATGTACGGTACTTTCAGACATCAGCAAACTACTGATTATATTTAATTTCCCTTGTAATGCACTTCCAGTATCCTCTTCAAATAAGAATTTCGTTAAGTCCATATATATTATTAGTAGATTGTCTATTTTATAACTCCTGGCTGATTTTATTCCTGTCCTTACTTTTGTTATCAATATTATCATGCTGTATCATTTTGTGAAAAGCATATAATTATTGCTCTTGCATAAAACAAACTTCTTGACATTTACTCGGGCACTTCCGAATGTTACGTTTCCTCATTACCATATGCAATGCAATGTTCTTGTCTAGTGCTGTTAAATTCCGTAACAGAAACTAGTTCATTTGAATGTGACAATCGATTTCTCTATTATGTCTGCTATCAGCAAATGAATATTAGCTTGTATAGCTTATTATGATTCTATAGTTCATATCTTGTATGCTCTACGATGTCTTGCCCGTGACTTTCAACCTTCAATAACAATAGAAATCGATAAGGCAAAAGATAAAGCATGATGCTCAAATTATTAGTCTATGATCCAAAATAACACAGGTATTTAAAAAAAAATCAACGGGGGTTCCATTACTAGTTCGCTTACACGGCGAGCGTACTATTTATCTAATAAGAAAATTTACAATTAACTGCTTTGCGCAATGCGCACTAAAAGATTTAGTTGCAACAAAAGACTATTTCTCATTTCATTTCATAACTTCCACGAGTATACCATAAAATGTTTTAGTCCTGTTTTTATAGCGGCAATGTGTAATATCCATTAGTTCATCGCTCGCGGGAGTGCCCGTGTCGTTGTTGATTACTGTGAAACATTTATGTCCTTTGAATTTTGTAGCTTCATGAATATGAAAAACGAAATGGTTGGTTAGTTCGTGAAATATTGTTACTGGATGTTTAGCCATTAGCAAGTTTTTGTAATATCATGAATCATGTCTAATGTTCTGTTCATGAAAGAGCTGTTTCAATTTGATGTACAACTTCTTGGAAGCAGTCTTGATCTACTATCTGAGTTATTATTTAAGGTGGATTCACTACTACTACGTTTTTTTTTTTGGGTTTTTTGGTATTTACAGATGACTGCTCGTTGTAAGTCCACTAAATAAAAACTAAGGTGAAAATCACCTGATGCACTTTCTTGTATAAACTAACCACTAATTTGGTTTTTAGGTGTATGTAACTCGTAACACTAACTATTCATGGTTGCTAAATGAAAAACCGTAAATTTAGTCTATAAAAAGCAAAAAAAAACCCCAAAGAATTTAATTTCGCGCACTGACCGAGAGATACATTTGCATTGTGAGTCTTTTGATAAGTTTTATCTATTTGATATTGCATTATCTTAACCTTGCATGAGAGTAAAACATTGCAAAACCTGTTTGGAGAGTTTAACTGCATCATCCGTATTTTTATCATTCATGGTCGCTTTGATTTGTTTATCTGGCTATGACTGTGAATAAATATCCTTGTTGACTTAACGAAATAATAAATTCATCTTCGTACATTCGATTACATTCGAGGTAAACTTAATACTGAGCCGGTAATACGAGACTCGAGCGCTCAATTCGCAAAATAATACGTATATTTTGAAGCGAAATAATTTGAAGATAAGCTCAAAAGTCCTAATTGATATCCTCCTTTCTGTTCGCGTTGCTTTCTTGAATTTTTAGTTATTCTGTCTGAGTCATCGTCGTAAGTTTGTACTTTTTGAAATCTCTACAAATGCAACAATTGTGTCTCATCATCTGAGAATTTCCTATTTAACAATATTCGTGGGCTGTTTGTTTATGTTTACTTGAGATGATTCAGAGCATGTCTTGTCAGATGTGTATTGTGCTATTGCCTTGTCGGGTTAATTGTTTCCCTATTGTTTTTGTAAATAAATTCTTTCCGGGCCACTGCACGGGTGATGCATGCGCATACAAATTCTTGAAAATATTATTAGTTATTCAAAAACACTTGTATCATTATTTCGTAAACTCTCTCGTTTATTCGAATCTGTGACTTACAAGTACGTACTCGTATTACCTACATTAAATCATGGATGTTTGCGTCTATCGCAACTCCTATCCAGTTTCCATTTGTAATTAAAACACATTAGCCAACTCTGCAATACGAGATCAACATTCGATATCTACTCTTGCGTTGAAATTTAGGTTAATGCACTACGAAAATTGTCTCTCCCAGTCTGCAAGTCACCATCGAGTGATTGATTTGTGGAATCGCCTGACTTCTTATGATCATCAAGTGCATGTGAACGATGGCGTTGAACCTACTCTGTATGCGCTTTCTTACGTGATGTGACAGTGCGCTCGTAATTAGCGGTAATTCGATATAAATCATTATTTTCACCGCTATGGCTACTTTCAATTTCAGTCGAGCACAAATGAAGAGATGCCCGTAAATCCACGCTTCCGTAACGATAATGACGATTCTATTTCAATTTAACACTAGCCAGATGCAGTGGTAAATGAACTCGAACCTCTGGTAAACATACGATGAATCCCACCATGACGCCTACGAGTGGTTGCACGCATGTTGCGTGCGCCTGCGCTCAGTCGCCGCTCCATGCGGACTGCGCGCGCACCGCCGCCGCCCGCCGTTGTTGCCTTTCGAATTTCGAATACGATTATTCAAATTCGGAACTCGCGATCGTATTTTTTCCTGTGAATGTGGACAGTGCAATGTAAAAGTAATGACTTCTGTGATGAAACTTCAAAATAAAATGTTGGGGAGTTATTGAATTACGGTCGTGGTTTTTTAAGCGTTATCGGCGGTATGCTTGGAAATCGTTTCGCACGAATGGACCGATAGACCACGGAGGGTTAGTTATAGTGTAGTGGGTACCTTTGACAATTTCAGGCACCGTTGGCTCTTGTTCCATGGCGGTTGCGTCGGATGCCGTTCTGTACAGTTAAGACAATTTGTAGGTAATTTTCTTTTATTACTTTTCACGAGCACTGTAGCCGGTTAGTTGTTTTAGGTTACCGCTTTTCACATTCACTTTTACAACTTTTATTATTTCAGACACCGTTTTATTTTTCCATTTCATCTGATCATCAGACGATGTTTAAAACTAGATCATGTCATGATTCTAATTATTGTACATAATGGAATCTATTGTTCTCTAAACTATCATTACAATTACGTACGACATTTTCTTAAACTCATTGTAAAGAACTCGCTTTACAAAGTTCACATGAGAAGGCGGAAATGCATTCTCCCTAAAAGACAATTTTTCTTACAAGAAAAGGCACTCTGTAGAATGAAGACGTTTAAATACCGGATGTTTTGTTTATGTAGGGTGCACTGCAGTTCCACGTACCCGTCTCATATTCTCTTCCACCTTCTCTTCTTAACTTTAGGGTTGAATTTAGAATGCTCTATGAGTATTTTGGTCGATTTTCTATATTGAACGTTTCAGAACTTCAATGGTGGTTTTGTTGGTTCTAAATTTATGTGATGTTTGGGAGTGTTAATGAGTGGCGTGGTGTGGGTGGTTGCTATAAACTTGCTAGGAGATGTGGGCGTTGAATCATTTATCTGCGGTAATGGATAAACTGGCAAATAGGCTGAAAAAGGTATAGTTAGGCTTGATTTGATTTTAATGGCTGAAGACGTTGATGTTATTGTGATGGGTTAGGTTACGTTCCTATTCATAAAAATATGTATAATAACTGCGTGGATGCGATTATTGGTCATGGAAATTTTACAAGTACACACCACCTAAAATAAAATCGAAATCTCACAATATGTGTCAAAACCAAAACAATCCTGAATCCAAAATAGCATCTAAAATATGGATTTCATACTTAGTTAAATTACAGGTGTCCTTGAAAATTTTTTTCACTGCTCGTAAGAAGATCTATTTTCAAAACATCTTATATTTTGAAACCGACTGATAGATGTGTGATATCATAGTACCATTCACTAATGTCATAACACCATTCATCATTATATCGGATTTACATATCTCGCATCATTTGAGTATTTTGAATGTCTTACCTGAGTTAATTAGTCTATGTCCCATAAACGTTCTTTACCATTAGCTGTTGTATGCTCAACACTGATATTGTCATGACGTGTATAATGAATAAATGCTACTTAATATCATCTCTATCTCTTCATTATCATCATCATCATATCAACCGTAAGACGTTCCCTGATAGACAAAGACTTATTTCACAGATTTCCAATAACATAACCTGTACCAATTGAGAGTTCGTTTCGTAATTAGATCGTCAACCCCCATTTTGTGTGGACACCCTATTCTAAGCTTACCTTTCATTAAAAATATCGACAATTGAGTCTCATTATTTTCAATCAGCATTTTAAAATTAGCTCAAGCTTACCTCGTTCTCTCCTTCCGGGTTTTTCTATGAATTCTTCTTGCTGTACAAAAGTTATCCATCATTGGTTTGTTCGATTTGCATCGGATACTGCGACACCATTGGACCATAGAGCCTACTTACATAACAGATTATTGCGCTCTGAATCATCCGTCATATTGATTTTATTGTCTGCTTTCTTCGTAGTGAAAAGTATTTTAATAAATAGAACATACCGTCTTATAAAAATATTATTGAACACAACAGCGGCCTGTAAACACGTAGTCTTTTTTAAGTTCTTGTCGTGTATTTTTCTGAAATCTCTGATATGAACAAATAAATCATTTTTCTATCTTTTCTATTACCATGTAATGTACCTATCATTGTAAACCAATTTGACGTGTAACTTGGCGTTATAAATAAAGGATTTGTATTTGCATTTAAGTATTAAATAATAATATCATCTTCACTAGACTAGTATCGACCATTTATGCCTACACTTCTACCTAATATGGTAACAATACCATCGCTCAAATTTTCAAGAATGTCTCAGTTTTAGAGTTCGTTCACATTAGGGTTCAGAACCGGGAAATCCCGGTCTCGAAAGTACCGGGAATTCCCGGTTCTTTTTGTCAGTAAAATGGAACCGGGAAATCAAATTTGATTCCCGGTTCTTTCGGTACTTTCGGGAATTATATTTTTATTACGCGATTCATACTAGTTCACACTACTATTTACGAAGATGTGCCTTAAAAAAAGACCAAATTAACAGATTATTATGAATGTGATTCTAATCCTAGTATGGAGGTAATGATTTCCCGCATGACTGCTTTAAGAGGATACCCTTTTCGCCAATTTGTTGAATGTGAGGATTTCAAAAGGATTTTTAAAAAATCAGGTCACACATTGCCGAAATCTGTAGATACAATCCAAAGTATTGTTGTTAGAGTGGCCATTCAAAAGAAAATCCAACTGACAAACGCCATAGCGGGGCATAAATTTTCTATGTCATTTGACGAGTGGACATCGGTTCGAAACCGTAGATATCCGAGCTTCAATTTACACTCACGTCATTTTTCTGGAGGCAAAAACTTTAAAAATTTGGGGCACATCAGCATTTACCGCTCCTTACCAGCGAAAAAATGCGTCGAAGAAATATGCAGCAAATTAAATGAGTTCGGAGTGTCACTGGAAAATGACATTATCGCTGAGACAACAGACGGATGCAGTATGATGAAGAAAGTTGGCAATTTTTTGTCATCCTATCACCAACTTTGTATTGCTCATGCACTCCAACTTGCAATTGCAGATGTTATTTACAAAAAAATTACGCATGAGACAGAAGAAGCCGAAAAAGAAAGTCAGTTCGTAATAGAAGACGACGATGACGATATTCCTTTGGCAGCACTTAGTAGGCAGAGACTTCAAGTGAACATGGAATCTTTAGATGAGGATTCGGATTGGGACTCGGACTGCGAAGCCGATGGCGCCGAGTTCTTGTCTTAAAATACGTCACCAGTTTCAGAACGTCAATTTAAACACAGAGATTTACTCTTAAAAGTCAAAAAAGTAATTAAACTTTTCCGCAAATCTCCAACTAAAAACGATGACGTTCTGTAAAAGTTCGACATCACAGATTTTCATAAAAAATATTCACTAACCTGTGACTCAGTAACACGTTGGAGTAGCCTCGCTTTTACGCTTGAACGATTCTTGAAGCTGCGTACTTGCATTGTGAAAGCATTAATTGATTTAAAATCCACAATAAAATTCTCAGAAGCAGATTGGGAACTAATTGGGAAGTTACACGAAGTTCTTGACATAATCAAAACAACCGTATTAGAGGCTTTATGTCGTCGCGATTCTACATTATTGACAGCAGATGTTGCTATCAAATTTGCATTAAAAAAAGTTGCGAATATCCAAAATAACTATGTAGCCGAAAAAATGTTCATGATGTTAAAAAAACGATACACAGAACGTCTTAACGTTGCAGCTGCGACTCTGAATTACTTGCGAAATCCAGAAAGTTATTTCCTCCAACAAAATGATGAAGATTCATTAGTTTTTTCGCGGCCAAGCAGCAATGAAATGTGCAAGGCAATAGTGTCATTGCTAAGTCGCACCAAATCCTCAACAACTCTGGTATCTCAAGCTGAACCCCTACAAACCTCACAAGGTGAATTTGACTCTGATGTGCTTGAAGTTCAAAACGTTGCTTTGGCAAAAGGCGATGAGTTAAATGCTGAGCTTGCAAAGGCTGTTAGTGAAAAACGCGTTAGATCTTCTGCTCATGAAGATCTCTCTACGAATGTTAGGATTGAAATGGCTCTCTTTGAGAACGGAGGAGATCGTGGGCGATACTTGTCTCAGGCATATGACCATATATTAACGATTCCGCCAACCAGTGTTGAGCCAGAAAGAGTTTTCTCTTCGGCAGGTTTGCTACGCAACAAAATAAGATTTCGTTTGAGTGACAAAAGTCTAGATGCATGTTTTTAAGGTCCTATTATATAGAAGAGAAAGCCAAAAGCTCTTAAAAAGCTAAACTTTGGTTACGCCATATTTTATGAACTCGGAAAGAGATATTATATTATGTTTAAAAATTTTTTGGTAAGCAAGTTTAATTTTGTGTTCTTTAAAAATGTTTAAGATAATTCTAAAAGTTAAGGAATCTAAGATGACTGTTTACCCTTTAATTATCAGTAAATACTTACTTTAGTACCTAACAATAACACTATGATTGATTATAGTCTGATTAATATATTATTATAATGAACTACTACTAGGTATGAGAATAGAAAATAGAAGAAAAAAATTCGAATCAAAGTTACTGGAATACTATAGTTTAGTTTACTTTTGAAGCATATCCCTTGTTTTCTATAACAAAAACTAGCAAGAACCGAAAATACCGAAAGAACCGGGAAATCCCGGTTCCGTTATACAAAAGTACCGAAACTCCCGGTTCTCAAAAAGAATACCGGTTCCGAAAACACTAGTTCACATATCAGAACAAGCCTAAATATTTGTGCCTATCGACATAAAAATTCAGCTCGTACAATACAACTTAATGATCTCAAAGCTATTTCTTTGAATACCAGTCTAAAAAGATTATGATCTTGACCTAAGTTGAGTTTATAAATTCCAATTACCCAATACTATTACTACTGTGCGACCACCGGGCAAGAGAGAGCTATGTATTTATAAATGCCGGTGACTCATACTTTAGAATAGAAGCAGTGGCGCTAGTAAGTATAAAGGGGTCATCGTAATAACACCCGCGCGTTAAAATTAACTTTTGTAGTAGATGGCGAAGAGATGCGTGGTCTTGACATCTTACATGTCTGGACTTGTAGAAAGCTTTTGTGCTTATGCATTCTAAATTAGGGAGAAATTGAAAAGTCCTCTATAGAATCATACAACTGGGCGGCTGTGCTGTTAGCTGCGGATAGTCCAATCCTGACTGAAGCTCAGATAACAGGTGCGCGAGGATTGGATTATCCGCAGCTTGAAGCTAATATCACAGCTGCCAAGTTGTATGATTCGGCCTATACTCTGCAATTTAATCTTGTTTTGCAATTTAATCTTGTCTTGCGAATATTGCATCGACATTGTTTCAAGCCTATTTTTTCATTCGTGTCTGATTCAAATCGCTAACTTATTTGAAGCTCTACAGTTCATAAATAATCATCTTCATCATCTTTTCTTGTAATTAAGAACTTCATTTTAGCAGTTTTAACAACAGTATTATCATTCATTCTAAAAATAAAACTAAAATTGTGCTGAATTTGATATACTTCATTGAAATCTGCTTTGCTACTTGAGTTATTACCTCCATGGATAATAAGAAAATCGATTCGAGTCGCGCAATTATGGAGATCATAAATAACGACAACTACAGTTTTCTAATTAGTAGAAAGTGAGACATTATCGATGTTTCTTAGAATGGTAATAACAATGACACTAACACTAGGAAAGGCGCGCTCTAGTCGTTTGCATGTAAGTTTCCTGATGTATTGTTCCGGACATTAAATACATTAATTGAATATGTTCGTTAAAGTTCTTAAAGAAGTGATCTTCCGGTGGCATATTCATTACCTATATGATTTATTCGTTTGAATGAATTTGCCAGTTAATGTTGGTATCTACAATGAGCATCAAAATCAGAAATATCACAGGGAAATATCAGACAGCATAACGTATTATAGATAACTAACGCGGAACCTAAAACATGCTCAGATTATTATCGAAAAGAAACCTAGACAGAAAGTAGAATAAAAGTTACAATAAAAGTTACACGGGTAGTGTTTCGTATCACTGTTTTCGATAAACCTCCCAGTTCACGAACAAAGAAATTGGCACCAGCCACAGAAAGCGCAGAGACCTGACATAATAAAACAAAAGCTCGCCGTTCGTGTCTCTCTGGTGACTCAGGCGCAGGTGATGTGCGCGCTCGAGTGGCGTCTGCGCGTCTGTCGTGATCTCGATCGATATCTATTCGTAAATCATTGTTTGGCAGAACACTTTTGCTTTTTCTAATTGCTTCCTATCCGGTGCTCTTTTTTGCCGGTCCTCTTCGCAAGAATAGACTCTAGTTCAGTCTATTTCGTGAACTCTTTCTATCGGTGACTCTATAGTTAGCTTGTTTGTATTAGAATGACGCTTCTGGGACTTCCAACGAAGCAGACAATTGAGAACTGGTGATTAGTCTTTGGAATAATTAAACACGGTAAGCCTGAGACTTTTTTAAATAAACTTTGCGGGAAATAGATACTTCCTATGGTATCATGTTTCATTGTGTAGAATCCCACAACGTTTTGATAGAGTATAATTGCACGTTTTCTCAAACGATTACACGCATTTGTTTCATAGTGACATCGTTTTCTCTCGTACAATCACATCTCTCAGTAACCGTGTTTTACACGAGTAACTGTACAGTGCATTCAATGTCGACACTGTTCCAGTAATCCGATATTCCCTACTGACATGGAATCAAATAACTCCGTCTATGATAACTGTCTGTAACTAGGTATAGATCTAGTATGTGCCTGACCGCATCGTGCCTTGTTCGAGTCGTGATAATGTCATTAATACATCAACGGAATCACCCTCGGGCTTGTTGAGCTTGCCAAACTGGTTGATTCGGATAGCGCAAGCGTGTAAGGCATAATAGTTCCAGTCTGAAGCTAATATCTTTGAGCCCATTTGATTTACTGGCCTCATTGACCTGTTTCTGTTTACGAAACTATTTCCGAACACTTTTTTGTTCCCATTCACTTATAAAGAAGCGAAGAACTTCAACACAAACAAATACTCAGTTTAACTCTTTTGTTGATATGTGCACAGCTTTATATTAATGTTACTTCTTGTTTGTTCTGAAGTTATTCATGGCCTCTCCAAAGTTTTAAGAGAAATATGTTTTATTTCGTTGGAATACGAATAATTCACGCTGAGAGTTCTTGGGTGTTCCCTCGTCATGAGAAAACTATGTGGAGCCATTGTTATATGCACTCCAAAATATTTATTCATAATTCCGGCTAACCTGGTGAAACAATGCCCTATTCATGCCCGGGGACATCACAATTACTGCATTTATGCATATTTTGCATGACTTTATTTGCTTTTCTTAAGTGAACTTAGATGAAACCGGTTCGATATGTTCATTACAAGCTTTTATATAATTTGCAATGGATGTACCTACTCGTATGTAAGTTCGGGTGGAATCTTGCAAGTTAAATTTGACCTACTTCGCATATATCGCGTGACAATGCAATAATATGGTACCGTAGAGCTGATTTGATGATGGAGTCGAAAGGTGGCCATAGGAACTCCTGTAGATACTAAACAAGTTAAACCCGTCCACGATCTCAAAAGCTTCTATTTAAAAAAGTTAAATTTTTATAAGAATTTATTTTTAACTAAGGTTTATGTACTATTTTATATCAAGATAACCACATCAATGAAGTCTCATTGACACAATCTATTCAATAGCATCCCACTGCAGACTTTGACTTTCAACGACTTTAAGTAGGTACGTACTTGTAGATGTCTTAGCATATCCAACCTACCTGTAAGGCTTCGTCATGCCTCCTACACCTAGCCATCTGCATCGACCTTTGAGTTACATCACACGGGGTGTCGGATGACTCAGTAGGCGCCGTGCCGCGCGACCGATCTGCACTTCGAGTTTTTGATGCATTTTGCCTGGGAACCGTGCCATTTTCTTTTCCATGTTAACTGAAGTGAAATTAAACCAATTGCTGTGATTGTGAAATGTCTGTGTATACCTCCTATAAAGTACTTCATATATTTGAAGCAATAAGAAATCTACATCCCGTTACATAAATTACACATAATAAAATTCCATTTCATGCATTTTATGTCACTCAAAATAAATCATGACATAGATATTATCCGTGCTCCAATGATTTTATCTTGGTAATAATCGCAAATTGGCCACTACAATTTTTAATAACCTTACTTTCACTGGACGCAACCAATTCCTCGAAAATATCGGAACGAATATTCGTGACTATTCTAGTCGAATGGAATTATTTTACGCCTAGTTTGATTTCGTAACCGTCGTCGTTTCAGATAAGTATTTAATCTATATATTTTGATTTGTATTGTTTCAATTGTGTTCTATTTAGAATAACAGCACTTAGTCTTCCTTCTTTCCCTGCCACGCCCACGTTATCAGTTTCGTCTTTTGTAGAATAATCTCAGGCGGCAAAACATTGTCCTGTGCAGCCCACGCTTCTGCTTGATATGCAATATTCAAGCCTTCAGCTGCCTTATTTAGCACCTCCGATGGAATCGATTGGTCACCTGCCGGTCATTTGCATAGATATCTATTAGTGAATAACAGATGGTCGGATTATTTTTTCAGCTGCCCAAATTGGCTAATGACTGCCCGAATAAGCACTTGGCTTTTCTTTTTATTTCTTTTATTTATGACTTTATTTGCTTTTGAGTTACACAAGCTTTCGTTGTCGATACAATAAATTTATCAATGTATTTTTATCTTCATTCTATATTTAGCAGATTCTTACATAAATTATGTCGCATTGCATTTTCATCTTTAAATCGGATGTCCACGTCATTCCGATCTTCACGCTAAGCCATTATGTTACGGCTTGGTGCGTTCTTGACCCCTTCCGATAGGAAATTGCCGAGTGCTTCCTTTGGGAACTGCACAGTCATTTATCGAAGGTTTTTCGTTGTTATTAATGGTAGCCTTAATATGCGTGGTTCCAGTCCATCTAATCTACACGTATACGTTATTTTCACCAATATATTAGTGTAGTAGTATAAAATCACAAGCGATTTGCATATATTATTAAAATCGGACCGAAGAAATAATTAAGACCGCAGGAACGTACTAGATGCATGTCCAGCAGTGGAACAATCTGTTTAACATAATCATAATGCTTTTTCATCACATCTATTCGAAAAGGACTACTTGGTTAGCCTTTAAGTCCGCCGGAATTATCTTTGCCGCGCACTTTTTGAATTTGGAAGTATTTGTAATGTTAGTTTTCAGCGCCAAGAAAATGAAGGAAAAGAATGTAAATTTATTCTTATTTTGTTTTATTATTAGATAATCTAAGATTATTAGATACCATTTAATTTCAGTTTAGTTGTTACTCTATGTTTTTACTAAATAATAATATTACAATAAAATATGAGGCGCCTTTTATTTTATCATAGAGGTGATGAAAAGTAAAGTGTACCACTCAAGCGCAAAATATATTTTTGGCTCGGGTGACATACTTTGAATCCCTCGCTACGTTCAGGATTCTTTAGTAGAATCCTGAATTCTACTCTAGAATCCCTCACTTCGCTCTGGATTCTAAAAAGCGCCCTCGCTCGTAAAAATATTATTTTGCTCCCATATGATACAATCTACTGTTTCAATTGTTTTATCTGCTCTCAATAGTTCTATTGCCTGGCTAGAGTCGTCGTAATGGATTGTAATAAGTTTTCTATTGGAAAATTGACGTTGCGTAGGCCATCAATAATCGATTCGTTGTTCGTATCGCAAATTGTTAATTAAACCCAATGCCAAGCTACGAAGGTTCAATCGCAAATTCTTCGCTGTTTCATTCAATTAGCATCTTTATGATGACTCCAGTACTCAAAAATGTATAAGCCGTTACTAGATTTTTGCCTTTTCCAAGATCTTGTGATTTGTAGTGTATTTACGACATATCAAAATGCCCGGAGATATCACTCCGCCAATCTATTATCTCTCCAATCTCAATTCTTTTGTGTAGATAGTTCCATTGTAATCTGTGAAATCAATCGCCATTGTAATGTTTACATTTAAATTACATCGAGCTACGTTTCCGAATTATCTCTCTTAGAATTGTTAGTGGTGGGAAAGGTCATCAAACTCTCGCTTTCGTTTCACGTCAGCAAATCATAATTCATTTCGAGACTGATTTCATTTTCATCTAATTAGTTTTTTTGACAGACTCGCGAAGTCTCGGAGCTTTATTATCTATCTGTAGTTTATTGCTGTTCTGAATAAAGAGCATGCAAGCTTTAACCTTTGTACTATTGATGTATGTGCTTAATCTTCTTCTTGATTTTAATCTTCAAAATTGTAATTAAAAATAATTGAAACAATCTCTCGAATCTCATGCTGAATTATTATAGCCTGTCATCCATTCTGAGCGCAATTGTTCCTCATTGTAATCAAGCTGTTCACACATGGTTGCATGGCATCATTGTTTGAATTTTTATGTCTTGTTTCTTACTTTACGAACCGTTCCTTCATCTAGATATTTCGTAACATTCTTACGTTTTATTAGGTAAGATTTATCATTGTTTCCTATAACATTTATCTCGAGTTCGTCGAGATTCTGTTCCGGTGTAAACGTGTAACTTGCATTGTCTATTTGTGATAGGTCGATGACTGCCGAGCCTTTGCTTGAGGCAAGGCTGTGACTGTATTTTATTCATTCGCAGTACGATATGAATGAACCATATTCAAAGACGCAGTGTTGCAGTGTACCATTCGTTTTCCAATTCTTATTTACTTATAGTCTCCGACTAAATCTTAGTTTGTATCTCCCCGACAACAACAAAGATACCATACTATGCCACTTGCCAGATTTATCAATCCCAAATGTAGATAAGTACTTGTATTTTCTTAACAATCTTTTAAGATATTTTGTTCACACCCAAATATATTCATTCCTAAATTGAATCTGTTGAAGGTTTCGTGAGTACTCCATGAGATATTTTCTCGAGATATTCACTTGCACATTCATTATGTTCGCAGGTTATCCAACTGCGTGTCATCTCCATAATTTAGTGCTAATTACGTTTAATAGTGGTTGTGTAATGAGACTTTTCTTATGCGGTATTCGTGTCTATTTATCATAGGTTTTTTTTATGTTTTTATTGTCTCGGTTTTTGTTCGGAATAGTTATATAGCTTGATACTTTCAAATTATGATAAAACCAGTTTTTTCAATTCTTTTTCCGCGTATTCCATCCTTCGTTCATCTCCTTAAATTATCTTGATCACGGAATGATAAAACTTGAGTTTATGAGATAAAACCGCAAAATCATAGATATTCTTAGATATCAATGATGCTTAGTAGGTATGAGGAATAATATGGGCTAAATATAAGGCTACCTAACGGCTACGGCATGTCTGTGAAACGGTGGCACGCGTATCATATGTTCACGAACGACAACTTATTGAATTGATCCAAATTCTTCATAAATTGTGTTATTCTCTTATGCTGACAAAATGAAATTGATTTAGTTCTTATCTCATTTCCTGGGTTTGCTTTCCGCTGCAGAACGTAAAATCGATCTCGTTATTGGAAACCCTCGCGGTTACGAGACGTCGCCGTTTCAGCCACCTTTTCCATCTGGATGAACATCGGCAGTATAACGTGAATCATTTCGACTTTTCAAAGGTTTTTGGTTGGATTCCACATTAGAAAATGAATCGTAAAAAGTTGCTCATTTGATAAACGTTTTGAATGTAGAATTCTCATCTTCGATATAAGATTCCGTCTCAATCAAATTAGACCCTTGAAATGTGTTGATATTAAATGTTATTTGGCTATTACAATTTCTTAACGCTTGGGCTAACTTAGACTAGTACCATTATAATCTATGCAAACGCCAATATCGTGGCTAACCATGCTCATGTACGCCTCAAGAAAACAATTGATTTTTATGTGATAAGTGTGTTTCTAACGCTTTAGAAATAATGTTTACGTACCATTAATTCCACAAACGGAGTCACAAAAGGATGCTGCCCGACTGATGTAACGTCCGTTTTCCGATGCCTGCAGTTTCCCCATATTTCCGTATCAGCTTCAAAGGAAAATAGTATTGACATAACAAAGCATAATATAAATACTCTATTCATAACAAAGTATTTGAACTATAGTCACCCAGTGCCGCATTGCAGTCTATGCACCGTAGATATAGGTACTATGTCGTGAAATGCTCCCAAACTAGCGTCTGTCGGTCTCAGGGACAAATGCTCAATGCCAATTTCGTCTAGTCTAGAGACGTTAGGTGGGATGGGATGACTTGTTTTTATGTAAAAAAACGCATTTTTATTTAGCGTTTACGAAGCTTACTCTAGTCTGTAGAGAGTTTTCATATTTTCATATAGGCCTACAATGCCTTCCATCAATATTTTTACTTCAATATTCTTTTTGGTCTGTTACCATCTCAGTTAACCGGCTCATTTGTCATTCAATCCTACTTTAAAATACACATTCATTTTTGTCGTCTTCCGCATAGGTTTTTCGTAGTATCGTTATTTAATAATACAGTTTTCTGTTTACTAACGGTGCAATATTAGTTTATCACAGTTCATAAATAACAGTAAACGCAGCTGCTCACCATCGGCTACATAATAACTTTATTACCACCACATCTTCGCAGTTTCTTTCCCATCATCTCACGTATGTCGAATCGCTTCGTCACGGCCATGCTTTAGCTATTATAACATCTTTTGTTGTAGCAACCAGCTTATTTATACGACTTATGTTTACTTTCACTCATTGTGTCCACGCCTTTTGGATAACCGTAATAGATAATCTGTTGATTTGGTCGCATTCTTGATTGTGTTTGCTTTAGCTTGTTTGGGCGTTTTGATTGCTTCACGTGTGGTCCTAATCATTTTGTCCATTGTGAAGGCATGTGTGCGGTTTTATTCGAAATTCTGAATCACTAACGAGCAAAAAATACTATTCATCTATCAGTTACCGAACATCCAACATGTCAGTGATAAAGTGTGTACTAACCCAGAAAACACTTGAGTCACTAATTTCTAAAAACGTCTACACGCCAGCTCTCGTCTCACGTAATACTTATGGAGCCGCTTCCAACAATCTTACTATTAAATCATTATCATAAAGATCAGTGTGAATGTCCTCATGAAGTGATGAATTCCGTTCAGCACCTCATCCATCAGCCGGCATGGCAGCGCCGGTCTAGACTCGGCGTCTCACTCCAATTATTATAATGGTTGGGTGCATCGCGAAATTCCATGACCACACTTTCACCGGTGTAAGTGCCCGCTTTGCTTTCATGTGCCTAATGGTTGGAGAGTACACGCCTCGCTAGCTTTTTGTAACTTTACCGTAGTGATTAATCTTAGCTTTTTGCGTACGTTACGTTAGTGTTGTAACTTGAACGCAACATTAATTTTAATTTGTAGTCACACGTTTGCAGCAGCAATATCATTAACCTATGATCCCAGAGTTATTATAACGTTCACGTCTTTAATTTTAACGAGCAGTTCAAAAAGATACTCTATTTTCGTATGCTGCTTCCTGCAACGCGATCGTTCTGTCAATCGTCCAAATCTGTCACTGTTCCTGCGTCGTTTCCCTCTGTCAAAATATTTTTTACGTCCTACTGTGCACTGAAGTTCTACTGTGGCGATATGTAGAGCTTCTGTTCTAATGGATAGAGTCGAGAATAAAGCGATGGTATTCATTTCAAAATTATCTGTATCTATTTTAGTATGAGCTTTAGTTTGAATAATATCGCCCTCTTAAGGAAACGTTTATTTCAGCAGTCCTCCGTAACATTATTCGGATGGTTTCCGAAATAATTCCCTTGATTTATTTTCATTAAGGTCTTGATTAATTGTTCCAACGCTGGATCGTTAGCCTTGGTAGCGAGTAGTTTAAGTTCAATTAACGCAGTTTCCTTGGCTTTTAAAACTTTTGTCGTAATTTATGTTCACAGGAGCGGTACTTCTTAAACTGTTATTTAAATACATTTAAACTTGCATTTGTGTGATAAACATAGGTGTTTGCTTTGTATTTGGGTGTTTTTTAGGTACTATATATATAAGTATGTATTTAAAATATGTATAAAATATTTATATGTAGTATATCAGTCTCTGGCAGCCATATCACAAGCTTTGCTTAGTTTAGGGTCAGAGACCGTGTCTAAGAGGTCCCCTAAAATGTATTTATTATTGTTTTTAAACTCAATATCAATAACATTTAATATTAAGTCCGTCATATTAAGTCGTATCTCTCCGTCATTGTCTCAGTCTAATTTATTGTTAATTATAATGATAATAATAGAAAGCGTTTTAATGAAAATCATATCTGTGTTTTTAAAGAGACTTTCACAGACAGTATTGTTAGATCGACGTGCGGTTTGGAACGCAATCTCCCGTGTTTCTTGGCCGAACGTTTCATTATCGTAATCAGCGGTTGGGTGGCCAGTAACGCACATTGCACCAGCTAGAAGACTGTACATGCTTATTATCGTTGTACAATGTACGGAGCTAGTTTCCGTGCTGTGAAACCGCAAGCTCGTCAATCTCGTTGAGTATCTAGTTAGGTATTACTAGTGTACTTACTGCTGCTATCATGCCTACAATATGTCATCGTGTAGCGTAGCAAAGGAAGTGAGAGAGATCTTCGTTTTGAAACGTCGATTTTGATTTCATCTAACCAGATATATATTGCTTTTTATCTGCAGGTCCGTATTTCAACGAATCTCGACGAAACTTGGTACACAGGTTCTATATATTAATGGAATTTATTAGTCGTCGGCGAATTTCGACTTGGGGGGATTTATCCTCAAAAGCAGTGAAAATTGCTGCTTGCGCTATTTATCAGCCGATTTCGATAATATTTGGCAAGATTAATAGTATCTAAATCGTGACAAGATTTGGCAGTATGAACCAAATCGGTCAAGAGCGAGTCGAGATATATGAAGATTTCGTAAAAATGTATCTGCCGTTCAAACAAGATTATTTTTTGCAAAAATTAGCATGACCGACTTCCCCGTGTACAGAATTCGCGAATATTTCGCACGGATCGGTGTAGCATTTTTCACATTATTGTTGATTTATCGAAAATGGCTTAGCCGATTTCGATAAAATTTAAATGGGACCAATTTTGAAGTATACTCTTTCCAATAAAAAAAGAATTATTGAAATCGGACTACTTTGAAAAAAGTTATGCGCGGTTATACATAAAATATATATATATATATACGCGTCAAATTGTAAACCTCCTCCGGTGGTTCGTCGGTCAAAAATTCAAGATTATGCTATTCTTTAATTTTATCAGTGAACTGCAAATATAAACTTAACTACCGTCTCCTGATATGGGACAGCAATAATACGGTTTGTGATGACGCAGACTTGCTCAAATGAAGAAAAAAGCTGTATTAAAACTGGATAAACTAATTAAAACTCCACTTCACGCCAAAATAAATATTACAAAACAAGTTCTCATAACCACAACAAGTCTGAGAAACATGGTGGAAATTGTGACGACCAACATAAGTTGACATCTGTACAAAATTACACTGAACATTAGTTTGTTTACATCTGTACTGTACTGTACCAGCCTTTTTAATAGTCCACTGCAGGACGTAGGCCTACCCACGAAGGGTGATTGGGCCATATCCACCACGCTGGCCCAGTGTGGGTTGGTGGATTCACATACGCCATCGAATTTCTTCTACGGACGCATGCAGGTTGCCTCACGATGTTTTCCTTCACCGAAAAGCCTGTGGTGTGAAATTCCGTACATAAATTCCAAGGAATTCATTGGTACGGGACCGGGATTTGAACCCACGACCTCAAGATTGTAAGGCGGGTGTCATTACCACCACGCCTAATATCATCGTAAACATATCATCTACATTCCTAGGTATTATAGATAGATACCAAAAAAGTTAGATCAGATTATCAGATCAGATTATCAGATTTCAGAAATAGAGCCAAGCTTCTAACTCTACAAGCCTAACTTCATAAACTCTACACCTAAGTCCTAAACTAAAAGTAGATGAGTACTCTGACTTCCTTTCGTTTCAAGACAATCATTTGTGTAATTCCGTTTAGTAAATAGCTTTAGTTAAAGGCTGTTACGAGTTGCGCGAAAATTGCCCAAGCCAATTAAGTGTATCTAGAGTAAATTGTTCTTTTCCGCAGTCGAAGCCCTTACGTGCATCGTGTCCTATATTTAGACCGCGCAGTGAACAGTATAGCACCGCTCGAGCGTCTACTGTTATTGGAATTTACGGAAAATAATGTTAGATATATACATCATCATCCACAGCCTTATTTACCACTGCTGGCTGGCTGCTGCTGCTGGCTGGTTACGATGGGTTCTGTGGTTATGTGTTTGAGATGTCTGTTACCACGCCATTTGCCTCGGTCTTGTGCCAATCCTGTCCAGTTTTGAACCGCGATTTCGACAATATCGTCGACCCATCGCGCTTCCGGAGGACCATCAATTTTAAAACTATCCATAAGTTATATGCTATTTCGCACTATTTATGTTGTACTGGAAGTAATACATTCTTAATCCGCCTTTTTGATTATGATGAACCTAGAATGTACTCATGTACCTTGCTAAGCCAAACCTTGCTCTAAATATTATATCGCATATCATGTCATTACTAGAAATAGGCCACCCCTATAGATTTCTAGGAAGACAAGTTAGGCCTTGAGTGGACGCGGCTGTTCTTGTCCATGATACTGCAATTCTATTGACAGCCCCTTATCCATTCATCCATCCATCAGCCATAGGACGTCCACTGTTGGACATAGGCCTCCCCTATGGATCTCCAATAAGACCGGTTGGAAGCGGCTGGCATCCAGCGCGATCCTGCGGTCTTAATAAAGTCATCCGTCTAACTTGTGGGTGGACATCCTACGCTGCGCTTGCCGATAGGTACGAAGTCTCCACTCGAGAACTTTTCGACCCCATCGGTCATCAGTCCTCCGCGCTATGTACCCTGCCCTCTGCTATTACAAGTTGCCAATCCGTTGGGCTATGTCGGTAACTTTGGTTATTCTACGGTTATCCTCAATCCTCATTCAGATCAATTGAAGACAAAGGTAAATTATATTAAGCCCCACATACGAGTGCAACTGCAAATCAAGTGGTTACAAGACACTTAACCGGTCGGAACATCGACCTTTTCGCTAATCGTCTATTACGTAACGCAGGTCTTTGACCGCACTGCAGACCTTATTTGCCTTTTATGGTGGTATCTAGCAATTATTGAACCAAAGGTCACGTCTATTGCCCCTATGAGGAAGCTAGAAACGCTTCTCGAAGTTATTTTTTGCATTATGTAATAATTAATTATTCACTGATTTGTTAGCTCTACATTTTACTGTATTCTTTACTTAGCTCTAAAATGCGATAATAAACAAAAAATGAGGTGTTTCATAAACATCATCAGTATTCAGAAAAAAGCTGACTTTACATATGCGCAAATTGACTCTACTGTATGTATTGATTTTCTTGAGGTTCGGTTCACTTATTTTGATTATACCTACCTGACCAGACCTGTTTAAGGTCAATAAATCAAAGGTTCACTAATTGGTATGATATTACACTAAAGGCTCTATACTCTACTTTTGCTCGAAACCTTAAACAGGTAGGTCTCCAAAAAGTCAATGTCAAGGGTTCTAAAGGTTACTCGAATAATAGAGCTAAATGTTGGAGCGGAAACACGAAGGGCTATCGGAACTCGTTCGAAGTACCCGGAGGAAACAGGTCGAGTAGCTTCTGTGCTGACATAGCCTCTCCAGGGCTTTTGTTCTTTTCAGTCACTACTTTCTTGGACCAAATGACATCAGTGAAAGAGGCTTTAGTAATAAGATGTTTAGAAGGAAGTTGGTTATTTTTGCCAATATACAATCTTGTTTTGTAAAGCGCAGGTATTTATAGAGGTGTGAAATTATACTCCTTTTGACGAATAACTTTATGTAACCAAGCCCGAAATAGCGAAATAAATCAGCTATTCTATACATAATGTATATGGATTTTGGAGAAAATGTCTGGAATAGCTAGCTAGCTAGTCTCTTTAAATTTCTGCTTTTTGCGAAATCGAAGAGCGTAAATTATGATCTTGTGGGAAAATAATCAAGCGGTATTTTATATTTGTCTAGCTGTAAATCATACGGTAGTCGTAGTATATTTTTCGCATCGAAACCGATTTTTCGGGACCTCTTCCGGTTTCTGCGTTTAGTCCCAAAGAAAACTCGACAGTTTTCATCTAACCTTGAATGTGTCCAATGTAAACAGTCACGCTATTTCCATTACTCGTTTACGATGTGTTCCGACCGTGGCCAGCTTAATGCTGCAGATGATGTGTTTAACACATGGTGGGCCTGTTTTCCTACATCCATTTTTAATGTTGTGTAACTCTTCACTGTAAGATTCGGTCTAACGATGCGTTAATTTGCGTTGTTAGTAAACATTCCAACCCAAACTTCATATGTTTGGACGCATTTTCATTCATAGTTTCATCAAACACTGTTCTCGTTTAGTTTCTGGAAAATATATTCTAAAATACAACGGCATCGTGAGAAGAGTAGTTCATCATCTGGCGACGCTCCAACTATTCTAAGATGGCGATAATAAAATTTAGAACCTCCCAGTGAGAGCCCTTCGGAATCTAAATCTGTTGCTATAGTAATTGCTGACCCGATTTGCGATCGAGAATCTGGACCAAGTCTCAGATAAATATCGGTTTATATTAGACCAATGTTCGGTTTACGACCTATTTTAACTCGTTATTAATAGTGAGGCTTACCACACGATATTGTGCAGATATTCTTAGGTACAGAATGGTATCCAATACATTTATATATTACGCAATCGTCTATGTCAAGAGCCAAATCATATAACAATGGATTTATAGGTGCTTCAATTTTTTAACGATGAGTTATTGAATTATTAAAAATATCTTCCAAACGTAAGTGATATCAAAATGGACTCTCGGGACTATTACAAAGTGTCGTACAGCAGCAGAAATGATGCGAAAGTCACCAACTTGGGTAGCCGCGAGATCCTTGACAACGAGACTGAATTCAACGCCAACCAGTTCAAGTTATTCGATGACTTCACTACGGATCTCCGTATCAGCTACAATCCCATGAGGAACAACTACCATGGGATCACCAGGATCGACAGCAGACGGCGTCTCTGCGACCCGAACGATTCTGGGGTCGATATGGAGAATGGGAATCCTCTTGATGATATTACCATATCCAATGACGTTGACCTGGTAAGTGGTAGAATGGTGAATTTTTCAGACATCTTCATCACCGTGTTTTAGTTTTCTGATTATATTTTTGTCGTATAGTTCTCTTCGTGCGTGAAATAACTAAATCTTTTCTACAGTAAGTTGTAATTTCCTCACATAAGTTAAATCACGATTGTTACGTGCGTGCGTTAGTCATCGAGATGCCTATCTCTCTATCAGAATAATGTTTATCCAACTAATGGAATTCAATGTACTCGCCGGAACTTTATCTTTTGATTTATCTTACCACTTGAATATTAAGTTCGGCTTTACCTGAGGCACCTAATTAAAATTTCAAGTTTTATTTTACATCATAAACTATGAAAAAGTATAGCACCTTCAAATCCAAAACCTTAGTTGAATAGTTTTCCCCGTTAGCTGCACCTTCACCAATAGAGAACCGATACCCGATGTGACCACAAATCACCATGTCAGAGGGGCGACGATCGATTGTAACCCGACGTGGCAGGCGACAGACAGTGACCGGATCCAATCATGCAATTTGCTGCGACGCCGGCGCCCCCGATTGAATGCCGGAACATGGACCATTATCTAACCAGTCTTGTCAACCTATAACAATACCCCAACAGGTTTTAGAACTTCTTTCTACTATTTTAAAGAAAGTTACACAGCAATTTTGCCTCGATGAAGCTCTAAATTTAGAATAGTACTTATCGTATAAGCCGGGTGGCTACTTGGTGGCAAAAGCTTTAAACTGCCTGGAAGGAATCTGAATTGGCTAAACGGTTAAAATAACCAGGGCCTAGAATTGAACTGTCGTCGTCGTCAAGTTAGCGGCTTACCAGGTTACTAGGCCTTAGATTAGGAGACATTGTTTCAAAATACATACCGAGACTAATTTGACAGTCCTATGTAAGGTGACAGGATATTGGCCGTATTGTAAATGCACGACAGGCAAGTCAAACAAAATTCGTGAACGTGACATTTGTACAGGGTTAAACGATTGCCTTGTCCTTTTTGGAATAACTTTTGGATCATTCACGGGTTACTTTATGTTTTATAGTAAGTCTTGTCTGGAAGCAAAAAGCAGTTCAATTTGTAACTCCCAATTTGTTTGATGATATCATAATGCAGTAGCAATGTCTTCCAGTCTGTTGACCTGATTGCTTTATTGCAGTTTGAGTAATATATCTGCGTATCACATTTCGTTGTACTCGTTAGTCTGAAGAATCCAAAGGGAGCTCGTTAATTAATAGGACAAGAGGGTGACGCAATCAACACATTGTAGATTATTGTAACGTGTGACTCATGAACACATGCGTATGCGCCACATGAAGCGAGCATAACCCCATACGGGTGGTCAGCGGAGACGTGACATACATTTACAAATTGTACTAAGTGGCATTGTTCCCTTCTCAGTGGCTCAGCTTAATTTGGAACTTTTAGTGTAATTCTATTAGTAATAATAAATAACCATTGGTCCCATGATTACGAGTACCATTCATTTTTCCGTTATTGCTTGAAATTAAAATGCATCATTATGTATTCGAATGCCGCTAGTCTGCCGTGCCTAGCTTGCGAACGCAAGTAACGGTCCAAGGTTTGCTCAATAATTGGCACAATGTTGGGCCGGTCCGCGGTAATTCGTTGTCCGTAATTAAATATTGTTATACGCATGGTTTCCCCGACGTCGTGTGCGCGTATCGCGCATTTTTCGTGGCTCGTCTGACCGGTATTTTTACTGCATCCACAAATACGCAGCCTTACGTACGCTACGCTCGACTGGCCTTGACCAGACATTTAATCGCTCGTTTCGGCTACCATGCGCCTTAAGCCGATTACCTCTGCTGGACACTTGAAGACCTTTGCTTTGACCCATATTCCATAAATGGAGTGTCCTAATTGCTTTCTCTCGTATTGTTGCAGTTGGAGAACGAAGTTATGGTAGATCCTTGGAGCAGTATGGACTCATCGAATTCACCGCTAACTGACTCAGGACCGTCCGCCAGCGAAGACTGCACCCCCTCCACTTCCAGCGAGCCCCCGCGTGGACCTCTAGATGCGTCTTCACCCCTATCGTCGGACGCGCGCCGCGTGCCAAACCCGAAAGACACCAAACATTCAAAATATCTTCCCCAAAAGACAGACAAGGCGCGCTCGCGAGATCTCACTCTAGAGTTGGAGACCCTAGAATCCAACCCACTCACACGGCGGCCACATTTCCTCGATGATGATTTTCAATCGTCTTCCAAATCGAACATCGAATGTCGCATTCCCAAACCCCACTTCCTGGACCATTCGCCGTCCCCGGATGAGTTTGACGAACGCAGTGATATTACCAATCCAAACTTTTTAGATGACGAAGTCGACGGCGATGAAGGTCAATCCCAAAAGAAAGCCGGCGCCCTCCCCAAAAGGCCACAAAAACCATCCACATCAACATATTCTCCCCACGAAGACCGACCGCACAGGACAAATTATCGAACCACCTTACACTATGGCCTGGAAAGTGCGGCTAGATCGAGCGAGCGCGACAAACGAGCTTCCCAACTGTATCGAGGAACGTGGCCCGGGGAACGCGAGGTATGGACCGGCCACGACTCCGCCAGCGTCCGAAGTTTCTCAAGCAACGGATCCGCCGACGGAACGAGACCGTCTTCCAACTTAGAAAATAAAATGGAGTGCGTGTGCTCTCTGATTTCCCTTCTCAGTTTGTCACCGGAGAATAATGCCGATCTTAGCGGTCCCCTGCTAGATATGAGCCGATCGGTCGAAAGCTGCATCGCTATGAGACAAGCCGGGTGCATACCGCTACTGGTGCAGCTCATTCACTCAAAAGTATCCAGAGAGACTCGAGATCGAGCGGCCAAAGCGTTACGGAACATCATTCACACGCAGACCGATGACAAAGCCGGTAGAAGGGAGGCGAGAGTATGGAGACTGTTAGAGCAAGTTAGAGAATATTGTTACATATTAGAAGACTTAGTAGAAGCGAGAAAAGAAGGGAAAGAGGTAATAGAAGACGATGCCTCGAAGCATCCGAGCCAGAGTGTCGCTGCTCTAATGAAGTTGTCTTTTGACGAAGAGCATCGACACGTGGTATGTCAATTAGGGGGGTTGCAAGCTTTAGCGGCGCTGGTGAGTGGTGACCAGGCAGCGCACGGAAGCAGAACTGACGACAATACGTGCCTGACGATGAGGAAGTACGCCGGCATGACGCTGACCAATTTGACGTTCGGTGACGGCAATAACAAGTCTCTGCTGTGCTCCTTCAAAGATTTCATGATGGCCCTGGTGGAGCAGCTAGAATCACCTAACGACGACATGAGACAGGTATGTAAAATAAATGCACTAAATTGTATCATAAACTATTCTTACTAGTTCAATCGTACTAAAAGATGATTCTATCTCTATTCCAGGTAACCGCAGCAGTATTAAGAAATCTTTCATGGAGAGCAGACACCAACAGCAAGCTAGTTTTAAGAGAAGTGGGAGCAGTCAAAGGGCTCACTAAGGCCGCGATGACTTGTCAGAAAGAAGCGACTCTGAAGTCGGTATTATCAGCTTTATGGAATTTGACAGCGCACTGTTCAATGAACAAGGTAGCCTTGTGTTCCGTCGACGGAGCGCTCGGTTTCCTGGTGGACATGCTCAGTTACAATTCACCGACGAAGACGCTAGCGATCGTGGAGAACGCAGGTGGCATCATGAGGAATGTGTCCAGTCACATTGCCGTTCGAGAAGATTACAGGCAAATTCTCCGGGAGAGAAATTGTTTGAGTGTCTTGCTTCAGCACCTCAAATCCCCGAGCCTTACGGTCGTCAGCAATTCCTGTGGCACCCTCTGGAATCTGTCAGCGCGGTGTCCACAGGACCAACAATTCCTATGGGACCACGGCGCGGTACCCATGCTCAGAAGCCTCATTCATTCCAAACACAAAATGATAGCGATGGGCTCGGGAGCTGCCCTCAAAAACCTGCTCAATTCGAAACCAGGAAAGACACACATCATATCGTTAGATACGACAGCTAGAAGTATGAACCTGCCAGCTTTGCCGACGCTCGGAGCTCGAAAACAAAAAGCGTTGGAGCAGGAGCTGGATCAAAATCTGGCCGAAACTTGCGACAACATCGAACCGGCGACGTCGCCTACGACAAGCAATAGGGAAGAGAAGAATCTTTTCACTGCAACCGAAAGGCAAATTGCGATGAATCTCGAGCGACATCGGATGACGTCTAGCTCGCCGCTAATGGGCACGCTGACGTCTCAGATATCGCTCAGCCACAGTGCTCACTTAGCCAGTTACCTAAGTTGCAGTAACACACTACTGAAAGGTGCGCTGGTGTCTCGCTCGTCCACCGGCGGCAGCGCAGGGAACGTCAATAGATCCGACAGCAAGGACTCCGTCACTAGCACGCATTCGGACTCCGTATTCGAAAGAGTCATGAGGACGGGCAAAGTTCCCGTCCCGACGCCCAGAAGCAAGGACTTGATGAAAATCGAAACGGGCAGTGAAGCTTTCAAAACCTCGAAGCAAATGTCGAAAGACGGCACTTACCTTCGATACCCGGTCCAACCTCCCATCCCGCCTCCGAGGAGTACGGAACTAAGAACCAACTACACAGAATCCGGTTTTGACGTCGACCAGGATTCTTGCGACCAGCCCATCGACTACAGTCGAAAGTACTCCGAGACCAAAGCTGCGGAAACCGAGGTTGAGAAACCTAAGGCGGAAGCTAAGAAATATGGGAAGAAGGAAAGCGCGAGCACGTACGGAGATTACCAGGAGACTGACCTCGATCAGCCGACGGATTATTCCCTGAGATATGCGGAGCACCAATCGGAGACCGGTTCTGATTCGGAACCGGCTGGCCCGTCGGTCCACGAGGACACAATCAAACACTTCGCCACCGAAGGAACTCCGTACGAAACTCCGATCATTTTCTCTACTGCCACGTCGATGTCCGACCTTCGCGTGATCGGTAAAGACGGGAAACCGAAGACCGTGTCGAGCGTGAAAGAGAACCCTGAAGTGATGACGCACTCTGACGAGAAAGACACATGTTCCATCGAAGATCCACCGGGACATGACAACGACTTGGCAGCGACGACTCCTCAAAGCACCTCTGTGACGGAGCCAGTACAAGAAAAGCGTGGAGTTTTCGACACGAAATTCAGTTCGGGGATGATCAGTCCAGAGAAGCCGGTGAACTACTGCGACGAGGGTACCCCGGGGTACTTCTCGCGGGTCAGCTCGCTGAGCAGCCTGGGCGAGCCCACGGAGGAAGACTGTCTGGCCAAGAGGAACGCGATGGCGACTATCAACGTGGAGCCCAGTCCTCCTGAGCAGAGCACCAGCATCGCCAAGGATAAAGAAGGTAAGAATTAATCTATAAGGTATTACTAAGTACTACCAACTAAAGTTAAATATTCAGCTTAGATAAATATTTTCTCAGCGTGAGATAATGTTTCTGAGATAAACTTTATCTCAGGGTAAGACGTTTACTGCTAAATTTAGGCCTCTATAGTTTTACAATAGGGCCAACTTAGCTGCAGCTCTCTCCAATTTGTGGATGATTGTTCTACAGACTTCTTTATTCCCTTGATGATACCGTAACTTTACTATATAGCTGTCTGCGTATTAATATTTTAATTCAAAAAACACAGTTGTTACCCTACAAGTCAATTGATTTATGGTTCGTAAATTTAAAGCATATCCTTGTCTGTTGCTCGTGGTACTTGTACTTGTTGAAATCTGAATCTATCTTTTTTTAAATAATTTAGGTTCGAAAGCCGTAACGTTCGCGACGGAGCCCGCGCCGGCGAGCGGGCCGGGGCTGCCGCAGACAGGCTCGGCGCCCGGCAGCGGCGTCGCCACTCCGGGCACGCGATACGTCCAGGAGACTCCGCTGATGTTCTCCCGCTCGAGCTCTCTGGGCTCTCTTCCCGACTGCGACCACCACGACGACCAGGGATCCGTTCTCTCTGAAGTTAGGTCAGTAAATATAACAGCAGCGTCCCACCCCGGGCGCGCGATACGTCCAGGAAACTCCGCTGATGTTCTCCCGCTGGAGCTCTCTGGGCTCGCTGCCCGACTGCGACCACTACGACGACCAGGAGGAGTCCGTGCTCTCTGAAGTCGGGTTAGTGACGTACCTACCCACATTCCACGCGACACGTTCAAGAAACTCCACAATATATTCTATGTGGTAAGATTTACAATACGTTTGACCTTTTAAAGCTGAAGTTATATGTGCTTAGGTTATGTTAGATTTTTGATTGAGGAGCAATTCCTTCAAAAAGGGGGAAATTTGCTATCTCGCTATTTACCAGCTGATTTTGATAATATATTTTGACAAGATTAGTATCTAAATCCTAATAAGATTTGCGAGTATGAACCAAATCGGTCAAGTGCGAGTCGAGATATAGGCTTATAAATATTTAGTTAAAGAGAAGTGCCGCGTAGTCTACTGTTCAGAGAACTACTAGTAATAAAAGTTACCTTTTGTATTGCGCAGCCGGCTGACTTCAGGCTGCATATCCCCGAGTGAAATCCCGGATTCTCCAGGCGCGGGCTCGCCGCGCGCTCCCGAACGCGCCTTCACCGCGCCCTCTACACCACCACAAGGTAACTTACCTAAGTAATATCAAGTCAGCACAAGAAGAGCAAAAAGCACACCGTACATACTTTTCCCGAAGCCAATCAGGCCATTTTCAATCTCTTGTAACATTTTCACCTCAAATCTGATTGGAGTCAAACGCTAGTCAATCTACAAATGTAACTTAGATAATGCTGTTTCCTCGTCTCAAAGTCATATCAGACAGCGGTACGCACCGGATTGTGAACTGTCGCGAAACACATTATCACGCATGGTTCAATTTTGAGCTTCAAGATTTCAAGCTATAATGGTCGTTATTCCGTGTTACAGAGAGCACAGGATCGGTGTTCTCGGAGCGCGTGTCGCGGTTCGTAGTAGAACACACGCCGGCGCAGTTCTCGGCCGCCACCTCGCTCTCTAGCCTCACCATCGACAACGAGCCTAAACTGCACAAGGTACGTCAAACTGCACAAGGTACGCCAAACTGCACAAGGTACGTCAAACTGCACAAGGTACGTCAAACTGCACAAGGTACGTCAAACTGCACAAGGTACGTCAAACTGCACAAGGTACGTCAAACTGCACAAGGTACGTCAAACTGCACAAGGTACGTCAAACTGCACAAAGTACGTCAAACTGCACAAGGTACGTCAAACTGCACAAGGTACGTCAAACTGCACAAAGTACGTTAAACTGCATAAGGTACGTCAAACTGCACAAGCTATGTCAAACTCTCAGAGCAAATAAAAAAATCAAGAGAGAACGTCGTTGAACTTGACTGTTCAATCAAATATTTGTAAAGGTCGAATCATACATCTTTTTAAAAAAAAGTTTGTGATTAACTACAAGCTGCGTATAACCCAATCTTCGCGCAGATGTTAAGGGGCGTCAATCAGGATTAGGCTATCCGCAGCTTGTAGCCAACATCACACCCGCCAAGTTGTATGATTCAACTTGTAGAGCGAATCGAAATAAGGCTTGTGAAGTTTCAGTTAAAGATATGTGTCGCCAGCTAGATCTACTGTTAGAAATACTATTTATAGTTTGTGTTTTTTTAGAATTAAATGATGATTTCCGTTTGGCAGGAAAGCATGCCCAAGCTGCCGCGGGTACAACGCGACGAGTTCCCGACCGCTCCGGTTGGCAGCGATTTAGAAAATGCACGCGAACTACAACACAGGTACGCTATGAATCTATATCTATACAGGGTTATTTCTAATCAATTTGCACGTTTGTTCTGCTACTTTTGTCTAAACTCAAAAAAAAATTGGTGTTCCATTTAAAAATATCATTCACCAACGAGTTCCATACCAAATGTATTGAACGGCTGATTTTTTTTTTCTTTTTGACAAAAGTCGCTGAACAAAAGTTGTTAATTTTGATGTACAGAATAAGCCCCTAAAAGGATGCTAGTTGATTAGAAATAACCCTGTATATATATAATAAAAATGCGTTCGTAGCATAGTTTGACTAGGTGTCTGTCAGCGATCACCGATATCAAGCAACGTTCTGCACGGTCAGGATTTGGATGGGTGACCGCGGGTGGCATTTTCCAACTGAGCGCTACCGTGGCTCGGATCACGCGTGAAATTGTAGGTCCCGGTTGTTTTAACCGCTAAGCCATGTCAGAGGCTATCAGGCGGCCTAAAACTCTGACATCAGGGCTATATACCCGACCTATACTTACTTTTTACTAAAATGAATAGTGGTTTTTAGTCTTGCTAAAACTCTAAAGAGGGACTTACACAGGTGACTAAAGCCGCACGATTTTCGCCGCGCGGCGAAAATCGACCGTCTAAATGGTAATTCAACTAGGTCGCAAGTTACTAAAACCGCAAGTCCTAAAGTTGGGTAGTATCCGACTTTGGACGCGTAGTGACCGGTCGCATGAGGCTGGTGAGCTGGTGACCAAAATCGACCGTGTTAACGATCAATTTTAGGTGATCGCCCGCCGCGCCGCATGAATATTGAAGAAGTGTTTGGCGAACCCAAGAGAACAAGACAACTGAGCCGCATGCGATTTTAGTCACCTGTGTAAATGTGCTAGAAATGCGGGTTGTTGAGGCGTTTTGTGAAGCGACTAGCCGCACGGCGAAAATCGACCCGTGTAAATCCCCCTTAAAACTTGGCTAATTTGATCTTGAAATATTTGTGGAAGTTAAGGAAAGGTTCAAACGGTGAGAAAATGTTTAAAAGTTGCGAGATAAGTAATAAAAATATTAATTTCATTTTCCTATACAAAATGTTCCTGAATGTAAAAGTTGTCATTAACAGTTGAGGTTTCGGCCGCGTAGGCAACCAATGTTCCACCACCGATTTTAGTATATCGCACGTAGTGTAGTAATGTAAAAAAGTCGTTAGGTGCGTATGCGGAATAAAATATTCTTCCTACGAAGAGGAAAAACTCCTCGTACGTAACCAGTTGCGAACATTAGTTGCGTACGCGGACGAAACCACAGTTGACAGATAGTGAGACAAAGTTCACCGGGTCAGCTAGTCTTTTGTGTAATTAATAACGCCAAAAATCTAGCTAAAGTGACGGAGGGTAACTGGTAAAAGGGTACTGCGCATGGCTGACTTGTAAAATCCTTACTTCCTTTATAAGTGTGTTTTGCTGAAATAAATAAATAAATAATAATTCTAGCTTTTGATCGCGGGTCCGCGCGCGTAATATTTTGATTTTAATGCTATCCTATGGGAACCTTTTATTATTCCGGGATAAAAAGTTGCCTATGTCACTTTACGTCCTAACAGACCAAAAACAAAGTGAATCCGTTTCTCCGTTGCTGGGTGAAAGAGGAACATACCATCAAACACTTGCTGATTTATAATATTAGTAAAGATAAATCTGAAATTGTGTTTATTGACTTGTTAGTTGTTCCTCTTTCACGCAGCAACTGAGCCACTTGATTTTTGTTATGGATATAGTTCAAAGATTGGTAATTGACATTGCCTACTTTCAATACATTTATGGGGTGGTACTAAAATCCTCCATATAGCCGTGGTGGTCAAGTGGTAGTGACACCCGCCTTACAATCGTGAGGTCGTGGGTTCAAATCCCGGTCCCGTACCAATGAGTTCTTTGGAATTTAAATTACACACCACTGGCTTTTCGGTGAAGAAAAACATCGTGAGGCAACCTGCATACGTCCGTAGAAGAAATTCAGGCGTATGTGAATCCACCAACCCGCACTGGGCCAGCGTGGTGGATATGGCCCAATCACCCTTCGAGGGTAGGCCTACGTCCTGCAGTGGAATATTAAAAAGGCTGGTACGGTACAGTACTAAAATCATTGGACGAAGCTGCAGCCAACAGCTAGCTACTTTATATAGCGGAAATATAATAGGTACTCTAATTATTACCAACGTAATTTTAATGTTATAATGATTGTTTCAGCGAGCCACTGCGGCCCGCGGGCATATCTACCCCCATGCGGCGAGAACCTATCAAAGGTAAACTCATTTACTTTCTGCTTTATTGTTTTTTTTTTAACTTTTGTAAAATGTCGAAAAAAAAATTGTTCTATAGAAACATCGTTCATCCGCGACAAAATGTTTGGAACAGATGATTTCTTTTGAGTTTTGACAAAAGTCGCAGAACAAAATTTGATAGTTTTGATGTACAGAATAAGCCTCTAAAAGGATGCTAATTGATTAGGAATAACCCTGTATATCTTAGTTTCATATAGCACTATATCATTTGCACTTTTACGTCGTTATACTAAGAGCCACACAAATCGGCGGATGGGAAGTTATGCGCAGAACGCTGCGCAAAAACTGAAATATAAATATGCGCGGGCACACACGCCCGCCAACCTTATGCCTCCCGCGCGCTCTCTACACCCGTGCTCACCACTACGCCACACGGCGTCGGCATTGTGCACACATGCGCAATAATGGGGATGTTAACAAATTTTTGGAATTGCTGTCATTTTGACGATTGACTTTTTACTATAAAAAAAAATATTAGATATAAAAAATGTTAGTATTTTCGATGAGAAAATATACAAAAATAGAGTTAGTATGAATTTTCCCACTAAAACACTAACAACTGTCACGTGACTGAAATGACGTCACTGTCCGCTAAACATAAGTTACTCTATGGCAAACTGTATTAGAAAATGCGGAGAAGTGACAGTCTTTGACAACTTGTTTTGTGGTTAGTGACGTAATAAGCCAATATCGGTGTTTGAACTCACGTGACAACAGATTACGAATATAGCATTTAAAACCATTTTTAATAAATTTATTAAGCTATATTAAATTACAAAAATGTGATTTTCGATATTCTAATATTACAAATTATCACAAAATTAACACTATTCTATTATTATGTTATATAATACGGGACTAATCGCGCACTATAATTACGAGATAAATAAATACCTCCTCATCCCGACGTTTCGGCCGAGTTGCATCGACCGTGGTCACGGGTAGACATAATTATAGGGCGCGATTAGTCCCGTAGTATATAACATAATAATGTGTTCAAATCGCGAAAGTTTAAAAACAACACTATTCTATTAATTTGTGATTAGTGTTCACATCCCTATTAGCTAATCAAGGCGAAGTGTCATCTGCGGCTAATACACCAGGCTCGATAATTTATGCAACCAAAAAAAATAATAGTAGGATGAAACCCATTAGAAAAGGAGGGGAATATTATAAAAATAAAAGGAAAAATAATTTACGGGCGATCTGAGGTCGGGAAGGGGTTGAGGGGGGGGTTTTAAGGGGAAAAAACGGTTTTTCTCGATTTCCGGCAAAACTAAAAGTCTTATCGAAAAAAGTCAAATAGCAAAGTTGTAGGTAATAAAAAGATCTAAAACTTTTGTATTGACACTTTTTTCACATAACCTCAAAATTTATGTGAAAAATCCAAAAAACCGAGTTTTTGGTTTTTTATTTTTATCTTTTACAATAATATTTTTTTTTTAACAAAATTTGGTGAAAACTTACCTTTTTATGTCCCAAATACGCTGTAATTTATTTGATTAAAAATATTAATTTTTTTCACCTTATTTTGAATGAATATCGAAAAAACACCCTAATTTTCAATCGAAAATTCAACCGTCAAAATATCAGCTTTTTTCAAAAAGTTGGTATGTTTTCTGTTTGTTGAAATCTCTACTTTCCGATGGTGAAAAAAAATATATATGTTACTATAGTAAATCTTCTCAGAAAATGCAAAAAATCGAAAATAAATATTAAAGAAATAAATGTCAAAATGTACAAAAAATATATTATAAATCTATTAAAAATGTATAAAATATATATAGAAATCGGCCAAAAGTTTGTTATTAAAAATATATTTACGATATATATTTTATATATTTTTTATAGATTTTTAATATATTTTTTATGTATTTTGAAATATTTTTTTTTCATGGGATTAACTAAATTTGTTTGTCTAAAATTAAGGAGATTATTATTTTTCTATCTTGTACTAAAATATCATTTAATTTCAATCTTTAGGTTATGTTACGTTAAGCATACTATTTTTTAAAGAAAATATTACGATTTTTATGTTGGAGTTGATTGATACAGATATAAATATGAAGCATGATGCGTAGGAAGGTAAATACTATCTCTATCAATCAACTCAAACATAAAAATCGTAATATTTTCTTTAAAAAATAGTATGCTTAACGTAACATAACCTAAAGATTGAAATTAAATGATATTTTAGTACAAGATAGAAAAATAATAATCTCCTTAATTTTAGACAAACAAATTTAGTTAATCCCATGAAAAAAAAATATTTCAAAATACATAAAAAATATATTAAAAATCTATAAAAAATATATAAAATATATATCGTAAATATATTTTTAATAACAAACTTTTGGCCGATTTCTATATATATTTTATACATTTTTAATAGATTTATAATATATTTTTTGTACATTTTGACATTTATTTCTTTAATATTTATTTTCGATTTTTTGCATTTTCTGAGAAGATTTACTATAGTAACATATATATTTTTTTTCACCATCGGAAAGTAGAGATTTCAACAAACAGAAAACATACCAACTTTTTGAAAAAAGCTGATATTTTGACGGTTGAATTTTCGATTGAAAATTAGGGTGTTTTTTCGATATTCATTCAAAATAAGGTGAAAAAAATTAATATTTTTAATCAAATAAATTACAGCGTATTTGGGACATAAAAAGGTAAGTTTTCACCAAATTTTGTTAAAAAAAAAATATTATTGTAAAAGATAAAAATAAAAAACCAAAAACTCGGTTTTTTGGATTTTTCACATAAATTTTGAGGTTATGTGAAAAAAGTGTCAATACAAAAGTTTTAGATCTTTTTATTACCTACAACTTTGCTATTTGACTTTTTTCGATAGGACTTTTAGTTTTGCCGGAAATCGAGAAAAACCGTTTTTTCCCCTTAAAACCCCCCCCTCAACCCCTTCCCGACCTCAGATCGCCCGTAAATTATTTTTCCTTTTATTTTTATAATATTCCCCTCCTTTTCTAATGGGTTTCATCCTACTATTATTTTTTTTTCAATCTTTATTATTTTTAACGGTTCTACTCTGGCCTATAAATTCTCATCCGCCGATTTGTGTGGCGCTTAGTATACCTACCACCATAAATCATTCTGATTTCAGAGCCCCAAACTCCGTCGGAAGAGTGCAAAGTATACTTCACTGAAGACACGCCCGCCATCCTGTCCAAGGCTGGCTCCAACTCCAACCTGTCGGCGCTCTCCATCGAGTCGGCGCCCGCGCCACCGGTCGAGGCCCACGATACTTCGGATAGCTCTAACTTGAGTGACGCGGGAGATTTGCTCGAAGAATGTATACAGAAAGGCATCGCTAAGGTAAGTCATTTGTATATCCGAATTCTATTTTTTGACCGACGAAAAACGACCGTCATTGCGACGCGTATTTTTTTATTTATTTGTCGAATTCATAAAAGGATCCGCATCAGTTATGGTGATTCAATGTGGTAATTATTTTATACCATCTGACCCAACAATGCTTCAGTGTGGCGTGGCGTGGGTTAAGCGGGCGAGGAGATAAATTGCGACGTCACGAACAATCAGTTTATTTCACAGAAGATTACGTATGACTACAATTATAGAGAAAATTTTAAGCGAAAGACATGGCGTTCCGCAGCGTAACGCACGCTGCCACCATTTTATCAAGAATAACAACTCGAGCCGTTCTAAACACAGTTCACCAATATAACCTCTCCGAACCAGCTCTCTTTACCTCTGATAAGTTACATCTCATCTCGCACCGCCCATCGGCCGATCATGCGATATCACTTGAAAACCTCCTTGGAACCAACCAGCTGCGTTTGTTACAAGCGTTACCCCAGGAATGTTGCCACTACCATTCCTAGTCCTTTGAAATTATACTAAGTGGCACTATTTAAAAATAAACTTAAAGCTATTGTCCCGTTATATTTATAACCACGCATAACTTTTTATAGAGTGGTCAGGTATTTTTTTTTTTAGGAATGTGTATATTTGTAGTTGGTCTTTGAAGTTTTGTGAAATATAATTATTCTAAGTATGCGTGCTACATCTTATGCCAGGGCCACACATAGGGTGGTGACTTGCGTCCAAGCTTGGCTACGAATTTAATAGCCAATCAAAGTCTATTAATAGATAGATAGATAAATTCTTTATTTCCTCACCAAAACTTAAATAAACTAGGAAAACTTATAGTAAGTGTTACAATCGGCGGCCTTATCGGTAAAAAGCAATTTCTTCCAGGCAACCGTTACTTGTGAAGGATTAATTTTAAGATTTAGGCGACGGTTAACTATTACGGTTTAATATTGTTCGTTTTGCGTCCAATATAATAAATAAATATTAGGGGACAATTACACACGGTCTCTGACCACAAAATAAGCAAAATTGTAATATGGCTGCCAGACTGACAATACATGTTTTAAATGCATATTTTTATAGGTATTACCTAAATAACACCCAGACACAGAGCAAACACCTATGTTCATCGCATAAATACTTGCCAAGAGTTTGCGTAACAATTATTCTAAACAATCACTAACATTAGAGCGAAGTAGGTACCCCGGAGTGTTGTAATTTGAAAACCTTAACATCTGCTTAATATCAGGCAGTGTGTAGTCAAACGCGAACCTAATCAAAATTTAAAAAAAAACCTGTTTCTGAAATGTTGCCTAGCAAAAAAAAGGGAAGTAATTTTTTGGGCAAAAAAACATTGTTTCGCATCTTGCTAAGTAAATTACGATTTAAGTAGTGGAGTCATAAACTTCAGCGCGGCCACCCAGCTTCACTCCGCTGTCATTAATATTCTATGCCCTTTAAAGTGTAGTGAAATCGCTACGCCGCATTGTTTTTCATTTATTTGCAGTAATTGATTGTTATTTTCATCGCAGGTTGTGAAGAACAAGGGACCTCCATCAGACACGTCTTCCGTCAACCATTACCGAGATGATGTTTATGTGAGTTTCTTTATTTCTTCTCTGTTTAATCTGTTTCTCCAGCCTCAGGATGTCGTCTACTGCTGGACACAAGCCTCCCCCTTACAAGGATTTCTGCTAGTTTGTACTAAGCCGAAAAGTGTTGATGTAGACCATCATTATAAACAATTTTTACTATGCAGTTAGCGATCATTGAGGTTAAGCAACATCCAGTACGGTCAGTCTTCGGATGGGTGACCGCGAGTGGCATTTACAACTGGGCGCTAACGTGGCTCGGATGACACGTTAAATTGTAGGCCCCGGTTGTTTTAACCGTTCAGCCATGTCAGAGGCCTTCAAGCGGCTTGAAAACTGACATCAGGGCTGGCCACCCGGCCTATACGAGCTTACTTATTATGCGGCAATGCGGCCAACTCGGAATTCGAGATAAAAATGTCGGTTGTTCTTCTTCTTAGTTTTGGCGTCGCATTATTGTGCATTTGCCAGTGTCAAGTATTAAGTTTTAATAATTTTTGATACTACTTTATCAAAATAGTCACTGTCGTAGTCTCGTCATAGTCCAATAAAGTCGCTGTCAAGTCCAATCATAGTCCAATTCATACCTCAGTAAAGAAGTGGAGACTTTACTAGAGGCGCCTATGGAGTTTTGGTAACAACACGGAACAACATGATACGTCACATTATATCACTTGCCTACACTCATGCACGTAAATCAGCTCATAATCAACGAAATACCACCATTCTTCACTAATTATCACTGATAAAAACACAAGTTTAACAAAATAATACAATCAGGCGACATGATTTTTCCGCGTTCCCGCCAAAACTCATATCGGTTGTTTCATACAAAATTGCAACTTCGAATCGACTAAGTATAAAACAGCTGACTTTTTTTTCAAATTTAGGGTTAGCTCCATAGTGAAAGTTGTTCATAGTGATGGTATGAATCAATCAATCTGGATAACTCTGTAGATCTTTAATAAGACCAGTTAGAAGATGCTTGCATCCCACGCGATCCTGCGGTCCTAATGAGGTCGTCGGTTCACCTTGTCGGTGGACGTCCTACGCTGCGCTTGCCGATTCGTGATCTCCACTCGTCTTCATTTGTTTGTTATTGGCCCTATATTGTAAACTGTTTCACTAAGCACAAGACACGTTTCTCATTATGCGAAGGGTTATACATTTGACTATACTGAGCGCTACACAAATTGATGGATGGGAAGTTATGCAGCGTTCTGCGCAAAAACCGAAATATGGGCACGCGCGGGAGCCAGAGAGACGAAACGCCTGCCCGCTAACCTCATACCTCCCGCGCGCTCCCTACGCCCGAGCTCACTACTTCGCCATTTGTATAGGCATTGTGCACACATGGGCAATAATTAGCGAATCACGGCGAAGTGTTATCTGCGGCTAACTTCCCATCCATCAACTTGTGTGGCGCTCAGTATACTCTAAGAATCAATTTTATTTTTAATAAAAAAATAATAATAATACTGGTTTATTAGTTGTACCCACAAGTATATTTTTGGTAACTTCACATATTTTAGAGAATATTAATGAGATCAAAATCAAATGGGTCACCAAGTTATCGGAATTTGTAAGTTCCATTAGGTTTCACATTCTTATGTGTTTTTTGTTTCTCCAACAGCGATCGCTGCCTCCATACTTGCGGTCGTCGACCGAAACGGTCAAGTTGTCCCACGACTTCCCGAGGAACGTTCGCGACAGGTGAGAGATAACTGCCACTAAATTATACTATTTTAAGGAATGTTTAGTTATTTTATCTGTTATTTCAATAGGTATACAAAATGACCCTTTGCAAAGTGCACATATTTAGGGTCAAACAAAATTTTCTCAAAAGAAAACCCCATCTCGTGTGGAAACAGCCGCTCACCTTTGTGGCTCCTCGTGCTGAGGTAGCTGTTCCGGTCTGTGTGGTGGTTTTTGTAGCTCGCCTCGAAGTTAATCCCATAGGTCGTGGGTGGTTGCTTTTGCTCCAGCAACCAATTCAACTCCAAAAGTACACGAAAACCAGCGCGTGCGCGGATGCGGGAAGAAGCATCAGCTCTCGTCGATAGATACTCGGCTCACACCAGGGGACGCGTCCCTTCTTCTATCTTCTTCTGTCCTTCGTGGTGTCGGACGTTGAAGTGTTGCCAACACAACAAGGCGCGAATTTATACTCTGAGAAGCTCGGAAAAAAATACTTGGTGCTGTGGATTTGCCCATTATGGATGGCACAAAAACAAAATTATTACGCGGTTGAAGCCGCAGGTAAAACTAGTGTAATGTTAATAGGATTATCTAAAATAAATAACTATTAAATATTTACGATGTATGAAGGTTTAAGTTTACTAATTTATTTATTTAACTAATATGAGGATTAACAGCATTAACAACAAAATATATAGTCGTAACAAATACAGAGCTCTATTATAGACCCTCTTGTTTAAAGCTACTTCGGTGAGAATATGGAAACTTAAACTTAAAGATCAAGTATTATATCGCACAACAAAACATGAAAGAAACTTACAAAACATACGAATATTTTTCAGTACGCAATATTGACTTGAAAAGAAGATTATATCTTGAATAAGTGCAAAACTGTATAGTAAAGGTATTCGCATATTTCCAGCGGCAGCGGCAGCTCGCGCGGGTCGCCGGCGCCGCCGCTGCCTCCGCGGCCCGCGCCGCTCGAAGCACCGCCGCGCCCGCCCGCCTCCGACCTGCACTACCGAGAAGGTGAGCTCCAAACACTGGAACACTCCATTCACTCACTGACACTTCACAGTCGCAGCCCCTCACTAGCGCATTGACAGTCCACATGTGCCTCCCAGTAGAGAAGTTAATTAAGTCCTGGAAATAACTATTATGCTATATGTAATGTCAACCCGATCCTGACCGAAGTTCACTTAACAGCTGCACATTGGGTTACTCACAGCCGCCAAGTTGTTTGATTCGGCCCATACCCTTTATTGGGATCGCCGATGTCTGCAATATTATGAAATGTGTTAACACAGAGACTAGACATTAATAAGATTAACATAAGTAACAACTCAAAACATAACATAAGTAACAACTCAAAACGGGTCCCTCCTGATGGTCAAACTCGGTAGTCTAACTGATTTGTCCAACAGGAAAAAAATTCCTCGTGGTCAAATTGCTGGACTCTAGAATTTTTTTATGAATAATATGTGTCATTATCAAGTCATCACGTACAGTTACGAATAAAGAGTTTTCGCAGGAACGCGGAAAAATCCGGCTGGTGCACTTATCCCTACCGAGCTATCCCCCCTGGCAGGGATAAGTGCACTTTTTGTAGATTTAGTTCTACCAGTATCGATAGGTGCACTGACCATTTGTGTAGTGCACTTATCCCTACCGAGCTATCTCCTCTGGTAGGGATGGGTGCACTGCCTTTTTCTACTATTTTCTACTCTTCATATTATATGCTATTGCTAATCGAATAAAATACTATGGAACGTTGGTTTTATTGAAACATTAATTTGTTGAAATTATGAAGTTTCATTAGGTACTTACATATTTTATTTTTAAATGACAGCTGTCAAACTTAAAAGTAGATTATCTCCGTAACTATCGCTTATAAACCATTGTTGTTTTAACAAAAGTAATAGAGCTTAAAGAAATCTACATTTCGGATTGCAGCTGTCAAACTTCAAAGTGATTTATCTTTTTATTTTTTTTTTATTTCGAATAGGTTTGCGTTTGACTACACACTGCCTGATGTTAAGCAGATGTGCGGTCTAGAGTGTAGCACGCTTACCTAGAAGATACCTATTTACTCGGGATTTGAAGAGACTCACGTTGTACTTTAACGGAAAGACAGACCCAGGCAAAGCATTCCACATTCCGGCTGTTCGTATGAGGAATGAGGATTCGAAACGCTTGGTTCTAACGCGCGGAATGTCCACCATAAAAGGGTGACGCTTTGGTCGCGTCCGTCTAGCCGTACGATAGAAGAAAAGGGCAGGGGGGACCAGATTGTGCAACTCCTGGGCGCACTCTCCGAAGTGTATCCGGTAAAAGACCGACAAACACGCTACCTTGCGACGATGCTCAAGACTTTGCAGCTGCGTCTTAGTCAAGGTGTCGTTGTCAATCAGCCTTCTGGCTCGCCTCTCAATCGACTCCAGAGCCTCCAGTTGATATTTGGCAGAGCCATCCCAAAGGTGAGAGCAGTATTCCATGCAAGACCTGACTTGTGCTTTATAAAAACTAAGCAGTTGCTCAGGTGTGAAATACCGTCTCACCTTAGAGAGAACACCAAGTTTTTTGGAGGCTAATTGGGCTTTGGACTCTATGTAAGATCTCGGCAATTATCCATTGAAATCAATTTTTCCATCCAATTTTTGTGAAAACAGCAATGGTCTACCATTGCTGTTTTCACAAAAATGATAGATCTCGAATTCAACAATGGTCTACAATCGATAATTAACACTATGACAGCTGTTACTTAGACAGCTGTTACTTTGACACCTGTCATGCTATTCTAGTACGAATTCCAAAATATAACAGCTGTCACTTTGTCATCTGAATTTGACATCTGTCAGTATTTTTTAAACTAAAAATGTTTGTCCTGAAAGATCCTATGTTATATTCAATGAATGAAGGTCTCTGATATGGCTAAACGGTGAAAACAACCGGGACCTACAATTTAACGTGTCGTCCGAGCCACGGTAGCATTCAGTTAGGTCACTCACGATCACCCATTCAAATACTGAAAAATGACACCAGGGCTAGCTTTAACATTAACATGACTCAAAAAACTTTTAAAAGTTTTAGTAGTAAAAGTTTTTTGAGTCATGTTAATGTTAAATAAATAGGAATGGAAGTGTTTGAAGATATCCAGGAAAGCGCCTTCTATTTGATCCAATGGAAGATATGGCTCGCTCGTATGGGTTTTTGTATTATATGTAGGTTTTCAGCTAGACTATCAAGAATGACCATACAGAAAAACCCGTTTTTGTATAGAATGCTGCTGGGATGCTGCTGCCCATCCCCGCCCTATTGCACTTGAGCTACGCTGTTCTGGATGGGTATACCGCCAACAGTCGGTTCCGCTGTACCTCAGTCAGCTCTTACGACACCTGGTACAAGAGGGGGGTGCTATTCTACTCTGCCGGCACCCCACGGCCCCAATTTGCGTCTATATCTATTTTTTACCTCGAATGGATACCACAGACTGGCATGCTTGACGTAAGACGTTTACTCACGAAATGTACAACCCATAGCAAGATCAAAATTAAAATTAAAAAAAAAAAACTCCAACGCAATAAGATTCCTACCGCGCAGATAACAAAAAAGCTGAACGGATTTTGATGAAGCTAAGGACCTAATAACCTGACTAATTCACCTTTCAGACATAATCAAATTCGGTTCATCCGTTCGGGTACTACGATATTACAAACAAACACACACACAGACACGTCAAACTTATAACACTCCGTCATTTTGCATCAGAAATTAAAAATTACTATCAGTAACGGTTTGATGTGAAAAAAATAACATCTGTTAAAAGCCAAAACTGTAAAATTAGCAATGCACATAAAGTTACACGAAGACGCGTGGCGTGTCACTGAATCATAATAATGTCATTACATGAGTAGATGAACACCGACAATCTTGATTTGATTGATCTATATTTATCCACATATAATAATATCGAGCCAAATACTTTATATTTCTTAACCCGAGCACAACCTTGATACCTCTTATTCGCCGCGAATTCAGTCGCTAACTCACGTGCGTCGTTTTTATTGTTCGTCAGTTTCGATACTTTGATATTCGACCTTCGTACCGCCGCCGCCGTCCCCGCCGCCGCCGCTCCGAGTTCGATTATGATACGAACACGCGAACTTGCAGCCACACTCGCGATGTTTCCGCGGATTGTGCTGATATTCGTGTTCTCAATGAAATAGGACTTTGTGAAATGTTTTGTCGACCAATTACTGGTTTTGAAGTCCTATTTCAAAGTCAGTTGGGTGGGTGTTCTCCATTGAGAATTTTGGCGATTAAGTCTATTCTGTTGTGCCGTTGTTTTGGCTATCTAAAGACAGCATTATCTTTATTGTCCTTCTTCCTCATTTCATCTTCTTTACTTTCTTCAGTATTTATTAAAGTACAGTAAAGTATTTTAGTAAAGACATTTTTAGTCTTTACAACTTGTTTAGCATAAGTGAATGGAACGCACCCGAGAGCACGTAATTTCAAACAATTTTTATTTACTTATTTGCGATTTTAAAACTTCATCATCGTGCTCATTGAATTTAATCAAAACTAAATATTTGTTCAAATCAGATTTGTCTTAAGAAAATAACGTATTTTGATTAGAACGTCTAATTATGTGTTATCTACCTTTTCCGCAGGTCGCAAGCACGAGAGCCGATTGCCAGTGAAAGCGCAGCGATCGTCGCGCGAGAAACAACTGACCCGCAACGATTCCCTCAGTTCACTCAGCGTCGAGTCTTTCGGCTCTACCGACAGAGAAATCTTCGAAGAAACCGTCAAAGCTGGCCTCTCCAGCGTCAACCCTCGAGCCAAATACACACTAGAAAGCACTAAAGGAAAAGCGCACTCCGTCGAGCGACCGGCCGAGTTCAACCGCCACAGTCGACACCACAGATCCCTCGACCGAAGCGACAAGATCTCCCACCAGAAACAGAAAATCCGGGACCCTGAATTTGAGAAGAATTTGGCTTCCGGAGCGTATAATTTGAAGTCTTCAAATAAAATGAAGCGATTGGAAGAATTGACGGGATGCAACGTCAGCCGGTCTCCGTTTTCGTATCATGGCGACGGTATCGGAGCCTCGGGACATCACTCCCGGTTCCGGACGAGATACTACGACGACGGGCCGCCGAGCTTGCCGACCAGAATCGAAGAGCGCAGACTCGATCGGAGTAACTCCCTCAGCTCGCTAAGTAACGATTCGTTCGGCTCGACCGATAAGGAAGTGTTCGAGCGCTGCGTCCGCATGGGCATGTCGAAACCTCAACCTAAAAAGAAGGAGGATAAGGTCCGAGTTCGCAGCGACGACCGGCTCGAAGTCAGAGAGCACCGCCGACGGCGGCAGGGGAAGGGAGCGCTCGACAAAATGGTCGGCGAAGATTCCAAAGACCGAGCGATACTGGAGGAGGTTATCGCTCGCGGCGCGGGCGAACACAAACAGTCAAAAAACGTCCCGGAGCCGCCTGCGGGGGCCGCGGCCGCAGGCGGGCTCGCTCGCACCGCGCCACCGGACACTGGCTCTGACGCCACCATACGCCTTGATGACGGCATTGATCGCGTCACCGATGACGTAGCCAATATTGGTCTGTACATTGATGAAGTAGCCACAGAGACCAATGAAGTGATGAATACTGACGTCACTATACATCTAACGGAGCCAGAAATCTTCCACCGCCCCAACGAACTGCCCACAGTCGATTCTCTAAACACGACTCTGGAATCGAACGAGGACATCGAAATGGAGCGCTCGAACGAGTGCCTCGCGCCCAAGTCGGTCAACACGACGATCGAGTCGGAGAAGGACGAGTTGAATCGATCGAACGAATCGTACGCGGACGTGTTCGACGGCTCGTGGAGCGACGTCGGCTCGCCGCCCAAACACCACGACACCACGACGTTGAGGAAACACACCAAACTCGAATACACCGACATCAAATACACGGATAAACCGCCCGAGGATGCGTCGAAGAAGGAAGACACGTGGAATGATAACACGTGCCCAGATGACGTCACGTTTCCCACCATCAGCGGCTCCGTACACATGGTTTCATCTATCAGAAGCGAGGTCGTCGACCCTGGAATGGCGTTACCCGATTTGCTAGAAAAAAGCGAAACGCCTACCATGTCCTTCTCTCGACCGGACTTGACCAACAAATTGGAAACCGACATCGCATCGCATAATTTGGAAATTATTGAAAGCGCCGACAGAATAATGTTGGACAGCATCCCCGAGCCCAGCTTCACTTCTCTAATCGACGATCAGAAGTTCGATTCGATTCTGTCTGAAGAAATCGAGAGAGAAGCGGCGAGGTTGGCCGCTCAGTTGAAAAACTCCCAGTATAACATGGAAGCTAGCGTTACTTCCATTGCTTCCTTAGATCTGGACAACGTGAAACCGCCGTCGAACCTCGGGAGCTTGCTTTCCCTGAGCGCATCAGGCCAGTGGGACGAAGCGTCGCAAATGTCGAAAAAATCGCAGAAAAGTCGAAAGAAGTCTCTCCCAGTCGCTTTAATGGTGAAGCGAGCGCTGAGCAACTCCATGCACCAAGGCAGCTCCGAGCACCTCGACAGTAACCCCGTCAGTTTTCTAGAAAATGTCAAACCTCCATCAGAAATGGAACATTTAGATATGGAGAGCAGTATGGTATCGGTTTCTAGTATAGTGTCGGAGGTCGCCGAAGTTCGAGACAAAATCCCAATCGTGTTTGATTTCAAGCAGCCGATTCAAGATTTCCCTCTCTGTACCACGTTCACGCACTTGTTTCACGACTTGGATAAAGTGAACCCTCCCTCGTTGTTCGACGAGATGGTCGAATCGACGCTCGAAATGGAACAGACCACGGCGCAACAACTCGACGACTGCGTCTCTAACACCCTCAATATAGTGACGGAAATCCCGTCCGGTTCGGAAAACTGCACGCCCTTGCCGTCGGACATCAGTAGCGTGGAATCCACCCCTAAGAAGCAAAGGGACCCGAATTATTTAACGCCCAAAGAAAAGAGACACGTGTCCAAAGATCGGTACCAAACGTACACGATAACCGACACTGTCGCCGAAGACGACGTCGTGCTGGAAGTCGACGAGGAGTTCCTCACGTGGACCAAGTCCGACAGCGGGAGGTCGCAGGACTTCGCCGTCTCGGGCACCTCGGAAATCAAATCTCGAAGGAAACTCAGCGCCAAGCAGAGGCGGCTGGAAGACAGGGCCAGATATCAAACTCAAACTGTCGACATCCACACGATCTTACCCCAGGAATGCGACACCAAGCCCGACCCCGCCATCGAGAGCCTCAAGCGGCGCCTCGCGGCCAAGAAAACTATGAAACAAAAGCGGTTAGAAGACGCCGAAAGATTTAGAACGCGAACGCTCAGCGAGGACATTCCCCCCTCGCCCACCTTCGTCACAAAAGACGCCAACTTCGAAAACGTCGAAACCACCACCGGCTACGACAGCCTCTCGTCGAACGAGCCCAACCACCAGCTGCTAGACGTCCATATGTCGGACGAAAGGCAGGAGGACGACGTCTTCTCCAGAGACATAGACAGCGGACACAATGAAGACGATTTCGAGCTCAACTCGACGCAGATGCAAACGTACACAAAAAGCTTTAGAAAGTATCTGCCGGTGACGGAGAGCCCGGCCGCGGTCGACATGTGCGTCGTCAACAACTTGAAGAATATCGAGATGACGGCCTCGTACCGCCGCGCCCTGCAGACCGATAAGAACCAAAACCCGAGCAGCAGCGACTTTGGGTACGAAGGAGATAGCAACTCCGAAGACAAGGCCCACTCCGAATCTGATACGGAGTCTCCGCGCCCGAAACCGAAAATAATCAAGCCGACCAGACGAGACGAGAGCCTGGACTCCAATGACTCTCTCGACAAGGAACCTGAGGCTCCTAAGGCTATCAGGGGACGCAAGAAGGCGATGTACGTCTCTCCGTACAGAAGAACCGCGCCTGCTCCGAAGAAAGCTCCCGCGCCGGCCACCAAACCCGCGGCCAAGAGCGCTCCCGCGCAGAAACCCTTACCTTCGTATAAAGCTCAAGCCAGTGCCAAAGTTGTAAGCAAGACGCCGGCGGCGAAACCGTCGAGCGCGAACACTTCGCCAAAGAAGTCACTGCCGAATCGGTCGCCGACCAAAATAGCCCAACAGAAGGCTATAAGCATTCCTCCAGTTGCCACGAAGCCCCTACCGCTGGAGCGGCAGGGGACATTCACGAAAGAAGAGAGTTCGGTGCCGGCGAAGGACCTGCCCGCGCCGGACAAGAAGACCCCTCCGCGCCTGACGAAGTCTGCTCCGCAGACCAAAGCGACCTCCCCTTCTCGGCTGCCGCAGTTCAGCCGCTACAGTCGCCCGCCCGCTTCGAAGGCGCCCAACAAATCTCCCACTAAAGTGGCGCGGAAACCCGAAACTTCCATGAGAAACTCTCCCTCCAACCACAGCTTGCAGAGCAACGAGAGCGGGAAAACGATCACCATCGCGTCCCGCAGCTCGCGGCAGGGAAGCACCTCCAGCGTCAACTCCATTCAGTCGACGTCGAAAGCGTCCACGAAAGAAGTCGAAAGCAAGATTTCGAGTTTGTGGAAGAAAGTCGAGCAAGCGAAGAAACAGCCGCCTAAGGCTGACAAGAGAGTGTGGATAGAGAGCGATAAGACGGAACCGCCGCGACTCATTCGGAGCTCCACCTTCGAGGGACAGCCCAAGACTCAGGTGTCGACGGCGACCAAACAAAAATCTGCGATAGGCATCCGGGTCTCTCAGATCCCCAGTCTGAGGCCAAAATCTGTTCCTAACAAGACGACTCAGGCTGCCGCCAAAAAACCAACAAACGCTCGTGTGTTCACAAGGAAGCCCGTAACCGGACAAACCACGACGTAAATGACCCTATTGTTATTCCACGGAAAAGTTAATATTTGTACTTCTATTGTGAAGCGATGTATTATAAGTTGATACGAATGTATTCAATGTTTTATTGGTAAGGATTGAAACTGGCTGGTTCGAGTGAGACCAATGCTTCATGAAGTATGAATCGGCCGACGTCGGTTGGACTCGGCCGAGTAATATCAGAAGTTGAGAATGTAGTTATATTTTAATTTCCTTCCTTTTACTACGTTGTGTCCGAGCGCATGATACTCTGTTACATGACAATTTTGGTTTTTAAAGATTTACCAATTATTTAGAACAGCGTTGATTTATGATCGAGTTTATTTAAGTGAAATGTGTTTGTGAGAACTTACACGTTTACATGTTTATTTTATGTATATTTGTTGCATTTATTCATTTAGTTTCTAAATTATATGGAGCTATTCATTTTCTACTGCAATTTTAGTTTTTAGGATGTATCGAAAGACAAATGTCACAATTATTATAAACTGGCATAATATTTTTATAATACAGTAATAAGTAGAACAATAAATAATGTTATTCGAGCATATTGTTACGTAGTTACAAACACAACCGTCAATTCACAGATTCGATATGATATGAGATATTATAGTCCCTGATGCACTCCGCTTTTAGGCCAGATATAATATTATTTTTACAATCTACTTAAAATTCAGGTATTTGCAGACTTCTCTGCAATTTTGAGCTGAAACATGGGCTTTGAGTTGAAAATTCCAGAATGAAGTGGGCAAGATACTTCACTGTAAATATACCACGCTAAATTATAGTTCTTAAGGTTATCATAATGCGATTTGTATATTTTCATATACTTTAAATTCAAGGATGCTTCGGGAGTAAAAATGAAGGCGAATATATATTCTTAGTACATTGAAAAGCGGCGCCATTTGATTAACAAATGTGCTGAGTTTCGGAATGTCTCAGATCGTGTATGTACTTAAGACGTATGTTCAGATAGCCTCAAGTTTTTACGTCTAGTCAGTTTAGATAGATAGTCGGGACGCGTAGGTATTTTGGATTAAGAACGTAATTTTTATCTCTAACTGAGACTCTCTACCGTGACTAAAGTGAGATTGATAACTCCATGGTAACTAGCCAATGGGCCAAGATTCTAAGTGGGATAACTAGTGGAGACAGCAAAAAGAGTCCAATCGATGATACAAGTCACTATTCCCACTATATGGCATACAGCATTGTATCTATACCTAGTTTCGTGAGGCATTGTCACAGTAGCGAAGTCTTACGTATTTGAGTGTAATCAAAAACTACTAACCATACCATTATTAGGTTACCTGGCTTCCTATAGTTAGTACTTGCAATATCGTCTTATTTCAGAGATATTTAAGCAATATCATTTAAGTGTCAACAGTATAAAAATCATGTATAGCCAATCATTGTTTGTGTTTGATCCACTGAAGTTTAAATTACTATGTAGTTAATTTCTGGACTGCATTATTGACAATAGTCTATCGGTATAATTGGTACAACATAGAAAGAACTAAGCTAACTAAGTTTAAGTATTCGAGTAGGTATGTATTTTTATGTAATAGATTGGGACATTACACGACTATGCTACAATTATCGTGTCTTACGCGCAGATATTTTTGAAGTCCCTGATGTTAGGCATGACTGCATGAGTAGCGCGCTGCGCTAAGCAGGCTGCTTCCTCCCGACACCTGAAATACGCGTTCTGCGCAACTGCTTGCGCTAGTTTGAGACAAAAATATTTTCGCGTACTGAATTTGAAGCAAAGACGGGTTCTTCAAATAACTTGCCTGTAAGTGAAATATATACCGAGCCTCCAATGATTTTAAAAATTTTCAATAAGATACAACCTTTGATAATGTCGATTATGTATGATTTGTACTGATTGATAGCTATTAGTAAGTTAGCGAAATTGTTCAGTTATTACAATGATATTTATGTCAGTTATTATCACAAATATGTAGTGAATCGCCATCTTTTTTTATTGTAAAAGCCAGTTTAGGTAATTCTAGGTCTAAGATTCGTAAACTTGATGGTAAAATAAATTAATATTACCGTAAAATGACTTTTATTTTAGCAATCAACGTTGATGACACTCCTGCTAAATATAGGCCAAATCAAACTTCTGGACGGCTCTGAAATTACCTACAACCTTACTCGGACCAAATAAAAAAAATCAAGACAGAAAATTGTAAACAAAACAAGTGAGGCCGAAAACTACGCCTCGTCGTGTACTGTTACACACACACACGTACAAGGAAACTACGCCTTGTATCGTCAGTCGAACTATGGCAGCGCAACACCGACGCGCTTATATGTACCAGCCGTAAAAAACGACTCGTCTGTTCACGACGTTCTGTCTCGATTTTTTTATTTGGTCTGAGCAATCTAATTTCTTCTTGCGTAGTACATGGTATGAATGTATTGCTATTGCGCAACCACACGCCTCGTGTTCACAGACGCCAATACGTTATGGTGCCTCCACACACTCCGCGAGGCGACACGACACGCGAGCACGAGTGTGTGGATAGTGCGCTCGTGTCGCCTCGTCATTCCTCGCGTGGATGACTATTGGCTAACGCTTCGTGGCGAGGGCCTCGCCTCGCCGCCTCCTGGAGTGTGTGGAGGCACCATTAGATTCGGCCTATAACCGTCCGAATCCTCAATTCGAAAATGTACCATATTAATATACTAAGCGCCACACAAGTCGGCGGATGAGAAGTTAACCGCAGATGACACTTCGCCATGATTCGCTGATTATTGCGCATGTGTCCACAATGCCGCCGAGCAAACCTATATTTCGGCTTTTGCGCAGCGTTCTGCACATAACTTCCCAACCGCCGTGGCGCTTAGTATACAGCTTATTCTATTTCTTAGTCAAATAGATATTTGGACCATAAATAAAACCACATTTCGAACTAGTCAGTGTTTATTATGTCAAAAATCCAATCAGATTTGAACAGCTTCCTACTATAAAACTGAAAACATGCAATATCGATAATTTCAATAATTAGCATAGTGTGTAAATGACTTGCGTAAACGATACCCTTTGAACCGTATTAGACTGCGCCAGTAGATCTACTGTACCTTCATTACAATACCAAGGTCGTATAGAAAACTACTCATAACTCATTTCATTAGTAGCATGACCCGTTACATGTTTAGGCCGAATTAAACTTCTTGGCAGCTGTGAAGTTAGGAACAAGCTACGCGAACCAATCCTCGTGCAGCTGTTAAGCGAGCTTCAGTCAAGATTGGGTTAGCAGCTTGTAGCTAACATCACTATGTAATTATATAAGTAAGTTTATTTTTGTATTATAATACATGTATGTTTATGTGTATAGCTCAAAGTAAATAAAAAAATCCAGAGGGAACGTCGTTGAACAGTCAAGTGAAGCCGGTTTTTTATACATGTGTGAGCGCGTCGCTGTTGCGCCGCCATAGTTTGACTGACAAGCCAAGGCGTAGTTTCATAGTTGCCTGGATGTGTGTGTAATTGTCTGTACACGGCGAGGCGTAGTTAGTAGTTAGTTTTGGTTGGCTTCACTTGTTTGTTCACAACATTCTCTCTTGATGTTTTTATTTGCTCTGAGGTGTCTAGGTAGGCATATATATTTATTTCAATAAATATTATTTATGTATTAGTTAGGTATTAGTACTGCTTATTTTTGTTTATTATAAGTATTCATTGTTTATTTTTAAATTCTTTTTTGTAAAGGCCGCTGTTTTGTTAATCTGCTATTTCCTGTCCGTTCATGGTTGCCTGGAAGAAATCGCTTGAAGCGATAAGGCCGCCATTTAGAATAACTAATTTTTAATGTTTTTATTTTTCATGTGTTTGTATTGTATTTGGTTAAGCTAATAAATAATTATCTATCTATCACACCCGCCATGGAATTTTGATTCAGCCTACACCTAGTTGCAATTAGAATTCGGCACCGCATTCCACATAAAATTCAACGATACTTGATACTCTTAATAAAGGTACTCATAATAATAAAATTAAGTTGCACAAATGCAATCTTATCGTACTTTAATTGAAATTAAGAAAAACTTTACATAATCATAAGTTTGCTGTGGTGTTCACAGATTACCCACCGCAGATATCGCATGACGATATCTGTTCAAACCATAACGTACCAGTTTCAAGAGAAATGCGGACTTATATCTTTTGTTTTCCTAGTACCAGAAACTGTTGCAAACATTATGGCTTTACGTCTAGCCGCATTTAGGAATACACTAATGTCAGTAGGTTTTAGGGAATACTTTGACTGATTAGTGGATCACAGGTTTTTTATCAATCTATAGGTGCGTTCGTTTTGGGTTCGATTGTGTTTTTAGCATTTGCAAAATTAGCGTTGATGTAAACCGTTCGCTTTGGAAATTTCGCCCATTTCGCCAATAATGCTACTTTTGCTCACTTCCCAATATGAACGCTAATACGTCAAACTCAAACAATCACAAAGAACCCACCTCCGCAGGTGGGTCACGAGTGGCAGTTCACGATGGCATTTTAACTGTTTTTGACCTATCCGAACGGTAAACGAAAACAGTTAAAAATGCCACTTTTGCTCACACATTCTCAACACGAACGGTTTATGTGCTCGTTGTTGGCGTTTTTAACTGTTAATTTTGCCACCAGTAGGCTATCCGAACGCACTTTATGTGGGTAATCTGTCATAGCTTACTTATTTCATAAAAGTCTAAGAATCAAAGGGTGTCGTTTCCGCAGTACAAGTGTTACCTATATCCCTTACAATTAAATCTGTATAACGTATAAAATAGCAATAGGTATATTAAAGACGTGTAAAATTACTATTCAATCATAAACTTTAATGTAAATGTAGGTACATATTTAAATAACTGTCAACCATAGAGGCATGCAGAGGTAGTTTGGTTCATACTTATACTGGTGGTACTAGGAAAATACAAGTTCATTTTTCATTGGCACTATATAACCTACAATACACAGCAGTTAGAGAAAATACTGGTCAAAGACGCATCTAAAGTTGCGAGCGCGCGCACATTGAACGGGCTCAGGGGACTCATTTTTCAACTTCGCACGACTTGGAAATATACGGACATACGGAACTTGTACGGAGCACTCGCAACTTCCATAGACAATATAGTGTTCTCATACTGTCAAAGTGTTGCATGGAGGTAGAAGAAACAACCGCGCATATGCTGCTTGAATGCAGCAGTGTGGCGGAACAACGCAACAAATTCCTCGGGGCACCGAGGACACTCCGGGAGGCCTGCCCCGGCGTTGGCGAGCTGCTGTACTTCCTGGAGGACACCGGGTGGCTGAACTAGCTGCAGCCGGGCGACCTACATAAAACGGGACCATGAAGGGCTCAATTGTGGAAAAGGCCCGCAACAACAAGTAACAAGTATACTGTCAAAGTTCCGTATACGTTCCGAGGCGTCCGAAGTTGAAAAATAGGGCCCAGGCAACTTATAATTGAGCCATTCGAAAAAAATCGAAATTCCTTTCGTGCTAACAGCGTTCGCTCCTGCTCACGTGACCATTCACTTATACGTTCACCCCATTGAGGAAGGAATCAGAATGGAGTTGCCCTAACGACGAGAAAAACCTGCATACCCACCGCACATAATACGGCGGATTAGTGTTGTTACTACCACACTACACTTATCGATTTCCTCGTACTTATCGATAAAACTATCGACACAAATTAATTTTAGCCGAATCAAACATCATGGCAAACACTAATAATTATTAATAATATGATAATTCACTTTTAAGCTTTGACAGCAGTCATTAGAACAATCTAATATATCTCATTGAGTGTTATTACTGCTATTAAGACAGTAATGGTCTAGCTTCGATAGTTACGGAGATAATAAAGTGAAATGAAATAAAAATTCAAAATTTCAGCTAATCAATAACACAAATAAAAACTAACCAAAATATCGATAGTTTTTTTTGATATAATAAGAACATCGCTATTGTTTTTCGACTCAATATGGCGGACCAGGCCCGCGCGACACGTCACGAAAAATATTGACACTATAGCGAAACTGTGCTGTATAATGTTGGTCCATTCTTATTACGTACATTTGAAAGAGACGCCTATATGATTATTATTTCGGTTTTTAAACTATTACATGTCAAAGTATCTAAATGTCATTACACCATCTCCTTCTGATTCCTTCCTCAATGGTTCACCCGTTCTAATAGCTCAATTATATGGCCTTTGTTCAGATTTCTATACCGATCTGCTGTCATTCTGAGCCACTGACAGTTCGTGTATCTATCGCGCGAAAATTCGTGTCTCGTTGGCGCGCTAACATTCCGCGATGCTCTTGCGCCAGTGTGAAGTACTGTCACAGTAGATTTTCGATGTAAAAGTAGTGCGATAGATTTTCAGTACTTTTAGAAAAGTCAGTGGAATTCATGAGATTTTCGCTGTTTTTTTTTGCGATTTTGGGGCGCTGCTCTAAATGCAGAAATAAATGTCAAATGACTGTGTCTGTAGTTAATTTAAGTGAACTTATATTTTCCCAGTATGGAGTCTAAATGCTATGAAGACTTCTATATAATTCCAGCTTAGTAACTATTGTAAAAACATCCTGAAGTTACTTATTTTGTGAGTGAAATAGGCGTAGATTCTGCTGAACCATTCTCGTAAACTAATTTCCCCATTTTTTTCTACACATTTGTGAGGAGCAGGTGACTGGTAACTCGCAACTACTTAAATTTGTTACTCCATATAAAAACACTAAAGATTGCGAAAAAATATATGCAAAAGCTGTTTTAACGCGATTTCAAGGTTGACTCCATAGTTAAAGTTGGCCATTATGACAGCATATAGACCCTTGAGCATTGCGAGAGTTCAACCAGTCACCAGTATCAGTGAGAAAAAGTTGCCTACGATTTTATCTCGGCAAAATATAATCACGGGAAAATGTTGCAACAAAATCAGCGCCATTATGAATTGCAATAGTAATTGTCTATTTACAATTGAAGCTTGATGCAAAAAATACAATTTTCCTTAAAGTATATCCTTTTCATAATTTTAAAACATCAAAGCGAAAAAAGCCAACTCATTTTATCCTTTTCACGAACTTTAGCAAAAGGATCAGAAAAATTACAGGAACAGCGGTTTCCTACGGCAAAAATTTTAAAGGAAAAAAGCAAAAAAACATACGATTTAAAGTACATAATCCAACAGTTTTTAAAATTAAATCGTATAACTCGCGTAGGGTCGTAGGTATTCGTACCCGCATAGAACAGCGAATCGTTCTAAAAAAACTAAATATAAATTATAACATTTGCCGACAAGACACTAAAAAAATAAAATAAAAATTAAGAAAACAATACATCCAAGCACGACCCCGATTGAGAGTGTAAGGAGTGTGTTACACGTTCGGTTCTGCTGAATTTAATAACATTAATTAATCAAATATAATAAAAGCCCGTTTAAGACCCGTATTGGGACGTCTTTCAAATCGTCCGCATACATTTTGTCATAAGTCAATGATTTTTTTGTCCCAAATTAAAAGTTGTTCATGTCTTTGCACATGCACAGTGCAAAACGACTCGTATAATATTAGATTTGGCACCCAGTCGTGCCGGTCCGAACCTGTGTGTATCACGCCTTATGTAAAACACTTCAGAGACATTTCTCGCTTGCGCTACGTGATACTGACTCGATAAATATGCGCAATATAGGTTCAATTAAAATAGAAATATTAGCACAGTAAAAGCGCCAAGTGTTGGTCCAAAACCATAAACGAAACAATGTCTCTAAGCGATGCGACCAATGACCCTGAACAAAAAGTTGCAGAATTAGCAAATATGGCGCAACGCAGTTGAAATAAAAACAGAAATTGCGAAAAGTATTGAGAGTTAATAGTGAGAGAAATGATCATGCAATCATTCAATATTACAGTGAAATGATGTTCATAAATGAAGAATTTTTATTGGTCGCATGTTTCTTGTCAGCAAAATACACGAGATATTGATACATCTTTTGCCAGTTCAGTGTCCAGGATAAAAAGCTAACAGAATTATGTACAAATAATTTTCCACAAATACCAATTACGACGTCAAATTAATCTGTTATTAAAACTATTTATTATGTATACTTATTATGAATTTTAGAGACTTCTATAATGAAGTAGCGTTTGATATAAAACGAAACTTCACTATATGAGCGCTAGCCGGGTGTGGTTACGTGGGTTTTGGAGCGATATGACAAAATAAACAGATAGTTCTTAGCGCGATAGTAAAAGACAATGAAGGGAGGTACTTTGAGGAACATTAAAACTACAAATTCATAATTTGCAGTGACTAGTAGCACAGATGTTCCCAACACATCGTCTCGCCTCAAATCTGCAATCACATAAGACATACTTATGTATTCCTCTCCTCCATCGCCTCTAGCCTTGTATGGGTACATTTTGGCATACTTGTATATCGGCGCTTTCGACAATTCGAATCTATCGAGTGTGATATAGTTTATTTTCAATGGTATCCATAATAAATGTAGATGAGGATGAACACCCGGCCAATGTTTCTATATTAACAGATAGACTTAGCCGGAACTATTACTTACACATTATCGGGTATTGGGGTAGTATTATGCCATCTGTTTGATGTTTATCGCTTACTATCGAGTTATCATATAACGCTTCCGATAAAATAGAACCACAATACCCTGCGTTCGACTATACTCTAACACCTAAAAGCTAGGGACAATACGGTCGCAAAGAGCACAACGGAGACATTTTCCGGTGGTCCTAACAAGTTTAATCTAGTATACTACAGAATTCCATTGTTGGATGTTTTCGTTCATATTCTCTAATGGAATGGGTACTTGTGAAAACATGCAATTGTTCTCTTTGCAACGAAAATTACATCGAAACGGTAAAATATTTTCATGATTACAGAAGTTTTGAATAACTATTTATATTGAATAATGAAAGCCTCTTTTTGAGGAATATACTTATATTGTAGGTGAGTTACGCTATGTAATATTTTATGTACTATTCCGGTGTCAAGCTCGCGATGAACCGACAGCGTTGAGCCTGCGCGGTGCCGACCTTTGCACGTTTCTGAGTCGCGGCGTCGCCGCTTTCCTATAATATACACAGTGAAGACAATGCCTAAATCTAATCATATTTTTTTCATTTTATTTTATAGACACACAACAATTACACTTGCGATAATTTAGCGACTATTTAACCTAAATCTGTAAATATAACCACATGCATCACACATAAGAGATTTAGAATTTAGACGAAAGGTCGGCTACCGCGCAGTTGTAAGGGAACCAATCTAGCGTGGTTGTCCAGCGCGCCGGCGCCGGCCGCCCGGGGCCGGGTGAATGATTCTTTATTTCATTACGCGTGCGGAGGTCGCGCTGGCGACGGCCGCCGGCCGCCGGCGCCGGGGCGCGGCGTGTTGTAATTTAGAAGCATGGCGTCGCTGAGCGCGCATGCCGTGCCGTCCGTGGCTACGCCCGGGATCTGCTCGATAAACAATGTTGCACGTCTGCCTGCTACGTACCGAGTGGTGGCTGAGGCGCCAATCTCTTGCATTTTTGTATCAATTTAGTCAATTTTCGTGTCGAAGCCTTATGATTCACAATAGCTACACCTTGATCTGTTACGTTATTATTTTGCTTTCGCTCGTCTGACTTTTTTCCGCATATATCCCTGACTTATAAGTCAAATTTGAGTTCAAAGAACTCATAATACCTAACAGTCTTTGGATACTTTTATCACTAAGACCCCTCTCGTCACTTGTAAATAATTCTCTCCAAAATATATTTCGGAGGTAAATATTTTCATTCTCTTTTAACATTTACATCAACATTTTTTTTAAGTCGCAGCTTATTCTGCTTAAGTAGACATCATAGTATTGTGAATGTGTGCGCGCGGCGTGCGGCGTCCGGTGGGCCGCGGGGGCCCGGTTCGGTTTGTACCAACGTTGCGTTACTTTATATCGGTCGCGGTAGGCCGCCTCGAGTCGCGCTCGAGACAGAACCTTTCTTTTACTTTTTCTCGATAAATAACATCGTTTTGTTTGTACTCGTACCTTACATTATATCCGTCAACGCTTAATCCTAAATATACAATAAAAATATCACAGCACTATCGATTCACTTACGCTAAAACCGCGGCGCTTGGCGTCGCGGTTTTCAAATAATATATAAATAATAAAAAAGGAATCGAAATAGAAATGCAATGAGCACGCCACCCTTACGATGGAAGAGGATTATTTTGAAAATTATACTGAACTTATTTCGGATTATGGTGTCGACTTCATATAAAGAAATTATATAAAAAATTGTCGCATATCATGTTTAAATTACACCGAATCGATATTTGAGAGTAGTTTAGAGTATATTTCCATCAGTGGCTTCACGAAGCGTATATTCAAATGCCATTACAAGTGCCGCAAATCAAGTACCAATTATTTACAAAGCGATAAGTCTGTTCACCAAAACGTCTTAGCCTAACTTTGGATCTAACTTATCATTTTACAATGTACAGAAAAGTGTTCGTTAAACGGAATTTTGCATTCGAGTTTTGCTTTTCTTTTTTCTATGTCATTCGACACTAAGCTTTACCAGAACTGCTCTATTTATAATTCACTAGAAACGATCTTAAACCAGTGATTCAGAGCAAAGATAGCGTTTTCCAGCAAAATTATCGAAACAAATGATGTTAAGAATCTATTACACGGGAGAAATGGCACATTTTTTTTTTATATTTTTAGTTTTTTTTTTAAGCAACATACTAAAGCAAAACTTACATCTATTACATGAGGTAGCATTATCATGAATATATGATTAAATTTAATCTAATGTTTGGTGGGATTTATACGTTATAAATGTAATCAAATAACAACAGTAGATTAAAATAGAGTTCCTATGGATACTTGAGGTAATATTCGTTAGTGTGAGGTAGCTGTCTGAGCCAGACGGTGGCAAACATTAAGAACATTCGCGAAAAATATAACATCAACAATCGATATTAAAATATTCATCTGCAAATACCGTCTGGCCGATACAAATACTATTAAACTATTCAAAAATATACTATGTAGAAACGGGCATCCTGTACAATAAAAAATGTTTGCTGTGGAGTCAAAGTTGCCATTGTTATAATGGCTGTTCGATTAATTAGTTAAATAAATTAATGAAGTTCTTGAATTCGCATTATTATAGTCATTCCGTGGCGCAGATATACAGTAAATGCTCCTGTATTTCGCAAAAACAAAACACAGTAAACAAAGCAAAGGCCAAATTTGGGCGCAATGAACATCCACAACCGTTACGCAGTCACAGCGAAATGATCGTTCAAAATTCGCACAATAAGTTGACAGAAAACGTTGTCTAGTGAATATCGAAAGCTTATTTTGGCAAACATATACGGTAAGCACCTAATACGAATTCAAGAAAACAAAATAACATGACTGAATTAATGAATTTCGTCTGAAATGTAAGAATTAATCGTAGCTTTAATATATGTACATATTGTTGACATCGGTAGTTTCGTCGTAGTTGCAAACTTTCGTGATGATGGGCGGCGGCCAGGCGGCCTGCGCGGGCGCGATCAGGTAGCTGTAGGAGTGGGGGTCTTGGACGTACATTTTGGCGTTGTTTTCCGGTCTGATGGTGAGGAGTGGATCAATGTGTGGCAGCGCGAGGTCGTCGAGGCTGGTGAGGCTCTCGCTCAGGTCGGGCCCGTACTCGGCGGGGCCGGCCGGGAAGCGAGCCGAGGTTTGCATCGCTTCTGGAACTGCATACATTTCTCTTTAATGTAGCGTAGTTTGACTAGGTGCTAGTATGCGATCATCGAACCTAAGCAACATTTTATTGCGTTTATACTGACTGACTGACGAAAATCTACCAAATTGGATAGATTTGGTAGGTTTTCGTCATTCATACTACTGGCACTGTGTTGTGTTTTACTTGTTTTTAATGTATGATGTAAGTAGGTACCTAGTTGTAATGTAATTGTAATGTGATTTAATTAATTAATGTGGATTAAGTGCAAATTGATGATTTATTTATGTAAGCAATTGATTTTTTTTTGTTAAGTGTTTACCATTGTGTAGATTTTTATTGACTTCTCAAAAGTGTGTCTCTGACACCCATTTGTTGAATAAATGAAATGAAACATTCAGCATGGTCATTCTTCGGATGGGTGACCGCGGGTGGCATTTATAACTGAGCGCTACCGTGGCTCAGATCACATGTTAAATTGTAGATCCCGGTTGTTTTAGCAATTTAGCCAAGTCAGAGGCCTTGAGGCGGCTTAAAACCTCTGACACTAGGGCTTTACGAAATTACTTCTTTAGCGGCCCAGTGGCGGATTTACGTATACTGTTGTTATTTTTGAAAATAATAAAATTAATTAGTTTGAAATTTGCCGCCCCCTCTAAATATACCGCTGCCTACGCAGGAGCCTACAGCGGCACATTTTCGGCACACATTAGCGGCACAGTCGACTTTTTTGTCTTACAAGCGTAAAGAATGGGTTAGTCCTGTGTCAATAAGTTATTTTCAGTAAAGGAAAACATCGTGAGGCAACCTGTGTAAGTCCATAGAAGAAATTTCTTCTAGATGGCATATTCACTAACTTGCACTGAACTAGAATGATGGATATGGCCCAATCTCTAACAGTACAAGTCCTACAAGAGGACCAGGGAGCGGTTACGGTTAGTCTTCATACGATAAATAATAAACAAATTGTTTCGTACTTACCGGCGTTGAATATAGTATTATCCACAGGAGTCATATCTGCGTAGTGCAGTATCCCAGGATCGGCCTCTCCCAGCTGGGATCCACCGCCCGCCGCTTCCCCTTGGTTCCCGACGACCATGTCCTTGCTCATGGCGTCGATGTGATCTACTATTTCCTTAATAACATTCTCGTCGTCCATGCCTTCGGGTGCCGCAATTTCTGCATTGAATTCTGAACTTTCCTCATATTTAGCTGCGAACTCGGTATCTTCCATCTCCCCGGCCGCCCAGTCGAGATTCTCATTCAAATAATCGATTCTGTCGATCGCGGCTTTCACAGAGTCGGAGATGGACACGGTTTTGCCGTTTGTACGGACCTTGCGTTTGTTTTTGCTCGTTTTATCAATGTTCTGGACCGACCAGTCGCTGTCGTCGGAGTCCATGAGATTGTGAACGTCGGAGAGCTCGGAGCCGGCGGACTCGATCCCGGACTCGGGCTTGGTCGGCGAAGTCTTCTCCATCCGAGTGCCTCCGGCGACATCTCCGGCCTCCGTTTTCAGGTGCACGTGCAACAGCTTGATCTTAGATTTGTCGACCAGGTGCACTTTGTTGAGATGTTTGCTCCAGTTGGGGTAGTTGGTGAAGAACTTCGAGCACAGCGTGCAGGGATAGGGCCGGCGCCCGGTGTGGGTGTTGAGGTGCTGCTCTAGCTCGAACGGTTTCGCGAAAGACTTGCTGCAGTATGTACACTTGTGGTTGCGAGTTTCGCAATGCGATTTTAAATGGTGTATGAGACGGTTTCTGGCGTTGTATCCTTTGCCGCAGACCTTGCAGATGTGGAGCACGGCCTCGAAGTGGCTGGGCACGTGTTTGACCATGTAGTACTTCTCGCGGTAGGTGCGCGGGCACACGGGGCACGCGTACTGCGTGTCTCGGTGCTCGTCCAGGTGCTTCTCGGCCGAGGCGAAGGTGGTGAACTGGAGGCCGCACTGCTTGCACCAGTTGTCCATCATCGGGTTGTGATTTTTCAAATGCGTTATCAGATCTCGGGGCTTGTCGAATCTATTGAAGGAGAAAGATAAAAATCGTATCGGAACATTTCATTAAAAAATAAATTAAAAATTTCCGAGCAAAATGCATGCTTTTGATAACATAAATGAGAATGCAGAACAGTTTACAAATTATAGACAAATTGTCGGATTAAAAATCAATTCGCATTAGCGTTAAATGATTCGCAAGGCAATAAAAGTGTTGAGATAACACAATGAACAAGTCAGATTACACACAATGAATGTCAGATTGTGACCGCGAAAGTGCCGAACTACCTTATATCATTCATTCATCATTGTGTCAGTTTTTAAAAACTAATGGAACTTTTGTATTTAAAGCACTCCCCACATTAGATTTATCTCAAAGAGATTAGCGATAGGCTATTCCAAAATTTCCCGTGACTGCAGGATTTGAACCTGCATTGACTGATTCTAGGGTTTCCGTACTGGTTGCTTTACCAATTAAGCTAGGCCACACCGACGCTTCAGCCCATTTTTTTTTTAAATTACCTTTTAAATGAAAATTATTATAAAATGACCTATTTTATCTTAGTATTTTGTTTATGCTTTAGTGGCATTACTTTGAACCCACACAATCGATGTTCAAAAGTCAGTTATCGAATTCTGACCGGAGCTATTTAAATCAATATTGTATCAATACTGTTATCCGCTTAAATTCATTTTGGTGTACACCAGGGGTCAGCCACCTTCGGTCGACACTATCACCAGTTTATCTATTGAGGTTAAATAAAAATGTGTGTTTGAGTAAGATATTATTGGTCAGTTTAGTGATTTCTTGTTTGTTAGTTTGTTATAATTTCCTGAAAGCAAAGGATTGTGTAGGATATGATTAAGGTTTGACGACACGTTTAGAATTTGACGATTCAAGTATTTGACGACCGCCTGCGTAATCAGTATCAAAACCATAACGATTGAGAAAATTGTGAAATAAATTGATTTTTTAACACATTTTTCTGGCAAAGGTCTCCACAACTTCCTGCCATGTGCCTTTACCCAGCAGTAAAATAGCATAGGTTAGGAAAAAACACATTTTACATAGAGGCGATACAAAGTTATATATATGCTAATGTTATAGTTATGCATGTTATGAAGATCGAATCAGGAATGAGATCTGCACACGAACCAAAATTACCGACTTAGTCTTAACTGATTAGCAAGTTAAAATGACAGTGGTCAGGGCACATAGTTCGAAAAATGGATGGCCGATGGAGCCGAAGTTTTCGAATAGAGACCACGTACCGGCAAGCGCAGCGTAGAACGTCCACCCACAAGGTGGGCGGGTAAGCTCATTAAGACCGCAGGATCGCGCTAGATGCTAGCTGCTACCAACGGGCACGGTATTGGTATCTAACAGTACTGCGGCTCGGCCGTCGTAGCAATAGCCCACGTGGCCACGCAGAACGTATCACGGGATAGGGCTGTCCGCCTTCAGTATTTTAATTTCACCTACTACTACTAGAGTACCGGTAAGTATACTCTTCACCTATTTGAGTTTCTTCCTAGTTTTTATCTATTATGTTGACTGCCTCAGTTGCTCAGTGGTTAGTGACCCTAACTTCTGGATCAAAGAGGCGTGGTTTCGATCCCCACCCAGGGCAAATATTTATGTGATGAACATATGTGTTTGCTCTGTCTGTATTATTTAGTTACTATCTATATAAGTATGTATTTAAAAATAAAGTATATGTAGTATATCAGTCTCTGGCAGCCATATCTAAGCTTTGCTTAGTTAGGGGTCAGAGGCCGTGTGTAAGACGTCCCAAAATATTTATTTATTTATTTATGTTGTAAAATTATTAATTAATATCTCGTCAAGACGAGATATTAATTTTCACTTCATTAAAACTCGCGTGAGAATACATTATATTAAATACAACACCGGTTTTAACTCACGTATGATATACGGCCGGGCCGCTGTGAAACCCGACCGGTTTCGGAGTAAAATTAGTACTCCTTCTTCATCAGGGAATACGCGCACTCCCGTCGACTGGCGCACGCGCAGTGCGCGTTAAAACCGGTGTTGTATTTAATATTAATTTTCATTTTCATTTTTTCAAAGTTTAATTGCATAGCTCTTGTATGTACTTTAGATTTTATTGATATCTAAAAACCCCTGATTTCGTCACTGATTCACCAACTCATTCTGTCAACTCATTTCTGTCCTTAGAATAAATATCTACAGTCCCACGTGGCCACGCAGTACGCAAATCGCGCAAGGGCTGCCGCCTGGCAGGTAAATCGCACGCTCACTGACCCACACGTTCGTTGGTCACTGCGGCGCGCCCTGCGACCGTTGTGTGAGGAGTGTATACCAAACTCCGCGATGCGTAGCTATTTTTTGCGTTCCGGCTGCTTGTATGAATTCGGTTAGATACCATTACCGTCCAACGGATCTTATTGGAAATCTTAAGGGGAGGCCTATCGTAAGAATCTTACAGAGCGGAGCAGCCGGGCTTCATGCAGCGACTCCTGGAGCCGCCCTCGGAATGCGCGACGCGCAGGTGCTCCTGCAGGCGCAGGCTGGTCATGTAGCCGCGGCCGCAGCGCTGGCAGCCGTACGGCTTGTCGGGCGCGCAGTCTGTGTGGAACGCCTCCGTGTGGATCACCAGCAGCGACAGCCGCGAGAACGACTTATCGCATTCCTCACACCTGCAACGCAACGGGGATTACATCAATAGGGATGTTTACTAAAAAATATAATTAGACCGTCAAATAGATTGTCAAAAAATATTAGCCACGTATTTTATCTTTTGTCAATTTAGCAAAAAATTGCTGATGATTTAGTCCTTTAAAGTTCCGCGTGACGTCATTAACCGCTATCAAATGTACCGGCTAGTGCCGTCACGAGCCCCCACTCTCAAACTTTGAAAATGTTTATCTTCATCACTAATTGCTTGATTGACAAAAGAAAAAATGAGGACCCTCATCGCCCTCATCTAGTACACCATCCAAGCCACTGGAGCAGTTATGCCAGCGGCCCCGAGCCAGGCTCCGTTATTTTAAGGAGCTGGGCTGGCTCGGGTAGACGCTGGAGGAGGAAATGCACAAAACACCCCATGCGGGACTTTGGTGAAGGACTTATCGCCCCCACTTACAATTAGAAAAGAAAAAATACGTTTTCAATATTTTTCAATAATCTAATTAATTACTAATGACTAATTATAATAATGATTTGTATACCCAGTAAACATCCCAATCCTATTCGACGCGTATATATATTTTTTGACCGACGAACCGCCGGAGGAGGTATACAATTCGACGCGTATATTTTTTTATGTATAACCACGCATAACTTTTTTCATAGTAGTCCGATTTCAATAATTATTTTTTTATTGGAAAGAGTATACTTCGAATTTGGTTCCATTTCGGATCGAAATCGGCTCAGCCATTTTTGATAAATCAACAATAATGTCAAAAATCGATCCGTGCGAAATATTCGCGAATTTTGCACACGGATGAAGTCGGTCATGCCATTTTTTGCGAAAAATAATGATTATACGGCGAATCAAACACGTCGGCGGCTGCGATGTTAGCTACAAGCTTTGGATAATCCAACGCTGACGGCAGCTCACTTAACAGTTGGGATATTTGCAGCTTGTAGCTGCTGACATCACCGCCGAGATGATTCATTCAGCCTATACTGTATAAGCTATTGTATTTTAGTACATTAGTAGAGAATACAAAAATATTGCATACTACCATGGTTATTGCATACTGACATGACATGACATTTTTTAATAATTATTAGTAATTTCTGCTATATTAACATAATAATATTGTTGCCGATAACGTAACTATAATTAATATGATATCGTTGATAACGATAACGTAACGTTCTTAAATGCTACTTGTTTCGTATCTGTACCTGTTGACATCCAAATTGTCAAATGACACTGACATTTATTATTTTTGTTAATTTGTTGTAGGTACATATTTGATATATTTTAGTTGTATTTTGATAAGTTTTAAGTATTTTGTAATAAAATTTAATTTTAAGTAATAATTCTATAAACATATTATAAAAGCATTGTTAACGGACGTTTTCAAGAACATGTAATTTGTCTACGAAATAAAGATAATTTGACTTTGACTTGACTTTGGTCTTTAACTATTTTAAAACTAACACTAGATATAGGTTTTTTAACAATATTTTTGGCATAGTTGATCCAATAATAAGCAGGGTTATTTCTAATCAATTAGCATCCTTTTAGGGGCGTATTCTGTACATCGAAACTAACAACTTTTGTTCTGCGACTTTGTCAAAACTAAAAAAAAAATCAGCTGTTTCATACATTTTGTCGCGGGTGAACGATATTTTTTCTATGGAACAACAACTTTTATTTGAGAATTTATAAAAGTCGTAGTTGTAAAGTCGTCAGAATAAGCCCCTAAAAGGATGCTAATTGATTAGAAATAACCCTGTATAGATATATGTACTATTAAAATTCGTAAAACTAGAAAAAGCACTTATATGGTATAAATAGTAACATTGTACTTTTCATTATATATATTATGTATTTTACTTAAACAGTAAGAAACATTTTTAGGAACAAACTTGCAACAAAACCAAACAATTAAGATTGAATTACACTTACTTGAATTTGCCTCTAGCGAAATGATCGTAGCAATGATTTCCAAACACGTCATATTTATCATATGGGTTCCGACAGACATTGCATGTGTACATGACCGGTTTGCCGCTGTGCTCGTCCTTGAAATGTGTATCTATATCGGCTCTATTACGGCACAGAGTATTGCAGTGGATACAGAGAATGCCTCCTAAAATGTCTATTGAACTATCTACACCATAACTAGGTTCTGTAGATATATTATTTGGTATTTTTTCATCGAAATGGGTCATCAAGTGCGTAACAGCTGCCGGCCTGTTTGGCAGCACTTCTTTACAGATGGGACAGGGATACAACGTTTTGCAATGATCATCGACATGGCTCTGGCAAGCGTCAACTGTTTTGATGCCAGTATCACATAAGATACAGTCATATGGTGGTTTATTCTTTCCCTTTCCGTTGTCTTTGTTATGGAAAATCTTATTGTGTATTTCTAAATCTCTTTTAAAAGTAAACCTGAAATTAGTTTTAGAAAAGTGATTTATAGATAATTTTTGCATGTAATGTATTCAATAAATGTCCAGGGGAGCATTTGTTTAACTTTGCATGGTTAGCTCATATGGAACTTGAATAGAGTACTCGCAATTTTCATAGACAACATAGAGATTCTCCATACAATCTGTCAAAGATATGTATACATTTCTAGGTGTTCGAAGTTAAAAAAAACGCACCCCAAAATAGTTTTGTATATTTGAAATTTGAATGATTTGGACACTTACTTCTTATTACAGGAGGGACATCTGTGGTCATGAATGGTAGAAATATGATTATTGAAAATACTGAGTTTTTTGAACGATTTGGGACAGTATTGACATCTGAAAAACAAAATTGTATTAACTGAAAAGTCTTATGCTCCTAATGTTTTGATAGACTTAAGTCATAATTGAACACAATGGTATAGGTGATTGGTGCCCACTTTGCCCACTCTAGAAACCTTAAAACTGAAGTCAATTGCAAATTAACTTCCAAGGATATAATTAGAACAGTTTATGACTGATAAATTAGCTTTCTTAGAAACCTTAAGAGCGTATCGTGCGTAGACGCGCTCCGCGAACAAAGTGAGGGCCGAAGGGAGAGCGTCTTCGCATGGTGAAATTAACAATAAAAAATCGTGTAAAATTATCAAGTCAACTTTTTAACTGTTTTATGTAATTTACCAATATTTTAGCTAGGTACTACTTAATACATTGAACATATTTAAAAAAATACTACTAATAAAATCTCATTAAGAAATAACATTCCCCCCCCCCCCCCCCCCCCCCAATAACAACACCACTTAGCAATATAAGATATACATACTGGAATTTATCCTTGGCCACATGGACGAGGTAGCAGTGATTACGAAAGCTAGAATAGTTGGAATTCTGTTTCTTGCAGACCACACAAGTATACACAATGTCAGCGACACTAGTGTTATGTTGTACATAGTGAATGTCAAACTCTTTTTTGTTTCCAAAAATAGTATTACAAATGTGGCATAAAATGCCTCCAATTTGTTCAATAGATGTTTGCTTTGGTTTGACAAGTTCGTTCTCAACTAAAGTGGCATTGCCATGGGCTTCTTTTTTATGAGCTTCTAAATTTTCTTTAACAGTGAATCTGAAAAAATTTAATGTTTTAAATTTTTATTGAATTAAAAAATAATTTAGTTAATTAATTGCAACATAATAATATTGTCCGTGGAAAGGAAAAACCCTTGAAGCGTCATTTTTTGAACTTTACAGGAGAGCCGATCAAAGATATTATTTGCAAAAAAAAAACCGACAAATTTTAATTTAGAGCAAGAGCGACAAGAAAAAAAATTGTTTTTTTATTTTTTATTTTCCATCTATTATTAAACTTGGAAAAATATGCTGCTACAGTAAAAGTATTTATGTGTCGCTTAATTATTTTATGACAAGTCCACTTTGAGCTAATAAATATTTGCTCAAAGCAAGTACAGCATCAAGAAAGCATTTAATGTAAATCAAACTTCAGTATTTTAATAATGCAAGAAAAATACATCAAGCAACAAAATAAACATAATACAACCAACCAAACTAACTAACTTAACATAATTAAATGAACCAATGTTTTTGGAATATAGGATGATGTTGGTTAATTTAAACATTTATGTGCATATTTTTTTTTTGTCTTGATCTTGCAATCAGTCTTTATGACTATAAGCAGATGAGTTCTGTTATTTTAGGCGTTTATGGTGCAGCTCCCAGCGAAGCTAGCCCATTTAATTTACGGATTATTTATTGTTAATCCTGATCAAAAATATCCCGCCGTTTTTTGAGCCGACGTATGGTTTCAGGTATAGTAAGTTGACCCGCCAGGGGGTTCGGCTGGTTTTCCAGCCTTGTTTTGTATCTCGCTCCATGAGACTCTTTTCCTCCTTCACCTTGGGCACATCAAGATTGTCGTTGACCTCTGTGGTTCTGATGAACCATGGTGCGTTTGATATTTGCTTTTGGGATGTAATATTGTACTCTTTGGATGACCATTATGTTAGAAGCACTAGCTGCGCCCCATAATTGTATGCCATAGGTCCAAATAGGTTTCAGGATTGATTTGTACAACAGTAACTTGTTATCGACTGATACTTTTGAGTTACGGCCCAGCAGCCAGTAGAGACCCTTGTATTTAAGGTTTATCTCATCCCATTTTGTATGGATGTGTTTCTGCAAGTCTGCGGTCCAAGTACATCCCCAGATATCTAACTGTGTTGTGGTGTGCTAGTTGAGTGTCATTCAGTCTGACTGGAGAGGCAATCTTCTTTGCGGAGTGTGAATGTTATGTTCACCGATTTTGAAGCATTGGCGACAATCCTCCATTTAGCTAGCCATTCCTCTATCTAATCTAAGTTGTTTTGGAGGACCCAGGAAGCTTGCGTCGGGCATTTGTCTGGGGATAACAGGGCTGTGTCTGCGAAGGTTGCTACAGTGACACCAGGGCATTACTTAAGTCGTGTGTGTACAGCGTATATAGAACAGATCCAAGTACTGAACTCTGTGGGACTCCTGCAAGAACTTCATAGAAGTTTGAAGTGCTGTTTTTCTCTCTCACTTGAAATAATCTGTCACTCAGGTAAGATTTCAGGATTTGATAGAATGTATGTTGACCAAAATTGCTATAATTCTATGTCACTTCATATAACGTCTGATAAAAACAAGCTTAAAATTACCAGTACTTGAAGCGACACCAAAGTAGTCAGATCGCCATGAAACCAAGACCATTTGACGCAGAAAAAAATAGCTGAATTCAAATATGTCTAACTCATTTTCGACTAAAGTGTTGCTTCAAGTGTTTTTCCTTTCCACTGACGATATGTAGGAAAAATCCATGTTGTTGGTGAATCAATTCAGAAAGTATGTCACTATTTGCGATATTTTACAAATTATTCAGAAGCCATACATGTGTAGAATTGTTTGAATAGGACCGATGGTCAGTGCGATTCTACGATCTTAATCAGATCATCTATCCACCTTCTGAGTGGTGTATTAGGTGTAATTATTAGGTTAGAGTACCTAATACTGATTAGAAATCATTATCAACATAAAACCAGTCTCAGTAATGGCACTCAGGAGTTCTAGAAAATAACTTCACCAATATACAATATACAGCACAGTAGCATACAAATATACAAAATACTAGGTGACCCGGCGAATTTCGTTTCATGCAATATCTTTACAAATTTTAGCCTATGAGTAATTCTGATACATAAGCATTACTATTGCTAAGTTTTATCACAATCCATTCAGTAGTTTTTGAGTGAAAGAGTAACAAACAAAGAAGGGGCAAATTAAACAAAAAGAAAATGCAAGATTAAGAAATAATATAGAATGTCTAGCCAAACTTACTTGTCAGTGCAGGAGTCGCATTTATATTCATGTATAGCAGATATGTGACTGTTGAGAATATTCAGTGTATCAAATTTTACGTAGCAATACACACATCTGAAATAAAAAAAACCCACATGGTTCTGTTGCACTAATCGAATAAAGCCATTCACATGGTTTAAGTGCGACAAAAATGTTTCAGATACGCAGTTTCTGAAACATCTATGTTTTCAGGAACTGATTTGTTTCAGTGTTCCACACATTGTTTACAGAAACGAAATAATTATACATAAAAAAGTAAATAGTGTCTGTAAACATGAGGCAAGTCATTGCGCAGTAGCGCAAATTCTTAGTCAGCTACAAGAGGAGTGGGGAGGAGCTTGTAGCTAACTTCACAGACACCACTAAGTTTGATTCAGCCTATTACACCGGTAGCACAGCCTGGACACTCCGCATTTCTTCATACAAAATCTGCTGTCTTACGCACCCAACACTATATTTATTCACAGACACTACACATACGCACGAACGCTATACGGGTATTTACAGCGGCCTGTGCAGCCCGCGCGCAGAGTAGTAAATCGTGTCCTGACGCGGGGTGGAAGTGAGGAAGACTCAAACGGGTGGGGGGTAACGAGTGGCCGTTCTATACGTAGTATTATTATATCTTCTTTGCTGGTAGTTAAGCAATGTTCCGCATGGTCAGTATTTGGATGGGTGACCGCGGGTGGCATTTTTCAACTGAGCGCTACCGTGGCTCGGATGACACGTTAAATTGTAGGTCCCGGTTGTTTTAACCGGTTAGCCAAGAGGCCTTCAGGCAGCCTAAAAACTCTGACACCAGGGCTAGCCACCCGGCCTATACGAACTTACTTACTTACCGGTAGTCACGCAGGATTAAATATTTGGTGATTCATTTCTTTCAATTCTGTACAGTAGAAGCTAATTAGTAATTATCTCATATTGAGAAACGAAAAAAAATATAATTGGAACATGATTTGATGAAGAAATTAATGTATTAAATAAATTGATGGTAGATAACTATGTGTTATAAGTTTCTAATATATTAGGCAATTTTAAAGGCCATTGTAAATTATATAGCAATGTAAAATAGTGTTCCTTTTATCAAATGCATATAGTGAAAAAGAAACAGGGCTACTTTAAATTGCTATTATAATTCTCTAAAATTAGGCCTATAGTCAAAACTGTAGATGGATAATTTTAGTTCTGTCAATACCAGAGAAACCCTTTAACTGCCATTCCAGATTTACAACTAAATTAGCAGTTTAAGTAAGAATCAAGTGGAGCAAATCTAAACATTTTATTCAATATTTTGTGATTGGAAACTTCAATTTTCATCATCATTATTATATCAACACATATCATATTTATATATTTTGTGATTGGAAACTTCAATTTTCTTCATTATTATGTACAAAATCCATTGCTGGATAGTGGATATGGGCAAAAGGCCTACCCCAAAGGTGGACCCTAGGTAATAATAGACAATAAAAAACACACTAATAATTGTGTACAAAATTGTTATAGTCCTAGCGCTTAACTCAGTCCTCACTTGCGCGAATTGGAGGCGCCCGGGACCCGCGGCCCACACCTGCGTCAGTCCCCTTTGAGGTCTAACCCCGCGCCCCTGTACGGCGCAGGCGAGGACTAAGTTAAGCAGTAAGATTATAGTTTACAGACATTACAGTACTTACTGAAATGTATTTTCCGCCACATGGTTGAGGTAGCAATGTCGCTGGAAGTTGTTATAGTTATACATCTGTTTCTTACACAATACACAAGTGTATAAAAGCTCTGCAGTGCCAGTCCCATGCTGAGGATAATGACAATCAAAATCTGTCTTGTTTGCAAATACTGAAAGACAAAGGTTGCAGAGAATCCCAAGTTTATTTACAGCATTTTCCTTCAGTGCCTGAATTTCGAGCTCCTCAACTAAGTCGCCTTCGTCGAGGTATATGGGTGAAGCTATGGAGGAAGCCATGATTTTCTTTCAGAATTTATGTATAATCCATCTAGTGCCAGAATTCGTTACATCTGTTTCAAATGGTAGCGAGTACAGCTCCAAACATCGCTTGGTATCTTAATTTGCCACATGTTTAGTAAAACGGCAAAATATCTAAAAGAACTTCCGAGTGTTAAGGGCGACGGCAGCTGCTGACCTTGGCAGATGAATTACTTTTATCAGTATTTGTGCAAATAATACGCTATGTTTGTTATTACGGGCGGTGATAGTGACACTTTTTTAGCATATTACATTGTTTAATTCACTATATCTTGGTCGCAGATACGGTTCGCCTTCGGTGATACTTCTCGGCTTGTAAAAATTCGAGGTTGTTCAGCCATTGTCAGGCACGATTTTTTTTCAATATCCACCAGCCAAAAATAATGATTATAGCCAAATCCTTTCTCAAAATAATAAAAAAATATCAAATTAGAATAGCACACTACATTTTACGATACAACAGCAGGAAAAACGATGAAATTTTAACAAAAACGAACGCCGGATAACAAACAACGCCAAGAAAACGTGCGTGAGGTTAATTTTTATATTTTTCAGTCTGTATTTTTCTTTTTAATGATTTTTGTGATGCCACAGATAAAGAAAATTTAACGATTGAGAGCTTTCTCGAGACGATCAATTCAATGTATAATATCTGTCAGGTAAAATATTGTTTATGGTGTGTCCACACACTCCAGGAGGCGGTGAGGCGAGGCCCTCGACACGAGGCGTTAGCCAATAGCCATCCACACGAGGAATGACAAAGCGAGACGAGGCAACACGGACACGGTGGTGGAGAATGTGAACGCACCATTTAATAAAGTATCCAGCAGATAAATGTGGCCTACGACTAATAGCGACTTTGCTTTACAATATTTTATGTAGTGATAGCCTGCTAATATCGCGCAATGACGTCTCACCTATTGGCAAAAAGTTAAGGCGAATGAAGAGTTCAGAGTACATCTCCTGTAGTTGTACGTAATGCATTATACCCTGCCTTATTGGGCCAGGCCAAGTGGCGCCAAGCTCTTCCGTTTAAAAATATTAATGAAAACTTCTGACTTCCGCAGAATTGTCAACGTCACATTAAGCATCGTAATTAAGTATATTAGCTAAATATCATAGTTCTGTTCATTTTTCACTTTAGGCATTCGATATAGAAAGAACGGTTCTGACGTTGCTATTTTTACACTGGCGCCTCTGTAATCGGGCTTGTTTTGCCATTTACAGCAGAAACCAAATCAATCCGTTGATTTGTTGCTGCGCCTCTGTAATCGGGCTTGTTTTGCCATTTACAGCAGAAACCAAATCAATCCGTTGATTTGTTGCTGCGCCTCTGTAATCGGGCTTGTTTTATCATTTACAGCAGAAACCAAATCAATCTGTTGCTTTGTTGCTGATAAAAAGTTTTTGCCCTATTCTACGGGAACTATGACATTTCTCGAGATAAAAAAGAGTTGATGTCACTTTTCGTCTTTCAAACTATATTCGTGTACTTATATTCGTGCATTAAATCAAGTCAATCCGTTGTTCTGTTGCTGAGAAACAGTTTTTGTCCTATCCTACAGGAACCACGATTATTTCGGGATAAAAAGTAGGCTATGTTACTATTCGTCTCTAAAACTATGTATATAGCAAAAATCAAGAACGTTGCTGAGAACAGTTTTTGTCCTATCCTACAGGAACCATGTCCGTGGCAAAATCAAGTCAATCCGTTACTCCGTAGGTATGGTAACAGATTTTCTCCTATCCTGCGGGAACCACGAATATTTTTAGGGATAAAAAGAAGCCTTTATCCTTTCTCAGGCTCTAGACTATCTGTGTACCAAATTCATTGAAATCGGTTTAATAGTTTTGGCGTGAAAGCGCGACAGACAGACAGACAGAGTTACTTTCGCATTTATAATATTAGTAAGGATTATTTTCCTCGCTAGAAAGCTCGCGCCGCCGCCGCGCCGGCCGGGCTGGTACTGCCGCCGCACCGCTATGTCCCTGCATTTTAAATCTGTAATATCTTCGGAAATATTCATTTAAATTACATGCTGTAAGGGCCATATTGATCTATATTGAATGCACAATGTATTTAAGGTACTTAAATGGATAAGGAATAATTCTGTATTGCTTAAAATAACTTCCTATACAAGCCATTTTTCCCGTAAAATATAAAGGATAAAAAATGGTTATTGTGGGTTAGCCTTAAGAGATAGACATATACCATCGCGGACATTTTTGTTGACCTTTTTAAGATGTACAATACCGCAGTACGTTATTTTGATTTATCTCGTGGGGTTCAGTCGGCGTTTGCAATGTAAGCGCAAAAACATGTGTTTATTTACGACATCACATTAGAAACCTGTAAATTTATCAGTGTTTCTCTACAATATTATGCATATATTATACATATAAACCTTCCTCCTGAATCACTCTATCTATTAAAAAAAGCGCTTTAAAATCCGTTGTGTGGTTTTGAAGATTTAAGCATACATAGGGACGGACAGACAGCGACAGCGACTTTGTTTTATACTATGTAGTGATAGTGATGATGGTAGTGATAATAATAAACGTTTATTTCAGGCACACAATCCATATGAATAGACACAATTACACAACAGAAAAGAATAAACATTACAATTATACCAAATTATCACAGTCCAAATATTAATTTAAATATCGTTTAAAGTCAAACCTAGGTTTGACGCCATGCTACTTCCAATTCACGCTTTGGTGGACAGAGATCCAATGTCGATATATTGGACAACACAAATTTTGAGACAGGCACTGTAGTATGCCGTTATTCGATCTTCGTATCCTATCCAAAAAGGACGCGAAGGATCGAATAACTGCAAAGAAATCAGGAACCCGTGCATCAGAGAACATACCCGACGCGCTGCAGAATCTGGGCTTCTTCATAAGGATGCGAAATGCGTCATTATATAGTACGCCTTGAATAAGGTAACCTTCACGTCATCCGAGCACTTAGCAAATCTGCGCGCGAGCATGTTACATCTGATGGACAGGTTCCTCCTCTCCCGCTCCATGTCTAAGTTGTCCGACATGCTTTGAGTAACAATGTGTCCAAGATATCTGAATACCGTTTTCGGACCCTTTCCAGCACGAAATACGAGCATTTCAGTTTTGGAAACGTTTATATAAATAATTATTTTTGAACCAATGAATCGACGTAGAGGAACTAGCTCTCTCTCTCTCTCTCTCTCTCTCTCTCTCTCTCTCTCTCTCTTTCTCTCTCTCTCTCTCTCTCAAGAGCGGATCCAGCCACTGAAACAGATATTGCAAAAAGGCATGAGCAGAAGACTACTGCTATTATACTGCTATAACCTTGTAAAATATAGCTTGATACGCGAGACATTGACATTGACATACGTGTAATGACTCACGTACATCAAGTACCATAATTTTATAGTGAAAATGTTCGGTACACAATGTTGTACTTCGAGCCATATTTTACACAGAGCTATTACAACTAGAGAGCTGTTGTCGCTTGAGGCAATTCTCAACCACGAAAATGTATGGAAAATCTGGCACAGCACTGTCAAAACGGTCAAATAATGTATTGGAATTTGACACTGCTGAGAGAAAAACACGGCAAATGGCCACTGAATCGAGACACTTATTATGTCTTTTTCTAACTCATGCCATATTACATCATTGCATTTCTTTCTTTCTTTTCTCGATCAACCACGTTATCCCTCTGGTACAGTCATACCGCTATTCTGTGATCAGTACAAATCATGTAGTCCGATCTGAACACGACACGTATACCTGCGCAGAATCAAAAAATGGGTATCAGCAGGGCCATGGAACATGGGCGGGGAACATGCCACGTGACCGCCCTTGACAAATCACGGCGTAGAGCGTATGTGTGTGTGTGTCGTAGTCACGTTCACTAGCTCCACCCACTAAGTATAGTCGCGCGACATTTTTGTAATGAAAACAGTTTTTTTTGTTGAATTTTCGTTTCGTGTTATTTATTATTTTGTTGTTGTTTCTTGTTACTTTTACTTTTAACCATTAAAATAATATTCGTTATTAAATTGTTTTATTTTCATAACATAAGCGTGATTGTTTTTAGTCTGGTTACCTATAATAATATACTTTAGCACCACTCGATAGGAATCTAGATCTAGTATGTACCTACCTACCTAATCCCAATAACCAAAATAACAATTAATTTAATTTAATTCGTACATAATATCGTTACACTTGACTGTAGTGATGCGGGCTGCCACGGTGCAACTTCAGATCGGACTAGATGTTTTGCGATTACTGTATCTCTGTGATATTTTACAAGGTACTTATAGTATTGTCCAACTAAAAGTACCTACTCGCTTCTACCAAGTATAGTCGGTACCTTGGCTGCTGATTAAAATCTTATTGTTATAAGTTTACCGTAACTCCACGACCGAGGCGACGGTTTTATTTTTGTACATACTCTAATCAAATCCTGCAGACGAAATGACCTGTGGCGACTCGAGAGCACGCAGTTAGTGCTTGACAGTGTAATGATGCTTTATAATTTGAAAATGTGGTTCGGAAGCTTAGTTCGGAAGGGTTCGGCAGCTGATGTTATGCTATCTGTGTGCTATCTCCAAAGAATTTTCGAATTCCCCAATTTGTAGGGAATTGAAATCTTTAAATATTGACCTTGTTTTGACCCCGATTTTCATTAAAATAAAAATACTAACTAGTAATGCCGTTTCAACAAACTAGTTTTAATGTCATATTGATCGCAATGAAAAATTTCATACTAATGACAATTAAAATTCGGTTGTAGCTGGTTTTGATGCAGTTTCTGGTGCTCTTCTCAATAAAACTTGTAAGTATGGAAGATTTGGGCTCGATTTATTTGACGATAGCTTATTATTATTTACGGCGACATTTCTGTGGTATTGTATCTAATCCAACCCTACTTTCTCTTTGCATGAATAAAATAATTTCAAAATGATAAAGACATAAATGATAATATAAAGTTTGGGTCTAATTTTATGGCGGCTGTGAAGTGCTCTAAAGGTTGCGAAGAGTGCATCAACTTACATAATTCATGAAGTGGAATGGGTGTTAGAAATGACATGACATTCGTATAATTATAATAACTTTCATAAAATTAACAATATAAGCTCAGCCTAGGACGGCTTTGATGTTTATCCACCATGTTGAGAGGCCAATGGTCAGAATAATGAAGGACTGTAGAAGTGACTAACGTAAAAAAGTCACTTCTTTTGGTTTTTAAAATGGCTGACGAACATTCGCCTCTTCTCGGTCTCGCGCGTGGCGTGGGGAAAGGGAGAGGTCATAATTATTTCAGTTTTTGGTGGCAAAGTCTTGTCTGAGTATCGGCAGCTACCAAACACGCGTTAGTTTTAGTTGATTTAGTTCTCACCATTATGAACTAGGTAGGTGGTTGGTCCATGTCGAGATAATGATGATAGGATAACATCTCGCAAAGAGTACTCCACCGGGCGAGGTGTTTGCCCGGGGATAGCTATCCGACAGTGTAAACTTAGGTCATGATATGGTTCGGCCGTCGCTGTAAATTTCGTTTGCGCGATGCAGACTCCGGCTTGTCATTGGCTGAGGCACGGCGATAAAGCTTGTGATTGGTTGCCAGGCGGCACGCGTAGCTAGTGCCATCTTGTAGCGAATGTAGTGAAGTTAGTCGCTACAGGTACGATTACTGGTTAAGTCAGGCAACCGTTTTGTTTTCACTTATGTCAAGTTGTGTCAGTACTCAGTATCGATAGTTGCGTTACTGGCCTAACAACGGTTTTTAGGTACGTTGCGGTATACCGCATGTGTCAGCTATACATAGCTGATAGTGGTAGACATAAAAGCGTTCGGAGTTTTTGTAATTTATTGGGAAAGTTAGAACATCATCAATGGTATGTTGTTTTGGTTTGGATGGAAAATTATTGTCCGATTTTTCCAGATTTCAATGTACGAATTTCCTGCGTCCGTGTTTTACCGTGAAAATATCTAAGATAGTAAAGTATCGAACAGTGCTTAGTTATAAATAGTTATTTAAATTAGTGGGTGTTATTTTAGAGTTGTTCCTCTTTAATGTTTTAGATGTAAGTATACTACGATTTTTATCTTCACTAAACTGTAGTAATCACGATTTTTGACCGATACGAAACATCATTGCCGATACGTATTTGGTTTATAAGCGTGCGCTTATTAAACGAAAATAATCTTTAATAATTAGTCAATAACTTAAAAGGGATAGCTACGGTAGTTTGTATTTTCTGTTTTGAAATGAATGTCAAACAGCATTTTGGCACTATGCCAGAAAATCTCCTGAAATAGCAGAGTGGATTCGATTGACGTTATAATCGTTTACGAGCGCCATTTGCCGAGAAGTGTAAATCAACATTCGAGTTACGCCATGGAGCGGCTCCACCCGCTGAACGCGAGTTTCCACGGCTCCATGCGGAGTCGGGAATCCTCCTCCACCGCTGGCAGCGACGCTAGGGAAAAAATCAAAGACTGTTGCAGAAAGTTTATTGCATTCATGTTCACACAAGTGGGTGTGGGCGCTCTAGTTGTTTGTTATGCTATTCTTGGGGCGGCTGGGTTTATGCACATTGAAAAAGACAGCCCTGATGAACAGCTACATGAGGTGAGGCAGTGGAGACAGAACTGTGCTGAAGAGCTGTGGAACATCACCGAAACTGTCAACACCTTCAATGAAACAGCTTGGGTGGTTAGTGTGGATAGAGTGCTAAAGGTGTTCCAGAACAACATTACTGTTGCAGTACACACAGGTTACAGCGGCAGATCAGCTGAAGACATCTGGTCATTCCCTGCAGCTTTGATGTATTCATTATCTGTCTTCACTATGATTGGATATGGCAACATTGTCCCAAAAACTGTGTGGGGTAAACTGGTTACAATAGCTTATGCCTGTTTTGGCATTCCTATCTACGTGTTGTACTTTTGCAACATGGGCAAAGTTCTGGCTCAGACATTCAAGTGGTTGTACATAACGGCGCATGAGTGTAGCAGGCGAGAGGATCCCATATTTGAAGATGGAGAAGCCCCACCAGTGCGGAAAAAGATAACTGTACCCTCAACAGCATGTCTTTGGGTCATATCTTTCTACATTTTGACTGGAACAATCATGTTTGGAGCATGGGAAAAGTGGAATTATCTCGATTCCACATACTTCTGTGTTATAAGTTTGTGTAAGATTGGTTTTGGAGACTTTGTTCCCGGAGCAAATATATCTGATTCGGCGGGAGGGTCGCATTTAAAGCTAGTTATCAACTTCATATATGTTCTCCTGGGCATGGGTTTAGTGGCCATGTGCTACAACCTTATGTGTGAAGACGTAAGAGTCAAAGTCAGGGAGCTACGGCAGGATCTCAAGAATTGCCTTGATGATATAACCTTGAAGATTACAGTTTGCATGAATGATACCAAGTACTATCATCAGAAACAGAATCGGCATATAAAATGATGTGAACTGGTGCTGCACACGCACAGTGCACACATGTTTTAAGGTACAAAATAAAGTGTAGCTTCTATTTCTAAACAAATAATTGTAGAATTTACTTACTGCCTTTACAGTTTACAAATAAATGCATTTACTGTGTTATCAATGTGTTTTATTTCTGTTCAGAATAGCAACAATTCTTAATTCCTTAGTTTCCTGTACAACACTGAAAAAAAACTAAGAAAAGTTTGATTTGTAAACTGTTTACCAAACTACCATTTGATAGATACCAAGGTAATATAGGTAATTACCAATTTATCAAGAAGTGCTTTATTTAATGCTGTCCACCATGACTATGGTCCATCTTAGGGTATCTGCATTAATAGTTCATAAATTACAGTACTTATTTACTTGTCATATTCTTTTCACCAAATGTGGTTTCTCCACAGGATTTAAAATGATGTCCCTTAGTTTGGCTGTCCAAAATCAAAAACTAGCAAGATTACTGCCCTTCTAAAATTTCTGAACCTTCTGACTGGAGTTGGAAGGTTGTTTTTAGATCATGTCACAATTCTACTACTTAATATTATAAACTGAAATAATGCTTATACATCAGAATAACTATTTAAAAATTACTACTACTAAAATTTATAAAGATATTGCATGAAGCAAAGTTCGCAGCGACATCGAGTGAATAATAATTATGCTATTTATCATAATTATGAAGGGTAGTACAGTTCAGTGAATATTTAGAAATAAAAACAATATTTTCAGGTTAAATATTAATAGAGAATAAAGGCTATTTTATTTTATTTAGTACAGTACAGACTACAAGTACACTTGCTAGGATTTGATTTTGGACAACAGAGTTACATACAGATATACCCATATTTTTGACTATGGATTGTTTATTTTATAAATTTCTCAATAAAGAAAAAAAATTCCCGACAGAGCTAATAGGGAGACCAGCCCCAGATTGTCTATGCGTTGGTGTTCGGCTTCTCTTTTCCTCTGGAAGAAGAAGCGAAGCCTAACGTCAGAACGCGTACACAATACAGCCCCAGGTCCTTAACTTTATATCCAAAGTATTACATTCCAGTGTCGGCAATAAAGTGAAGCGCGGCACGATGCTGCCGCTGCGGCTGCGTCGCGTGGCGGGGTACGAGGGCCGGGTCAACGACACGCTGTTCCAGCCGGCAGCGCGCCCGCCGCGCTCCCCCCGCGACCACAGCACGCTGGTCTTCTTCCCGGGAGACGTGCAGGTGTGTACACCTGGCTGACAGCGACGTGGTGCGAGGGTCGGGTCAACGACATGCTGTTCCAGCCGGCCGCGCGCCCGCCGCGCTCCCCCCGCGACCACAACACGCTGACGCTCGACGAACGATTTGCTCGACACACAAGTCAAATGACTTGATTTATAAGCTTGCTCATTAGAGCCTAGCAACGTTTCGACTCCCATGCTACTAAGTTGCTCAATAATAGCATGCATTCGTGCCAGTGATGAGAATGTCTGTCATTACTTTTAATCATGGCTATGTTTGGTCGCCAGGACTACCCGGAAGTAATGGCGGCGCACCGCGACAACCGTTTGTACCAGCAGTGGAACCTGGAGCGCACGGCGCGCCTGCTCGGCCACAGCTTCCCGCACCAGCACATTCTCGTCGTCCGCCCGCACAGGTATGATGGTTGCCGCGATAACCGCGTGTGCCAGCACACACTGGTCGTCCGCCCGCACAGGTATGATGGTTGCCGCGATAACCGCGTGTGCCAGCACACACTGGTCGTCCGCCCGCACAGGTACGATGGTTGCCGCGACAACCCCGCGTGTGCCAGCACATACTTGTCGTCCGCCCGCACAGGTATGATGGTTGCCGCGATAACCGCGTGTGCCAGCACACACTGGTCGTCCGCCCGCACAGGTACGATGGTTGCCGCGACAACCGCGTGTGCCAGCACATACTTGTCGTCCGCCCGCACAGGTATGATGGTTGCCGCGACAACCGCGTGTGCCAGCACATACTTGTCGTCCGCCCGCACAGATACGATGGTTGCCGCGACAACCGCGTGTGCCAGCACATACTTGTCGTCCGCCCGCACAGGTATGATGGTTGCCGCGACAACCGCGTGTGCCAGCACATACTTGTCGTCCGCCCGCACAGGTACGATGGTTGCCGCGACAACCGCGTGTGCCAGCACATACTTGTCGTCCGCCCGCACAGGTACGATGGTTGCCGCGACATCCGCGTGTGCCAGCACATACTTGTCGTCCGCCCGCACAGGTATGATGGTTGCCGCGACAACCGCGTGTGCCAGCACATACTTGTCGTCCGCCCGCACAGGTACGATGGTTGCCGCGACAAACGCGTGTATCAGCAATGTAATAGCACTATTGTTTCTAATAAACTCAAAAACTGATATAATCAAAATAGTTCCCAGCAGAATAAGAAAGAAAATCTATTCTTAATTGGGAATTCTCATTACTGAATGTTTTTGATTATCTTTCTCATACTTGAAATCTAAGCTGTGTGTATAGTTTGTAACTCTTAAACATTTATTTTGTGTATGATCTAACTAAAGTGAAATGTTTCGGCCAGGATAGAGCTGAAGTCGTTCAGCTGCTACGACAACTTCGTCCCGAGCAACAACGCGGGCGTGCCCGACCACACGCCCACGCACCACGCGCTCACACACCTTGAAAGGTAAACCACTGTTTTAAACCTATGAGTAAAAACTTTTTAATAGACCTCTAACTGAAGAGGACCACTAAGAGTGATTAGGCCATTTACAATACTCTGGTGGTTCCTGTTTCCTATCTAGGCCAGTAAAAATAGAATTTAACTTTGCACAAAATTTCCGATCAAACTTTTTTTTTATAAGGTTTAGGATCACTTACTGAGCATAAAATCACAAAATGCTGACAGATCTAGGTGGAGCTTCAAGCGCCGTCTTGAAAAAAGTTCATGGCCGATATCTTGGAAACTATGCACTTTAGGGCAACAGCAAGATTTATGGTCCATTTAATGAACCGGTTTTTCTATCGCGGCCGTTAATCCCGACAGAAAAACCGGTTTATTAAATGGGCCGTAAACCGTAAACGGTAAGTTTTATACAAAAAAGTTTAATGGAAACAAAAGATACCAAATTTTATTCTCTGCTATAATGGTCTCCATGACTTTTGCCCTAAGGTGCATAGTGTCTGAGATATCGGCCAAAAAGGTTTTTTCAAGATTGCGCTTGAAGCTCCACCTGAATCTGTCAGTATTTAGTGATTTTATGATCAGTAAGTGATCCTAAACCTAAAAAAAAAAATTGAATCAGGAATTTAGTGCAAAGTTGACTAAAAATGGCTATTTTTACTGGGGTAATCCTCTTACATATAACATCGGTATATAACAACAGACTTCCCCGAAATGTTATATGGGCAGCAAATCTGATTGTATTCAAATCAGGCGTTCTATGACCTCTATAGACGAAGCATTTCTGACCCTAAAGGTTACATCATAACAAATCGATGTTAATATTGAGTATATATGTATATTTTTGACTAAATTGTGTATTTTTTTCCTGATTTGATTAAGTAAAATAATAATTGCTGTAACAAGTTTAATTTTAATTGCATATTTTTAATTGCTATAATTGACGTACCTATAAAAGTTTGTACAAATAAATGAGTACTCGTATGAGTATTTATGTATGAATATTCTCTTAAAATCACAAGCAAAGTTTGGTCTTTTGGTAGGCCTCAGTGGGGCAGAAGCCAACACTGAGAGGCCCTTTTACATTTCTTTTTTTATAAAACTAATATAAAATGTTGTGTACATAAAGTAGAATGAAAATATAAAATAACTATTGCTAGATGAGACTTACAGTATATTATGGCTATTGTGATGTGCTGATCGATGACTTAAAAAGATGGGCTATGGAATGAGGTACGGCACCCGCCAAATAATGCCTCATTTCAAATTTTCAGGCGGGTGGAGACTTGCCATCCACTAAATGGGCCCCCCATAATAGCTACCGTCTATTGTCGCCGGAGGGGCAACATTGGTGTGGACGGCTGTCGGGTGTCGAGAGGTGTGCTGCGCGTTCACTAAGAGCTACTAGCGGCGTTATGCCCTTTAACACTTCCACCCTGGAGCTTAGTTTCTTAGCTCTTGCGATTTCCAAGCCGGCCGGTTAAGGCAAGAGAGGAGTCAGGGGTCTCATTTAGCCCCAGGGAATCAGGGTTCGCGGTGTCGTCACTCACCGACGGCTCGCCACAAAGCCGCCCCTGCGTCTTAATAATATTTATTATTATTATTACTCAGGTTGCTGCAAAATGTGAGCACTAGATTGAAGCAGATGCCCGCCTCAGAGCTGCAGCAGGCTTTCTCCGCCGTGTCGCTGCCCGAGGACATCGATATTGAAGACTTGCACGTAAGAAACATTCATCATTGAACAGGGTTGATAAAAATCATGATTGTTTTATTTCTGACAGATTCTTTTGATTTATTTGAAAAAAATCATGAATTTTTGTCTTTGTTTTTTTTTTAACATATCGTATTTTCTACTGTAAACAGTAGTTTTGGTTTATTCTGACATTAGCTTTGAACAAGCTTGAAGAGGAGACAAAAGCTTTCTAGAAAAATTTTGCACAGAATGAGTATCCAGGAACAGACTTTGAATTTTATTATTAAAAATTCAAATCCATTCAAAGAAGACATGTTTATGGAAAAGATAATTAAAAATTGAAACCACTGCAATGGCGGAAATCACAGTTGGGCAGTCTAGATGAGCATGGTTATCTAAAGCCCATCTTTTACCAGCTGTTCAGAGCTGTAACTTCCTCGGCGTCAGTGGACAGGATATTTTCCACATTTGGGCTGGTTCAATTAAAACTTCGGAATATGTTGGGACACGAAAAGGGGGTGAAATTAGCGTGCGCGTGCGTGCGTTTCAGATGAGCTTATTTTTCAGCGCGTATACGGTCGTTTCGGCACACGCGCGCTAAATTACGCGCTTTAAAAAACCGGAATCGTGTAAACGGGCATATTTCGGCGTGTTCGTTCGAACCGGTGTTGTCATGTCAGTATCAATTTGAATTCTCTCGCGGCTCGCGCTTATACGAGCTTGGAAGAGCAATAACGTTCGTACGAGTTGCGCGTGTGCCAAAAGGCGCGCTTATACGCCTACATGCGCTTCCAAAAACGAGTTTAAACGCGCGTATAAAACGCTAGTCTGAACCGAAAAGTAGTCGTAGTCTGAAACTAGGGCCCTATTTTTCAACTTCGAACGCCTGGGTACGTATACGGAACTTTGACGGATTGCACAGAAAATCTCTCTAAGTTATCTCTGGAAGTTACACTCCATACAAGTTCCGTATACGACCAAGCCGTGCGAAGTTGAAAAATAGGGCCTCTTGTCTTGGTCACAGAGCGCGGACCGGCGCGGCGCGGCGAACGGCGCGGGCTCGGCCGGCGCCGCAAGACTCGAGGCGTGAGTAGGTTTAGTTCCAATGGATGTTGTACTACATTACAAGCCCAATTTTAGAGGCGCAAACGTAATTAAAATAGCTCGTTAGACTATTTCTATTTCACATTAGGCAGTCGATAGAGAAAAAACTTTTTACGTTGCTGTTAAATTTACGATGGCGCCTCTAAATGTGGACTTACTGTGTTTATAACCTTACAAACGTATCATTATCATCAGGTCAAGCATGGGCACAGTTACAGAAAGTCTCTAGCTATAAGTCGAATCCAACAACTTGGCTACTGAACTAAGCTACAGCCAACTTCCGCAAAGAGAATTAAACGCCGTACAATTAGTGAGAATTTTAGTTTTTCTAGTTCGACGGTCGAATAATTGAGAAAAAAAACTCACTAGTTTTTTTTATTATTATCGTTTTTGACTGCCTCGGTGGCTCAGTGGCTGACTCCTGGGTCAAAGAGGCGTGGGTTCGATTCCTACCCAGAGCAAGTATTTATGTGATGAACTTAGGTGTTTGCTTTGTGTCTGGGTGTTATTTAGGTACTATTTATATAAGTATAAAATATGTATGTGTAGTATATCAGTCTCTGGCAGCGGTGTCACAAACTTTGCTTAGTGCGGTGTCAGAGACTGTGTTTCCATTTCCCCTAATATTTATTTGTCTGTGTTCCATTGCATCCCCGACATACGGAATCCTAGTGTTGTAAGCGTGGAATGTTATTGTTTATTGTTGTTATTGAGTAGCGTTTTTCTGCAGAGAGGCCAACCCGTTGTTTTCTGCAGAGGTTCAGAGTGTTTTTGTCGCGCGACTGTAGCGCTGTAGTAGCGCGACTCGTATTATTAGGAACCAATACTGTCCCAACGTTGAGCAAAGGCCTCCCTACCCTTTTTCCATTTCTATCCTGGGCTAAAGTATGCCAGTCCTTCCGGTGTCTGTCAAGGTAGGCCCCGCTGATCGCGCGGGCTGTCGTTTTCTAGGTCTCCGAGCTCTTTTTTGGCCTAGTGTCCAATCAGTGGTAATTTTGGCTCAAAGATCGTCCAGCCCAGTTCCACTTCAAGTTGGCACATTTTTGGGTCACGTGGGCTATTTGTGTTTTGGAGCGCAGTATGGCGTTCTTTATTCTTACATATTTAAGTAGCGCTGCAGCTCGACAGCCGCGCGGCGGCCGCGCGACAGAGGCGCGACTACAGCGCTCCGAGCTACCGGTGGCAGATACGCCGCGTAATCGCGTGATCAGTTGGCGTTAGATCAGTGTTATAGGCCGCGTCACACAAGTTGGCGGATATGAAATTAGCTACAAGCTGCGCAATATACAATCCTGACTGAAGCTCACACAAAGCCGCGCGCTGATTGGAATTTTTTTTTATATATAATTCCTGTTTCCCTCGCATATAGGCAAGGTCTTTGTTTAACAAAAATATTTTGATCCTCCATACATGTTTTAGATATATTTATTTTAATAGATGTCTATCCTGATTGGATATTGCCCAGCTTGTGGCTAACTCCACATCCGCCAACTTGAGTGGCGCGGCCTGTACGAGCGCATGTGTATTGCGAGCAAGTTGCAAATTATCGCGTCGCGCCTGTGAACCGCGGCTATCGATAGCGTCGGCCGCGCTACAGCCGCTTAAGGGACATATTATACGGGCGGTTTTCCCGCCGCGGGAATCCGCTCGACAAAGCTGCCGCAGACCATCAAACTACACGGTACGCGGTTTATCGCTGTCTGAAACTAGCCATGCGCTTGCATGGCTAGACACAAACGACGAGCGAGCGCGAGGGTCCCGCGCAGAATGACGTAATAATAGCGGAAACCGCCCGTGTAGTTTAAAGCGCCGGTTATCTGTGGCGTTTTGACGCTGCATGCGGCGTATTTCTCCTGCCTGTGAACCGCGACGGGAAATCGCGCAGTGTAGTATGCAGCATACAACTTTCATATTAAATTGTGACTAGTGCGGTTCAGTAGCGGATTCCCGCGGCGGGAAAACCGCTCGTATAGTATGACCCTTAATGTCAAGGGATTTGCGGTGCTACAGTCGCGCGACAAAAACGCTTATATGTGAAAGCGCTCTAACCCATTGTTTTCTACAGAGAGGCTAACCCGCTGTGGTGGCGGGATCAGCTGGCGCTCGACGAGTCCCGCCTGACGCTGGTGGGGTTCAGCAAGGGCTGCGTGGTGCTCAACCAACTCATATACGAGTTCCACTACACCAAAACCTTGACGCCCGATGACCACCACACTATGCAGTAAGCGCTTTCGCTTTTAACCGACTTCCATAAAGGAGGAGGTTCTATGTTCGTCTGTGTGTCCATCGACATTTTCGCCAATTGTGACTGATGTAAAAAAATATTTTTGCGTTTGAAAGGTTATACTACCGAAGACCGCCCTTTTAAATTTTATCAAAATCGGCTGAGCTGTTTTTGAAAAATGTCGAATAATGTTAAAATGAGATACTACGCGGATGACATCAATTCGTGTTAACTATTCGAATTCTGTACACGGTTTACATCGGTTATGACATTTTTGTACGAAAAATAATTTTGTTCTAAGGCTTGGATTGTTCCTAAAACTAACTCGAAGGTGATATTTGTGGAGCTCTATACGATTTATAAAATTTAAGAGCTACACAAAAACTACCTGATGAAATAGGTTTTGTGAAGTATAATCTCTGAGCTCGTGCATGAAATTACGATAATTTAACCAATCATATTGAGTTGGATTTATTTTTGTTTCAAATATGTTTATAAGTCAGTGGTATGGACCTAGCCAGAAGGGAGAATAATATGTGGGCGGTCCCCTCCTTACAAATTTCTTTGCACACCACAAAAACTTTAAAGTCAGTATACTAAGCGCCACACAAATCGGCGGATGAGAAGTTATGCTCAGAACGCCGCGCAACAGCCAAAATATAGGTATGCGCGGGAAACAGAGAGACGAGACGGGCACACCCGCCAACCTCATGCCTCCCGCGCGCTCCCTACGTGCATACATGCGCAATGATTAGCGAATCATGGCGAAGTGTCATCTGTGGCTAACTTCTCATCATAATCATAATCAATTTATTGATAACATTTTGTTACAAGTCATTATCCATAGCATTAATAATAATATTTGGATTAATGAAACAGTATAGAAATACATTAGTGTTCTTTTACAATCGTAAAAATACAACCAGTTAAAATTAAAATTCATTATTTAAAATTCAAAAAATACAAAAAGATTAAATTATTATCATTGCACAATCATTCAAAAATAAACATGTCAACAATGTATAATTTATAATCACTAATACAATTGAAATACTTAATTAATAATAAAATAATAATTGAAATAATCAAAAATAAATAAGCAATAATTCACAATGTCAATCTACAATATTTAATTTTATTTTTAGGCGTTATTGTCCCACTGCAGGGCCAAGGCCTCCCTTCCCTCTTTCCATTTTTCTCGATCGAGAGCTTTGGTGTTCCATCCACTCCAGTGGGAATCAAGCTCGTCTCGCCATCTTTATTTTTTTTTTTGGCCTACCGAGGGGTCTCTTGATGATGGGTGTCCACATTGTACAGGTTTTGGTCCACAGATCTTCGTGCATGCGGCAGATGTGTCCGGCCCAATTCCATTTCAATTTCAATCTATAATAATAAATTAAAATTACAATTTTAAATGAATGAATTCGTCGTAAGTATAGAAGGCGTGCTCGACAAGCCAGCGTTGAGCCGTGACTTGAAGCTGCCTATCGTTGGCGCAGTGGTAATATGTGGTGGCGGCTTGTTGTACACCGCCGGACCCATCACGTGCGTCGACCTGGCCGATTTGTGTGGCGTTTAATATTTGTATTTTTTATATATGTATATTATATTAAAGGCAACGTATCTCCAAACGAATAGACCCATTATGAAGCGTTTCTTTAAAATTATGTATAGGCCGAATCATACAAGTCAGCGGATGTGAAGTTAGCAACAAGTTGCGCAATATCCAATCCTGACTGAAGCTCATAAAAAGCTCCGCGTTGATTGGATATTGCGCAGCTTGTAGCTAACTTCACATCCGCCGACTTGTATTGTATGATTCGGCCTATAAGCAGAAGAGACCATTCTACTATATATCCGAAATATCCTTTTTTTTTTTTATTAATGGTTCACAAAACTGGGCTTACACACTAAAACTTACATTAAACAAAATACATTAATAAAACGACATGCATAATGTATATGCCCTTCTAGGAGTGAACACAGCATGCATAACAGAATTAGTACTGAATAACTGAAACTATAAAACAATGACAAATTAAATTTTTATAAATTTAGCTTAAAATAAATGGTAAACGTCGCTTAAAATATGACACGGAGGGATTAAAAATATCTAAATCTTGGCATATATTGTTGTACAATGAACACATGCGATACAAAGAAGAGTGTTGGCCGTAGTTTGTACGAGCATGTGGCAAGCTAAACGTTCTTCTATTGTCGAGACGGCTAGAAGAACGAGGAACAGAAAAACATATCTTTCCAAGCAAATGAGAACTGTCCAAAATACCGTTCAACTAATTTGTGCAGAAATACGATGTCAGCTATGTTCCTTCTGAGTGACAGTGGCGATATTTTAAAATATGAAAGCCTAGATTCGTAAGAGTCCAACTGCCTACACAGATTACTCGAATATGAGAGATGGTACAGGAACTTCTTTTGCAATCTTTCAATTCGATCTATGTGGACTTGGTAGGATGGGCTCCAGACAGGACTGCAGTACTCCAGTAAGCTACGCACGAATGAATAAAACAGGATAATAGAAACAGTGGGATCTTTGAAGAATTTTGACTGCCTAGATACGAAACCTCCCAGACGAGATGCTTTTTTAACGACAGTCTATATGCTCTCGAAAATCTAGTTTGGTGTCAACCATTACTCCCAAGTCACGCATACTAAAAACCTCCTTAAGTGGAGTACCACCAATGAAGTAAGAAGCGCGTGTCGGTGATATTTTCCTCGAAAAGTTTATGTAAAAACATTTAGAGGGATTGAGTATCATTTTATTGCGTGCACACCAATCATTAATGAGGTCGATGTCTTTTTGTAATAATAACATATCTTCATCGGAATGGATTTCCCTATAAATCTTGAGATCATCCGCAAACAATTGAAATTTGGAAGTGATTTTAGAAGCCAGATTGTTTATAGATAGCAGGAAAAATAAAGGCCCCAGATGAGAGCCCTGGGGCACTCCCGATGGCACCAATCTCAGAAAAGACTTGTAGCCGCGAATTGTGACAAGTTGGGAACGGTTTTGAAGATAAGACTCACACCAACGTAACAAAGAGCCGCAAATTCCTGCGTGACCGAATTTTCCGATCAGCAATTCGTGATCGACAACATCGAATGCTTTCTAGAAATCGGTATAGACTGCGTGTACTTCGTGACAGTTTGTAAAGGCGTCTGTAATGTCGCTAACGAAATCCATAAGATTCGATGTTGTCGATCTTCCGGGAAGAAACCCGTGCTGCTGTGGAACAATCAACGGTTTTAAGTGAAATAGAACTCTTTTGAGGACTAAGGATTCAAATAATTTACCTATGGCAGACAAAATTGATATTGGACGGTAATTACTTATGTCACCAAGATCACCGTTCTTATGAATTGGCGTGACATGTGCTATTTTCCACCTAGAAGGAAAAAATCCGGTTGACAGCTGTTTCCGCCAAAAAATACCGGTAGACTGGACTCCAACCAATCTACTAAATCGTGCTGGGCCCATATAATAATTAAAACAATAGGAATTCGATTACCATCAATTCGCGAATGCTGCGGCGCAAGCCGACGAGTTCATTCCACCCTGGAATTAACCTAAACTCGTCCCGAATCCTACCCCCTTGGTCGACCAAAACTAAATGGAACGAACTCACAGCTGATGAGGTGTCTTCAGGATTCTATTGCATCCGCCGCCAATCACTTGCACTTCAAATCAACAGTCAACACAAATTAGGCGATCCGCGCCCCACTTAATATAATTGGCACACTAAGAATTAGGCCGCTAATCCTAGAATCGTTCCGCAGACGTCATCCGCGACGGCGTCCAAGTCACACACTGACTTACTTGCACCGAGCTGAGTAACTCGCGCGCAGGGACGGTTTTATTCTCAACAACCACCCGTCCCGGCTGGAGAAGCCAGCCGCTAGTCTTAATCCACCGGGAGCCGGGAGAGCGTCGCTATAGCCCGCTGTAAAGTCGAGCCTCTGACCAGCACTTCGGCGACGCGAGGAGTCCCATCAGGACCCATAATTAACTTTATAATGCGCCCCCTGCGCCAAAACAATGAAGGCAAATTCGCTTCCTTCAACAAAACCAAATCCCCTTCCCGTGGAGGATCCGTCCGATCTGTCCATTTAACCCGTTGTTGTAAAATGTGTAAATACTCTAAAGACCATCGACGCCATAGGTCTTGACCCATTTGTTGTAACATCTGAAACCGCGACAACCGTGTCGTATTAACATCCGTCCACGGATACTCTGGCAAAGCCGCGAGTGGCTGCCCAATCAAGAAATGACCTGGGGTGAGGACCTCTAGGTCGTTTGGGTCGGAAGACAATGGACAGAGCGGACGTGAATTCAGAACAGCTTCCACCTTACAAAACACAGTGGCAAGCTCTTCGAACGTGAGAGCCGTCTCTCCTAATATTCTCCGTAGGTGCGTCTTGGCTGACTTTACCGCGGCCTCAAATATACCTCCCCAGTGGGGACAATTTGGCGGACTCGTTAGCCAAGTTATTCCCCTCTGGGCAAGAGCCTGACTTATACTATTTCCATTAGCTTGTAGGAATTTACCAACTTCCTTTAAATAATTGTCTGCACCCTTATAGTTTGTACCATTGTCAGACCGGATCAGTGACGGGAGACCTCTTCGCGACACGAAACGGTCTAGAGAAGCAATAAATGCCTCAGTAGTTAACGAGGATACCGCCTCGAAATGAACCGATTTTGTCGATAAACAGACATATACGCATAGATAAGCGCGAGTAACCTTAGCGTTTCGTAATGTAGACGATTTCACATAATATGGCCCGGCAAAGTCGGTAGAAACCCCATCAAACGGCCTCGCTTGATTGACCCTATCCGAGGGTAGATCACCCATCTGTGGCTGCATCGTAGCTGCCTTGACCCTATAACAAGGTATACAACGAAATATAACACCCCGGACAACCCTCCGGGCCGATAAAATCCAAAATTCTCGTTGTAAAATTGCAAGCAACGCAGTGCACCCCGCATGCGCGTTGCGAATGTGTCTGTCTCGCACGATAAGTTCAACCAAAGCTCCCTGCTTCGGTAGTAGTAACGGATGCCTACTCCCATATGGAATGTTAGCCCTTCGAAGGCGGCCTCCGACTCGCAAAAAACCATCAGAGTCAATGAAAGGGTTAAGCCGTGCCATGGCTCCCTTCAACTTCGCGCGTCCTAAGCGTAAGATTGATAATTCCGCCTTGAAGCAGTCCGACTGAATAATCTTGATCCAATATAACAACGAGCTTCGCCGTTCCTCCGGCGTCGTAGTAGGCGAAAGTTGCTTTCGAGTCGGGTGGCGGCAGTTGTGGATAAAGCGTTTTATCCAACTGGTCACACCCAGTAACTTCTCCAAACTGCTGTATCTCCCCACCAACCAATCCTTATCCAATTTTGGCTCAGTTGCCACTGCATTCACGCGCAACTCCGGCAGCACCGATAGTAACCTCTCCTTTCTTGGAGCAGGCCAAGAGGACTCTGGTTCCAATAACCAGTCCGGTCCCCACCAAAGTGGGTGCTGCACCAGCTCCACAGCTGTACAGCCCCGAGACGCACAGTCAGCCGGATTGATTTCGCCCGGAACGTGTCTCCAATCAATATGAACTTCGGCATTCTGGATTTGGGAAACCCGGTTTCCCACAAAAACATCCAGCGTGTGCGGTGCAGCTCCAAGCCACGCCAGGGCCACTTGGCTGTCCGACCATCCGTATATCTTCTCAATATTTACAGTGGACGCTAACTCCTTGCCAATGTGGCATAACAAACGCGTTAAAAGGTGAGCCCCGCTCAGCTCCAATTTAGGTATTGTCAACCTGGTCCGAATAGGAGCAACCTTGCTCTTGGCCATCAGTAATACGACGGAGACCCGGCCCTCGGCGTCAACCGCTCGTACATAAACTGACGCCGCATAACCTCGTTCTGAGGCGTCACAAAAGCCATGCAGACTGGCTTGGTATTTTCCCGGTGGCAGTATTCGTCGAGGAAGGGCAATCCGATTGACCTCCTCAATGGTATCAAGCAATTCAAGCCATGTGTTCAATGGGGCTCCATTGAGTGGCTCATCCCACGAGATACCCAGTGTCCAAAGTTCTTGTAAAAGACATTTGGCTGAGAAGATCACGGGACTAACCCAGCCGTTTGGATCAAAGGTCCGTGCGATGGCGGATAGAACAGTCCGCTTTGTCCACACTTGATGTCGTTCCAGATCCACTTGGAACGTAAAGGTATCAGCTACTGGCTGATATTTCATACCCAACACAGCTATCATATTTGGGTCCTCTCCGTCCGCGAAGAGGCCCGGATTCTGCTGGTGTTCTTCTGGGATACCTTCCATTACCCTAGGATCATTCGACAACCATTTACGCAGTTCATAACCAGCTGTCGCCAGTATGGCAACCAACTCGTCGCGTGGAGTGATAGCTTCCTCCCAAGTCTGCGCACCCGTACAGATATCATCCACAAATAAATCGCGACGCAAAACTGCAGCAGCCCGAGGGAAACGCACTCGCTCACACTCCGCTAACTCACGGAGCACGCGAGTCGAAATCCAGGGACTCGACCTCAACCCATACGTGTTGGTGTTGAGCTCATATACGACCACTGGGTCGTTGGGATTTTCACGCCAGAGAATAAGCTGAAAGCGTCTATCTTCTGGGTGAATGACAGTCTGACGGAACATCATCCGGATGTCCGCCCCGAAAACTACCTGATGTCTCCGAAAGTTCAGAATGACATCGACAACGTCACGATTCAATTTGGGACCCGCGTGCAAACAATGATTGAGAGCTACTCCCGTTGAGGTAACAGCAGAACCATCAAATACGGTCCTTAATTTACCCGTAGATGCCTTCAGCACCGCATGATGAGGCAAGAAGTAGTGCTCAGTCGAGCTCCAATCGACTTGAGCAGGCGACATGTGACCTAGTGCTTCATATTCACGCATGAAGTCGATGTATTTTTCCCGGAGAACTGGGTCTCGTTGCATACGTCGCTCCATGGACAGCAGTCTTTTCTCGGCCAACGCTCTAGAAGACCCCAACGAGGGCGGCGAGGTAATAAAGGGTAGCCTAGTCATGAACCTTCCTGACTGAAGCCTAACCGTGTTGTCCTTAAAGAACGCTTCGCACTCGTCGTGATTCGGGTCTACCCGTGACGCCTCAGGGGGTTCTTCCACCTCCCAAAACTTCCGCATAATTCTGGCAAGGGCTGAACTAGCGATAGTGACCGATGACTCGCCCTGAGTTTGGTCCTCAAACACCGGACCCATGACCGCATGTCCAAAAATAGTAGAAATTGCTACCAAGGAAGAAGTCCCTAATGTCTTCTGTCTTCCCGTTAATACCCATCCCAATACATCTGCTCCGATTAGCAGATCTACAGGGCCTGGTTGATGAAAGAGTGGGTCGGCCAAGTCCAACCCCTCTGTCAGCGATACCCTTCCCGTAGGGATATCCACTGATGGATGCCAACCCACCACGGTATCCAGTACCATGGCGGCAACAGAAATCCTCAGCGCTGGAGTGTGCACCGAAGAAAAGGAGACGTATGTATGGCCCCTCACACCCAATACTTCCGAATCACCCACACCCAGTATGGGTTTCGATGCGCGTTCCAGCTCTAAACGCAATTTACGTGCCACACGCGTTGTTATTAGACACCCCTGTGCCCCCGTGTCAAGAAGGGCTCGTATCCGTACGCTGTCCCCCCTTGTACCCCAAACGCGGACCTCCGCGGTAGGTAACAGCACAGTTTGTGGGCCTATTGCCTCAGAGGAACCAGCTAGCTATTGACTAGCTGGCGGAGAACAATTTGGATAGGCCTGATATTCCGTGGGACGTGCGGGACGCACGCACAGCGTCCTCGCTGGCACCACGTACCCGGCAGCCCTGCCGGACCGATAGTACGGTGGGTGATACTCCAACCGTGGGTACTCATGCATGGGCGGCGAGTACCGCTCATGTTGCGAGGTCATTACCTCCTGGCCTCGTGATGGGGGATGGCCGACCGCAATTGGCGCCGTTGCCGAGGCCCCCTTCCCCTTATCACAATTTGCCGACCCCTCCGCCCTGGAGTGGGTGGCCATGCTCGCCCGAGCGTAATAAGGACCGGATGCGGCCGCCGCATGTCCGGTTACCTGAGGGCTCTGCCCTCCAATGCGCTCACTAGAGGACGACCCCCCCCAGCCCCTGTGTTGCACTTGACCTTGTGCCCGGGCACCTCCTCCGTCCCTCGGAGAAGAGCTTCGGGGGGGAGCGCACCCGCCCGTGACAGACGCCTTCTGTTTGTCCTGGTGGCCTGCGTCACCCTTGTTCATGCATAGCATGGGGTGGTGCGCGCCTCCGCACCACGTGCACGGTTTTGCCTCGGAGCAGTCCCTGTGAAAATGTGCCCCAGCGCACGAAAAGCATAGGTTACTGCTCTTAACGTACCGGCGCCTCTCCGGTACCGTCAAGGTTTTAAAGGAGCGGCACTGCAACAGCCCATGTCCTTCTTGGCCGCAATGCCGACAAGCCCTTCGAGCCTCGCCGGCAACCAATGTAGCAACCCTGTTGCTGCACTTCCAATTCGGTGTTGCGCGGACGTCCTTCCCCCGCGCCCTTCCTCCTCCTCCCGAAGGCCCCCCTGGGATGCGCCCCTGCGCACTTGAGGTAGCTTCCGGGGCCGAGGTTTCGGCGATCCTGGCCTCCCATTCGAGGAACTTCACCAGATCCGTGAACTTGGGGAGGGCGTCGACACCCTGAGCATCTGGACCCGCACCGTGCTCTCGCTCGAACCTCGAACGCAGCTCGGCTGGGAGTTTGCCTAAAACTAGGTGGACGAGCAAGTATCCACTCGCCGACTCGTCCACTGGTAACCCCAGAGTGCGCAGCGAGTTACACGCAACTGTTAGAGGCGTGAGCAACTTATGCCGAAGGTCCGCCCTGGACCCTATCTTCGGCAGATTCAGTATCTGGCTCGCATGGACGTCCGCCAGTAGTCGGACGTTTTGATAGCGGGAGTTCAACAGCTCCCAGGCGGTATTATACTGATCATCTTCGACCCGAAGATGCCGGATGAGCGACTGTGCCTCGCCCTCAAGTGTCGACAACAGATACGCCATTTTCTGTGCCGACGTCAGGTCCCTTCGCGAGTCGACCAGCGACATAAACATATTTTTAAAGGACACCCAGTGTCCCACGTCCCCATTAAAATGGGGTAATTCCAAAGTTGGCAGCCGGCCCGTGACGCCATGTCCCGGCTCTGTCTTTGTTCCACCAGCGACTGGCGGGCCACCCACCTGCGCCGCCTTCATGGCCTCCACGGCCTCCATAATCTCATCACATGTTTCAGAGATTTGATTGAGATCTGCCTCATAACTGGCAAATATCTCTGGCGAAGGATCAGTGGCCATTAATGTCATGAAAGCGTCTTCAGCGCTCTCAAGTCTGCCACGCGCGGCTTCCGCGCGTAGACGTAGTGCAGACTTCCGATCCGGTCGACCGATAAGCCCTTTAGCTCCAAGGAACCATCTTAACTCCTTGGCTAAAATGTCCTTCGCCGCATGCCGTGCCATATTCGAAGTAAGTGAAACGAAAAGGAACGTAAATTAAACAATAAAAACAACTGTGATCCGTAAATAAAAGACCAAAAAATGACACAGTTAAACTTGGTGACACCCCGAGTGACAACAGCCCAAACTATAGGTAACAATCGCAAACAATAGTATCACAATAGTAGGTACACAATTATAACCTACAGTGAAATTATAATTTAATTTTAATATAAATGGTACGGAACCCCGTGGTATATTAAGCTGAACCCTAAATTTTATTAAAACTTAAGTATAGTTTTAAATGCGACCGCGCACTAAAATGAAACTAATAAAGATAACGGCAAGCGTACACAACCTACTCTAATGTAAACAAACCGAATCAATTCCTAGTTAATTACCATTGACTAATAAAATATTGAAGCAATTTAAAAGCCAAGCCTACGCTTCTTATGGATAATTTCTAAAGTAAACAATAAGTACCACGCAATCGTGCGACTTAAAATTACAAAACAAACAATTATCAATTGCAAAAATACGAAACAATAACAAATAGCAATAATGCAACACAATTATCCATATGCAACCCTACTAAGATTGCTAATAGTAATTTATTTACGACAAACTAATGAGTTGAGTTTTACAAATGTACCTACCTTTTACTTTTAATACGACCGCGTATTTATTACGATAAGGTGCTATACAATGCAAAACTATTCCACAATCGTAGTAAACCTTCACAGTAAAATGAAGTCAGTTTACGATTTACCCACAATTTAACCAAAAAACAACCAAATAAAATGACCGCATTTTACATCTAACTTACAAATAATACAATATTAAATGCAATTTTCAATTCCGTGGCACGAAAATCACTTCGTGAGAACCACGCTCTGCTACCAAAATGTTTCCGCCAAAAAATACCGGTAGACTGGACTCCAACCAATCTACTAAATCGTGCTGGGCCCATATAATAATTAAAACAATAGGAATTCGATTACCATCAATTCGCGAATGCTGCGGCGCAAGCCGACGAGTTCATTCCACCCTGGAATTAACCTAAACTCGTCCCGAATCCTACCCCCTTGGTCGACCAAAACTAAATGGAACGAACTCACAGCTGATGAGGTGTCTTCAGGATTCTATTGCATCCGCCGCCAATCACTTGCACTTCAAATCAACAGTCAACACAAATTAGGCGATCCGCGCCCCACTTAATATAATTGGCACACTAAGAATTAGGCCGCTAATCCTAGAATCGTTCCGCAGACGTCATCCGCGACGGCGTCCAAGTCACACACTGACTTACTTGCACCGAGCTGAGTAACTCGCGCGCAGGGACGGTTTTATTCTCAACAACAGCGATTTATTGAATAAAAGCTGCAATAGCTTTGCTAATTGTGACGCACAGGCAAAAACGCAGGAGGAATTGTATCAGGACCAGGTTCCTTATTAGGATCAAGCAATTTAATCCTTATCTTATGTCTCTATCCTTAGCTTATCTTTGTAAGAACCTTTGTTATAACAGTGCATTATGCAATAAACGAATATAAAGATATCTTCTTTGTGATGAGGGTTTCCGAAATTATTTATTTTATGTCGTTTAAATATTTTTTGCAGATTTATGGAGCGTGTGTCGTGCATGTACTGGCTGGACGGCGGGCACGCGGGCGGCAAGAACACGTGGCTCACGGCGCGTAGCCTGCTCGAAACGCTCGCTCGCCTCGGTACGTTCACACTAACTGACAAACTTGACTGTCTCATGACCCAGTGGTTAGTACCGCTGACCCCTGGGCCAAGGAGACGTAGGTTCGATTCCTACCCAGGGCAATCATTTATGTAATGAACATAGGTGTTTGCGCTGTGTCTGGATTATAACTATCTTTTACAGAGTTACTGGTTATAGAACCTATTCCTTCTTGTGGGTTATAAAGGGGGTTATTATCAACAAATAAGTCTGGTTCCAGCTTCAGGGTGACCTCTCTTGCTGGGGTTGGACGCCCTGGGACTCTGCACAGGGGGCAATGTGTGGGAAAGGTGGTTTGTAACTCTTCCATTGCCACGGTATTTATAACCATTCCATTTCGGTGTTTGACTCATCTTAATGGCTGCCTAATTGCCCTCTTCTTAATAAGGGTCTAAATTCCGTGTTTGTTGATAGGTAACGTAATCTGGAGAAACTATGATGTATTTATCATTTATCACAAATTAGACGTATTTTTTTAACCTCTATAAGAGAGAGAAGCCACTTCTGAAACTGGATAAGTAAAAAACCTCTATAAGCGAAAATTAGATGGCGATCCCTTCAACTCTCTCTTATCCAGGTTTGACTGTAATATAATAACTGAGGGCCGTATAATCGTGCTTCCACTGACTTCCATGTAAATGAAAACTTTTGTTTGGTTGATTTAGGCGTGAACATCTACATCCACGTGAGTCCGTACCAAGTGGCGGACGAGGCGCGGCCGTGGATCGGGCGCGAGGAGAACACCTTCACCACGCTCCTCAACAAACTCGGCGCCAAGGTAACTCCTTCCTAACATCCTTTCTTCAAGTAGGCCAAATCAGACATCTTGGCCGCTGTGATACTCGTAGTAGGGGAGCCGCAGAGGGGATTTCGGGACATACTAAAGCACAAGCACTACAGAATACTAAAGGACATACAAAGCAGACTAACATACAGAGGGATACCGTGTACCTGATTAAGTACCTCCACCAAATATGAGCTCCTTATACAGTAGTAACTCAAAAAAATCAGCTGTTCCATACTGTTACGAGATGGGTTCTTGGATAATCAGTTAAAACGCCGATTATTCACTTTGCACTTTATTGCACAAAATCACGATACGCTCTACACAAATGTTCGCACAAACTAGTCACTGCACTTGAATACGAAATGTTTTCGCTTCGGCGGTAAACGAATAACTGGTCCCCAAGGGTCGGCCGGCATATTTATATCCGTTATTACCTACAGTCTCGAACCTACGAGATAATTCGCGGCATTACTCGATCTAATAAACGCTATTGTGTTAACAAGTAAACAACCTAAAAGTTCGAGACTTCCCAATTGTTCTCAAATTCGTAAACACCAAAAAAAAAACTGAACGCAATAGACGGCAGACAAAGACTGATCCCGCTCGAGTCACAAAACCATAAATCTCGCACTTAGGTGTAAACAACTCGCCGTCATTACCGCGGCCTACTGCGTCACAATACATTTTGTCGTGGGTGAACGATATTTTTCTATGGATTAACAATTTTTTTTTTTAGTTTTGGCAAAAGTCGCGGATCAAAAGTTGTTAGTTTTGATGTACATAATAAGACCCTAAAAGGATGCTAATTGATTAGGAATAACCCTGTATATAGCCACTCGTCAAGGATAAAGGATCATATTAGTAAAAAATTGGATGATCATCAGAACACGTCAGATTAAAGTAGGGTGAGTTAGTTACGTGCTCAGTAGCACATTCAACGAATCTGACAATTTGAGAGTAACGTAAAAAAGTTTGAAAGGTACAAACTTGTATCTCGACTTTCTTGAGCACGGCTATTTTTTATTTTATTTTAACATATAAATAACAAGCTGACCGCCTCGGCTACGCCCGGGTACGATTGGCTAAAAAATACAGATTTATAAGTATTGTGCCTATATACCTACCATTTAATGAAGTAACACATGAGCACAGTTATTTTAGCGCGTTTTAATTTACATTAGCATACTTATGCGCACATATTTTCGCCATAGAACACCCACTGCTAATAGGGATCCCTTATTAGATCTTGAATAACACCGTTTAAAACCATTGCAAGAGGCTTGCATCCAGCGTCCATCCTATCCACCAAAAAATTAGGTTCTCAATTCAGGTTTCATTTAGTATGTATGTTATGCGACCACCATCCCGTCAATTATTTAACTATAAATCAATTTTGAGTCTCAATTTTTTTTAAAAACGTATACTTCTTGTGGCTTAGCTATAATGGTTAGACATATACTGTTCAGACACTTTTTGTAAATAATGATGTGTTCTACAAAGTTTCTAACACATTATTTTATTCTACCATCAATAATTTTCGCAGCGCACGCGATGTAAAGAATATTTTAGGTATTTTTTTACAACTTGGTTTACGTTATGGGAGTTTTTGTAAGGATCCCTAATTAAAAAAAAGATAATATAGACTATGTTCACCGTGTTGTAGCTTCCCAACAGTGAAAGAATTTTTCAAATCGGTTCAGTAGTTTTGGAGCCTATTCGATGCAAACAAACAATCAAATCTTTCCTCTTTATAATATTGGTATAGATAATAAAATAATAATAATAAAAGCCTTTATTATAATTAAAATTATTTACTCAGGTTGCTGAGTAAATAAAGTTGGTCAGACCTCCCCTTGTCTCTGTCACGAGCTAGTCTTTTCCATCCTTTCGGTAGATCATCTTCCCACTTCTTAATCTGCGTCCTTTTTGCCTTTTTGCACTTCTGGGATAACATTCCATTACATTTTCCGTACATTTGTCTTTATTGGTTCTCATAATGTGACCAGTCTCGTTCCATGTGAGCGATTTTATTTTTTGCATCACTGGCTTTTGTTTTTTTCCTTATATTTTCCCATCTATCTTTTAACTTGATGTTTAACATACTGTGTTGACAACTGTGAGATTTTGATTGTTTTTAGTGGCACATACGTACAGTATTAAAAAGGAAGTAATTTTTTGGGCCATTCCCTAAATATTTGGAAAGTTCTTAGGATCAGGTGAATGAATGAACGGGAAGGTATTTAATTATTAGGCAGTTGATAAATTAATGCGACAGATAAACATGGACAGGAGTATAAACACAATTGGTACGGTACGTTACTTAAATGTCAGACTAATAAATGTAATATGGCTGGGAAAAATAGTTACAATGGACAGGAAAGTCGGGTGGCTGCAAGGAATGGAATCACCCGAATATTACTTCGGTTGAAAAGAGAGGTAAACTCGCGGTGTACGCTCTCGATAAACAAAAAAATACAAAATACCATCATCCGACCCATAGTAGTGCTCAGTTGTAAATGTCACTTGCAATCGATCGATGCCATGATATGACTGACTGACCGTTATGAACGTAACTTAACTTCGTTGATCGCTTAAGTCATCAGTTAAGCAATGTTCAGCACGGTCAGTTTCAGGATTGGTGACCGCGGGTGGCATTTACGACAGAGCTGTTATGTATAACCTTAAGAAAAGTCTAATAAATAAATTGAATTATTATTGCACGTTGCAGGTGACCCGCTACTACCACGAGGGCGAGGTGCCGTACTCTCTGAACACCCACTTCGCAGTGCTTGCCAACTTCAAGCGCGTGCAGGACGCCGCGCCCGTCCCGCCCGCGCTCCCCCTCATCCGCGGCTCCTAGACCACGCGGACTCTAACATCCTAACAGCCTGTTCACACACGCCATCCGTTTTAAGGCTTTGACACCGGATGCGTTTTGTGGTCAGTGGTCAGGTCACAATGCAGCCGGCATTATGTATTGTTACGAGATGAGTTCTTGGATAATCAGTTAAAACGCCGATTATTCACTCTGCACTTTATTGCACACAATCACGTCACAAAAATCACAAAAACACATGATACAACTGGTTCGCACAAACACTTCACACTGGCACTGATATTCACACGCATTGGTCACTGAACACGAGATGCTTTCGCTTCGATGGTAAACGAAAAACTTCGTCGGACGGTACCTCATTGCTCTATTTATATCTGTATTAATGTTGACTAGAATTATCTGGAATTATCGGTACCATTGTGGTTGACAAAGTAAACAAAATGAAAGTTCGAGACTATTATTCTATTGTTCTCAAATACAAAAACACCAAAAAATCTCACAATAGTCGGAATGCTGCCCGAGTCATAAAACCATAAATCTTGCACTTAGGTGTAAACAACTCGCCGTAGTTGCCGCGCGGCCTACTGCGTTACAGTATGAACAACGTTGTCGGTCAGCTGTCGGGTCAGCGCACCGGGCGATGCGGGCAAACAGCGGCCGCCCGCTGCCCGACCTTATGTTCCTTCCGCGTGACGGGACGGACGGTCTGATAGCATATCTACACAAAATATACAGAGACCGACATCGCTGTTCATACATAATACGAGCTGCGTTCAATTTGACCTGTAGGCCAAGCATCCGACCACAAAAAGCCACGAAAAGAACTCTTCGACGTGTGAAAAAGTGAGTTATATACTTCGCCATAACTTTGTCTCGTTCCGACTCGTTGAAAGAAATATTGCGTGGCGCGCATCCTAACCCGGCTGACCGCTGACCATCCAGTGTGTCAAATTCTCTACCGTTCCGTGTTATCAGATAAGATATTTTTCAATGAGTAATTCTTTGTGATAAAGCATTTCAAAAAATTGTCGCGATCGCAGGTCTTGAACCTGCCTCTTCGGATCCCTAGCCCGACGCTCTCTCAACTGAGCTAACAGAATACGTTAAACCAGCCGATAGCCTATGTGTGAACAAAACATACGTTTTATATCATATCCGTTAAAACGTGTCCTGTAAATGCGAACGACATTTGTGAACGGGTTGTTAAGCCGCCGCCGTACGTAATCGCCGTACGTACCAACCTTTAAAACTCAGTTTTAAAACTGGATGGATGGATTTAAAGTTCAATGATTCTGGCTCGTCATACTGATCGATTAGCGAGCCAACAGGTGTCCGATATACTGGATATTTGACGAGCCAAACTCGTCGGTTTATAAAACCGTTTTTCGCAGTGATCGACAAGGTTTGTCGACGAGCCGAAAAATCAGGTTTTAAGCTCGTTGATCACCGTTCGTTGCTTTAGATGTGACTGCAAAATCGTTACGTTAATAAAGTACACGCAAAAATCAATTTTTAAAATAATAACTATGTAATGATCCTGCAGTTGGATCTTGTACTAGGACATTGGCTAGATATATTCTCTAGGTGGGCAGCTGCCTATTTTTGTATTTGAATGTATTATATACTGAGCGCCACACAAATTGAAAGATGGGAAGTTAACGGCAGATGACACTTCGCCGTGATTTGCTAATTATTGCGCATGTGTGCACAATGCTTATACAAATGGCGAAGTAGTCTGCACGGGCGTAGGGAGCGCGCGGGAGGCACGAGGTTGGCGGGCGGGTGTGCGCCGGCGTCTCGTCTCTGGCACCCGCTAACGTCTATATTTTGGCGTTTGCGCAGCTCTCTGCGGCTAACTTCCCATCTTTCAATTTGTGTGGCGCTCAGTTTACTTTCTAGTTTTGTGAGGTTGGCAAGACTCATCTGGACTACATTCTGCCTCATGTTGGGCGTCCATTAATTAAGTGAGGCAGTTTTCTTGTGTTTTGAAGCACGTAAATCAGACGCATCAGCCACGATATCACGATACTTAGTCTTAAGGCTAAAAACTCAGTCAGTTCCCAGGTCAGCGCAGCCAGGTGGTTAGCCCTGGTGTCAGAGTTTGCTGACACAGTAGTGACACAGTACATGTAGTGAATATTCCACTTGTTCCCATTATTTATCATTCTCGTTTTAATATCGAACCTCTCGTACGATCGTGGGACGGACTGATATTGTCAATTGACACAAATGTGATAATGGGTAGTTTTGAACAGTTATTTTTGTACGAGATAATTGTATATTTTATACGTTCCATTCTACGATCAAAAGTACATTATTTTTAGATTTCTGGATTATCTTTATAGTTTGAATTTGCATCTATGTGAAACATGAATTTAATAACATTAGTGTACAGGTGGTATGAAGTTGTGTCCTTTTGTAGGGTAAACTAAAGATAAATATATGACATATGTATTATTTATGTAAGAACCAGATCAACACAATTTACATAACACCTGTACACATAATATATGTATTTATATATTATAATAATTTATAAATGTGTACAAAATTGAGCTTCAATAAGCTAGAAGCTTTACCAACTAAGATACTCGGGCTATCGTATTTTTACCTTCTAATGGTTGCTACACACATTAGCGGGCCGGCACAGTCAGTTCGGTAGAATTTTTCGAACAAAGCCGACCTAAAGCAGCTACATAAAACATACGGTTTGTGCCGCTCGGCATCCGATTGAGAAGTTCCTTCGGATCCAATCGTCACAATTCGGCTTTCATTCGGCCGTCACGCTACGCGGTATTCAGTCTTTCGGCATTCTTCGGTTTTGCTGCCCGGCGTTGCCGTACGTGCCGGATCGATAGTATGTGTAGCAAGCCTAAGACGCTGTAGAACATTTGAAATCGATTTACTTTATATTAAACGTTATTGAGATTTTAAAATAAGGACGGCATTTTTTGTTGAGATTCAATGTCAAAGAACCCTTATTTGTTGTGTTGTCGATTATCGGATTTTTTAGGCAATGGCATTTATGCTAGGACAAGACAAATGCTAATATTGATCTCATATATAATTAGGTGGAAAATAAAATGTATTTGTTCTGAATTTGGAGTTTCATTTTGTTTTTCTGTAAGTACCCAATTGGTAATAATTAAACTTTGAAGCCCAATTCAGACTTTATTCGGATGTATTAGGATTTATTAGAGTCTCGGCTCGTACGAGGGTCATTCAATAAATACTTAGCCTACAAAAAGTAAACGAAAATTTTGGAAAAGTGGCAATTTATTTTTCAACATAGCCTCCTTTTAGTTCGATACACTTAGCCCAGCGATGCTCCAACTTTTTTAACCCGTCCGAAAAATAGTTTTTGTCAAACTCTGCAAAATAGGCCTCCGTGGCGGCGATGACCTCCTCATTTGATCCATATCTATTCCCGGCGAGAGATTTTTTCAGATTAGGAAACAGAAAGAAGTCACAAGGAGCTAAATCTGGAGAATACGGTGGATGGGGCAGCAATTCGTAGCGTAATTCGACCAATTTGGCCATGGCAACGGCAGACGTGTGAACCGGTGCGTTGTCGTGGTGAAACAGCACTTTTTTCTTCGCCAGATGGGGTCGTTTTTTCTTTAATTCGGCGTCGAATCGGCCCAATAAATCGGCATAGTGATGATTTGATTTAGTTCCTAGGTCCCCAGGGTGGGGCAGAGGGCGTCCACAGAGACTCTCCATTGCAGCCTGTCTTGGGCTTCATGCTTCACCTCCGACCATGTTTTGCCAATTTTCCGAATGTCCGCCATGATAGAACGCCGCCAGGTGTGTTTTGGTCGGCCCGGTTTTCTCTTACCTTGCGGGTTCCAGTCCAAAGCTTGTTTTGGAATGTGGTTTGGAGGCCTACGCAGCGTGTGACCTATCCAGTTCCATTTACGGCGTTTTACCTGGTCTTCGATTGGACTTTCGTGGCATCTCTGTAGTAGGTCTATGTTAGAGATTTTGTTAGGCCAGAAAATCTGTAGTATTTGGCGAAGACATCTGTTGACAAACACTTGGAGCTTCAACATGAGGTCTTTCGTCACCTTCCACGTCTCGGACCCGTAGGGACGGTTTTTACGTTGGACCGAAAAATTTTCAGCTTTATGTGTCTAGTCAGCTTCCGTGATTGCCATACGGGGCGAAGTTGCGCAAAAGTGGCTCTAGCTTTAACTATTCTCGAAGTGATGTCTTCCTCCGTTCCTCCAGTTTCAGACACGACGCTGCCAAGGTAGGTGAATTGCTGAACGCGCTCCACCTTTTCTTGGCCAATATGTAAGGGAGTGGTATTTTTCGTTCCGGTCCGCATCTCTTTAGTCTTCTTGATGTTTATTTTTAGACCTATTGCTGCTGCTTCTCTTTTGAGATCCTCGATTTTTGCTTGCATGTCTGCGCACCTGTGACTAAGAAGGCAAAGGTCGTCAGCGTAGTCTAAGTCGTCCAACATTTCTGACAACCCCCATTCTATACCTCGACGCTTGTTACTGTTTACCCGGTTCATGATGCCATCGAGAACTATCAGAAACAGCAGAGGTGAGAGAAGACATCCTTGCCGCACACCAGCCTGTACCGCAATGTCGTCCGATATGAGTCCTTCGTGACTAACTTGGCAAGTGTATTGTGCATACATTTTAAATCGGCATAGTAAAGCCCTGTAATTGTTTTACCCTTCTCGAGGTAATCGATGTAGATCACACCTTGTGAATCCCAGAAAACGGTGGCCATAACTTTTCCGGCCGATTTTACAGTTTTCGCCTTCTTTGGAGCACGTTCCCCGGTCTGGATCCATTGTTTTGATTGCTCCTTGGTCTCTGGTGTGTACCAGTGGATCCAGGTTTCATCGACGGTCACAAAACGACGCAAAAACTCCGCTGGATTCCGCTTAAACAGCGCCAAACACGTCTCCGATGTGGTCTCACGGTTGCACTTGTTTTCCGGTGTGAGTAAACGCGGCACCCATCGCACCGACAGCTTTCTCATGCCGAGTTCCTCGTGAAGAATATGATACACTGTTCCTTCTGAAATGCCTACAGTCTCAGCTAGCTCCCGAACCTTCAATCGGCGATCTGCCAATACGAGATCATGGATTTTTTTTTATGTTTTCCTCCGTAGCAGCTGTTTTCGGTGCACCTGGACGTGGTTCATCAAAAACCGACGTACGGCCACGTGCAAACTCGTTGAACCAATTCTTGACGGTGGCCATCGATGGAGAAGAGTCACCGTACACAGCATCCAAGCGCTCTTTGATTTCGATGCGCGTTTTCCCCAATGGTTTTCCCTTCCAAAAATAGGAATCTAATCACCGAACGATATTGCTCTTTTTCCATTTTTGTAAAACCGATCGATACGTTCGCTTCCATAAGTTGTCAAATTAAAACAAATGAAGGGATTGGAATGAAAATTTGAAAAAAGAATGTGCTACACTGTGGTAAAACTCTTTTGAAACTACAGCGCCCTCTGGCGATGAGGCTAGGTACTTATTGAATGCACCTCGTATAACCATATGTTTTATCTTATTCATTTTCCGACGCTCTAGTCGAACCGCTGAAACGGCTCGGACTGCATACTGGCGAATTCATATTCATTTGATCGATACATTTACATTCAGCTCTCCGAGAGCGAGCGCGTAATAGGTAAGGTTTGGTATACGGGCCAAAATACTTTTCGATGCCTAAAAACCGGTCTCCTAGAATAAATATTAGATTTTATGGGAAATCAGTACAAAACTCTACAATAATTATACGAATTTCGAAATATCATATTATAATCTAGTACAGGGAAAAAGATTTGACCGTAAATATATGATAATTGTTTGAAAATTACGGTAACAACGTTGTCATTTTCAGTAACGCAGGAGCTTTTCATACAAAATACTGCTGTCCCTGAGCGCGGACTTAAGTTATACTGAGAATTTTCTCACAATATTTCCTTAGACGACGTTTATCTTAAATACCTTTGTAAAAATGTAAGTTGTGGACCTAATTACAATGTCAATAGATATTTTTTACGATAATCATTTAATGCAATAAAGACTGATTTTGTCTGTGTCCCCAACAAAGTATAAAATCGTAGCTACCTTGCGTTGCTATATGAAAATAAACCTAAAAATGAGTGCATTACATATTTTTGTACTTTATTCGGTTTGACTTGTTTTAAATCTTACAACAAATCATAGCAACTGCGCAAGGGGAGTACGCTAGCCGAATCAGTCGCGTCATAGTCGTCGATAGACGTGCGTGTATTTATTATGTTACCACTGAGTTACCGCTGCAGCAAGGTATGTACTGACGATATTTGCTTTATTATTATTGTTTTGTACAGGTTGTCATGTAAAGGTTCTATCAGTGTTAAAACATTTGAATTTTATTCTTTTATTTAGTGCTTATTTACAAAATAGTCAAATATTTACAACTGCGTTACTGCTACACTGCGTTACTAGGCAAAGTAACGCAGTTGATTTTTGATCAATGTTTTATGTTTGTAATACGTTACTAAAACCGAAATACTCATATATTGTTTATCCTTTTCACAGAAATAAGCGTCTGCTAAAATGGCCTTAACGAACGCAGAAAAACAACGTCGCCACAGGCTAAAATTTTACCTAGACTCTGTTCAACATGCTGAAGTTAAAAAAATACTTCTTGAATAAAAAACTTGTGAGAGATTGGAACAGAAGGCTGGAAGTCATCAAGCATGTGCTCGAGACGGTTCGTAATGACCCTTGAACGACAGCTTATAGACATGACTCAGAAGCGAGATGGGTCTGTAAATCTTCAATAAGGTGTTGTTACCTTTTTTAAAGAATAGCACCACCACGCTTATTTTCCATGCCTCCTGCGTTATACCCTCAAGAACAACGGTATTGAAGAGCATCTGAAGAACTTTAAATACTTGTGTTCCACCCGCTTTCAGAAGCTCTGAAATGATTCCATCATCACCCGGCGCCTTGTTGTTCTTAAGCTGATTCAAGAACATCCTAATCTCGTAGATGATGTCCGAGATATCTTCGGTGAAATATCGGGTCAGCTTGGCTCTGGGATCTCTAGCCACGCTGCTAACAGGCTTAGCTATCGAAGCGTATAACTGCCCATATAACTTTTCGATCTCCTCTAATACCTCTGCCTTAGTCGACGTTATACTGCCGGCTTCACTCTTCAGCTTTGGTCAATAGACAGATCTCTTGCGAACACTTTGGAGCTTTTATTCCGCTCAATCGTCTCCTTAATATGCTTGGTATAAAAGAGGCAAACGTCGTTTCGCGTGGATTTCAAGATCTGTTTATTGAGCAGCCTATATGACTTGGCGTCATCGAAAGACTACAGTATTAACTAACGGTCGCTCGGCCATGGGGTTCAGAGTGTGATTCGATAGCTGTTTAGTTCTTTCTCGAGTAGGTCGGAACGTTGACTTCATCAGGCGAGACCGTTCAAGTCTAACATTAATACTCAATGTGCCTCTTCCCATTAGGAGATCGCTACCAATTTTCACTCTGTGAATCACGGAGACATCATTGAATACTCGCTTCTTGTCGGTCATAATGAAGTCTATCTCATTTCTCGTGAAACCGTCGGGGTTTATCGAGGTCCTTTTCCTGTGAGGCGGCTTCTGGAAGAAAGAGTTCATCATAAAGAGTATCTCTTTTTCCAGAAAGTCGGCCAGCCTCTTTCCCCTGAAGTTCCGTTACCCATATCCAAAATGCCCGACTTTCAGCTCATCATCGCTTCTTTTATCCATCTTTGCGTTAAATTCTTTCATAATAACAGTAAAGCGGGTCTTAGACGTATGCATGGCCCGACTTACGTCCTCCTACATAGTTTCCACTTCATCAAGTGGGTGCGACGAGGTCGGTGCTTATACCTGAATGACCTTCAGCGAATATCTTTTTGATATTCTCAGTATTAAGTATAAGACCGTACTCAAAACACTTTCGATGGTTACGACGTTGTTAGTCAGGGACTTGTGGACTAGAAATCCGACACCACCTTGGGACTGTTGGTCGTCTTCCAGGTAATAGAGTAAGTTGCCGGAGTTATTGTGTCTTCACCCTCACTTCGGACTTCAGATAACCCCAAAATATTCCAGCGCAACCCATTTCCTCTTCCAGCTCAACTATATTTTCATCCGTCCTCAAGTTTCGTATGTTATGAGTTACCAGGGCCAGTTTCCGTTGGGCGGCAGCGGGGCGACTGCCGGGGATATTTGGTACCCATGTGATGTCTGTTATATTAATGTGGTTGAAGGCTGTTTTTTTGTATTTAATTAGCTGAACTTTGTTATTTTTGAAGTTATTTGAGTTACTTTATGTTATGTCAATTCATAAGGACTTAAGTTTTATTTTATTTGTACCATCATTACTAGATCTCTATAAAAATACAAAGTATTGATGTAAGATAATACTACTGTGTTACTAAGCTTACTACTGCGTTACTTTTGTGTCCCTCTAATTTATTGTACTATTTTCAGTAATACATAGACATCTAATTATTTAAAAATAAATAATTTAATACGTACGTATTATTTATCAAAAGTGGAAGATATTGTCGTCAGTTGGCATTAATTTTAAGTATTTTATTGTCACTAATAGAAAAAATCAAGTTTTAGAATTCGAATTTGGTAACGCAGTAAAATAAAGTAATAATAATATTTTATTAAACTGATTATTTCTGTGATTTAACTTCATGAGAAGTTAATATAAGCGTTTCAGTTTACAACTGACTTGTTAAATTGTCTCATTGGATAATTTTAATAAAGAATTTAAATTTTGTAAAACAGTAACGCAGTTGTTTAATTTTTAGACACCTTGATATGTTATTGGCCAAAAATATAGTCAATTCATTAAAACTATCGCTGCTGAGGGGTGTACATTATAGACCAAACTATAACAAATCTATATCGATACCTTAATTGGCAAACCAGCTAACTCCATACAAGCAAATTTTTCAGGAGACACTTAAAATGTTATAACTTTTTTTGTAGACTACTTATGAAAAAATTAAAAGTACCGTTGGTAGATATTATCGTAAACTGTTATTCTCAATACTATAAATTCCTTTATACCGTTTCATTACAATACTACAGAGTTTTTAGGAGTTATCCGGTTTTCCTTTTCTGTAAAAGTACCTGGTCTTGGAGTTAGCTGATTTGCTCGATAGATTAATAAAAAAAAGACTTTTTTAAAGTTTTAATAATTAAAAGAAAGTATACTTCAAAATAATCATGGAATGATACAAGATTAAATGGTACACAATTTTAGGCTTCATGAGGAAGGTTGTCATAATAGTTTTGGTAATCTCTTGGCATTGAGTTTCGTAATTGCTGTAAATCTAAATATTTCTTTTTTGTAATTTTCCTGCGTTCGTTGTACAGGTCAGGTAAATTATGAAAAGGAATGTTATTAATCCGGGCATTCCTACGTTGATTGAGCAATTTATACTCTTCGGTTAATTTAAGCTTATAAAACATTTCTCCAGATGGTGCATATTTAAGAGCTCGTATGTCGGTAACCTGAAAAGAGAAACAGAACTTAACGCATCGATCCAATATAGTAATATTAATTAATTAACTGTAAGTAATTTATGTACCTTAGGATCTCCTTTCATTTTTCCTGGTCTTATCGAGTTGTAAAACTGTAAGTTTTTAAAGTTCTTGAAGTAAGAATAGTTTAGGTATTCAACTATATACGGTTTTGATTTTTTCGCATTCTTGCAAATAGTGATGTACTCGGCTGGAACATTTATTACTTGATTTTTTAGTTTTTTTTCAATCATTGCGTGCATACTGTCAACCTCCATTTGAGTGTGACCTTTTTCCAAATATTTTTGCTCAATTGTCACATTATGCAGCATGGCTATGTTGAGGAGAGCGTTGCTTAAAGTGACGTTTCTATTTTGATACGTACATCCATCCGTATACAAGGTTATGTATCTGTTGTCATCTCCCATTTTTGGGATTACTTTATCTGTAAAAAAATTTGTTAAAATCGTTGCAAACTCATCAGAATTCAGCCCACCTTCGGCCTCATTCCATAGAAATCAATACCCATCGTTAGTTTTCATGTCATAAATGCACCAGTTGTGAACACAGAGCTTAGTCTTGTAGTAATTTGATGATACATTGGACCGCGGCGCTAAAAGTACTGCTTGTAGGTCTGCAGTAAAGACAAATTCCTTTTTTTCTTTATCAGATTCTTTTTCCATTCTCGCTTCGTTCTTTTTAATTACATGGTCGTCATAAGTCTCTTTGGTAATATGGCCCAGCTTGTATCCATTACAAATGTCACACAAATCTTTCTTCGGTTTAAATAAAGCTATTTTTTGTATGGTTAGGGTGTTTGTAAAAGTGGCTATAGATAGTGCTTTTTTATGTTTTGACGAACACTAGTCTGTATACATTTTATAAAGTTGCTGTTTGGATGAAATGTCTGATTGTATATATGTCTGTGTTGTCCTTTTTCTACAATAATGTGAAGGCATTTTAGGTATCTCATCTAAAAACTCCAGCAACATTTTATTTTCTTGGTCAAATGGCTTTCTGGAAGGAGTTTCTGGTAATTTTTCATCCGTATTCTTTCCTGTAACTTCAATCTTCCAACCCCAGATACACGATTTACCAATGGATAAAGTATTTAGAAATAATGTTTTACATACTCTAATCATATCTTCACCTTTTTTTAGATGGTAAATAAAAGTGTTAACTCTTTTAGATTTTTGAGGATCCTTCCTATCTCTTTGCCTGTTTGTATGTACAACTTTTACTAAATTATCAACGTAAACTCGTTTTTCATCCCAAGTCAATTTCCAAAATTTATCAAATAATATTTTTCTGTCATCTTCAGAAATACTATGGCACTGAATAACACTGTTTTCCTTTTCCTTACAACTACACCGAGGCTTCAACACCTTTTTTGGTTTCTTTATATTTTTTTTCCACTCTCCATCAACTTTTTTCTTACCGCAATATTCTTTACCCTTTTCTCTATTCTTTTTATTAACTTCACAACTCCAATCTTCCTTTTTTACTTGACACCTTTTCTTTCTTTTTATCACCGGTTCATCCGGTTCAGAATCAGAATCACTGTAATCGACTAATTTATTTATTAATTCAGAACAGGCAGTAGGGATTTGAGGTATACTTTCATGAGCTGTTAGTTCTTCCTGTGTCAGAGAAACGATCAAATTGTCATCAGATTTATAATTACTTGTAGAGGGATACGCATGAGTTGGTTCAAAAGCATTAGAGGCATTTTCAGGATTGTAGTTAAGTGATGATGTAAGACGAGGATATAGCAAACTTGGACTGAGTTGTTCTGTTTCGGGCGGAATTATGTCTTCAATAACAACATTCTCAACTCTTGGACTGAGTTGTTCTGTTTCGGGCGGAATTATGTCTTCAATAACAACATTCTCAACTATTTCATAATATGTCTGCGGCTTAAAACAACTTTGATTATCGTAAATGTTACTGTCGAGCAATTTAGGAGTATGTGTGTACTCCACGCCAGGCTGTTCATTTTCAATACAGTCAATGTAGCCATTATCAAAGTAGGTAGATGAAGCAAAATCAGAAGCTACGCATTCAACCAAAGTGTCGTAGGGTTTTGGGAATTGGTTATTAACAAACAAAACAGAGTCAGGGTTATTGGTTTCATCAAGCTCATGCTGTTCATTTTGCATGCTTAATTGCAGTATTTTTTTAGCGCGTGACATCTGCATGAAAAACAAATAGAATCCATCACCATAAGCACAAAATTGAACAAAAAATAAAAAAAAGCTATAAAAGAAAATTCAAATTATTTAAAAAATAATTCATTAAGTGCAATAACTTAAAAATAGTTCAATTAAATTAGTATATTAGTTGAAAATAAAAAAAAATAATTTGTTTTTTTGTATAAACAAAAATGGATAACTCCCAACACTAGTGTAAAAAAGTAAGAAGCAAAGCGGCCAACTCCCAGCCAATAATAAAATGTTAAATTACATAATTAACTAGCACTGTTTTGTCAAAAAGTAAATAATTATCCATACCTTGTATTAATATTCAACTGTTTTTCAAAGCCACCTCTCCTTTAGTCGCGTTTAAACAATTTTACTTCCACAAAACGCAGAGCGGTTACCTTACACGACTCGGGCGCCATACAAAATGGCCGACTTAGTGGAGTTGGCTGTCAAAATCGTAACGTTCCATGACACGCTAAGTTGGCTGGTTTTCGAATAGCGATTTATGGAAAGAATGTAATTACTATCGGAGTTGTTGTTTTTGCAAATCACGCCGAATCAAGATTGCGTACAATCTGAATCAAAAAAGTATTTTTGACGAAAAGTGGAGTTGGCCGGTTTGCCAATTAAGGTATCGATATGTGCATAAAAAATAAGAAATTAATCACTTAAATTAAAAAAATAAAAACGAAAATTTTATGCTGAGATTAGGCATCGAAAAGTATTTTGGCCCATACCCACGTATAAGGGGGCAAAGCCGCGTGAACAATGAAGGCCAATTTGTTCCTTAAGCTCTGGGAAAAAATATCAGTAGCCCCATCATGGGACTACTCCACTGGTACTACTGGGAATACAGCAACATGAACGTACATGAAGGAGCAGTAATAGCAACCGAGTGTAAACCGGGGAATAAAACAAAACCAATTCGATTAACTCCATAATATATTTAAATTCACTCACTTTTACAGTTAAAAATAAAACCCAAACATATCCTCAGATAGTGAAAATATTAAAATACTAACACCAAGTGAATACAAATACCGGGGACACAGCCAACTTGTTTGTAGGGTACTATCATACAGACCGACATTTAAAGGAATGATATTAGTACAAACGAAGCTTAGAACAAAAATACAGGGTTATTCAAATAAGGGTGTACTGAGTCAAAAGAGCCCCATAATAAAAGTATTTCACAATGATGGTATGAATCAACCCCTTTCAGCTTATTACACCCTTTCTGAACAACCATGTTTATAATTACATAAAACCTTATCTAAGAATAACTTGATCATGGGAAATTAGGAAGACAGTTGCACTAAGTTATTTAATGTGTATGAAGTAAAATTTTTGGAATATTCAAACAATGAATATATAGCTGACTCACACTTAAACGTAATGAAAAACTTATTGACTGAATCAAACTTTTTGGCGGTTGCGAAGTTAGCTACAAGCTGCGCACTTTCTTGCGCCGGTAACACATGAATATATTGCTACTGCGCAACGACTCGTGTTCAGACGCCAAGAACTTTGATTCGGCCTGACTAATAGTGATTCAATGAAGAGATCTTGCTAAAAATTGTTGGCTATAAAATGCTCTTCCAGCTCGATTTTCCCAAATACTCTTTGTACTTAATCATCGAGCAAGTATCTAAAGAGTCACAATTGTGCAAAAAAGTGTCCGAGCCAAAACTTTGCCCAAGCTAAGTAGTGGGCAGGGTTTTTAGTTAGTCATAAGGCGATAGCAAGCCTACTACAACGCCGCGCGATGCCAGTGCTCGGATACAAGCACTAATTAAGTGACATAACGTCGGGATTCGAGTAAATGGGTTGTGAATTATTTAATATTAATGTATATATCGAAGTATGTATGTATGACGGCGCTCGGATATTTTTTACTACTTTCACTCAGGGACTGTGGCTCTGTAGATATTTGCTCGAAGTACTTACATAATTCATCAATATAACAGAAGGATAAAATAACTAATTGTTTCATACAACAAAATAGTCTTCTTCAATAAATCCTGACAATGGAAATTGTTTAGTTGCGTCTTTTTCAAATAACTTCTTTTGACCGCCACGCCTCTATTTTTTTATATCATATTATGGGGCCCGATTTTTTATCAACTACTAGCGGACCCGGCGAACTTCGTTTCGCTTTCCGTAAGAACCTTGTACAGAGTATTAGAAAACTACGAATAAAAATAAGCCAAATCGGTCAAGCCGTTTTCATGTTATGTCGTGACAACGGAAAACGGGTTTCATTTTTATATATATAGATAGATAGATTAGACATCGCTGGTAACTTTGGCGTACGAGAGAAGAGATGAAAAATCAAAATAGGGGAAAAGAGTGAATGGACAACTTCGAGCAAATTTAATATATATTTGCTCGAAGGTGGACAATGATTAAAGCTGCAAATTGAGAATAGAATTCAACTATGTTAAACAATCGTGCCATTTCAACCACGACGTTCGAATACGAATCGAAGTGCAGTCACTATTTTTTTAAATCATTATTACCTGCATTATACTGAGCGCCACACAAATAGGCGGATGAGAAGTTAGCCGCAGATGATATTTTGCCGTGATTCGCTAATTAATGGCGCATGTGTGCAGAATGCCGACGCCGCGTGGCGTAGTATTGAGCACAGGCGTAGGGAGCGCGCGGGAGGCATGAGGTTGGCGGGCGGGTGTGCCCCGACGTCTCATCTCTCAGGCTCCCGCGCATACCTATATTTCGGCTTTTGCGCAGCGTTCTGCGCATAACTTCCCATCCGCCAACTTGTGTGGCGCTTAGTATACCTAAGTTAATTTACAGACGTAGCTACGGTTACGCTGCTAGCTTGTATAGTCACACAATGCTGGATTATTATCTACTACATTATTTTTTGGTTTTTATTTAGTGAATACATATAATTGCACTTATTTACTGCATTGCACCACTATACATGCGCAAATGGCGCTAGCTGGGTTTTAGTTATTTGTCGCAAACTGCAACTAATAATGCGTTGCGGGTCACGTTAGCATTAATGGAACAGCTAATCTATTATAGGATAGTCTAAAGTCTTTAGCAGTGTTTATATGACTCCGTTCATGTCCAGCAATGAGTTTGGGGTTTTTGCGTTCGAAGAGCATGGTAATAAAGTCTAAGCTTACAGAAGCAGCATTGCAATTGCAATGTTTGACGTGTTACATTTGATACGGTCCATGTTGCATATACAAACACGATTTATGTTGCATATACAAATACGGTTTATAATGAATATCACAATTAAATACACGAATGAACACTGGGAGAAACACTAAACGCACGAACTCATACTAGGAGAGCATACATGTTAGAAGGTACATAGTCCTTGCGTCGTGTTGCTGAACTGTCCAACTTGTCGAGCATGAGTATATTAGGATTCTTGTGCACGAATTGCAAATGACAATAGAATCCTAGGCTTACAAAAGCAACAACGCTCACGCCGCACCACGAGCTATTTTAGTTTATATTTTGCATATACAAATATGGATCATAATGCATATACGAGTACAGATTATGTTGCATATTATATCACAATTAAATGCACTCTGAACACTGGGACAACGAACTGAATAAGAGTAAACGCACGAATATGAACTGATACTGGGAGAGCATACACAAGTAGTGTTCACATGTTGCTGAACTGCCCGTCCTTGTCGAGCATGAGTATGTTGGGGTTCTCGCGCTCGAAGTGCGTGGGCGCGCGCGCGCGCTGCGTGTCGGTCCACTCGCCCTCGCCGCCCGCGCCCCACTCGCCCACCCGCTCGCCAATCACGTCCACCTCTTCTTTAGCTCGGATTTTGTCCAACTGGAACAAGTTTCAATATTGTAATAATTAATAGTTTAAAAAAAGACTAGAAAAACACGCTTTGGTGCCTATCTTCTGGTTTCATCATCAGACCTTGAAACCTCATCGTGGTCAAAGTTCATTACAAGTCTTATTTATGAAATCCAAAACAGCTATGATACGATTTTCCATCACGAAGTTCCAGTTCATATCTTCCGGCTCCATCATCAGATCAGTTCGACAGTACCATATTATTGTCTTTGATTAAGTAATCAAAGACAATAATATGGTAACATTGGAAAAATTGTCAAGTAAGTACTTGACAAGTAAATAATCTAAGATTATTGTATTGTCACCAGAACTACATACAGCTGCCAATTTTCATTACGCTACGACCCTTGGAAGATGGTTAAATTAGTTACTTTAGATTCCATTACTTAGTTAAATACAGGTCGACCTAATAAAAGCGTGTTAATAACAAACCGCCCGTCCCGGCTTCGCCCAGGGGCCTAATTTTTCAACTTCGCAAGGCTTGGTCGTATGAAGTATTCGCAACTTCCAATGTCAACATAAAGATTCTCCATACAATCTGCTCCATACAATTGAAAAAAAAAAGAGGTCCTACGGAACTTGGTTTGAGTACTCGCAACTTCCTTAGACAACATTGTTCCGTATACGTTCCCAGGCGTTCGAATTTGAATAATTAAGCTGGAAACATACTATCGGACGCGGCTGACGGTCGCGACTTAGCAGTGTGCACGTCTTAAGACATCCGCCGCGCCAGATCGCTCTCGGACGTCCGAATGCTCAAGGTCAGCCCAAGGTGACGTCCGCGACCTATGTCCGACTAGTTTTCACCTGCGGCTTCGCCCGCATGATATTTTGATTTTTGACGCAATATCATTATAATTTATAGCCTATATGTTATTCTGATATATAAGCTATATTATTGCAAAGTTTCATCTCAATCCGTTCAGTAATTTTTGCGTGAAAGAGTAACAAACATCCATCCATCCTCACAAACTTACGCGTTTATAATATTAGTAGGATAGTGTGCACAGCTCAGTGTACATTCATAACCTCGATACCTATCAGTCGCGTCCGATAGTATGTTTCCAGCTTTATTTTTCGCAAAATATGGCATGACCGACTTCAACCGTGTGCAGAATCGTGAATTCTGATCTGAATTCAAATTATTCTGAAACCAAGATCAGTACAAATTGAAAATAAGATATCTATCAAGTACTCGACGCCATTCAAAGGAGGCCATGCTTCGAGAAGACTTTATTCAGAAAGCGACCATGGAGCTAGTGACCGGACAAATAACCGTCGGTCATTTTTAGAAAAAATGCTATAGTAAATTCGAAGCTGTGACTTTAAAAGAAAGTTATAAAAAAATGTTGTTGGGAACTGTTTGTATGATAAGCACTTAATTTTGTTTGATTCGTAGCATTTAGGCTTCCTTGATTATTAATATTACAATAATATTGTTATTGTGTTCAAATTAAAAAAGATCTACTTATAAGAAGTCTCTTTCTAGTTCATTTTTATGACAGAAGTTGATTTGGATTTTCACAAATTACATGGTGCATCCTCTTTTGTCCCCTTACCGGGGATGATGGCACTTGATGTGTGTCATCTGGCCTGGAAATAAATCACCGGGTCAGTCAAAACTTTTTTCCCATGTGGCCCGGCGCCGGGCCAAGTCACCGGGCCAGATAGGATACACTCCTCGAATTGAGTACCTCCTCCGTTGCGTCGGTCAAAAATAGAGCCTCTGGTCTGTTCACGTCCAGCCAACGTTTACCGAGTCGCTCGATATGAGCCACTAACGGCACCGACAGCTCACAGATCGATTCAGTTTTTTAACCGACTCTCAAAAAGGAGGAGGTTCTATGTTCGTCTGCATGTATTTTTTGTGTGTGTTTATCGATATTTTCGCCAATTGTGAACCGAATCAAAAATTTTTTTTTAGTTCGATAGGGTATACTCCCTAGGTGGCCCCATTTAAACTTTATTTGAAAAATCAACAATAATGTAAAATTGTATACATCAATTCGAGCAAACTATTCGAATTCCGTACACGATAGAAGTCTTTTTTGACATTTTTCGCAATAAATAAATTTATGGTGTATGTGTGTGAGAGAGACGTGTGTATGTATAACGTGTGTGGGCGCGATAATAAGAGTCCGCGCACACCTGTTACCTCCGAGTCGTGTTTGGCGAACTTGTCGAACATGTTGGCGTACAGTTGCTTCTCGCGCTGTTTCTGCTTGGCGAGCGCCGACTTGCACACTATTATTTGGTTCGCCGCCGCCTGGGGATCGGAAACACAAAATGTTTTATTCATCATACAACAAACGGGAGCACAGAGTTCAAAAATATCCAAAAAATATGAGTATTTGATGAAATTATAATGTTACGCGATTACTCCGCCAATTTATGGACCGATTTTGATGATTATTATTTTGTTTGGTAGGTCATATTTTAGACGTGGTCCCATTAAAATTCTATCGAAATTGTCCGAGTCATTATTGAAAAATCAACAATACCTAATGCAAAAATGAATACATCGATACATCCAAGATCCATCTATTCCTCCAAAAAATGGCACCACCGAGTTGAACAGTGTATAGAATTCAAATAGCTAGAACTCTTAGTAGAGTTCTAGCTTGTCAGTCGAGCTATGGCGGCGCAACAGTGACGCATTCACACATGTTTAAAAAACCGGCCCCCCTTGACTGTTCAACGATGGCAGTGATACAATAATTATTTTTCGTAAAAAATGGCACCACCGAGTTGAACAGTGTATAGAATTCAAATAGCTAGAACTCTTAGTAGAGTTCTAGCTATTTGAATTCTATACTCTTAGTAGAGTTCTAGCTATTTGAATTCTATACACTGTTCAACTCGGTGGTGCCATTTTTATCGAAAAATAATTATTGTATCACTGCCATCGTTGAACAGTCAAGGGGGGCCGGTTTTTTAAACATGTGTGAGTGCGTCTGTGTTGCGCCGCCATAGCTCGACTGACAAGCCAAGGCGTAGTTTCGTTGTACGTGGATATGTGTGTAATTGTCTGTATACGGCGAGACATACTTTTGATTAGCTTCACTTGTTTGTTCACAACATTCTCTCTCGATTTTTTTATTTGCTCTGAGGCCATGTGCAGCACAAGAGACCTTATTATGTCATCAAGTAGCACTTTGTTCTGCGGCTCGGCTGAATATCGAGTATAGCGCGCTCCGCTTCACCCAGACTATCCAATAAAGCCAGTTCGCACTGGAATACTCATAATTAGGAACCGGATTGTTTGCATATGCATTTGCATATTTAAGCCATCCTCGGTGGTAATAGCTTATTTTACCTATGTTTTAGTTATGACGAATATTATCGGTACATTTACAAATAAAATCCGAGTGAAATGCACTCACCCTGTTTCGAAATGAGATAAAAGTGATAATATCGCGAATCTGATCAATTTAATAAAAATATTTCACAAATCAAAAGCACAATTTGACCACTGAACATTTGGAACAATACTTGATTGTTTACGTTTTCAAAATATTAAATAATTGTAATGTCATGTAATGTTACTGTACCATCGACTTGGCATTTTTTCTTTCCTAAATATCGATGCACTGTACCTATTATCGGCATTATCGCCTATCAAAGGATTTCTGTTTTGGTTGCATATTCTGCCAATTTTCGTGCATATTTCATACATATAACAAGCTTCTTATGTTGCATATATAGTCCGGTCTCTAGTCATGAATCATGATAATAATATCTATTATGTCATGGTAGTACCTTGTTCTGAGGCTCGGCCTCGACGACGCGCTGGAAGTCTAGAATCGCGTGCTCCGCTTCCCCCAGCCCGAGTAGCGCCAGCCCGCGTCGGAATAGCCCCTTTACGTTGGTGGGCTCTAGGTTCAACGCCTGCAAAGAAAACAAGGGTTTTATTGCATGCATTGCTTCAATCACAATCGTGCAAAAAAAAGTGTCGATGATTCTAGAGATTTCTAGGCAACTTTTATTCATCTATACATAGAGCGATGGTTTTAGTTTGACTCAGTTATCGTGTTTTCTATCGAAGTGAAAGCATCTCGTATTCAAGTGCAGTGACTAGTTTGTGAATATCAGTGCCAGTGTGAAGTATTTGTGCGAATCAGTTGTGTCGTGTTTTGTAATTTTGTGAAGTGATTTTAACTTTAAACTTATTATCCCAGAAACCCATCTCGTAACAGTACCTTATTTGCTTGGTCCTTAGCTTCGAAGTGGTGTGGCGGCGTGACCTTCAAGTAGACGAGCGCGAGATTGAGGTAGATGGATAACAGCAGCTCTCTCGCTTTGGTCTTATTCTCTTCTGATTCCGTGGTGTCGTTCGGCATATCTGCGACAAATGTAGCAATGATATGCAAAAGTATTCTACTTGTTTTTTTTTAACAGACTTCAAAAAAGGAGGTCCTTTGACATAAAAAAAAAAAGGTTTTAAAAACTGTCTACTTTGGCCAACCTCAGAAAACTAAAACGTATTGACTTTAAGTTTTCTGAGGTGGGCAAAGACGTTATTAGGATGTACTACCACCACATAGCTAAATACCCATACACGCAAAGATAATGCTCATAAAATAATCAAACTTTACAGCCGAATAATGCTGCGTCGTCATACCGAAAAAGAACAACAGAATATGTGGAACAAAAGGGAGGACTGCAAGCACTCTAAGGCTGCTTTCCCCAATCTAAATAGAAACATCACAAACGACCTATTGAAGTTGCAGCGGCAAGACCTCCGACTTATGGTAGGACTCATAACTGGTCACTGCAATTTAAATAGTCACTTGTAAAAACTAGGAGCCACTGACAGCCCACTATGTCGCGGCTGTTTGCAGAATAAAGAAACTCTGTGGCACTGCAAAGCCACAGAAGACACTAGAATAGCTAACGGATTGCATTATGCCTCTGCATTATCATTATCTCATTCACCATTGTTCACCGAGAGGAGAAAGTGACCGATTACCGTCGAGGGTGTCGTTTGAAGCCCGAGCCGTAGGCGAGGGCTTTAAAACACCCGAGATCGGGAATCGCACTTTCTCTCGAGTGATACATAGTGCTTTATACTACACCTACGAGGAAAATAAAAAACTAAATCTTCATCATCACTATCACTACTTATCATTTTGATAGTTTTATTTTACTTTTCTACGAAAACTGAATCCTCAAACAACACACAAATTGAAAATGGCGCCAATGGCGTCTACAATTTTCACATGTTCTTTTTTCAAATTGTTTGACACCATCCAACACACAGCTATTGGCCAGTGTCATTTTGCGAACTTGGAGATAAAAACTCACTGTAAAAACTTTTTGGCTTTTGATATTTAGGTTACCAGCGCATAGTCTTACCCAAAATTAAACAAGAAAAACCACGTAAGAAATGGATTTTCATACACTTTTCTCTCCCGCTCAGATGCGTTTTCTCGCCGCATATTTGTTCGATATGCAATGACGTACTTTCTACCGTAAATTTGATAAAGTATCAAGGTACTTTCCGAGCAGGTGTAGTATAAAGAGTATTGTTAACTCATACCTAGAATTATTTTTCGCAAAAAATGGCAAAACCGACTTCCATCGTGTACAAAATTCGAATAGTTCACTCGAATTAATTTATATAATTTTTACATTATTGTTGATTTTTCAAAAACGGCTCGACATATTTCGATAAAATTTAAATGGGACCACCACGGAAGTATACCCTTTCGAACTAAAAATATTTTTTTGATTCGATTCAGAATTGGCGAAAATATCGATGAATATACACAAAAAAATACATACAGACGATCTTAGAACCTCCTCCTTTTTGTCGGTTACAAATATAAGAGCACTTACCATCTAACAAAGAGCTGACCCTCTTGTACATCTTAATCGACAACAAAAACTTGTTCGCTCTAAAGTAATCCGTTCCCTTCTCCTTATAAATCTTAGCTTGCTCCAACTTTTCAGAGCCATCCATGGACCACGCCTCTTTCGCTTTCTCGAAATTCACCAACTTTATGGTATATTCTAGAGCCGAGTTAGCCGGAACGCCGAGGTCCTTATTGCCCTCGGACTTAAAGGCGTATTTCGGTTGGACGGTGATGCGGGACTTTTCTCCTTTGAGGAATTTCTCTAAGGCCCTCTCGACACCTTCGCAGATGTTGTGCTCGCTGCCTTCGCCGAGCGAGAATGTGGCGGTTCGTTGGTCGAATACTTTGCCGTCAGCTAGGACTTTGCCTTCGAGCTCAACTGTAAGCAAAGATAAAAATTGTTATTCAAGGAGTTCGCCCTCGAGCATAAACAAAAAGTGTTATTAGTTTTAAATGTGCATTTATGTGTCTGTTTATGGCATCAAAGCTCGCAGAGTAGACTGATATTGAAGCGTCTTATTTGGATAAAACCTGTTCTTCTCGCGATAGTTCTGAACGATATTTCAGTTGGATCCGTATTTTTTTTGAATGGAGACTAAGTACCGGCAAGCTCAGCGAAGGACGTCGACTGATGATTTAACTAAAACCGCAAGAACGCCTGGATTCCGGCCGCTTCCAATTACTCTTATTGGAAATCCAATGAGGGGCTTATGTTCAACAGAATATTTGTGATGGAAATTTTTATTTTTGAAGTTGTAGCTTCATGATTGTCGCGAAAGTGTGCTATCGGCGTTAGATTGTAGAGAAGTTAACTATTAATAACTGAAAATGTAACTTGAGTAAGCCAGTATTGTGAGAGAAGCTTAACAAAGGCGACATCCTGTGCTAATGACAATCATACAATAGACAGTGGATAAAATTTCACTCATGTAATACTATCTGAAAGTTCACGCCTGAAATAATTTAAAGAAAATAGAAAGTCATATCGCGTATCAACACTCTTAAGTGCTGTAGAATACTGACCGAAATAAAATAATTGACCGCGAGGCGGAGGTCTGAGCTTCAACACGTCGCTTTTGCTTCCGTCTGTCCGGATGTTAATTTTGGTCTACAGGTAGCATTTTTCAATGAATCTCAAGCAAACTTGGTACACAATATTTATATCAAAAAAAGGGGGTAAATTTCTGTTGCACTATATATTAGCAGATTTTGTTAATATTTGACAAGATTGTTTAGTCTCCAAATCCTAACAAGATTAGTGAGTTTAAACCAAATCGATTTACAGCTTATGAAGATTCAGTGAAAGAGATGTGTCGCAAGGTCTAATGTTCAGAGAACATAACTAAGTGGCACCTACAAATTTAAAGTCTCAAGTAAATAGATCTTTACGAGGCCAAAACAGCCGCAGTTTCCGAGGCCGCATACTGGTCGAACAATATCTAGCCAAATACAAATTTTATGATCGAATAGCTGACTCGAAAAGAAAAAGAAGTAAATAGGTAACTTATAGGTAAGTAATTAAGTATGCTACAACCTAGACTGCGTATCTGCTTAATATCAGGCAGTATAAGTAGTCAAACGCAATTCTATTAGAAAAAAAGGCTACTATGAATTAGTTTTACATACTGGTGACGAGAGCTCCATCATTAGGAGTATCGTAGCCGGAGCCGGGCTCGATGATGTGGCGCAGGATGCCCTTGTTCTTGGTGGGGCTCAGGTCTTCCACCTCCCACTTGATCATTTCAATCTGAAAATATAATATGGGTGCTCAATTATATTATCATTCCTACAACTAGAGAACCCTAATAAGCATTATTTTAGTTTGTTTCGTGCTGTATGTAAAATGTGATGGGAAAAATAGTTATCAAGTTATATTAGCAGGATGTGGTTGTAGCCTATCTGTGACCACAATAACTATTTGTGCATTATTTATCAATCGACTTTCAGAAGAGCACTTCATTTTTAACATACTTTAAATAAGCATAATACGCAGCTTTCACATCCGCCGAATTGTGTCATTCGGCCTATAGCATAAGTCCTTTTGTTTTGGTACCAATTCTTTTTACTAAAAATATTTTTTCTTTATTTACAGCATTGTTAGGTATATTTGGTAGTCTAATTAATGCTTAGATGGTCTTGAAAGACTAAAGAGGTGAAACAATTAAAAAAAGGTCAAACATTCAAGGATCAAATAATGAATCCACTTATTGCACTGGAATTCTCCTGGTGGGGTCACACATTCAACAAAATATACAAATTCAGTTAAAAGTTATGAGTGTGTTACACCATTACTCCTTGAAAGGTCCCATATAAATTTTATTGAAATTGGCTGAGTTGTTTTTGAAAGATCCACAATGATGTGAAAATGACTACATAGATGACACATCAATCTGCAGAAACTATTAGAATTCTACATGGTTGAAGCCGGTTATGATTTTTAGGCAAAAATATTTTTCAAGTATTAGTGCTATTCTTGTACACTTATAATCCTACTTAGTCCTCGTTTAACACCAACAAATAAGAGAACATAACAAAAGAAACAAAGACAGAAATGTCACAGAAGGTGGTCTTATCACGGTTGAACTGTACAAAAGGGGGCACAGAGGAAAAAAGACTTATGAAGAAAAAAATTGCACAAAAATCCTTCTCCGTAGGTAATCTTTGGGATCCGGTGGGATGTGGAAGTATATGGGTGAGGGAACCCCTGCACGCACCCAGAGGTCACTGACCTTGACACCAAGATCATTGACCTTCAATAAACCTTGAAACCTTATCGCTATAATCCTGGACTAGGGACTAAGGGCCTGAGACAACGGGCGCTGGCGACCCGACGCCCGCACCTTTCTCATTCCTCTGTGTCGTCCCCCTCGGTGCCCCTGTACCGCGCAGGCGAAGACTAAGTTAAGCAGTAGGATTGTAGTCAGATAAGCCCTTATTAGGTTATTATAGGCTATTCATAGTTGATTCTGGGGCGATAGGCTCTGCGGTGACAACCCACTAGGTCCTTAGACAGCCCTTATTTAAATCTAGTTTATGCCCGCGGCTGTGCCCGCGTATTTTTGGTTTTTGTGCTATCCCATTGGAACATTTTATTTTTCCAGGATAAAAAGAAGCCTATGTCATTCTCTCATCTTTGAACTATATCCATACCAAAAATCAAGTCGATCCATTGCCTTGTTGCTGCGTGAAAGAGTAACAAACATTCATACATACTCACAAACTTTCACATTTATAATATTAGTAGGATGAAAAAGAACTTACCTCAAACTGAAGAACTGAGTTAGGCGGTATTTTAGGGGGACTGCCAGCGGCGCCGTACGCATACTCTGGGGCACAGGTGAGCACACACACCTCGCCCTTTTTCATTGTGGCCACTCCAATGTCCCATGCTTTGATTACTGATCCTGTGTGTCAAACAAAATAAATATATCCTTTATTCCTAGTAATTATTCAAGGATATAGATATTCCTTATGAATACAATTTTACAACAAATCCACTTTCGACATAGGCCTCCTCTAGAAGCTGCCAGTGACATTATTATTTGCTTTCCTGATACCCTTTCCCAAAAGAAATATTACTGACAAGATATTAAAAAATAGTCTTTATAAAGACACTTTTTATAGCTTCAAAATCTCAAAAGAAAAAAAAAAATTAACAGGGACAAGTTTAACCCTTAAGGTGGTTTTGTTAAGTATACTATACATTTATTTAGAAAAAATCTAGTTTCAACGTTCGTGTTTATTTACGAAATATTTTGATTGGTACTGTGAAATAGTATCCAGGAGCATCTATTTTTAAAAACGAAAACGACATTGACTTTGACGGTTAGATATAAATGACAAACTTTTGAGATAAACGGTGGAGCACCGAGATGTTCAAGGTAAAATATTCTCATTTTATAATTTTCACTGCACATAATAACTGTTTTTTTCATAATATTTACTAACAAATATTTGATAATTACGCATATGCATAAAACACGCTTTTGGGACCGAGTATTTCATCAGATTTTTGTGTTTTATTTCAGTGTATAGTATACCATACATGGCTACAGTTCGTCAAAATTGGCGCTGTTTTGTTGTGTATAGAATACTATACATTGCTACATTTAGGGCGCATATGTTTTTACATTTTTGAGAACATGTGTGGGATTTACAAAACATTGAATTAATCATTTATTTCACAAAAATTAAATTACATCAAATGTAGGTCCCTGCAGTAACTTGCATAAACATTTTTATCTAAATATTAGATAAAAAACGTTGCAACTAACATCAAATTATGTTAGTTGCAGTGTTTTTTATGTAATATATTCACTAACATTTGTTTTTTTTTGTTTTGGTTTGCTTGCATGGATGCTATTTTTGTTTTAGAAATATGCTAGGCGTATTTTATCACCCGTGCTCCAATAAAGTGCTAGCTCTGACAAAAGTGAAGGAAAGAGCACTGAAGATGATATATGTGGATCTATAGAGAGCTCATCAGCACCGTCTCTAGATTCATCATATCAACATACTAGACAACCCGGTTGAAATCACACACTGTTCAGATGAGGAAGAGCAAAACATTACTATAGCAAATGATTCGGATCATCAAGAGATTTTAGAAAGAACCTACCCGTTCTCATCACTTCAGTACCTACTAGCCGAAGTTTTTCCGAGGTCAACAAATTGTGATCTGTTCGCTGTTTCCTCGGTTTTATTTAGAGTCTATGAAATGGTTGTACCCTACAAGGGCAAAAAAGCGGGTAACCGGCGTCAGTACAATTCCAACAAACTCCGAAAATGGAGACTTAATAATGGGGACCTAGAAAGGTGTGCAAGTCTGTAAGCATTGTGCAAGACTATCAAATTGCCAGCTTGTGTTATCTATTTTGTCAATATTATTTTACCTCACTGAAACTTGTGCATTTATTGCGAGAAGAATATGGTATTTTGGGACCATCAGGCAAAATAGACTACAAGGAGGAGACAAGATTTTGATTGCTGACAAAGAGCTAGAGAAGAAAGGAAAGGGATCATCTGAGTTGACGACACCATCAAACAAAGATAATAATTAAGAAGTCGGATCTTCTGAAAGATTTTAGATATGAAGTATTTGCGGAGCTATAGATGAAAAACCAATCTTAGATCTCTTATGCTTTTTCACAATAAAGAGCTGGAACTGAAGAAAATAAAATCCGGAAGCCTGTGGCAGTAAGGACCACAGATGATATGCGGTCTGATCAATTCTATCATTGGCCTCAACAAGCAAACTGCCAGCGCCGATGCAAACACTGCAAAGGAGGACAAGCAATTACTATTTGCACTAAGTGTACATTTTATGCTAAGTCAAGGGTAGAAATTGCTTTGCGACTTGTCACCAAAATAACGAATTATTGTATTTTGTATAGTATACTATACATTCATACGGTTCGGAATAAGTAGCGATGTATATTATACTATACATGCCAATATTCATACATTGCACTACATATGTAGCACTGTATAGTATATTATACATGCTTTTTTTTTTAAATGGCGATGTTTTGATTTTTATTTTTATTTTTCCTGTGTGCTTTAGAGTCTTAATAAAGGAGTTATGATATTTTTTTTGTTTTATTTAGCTTCAAATTATCTTGCTACCTTAAGGGTTAATTACCCATTCATACCTACATTGTTTTCAGGAGCATGAGTCGATGAATAGATTAAGACCAATATAGTGTAAAAGGTTGATGAGCTTGAACTTTCCAGAAAAATTGGTGGCCTCATTTCAGGAAGTACCTACAGCACATGTTCAATTTTAACTGTGGTATGGAATTCCTTACCACGACTAGGACGTCAAATCTTTAAATTAATTAGAATTCTAATATGTATGGAAATAATAACCTTTGCCCAAATTAAATTCAAAAGGCTCGTTTCGGTCCTTGCTGGAATCAAACTTGGTGCCGTCGAGGAGCGTGCCAGTATAGTGAACTGTGACCTGACATCCTGAGGAGGGTGTATCGGTGCCTTCGCCCTCTTTGATGATTCTCTTCAGCACTCCACGGTCACCCGCCTTCGTGATATCAACACCTTCGTCGACGGTCATTGTTTCGATTTATAAGTTCTAGAAAAATTAAGCACACGAGGTCTTACAAGTTTTATTGCGATTTTTCTATCTTTTTCTCGAAAACTACAATTTCACGCCGTTTGAAGCGCGCCGAACGAACGAATTTTTTCGGAATTCTGGAAAATGAATGAACGACTGACTGAACAAAGCGAGAAAATGAATGATGTAGGGATGCGATAAAAATCGATGTTATGATGTGTTTCTATTCGAACAATCACGGCACCGCTTAATTTCAATGATTTTAATATAACAACAATATTATTTCTTCCCTATAAAAGAAATAATGAACCTGCTCTATAGCAGGGAGTGCTCCAGCGGCACAACAAATTCCCCAGAAGTTATGGCCCCTGGCGCCCAGCCTTGGCAAAGGGGAACACTCGCCGAGGCCAATTCTCACCACGCCTGAAAAGGTGGTGGAAGGACCAAATGATGAGGATAATTATTATTTCTTGCAATATATTATTGGGCTGTGAGAAAACCGATATTGCATAGGACAGACTTTCATTACCCTGAGAATAATAGATTTTAAGCGATTAATAGCAAAAACATATGAACCACATACGTCTAAATATTTTGGCGTTTGCGCAGCTCTCTGTGGCTAACTTCCCATCTTTCAATTTGTGTGGCGTTCAGTATAGAACCAAAATAGAACATTATTAAGCTCTGAAAGGTTTTTTGACTATATCACTTTTGTAATGACGGCCAAAGTCTTAAATCGACAGTTACGGGAATTTACTATTTTTAAGTTTAACAGCTGTCACTTTAACACCTGTCATGCAATTCTAGTATGAATTCTAGAATATGACAGCTGTCACTTTAGGTTTTAGGTGCGTTCGGTTTGGCCTCGATGGCGTATTGGGCATTGGCAAAATCTGTATTATTCTGTATTGAAAGTCTGTGGCAAAAATTGAATAGAATAGAAAGCGTTCGGTTTGGGAATTTTGCCCATTTCGCCAATAAAGGCTCCTTTATACACAGGCGGTACGAGCGGTATAGCAGACGGGCGGGCATCTGTATTGTACTGGTTGTCTAAGAAGGGCTCACACAGGTCCGGTCGCGGCTCGCGTTTGTAAACAATTGCCCGCGCGACGCGCCCTTACCGCGGACAGACCGCGCGGGGCCATAGCAGGCCTGACGGGTACGCCGGTAGTTGTTCACTCTTTCGGCTGAAGTTTGACGTAACCGAAGTAATTTCATTTTCTCATAGTAGTGAGGAGACGAGAAAAATTGAGATGCGGCATAGTAAAAACTAGTAGGTTTACAGACAGTAGACTACAGAAACACCCACGAAGGACTATAAAGGTGCATTTATTATCAGATATTGTAAGTAACAATACACATTTGAATATGCTTTGAGTAGGTAACTATGGATGAACAAATTATTATTGTCTGATGTACTTACGCCTTCAGAAATAAAACTTCAAGGAATGTCTTGTTTCTATTTATTTAGTTAATAAGAGTAGTTAGTAGGTAGTAAGTATAGAATTATTTTCTTTCTATTCTATGTAAGAGCCATTTTAACATCATCAGCAAATTCTAGAAATAGGTTTAAATACACGAATACCCATGATTAGTAGGAATGAGTATTCGTCGTGAGTCGGAAACATCCGGCTCGCTAGATCACTCTCAGACGTACGAACGCTCAAGGTTAGCCCAAGGTGACGTCCGCGACTAATGTCGGATAGTGTGCACGGCTCAGTGAACATTAATCATCCAGATACCTATCAGTCGCGGCTGTCAGTCGCGTCCATAAGCCGCGTCCGATAGTATGTTTCCAGCTTTACACACGGTTTTTTACCACAAACAAGAAAATGCTCGCTGCTAGAGACTGAAGACTACATACAGGGCTATCCAGCTGGTGCAAAAGGGAGGTGATTCAGACCATCACTATGAACTTTTATTATGGTGTCAATTCAGAATGCAAAAAAAATCAGCTGTTTCATTACTACTTCCGAGTTACTAATTCCGAGCGGCAAGTATATAAGGAATATCTGATGATTTTTCCTTTTATTCTGAGTGGTCCTCATGGTAACAATTGTCAATAATGATGATGTTACATCAGCGGCTTAGTATTGGACAAGGAGATGATCCTGATCCTGTATAGCTACTAGACTACAGAGAAGTTAGGCTTGTTTCTACTTATGATTAGAAGAAATATAAATAATTGTTTAAATAGAAATAAAAAGGAAAGAGAAAGAAAAGTAGTAAAACGAGTGATGGAATTTCATTTTATCAATGTCACACTGTCCCATCCCTATTAGTACGACCAGCATGGCCCATGGCGCCACTTAGTGTAAAGCGGCAGAACGTTGAAACTGTTGAAAGATAGAGCGACATCTAGTGCTCAGTAGCATAACTATGACCGCGCCCGTACCGCCGTACCGGCTGTACCGCGTGGCGACCGCCTGGTGGTGACCGCCCCGTGACCGCGTGGCGACCGCGTGGCGACCGCCTGGTGGTGACCGCCCCGTGACCGCGTGGTGACCGCCCTGCGACCGCGTGGTGACCGGACGGGCGGGCAGACTTGCGATCCAGAGTTGCCATCAAACACTGTAAACTACTATTTTTTTCAAAGTAGGCAAAGTAGGTTGCCGTCAAACAACAATTCATTGCCGTGTTTTGTATAATAATATGCAATTGTCGTGTTTAGAGGCAAAAGAGACGTCCGCAAGTGGTATATTATTCAGAGACAAATCTAACCGAGCTGATGTTTATACATCATATTTTGAAAGCTTGTTTTATGGGCTTCTCAAAAATATTTATTTTATTTCTTTTTATCCCTCCATTTCGCTCTGTGGCGGGAGTTCTGGATAACACTGACGAAAGGTTTCCTTTCTTTACAAAAGGTAAAGTATTTACGCTTTCTTTGTTAAACGAGTGTTATGATTTCTTTCATCGTGGCCAGATTTAGCAGAACTGAACTCTGAGATTGCAGCAGAATAAGGTTCCTAACTGAGAATTAATCAGATTATATCTAATAGCAGTTTTTGATATATTTTGACTATTTGACAAAATAAAAGATCCAATAAGGAAGTTTCCCGTTTTCTAGTTTTATTTTAATTAAATTACACCAAGTCTGCAATAAATTATGGTGTTTTTATTTTTCAATTATCTTCAAAAATGACGGAGTTGCGAATTTTTAAACCTTTTTTAATAATTACAAATAATTAATTTTTAAATTTTTAGACCGCACAAAATCAAAAAACCTCGCGACGGAATTACGCGTGTGACTATAATGGTTAAGGGCTTGCAGAGTTGAATAAAAGCGCAGTGGTTAGAGAGGAACGTAAATTATTTATTGTAATTCGTTTTATTACGACAATCACATCACGCCATCTTTTTTTAGCAACCTTAATAGAGAAGATAGAACTACAAACCATAGAGTATGAACACTTAACTTTTTAATAGTTGTGTTTAGATTGCCAGTACCTCAACACCCTCCCTCAATATAAACACAACTACCAGAATCAACACATACTACATTACTTCAGCTAGATACATCAAAACTTACTTTACTATATTATATTAAAAGATGACTCTACTATACAAAAAAAAATCTCTTTAAAAAAAAATTTCTACCACATTTATATCAAAAATTTACTCTACTACATTGTATCAAAAACGAAACAAAAACAACTACATTTTATCAACACTTAAACTAATAATAACCCATCTCTGCATCGATTAAATTGTATAGCCTTCAGAGGCTTAGTACAGAAGTCTGCTAATTGGTTTTCTGTTGCAACATATTCTAACTTTAAAATTTTTCGTTCTATGAAATCTCGCACAAAATAATACTTAATATCAATGTGTTTTAGCCTTTTATGATTTTCAGGGTTTTTTGTGGTGTGAATGACCGACTGATTGTCTTCTAATATAAATATTTCACTACATTTTATTTTAATTTCGTTGAGCAAAATTTTAATCCACGCTGCTTCTGATATTCCCTTTGTTAATGCGATAAATTCTGCTTCTGTTGATGAAAGTGATACGCACTGCTGTTTGCTACTTGCCCAAGATATTGTGCAACCAAAAACTTTCATGATGTAACCTGATGTTGATTTTCTATCTTGTGTGTCGCCTCCCCAATCTGCATCGCAATATCCAAGTAAGGGCACCTCTTCAGTTTTCTTATAAATCAATTTCAAATCTAGACTTCCTCTTATATATCTCAGTATCCTCTTTAAGGCTTTCCATAAGTCTTCATTTGCTTTTGATTGAAAACGGCTTAGGTAGCTTAGTGCAAAGCATAAATCAGGTCTACTTCCCAACATTGCATACATCAGACTGCCAATCAAACTTCTGCATCTTGTAATTAATTCTTTATTTTCTGATGATGACTCGGATATGTCCAATCCTGGTTCAATTGGTGTCTTTACGGGTTTATATTCTTCCATATTGTAGCGTTTTAAAATATCCATTAAGTAATCCTTCTGACTCAACTCTATACTTTCATCATTCCTTACTATATTTATTCCCAGATATTTAGTTACTCCATGCATGTCTTTCATTTCAAATTCTGTTTGTAATACTCTCTTTATCTTGTTTATTTCCTCTAAATCTTCTGAAATTAATAATATATCGTCTACGTAAACCAGTATATAGAATTTTATTCCTTCTTTATAGTATAAACACCAATCACTTCGACTTCTGATGAATCCTTCTTTGAGCAGAAAGCTGTTAAACTTCTCATTCCATTTTCTGGTACTCTTCTTCAACCCATATAGCGATTTATTCAATTTCAACACTTTTCCGTCTTGATTAAATCCTTCTGGCTTTAATAAATATACTTCCTCATCAATATCACCATAGAGAAAGGCGCTCTTCACGTCCATTTGGTTTATAAACAAATTGTATTTAGTTGCTATGGCCATTAATATTCTGAAAGTTGTTAGTTTAGCCACTGGTGCATATATTTCTGCATGATCAAATTTATCTTTTTGTTGGATACCTCGTGCAACTAAACGTGCTTTATACTGGATTTTATCATTCTCTTCTCTTTTGATCTTGAACACCCACTTTGCTTCAATTGGTTTCTTTCCATTAGGTAATTCAGTCTCAATCCAGGTATTATTTTTATTTAATGCTTTTAGTTCATTTTCAATGGCTTCTAACCAACGTTCTTTGTCTTCTCCCCTTGTAGCTTCTTTAAAAGAAAGCTGCTCATCTGTTAGTGCCATGAAAACAGTATCATATTCTTCTAACCAAGCTGGCTTTTTCACTTGTCTTCTGGTTTGTCTCCTTGATTCCTGTATTTCTGTCTGTTCTGCCTCTGCATCATAAAAGTCATCTTCAAGATGTTCTTCTAGCATCTCTAGTTCACACATTTCGCTTTCAACATCATTGGCAGGATGTTCTGCCTCTACTTGTTGTGTCTCTGACTCATCTTCTTGGTCTTCGGGATTCACATCTTTTGTCCTTAACTCGTCTGAACTATCCATACATTCTTCACATCTTGTATTCTCTTCTGATATTATTGTATCTTCCACCTTTTTATTTTCAATAAATATCACATCTCTGTAAGTTTCAACTCTCTTTGTATTTGGGAACCAAATCCTGTATCCTTTGCTGTATTCTCCATATCCAACAAAAACTCCTTGCTTGCTTTTAGGGTCCCATTTTGTTCTTCTCTGTTTAGGTACATGAATGTACGCCTCGGTACCAAAGGTCCTTAAATTTTGTATGTCATAACTTTTCTTGTGTAATAGCTCATATGGTGTTTTTCCTTTTTCCTTGCTTGCACCTGTTCGGTTTATAGTGAAGACAGCAGTGTTAACGGCTTCAGCCCATAACTCCTTACTTTTTCCTGATTGTATAATCATTGTTCTTGCGGACTCTACAATTGTTCTCATCTCTCTTTCAATTCTGCCATTCTGCTCTGGTGTGTAGCTAACCGTTGTTTCATGTATGATTCCTTTTGATTTGAAAATTTTCTCCACATCACGATTAATAAATTCTCCTCCATTATCTGATCGCACTCTCTTGATTTTACAGCTAAACTGATTTTTAAATTTTTCTATAAATTCTGCAATCTTTTCTTTTGTTTCAGATTTGTGTTGCAAAAAATATACATATCTGTAACTACTATAATCATCTTTTATTAAAAGAAAATACAACGAACCTCCTAGTGATGCAGGTGTCATCTCGCCGCATAGATCCATGTGAAGCAACTCGCCCGCACTCTCTGCTCTACTATCACTGGCGCTGAAAGGGAGCCTATGCTGTTTACCCTGTATACAAGATTGACACTGTTCAGTCTGTCCTTCATACCTTATATTATTTGAATTTAGACATTGTTTAACATATTTAAAATTTTGATGAGCCATGCGTTTATGCCATTCTGACAATGTAGTCAAAGCGACATGATTAAAATTAAAATTCATGATATACATTTTGTCAACACGATCAGCTAACGCAACAACCCTCCCTGCTTTTAACAATTTACATCCGGTGACAGTTGATACCATCATGTGACCTTTGTCTAATGCACATCCTAGTGAAAACAAGTTAAAACTTAAATTAGGTACATACAATACGTCGTCCCAGGTAGCAAAGTGACGTCAGTGACGCATAAACGACGTCACTCTTAGGTCATAATAATCGGGTCGGTCGTTAATGCGTCGTCGATGACGTCATAATGTACGTCAATTAAAAATCATTATTTCGACGTCTCATATTCACCATAAAATTGACGTTTTATTGACGTCCATTTAGGGTCAATATCAGGACGTACTATATTCGCCACATAGTAGACGTTTTACTGACGTCCATGTAGGGTCAATATCAGGACGTACCATATTCGCCACAAAGTGTACGTTTTACTGACGTCCATCTAGGGTCAATATCAGGACGTACCATATTCGTCACAAAGTGGACGTTTTACTGACGTCAATTTAGAGTCAAAGTCAGGACGTACCATATTCACCACAAAGTGGACGATTTACTGACGTCTATTCAGGGTCATTATTAGGACGTATCATATTCGTCTCTGGTGGACGTTTTACTGACGTCCATTTAGGGTCAATATCAGGACGTACCATATTCGCCACAAAGTGGACGTTTAATTGACCTCTATTTAGGGTCAATATTAGAACGTACCATATTCCCCACAAAGTGGATGATTTACTGACGTCTATTCAGGGTCATTATTAGGACGTATCATATTCGTCTCTGGTGGACGTTTTACTGACGTTCATTTAGGGTCAATATCAGGACGTACCATATTCGCCACAAAGGGGATGTTTTATTGACCTCTATTTAGGGTCAATATTAGGACGTACCATATTCGCCACAAAGTGGATGATTTACTGACGTCTATTTAGGGTCATTATTAGGACGTATCATATTCGTCTCTAGTGGACGTTTTACTGACGTCCATTTAGGGTCCATATCAGGACGTGCCATATGCGCCACAAAGGGGACGTTTTATTAACCTCTATTTAGGGTCAATATTAGGACGTACCATATTCGCCACAAAGTGGATGATTTACTGACGTCTCTTCAGGGTCATTATTAGGACGTATCATATTCGTCTCTAGTGGACGTTTTACTGACGTCCATTTAGGGTCAATATCAGGACGTACCATATTCGCCACAAAGTGGACGTTTTATTGACCTCTATTTAGGGTCAATATTAGAACGTACCATATTCGCCACAAAGTGGATGATTTACTGACGTCTATTCAGGGTCATTATTAGAACGTATCATATTCGTCTCTAGTGGACGTTTTACTGACGTCCATTTAGGGTCAATATCAGGACGTACCATATTCGCCACAAAGTGGATGATTTACTGACGTCTATTTGGGGTCATTATTAGGACATATTCGATCATATTCGTCTCTAGTGAACGTTTTACTGACGTCCATTTATATAGATTTATTTTCATTTAGATAGTGATGGGCGATGTGATTGTGCAGTTTAATTTTATCGACAACGTGATTTTATACTTTTTGCATAATATATGGATTATGTAACTGAATCTATATAGTGTATAATTGATGATAATGATTGTGCAGTTTTATTAGTATTTAGGAAGCTTTGGAATAAACACTGAAAAATCATTGCAACGCGCCGTATTGTATTAATTTATAAAACTTGTGTTTCTATCAGTGGTAATATGTGAAAATTTGTGCTATTTCGAAGATTATGAGCTGAATTACGTACAATAGTGTAGACAAAATAATGTAATGTGTAACGTGATTTTTTGTGTTGTTACAAAAACTCCATAAAGGGCGGCGCTATTAGTAAATTCGCTACTGCTTTACTCAGGCATGACTTAGATGTGACAGTGACTTTTTACCTACTTCCAAAAAGTGAAGGTAGATAGATACCTACTACCTACCAGGGCTAGCCACCCGGCCTATACGAACTTACTTACATACTACCTACTATGTTCGTCTGTATGTATGTTTTTGTATATTTTCAGCGGTATTTTCGCCAATTATGGACCGTTTTATTTTTTATTTTAATTTTGAAATGGTATACAAGTACACCCTAACTGATGTCATTTAAATGATATCGAAGTCAGCTGAATGAAAAAAATGTAAAATCAACAATAGTGTTAAAAATTACTACATGGATGCCACATCAATTTCTGCGAACTATTTGGATTTCGTAAACGGTGGAAGTCGGCCAAATGCCATTGTTGGCAAAAAATAATCAATTGTATCTAGATTTTTGTGCTGCCTACGACTGTGACTATTTATAAAATGATAATATCATAATAGAAACATTTTAATAAAAACACCATAATTACATGTAACAATAGTAGTAATTATCATAACATCATAATAGAACTTACACTTGACACTGGCAAATACATATTCCATGCGACGCCAATATTTAAAAGAAGCAGAATAATTTTATTACAATCAAATTGTTCTAGTTTGGAGCTCTATAATTGAATCATTGGATTAGCTGAATGTATACGTAAATGGTTACGTGGCCGAATGAGAGCGCGTGCTTGTGTGAGCGGGAGATTTTTCGAGGTGATTCGTTTACATCTTTTCAATTTTAGCGTCTCTTAAGTCAATATAATTATAATTATAGATATCTTTTAAAAACGGAACCGTTATACCTAGACATACCAAAATTTTTTATATGAACTATAAAATTGTATTAGGTAGGTACTTCAGAAAATGTAAATCTTTACTGAATAATAGTACGGCATCCTTCGTGCGCGACTCCCACAAGGCCGATTATGTAAATAAAATCAGATTATATTTTCAAACACGCGTCAAGATAAAATGTAATTTAATTCAAAGGCAAATCACCCCCAAAATAACTCATATTTTAACAAAACACTAAACACGTCTTCCATCAATTCTATTACAGAATATATTATGTGTATACCTTATCATCGAATGTATAATTACGGTTTCTATTTGAGGTATTGAAGGTGGCTTCAGGCATCTTTATTATGTGAGCAATCACTTTTCCAAAAAAAAATTTAGGAATCCAGTCATGTCGTCCAGCCATTTACTCTTTGTCAGTGCTGGTCCAGCATGCGACCACGAAAAGCCACAAAAAGAAATCTTTCAACGTGTGAAAAAGTGACAGATATATACATCGCCATCACGCTGGCCTAGCCCAGCTGGGAACTTTTATTCATAAGTAGTATAACAGTTAGAATGTGGTGCAAATACAATTATATATTACTAAAAAAACACCACAATCACAAATATTTTACTAAATATGCAGATAACAATAAATGTCTAATTTCGATAATATTAACTTACTATCAAAATTTATCGATATCGAAAATTTTTTTGATTATAATATGCTATAATTACAAAACATTTGAAATTAAAATAATTATATTGACATCGATATTTTTTTTATTCCGACATATTATTAATTTAGTAGCAAAATTTATCGATGTCGATAAAATGTTTGCAAGTTTTGTCACCACTATCAACGAAATTCTAGGCAGTAAAAGATAACGTTTATATAAAAAAATGCCCACAATTTAGACTTGCTATTGGAAGGATATTCCCCCTTTTTGTAAACTAAAGTCTTTGCTCTGTATTCGACACGTTACAATAGCGCGAATCGGCATTTTTTGGGCAAAAATTACCTCTGAAATCTCTTGAACGACTGTGACGGCAAATGTCACGGTTTCACGTATCATGAGTATACACTCGTGATAGTGGCTACAAACCCCCCTCCACATCTCCTTTCTATTTCCTTCTCTCTTCTGTGGATTTTATACAATTAACCGCGACCTTTTTTTAATTTCGTTTTCTCATAGTAAACGGTGAAGAGACGAGAAAAATTGAGTAGCGGCATGGTAATAACTAGTAGTTCTACAGATAGTAGACTGCACAAGCACCCACCAAGGACTATAAAGATGCATTTATGATTAGACATTGTAGTAACAATACACATTTAAATATGCTTTGTGTAACTATGGATAAACAAATTATTATTGTTTGATTTACTTACGCCTTCAGAAATATTAATAAAAATACAATAAATGTCTTGTTTCTATTAATTAATTTACTAAGAGTAATTAGTAGGTAGTATGTATAGATTTATTTTCTTTCTATTCTATGTTAGAGCCATTCTAACATCATAGAATACGAGAAAAACTTAGCTGTTCCACACATAATTGCAATCAACAAAATGTATAAAACAGCTGATATTTCCTCTATTCCGGATTAGCACCATAGTAAAAGTTGTTCATATGTGATGGTCTGAATCACCTCTCCTTGCACAGCTGGATTGTTTTTAGTTTATCAGTCTCTGGGAGCGGTATGACAAGCATTTTTTAGTTTCGAGTTAGAAACCGTCTGTAAGATGTCCCCCTAATGGACATTCCTGCTAATCATATACATGCGTGTATTTAAATCTATTTCTAGAGTTGCTGATGATTCGAGAATTGCAAAGAAAGCAAATTAAATATTACTACCTACGTGTGTCCACGTAGTAGAAAATTATTTTGTGATTATGTAATTTCGATAACTTTATCATATTCTAAAATAGTGTCCCATCACTATTAGAACTACCGGCATGACGCCACACGACACAGAACTTTGAAAGGTAGTGCCATCTAGTGCTCAGTAGCAAAACTATGCCCGCGCCCGTACCGCGTGTACCGCGTGGCATCCGGATGCGCGGGCGGACCGCGCCCGCGGCAGTGTGTGCAGGTACTGCCGTACCGCCGTACCGCCCTTTACCGCTCGTACCGCTCTACCGCTCGTACCGCCTGTGTGTGAAGGAGCCTTAATGCAACTTTTGCTCACTACCCAAAACACACGCTAAACGTCAAACTCTATACTGTCAGAAAACGATCACCGTAGTATCTATAGTAATCTGTGACGATCACATTGAAAATAGAACCTACCTCCGCAGGTTGTTTTTAAGGCTCCTTTAGGGCTCACACAGGTCCGGTCGCGGTACTGCCGTACCGCCCTTTACCGCTCGTACCGCCTGTGTTTGATGGAGCCTTAAAAGTGGCAGTTCACGATGGCTTTTTTAAAGGCTCCATCAAACACAGGCGGTACGAGCGGTAGAGGGCGGTACGGCAGTACCGCGACCGGACCTGTGTGAGCCCTTCTTATATAACCAGTATAAAGGCTCCTTTACACACAGGCGGTACGAGCGGTATAGCAGACGGGCGGGCATAAGCCGCGTCTTTAATTAATTAAAGCGCACCTTTAATCTCGAAACATACTATCGGACGCGGCTTACGGACTCGACTGACAGCCGCGACCTAGACTATGAAATACACTGAGCCGTGCACACTATCGGACATAAGTCGCGGACGTCCTTGAGCGTTCGGATGTCCGAGAGCGATCTGGCACACTGGATGTTTTAAGACTGCATATTGCTAAGTCGCGACCGTCAGTCGCGTCCGATAGTACCTATGTTTCCAGCATACTGGTAATAAACGATAGTACTAGATACTAGCTGTGCCGAACATGGAGACTATCGTATGTGACAAAATGGACCTATTTGCACAGAGATATCTGTGACTCGCATCCTATTTAGCACATCTATTTGGGGTGACACAGATAAAAAGTCCCGAAGCCATGGATAATAATTACATATTAAACACAAACAGGTTTTGGGCATTTTGAAAACCTTAAAGGCATCGTTTGAACAAGCTATTGTACAATTTTCCCATAGTAAAGGTCGTTCATAATGATAAGTAAAATATACTCCTCTGAAAGGCCCTGTACATTTTTCAAAGCAGCACTCTGTACAGATATACCTACGTATATGTGTAAGTGTAATTCTTAATCTCTCTCTATCTTTATTATAGATAATAATGACAACTATCAGTGATACTTTACATGACAAATAAATTGCAGAACATACTAACGATTTTTTTTTTGCTCTGAGATACCAACATACAATTTTTCCTTCTACATGTGAACTATGTATTAATTTTAATTGAAAAAATAAACTATGTTGCAGGTAAATGTAAACTTTAACAAAGCTCAACGGATTGAGCATTTCTCTTTGTTTTCATTAAAAAAAGTAATGATGTTATACATTTTTCCATACATTAAACAACTTAAATTATAGAGTTCCTAATGTATGTCAAAAATAAGGAAATCCAAAAGGCAGGTCTACATGACATTACCAAATAAGGCAAGGAAGCCTTGTTAGAGCTTGAAAATAAAATACAGATAACGCAATTATCTCATGTATTTACAGTTGTTTTTAGCTACATTCTCAGTCTTATATAAATTTTAACATTACTTTTATGTACTTTTTACCATACATTTAATATGTATGTATTCTATACTACAGGGTCATTATTCCATATCATCTTACATTTTATATGCCAATCAAACAGTATTGATTATGACATAAATAATGCCATAAATTCATAATTATTTTGAATGGGGCCAATTTCGAAGTATACTCTTTCCAATAAAAAAAGAATTATTGAAATCGGACTACTATGAAAAAAGTTATGCGTGGTTACACATAAAAAAAAATATGCATCAAATGGTATACCTCCAGTGGTTTGTCGTTCAAAAATTAAAGAGAATCCTTAGCTTCGCACATAACATAACCTATATGATGATACAGAATCATGCTTCAGAATATTAACTACCATTACATTATACAGAACAGCATTTACAGCAAGTATGTTAATTTTTACAACCTGAAAAATTCCATTGATATGGATATTTAAGTTATTTACAATTATTAGGACATTTAGTGACATAAAATCTGTAATGTCTTTCATTGCTTTGGGACAGCAGCTTAGTGTTTGGCTCATGAAGCCATTCATCTGATCCATCGCAGCAGTCACAGATACCATCATTGACTTTGCCAGATGGCACTTGGTTTATGATAACCTTTTTCTGGTGCTGAGTATCACAGTAAAAAGTTCCATTTACACATGCGGTGGTACTGGGCTCATCTGTTCCATCTTCACAATCACAGAAATCGTCATTCAAATGTTCAAATGGGATTTTTTGTTCTGATTTCAAACACTTAAACTCGTTATTAGAATTCGGCCGGTACTTCGGCATTTGGGAATAAAGCACTCCCTTTATTATGCCTTCACTGTTTATAAATTTATCATCGTCTGAGCGCAAATATTTTTCCTTAACTTTATCATGGTCAAAAACTGGTATAACCCTGCTGCGATTTGAAGCCTCTGAAGCGATGGTTAGAAAGAAATACAGCTGATACAATATAAAACACAACACCATGCACACTGTTATTATGATAACGTTTTTCTTCTTCTTTAAGCCCATGATTAACTTTCAAGAATATATCGCACAATACTTCTTTATAATAGCTCCAAATTTACTGCTCTGATTATAATATATTAAAGGCAAAGATAATTTTACAGCGGCTTTTTCGAATTTCTTCATTTCAGTGAAGGCTAGAAGGAAAGGAACAGAGATAACGCAATATAAAGTTTAGTGTTACCAGATGGCAATTTGAAAAATAAGCTAAAACTAAATATTCTTTTAAAAAGAAATTCGCCGAATCAAACTCAATGGTGTATACTGAGCACCACACAAATTGACAGATGAGATGTTAGCCGCAGATGACACTTCGTCGTGATTGGCTAATTATTGCGGATGTGTGCACAATTCCGACGCTGACTGTCGTAGCGCGTAGGGACCGTGCGGGAGGCATGAAGTTGGTGGGCGGATGTGCCTTGGCGTCTCATTTCTCTGGCTCCCGCGCGCAGTTCTCTGCGCATAACTTCCCATCCGTCGATTTGTGTGGCGCTCAGTATATGTCGCGTGGCGTCTGTGTAGTTAAAGCTACATACTACGCAGATCCCATCCATATCCCACCTCCTAATGCAGCTGACATAATAATATATCAAATTTGCTGATATAGTTATATAATAAAAATCGTACTAAACCAAAATATTGGCTTTATTCAGCATAAATTGTGACATATGATGACTTTTTATAATGTTAAATAATAAAGATACCGATTTATTTACATGTCTGCACGCATGGAGTTAGAGTACACTACATTTGCCATGCGCAATGACTTTGTAAACGTAATTCTGTTCGCCTTAACGATTGATTTGGCTTATAACTTAAAAATATTATAACGCATAGCAAGGACAGAGGGGTTAGTATCTACAGGTTTATACGAAAATTCAAACTACAATAGTTTCCATATGGCTCTATAAATTTTAGTACAGAGCCTCTGGCGAAAACGAGGAAGAACTAAGAAAAATGCATAGAGCCACAGTCACTTCAACGTGCAAGTTTAAGTAAACTATGCAAAACATGTATGTACTAAAAGCTCTGTATCTGAATGTTAATGCCATTCCATTTCAATATTATGTTCTAGGTGGCTCTGAATGCAGGTGGAACACCGGTACTGAAAGTCCTTCAGAAGTTCTTAACACCGTTGTCTTCGAGGGTATGACGATTTGCCACACTGGATGCGTTGTGCTGTCTGCGATAAGGTCACATAATGGCACAAAAACCCAACATAAAACGCGGGTGAAAGCTAGTCGTAAAATTAAGCATCTTGCGTTTCTTTTGTCACTTAAAATAGTAAAAGTTCTCTTTTTTGCATTAAATATATTGCACATATTGACTATTGACCAGGGGAAAACAAAAGACCATGAGTATAAAAAAAATAGGGTAATAATGCAACTTATGCAACAGAGCAGATGTACCAGTCCGAGAAGGGTTCTTTCTACAATTTTTGAGACAATTTCAGAGATGATATTTGGCATTCTTTATTTTACTATATGATACACTTATAAAAATATTTGAAAATATATAGGCCAAGGGGGGTCCGGACCATTCGGACCGATTTGCCCGATTCGCGATCACGCGGAAGGTACGAAAGGACGCGTACGGGCGGCGGGCAGGACAAGTACGGTCATGGTCAGTTTGACGCTCGTAACCCAACGGATTTGCCCTGCCCGCATCGCCCGGACAGCTGACCGATGTTGTTCATACGTAATGCGGGCTTTTTTAAATATGACCGGACCGCAGACCGCACAACGCATCCAGTATGGCAAATCCTTTATAACGCATGGCGCGGAGGGATGCAATAAACAAGTTTGCTAAAATAGTTTAAATCATAAAAACATGTAACACTGATCTTCAGCGTCAAATAGCAAGATGTCATCGGCTGCGTTCTGAAAAAGTAAGTTATTTTTGAAAATTATGAGAGATTATAAGATTAACCCTTCGGTCAATAAACGAAACTACGTGTAAAGTTTTATATTTTTAATGTAAAGTAAATTAATACATAATGATTATATTTTTCGATTCACAGTTTCGATTGTTAGAAGAAAAAAGTTATATCTACACACTGGGCTCGATTTTGATGACACCAACTAACTAGCTAACCTAACTAAAAACGTCAAAATCCCTAAAAATCCTAATTATCCTAATTCTAATTTTAGTGAGACAAATTAGAAACGTCAAAATCAAATTTTTAAAGCGAACGAACGAAACCGACTAAATCTATTCAACTTAGCGATTTTAAGCGAAATTGGCATTTTGGAGGCACAAATTAGAAACGTCATACGTCACTTTTAAGCAAATTGAGGTTAGAATTTTAAGTTTTTTAACGAGTACCATTTCAGGTGGTTGTTAAAATAAAACTATACCAAAAAGTAAGATATACAGGATAAATACTGTGTTTTGATCCAAATAATTGTTCATAATTATGTTTTATGTAGCTTATCGTGCTCTTTTAATAGTGATTTTAGTTGTTAAACTGAAATTCGCGATGACAAAAGATATTGAAACCGTATTTTTCAAGACAAATCGGAATGAAATAATTAAACTAGGGCATTAAAATCAATTTAAGCCAATTCACTAATATTTAATGTGGTAAAACGATGAAAAGGCTTAACTTTTTTATTCAGGATTATGTACCAGGCAAGAGTAAGTTTTATTTTTGACCTTTATCTTTCTATAGTAATAAACGTGTTGAAATAGCAGTCAGTGGACAGGGCTCATAGCAGGGACGATTGATGAGGTCGAAAAGTTCTCGAATGGAGACCATATACCTACTGGCAACCACAGGGTAGGATGTCTAGGTTAGAGTAGTAAGGACAGCAAGGTTTAATATTATCAAGATTGCAGGATTATACTTCTTGGCATAAGGGAGGCCAGTGTCCAAATCCTTCTGTAGATTCAACTATTATGGTAGAAATGTGCTTAGCAAAATCTAAACACATACTTACAAAAAATCATGTAAAACTACAACTAGTTTTTGATGACTCAAGCGGATCGATTAAAAAGTACTTGTGGAAAAGGCCTACATAAACAAGTAAGGTGGGTCAATCTTGGTGATACTGGAAACCGTTTGGTAGTTAAGTAGGTACTTCAACTTAGGGTATGCTATACTGTATACATTTGTTTATACTTAAAATTTGTCAAATAGGAAAACAAACATTAATTTATTCGTTGTAGTTGACATGTATATGATTTTCATTTCCAGATAACCATTGATGAGTTGATGTCAGTTCATGGGACCAATGTTTGAATGTTAGAATCTATTCTAATATTCGCAGAGCCAGCTTGATTTACAAGAGACAAGATGTAACAAGAGGCGGCCTTATCGCTAATAGCACTCTGCCAGGCAATCTTTGGATGGAATAAGAATATAGAACAAGTAAAGATGGGGGTGTGCGTTACCAAAAATACATTTGTACTTACAAAACATACACATACATACTAAGTAAGTTTGTATAGGCCTGGTGGCTAGCCCTGGTGTCAGAGTTACTACATATATACATACTAATAAATACATATACATACTTAAAATAACAAAAAAAAAATTACACACACTACAAAATTAAAGAGAGTAGTAATTTTGCTTTCTTTTTCATGAATTCTGGGTTAGCCCCTTAGTGAATGTTGTTCATAATGATGGTTTTAATCACCCCCTTTTGGTTTAGTACCTACAGGACAACAGATATACCCTGTAGGTACAGGGGAAACCAATGTCATAAACATAACACATCCTTTTTGGAAGTCAGTAAAAAGCAATTAAATATTACACAATATTACTTATAGACCACAGCTACATTAGCTACGCAATATCCAACCAACATGCGGCTTTGTGTGAGCTTCAGTCAGGATTGGATATTGCGCAGCTTGTAGCTAACTTCATATCTGCTAACTTGTGTGACACGGCCTATTCTTTAAATATTTCATGTAGTACAATAGTTATATACATGTTTTATACACATGTTAATCTATGATTTTCATTTCTAGATGAACACTGACGAGTTGACATCGGGGACTGCACTTGTGTTGTGTACTTAGGCCAAATTATACGACTCAGCGGATGTGAAGTTAGCTACAAACTGCACAATATCCAATCCTGACTGAAGCTCACATAAAGCTGCGCGTCGGTTGGGTTTCAGTTAATTAGACAAATAGTACATATATTACATTTATATTGAAATAAAAAGTTGAGTATTGATTGTAATATAGTTTGTATTTTATTCATACCAAAGTAAAATAGTACTTACAAAGAAATAAAAAAGTACAATAGATTTTATTCAATACAAAGTATTCTTGTCAGCAGTATAGGTTGAATCAAACTTAACGGTATCTGCAAATTAGGCTATAAGCTGTGCAAATTCTCATTTCTAGTGCCGCTGACATCTCAATTAATTGTTACTGCACAAATGACTTGTTCATCCATTTAGTTTGATTCAGCCTATGAAAGCTTCACATCTCCTATCCATCGACAAAGGTAATTAATAAAAAGAAAAGTTATTTCAGTATATTCATTAAGATTAAGTTTTACAAGTAACAGCCTAATTAAAGATTTTAGAACAATTATCTATATCAGCTAAGGCAACCAAAATTTATGTACTATCAACTTCGAGCAAATATCTACAGAGCCACAGTCCTTAAGTGAAAGTACAAAGTATCAAAGTAAGTGATGTCCTGCATAGACTGAATTCATCTTGAGAGCTGTGAAATTAGATGCAAGCCGAGCGAAACCCAATCCTCACAGAGCTCTTAAGCGAGCTTCTGTCAGGATTAGGTTATCCGTGCTTATAGCTAAATATCACAGACACCATAAAGTTTGATTTGGCCTATACTAAGGGTTATACACACTTTGCTTAGGCTGGCGAAACACAAAAAGCTTATAGCACATACACACACTTTGTTCAAGGTTCAGCACTTTTTCTTCCTTAATGATCCCTTCGTCTTAGTGCACTGGCAATGTTTTTAGAACTACCAACCAGCTATTTTAGTGGATGATTTAAGCACAGTCATCAATTGACTTGTCACTGTAGTATGAAGATGTTTCTGAGCTGGAAATAAAAACACAACATTAATGTATAGGAATAACCTATGTATCTTTTCTTTCCTTTGACAATATGAGTAGACATAGGCTCAGCTGAATCTACAAGCTGCGCAATAGGTATATAATCAACGCGTAGCTTTATTTGAGCTTCAGTCTGGATTGGATATTCCTATAGCATCCACCGACTATATAACGGCTATGGCGAACAATTTTTGCACATTGGTGTAGTATTATGATGTATTCTTTACCTGGGTGTTATTGATGACGTCCTCAGATAGGTAATATACATAATTTTCGGAGTAAACGACCTAGTAACGTAGTCCAAACTGACGATTTACATAGCTGATATTCAGGTTATGATGGTTTGTTTCAATGGTCTTATTAAGCCCCAGGCACGCCCCCGTCGTAGGTACCCATATACAGCTACCCCTTATTTGAATACAAAAATATGTAAAATGGTTTAAATATTATGATCATTACATTTTAGAATTAACAAAACAAAAACAAAAAGTTTGAAAAAGCTGTGAGAGAGAAACGTCATAAGGTGTTGCCATCATGGGTTATCAAAATTACCGCATTTCAGTACGACAGAGTACTAATATTATTTCTGTAAAGCGGGATAAAATAAGACATTTGTTTAAATTTATCAAATTCCCATACGATACGTATACTACCATATTGATACGTATACTTTGTTTATTATTTCGTTCATACTGAACAACTTTTACTATAAGCCCGACTCGAAATTTGAGAAAATCAAACCAGTTGTTTCATACATTTTGTCGATTTCGAGTTGGAATTTTGTATGAAAAATATATATTTTTTAAATACTATGTCGGTGCCGTAGTAAAAATTGTTTACAATGATATAACTCATTTTGGTTGGGAGTTTTGCCACAAAATAACAAACGTTCCAGTGGCTCTATTTTTGACTCTTAAACGCTAGCCCCTAGTCGCTTGATAAACATATTTTTATAGCCCGAAATACTATTACGTAAATTGTTTAAACAATAATTAATTTGTGGAAGTAGTGATAAGCTTGCAACACTGTCTACCACTCTAATTATTTTTAAATCAGCGAAGCCACAGATAACATTAAAAAAATGAACTAAATCACAGTCAAACCGGTCACTTGATAGTGTGTTGACGGTTTGTTGACGGCCTTATTATTATATTTTTAAGTAGTTTTTTTATCTGTGAACTTCCTTTAGGGTGAACCCAAACTCTTTAATCATCATTCAATTTTTAACTAGGTGGACTCTGCAAAATTGCTATTTCTAGCTAAGCGAGTTAAATTTAAATAGGTTAGGATTTTTAACTTAGTTAGTGAGGTCGCACCAAAATCGAGCCCACTGTGGAGTTGAGTGTCGTCTGAAAAAAAACTTGAACTATTTGACATATTTATTTGAATTATTTGTCAATGACATTAGTCGACATTATGACAGCTTAGTTAGCCATCTTTGTTGTTGATGGAGATGATATTTTAAAGAATTTTAAAAACTATTTTGTAAAATATTTCCAGTGTGATTCTAAATGGGGTATACCTTTTAATCAAATGTACAATCATGAGTTATCTCACAGTCGATCACCAGGCTTCCTCTGAAAAAAATGATGGTGACCAAGAAAATAACGAAGATCTTGAGGTACCAATTGCGACCCTTCATTTCTTCTCTAGAACAAAAATAAACTAGTAATTCACCAAATCCCTTCTGTTTTAAACATTTAGAATTCGTAAGCTTTGTTATTTGCATATTTCAAAAGTATGTGTAATAATTTTCATCACTAATTTCATTACTAATGGGACGAAACCTTGAGACATAATCATTGATTTCATTCAACACCAGTGTATCAAAATGCTAAGTTTATCAGGATACTTTATAGATTTTGGTTTTGCCTACAAACAAACATGACTATTACGGGGTAAAGTGTCTAGTACTTGTCAGTTTTGTAAAAAATTATACTAGGTCATTCTAGTTTTAATATATTTCAATATTCAATAATTCCGTTCATTTTTACCTGATCATAGTTATACCAACTAGAACATGAGAATTGAAATGGGAACTAATTTTCTAAGCTGAAATAGGTCTCTTATGTCTTCAATCCTTACCAATATCATAAATCTGAAAGTGTATTTGTTGGTTTATTCCTCTTTCATTCAGCAAAGGAGCTACAGATTGACTTAATTTTTGGCATGACATAGTTTAAAAATCAGAAAATGACATAGGCTACTTGTTATTTAAAAAAACAAAAGGTTCCTAAGGGATAGCACAAAAATTAAAATATTGTGCAGGCGAAGCTGAGCGCAAAAGTTCGTGATGGATAAAGCATGGACATTTATCCATGTTAAAATAAAACAAAAAATAGGAAATATGTTCAATAATAATTCATATTCATATTCTCCAAGCTGTACAACATATTCTGAATGGAATGGCATTGTTTCCAGGTGGACAACTCAAAGAGTGTCCTGCTCAAGATTGCTACTCTGTACGCCGAGCAGTTGATGAGTGACTTGGTACTAGAAGTGGGGGGAGTGGGCTACCCAGCGCACCGGCTTATACTATGCGCCAGCAGTGAGGTCTTCCAGGTAACAATGAAAATTCTATTAGATAATTTAATGATATTCTTCTAATATATAAAATTATTGTGTTGTGGTGTTTGTTACCAAAGTCCTCTGAAACGGTTCAACCAATTTGTATGAAATTTTGTGTGCGTATTAGGTAGGTCAGAGAATCAGCCAACATCTTTTTTTCATACCCCTAAATGATAGGGGTAACCCACCCCTAAATAATGTAATTATGGCAAAACAGTGTTTGTCGGGTCAACTAGTTTTTTTATGTAATCATAATTTGCTTACATTAGAGAAAACACAGAAACATAATTACAAACATATAATGTCATCGTCATGGATCATTAAAAGAGATTATATAAAAAAAACTGGACAAGTGCGAGTCAGGATTGCACATCGAAGGTTCCGTACAAGCATGTTGTTAAAATAATTAAAAACCTTTTTTAGCATGTGCTAATGCAGTTTTTTTTATATGATATGATTTACTCACTTTGAATTTTGAACGCATATTTTGTGAATTTTGAGGCCCTATTTCTTGTGATTTAAATAAAAATGTACAGTTTTCAGATTTATTTCTATATGTGTACTCTGAGACAATGCTTCTCGCTAAATTTCATAGTTCTATGTCAACGGAAAGTACCCTGTAAGTTTTGATTATTGTGTGTGCAAAATATACGGGTTTTTTGACATAAACGGCTCTAACTTTTTTTTATGGCAACTGAGAAGTTTATCTTTTACACAACTGCAAGATACCATAGATATACATATACAGTTTAAATTTCAACTCGATATCTTTACGTGTTCCCGATATAAAGAGTCTTGACATACACATAGACGGACAGACGGACAACAAAGTGATCCTATAAGGGTTCCATTTTTTCCATTTGAGGTATGGAACCCTAACAATGAATTGTTAGTTTTGCTAAAACTCAAGAATGGCTGAACTGATCTTGGAATATTTGTGGAAGTTATGAGAATGTTAAACAGTGAGAAAATTTATAAAAGTTGCAAGAAAAATAATAAAAATGTTAATTAAATTTTCCCATACAAATATAAATCTTAATGTTTATATTTGTATGGGAAATGTATAAATGTTTATTATTCCATAAATGTTCTTGCATTTAAAAGTTGTCCTTGATGGTAGTTGACAGATGGTGAGATGAAGTTCATCTGGTCAGCTAGTTTATTATAATTTCTAGTTGGAAGATGGATATATGTTCAGTTATATCCGTGTATCTTTTGTATATCCACTATCAAACAAATGAATACTTTGAGATTGTTTCCAGGTAATGTTAATGAACAGAGAGTGGAGCGAGTGGAGAGAGAGCCGCGTTGTCCTGCAGGAGACTCCTACTGCTGCCGCTGTCTTCCCACTTTTCCTAAAGTAAGTTGCATTTTTTTCCTTAACCTTTGTGGGTAACCACTTCTGGGTAAAGGTCTCCCCCACTTCTCTCCATTTTCCGCGTTCCATAGCCAAATTCATTAATCATTTTATTAGCCAAATAAATGTTTATGGTATAATTTTTACATCCACACTTCCATAAATGGTACAGTAAAAATGGCCATTTGCATTCGAATCATACTAGTCAGCAAATGTGAAGTTAGCTACAAGCTGCGCAATATCCAATCCTGAGTGAAGCTTGCATAAAGGTGTGCGTCGATTGGGTTTTGCACCGCTTGTAGCTAACTGAGGGCTAAGTGCGAGATTTTCGCTCGAGCTCGATCGCGTTAACGTTTGATGTGTTTTCTATGGAAATGGCACAGCGCCATCTTGTGTCACCTACAGAAAACTGAATAGCTAAGTGTGAGTATTTTTTACGGTAATGTAACGAGCGCCAAACCGATCGGACACGAGCGCGGCAACGTCTGTGATGTGCTCGCGTGTGTGCACGGCGCGCGCGCTCGGTCAACGCAACGTAAAAGTTATTCGATTTGATTTGCAAATCTCCCACTTGACACTCATCACATCCGCCGACTTATATAATTCAGCCTATAGTACCATTATGTTAAACTCTGAATTTCCATTCGTACTTTAGTTCACGGCGTTGCGTCGATTCCGATCCCAATGGCATTTAAGGGGCAGCAGAATCAAGATTTTAGTGCCAAAAACATTTATTTCTTAAAAAAAATAATATGTTATTCTGTAGCATATCTTCTGATGGCAAACCATATCTGATACGTACAAGGAATAACTTCGCTCGATCGAAAAGAAATCCAAAGTCACCTCTGTTTTGAATGAAGATCTTATTTCTTGACGAGTTTTTATAAGTTGTATTTTTTAAATTATTTTTAATCTATTAAGTAGTATCCAAAGTATTGGCAAATCACATATAACAGTTAAAAAGTTAACTTGATAATGTTATATGAATTTATATTGTTAATTTCCCCTCGCCGTCTCATTTTGTTCGCGGACCGCGACTATGCACGATACGCTCTTAATGAAAATGTAGAACTGAATATTTAAAATATAATTTGTCTTTTGCAGATATTTCTATACGGGCCAAATTCGAATATCGCATCAAACCGTGCTTCCAGTGCTCTCATTAGCTGATAAATATAATGTCAAGGTTTGTTTTTATTAGTTCTAAACATATACTTTTACACGAGGAATTCAGGAACAGATTTTAATGTATATGTAGATAGGTACTTGCATGTTAAAAAATTAGGAGCATTTCTGAAGTTTTATCTTGCTTCCAAGCCTATTTGAAACTTTTTTTTGAACTAAATTTAAAAATTTGTAGTACAATAGGATAAAAGTTTGCTCAAAATCTGTATTCATTTGTAAGTATTAACATGGTTCATAAAGTTTGGGAATCTACTAAATGAAATCTATTTTTAGAGAGCCCACACTAGTCACCAGTTTTAGTTAACCTATTGAGTGACAAAGTTTATAAAAAGTTTAGTTTATGGAAAGTGTTCAAAAGGTTGATGTATTCTGTCTTACGCTTTAGGCTTGCAATCGCCTTACGGCTAATTAAAAAGCTTGCCCACCTTGGGCAGGATTCTGGCTCGGACACTTTTTTGCACGATTGTGACTCTAGATATTTACTCGAAGTTATAAATAAATATTTTCTTACAGGACCTAGTAACGCTATGCCTGGGCTACATGTCAGTTCACATCGCGCACGCGGCCAAACGTGGCCAGCTGATCTCCTGGATGCAATACACTATGGCTTGTGGCCACAACGATGTTGCCAAGGTAAATATATACTTACAAGACCTAGTGCGACGCCATGCCTGGGCTAACATGTCAGTTCACATCGCGCACGCGGCCAAACGTGGCCAGCTGATCTCCTGGATGCAATACACTATGGCTTGTGGCCACAACGATGTTGCCAAGGTAAATATATACTTACAAGACCTAGTGCGACGCCATGCCTGGGCTAACATGTCAGTTCACATCGCGCACGCGGCCAAACGTGGCCAGCTGATCTCCTGGATGCAATACACTATGGCTTGTGGCCACAACGATGTTGCCAAGGTAAATATATACTTACAGGACCTAGAGCGACGCCATGCCTGGGGTAACATGTCAGTTCACATCGCGCACGCGGCCAAACGTGGCCAGCTGATCTCCTGGATGCAATACACTATGGCTTGTGGCCACAACGATGTTGCCAAGGTAAATATATACTTACAGGACCTAGAGCGACGCCATGCCTGGGGTAACATGTCAGTTCACATCGCGCACACGGCCAGCTGATCTCCTAGATTCAATACACTATGGCTTGTGGCCACAACGATGTTGCCAAGGTAAATATATACTTACATGACCTAGCGACGCTATGCCTGGGGTAACATGTCAGTTCACATCGCACACGCGGCCAAACGTGGCCAGCTGATATCCTGGATGCAGCACACTATGGCTTGTGGCCACAACGATGTTGCCAAGGTAAATATATACTTACAGGACCTAGAGCGACGCCATGCCTGGGGTAACATGTCAGTTCACATCGCGCACACGGCCAGCTGATCTCCTAGATTCAATACACTATGGCTTGTGGCCACAACGATGTTGCCAAGGTAAATATATACTTACATGACCTAGCGACGCTATGCCTGGGCTAACATGTCAGTTCACATCGCACACGCGGCCAAACGTGGCCAGCTGATATCCTGGATGCAGCACACTATGGCTTGTGGCCACAACGATGTTGCCAAGGTAAATCACTCAATTTTTGTTAATTTATATCTGTGATGTTCTGTATAATAATAGTAATATACTTTGTTTATAATCATAGGCCTCTATAACATATTGGTGTAGCTACAGATTTTCTCTAGGAATGCAGTTGCCTACTTTTGCCGAACCCAAAAATAGAATGTATCGACTTTTAAGTTATCTGGGCTGAGCAAGGAAGTTTAGCCGTGAACAAAAAAATTAAACAAAATACGACCCGATACAAAACCGTCGTAAACAAATAGCCGCAGCTTATGTAATACTTAGTGTGAGCCTATCCGTTTAGTCGTAAATAAAGTGCAGCAGCTTACGTCATAGTTAATACGCGTCTACCGCGTGGTAGGATTACGAATAAAGCGTTTGTTTTTTATACAGGCGTGCCAGAACTTTGTGAAGTGGAACTTGGAGTGGGTGTGGTCGGACTGCGAGCTGAGCGAGCTGGAGGGTGAGACACTCGTGCAGCTGTTACAGCAGAGCGACCTCGTGCTCCACAACGAGATGACGCTCTACCAGTTAGTACATTATACTCAATATGGGAGGGAAGGGGAACCTGGGGTGGGTGTGGTCGCACTGTGAGCTGGAGTGCGAGACGCTCGTGCAGTTGTTCCAGCAGAGCGGGATGACGTTCTACAAGTCACACTTACATCTGGAATCTTCCCCGAGAGGTGGAAGAAAGCCTCAGTTGTACCGATATATAAAAACGGGGACAAGAATGTCGTCAGCAATTAGAGGCCCATTTCTATTCTGTCTGTCTTCTCTAAAGTCTTCGAAAAGTTAGTTCTTCCCATTATTTCCAGCCATTTCAAAAAACTAATAATTACGGAACAACACGGTTTCACCAAATCTAGGTCCACAAGTACAAATCTTGTCTCATTTGTTAATGAAGTGTCTTGCGTCCTCGATCGGGGTTCAACAGTAGGAGCAATTTATACCGATTTCAGTAAGGCATTCGACAAAGTCAATCATCAAATTCTTCTCGGGAAGTTCGCTAAGAACGGTATCGCAGATCTTCTGTTGACTTGGTGTGGATCATATCTTGGAAACAGATCTCCAGTCGTGGTTGTCAATGGTGATTCTTCGGATCCATTTGAGGTATGCTCGGGTGTACCACAGGGTTCTCATTTTGGAGCAGTATTTTTCAACTATTTCATTAATGACATAGACCAGTGCTTCAAACATTCTAAGTTCCTCCTCTTCGCCGATGATTTAAAATTCTTCCGCATTATGGACTCGAGTAATGATGTAGATTTGATACAAGATGATATCAATCGTTTGGACGCATGGTGCGACGTTAACAAAATGAGTCTGAACGCGTCGAAATGCTTTGCTATACGTTTTACTAGACCAAAATTATGAATCAACCACATTTTTTGATTAAAGATACTGCACTTGCTAACGTTGATTATGGTGTATTTATACAGGTCCACACCTGCAGTGTTCCTTGTGGGGACAATTTATAATGATAACAATAGCATTATTCAACTAGTGATGTCCCCATTGATGACAAATAAGAGGTATTCTAAAGACCAAACCAGATTTGAGGTGGGGATAACTCGATGAGACCTGAGTGTAAATGACTCATTTATGCTCAAACTTGTTGGCTATCAGTTCCACGTGCTATGTGTCGGACGACATCCATCTATCTGACGTCCACTTCTGAATATGTCCAGCTGGGGCAGTAGTTCATAACATCAAGATCATAGGCCTCCCATGCTATGGATTTCCAATATGACCGGTTGGATACGACTTGCGTAATATTTTTTTTTTACCGAGTCTTCATGCCTATTGACACTTGAAACTTCTTAATCCACGCTGTAATAAGGTCATTATGCAGGTTCGTGGTGCGATGGCTGAACAAACAGCGCGAGCGCCTGGCCAATAGCGACGATCTCAATGAAGCGGAGAAACGCGCGCACTGGGACTCTCTGGTACCGGCCGTGTTCTCACATGTTAGGTAAGATATCAATCTCTATAACTTTCAAAAAATTCATACTTTTACTTTTTTTAGGGTTCCGTACCTCAAAAGGAAAAAACGGAACCATTATAGGATCACTTTGTTGTCCGTCTGTCCGTCTGTCCGTCTGCGTGTCTGTCAAGACTCTTTATCTCGGGAACGCGTAAAGATATCGAGCTAAAATTTAAACTGTATCCATGATATAAACATATCTATGATATCTTACAGTTGTGTAAAGGAAAAACTTCTCTGTTATCATATAAAGAAGTTAGAGCCGTTTATGTCGTAAAAAATCGCATATTTCGACACTCACAAAAATCAGAACCTACAGGGTACTTCCCGTTGACATAAAACTATGAAATTTGGCGAAAAGCATTGCAAAAGCACAGAGTACAAATATAGGAATAAATCTGCAAACTGAATATTTTTATTTAAATCACAAAAAAATAGGGCTTCAAAATTCACAAAAAAATATGGGTTTGAAATTCAAAGTGCGTAAATCGTTTCATATAAGCTATCATATAAAAGAGCTTTATTAGCACATGCTAAAACAGGTTTTAAATTATTTTAACAATTTTCGATGAATGACGAGAAAAGTAAAAAAAAAAAACTCGTCGATGATGATGAACGATGAAGAACGTTGTTAAAATCTCTATACTCATTATAGAGATTTTAACAACGTTCTTCCCAATTTTGTGAAATTTTCTAGATTTGTACGGAACCCTCGGGTGCGAGCCTGACTTGCACTTGTCCGGTTTTTTAAAACATACAATCAGTTCATCGAGCATAAGTATCTATAGAGTCACAATCGTGCAAAAAAAGTGTCCGAGCCAAAACCTTGCCCAAGCTACGTAGTGGGCAGCCTTTTTAATTAGTCGTATGGTGATTACAAGCCGACTACAACGCCGCTCGATGCCAAAGTGCTCAGTTACATGCATTAATTAGGTGACATATTAACGTCGAGATTTGAGAAAATGGGTCTTAGTGAATTATTTAATATATATATGTAAGTAGGTATGTGTGACGGCGCTCGGGCAATTTTTTCTACTTTCACTTAGGGACTGTGGCTCTGTAGATATTTGCTCAAAGAGTCAGTTATAAAAACCCTGAACGTGTATTGTATCGTAGGTTCCCGATGATGGGTCCGAATCAACTGGCGAAGTTGCTGCTGTGCCCTCTGACGCAGGAATGTAAAGACTTCTTCATGGAACGAATGGCGATCGCCATGACGTACCACTCAGGCAAGTGGACTATCTATCTACAGAAACACATAATGGGCATGATAACTAAAAATATAATTAAGATAATAAAAATATATTAGATACCTACTTATTTTTTCTTTTGTCAATTAAACGAAAATTGATGAAGATATAGCCCGTTAAAGTTCTGCGTGACGTCTGAGTCACATCCAAATGACACTTCTTCCAAATGACTTCTGTCCTCTGACAAGTGACGTCACGACTCCCACTCCCAAACTTTGACAAGGTTCATCTTTGTCATTTGTTGTTTGATCGAGAAAAGAAAAAATACGTGTTCAATATTTTTGATAATCACGGATTAATTATTTCTTATTATAATGTTTTTTCATTATCATGCCTATTATTTACCTGTTGAACCCAGGTACTTCTTTTTATTTCTCTATCTATTCCAGCTCTAATTCTAGACTAATCAACAAAATATCCTTAAGTTTACGAGAAAAATATTAAAAAAATGTTACATTGATTTTGTCTCTGTGTCAAGTTTTTCAGGTGATAATCTGTAGTTATCACAGAGATCCCAGAGGGATAACGTTATTGTCTCTTAAGGCAACTCTCAACCTTTCATGTCTCAGACCAGAGTAGAAGCCTTTAAAAATAATAAAGAGTGAAAAAAAATAATAGTAGGATGAAACCCATTAGAAAAGGAGGGGAATATTATAAAAATAAAAGGAAAAATAATTTACGGACGATTTGAGGTCGTCGGGAAGGGAATTGGGGGGATGGGGGGGGGGGGGGGGGGAGGAGTTAAGGGTAAAAAACGGTTTTTCTCGATTTCCGGCAAAACTAAAAGTCCTATCGAAAAAAGACAAATGGCAAAGTTGTAGGTAATAAAAAGATCTAAAACTTTTATATTGACACTTTTTTCACATAACCTATATAATTTATTTTAAAATAGTTATAAATAGGCATCTACGCATATAATTTAAAGAAGATTCGACAACTTACTCCAAATATTGTAGATGTCTTATTAAATATTAATTTTATTAACTTATTTGTTTGTTAATTATAGTACCATATTTTTATTTGCAATTTTTTTGTTATCAATGTCACATGAAATCTAACGTTTTTCGAGTAATTAAAGTGTAAATTTTACTAAATAGCTGAAAATTATTTATAATAATTTAAAAAAAGCTTTCGAATTCGAGTTCTTTTTGATTTTTTGCATTTTCTGAGAAGATTTACAATAGTAATATTTTTTTTTCACCATCGCTAAGTAGAAATTTCAACGAACAGAAACCATATCAACTTTTTGAAAAAAGCTGATATTTTGACGGGTGAATTTTCGATTGGAAATTAGGGTGTTTCTTCGATATTAATTCAAAATAAGGTGAAAAAATAAATATTATTAATCAAATAAATTATAGCGTATTTGGGACATAAAAAGGTAAGTTTTCACCAAATTTCGTTAAAAAAAATTTTTTTTTGGAAAAGATAAAAATAAAATACCAAAAACTTGGTTTTTTGGATTTTTCACATAAATTTTGAGGTTATGTGAAAAAAGTGCCAATACAAAAGTTTTAGATCTTTTTATTACCTACAACTTTGCCATTTGACTTTTTTCGATAGGAATTTTAGTTTTGCCGGAAATCGAGAAAAAACGTTTTTTTACCCTTAAACCCCCCCCCCCCCCCCCCCCCCCCCCCCCTCATCCCCTTCCCGACCTCAGATCGCCCGTAAATTATTTTTCCTTTTATTTTTATAATATTCCCCTCCTTTTCTAATGGGTTTCATCCTACTATTATTTTTTTTGTTGTAAAAATTATCGACCCTGGTGTATTCTATCTCGTGCCATATTTAATCAATGCATCTCTTTCAGATTTTCTCTGTCGACTACAATTATCCCGCTGCTATCTATGGTAGTATGTTTTTTTTTTAATTCTAGTCTTATTATTGGCAGGTCAATACGAGCGCATATCAGAAGTGCAAGCGACCGAGGCGGGTCGAGCGCAGTTCACTCCGCGCCTGTACACGGAAGACACGTGGGGCTCCGTGCTCGCCGTAGACAACTTCCACTCGCTGCCCTCCTACCACACGAGGACCTTTATATTCTCATCCAGGTATTAAACTACAGAAGTTCAGATCAGGTCAACATCGGAAGTACAAGCGACAGTTCACTCCGCGCCTGTACACGGAAGACATGTGGGGTTCCGTCTCCCAGTAGATAACTTCCACTCGCTGTCGTCCTACCACACGAGGACCTTTATATTCTCATCCAGGTAACATACTACTCAAGCTTCATCATCATCATCATCATCATATCAGCCATAGAACGTCCACTGCTAGACATAGGCCTCCCCTAATGATTTCCAATAAGACCGGTTGATAGCGGTTTGCATCCAGCGCGATCCTGCGGTCCTAATAAGGTCATCCTACGTCCTACGCTGCGCTTGCCGGTACGTGGTCTCCACTCAAGAACTTTTCGACCCCATCGGTCATCAGTTCTCCGCGCTATGTGCCCTGCCCACTGCCACTTCAACTTGCCAATCCGCTGGGCTATGTCGGTAATCTTGGTTCTTCTACGGATCTCCTCATTCCTGATTCGATCTCGCAGAGAAACTCCGAGCATAGCCCTCTCCATGGCTCTTTGGGCTACTTGGAGCTTACTAATAAGGCCCATAGTGAGAGACCACGTTTCTGTGCCATAAGTCATCACTGGCAACACACACTGGTCGAAAACTTTCGACTTGAGGCACTGAGGTATGTCGGACGAGAAGACGTTACGCAATTTTCCAAACGGTGCCCAACCGAGTTGGATTCGGCGATTGGCCTCTTTCTTGAAGTCGGACCTACCTAACTGGACTACTTGTCCCAGGTAGACGTACGAGTCAACGACTTCAAGAACCGAGTTCCCAACTGAAATAGGGGTGGGTACAACATGAGAATTACACATGACCTTTGTCTTATCCATGTTCATTTTAAGACCCACCTGTTGAGAGACTTGATTAAGGCCTTCGAGCATCCCCAACTAGCAAGGGAATCTTATAACAAAATACAATAGGTAAAATTAAACTAAAAAAGCTCTTATAAAGGCTTTCCTGAAGACTTCCATAATTTTTATGCTAATAATAGCGTTGTCCAAGCATTTATGCTCTCAAGATCATATTCACTCATATAAATGGCTTGTAGTTTACTAGTACACTACTTTATAGGATAGTTACAAGATATATGATCTAATAACTGCATTGACGAAGTTTCAATAGTCCTACGAAAATTATAGTCTTATAATGGCATTGTGTTAGATTTCCATAATTTATAATGTACTTGTCTGAGATCATTACAAATATATAGCAATTTAGTTTTACAATGACATTGTGTAAGATTCTCAGATTTTATAACAGACTTAGTTAAGATCATTATAAGTATGAAGCGATGTCGTAGCAATTTAGTTTTACAGTGACATTGTGTAAGATTCACAGATTTTATAATAGAATTAGTTGAGATCATTGTAAGTATGAAGTGTCATGTGGTCTTAAGAGAGACACTTACAAGAGTATATAATCATTTAAAGCGCTAGGCCATTACTATGAAGTATATTTATCAGTTATTCATGTCGCTCGATTTGAGACAGTTTCATTATATTGATTACAATGGATTTACAAAAATAGAAGCGTTTCAAAAGAAGTGGAGCTTATAGAAGAACTGTGCATAAAAGACACGCTGAATTAGTGACGCAAAAGCCATTGTCAAACAAGTTTTGAAAAGGCAGAAACTAACAATTAACTTGAGTGTTCAGTACATTCCGAAAGTGATATACTCGTAAATGTCATTGATATAAGTGACGATGAGCGTGCGGATGATACATACTACACATGCGGATTATATAATAGTGATGAAAGTGAATATGAATCAGATGTCGAAAAACTAGATTATGAAAAAAACATACGATTGCGAAAAAAAGTTAAAATGTGGGTTATTAAACACAATATATCTCACTTAGCGTACAATGATCTTTCTGTGATTTTAAATACAAGAATTAATGACGCTTTACCAAGTAGTTTTTTTTTGTACCAATAATCTCTCAATTTATGTAGTACAAATACAGGGTTATCCAGGCCTCATATAACAAGCCGAAAAGAGGTGATTCAGAGTAACTGTACCTATAACAAATGTTTACTAAAGGGCCAACCCGGATTTCGATAAAAAAAAAATCAGGTGTGTCATACATTTTGTCGATTCCGAGTTGCAATGTTACATGGAACAGCTGATTTTTTCTCAAATTCTGGGTTGGCCCATAGTAAAAGTTTATCATAATGATTGTCTCAATCACTTCCTTTCGGGTTAGTACAGGGCAAGCAGTAATTGTCATACATACTGTACAGAGAACAGTTGGGACACTAAAATATTTTAAAGTTCAATAGTAACTCTATGTTTTCATGAGAACATACGAAGTGTAAAGGTCTATAATGAACATTGTTAATAGAAAGCAATAATCCACATCCTTTGCAGCTAGCAGATAAAACAAAGTGTGTACGCATCCAAGGCCATTGCATATTTATAAGTATAAGTAGGCGCAATTCATTTTTAGTCAAAAAACAGCCCACATCAAGGAACTTGACCATTTTGTAAATATGAAAGGAATAATAATAAGTGAATTGTATTGAAATGTTTGAATAACTATATTCATTTATTGTAATAAAAATGAATAATAATTCATTGGTCATCTTACAGGATTTATTATTTTGATCGCAGGGGCGATTCGAGTGAATTGTATTGAAATGTTTGAATAACTATATTCATTTATTGTAATAAAAATGAATAATAATTCATTGGTCATCTTACAGGATTTATTATTGATACATGACTAGGCGAACATTTCTGAAAATCTTTTTTTTTTAACACCCCAAATAACAATAACGAAAACTAATTAAATAAAAAATGTCTGGCTTTCTGTTTAGCGTTTCAAGCGTTTCATAATTATCAATAGGGAACTCTAATATGATTCAACATGGTGGTGAATTAATCTTATCTAAGAGTAAGTGTAGCGCATTTTTACTTTTAACACTCTTATAAATGTCATGACAGAGAGCATTTTTTAAACATGGCGATTGAATAATCAAATAAGAATAATCAAGTGCTTTATCATAATTTTACATTAGACTTAACATTCTATTTCTGTGAGCGCGCTAAAAAATCAGCCCAAAGATGATATACTTTTGCAGTAAAAATAGATTTGCCAAGTGTTAATCGCTTGCTCACTTAATTCTAGCTAAGCTACGTATATGTCATTAAAATAAAACAATAACTAAAATTACTTTCCTAATAGAAACACTACACCCAATAAAATAACAAAAACTAATTGGTCTGCCGTATCCAGCCTGTATTTTTTTTTACAAATAACTTAAAACGTTATTAGCACATTATTAATACAATTACACTTTAAACGAACTGGAAGAAGATAATAACAGGAGTACTAACACCTGTAGCAATCACCAACAAGACAATTAAAGGAGCTTTAGTGCTTCAAAATATTCGTGCAAGACAGTAATTAAACTAATTAGCATCCTGTTAGCTCTTTACGGGAGCGTAACAAGAACTTGTACTCCAATAAGTGCGCCCAAATCCAGGGTTGTAGTACTCTATAAAATTGTTATTGGAGTGCTGAAATGTAGTCTTGAAGACAGTTATTAGATCTATTTTGCTACTTGGGTCGTGCTGAGTTCTTCCATCGACTTTGCCATGACCACGATATCGTCGGCAAATCGAAGGTGAGTGATGTATTCGCCATTGATGTTGATGCCGAGTCCTTTCCATTCCAGGAGCTTAAAGGCGTTCTCCAGAGTAGTAGTAAACAGTTTCGGAGATATTACGTCTCCCTGTCTTACGCCTTTCTTCAAAGGGATCGCCTTGGAGCTATCTTCCTGTACTCGAACCGACATAGTGGCGTTATTATACCAACACTTCAGCACTTCAATGTATCGATAGTCAATACGGCATCGTTGGAGAGACTCAAGCACAGCTCATGTCTCAACCGAATCAAAGGCTTTCTCATAGTCCACAAACGCCAAGCAAAGTGGCAGATTATACTCCTCGGTCTTCTGTATAACCTGCCGCAGCGTATGTATGTGGTCCATGGTGCCAAAGCCCTTCTGGAAACCGGCTTGTTCGGGAGGCTGGAAGTCATCAAGCCTGCGTTCGAGACGATTCGTAATGACCCTTGAAAACAACTTATAAACATGGCTCAGAAGCGAGATGGGTTTGTAGTTTTTCAATAAGGCGTTGTCACCTTTTTTGGAGAACAACACCACTACGCTTCTGTTCCACGCTTCTGGCGTTATGCCCTCGAGGACGACGGTGTTAAATAGCTTCTGAAGGACTTTTATACCGGCGTTCCACCCGCTTTCAGAAGCTCTGAAGTAATTCCGTCGTCACCCGGCGCCGGCTACTCAAGCTTAGAACAGGTCAAACTATATCTCAAAATTATTTTATTCCATCAATATAACGAATTGAAGCAGAGTGTTTTGTGTGACTTCAATTAATCAACCTATGGGTTTCTTTTTACGGCAGTTTTTTTACTATAATTGCTATGAGTACCTATATTTAGTTCACCAGGTCTACATCGGAAGTACAAGTGACAGTATAATGTATGGGGTATAATAGCAAAATTCACCAGCCTACTGGTGGCAAATACGTAAATCCGCCACTGGCTCTACCATAATAGACGACTACAAACAAATGTGTGATTGTGGCAGGTCGTCGCTGGCGGAGGCGGGCGGCGCCGACCGGCTGCTGGAGTGGACGGTGGATCTCTACCCGAAAGGCGTCTGGTTCAAGAAGAGCCTGCTCATCAACTGGACCGGCACTTACGACGTAAGTATTATATTATGAACCTTATTTACACTCAATCACGCTAATGGTATCTAACAGTGTTGTAACTCGACTATGTCCTTGAAATAAGTATCTACAGCCCCACGTGGCCACGCAGAACGTATCACGCGCTAGGGTTGCCCGCCTGGTAGGTAAATCGCACGCTCACTGATACAAACCCACACGTTCGTTCGACACCGCGGCGCGCCCCTGCGACCGTTGTGTTAGAGTTGTGTAGGAGTGTATACCGAACTCACACGTAGATATGATTCGTGTTCTGACCATTTGTATAAAGGCGAAATACTATTAGATACCTTTTCAGTGAATCAGTTCTGATTCCTTTTCAGTTCCATTCATTAAATTCTCAGATATAAAAAAAAAACTAGTAGAAACCTTATACGTGTGTAACCTTTTGAGGGCTTTATTCCCCAAATGTATGGAATTGTTAGGTCCACTTCTACCGGTTTTCTAGTAACTGTATTACTAAATGTCAAAAGATATAATGCAAAAATATATCGAGCTTTGGCCGCTAGCTTGTACAGTATTCTACTATTTACTTTATTTGTTTTGGACAATGATTTTCCTATTGTTTACTTTGGTAAAAATTAAAAATTTAAAGAAATTTTGTATTTTTGGGTCTTTTTATCTTTTGACATTGCTTATAAAATATGGCGGCGTGATGGCGACCTTAAACAGAAATCAAATAAAAAAATATGAAATTAAGTATTCAATGCGGTTGTTTTACTCTGCGCATTCATCTATCATAATATTTTAATGAATTTTTTGAGCTACTTGTACACAGTCTGGTCCCACTTTGCAAGATATTCTTTACATACATACGACTCTGTCATCGCCATTAAAATCAAGGCCAAGATGAGGTTGAACGAAAGCGTTTCACACGCGGTCGTCGCAGTTTCACGGCACACCAGGTCCTTCACATACTTCGCAGACAACGAGGAAGACGCTATCAGCCACTTTGTGCGGCGTGAAACGACTGCGTCACTTCAAGGTCATCGTAGACTATAATTTAAAGATGGCCATTAAAGACCGAAACGCGGCGGTGATGGAGGCTCTGCGCGGTATAAGTAGTAATTTGGAAAATGATATTATGTAAAGTCAACGTAGTTTAAAGTCATATTTTTTTTGTTTTTAATTTTATTAGATTTAGAGTCCTTTTGTTAAGCCTTTCCAAGCAATATTGTTCAAATCTTTTTTTCTTAATGTATATCTTAAAAAGCACAGACCCTGGAGTCTGTGGAGTGTAACAAATTAATAAAAAAAAAGATATTCTTTGGTTCTTCTACTGATTTCTTCATGGTATAGGCCGAATCACACAAGTCGGCGGATGTAAAGTTAACTACAAGTTGCGCAGTATCCAATCCTGGCTGAAGCTCACATCAAGCTGCGCGTTGATTGGATATTACGCAGCTTGTAGCTAACTTCACATCCGTCTACTTAAGATTGATTTAGCCTATAATTTCGCTGTGAGTGATTCAATTTGTCTCATCCAGGTCCCAGAGGTGGTGTTGCGTACAGTTCGTATCGCCATCACGTGCCAAAACTGCCCGGAAACGGCGCGCGATGAGTACGCCGATGTAGATGCTCTCACTGACGACGTCAGGGTCAAGGTCAGTCACTTATAGGATGTAGGTCAATTTCTGTCATTCGGGTACCAGAGGTGGTGCTGCGTACAGTTTGTTTAGCTATGACTGAACTGTCCGGAAACGGCGCGGAATGTATATGGTGATTCTCTTACTGAGGACGTCAGGGACTCAGGGTCAAGGTCAGTCACATATAGGATGTAGGTCAATTTCTGTCATTCGGGTACCAGAGGTGGTGCTGCGTACAGTTTGTTTAGCTATGACTGAACTGTCCGGAAACGGCGCGGAATGAATATGGAGATGCTCTTACAGAAGACGTCAGGGACTCAGGGTCAAGGTCAGTCACATATAGGATGTAGGTCAATTTCTGTCATTCGGGTACCAGAGGTGGTGCTGCGTACGGTTTGTTTAGCTATGACTGAACTGTCCAGAAACGGCGCGGAATGAATATGGTGATGCTCTTACAGAAGACGTCAGGGTCAAGGTCAGTCACTTATAGGATGTAAGTCAATTTCTGTCATTCGGGTACCAGAGGTGGTGCTGCGTACAGTTTGTTTAGCTATGACTGAACTTTTCGGAAACGGCGCGGAATGAATATGGTGATGCTCTTACTGAGGACGCCAGGGACTCAGGGTCAAGGTCAGTCACATATAGGATGTAGGTCAATTTCTGTCATTCGGGTACCAGAGGTGGTGCTGCGTACAGTTTGTTTAGCTATGACTGAACTTTTCGGAAACGGCGCGGAATGAATATGGTGATGCTCTTACTGAGGACGCCAGGGACTCAGGGTCAAGGTCAGTCACATATAGGATGTAGGTCAATTTCTGTCATTCGGGTACCAGAGGTGGTGCTGCGTACAGTTTGTTTAGCTATGACTGAACTTTTCGGAAACGGCGCGGAATGAATATGGTGATGCTCTTACTGAGGACGCCAGGGACTCAGGGTCAAGGTCAGTCACATATAGGATGTAGGTCAATTTCTGTCATTCGGGTACCAGAGGTGGTGCTGCGTACAGTTTGTTTAGCTATGACAGAACTCTCTGGAAATGACGCGCGATTAGTAGAAACTGACATAAAGCCGCACGTTGATTGGCTATTGCCCAGCTTGTAGATTTCTCATCATGGATTTATCATATAAACAGGATTGAGTACTGGCAAAGAAAAACGTGCCGACAAGGATACCACATCAGATGATTGTGTCTCTTTTCCAAGTAGGATGACCAAAACATCTCGATCATCTCGGGATATAATATTTCTTTGGAATGTTACTGCACGCAGGAATCGCAGTTATCTTACCCCTAAATCGTCGTATTTCGTCATCGTCGTCGTTTTAGCAATAGGACGCTACTGCTGGGCATAGGCCTTCCCTAAAGATCTCTATAAAACCAATCCCCATAAAAGCAATGGTCTAGAAATAATATATACGGAGATAATTCAGTTTCAAGTTTGACAGCTGTTATCGGAAATGTAGATCTCGAAGAGTTATTACACCTTTGTTAAGAAAGCAATTATAGTCTGCAATTGATAATGATGGAGATAAACCACTTTTAAGTTTGACAACTGTCATCGGAAATGTAAGTCTCGATGAGTACTTTCACTTTTGTGATGACAGTAATGGTCTGGAATCCATATTTACGGTGTTAAACAACGTTTAACTTTTATAGATGTAATCTTAACACATATCACGCAATCCGTGTCAGTACTTAGCCACGAAAAACTTTTTCACGAAAAACTTTGTAACAAATAGACTTTATCGCGAAAAGATCTTATCACGTAAAATCTTAATCACGAAAACTTTTCCACGAATAGACTTTGTCACGAAAATTCTTAATAGACTTTATTACGAAAAGTCACAATCATTTTTAGGCTTCCGTAGTAAACAAGGCATCCATTTTGAAATAAAAAATGGCGGACTCACTTTTATGAAAAAGTCGTCACGGTTGTAGTTTTAGAGGTTTTTACCTGGGGGTTCAATTCCAAAATGAATGCCAATTTTGAAATTTACACCCCCAAATTTTCAAAAACGACACCCATGACGACTTTTTCAAAAAAGTAACACCCGCCATATCTTATTCCAAAATAGATGCCATTTTTGAAATCTCCACCCCCAAAAACCTATTAAACGACACCCATGACGGCTTTTTGCAAAAAGTGACATCCGCCATCTTTAAGTTCAAAATGGATGCCATTTTTGAAATCTACACCCCCAAAAACCTATTAAACGACACCCATGACGACTTTTTGCAAAAAGTGACATCCGCCATCTTTAAGTTCAAAATGGATACCATTTTTGAAATCTACACCCCCAAAAACCTATTAAACGACACCCATGACGACTATTTGCAAAAAGTGACATACGCCATCTTTAAGTTCAAAATGGATGCCATTTTTGAAATCTACACCCCCAATAACCTAGAAAACGACACCAAAGACGACTTATTCTAAAAAGTGACGTCCGCCATCTTTAATTTAAAAATGGATGCCATTTTTGAAATCTACAACCCAAAAAAAATAAAAACGACACCCACGACTAAACACCTAATTGTACACCCAGCATGTCTAAGAAATATGTTCAGCATAGTCACCCTACCACACTTCTTTGTATACACCATAGTACGCCATTTGCAATCGACGGTGATACTCTAAGCAAAAATAAAAAATAACCATTAATCATAAAGACGTAGTATATTCATCTAAATAAATAAAAACTCTGTTTTATTAGCATCTATTTGCAATTTTAACTAAAATCTTATCAAAATACATTGTTATAAAAACTAAGAATTGGTTAAGACAGTCGCGGCTTTATAGATAATAATTCTACCATACATAAGTGTCGTTTCGAAATGGCAATAGTGCGAGCGGGACAACTTCATCACTCTAGGAAGGCTCACTCGGCACAGCGTCTCTCTTATACCATTTCAAAGGAATATATGTTTTGTTGCAACGCATTAAGGTTGAATTTTCCTAAACTAACTTTGAGCCAAATTTCGTCTGTGCGCAGTCCAGATAGTATACAAAGTCCTTGTTTCTCATCCAATTTATATGGCGCGGCCTATAAGTACTTTGAGTTTATAGTGACTGCTGAGATATTAGAGGACCGTATTATTGTTAAATGGTGTATCACCTGATCATCGAGCAGCAACCTCGTTGGAGCAGCAGGCCCACCAGCTAACACTATTCTGTGCTATAATGTATGGTGTTGTCGTCAGATCGGCATCCTGGTGTGGGGCGTCCAAAAGGACGTGGAGCACGTGGCGGCCGTGGTGGAGCGCGTGCATCGGTTCTCGCAACACAACCGGTACGTACCTACCTTACTCGACTGCACCAGAAAGAAGGAAATGTTTTGACTTGACCGCTTCGCCTAGAAATTATTTGAAGCTTGTACGACATATTGCGGAGATGCCAATGTATTTTTGTTAATTTGTCAAAATGTGAAATTTTGGAAATTTTGATCAGTAGTTGAAATTTCAGTTGTGTTAAGTTATGTTTGTCCTTGATTCAATGCATAATACGTCATTTTGAAGTCATCGTGCCATTAAGTATTCAACCTTAGGGTATTTCCCACAATACATATATCTTATACTATATATAACGGGACTGTAGCCGTCTCGCAATGCACAATAGCGGCTCCGCGTGCTAGCACTCGCCAACTTGATAAAGGTCGCCGAATGCGACCGAAACTATAGTCGTTACGACTATCCCCACACGTGAGTTCAGTCCCGTTATATATAGTTTAAAATGTGTGAAAACCACGTTAATTTCCATAGTAAAATACATATATCTGTGGTATTTCCTCTTTCTTTTTTCTATGAATTCAGTGCAGTATTATAAATTGTGAGTTGGGGATGTACTTGCAGGGTGTTGAACATAGATGGCGCTTTAGACTTCGACGAGCTGAACACTCCGCTGTACACGCCGGCCGCCGCCTCGCCCGCGCCGCTCGCGCAGCACAAGTCAGTATTACTACGGTGATGGTATCTAATAGGGTTCCGTCGTCATACAATCGGCCGGAACTCAAATCGGACGCGCCTCGGAGCGAGGTATGCTCTCGGTTACAGCAAATATCCGTGAACAGACACTGCAAGTTATAGAACATTACTGCAGCGATCTGCAACAGAGGTATTGACGGACGTGCGTGGGTTGTGAGAAGAGGTGAGCCGAGGCACACATAGCTACGTAGGCCCATCAATGCCTATACTCTATAAAATTTAACTTGATCTCTGCGACAGTGACATTGACATAGAAGATTGACATTTTTAGAGTTGAGATAGTGGTGGAAAAAATCGATTTTCAAACAATGTTGTAATGAAATCGAATGAGTAGTTGAAGGTGAGAAATTAGATTTTACTTACTATTATTTAAGATCAAGTATGTACACATGTAAATAATGTTATGATATTAATTAAATACTCATAATAATGTAACATATAATTGGTTTTAATTTAATTACACATGTAAAAACTGTTATGATATTAAAATATGCAATAAAATTAATGATAAATTAAGTTTTATATAAAATATCAGTATAAACTATCGATATTTTAATTAAAACTCTATCTAAAACTCTGTGGTCACGATCACTAATCGGCATTCCCATAAAGTATGACATTGACAGGTACTGTCTGTACTATTAAGAAATTCAGGCGTGTTTTTTCTGACAGCTGTCGCAGAGATCAAGTTAAATTTTATAGAGTATAGTTATGGCCAAGGATTGTATAGTACTTTTCTCAAATAATGCGCGGAAATGATATTATAACTTACTAGTTATATATTATTTGTATACGCGAATTTCTCGAAACCGTAGACGCAACTTTGCTACTAATCTTAGAGCACGTCCTGTGACGCAGTTCCATAAATAATGCTGGTTTGTTTATGAAGCTGATATATTGATTTTTGACCGACGAAACGGAGGAGGTACAATACAATACAATACAATACAACAACACTTTATTGACATCAACAAGAAAACATAACAAAAGAAACAAAGACAGAAAAAGCACAAAAGGCGGTCTTATCGCTAAAAGCGATTTCTTCCAGACAACCTCTCTTGGATGCGAGGAAACGTAAATACGACAAGGACGGTGTAAACGTAAAAACAAAATAATAATAATAAAATAATGAAAACCAAAAATTCCTAATCAACAATAAAATAAACTACATAATAATAGCCATACATAAATACTTCAAATAATACATACAACGAAAATAAACATACTTATACGTAAATATATTACAAACAAATTAATAACGAGGAGTGATATGTACTCAATCCGAAACGTATAACTTTTTACATAGTTTTACATCATTCTTTTTTTATTGGAAAGAATATATTACGAAAATGATCCCATTTAATTTTTTTTTAAATTGGCTGAGCCATTTTTGGTAAATCAACAATAATGTGAAAAATGCTACATCGATCTGTGCGAAATATTCGCTAATTCTGTACACAGTTGAAGTCGGTCATGCCATTTTTTGTAAAAAATGATAATGTTTTGTGTTGTCAGACGTTGCCAGAAGTGCACGGATAGCGGCGAGTTCGCCGGCCCCTGCCATCTGCTGGGACCCAACCGCGATCAGCTCAGGGTAAGCATGCTTTTTTTTCAGGTTTCAATAATAGTTCTCTGGTTTAAATATAAAGGTGAAAGCGAGACTTTTTTAACTTTTTAAGTAATTCGTCTCATTATAAGCAATCTGCCTCATTTATTTTATTATTTGGGCGCAAAAAAAGTCTTACAAAGGTGACGTCCACAAGTGGTATATTATTCAGAGTAAAATCGAACCAAGATGATATATGCATCATTTGAAAGCTTGTTTTATAGGCTTCCTAAAAATATTTAATTTAGGTTATTTCATCCCTCCATTTTTTTTTAAATGCGAAATATAAATTGTATGAAAAATAACAATACAGCTTATTATTTTTTCAAGTTTAACAATAATAATATGTTTCTATCGTTATTTTACTTGCATTCGTAGCTGATTCTTCAACATTCATTTCTTAATTTGCTAAAATTAAAAATTATAACCTACCTAACCTGGTTAGGTTAAGTAGGTTATAATTTTTAATTCAAGTGTTTTTTTGTCACATTAGGTTTAATGTGACAAAAAAACACTTGAAAAGTGTGTCTTGTTGGTAAAAATGCTTTTATTTAACAATTTGGAGGTTACATAATCAGGGCTGCTAGAGATAAACTATCTATGGAGCCAAATATATTTATTTTTTCTAATAAATTCAAAATTGATTTAAAAACGATCAGAGAGCTCTTTTTTGTTTTTAACAGATGTAAACGACTCAGAAAAATATGAACTTTCTCAAAATATTAGAAGTGTTGTGGTTAAAATTTTTGATTATTAATATACCAGCCTCCATACATTTAGTGGACATGTCCTTTCTCACCAAAAAAAAGTTTAATAATTCGAATGCTAAGAATTATCAGCGACAACACCCCATTATTTTTTACGAATAAAATAGCATCCTGACTGAAACTCACATAAAGCCGCACGTTGATTGACTATTGCGCTTGTAGCTAACTTCATATCCGCCAACTTGTGTGGCGCGGCCTATAAACGCCATCTAAATTAGTGTGACAGACCAAGGTGATATGCAGTTCACCGGGTCAGCCCCCGACCGCCTAAGCAATAGCAATCGTTTATGACTTCATTTTAGTCATTTGGCACCGCCTATGTGACGTTAGCCATCAAAGTTGTTCATTCAACGATTGCTTTCGCAATCCGCGCGAAGCAATTGATGGCTAACGTCACATAGGCGGTGCCAAATGACTAAAATGAAGTCATAAACGATTGCTATTACGATTGCTATTGCTTAGGCGGTCGGGGGGCGGGTCACACCTATAATGATTTCCTGCTAATTATGTTTCAGATACAAGTAGTAATCGTCCCGCTGACGGATTACTGCGTGGTCGGCTCGACAGACTCCTGATCGCCGCGCACACTACTGCTGGCCACTGTGGACTCCGAACAGCCGTGCTCTGCCTGTCTGCTGCTCCACTGTTGACTGGCTGGATAACTAACCTACTGACTTACGGTCATTGCGTACCGTTTAATAATCATAAGCAAAGAACTGTGGGTTATGTTGTCTTCGTCCGAGAAATGTATAGAAATTCGGACTCAGTTATACTAAGCGCCACACAAGTCGGCAGATGAGAAGTTATGCGCAGAACGCTGCGCAAAAGCCGAAATATAGGTATATATCCTACAAATATTATAAACGTGAAAGTTTGTGAGAATGGATGGATGGATGGATGGATAGATGTATGTTTGTTTGTTACTCTTTTACTAAGTAAGTTCGTATAGGCCGGGTGGCTAGCCCTGGTGTCAGAGTTTTTAGGCCGCCTGAAGGCCTCTTTTACTCAAAAACTACTTAACGGATTGAGATGAAACTTTGCAATAATATAGCTTATGTATCAAAATAACACATCGGCTATAAATTATAATGATATATTGCGTATGCGGGCGAAGCCGCGGGTAAAAACTAGTATGTATATATTATTGCTAATTGTATTTAAAATTTGACTTGTAACAGTGGTATTATCAATAAATGACTATGACTATGCGCGGGAGCCAGAGAAACGAGACGCCGGGACACACCCGCCCGCCAACCTCATGCCTCCCGCGCGCTTCCTACGCCCGTGCTCAACACTTCGCCACTTGTGTCGGTATTGTGCACACAAGCGCAATAATTAGCGAATCACGGCGAAGTGTCATCTGCGGCTAACTTCTCATCCGCCGATTTGTGTGGCGCTTATTATATCAAGCTTATTCAGCGTTTATGAATGAGGTTATTGAAACTTTTCAGTAACTACAAAGTATAATTACAACTTGTCAACTATATTCATAATTTTTTGATATGTCTTGTCAACTATATTCATAATTTTTTGATATGTGACATAACTTATTAAATATTTTAAAATGTTGTTTTCTGGCTTCTGTGAGTGGTCACGCCACTGCCATCAAATGTGGAGAATTTACGGTGTTCAGTATGTTGGAATGTGTTCATTGAATCAAGTGCAAAGTTGAGGAATCCACTTAAAATTGTCAAGGAATAAGATTTATTAACTTTGCACGTAACTTAAAAAGATAACAGATTTAGAGGGCAGATGCGAGCAATAACTTATGTGAAAATGCTTAATTGACAAGAATTAAAATCTAGCTACTTAACTCGATTGGCTAGTATACTAAGCGCCACACGGATGAGATGACACTTCGCCGTGACTCGTTAATTATAGCGCATGCGTGCACAATGCCGACGCCGCGTGGCGTAGTGGTGAGCACGGGCGTAGGGAGTGCGCGGGAGGCATGAGGTTGGCCGGCGGTTGTGCCCCGGTGCGAGTCTCTCTGGCTTTCGTTCATACCTATATTTCGGCTTTTGCGCAGCTTTCTGCGCATAACTTCCCATCCGCCGGCGCTGGCGCTTAGTATAAATGCCGTATACTGCTAAAATTAATGATTTTAACTTATTCGGCGGTGTTGTGATTATTTTAATGACTACAGCCTATTTTGAAAGCTTTAGTTACTATCTAAGCCACAACAAAATACCGACTTTTCTGTGGTCTGTTTTTCTATTATCTATGAGACGAGGACAACAATACTTTTTCACTTGAGTCGCGTTTACAATTATTTCACCTCTAACATTTGTCGCTCTCTGTCTAGTCATTACACACCATCACAGGTTAGACCTCAGAATTACAAGTAATAGAAGTATGTATTGCTAAATGTTACTCAAATACAAACTATGTTACAGCTGTCTTATTCATACATGGTTACACAGCATCCGCGAGAGTGGGTGGAACAAAAAAACGCAATATCTGTCGCATACGTCAAAATCACCTGTTGGAATGTCAAAATGGTTAAAATTTGGTTAGATTGGGTCATTTGTCTTTTTCGGAAATTTGAACCCTCTAATTCTAGTAGGAAGGTTCAAATCTCTGTTCATTTTAGCTTCCTACTTTTTACAACTATATTTATATTATTTTATTGAATTTAGCAGCCGAGATAGCTCAATGCTAGTTTGTAAAACCCTTCCAAATGATGTAAGTCCGGGTGTATGTGCATCTTTATCTAACACCTTTTAAATTTCATATTATTTAAAATGAGACAAAGTGATGGATATCTCTTGCTTTTAGTGATAAAACCGCCTTTTGTGTCTTTCCTGTTTTTGTTTCTTTTGTTATGTTTTCTTATGTTGGTGTCAATAAAGTGTTGTTGTATTGTACTTTGTTCTTACTCTATGGGTTGGACAGACACAGCGGCATATGTCAGAGGTAAAATAACTGTGAACGGACTGTATACGATCGTCGTCCGAGTGCGCTCGGATCATGATATTGCCACAATACGAGTTGCGTCCGAGTAGTTAAGGTCCACTTGGTCCAAGCGGACACTGATCGTGTCAATAAAATTAAACTTTCAAAATTGGTTGTATGATGTGTATATTTGATTGTTAATAAGGCTTTATCATAAATATCTCGGTGTTCATTAAATAAAATTGTAAGTTTTAGTCTTCGAGCAAATATCTATAGAACCACAGTACAGTAAAAAAATGTCCGAGCGCCAAATAATTCGCAACTTGTAATAATACGTACCTAAAATATGATACACCATCCATTTTTCCGCACGTATATATATTGTCATTTGGACAGCAGCGTGTAACGGAGCACTTTGGCATCGCGCGGCCTTGTCGGCTTGCGGTTGCCTTACGACTAACTACAAAGCCTGCCCACTACGTGACTTGGGCAAGGTTTTGGCTCGGACTCATTTGCACCATTGTGACCTTATAGATACTTGCTCGATGGTTTTAGTACATATTATTGTCGCAGAAAAAATGGAACAGATAGACAGAACGTGGCGAATGTAAGGTAAAGATAAGTCAGTCACGATACTTTCGATTTGTCAACTATAAATAATAATCGCTACCCTTTTCTAACACCTTGAAAATATATGAGACAAAATAATTTTAATATCGTCATAACATTTTTAATGATGTGATGTGATGGAATTTATTTATTTGCATATTAAGCCCGATGACAGTAGATAGCAACGTAAAAAGCGTTCTCTCTATCGAATGCCTAAAGTGAAAAAGAAACAGAACTATGCTATTTAGCTTTTATAATTACGATGGCGCCGCTGGGCTTAATATACAGATACTAAGAGCGTTGTGATTGTTATTTCATAACGATATTTCTTTATACGTTTTGAATGTTGGTTCAAAACAAAATTATTTATTATCAAGTACTTTAGTTGAATCGTTTGCCAACGCAACGTGGTCAGAGAGAGCTTTATTTGTTTAACCGAATATTATTGTTATATACATGACACATGTATACATTAATTTAGTTGTTTTCTCAAGTGCAATGATAGACTGTTAGGGATTCAGCGTATACTCCACAGTATGGCACATTCTGGTTTAGAATTACATTTTTCGTTGGGACAACTATTGGGTTTAAATTAAAGACTGTTTCTTTTGTCGTTGGTTTATATTAATTTACAATAGTTGTACCTTTCTTGTAATTGCAGATTCTAGAATGTTACACAATTATTTGGGCGGGGGACGGACTTATATCACAATTAAATTATTACACTTTCTTTGTTTTTCTTACATGTTGGTTTTTACGGCGTTTCGACAACTTCCAAAAATCCAAGTCATTCTAAATATCTTGTCTATGCGGACCACATCTAAGATATACCTACTTATTTAAATTTGGTTTTCCATGCTACTATACCGTGCACTGCCGTGGTCTATATTCTAAATCCCTGTAATAAGCTAGTATTAATTTTCGAAATATACTTTCTAAAGAGTGGAATTATACCGCTTTCTTACAGTTTTGGACTGTTTGGTAACTTGTTGTATTTTGAATTTTAATAAATAAGTTAGCTTTATATCGCCTTTCATTTTCCTATGACTTAAGTAACTTGAAACCATGGATTTATCATATAAACAGGATTGAGTACTGGCAAAAAAAACGTGCCGACAAGGATACCACATCAGATGATTGTGTATCTTTTCCAAGTAGGATGACTAAAACATCTCGATCATCTCGGGATTATAATATTTCTTTGGAATGTTACTGCACGCAGGAATCGCAGTTATCTTACCCCTAAATCGTCGTATTTCGTCATCGTCGTCGTTTTAGCAATAGGACGCTACTGCTGGGCATAGGCCTTCCCTAAAGATCTCTATAAAACCAATCCCCATAAAAGCAATGGTCTAGAAATAATATATACGGAGATAATTCAGTTTCAAGTTTGACAGCTGTTATCGGAAATGTAGATCTCGAAGAGTTATTATACCTTTGTTAAGAAAGCAATTATAGTCTACAGTTGATAATGATGGAGATAAACCACTTTTAAGTTTGACAACTGTCATCGGAAATGTAAGTCTCGATGAGTATTATCACTTTTGTGATGACAGTAATGGTCTGGAATCCATATTTGCGGTGTTAAACAACGTTTAACTTTTATAGATGTAATCTTAACACATATCACGCAATCCGTGTCAGTACTTAACCACGAAAAACTTTGTCACAAGTAGACTTTATCACGAAAAGATCTTATCACGTTAAATCTTAATCACGAAAACTTTTCCACGAATAGACTTTGTCACGAAAAATCTTAATAGACTTTATTACTAAAAGTCACAATCATTTTTAGGCTTCCGTAGTAAACAAGGCATCCATTTTGAAATAAAAAATGGCGGACTCACTTTTTTTAAAAAGTCGTCACGGTTGTAGTTTTCTAGGTATTTACCTGGGGGTGCCATCTTCAATTCCAAAATGAATGTCAATTTTGAAATGTACACCCCCAAATTTTCAAAAACGACACCCATGACGACTTTTTCAAAAAAGCAACACCCGCCATATTTTATTCCAAAATAGATGCCATTTTTGAAATCTACACCCCCAAAAACCTATTAAACGACACCCATGAAGACTTTTTGCAAAAAGTGACATCCGCCATCTTTAAGTTCAAAATGGATGCCATTTTTGAAATCTTCACCCCCAAAAACCTATTAAACGACACCCATGACGACTTTTTGCAAAAAGTGACATCCGCCATCTTTAAGTTCAAAATGGATGCCATTTTTGAAATCTACACCCCCAAAAAGCTATTAAACGACACCCATGACGACTTTTTGCAAAAAGTGACATCCGCCATCTTTAAGTTCAAAATGGATGCCATTTTTGAAATCTACACCCCCAAAAACCTATTAAACGACACCCATGACGACTTTTTGCAAAAAAGTGACATCCGCCATCTTTAAGTTCAAAATGGATGTCAATTTTGAAATCTACACCCCCAAAAACGTATTAAACGACACCCATGAAGACTTTTTGCAAAAAGTGACATCCGCCATCTTTAAGTTCAAAATGGATGCCATTTTTGAAATCTTCACCCCCAAAAACCTATTAAACGACACCCATGACGACTTTTTGCAAAAAGTGACATCCGCCATCTTTAAGTTCAAAATGGATGCCATTTTTGAAATCTACACCCCCAAAAACCTATTAAACGACACCCATGACGACTTTTTGCAAAAAGTGACATCCGCCATCTTTAAGTTCAAAATGGATGCCATTTTTGAAATCTACACCCCCAAAAACCCCGATATTTACACCCATGACGACTTATTCTAAAAAGTGACGTCCGCCATCTTTAATTTAAAATTGGATGCCATTTTTGAAATCTACAACCCAAAAAAATTAAAAACGACACCCACGACTATTACACCTAATTGTACACCCAGCATGTCTAAGAAATATGTCCAGCATAGTCACCCTACCACTAGACTTTGATTCTTCTTTGATTTGATATAACACCGTAGTACGCCATTTGCAATCGACGGTGATACTCTAAGCAAAAATAAAAAATAACCATTAATCATAAAGACGTAGGTATATTCATCCAAATAAATAAAAACTCTGTTTTATTAGCATCTATTTGCAATTTTAACTAAAATCTTATCAAAATACATTGTTATAAAAACTAAGAATTGGTTAAGACAGTCGCGGCTTTACAGATAATAATTCTACCATACATAAGTGTCGTTTCGAAATGGCAATAGTGCGAGCGGGACAACTTCATCACTTTGGGAAGTCTCACTCGGCACAGCGTCTCTCTTATGCCATTTCAAAGGAATATATGTTTTGTTACAACGCATTAAGGTTGAATTTTCCTAAACTAACTTTGAGCCAAATTTCGTCTGTGCGCAGTCCAGATAGTATACAAAGTCCTTGCTTGAAACTAAGGGTTGCTATACTAAGCGCCACACAAATCAGCGGATGAGAAGTTGCCGCAGATGACACTTCGACGTGATTCGCTAATGAATGCGCATGTGTGCACAATTCCGACGCCGCCTGTCGTAGTGGTGAGCACGGGCGTAGAGCGCACGGGAGGCATGAGGTTGGCGGGCGGGTGCCCCGGCGTCGTTTCTGGCTCCCGCGCATACCCATATTTCGCCTTTTGCGCAGCGTTCTGCGCGTAACTTCCCCTCTGCCGATTTGTGTGGCGCTTAGTATACACACATTCCGTTCAGCAGAATTTGTCGAACGGCAAATCCAGCTCGAAACAGGTACTCCCCTCACTTGAACGTGCCCACTCGCGCCCATACACGTTCAGCATTTGCCGAACCGAATGATTAATGTATCTCGGCTCTGACGATTGTGCCGAACCGAATACGTGTGTAGCAACCCTAAGTAATCACGAGTCAATAGACTGTATTTGTGAAAAACGTGCGAAATACGAATGAATAAAACAACCGAAATAGGCAAATAAAATTTATTCGATAAAATGATCGATACACGACAACATAGAGAATTACATAAAATATGAACGAATTCAAGCACAATCTAAAACATTTACTTGCTAAAGCAAAATTTGGAAGAAATGTTCACATATACATCAACTTATTTAGACTAATGGAATAAAAAGCAATGCTAAGACGGTAACCATCTCCTTCCCTTGAGCATTTATGGTAGGTATATTAGCCTGCTGTTTTTGCAGAGCGTATAAATGAGCGTAGATATTGACTACCTTTATCTCGTTTGTTATCCGTGGTCCTACCAGATGTACTACTAGTAGGACCTCGGGCAAGAAATTTTTCCTACCAAGCATTAGTAGGACTACGGAAATAAAATTCGTGCCCGTGGTTCTACTAATAATGCAGTGACCAATATAGATATAGTTTGTTCCCTAACCGCTCGCTGAGAATAAACGAAAGTATTATGTTAGCCCCCATCTTGACGACACGAAAACAAAAGTATCGTTTTCTATTCAATATGTATCGTTTTTTTGTCAATTACGCAGTTGCAACGTTTCTTGGTAAAGGATCAGAGGTTGCAAACATATTTTAACAAGAGTAAGTACGGCGTGGATCTTATTCTGACATGGAATGCTATCTAGTGTTAATTATTGTTTGGTGTTTTTTAAATAGTACCTATTGTTGTGTAGGTTTTAGATTGTTAATAATTTGTGGCAATAATTGTGTGAAAAAAAATAGAGGTTATTAACGTTTACACATGTGTGTATTTATTGTATTTTGTAAAGTTCCAAGATTATCCTGATATTTTAAAAGTTAACCGAAGGTTGGTTATCTCTGCGGTACCTGCAAGTGTTCGCTTTCACTTATTCTCAGTGGTTCTGGAACAGAGTATAACAGCGCACATTGGGTCGAAACCATTTATAGAGTGGAATGCACTGTACGCGTACTATTCGTATATCTACTTTATCTTTTTTAAAAAGAACGTATTTTTAGATAGAAATGCAGATGTAACTATCCACTTTTCTAAATACAAAGTCTAAAATGATACTCATTTTCTTCTCTAACCAATAAAGTCGCTATTTGCATCTATCGCTTAGTTCTGTACTATAGATGAAATTATTACTGTTATATCTAAAAATACTCTTGCATGACTTTCGACAGAAACAAAAAGATGTTACTAATAAAGATTATACATTTCTCTTATATTAACTAAACTACGCCGTACGCTCATTCAAACGCACGTGTCCCCAAACAGCAGGCTTATTAGTCACTTTCTGACATTTATGCCTTACTTCTAAAACATTTAGCATAATATACACAAACGAAACTACGTTTCGACAAAAGGAGCATTATACGTACCTAGAATACGTAGCATGATCGAGACAATTGACTGGGTTACACGATTCATTAAAAATAGTGCTACAAATTTATTTAAAAATTCCAGCTTATAAAATCTTTTGTATGACTATTTTAAAATCGACGGCAGCAGAAGAGGCAATGAAAACTTATATAAAATAAAAAATTCGTTATGACAACTTAGTTAATTAAAATATCACTTGGACTAAATAGACAAAAATCCTTAAGTACGCACTAAGTACACATAGAAATTCTAGATTCCTCTTCTAAAGTTAAAAATATCATTTATAAACATTAATGGCTGGTCGGATGGAGAATTTCATTGAACCAAAGTTAGAAAGCAAGATTGTTATTCTGCTTTTTGGTATTCGCAGTCTTATTACTTACAAAATAAACGATTAGTTATAATTGTCTTTTAGAAAGCTTTATCATTTAAGAATTTATTGTCCACGATACATTAATTAGAAAAATACTTTCGGTGTAATTTTAGTTTTATTTTATATCAAAAGTGTATCTTACTCGATATCACAGTGTTGTTGTTGCAACAATGACTGAGATGAGAACGTGTTAAATACATGATTTTTCTTTTATCAAAAAACCGTATACAAATACTAGCAAGCGTAAAGCCATTATACTATGCACCATCTAGACATTAAATTCTATACACTCGAATATGGACCCTATGGTGTAGGATGAGGGGCCGATATCGCTCGGCCGTTGTTCCCGCGGCTGTGTGTGTATGTTTGTGTGTATGTATGTATTGTATGTATGACTGGTTAGTGTGGCGTCGGAGGCAGTCATAGGAGCAGTTCCTTCGGGAAGAGATTCATGGAAGCGTAGTCTTCGAGCACCTAGAAGTAAACAAGACATTTTACACAACTGTAGTGATACAGCTCCACAGTACTGTACATTTAGTAGGATTTGTGCCGTTGTTAAAAAAAAGTGAAGGGAAAGTAGCCTAGTAGTTAAATTTTATAGAATACTCTATAAAATTTAACTTGATCTCTGCGACAGCTGTCAGAAAAATCACGCCTATGAAGTCCTGAATTTCTTAATAGTACAGACAGTACATGTCAATGTCATATTTTATGGGCATGCCGATTAGTGATGGGCGACGAATGATCGTGACCACAGAGTTTTAGATAGAGTTTTATTATTTAAAATATCTATAGTATAAACTATCGATATTTTAAATAATAAAACTCTAAACTTAATTTATTACTAATTTTATTGTATATTTTAAAATCATAACGTTTTTCACATGTGTAATTAAGTTAAACCCAATTATATGTTACATTAGCATCGATAATAGTGAAAAACGTCAATAAATACTATCGTTACATTATAATGAGTATTTAATTAATATCATAACATTATTTACATGTGTACATACTTGATCTTAAATAATAGTAAGTAAATAAAATCCAATTTCTCACCTTCATCTACTCATTCGATTTTATTACAACATCGATTTTCCACTATCTCAACTCTTAAAAATGTCAATCTTCTATGTCAATGTCACTGTCGCAGAGATCAAGTTAAATTTTATAGAGTATAAGGCATGCCAAGAGGGATGTTGTGCTCTTAGACTGTCGACTCGGCGACAGTGGGTTTGAGAGGAGTATGGCTGAGCATGCGGTCGCGGCGGATCTGTCAGATGCTTGTCACAAGAAAGTGACCTTATTACTATAGAGACAGACTGCAGCCTTACTGCCATCTAGACAGAGCTGCTTATTGAGCAGCAACTCGACGGCCGCGCTGGGTTCTAGAGGAGTATGACCGAGCGCGAGGTCGCGGCAGATCTCAGGTGCATGCCACCAGAGTAGCAACCTTATTGCTATAGAGACAGAGTTGCTTATTGTATGACTCACCTCTCTCAGCTTGTCGACGGTGGGCTTGGGTACATCGAGCGGCACGAGATTCGCGACCTTACTGCCATCGAGACAGAGCTGCTTGTTGAGCAGCAACTCCACGGCTGCGCTGGGTTCCAGCGGAGTATGGCCGAGCGCGTGGTCGCGGCAGATCTCGGCCCAGGCTGTGAGGTGCTTGTCATTGGCTTCTTCAGCTACTGAAGCTATGTCTTGCTGCAACAACAGTCAAATACAGTACGAGTAAATATTTTTGAAATCTCTGAAGTTAGGTAGGAGTCGCGCGCTATGCAGGCATAGGTCGAATCAAACTTTGAAGTTAGCGATTACCTTAGGAAAATATAATTTAACTTTGCACTAAATTTCCGATCCAATTTTTTTTCTTATAAGGTTTAGGATCACTTACTGAGTATAAAATCACAATATGCTGGTGGCATCCAGGTGGCGGTTGAAGCGCCATCTTGAAATAACGGTTGTGGCCGATATCTCGGAAACTATGCAATTTAGGGCAAAAGTCATGAATACCATTATTGTAGACAATAAAATTTCGCATCATTTGTTCTAGTAAACTTTTTTGTAAATCTTACATATAATCTAAGATTACGATTTATGGCCCATTTAATGAAGCATCGTGCTAAAAACGGCTAATAATATTCAGGTTTGTCATGAGTCCCTTTTAAATTTTTTTTTTTCTATTTTTTGTATTTGTTGTTATAGTGGCAACAGAAATACGTCATTTGTGAAAATTTCAACGTTTTAGCTATAACGGTTCATGAGACAGGTCTCCTGGTGACAGACAGACAGTGGAGTCTTAGTAATAGGGTTCCGTTTTTACCCCATGGCAACGGAACCCTAAAAAGCATCAAAATCTGTCTGTTCGTTACAGCGTCATGATTTTTAGTCAGACAAATAAACACGTTGAACTGATAACATATCAATAATCGTGTGTACAAGATCACTGCAACTTATTGAGACAAGTGCCCTTTTGTTCACCGTCTCAGCACAGCGCACGTGAATACATAAAGATAACAATATCATAAATTATGTCCTTGAGCCGTTATTCGAAGCCTTTTAAACATATATATTGAGAATGCATCTTCCGTTTCCGGCCGTATTTGCGGTTGTAGTTCCCTCTGTTGGGCTAAAATGGCAACCCAGGCCGCCACGTTCCCAGGCAGCGTATAGTTCTCCTCATTGGCGTCTTAACTTCCGTGCCGTTAAGTTACGTTAACGCTGTTAGCGTTCGTCGTTATTTCAAAATCATTTCACATAATTATTTTACTTCTATTGTTCTAAATAACTTAAATAGGTTGTAGTTTCAAAATATTTTTTCTGAAAGTGAATTAATTCAATTTGAAAAGTTATATTTCTACCTACATAATGACTGAAATAAAATATGCGAAAAATTCGTAAAGTTGTTCACGTGCTCGAGGATGAACCTAGTCGACGTCATCGTCCTGTAGCGGTACTAGGAACCGCAGGAATATTATATATCAGACCTCCACGCCTACGTCGCTGTGGGGACCACCACTTGGGCGGCAGGTGGTGACCACGTGACCGCCAAGTCGCTGAGGATGTAAGCTTCAAAAAGAGTAAGGTAGTAGAACACCTTACTGACCAGGTATGGCAAATTCAAAACTATATCTGTTGTACATACTACCCTCGGGTACAGACACGCACGTAGCCGCTGGTCGGTCCCAACACACCAAAATACCTCAGAGTAGAATTATTCCGGCGCCGATCTAGCAGATCGAGTCTTCTATAGAGGTGCCCGCCGAGGCGGCCCTTATAATTACAATTAATTTTGAAAATATCTGACAATTGCAAATAAATGCTGATAACTATTACTATTAAACCAGGAAAAAGTAGGGCTATTTGTTTCAATGAAAGGTATTTTATTCGGAGATTTATTGCAACATTTTAATGTTGAAAACGATTAAGTTCGGTAATAGCAAACAATCTTGATTGCTACGATAAAATGACACATGTTTTTCATTTTAAGCATGAAAATGTTCAAGCAATTCATTTAATTTTCGAGCGACTTGTTCTCGATGGTCTGGTATTACTTGGCGGTCACTGGAACTACCAAGACTTATTTCATAAGATACCCCCATATAGAAAAGTTTTGTTTAGTAAAAGCAAGTTCTCAGAATTCTTTTCATAAATATTAATGGGGGTACTTTAGTAAATTCTTTTCATTATCTTCCAGACAATTTGAATACTTGTAAAGGTTAGATATACACCTAGCTTATACAAACATACAATCATAACCTTCCTGCTCCGATCAGAAGCTAGTTAGTTCCATGGATATCAGGCGGCGCTAACCCTGAATCCAGTATAGAATAACTCAGCCGGTCGCCTACGGCACCGTCGAGTTATATTCTTTGACAATGCTCACAAACATCTAGATTTTGTGGTGCAATGTAATCATATGTGCCCATGTTGCCATATGCATTCATTTATTATGTTTTCAGCTTAATATGTATTGCTTTTTGTGGTTTTATATATGATTGATACCAATCTAATGATATGCGCCTTTTATGCCATATGCATTCATTTATTACGATGTGTATTGTATTTTGTGATCATACATAAGATAACATTTAATGATTGCAGTGTAATTGGTATAACAATGTAATTACCTATATGCGTTTTTTAAGGTTTATTGTATCGCCTTTTTGTTGATGCAATGTACCTAATTACTGCGCGTTCTTGTAGCCGAGTTCGATTGTGATTTACATTGCATTTGTTTGGGGTTGTTATTGCATTGTAATTACAATACAATGTAGCATTCAATTATAAATTTTCAACTTGCTTTTTGCGTGAATTTTAATACTGCAACATAGTTAATATGAGCCCTTGTGCCATATGCATTCAATAATACATTGCCAGGGTTGTGTTATAATGCTGTTGTGGTTAATAAAATATTAATACCACAGTAGTTTACCACGGTTCAACAAGTCCAGGTAAACTTATTATAATCTTGAAATCAATTAAGTTCATTGAACCAAGCAGATGAGAAGGTAAATTTGATATAACACTTGTTTTTGCGGGTAGATTGAAGCGTTCATAAATACGGGTGAAAGAGCGCCTACCCATTTTGGTGCTAATAATAATGGGAACTGTAAAGACAGGTCTCCTTTTAAGCGCAGCCCGCCGCTAGATCTACGGCACTGCATTTACGGTCACTGTCATGAAACTGTTTCTTGACAAGTAAGTAACCGACGATAAGCAAGTCAACAAAATAAATGTTTATTACATACGAGTACATGTCTCTGAAACCAAACCCCGGTTTTTACCACGAAAAGCGATGATTCCATGCGTCCCGTTGTCCATCGGAATAAATTCAATTTTAATTTATTTCAGACACATACTGCCCATATTATTTCTTGCTTGAAATATTAAAATATTGCTTATTGTTTTATGAATCCTATAGTTTTGCAATTTGGATTTGCAATCGCTCTCAGAGTAATTCAATACTCGAATTTGACAGGATTTTTGTGTGTCAGTCTGTCTGAGGAGTCGAATTTTCGTATTCGAACTGCTATGTTTCTCTGTTTATTTCATTACTATAATTATAGACTCTGGAACAAATCGCGGCTGTAGAGATGAACCAGAAGATATTCAGAATACTTTTGCAATTAATAAGAGGATGGATCAATGTTTCTTCAAACTGTTTGTACAACAAAAGCTACAGTTTCACACACCACAGAGTCAACTGTTTATATTGACCCCTTAGTAAAAAATACCACAATACCTACTTAGTGCAGTGGTATTTATGGGTTCTGTAGCTTTGACAACAGCTGATTAAAGAGTTTTATAGAAAAAGTATTGAACTTTGACCTGTTGGCTATTCCACAGGGTCGACCATTTTTAGTGAGAAATGTTTTTCACTCTCTAATATAATTATTATCCTTATATTTGCTTCGGATATTGTCTCTGCCTTTTAAGACAAATTTAAGTCGTGCATGCGAAAAACGTAAACCATACAAAAGAATGGCTGGTTTGATTTGCGTATCTGATACATTTTCTAGTATACACGGCTGAAAAATGGCAAAATTCTTAATTCTATCAGTCTTGACTAGGCTGATAACAAAAAGTTTAGGTATGTAAGTCTTTTATTTACGAAGCGAAGCTTCAGAATCCAGGTCCACTAGTTTCATGCAACACATGCGAGCCTACGCAATGACTTGTTCATGGGTCGAGCGAGAGCGCAAATATGACGCGAAAAAAAATTAAAAATATGGGGTGAAAGTTCATGGCTTGTTATCATAATACATATATGTACAACAATAGTATATTGCGAGCCAAGTAAAAAGAATGAGAGATAATACTCTTAATACCTGTAAATTTGTTTGATAAAATTAACAGTAGATATTCCCTGAATCCAGTATACCATAACTAAGCCGGTCCACGCCACCGTCTAATTACAGATAAAATTAACAGTAGTTACAATACCTACTTAATCATTTATTGCATTGTAACTTATATAATATTTACATTTAGTTTTTATGTAACATGGTCTGTATAGTTTACATATTTATGACCCTATAAATAAGGGTATGACAATAATTAGAATAATTCGTGAAATTCTTGGCTTCAAAGTTATCTTGGCTTGGCTTAAATATTATCATTTCAAATATTCCAGAATCAAATTCAGTTAGAAAGCTTAGCTCCGAACATGTGAAATGAAAGCATATCAAATAATAGTGCTAAGATTAGCCATGTTCGGGATATATACAAATACATGTACTATTCAATTGATGGTCAATTTTTGATCGACCTACTCATTATTTGCGGGAAGCACCACGACGCTGCGACGGTGTGCTAGTTTCGGGTTATTGTATTCATTATTGAATACAAAGTTCAACACGTTTGAATCTAAGAGTTGGTTATATACCACACCAAGGTTTTCTAACGCGGGATAAAGAGGGGTGCTGTAAGTCATCTTGACTCGCTCGCTCGCTTTGAACAACTGTGAGGAGATTTAAGATTACAAAGCCCACTAGTTAGAAGGATTTAACTGAGTAACTATTTTATTTTGGTTTTTATTAAGTCTTGCTTGTTATTACTTAATTGAAATTCAGAACTTTTGTACTTATAGTTAAAAATATCATTTTCAACATATAGTATCTACCTTCTATTACTGTAGATGTAGACTGTATCTATTAAAAACAGCTAGACAAGGAGGCCGCAACAAAATGTCAAGTCCGAACAGTTCAGGGGTTTTGTAGTGGACAGATTTTGGCAAATGTACAATTTTATTTCTAATTCCGGTTTCAAGTTTTGTGCCTAATAGGATCGATAACTATTGCCGTACACCGGTAGTGAAAACTGCATCTTAAACTGGAATCACCAATGATGTAAAATCCTTTATGCCGGAGGCTGATAGTGGTGATACCACCATTGCTGTCGCGTTCAAAGAGTGAATCGACAGACTATTAATAAATATGATAAACATAATTTTATTATTATTTTAATTTAAGTTACTTTCTTAAATTCCTAATTGATGTAGTACTTATTAGCGATAACATTGAAACTGTAAGACAGCAATACTATGTGACTCTTAAGTATTTGGTTCTGTACAATAATAACATACATACATACGTTACCGGGGCAATACTCGAAACTAAGATGTTATAGTAGCAGTGACTATTATATTAGTTTTCTTCTATATTTTTATGTAGCGCTACATAATTATATCCGCTATTAATATAGCGGATACGCATACATTACGTTATTACATTTGTGACTGATGTTTTTCATACTGTTTAATTCTATAAATACCTATTAATGTTGACGTTATTCTGTGCATTCACATTGGCGTCTCGTTCACCAGGCGAAAACAAACACGTCTCAATATATATGTTTAAAAGGCTTCGAATAACGGCTCAAGGACATAATAGACGAGTTTTACCTACCAATAAAACTCATATTATGTCCGAAGCCTTATTCGAAGCCTTACAGTAAGTTCTGCCTGGTGTTCATTAATTCCTTATGTTATTGAGACTTCAATGAGGAGAACTATACGCTGCCTGGGAACGTGGCGGCCTGGGTTGCCATTTTAGCCCAACAGAGGGAACTACAACCGCAAATACGGCCGGAAACGGAAGATGCATTCTCAATATATATGTTTAAAAGGCTTCGAATAAGGCTTCGGACATAATATGAGTTTTATTGGTAGGTAAAACTCGTCTATTAAAATAAAGACCCAGATAATGTTTATCAACAAATATTTATACGGTTCAGAAACTGCCCACAAATCTGGAGCATATCGCCATCGGCCCATTAGCTCAGTTGGTTAGAGCGTCGTGCTAATAACGCGAAGGTCGCGGGTTCGATCCCCTCATGGGCCACACGTTTTTTTTATTAACTTTAGAATCTGGAAATTAGGAATAAACAAGCCGATAGAAATATGGTACATGTGCTCATTAACAAATGCAACAAGGCCTGAGATAGTTTTTTTTTTAGTTTCGTTGTGAAGTTCCTAGTCTTTTTATATTGCGTCGACACAATGACGTCGTCTCACCTTCTTGTCACTACAATCAGGGCTGGAGCTGCTGCAGTTAAAGCCGAAAACCTCAAACGGCACAAATATGAGTCCTTGGACAGAATATACAATTTTGTGCCGTTTGGGGCTGAAACTTTACGCTCTTTCACTGTATAAAGACTTGGCCAGGCGGTTAGTAGAGGTGACGCGTGACCAGAATGCTGGCATCTACTTTGGTCAAAAACTCAGATTTGCCATTCAGCGAGGCAATGCTGCCAATATTCTGGCCACGTTTCCTTCTACAAAGGGGATCTTAGATTAAGTTTTATGTGTTTTTAATTTAGTTTTGTTTATATATTAGTTTAGGTATTTTGTAAATATTTTAGTAGAATAAGTTATGTTTTTTATAGTCTTACGGTTTTATTATCAAAATATCATTATGATCATAGGACTTTTGCTTTAGATTGCATAGCATCTTTTAGTTTACCCTGACACCAGAGAATGGTTCAACAATTTTATTACCTTACCTTATAACTCAGGCCTATACTATCTCAGGCCTTGTTGCATTTGTTAATGAGCACATGTACCATATTTCTATCGGCTTGTTTATTTCTATGTTTATATATACAACGTGTAACGGAAAGACTGTATACATACTGAAAGTACCAAATCAGATAACGGTAACAAACTAGATGGGGGCATGTTCAGCCATGTAAGTTCGTTTGCTGATTTTTAATCTTTTTTTGAAAAACTAGTCATTTTTATGACTAATTCACATTTGCACAGCACTATCACACTAAACAGCTGTGAAGTCAATAACACGACCTTGCCCATCAAAATCAGACCACACCTCCTTGTTGTGACATGTTTGTTTACGTGCAAAAGATTTTTCTAGTCAGTCATATTTAATTTTTTTTTTAAGTGAATGTTGTTATTTTGGCTCGAAATTTCGAATACAGCATCTATATAAGATATAGTATCAACCCACTTTTTATGTATACAGCCTTTCCGTTACACGTTGTATAATTATTTGCAAAATCTAAAGGGCTGACAGAAAAGATAGACGGAGATGGATAAAAAGTACCTTAGCGATGGTGGAGAGCGCAGTGCCGTAGTAATCGTGGTTGATGTTGAATATCTGCGCCACCATCTCCGCCAGGCTGCCTTGCGTCGAGTTGCCCGAGTCCACTATGTTGTACGTCTGATGGAAAAATTACCTTTTTCAACCTATTTAACTCGACACAATTTTATAAGCCGAACCAAACTTAACCCTTTCACCGCCAACAATGTCTCTATAAGATGAAATCAGTGTTGTGGATTTTAGAAGGTTTGGAACCTGCTTCAGACTTTTAATTTATGAAACGGAAAACTTATTACGGAGTTATACGGAGGTTATTTTGTTCAATTTTCCTTTCTTTTAGCTTTGCACTGTTTGTCAAATAACTTTTCACTTATTTCTTATTTTATGTTTTTTTGTTACCTACCCTCAAAAAGGGCTAACCTGAAAACCAGCGCTGAGTGTTCGGTTCCTACCTGCATTCAGCATAATGCTGAGGTGAGCCCTTTTCGACATTTCGAATTCCTTATTTTTATATCATTATCGTTTTTTTGTGCCTCCTGTATTTGTAATGTCGAATAAAGTTTTTTCAATTTCAATTCAATTTTTCAATTTGAAAACTGTAATCTCTGATAATGGATACTCATTTAATTTCATCGAATTCAATTTTTCAATTTCAAAACGGTAATCTCTGATAATGGATACTCATTTTTCTCACTAAATATAAGTCCATAAAATAAAACAAATTACCATTGTAATGTATCAGTTTTTATTAATATTTGAAAATTAAAAAAGAAATTTTAAATTTACGCATCTATTTTTTTATCGATATGACATTACTGTCGTACTATAGAAACTGTTATACTTTTGTACGTTGGCGTACAGTGTGACATCGCGTACAGGATAGTTTGGCGCTGAATAGGTTAATGGCGTCTGTGAAGTTAGCTACCAGTAGGGAATGCATTCCCGGTCGATATTTTCAATCCAGGTATTGGCGGGATTGACCAACCCTAACCGACCGGCATCCTCCTGGGTATTACCCGGAGTTCGGTCGATGATAATGTGAATTATGTTAACGTAATTATAGAAACGGTAGCAATACAAATTTCATCCAATTCTCATTCTTTCTCAAAATCTTTGTATCAATTTCGTATTAAATAAATAATAATTAGAGGATATGTTACACACGGTCTCTGACCCCAAACTAAGCAAAGCTTCTGATATGGCTGCCAGAGACTGATATACTACATACATATACTTATATAGATAGTACCTAAATAAAAAGAAAAAGTCGTGGTCGTCTAGTGGTAATAACACCGGCCTTAGAATCGTGAGGTCGTGGATTCAAATCCGGAAATTCACACCACTGGGTTTTCGGTGAAGGAAAACATCGTGAGGCAACCTGCATATGTCCGTAGAAGAAATTCGATGGGGTATGTGAACCCACCAACACGCCCTGGGCCGCGTGGTGGATATGGCCCAATCGCCCTTCGTGGATAGGCTTACGTCCTGCAGTGGACTATTAAAAAGGCTAGGACAGTACAGTACCTAAATAACACCCAGACACAGAGCAAACACCTATGTTCATCACATAAATGCTTGCCCTAGGTGGGAATCGAACCCATGTCACGTTGATCCAGAAGTCAGGGTCACTAACCACTGAGTCGCCGAGGCAGTCAAAACATAAATGCATGTGCACATCAAAACATTCTGTTGCTTTAATGATAATTATTTCACTGGTTTTCTACATTCATTCCGCCACTGCTTGTATTACAATGCCATAAGGTTGAATATTACCTGGTGGTTGGCCTCGGGCTTGGTGCCGAGTATCCAGATGGCTCTGACCAGGTCCCGCACATGCACGGTGTTCATCCTGAGGTCGGCGGTCCACAGCAGCTTCATGGTCTCTCCGAGGTGCTTGTAGATGCCGCCGTATAGCAGCCGGGGCGCTGGCGACAAGCTCCATTGTAAGTCTCGTCACACAGAGGTGGGAGCCGAGAAAAATCGGTCACGATTCCAGACGGGTTTTTTTTTTAATAGTATGCGATCTGACGGCGCTCGCTTGCTATATGCAGGGCTTGATTTAACCCTTAGGCTAATTAAGCTGCGGCCTCGGGTGCGAGGATCGGGGGGACGCGCTGAAATCGTGTCTTCGCATTGACTATTAATCTAGCATCATAATAATATCTGCCTACATACATATTTCAGGTAGACAGAAACAATGAAATGATTTTTATCGTGCTTCACACACTAGGTATATAGAAACTTTCTTTTTGTGATAAACATTTCAAAAATTGACGCGTTCGCAGGATTTGAACCTACATCTCTCTGGGATTCCGGCCCAGATGCTTTGTCCAAATTAAGCTAGAACGCTGTCTGCGAAAACGTCGAATTATTGAAAGTAGTTTATCATTTTTACCAACTACTACATTGTTGGAAGCGCCATCTGTGAGAACTGCTTTAAACCAGTTAGTCACTTAATGTGAAATTATTAGAACTTCTTACCATTAACGAAAAAAAAATGATAAACCACTTTCAATAATTCGACGTTTTTGCAGACAGCGTTCTAGCTTGATTTAGACAAAGCATCTGGGCCGGAATCCCAGAGAGATGCAGGTTCAAATCCTGCGAACGCGTCAATTTTTGAAATGTTTACCACAAAAAGAAAGATTTTTCCCTTGTGTTTTGCCTTTATGTAGGTACTGTCAGATAATAAAATTGTTTGCTACCCTTATTACACAGAACTATTAATCAGTCGTTGGCTATGGCGCGATCGCCGCGTCAACGTAGCGGTCGTTACATACAAATTCATACATTACAATAGGAGATGATCTCATCAAGACGGCAGGATCACGGATGAATGAATGAACACTTTATTGTTAACACTAAAATACAATACAGAAAAATACACAGAAAGGAAAAAAAAGCGACATAAACTAGTGCAACAAAGGGCGACCTTATTGCTTATAGCAATCTCTTTCTTTGGATGCAAGCCGCTTCCAACCGGTATCCAAAAGGGAGGCCTATGTCCAGTGGACGTCACATTGCTGATGAATGGATGGAAACTCACTCAAACTCCTTCTGTCCCCGATGCCGTAGACTATAGCGGGCCGGAGGATGGTGTAGTTGAGCTCTGACTTCAGTTTTTTGAGCTCTTGCTCCACCTTGCTTTTCATACGGCCTTCTACGGTCCACGGTTCCACTGGGCCGTCTTCTTTGTGTGGCTGGAGGGGAATCATTCATTCATTTATTAGATATGACTGAGTTGCACTGAATTTTAATTTTAGGCATTTTGAGTTTGACTTGTTCAAGTATTCCTGCATAGTGAAGTATATAACTAGACAAGGCGCTAAATAATAATTACAAAAGTAAGAGAAGGCGAGATGTGCAAGTATAAAGAGTGAACAGGACGAAAGTAATATCTTTTGTCTCTATTTGCGTATACGTTTTTTTTGTCTGACTTTTACACACTGCCTAGACGTAATAGTCAGGCAATTTTTTCGCGCCAAAAACTACTGTTGAATTTTTGATGAGATGCTTAAGTAAATCAACATATTATGAACTATTACCTATTTTCTATCATTTCTATTAGTATTATGCAGGTTTATACTATTATCTAGAGTCTAAATATGATAAAATCATAACAACGTGTATATAGCTATTCTAAGTATGTATAGCACATCTTTTTTCTCACACCCTATACGCGATTGATGATTCTAGTCATACTTAACTATGTGTTCCTGTAAAAAATGATGGTCAAGACTGCTGGATGGAGATTGCTTTAAATTGGTCATACAAACAAACAAACAACAATACTTCATTAGACAACATTACATAAAACAGATTATAAGGACAAAATAAAACAAAAGCAGTCTAACCACAAAAGTTTTACGCACGCTTTAGATAATGTTTAACAGTACAAATTTCACGGTTAAACAGTGTATTTAAATCTTTTGTGGTAAGGTGGTAGGTTTCTAATTTGGACCAAAATACTAAAGCTCGCACATGTGACAATAATTTGAAACGCGCGATTTCTGAACTCGATCTTAGTAGTCTTTGTCATTGTTGTATTGTTACCTTGTCGGTGCTATACATCTGTCCACTGGACAGTTCGACGAGCCGCGGCACGCGCTGCTTGGCGCACAGATTGGCTACGTTGGTACTGAGCGTGAGGATGCCCTCGGAGTAGACCGCCTCAGTCTGGCCGACACGCGTCTCGCCCGCGCAGTTGGCCACCAGCGCCCAGGGCGCGCCGTCGCCGGGGTCCAGCGCTGCGGCGCATGATGCTGGAATCACATTAGGTATGTGTCGTGTAACGAAGCAGCTAGGCGAGGAGTCTGAGGTTACTCCAAGAACTGATTTCGATTGAGAGCCGGCCTAAACCTGATCACTATTAGAAGAAGCATCGGATATGTTACTAAAGCAACTAAACGATGAAACGTAAGCAGTGGTAGGCAACAGGCAACGGGCACAACGTGGCAGGAACCTGGACAAAACTTAGGACAACCGTAAATAGTAGTGTTGGTTGCCGCACGCTTCAACGATGTTTATACACGTTATAAGTGCTGCACTCATGATAACCAGTTTGATTTATTTTATTTTTCTGACGTCGGCGTATGTGCGGAACCAGCCTTATTACAAGATTATTTTTTGCAAAAATTAGCATGACCGACTTCACCCGTGTACAGAATTCGCGAATATTTCGCACGGATCGAGGTAGCATTTTTCACATTATTGTTGATTTATCAAAAATGGCTCAGCCGATTTCGATTAAATATAAATGGGACTAATTTCTACGTATACTCTTTTCAATAAAAAAAGAATAATTGAAATCGGACTACTACGAAAAAAGTAATGCGTGGTTATAAATAAAAATATATATATCGCACACCTAGATCTAAAGGGAGTTAACTCAAAAAACCACTTTTTTCAGTACAGGCAAAAAACTGATTTCTCTGTTCCTTTGCACTGCAGGAGCGTTCTATATAGAATTATGCTGTTTACACCCAATTAGACCAAATATTTTGTGATAATTTTGCGTTTTCATCGTGTATTGGGGCTAAAAATTGGAGTTTTTGAGTTATTTCTCTATTGCATTAACAATGTATGTATTTTTATTCTATTATTTTGAGTTGAGCCTATGTTGGTGAATTTCGTTAATAGTTATCTCTCTTTTAAAGATACATCTTACATTTGAAATGCTATAGGATTTCGTAATAATTTTAATTAGTTCAATTAATACAGTGATATTATGTGACCAACACAGGGGTGTATTGGATGGTGAAATACCAAGAAAACGTCTGTAATACAAAAATTAACCAATATTATTTATTCATAATAATACCAAAATAACTAACGATAGTATTTTATGATAATTGCTATCACTAAATATGTATTAACCAGCATACATACTCTTTTCTTATAAATGCTTAGCAAAGAAAGAATATCGGAATTTCTATTCCAAATTATTAAAAATAGACATCAAAAATTGGACTTCACGTAATTTTAAGTAAATATCACTATTTACTGTTATTGCTATCAAGATATAAAACGCCATTATTACAAAAATATACTTACTTTAATCTAAATTTATTTATATAATTTAAAACAAAAATTAACCAAGTTTTAATTTTCAAAGATATTTTAAAAGCTTGCTAAGAAACATCAAAAACTTATGAATGTAATATATATATTCTAATAACAGCACACTGAGATCATCGTATCAAATTGAAATTATATTATTCACTATTATAAAGGCAAAATATATACTTTGCCTTTAAAAATATTTAAAATAAAATAAAACATTATTTTTTTTACCTTTTTAGTGGTACACTACTGTAAAAAAGAAAAACCCAATAGCAATAAAACAATTTAGATAGTAACGATTTTTAAATTCAAGAAGATATTTTCAAAACTCACTAGGATTCATCTCTAACTTATTAATATTTAATAATATAGATACTATTAAAGGCACACTGAGATCGTCGTATTAAATCACAATTTGCGGCATTCGCCTTCCTCTGTGCCGGTTTGCGTACTCTGTTCCTGCTTATTTTCTCAATATCTGAATTTCGAATAACAGTTTCAAACACCATAGCATTTTGTGGGTCTGCTCGCTCAATTTCATCATCAGTGTTTGTCGAACTACTAGATTCCGACGAACTGGACCTGCTGCTGCTGGCACTAGACGAAGTTCACGATGAAGATAATATGATCTTAGGTGGGATCTTACTTTTTTAGTCAGCTGGAAATTGGGATCCTCATCGGAGTTGTCGATATCACTTTCATTGCTCCGGATTGGTGAAATGTAATAGTTTGGTCACGGTAATGTAGATACCATTACCGTGGTTTGGTGCATCCGAATTTTGTTGTCTTGATGTGCTGGGCATTGACGTATCAATCACTGATAAGACGGATCGTGATTCCTTAGAAGATACTTCATCACTTGATAGTATTTTAAACTCATCTTCCTTGTAACATGTTGTGTAAAACAAGGAGTAAAAGTAATGTTTTCTTTATCCTTGTCTTTCACTATATTTACCAAAAAGCGTCCATGTTTCATAGTTTGATTGATATAGAATTATTCATTTTATGTAAATTAGCTATTTATACCTAAGTGCGAGTAAGCCAAATCAATTAAAAAGCCATTAACGTAGCATTTTCGATGTCATTAGCGATCTTGACAAAAATTACTTAGCGGAATTCATCTATAGAGAGTTAACTCAAAAATTTAGCAGATGAAAAGGTTTTTTTCTAATTATTAAAGTAAAAATAGTTATATTCAGGTTATTACAATTGCCACTTGGATATAAATTCAATTTCATTAGATATTCATAGACATATTCGACTTTGAATTATGAGTCAACAAAACAGAGCTAACTACAAATTTAAAAAAAAAATCAATAATACGGCAACAACTCAAAATAAAACAAAATAAAGAACTAACTCTGCCAGCTACATGGGTTCAACTCAAAATGCTACATTAATTTACTCAGCACTAACTATCTATAAGGCGACAACTCAAAATAATACTGCTTAAAACTTAAACAATAGAACTACAACTCAAAATAATTTACGTTTTGTTCACGACGAGCACGTGCTCTTCGGTTGCGACTCAAGATGTCGCCGTTTTGGTGAGAGGGGAGCGGGGCTCGCTCATTCAAAAAAAGGGATACTTAGCGTCATCTAGTAGCGATGGGTAGGATTTATTTTAAATCTGTTTTATTGGTCGGTAGGTTTACGCATAAGATATTCAATGGTATGCATAACTCAAAAACGTAGATTTTTGAGTTAACTCCCTTTAGATCTAGGTGTGCGATATACGCGTCGATTTGTATACCTCTTCCGGTGGTTCGTATATATAGACAGCCTCGGTGGCTCAGTGGTTAGTGGTCCTAACTTCTGTGTCAAAAAGGTATGGGTTCGATCCCCATCCAGGGCAAACATTTATGTGATGAACATAAGTGTTTGCTCTGTGTCTGGGTGTTATTTAGTTACTATCTATATAAGTATGTATTTAAAAATATATAGTATATCAGTCTCTGGCAGCCATATCACAAGCTTAGTTTGGGGTCAGAGGCAGAATAGAATATTTAGAAATAGAAGATGTCCCAAAATATTTATTTATTTATACGGCACTGACTAAATGACTAATTATATCAAAGCATTTTTATAACAGCCCTATTATTGGGGGGCACAAATCACCTTCTTCATAATTATGATTGAACTTGGTTAATATAGCCATTGTTGTCTATTTTAATGAAACAAATATGAAAGATTTTTCCTCCAGCTTTCCTGTTTGTTTAAAAAATTATTCTACACTTATGGTACAAGAATAAGTATGAGTATGTTTTGAACTTATATTTACTTAGCAAATTTCTTATGCACCTCGAATTCTAAAGCCAACGACCCTATCAACACAACACATTATTAGCATAATTTCCACGAGCCGCGCTATCATTAGGTGACTCGCAGACGTGCCCGTTGAGGAAACTTACATTATTATTAATTGTTTAGCATTCGGCGCACGACGATAAAACAATAGCCTGGACGGTACTGATACCTAGTTTATTGTATTCAATGTTTTCCATCCCTGTACACTATGTCATTTATTATTATTTGTGTTGATATGCGGAATTGTATTTTTTCCTTCTATTTCTCTTCCAGTCGTTTCCTATAGCTGGGTGGTCTTTTGCCAAGTAAATCCCATCGGGTTGAAATAATCGGCCAAGTGCGAGCCGGACTCGCGCACGAGGTGTTCCGTACAGTAAGAAAGCCCCCCCTTAAAATATTTTAATTTAATTACTTATTTTTGTAGGGAATATACAACTTAACATTCTGTGCATATTTAAAGCATCTTCCTGTGGTCGTTATTAATATCAAGCAAAAAATAACGTTTCTTGTATGGGATTAATTATTTATTTTTGAAGTAATTATTTAACTAAATATTCTGTGAATATTCCAAGCATCTACCTGTCCTACTGTTATCGAGAAACGGCTTGGCGACTTCAACAGCTACAGCTCTACATGGGGCTACCGCGAAACGAACGCTGACGGAGCAGCAGTAGAAGAATGGGCCGAGGCCGAAAATCTACAATGCTACACGACGCAAAACTGCCTCCATCTTTCAACAGAGGACGTTAGAAGCGTGGTTTCAACCCCGACCTGATTTTTGTCAGCTCAATCAAATCTCTCAGTACCAAAGGTGTATATGAACCCATCCCCCGAACGCAACACAGACCTATTTCATGCCTGGTCCACGCCGCAATAAGACCCATCCCTGTACCATTTAGAAGATTCATTTTTTGAAACAAGATTGGGAAAGTTTTTCCAAAAACGTTGACAATAAACTACCAGACATCGATCCAACACCTGAAATCTAAGAAAAAATTGACAAAATAGTCTGGGCAGCCTCACGGAAATGTATCCCCAGAGGGTGTAGCACACGCTACATCCCGGGGTTAAACAAAGATTCCGCTTCACTTCTTGATAAATACGAACAACTCTACACCAACGACCCCTTTTCAGCTGAAACAGTCGCAGCTGGCGAAGAGTTGATGCTGAAAATCAAAGAAAACCGACGAGAAAGATGGGTGAAAATGTGTCTAGCATTAATATGACACATAACAGCAAATAAGCTTGGTCCACGCTCCGAAAGCTAACTGATAGCCCACCCGACCCAGAGAACCCCGGCAAAGTAACAGCCAATCAAATAGCCCACCAGCTGCTGATGAACGGGAAAGCTAACCAGCGACTGCCGAAAATCCCTAAACCAAGCCCAAATTTAAACAAATCATCTGAAATCAGCAAGCCCATCACAGTAACAGATATCGTCCAAGCTATAAATAACCTCAAAAACGGCAAGGCAGCGGGAGTGGACGATATCACTGTGGAACAATTAAAAAACCTGGGACCTACTGCCGTGTCCTGGCTCGTAGCAGTTATTAATTCCTGCTTAGAAACAGCCAAAATTCCTAAGCTTTGGAGACGATTCAAAGTAATTGCGCTGCTAAAACCTAGAAAACCACCAACTGACCCGAAAAGTTACCGCCCAATATCCTGTGCCACACTTTCAAAACTATTTGAACGAATTTTTTTGAACGGCCTGATACCTGCAACATATCCCAATCTAATCCCAGAGCAAGTCGGATTTCGCCCTGGCAAATCTTGTACAAGTCAAGTGCTCAAGTTAATGCAACACATCGAGAACGGATTCGAAACCAGGAAAATTACTGGCGCTGTCTTCGTTGACCTGTCAGCCGCCTACCTAAGACACTGTAAATATTAAGAGGCTCATGTCTAAAATAGCATCACGAACAGTCGACGAAGCGTTTTTAAAAGTACTCCGGGCATTGCTGACCAATATTCGTTTCCAAGTCCACATTAACAACCAACCTAGTAGATGGCGACGCCAAAAAAAATCGGCCTTCCACAAGGCAGCGTTTTAGCACCTATTCTATTCAACATATATACCAATGACCAGCCTACCATCCCACTTACAGAACGCTTTCTCTATGCTTATGACCTAGCGCTAACCACCCAAACAAGCTCATTCGAGCAAGCTGAACAGATACTCACAGGAGCTCTGGAAACCATGGAAAGGTACTATGACGAAAACAGCTTGAGGCCGAATCTTTCCAAAACCCAATCATGCGCCTTCCATCTTCGAAATCGCCAAGCCAACTGCTCACTAAAAATATTGTGGCGAGGTGAGGTCAGAGAACACTGCAACAGCCCAACCTATTAAAGAGTAAAACTTACCGAATACTTACCTACAAACCGCACTGCTTAAAAAACAAGTTAAAAGTCAGTACGAGGAACAATTTACTCTCCCGTCTCACCTCCACTTCTTGGGGAGCATCAGCCCAAGTACTACGCACATCAGGGTTAGCACTCTACTTCTCAGCTGGGGCATACGCGTGCCCAGTCTGGCACCGATCCGCCCTCGCTAAAGAGGTAGATGTCGCCCTCAACGAAACATGTAGAAAAATAACTGGCTGCCTCAAACCCCCCCACTAAACCTACTATATCCGCTTGCTGGAACAGCCTCCCCAAAAGTACGACGAAGTATTGCCTGAATTTAAACAAGAATTGCCGAAAAATTAAAACAAGAAGATGACTATAGACACCCTCTGCACAAGTCAGAACCGCCACCCAGCTGCCTCAAAAGTTGCAGAAACTTTTTAAACTGCACTGAACCCATATCCGATCACCCCAGTGATGCTTGTTGTAAAGTATTGCAGGAAACCTGCTCCCCACCCCAAGTCTTCTTGGAGCCAGCAGAAGAACTCTCCCCAGGGAATGACTTGGCGTGGCCAACGTGGAAGGCGTTGAATCGGCTCCGGACTCAAGTTGGCCGCTGCATATCTAATAAGCTATAAATAACCTCAAAAACGGCAAGGCAGCGGGAGTGGACGATATCACTGTGGAACAATTAAAAAACCTGGGACCTACTGCCGTGTCCTGGCTCGTAGCAGTTATTAATTCCTGCTTAGAAACAGCCAAAATTCCTAAGCTTTGGAGACGATTCAAAGTAATTGCGCTGCTAAAACCTAGAAAACCACCAACTGACCCGAAAAGTTACCGCCCAATATCCTGTGCCACACTTTCAAAACTATTTGAACGAATTTTTTTGAACGGCCTGATACCTGCAACATATCCCAATCTAATCCCAGAGCAAGTCGGATTTCGCCCTGGCAAATCTTGTACAAGTCAAGTGCTCAAGTTAATGCAACACATCGAGAACGGATTCGAAACCAGGAAAATTACTGGCGCTGTCTTCGTTGACCTGTCAGCCGCCTACCTAAGACACTGTAAATATTAAGAGGCTCATGTCTAAAATAGCATCACGAACAGTCGACGAAGCGTTTTTAAAAGTACTCCGGGCATTGCTGACCAATATTCGTTTCCAAGTCCACATTAACAACCAACCTAGTAGATGGCGACGCCAAAAAAAATCGGCCTTCCACAAGGCAGCGTTTTAGCACCTATTCTATTCAACATATATACCAATGACCAGCCTACCATCCCACTTACAGAACGCTTTCTCTATGCTTATGACCTAGCGCTAACCACCCAAACAAGCTCATTCGAGCAAGCTGAACAGATACTCACAGGAGCTCTGGAAACCATGGAAAGGTACTATGACGAAAACAGCTTGAGGCCGAATCTTTCCAAAACCCAATCATGCGCCTTCCATCTTCGAAATCGCCAAGCCAACTGCTCACTAAAAATATTGTGGCGAGGTGAGGTCAGAGAACACTGCAACAGCCCAACCTATTAAAGAGTAAAACTTACCGAATACTTACCTACAAACCGCACTGCTTAAAAAACAAGTTAAAAGTCAGTACGAGGAACAATTTACTCTCCCGTCTCACCTCCACTTCTTGGGGAGCATCAGCCCAAGTACTACGCACATCAGGGTTAGCACTCTACTTCTCAGCTGGGGCATACGCGTGCCCAGTCTGGCACCGATCCGCCCTCGCTAAAGAGGTAGATGTCGCCCTCAACGAAACATGTAGAAAAATAACTGGCTGCCTCAAACCCCCCCACTAAACCTACTATATCCGCTTGCTGGAACAGCCTCCCCAAAAGTACGACGAAGTATTGCCTGAATTTAAACAAGAATTGCCGAAAAATTAAAACAAGAAGATGACTATAGACACCCTCTGCACAAGTCAGAACCGCCACCCAGCTGCCTCAAAAGTTGCAGAAACTTTTTAAACTGCACTGAACCCATATCCGATCACCCCAGTGATGCTTGTTGTAAAGTATTGCAGGAAACCTGCTCCCCACCCCAAGTCTTCTTGGAGCCAGCAGAAGAACTCTCCCCAGGGAATGACTTGGCGTGGCCAACGTGGAAGGCGTTGAATCGGCTCCGGACTCAAGTTGGCCGCTGCATATCTAATATGGCAAAATGGGGTTTTTCTGACGCGAATTTCGACAAGTGTGACTGTGGAGCATTGCAGACAATGGAGCACCTATTGTCCTGTCCTCAGTGCCCAAATACCTGCACATTTAGCGACCCTATGGAAGCCTCTCCATCTGGGGTGGCAGTCGCTAACCACTGGCAAAGCTTGTATAGATATATCTTACCAATTTTAGAACCATCGACATGAAGAAGAAGACCAACATAATGAATTGTTATTTGTTGTATTCAATTTTAGGGATTTTTATTTGCACATGAGTTATTAGTATATCCCATTGTTTTATGAAAATTTCCGAGTTATAGTTTATTTTCAATAACAGGAAATATCACTACCTATACATAATACATGAACCTTGAGTTTGACCTACATTATTAAGCAGGTAGATATAATTATGTTTCATAGGTAGATATAAGAAGAAAAAGAACACAAGATAATCTAATACTTGGACCTCACATATTTACTTTGTCTTGTTTAACCAAATAATGTGTGAAGTGGACCTTATTCAGACATACATATAAAACAAATATGCAAACTCCCACATCTACCAGTTTGTGTGGACACTAGGATCAAGCACGATAATAATTTGACATCAATTTGACAGAAAGATACATCGGTGGTTATAGCAATATATAATATTTGACTGCCTCGGTGGCTCAGTGGTTAGTGACCCTGACTTCTGGATCAAAGAGGCGTGGGTTCGATCCCCACCAGGGCAAATATTTGTGTGATGAGCATAAGTGTTTGCTCTGTGTCTGGGTGTTATTTAGTTACTATCTATATAAGTATGTATTTAAAAATAAGTATATCGTCGGTGATACTTCAATACCGCTTATGAGCACTTTGTAAATACCGCGTATCTACCAAAGTAGCGAAATTGAGTTATCGCGCCAACAGATTCCTCACGCTGATTCGCCCCTGATAGATGTCACACGATCTCTAATAGCCTATAAGATGCGCCCGTTTTGCTGTCAAAACAATACCGCGGAACGGTTGATCACACAAGTTTGGCAGCAATACAGCGTATTTACGTTTTTTTCAACCATATCGCAACGCGTGTCGTGAGTACTTCGAAAAAAAATGATTTTCTGAGATTATCGGGCAAGTAGAGCAGGTACATTGTGTTTATTTATACCATTTCTTTAATGCCATATTTCTTCCAGCGAACTTCTGCCGCCCCTCACTGCCTCCGTTGCTGAAACCCAATGGTTCGCTGACCCATACCGCGGTGGAGAAAGCAAATTTATTTGCTTCTCAATTTGCTGAGTCTTCGCGTCTGGACCCCGGTAGTGCGAGACCTCCAACTTTGCCAAACTGTGGCACTGTAATGAGTGAAATACACATCTGGCAAAAGGAGGTCCTCAAAGTTCTCCGCAGTCTAGATGTGAACAAAGCCAGTGGCCCTGATGGTATTCCAGCCATTGTATTAAGGACTTGTGCGCCTAAGCTGTCGCCTGTGCTGACTCGCCAAAGAGTGGCTTCACCCATACCTGGACACAAATCATGCTGGGCTAGAGACGCGTAAGCTTGCTTTGACACTTAATCTCACCCAGCTGGTTCAAGGCGCCACTCGGGTACCTGACGTTGACTCGCACACAGCCTACTGCTTGGACCTTCTGCTAACTACCGATCCAGACCGTTACTCAGTTGCGATTTCCTCACCGTTAGGTACATTTGATCACCGTTAGGTACATTGGCCGTGGGGTGCCGGCAGAGTAGAATAGCACCCCCCTCTTGTACCAGGTGTCGTAAGAGCCGACTGAGGTACTACGGAACCGACAGTTGGCGGTATAACCATCCAGAACAGCGTAGCTAAAATGCAACAGGGCGGGGATGGGCAGCAGCATCCTCGTCGCGAGAGCTACGCCCTGCGATTGCCAACACGCTTGCCCAGCGCGGCAATTATGGGCAAAATCCCCCTAATATGATAGCACAAAATAAAACCAGGCCCCCAGTCCCCGGCAGCTCCGCTAGTCCTGGTTCCGGCAGCGACCACGGTAACGGCGGAGCAAGGGGTGCTAAGAATCCCCGGCAGAGATCCGGCTGCCACCCTAACCGACGACGACTGGCCCTGGCAACATATAACGTGCGCACTATGAGGACTGATGAGAAGATTGCGGAACTGGAAGAAGAGTTGGGTAGGTTGCGATGGGATATTATGGGGTTATCTGAAGTCCGTAGAGAGGGCGAGGACACGATAACCCTGAAATCCGGCAACCTACTGTACTACCGGGAAGGTGACCAACGGTCCCAAGGTGGTGTCGGCTTTCTCGTTCACAAGTCTCTCGTTAACAACATCATTACCATCGAAAGTGTGTCGAGCAGGGTTGTATACCTGATACTCAGAATATCCAAACGATATTTGTTGAAGGTCATCCAGGTATACGCACCGACCTCGTCACACCCAGATGATGAAGTGGAGGCTATGTATGAGGACGTAAGTCGGGCCATACATACGTCTAAGACCCGCTTCACGGTTGTTATGGGAGATTTCAACGCAAAGTTGGGCAAGAAAAGCGATGATGAGTTGAGAGTGGGGCAATTTGGATTTGGGCAACGGAACCCCAGGGGCCACATGCTGGCAGACTTTCTGGAGAAAGAGCAACTCTTCATGATGAACTCTTTCTTCCAGAAGCCACCTCGCAGGAAATGGACCTGGATGAGTCCCGACGGTACCACGAGAAATGAGATAGACTTCATCATGACTAGTGAAAAACGGATATTCAACGACGTCTCCGTGATCCACAGGGTAAACCTGGATGAGTCCCGACGGTACCACGAGAAATGAGATAGACTTCATCATGACTAGTGAAAAACGGATATTCAACGACGTCTCCGTGATCCACAGGGTAAAAACCGGCAGTGATCACAGAATCGTCCGAGGCAAACTGAATATCAACGTTAAACTCGAAAGGTCCCGTCTGATACAGTCTACGCTCCCAAACCCCGAGAACTTTCAGCTCGAGCTCTCAAATCGCTTTGCTTGCCTGGAGAACTTTGCGTCAGTGGACGAGATCAATAACGGGCTCGTAGAAACTGTCCAAACGGTGGGTTCTAAATTCTTTAGACCCCGCCGTTCAGATAGACCTCAGAAATTCTCCGATCATACTCTAAATCTCATGGCCGAACGACGCTCGCTAAGACTGCAGTCTTCCGATGATGCAAAGTCATACAGGCGGCTCAATAGACAGATTTCAAAATCGGTGCGGTGCGACATTCGTCTCTTTAATACTAAACATGTTAAAGAGACAATAGAGCGGAACAAAGGCTCCAAAGTGTTCGCGAGGCATTTTTCTATTGGGCAAAGCCAGTTGACAAAGCTGAAGAGAGAAGATGGCAGTATAGCGTCAACCAAGGCAGAGGTATTGCAGGAGATCGAAAGGTTTTACGGACAGTTATACGCCTCGGTAGCAAAGCCTGTAAACAGCGCGGCCAAAGACCCAAGAGCCAAGCTGACCCGACACTTTACCGAAGACATCCCGGACATTAGCCTGTACGAGATTAGGATGGCCCTGAACCAACTTAAGAACAATAAGGCGCCGGGTGACGAAGGAATCACTTCAGAGCTTCTGAAAGCGGGTGGAACGCCGGTACTAAAAGTCCTTCAGAAGCTATTTAACACCGTCGTCCTCGAGGGCATAACGCCAGAAGCGTGGAACAGAGGCGTGGTGGTGTTGTTTTTCAAAAAAGGTGACAACACCTTATTGAAGAACTACAGACCCATCTCACTTCTGAGCCATGTTTATAAGTTGTTTTCAAGGGTCATTACGAATCGTCTCGAACGCAGGCTTGATGACTTCCAGCCTCCCGAACAAGCCGGTTTCCGGAAGGGCTTTGGCACCATGGACCACATACATACGCTGCGGCAGGTTATACAGAAGACCGAGGAGTATAACCTGCCACTTTGCTTGGCGTTTGTGGACTATGAGAAAGCCTTTGATTCGGTTGAGACATGGGCTGTGCTTGAGTCTCTTCAACGATGCCGTATTGACCATCGGTACATTGAAGTGCTGAAGTGTTTGTATAATAACGCCACTATGTCGGTTCGAGTACAGGAAGAGAGCTCCAAGGCGATCCCTTTGAAGAGAGGCGTAAGACAGGGAGACGTAATATCTCCGAAACTGTTTACTACTACTCTGGAGAACGCCTTTAAGCTCTTGGAATGGAAAGGACTCGGCATCAACATCAATGGCGAATACATCACTCACCTTCGATTTGCCGACGATATCGTGGTCATGGCAAAGTCGATGGAAGAACTAAGCACGATGCTCGAAGGCCTTAATCGAGTCTCTCAACAGGTGGGTCTTAAAATGAACATGGACAAGACAAAGGTCATGTGTAATTCTCATGTTGTACCCACCCCTATTTCAGTTGGGAACTCGGTTCTTGAAGTCGTTGACTCGTACGTCTACCTAGGACAAGTAGTCCAGTTAGGTAGGTCCGACTTCAAGAAAGAGGCCAATCGCCGAATCCAACTCGGTTGGGCAGCGTTTGGGAAATTGCGTAACGTCTTCTCGTCCGACATACCTCAGTGCCTCAAGTCGAAAGTTTTCGACCAGTGTGTGTTGCCAGTGATGACTTATGGCACAGAAACGTGGTCTCTCACTATGGGTCTTATTAGTAAGCTCCAAGTAGCCCAACGAGCCATGGAGAGGGCTATGCTCGGAGTTTCTCTGCGAGATCGAATCAGGAATGAGGAGATCCGTAGAAGAACCAAGGTTACCGACATAGCCCAGCGGATTGGCAAGTTGAAGTGGCAATGGGCAGGGCACATAGCGCGGAGAACTGATGACCGATGGGGTCGAAAAGTTCTCGAGTGGAGACCACGTACCGGCAAGCGCAGTGTAGGTCGTCCACCCACGAGGTGGACGGATGACCTTATTAGGACCGCAGGATCGCGCTGGATGCAAGCCGCTATCAACCGGTCTTATTGGAAATCATTAGGGGAGGCCTATGTCCAGCAGTGGACGTCCTATGGCTGAAATGATGATGATGATGATCACTGTCTGGTGAAATCTGTATCCATCTACTCCCCTTCAGACCCCAGCCCCAAAGGGTCACAACGGGTGTGGCGGTACAAGTTAGCGGATTGGGATGAGATGCGGTGTTTCTTTGCATCTTATCCTTGGCAGCCTGTGTGGTTTTCTTCCGATGATCCTTCTACGTGCGCGGATGCCGTGACAGATGTGTTTCGTACCGCCATGGAATACTTCATCCCATTTTCCGACGTGCCTCTGTCTAGCAAATCTCGGCCCTGGTTTGGGCCTGAATGTGGACGCACCGAAGCGCAAAAGCATCAGGCATACCTGGCTTGAGTCGATGCTCGAAACGAAGGCATTCAATAGGGCTGCTAAATCCTGAAAAAGGGTTATGCGGAAGGCTCGCTTCGATCACATTAGTCGAATAAAGAACAAGCTTGCTTCTTACCCTGCGGGTAGTAAGGCATTCTGGTCCCTAGCTAAATCGGTTGAAGCGAACTTCTGCCGCCCCTCACTGCCTCCGTTGCTGAAACCTAATGGTTCACTGGCCCATACCGTGGTAGAGAAAGCAAATTTATTTGCAACTCAATTTGCTGAGTCTTCGCGTCTGGACCCTGGTAGTGCGAGACCTCCAACTTTGCCAAGCTGTGGCACTGTAATGAGTGAAATACATATCCGGCAAAAGGAGGTTCTCAAAGTTCTCCGCAGTCTAGATGTGAACAAGGCTAGTGGCCCTGATGGTATTCCGGCCATTGTACTGAGGACTTGTGCGCCCGAACTCTCGCCTGTGCTGACTCGCCTCTTTCGCCTATCTCTGAAGACAGGTCAAGTGCCCAAATCTTGGAAACTTGCTAAGGTGCAACCTGTTCCCAAGAAGGGCAGCCGTGCCGACCCTGCCAACTACAGACTAATTTCGATCACGTCTATACTCTGTAAGAGTGTGGAACGTGTTCTTAACAACAGGCTCCTGGCCTACCTGGAAGCGATTGACTTAGTCAGTGACCGCCAGTACGGCTTTCGCCGAAACCGGTCTACTGGGGACCTCCTGGCGTACGTCACTCACATCTGGAGTGAGGTCATGGAGAAGCACAGGGAGGCGCTGGCCGTCTCCCTGGACATTAATGGAAATGTTAATTTAACCATTGAAATAAGTTTTTGTTATGTTTAAATTACTTACTTTGGTATTTTGAGCAGAAATTCGTGCTATTTTTTTCAGTTTATATGACTACGTTATTTCGCAAAGGTTTGTAGAATGTTATATTTCAAATTTGTATTGTTTTATATTTGTAATCCCTAAGCTAAATAAAGAACTGATTTCTAAAGATTTGTTTTACAAAACAACGTATCTGTTGTGGTTATGCCAAAAAAGAAGATTTTTTTAAATTCAATACCGCGAAAGTTATTTATTTTGCAATCCAAGGGGATTATGGGAAATTTTTTTTACTATACTAGTAAAGTAGGGTACAGAGATATCACAAAAGAGTTCAGTCAAGAAAATATTGAGAAACTTTTGAAATATGATGTTTTTTCTTCCTCCTGTAAAATTTGGAATTTGTAGATACGCGGTATTTACAAAGTGCTCATAAGCGGTTTTGAAGTATCACCGACGATATGTAGTATATCAGTCTCTGGCAGCCATATCACAAGCTTTGTCCCAAAATATTTATTTTTTTATTTATATAAAATTAAAATCTAGGATACCATACTGATTCTACAGGACACTTCTAATTTTTCATCAGCGTCTATATCCTCATCACTATCTTATACACCTTTTGAGCTACTGGAGCCTATGCCACAACGGCCCAGAGTCACACTCCATTATTTTAAGGAGCTGGGTTGGCTAGGGTAGTCTCTGGAGGGGGATATGCACATAACACCCCATGTGGGACATCAGTGCAGGGCTTATCACCCCCACATTGAATAAGAATATGAAATCAATTTAGAAATAATGAGAATTTGGTACAAATAAGACATTTTAACTTACTCAAGCTTTGGATATATTATGGGAGACTATAAGTATAGTATAAGTCAATATTCAGAAAATATATTTTCAGCCATCTTTCCTCTTTTGTACTACCTTTAAAATAATTCAAGATATTTCAGAATCGGCACTAAGTATTGTTAACTTGTTTTGTCTACAACCGCATGTAGGTACAATAATAGGATGTGAATCATCCATTATGATAAAATTATCAACTGTATTGCAACTACAGAAGGCAATGACACTTTTATGGACTTTTTTCACAACCAGTTTAATCTTTAAATATTGGCCAAGTGTGAATTGAAACTTCCTATGAGGGTTCTCTACATTATCATTTGTCATCTGCCTGCCCTGATTCTACTTTATATAGGTTCCATCCATCATCATCCATCCATCCATCAGCCATAGGATGTCCATTGCTGGATATAGGTCTACCCTAAAGATCTCCAATAAGAACGGGTGGTAGCGGCTTGCATCCAGTGCCATCCTGCGGTCTTAATTAGGTCATTTTAATGTCCTACAACACTGCGTTTGTCTGTTCATGGTCTCAATTTGAGAATTTTTTAATCCCATCGGGAGCCAGAGAGACGAGACACCGTGGCACACCAGCCACTAACCTCATGCCTCCCGCGAGCTCCCTACGTCCATGCTCACCACTTGGCCTCTTGCATTGCCACTGTGCACACATGCGCAATAGTTAAAAAGTCAAAACTACAATACATCCTATTTTTCTTATGTCAATGAATAAAACTATTTACCTATGTATTTAATGTTCATATACAGTTTGCAGGTGATCTTGACAAGAAAAATCATTAAAATGTCTTGATTATTATGGTCTTGTTACTTCTCAAAAATATAGTTGACTGCCTCGGTGGCCCAGTGGTTAGCGACCATGACTCCTGGGCCAAATGGGCCAAAGAGGCAGAGATTCATTTTCTACCTAGGGCAAGCATTTTATCTAAGTATGTATGTATTAAAAAATTATATTTGTATTTAATCAGTCTCTGGCAGTCATATCACAAGCTTTAGTTACTTTGGAGTGTGTAAGATACACCCTAATATTTATTCTATTTATCTAGAGACATATGTAGGTAGATTACATATAGTAGGTATTACTTAGTAATAATATTCCATTGATCACACTGGGCATGAAACCTTAAAAATTAAATATCTTTTATTTCCTTCATGTTTTCCTTCCAGTTCAGTATAATTATTACTGTATTGATGCATGTTACAAACCAGCTAAAGTATTATTCAATTATTAACTGATAATAGGTAATAATAACTATATACAGGACTGAACAATTCATATTTCAATGCGGAGTGATGATAAGTACCTACTAGCTGCACCCTGCAGCGTTACCTGTGTTAGCCCAAGATGTAAGATAAATAGCCTATGTATTAATCCACTGTCTAAGCTACCTTCATACTAGATTTTATCTAAATCGGTTCAGCCGTTTGTTTGTGAAAGAGTAACAAACATCCATACATACTCACAAACTTTCGCGTTTATAATATTGTAGGATTTTGAATTGTACTATATCTGCTACAGTACCATCAAATAATTTTCAGTCTAATTGGTTTGTAAGTAACTCGATTACTATGTAGAAAGGTTACTTACCCTGGTTAATGAGGTTAGCGCTCTTGTACTCGACGCGGGGGTCTTCGAAAACTTTGGAGTGAGCGGGATTCAGGAATGCCAGCTGCGGCGGTGTTTTGTCCACCACCCGCAGCCCGCTCACCAAATCATTGGTGATCAGATAGTCGACCAAGTTCCGGCCGATGAAACCGCACCCTGATACAGACCACCACACAATCAGAAAAACCGAGAATCATAATCTAATGATGACTAACACCTTCGACAGACCGTTACGGAATAAGGTATCACATGGTTACAGACACTGTTGCCAATAAGAGTATGTTATTCAAGGTTAATTATAGAGGATTTTATTAAAGATAAAGCTATATAATACCTCCTAAAACCAAAACTCGAGGTTTTGAATTATCGCCGGCAGAATCAGACATTTCGCTAGCCGTTTTACAAAATGCGAATGACAAGAAAGCAATTTGACAATGACAGCTTGCCCTCGAATGTCTTTTTTTATAATAATCTCGTGATGTTGTGAACTGGATACTAAGTCTCAAAGCGTTTGCAAATGTTTTGAAGTTTGAAGAAGAAAAAGAGCTAGAGCTGTGCAAAAAGAAAACCGTCGTGGTGTTACGGTAAACTAACAATATGTTTGTTAATCAGCAGCCAAGGTACCGACTACTTGGTAGACGCGCTGATAAAAACCGTATTGGTGTCTACCAAGTATCAAACACTTTGTTGTACTAGCAATGACAGAGCAGTGTTGTCAACGTAACAAAATTAGTCAAATGGCACACTGGCGACCTCACCTACGACGATTCTCTTTTTGCACAAACACTAACAGTTCTAGTCTAAAAGAAAATCACACTCGAAGTGATGATTTATACTAGGACGGGACGGGCGCGGGAAGGACCGGACAGGGCCCGTATGACGCACGCTCCGTACATTTTTGTCGTGGCTCGTACGACGCCCGTCGACGACCTGAAAGGGGCCCATCCGAGCTTTTAGATCAAATGTATGGAACGTGCGTCGTACGGGCCCCGACCGGCCCGTCCCGCACCCGCCCCGCCCCAATATAAATCATCCCTTATGCTCTAGAAAATAGCTTAGTAGAGCAGCAATAGCAATTTTTAACTTGAATAATTTTGGTAGTAATACGAAAAGGCTTAAATGTTAAGTTATAAAAATAATTATCACGTAGACTGCACTTGATATGCTATATGCGATCACAGAAAAAAAAACCCGCATTCTAAGAGTGTCACTAGCACGAAATTGTTTCCTTATTTTTGTGGAAAACTTATTACTTTTACAGATACTACCAATGTTACGGAATGATAGGATATACACCACATTATAATAATATCACTTGCCTACATTCATGCACGTAATCCAGCTCATAATCAACAAATTACCATAATTTCCCACTAATTATCACTGCACTGATAGAAACACAAGTTTTACAAAATAATACAACGCAGCGACATTTTTGACGATTTTTCCGTGTTCCCACCAAAAATAAGGTCTCCTTGCCGAAGAATATTATTTTCACCGACAATGAATGCCAAATTATATGTTCTTGAGCTGTTATTTTAACATAATAATATATTGAGAATGCATCTCCCGTTTCCGGACATCTTTGCGGTTGTAGCTCCCTCTGGTGGGCTAAATTGACAGGCCCCTATGTTCGCCAGGCAGTTAATTCCCGACTTGGTTTTCGTCATTGGATACATTGGCGTCTTAACTTCCGTGTCGTTAAGTTCCGTTAAAGGCTTCATTACACACAGGCGGTACGAGCGGTATAGCAGATGGGCGGGCATCTGTATTGTACTGGTTATATAAGAAAGGCTCATACAGGTCCGGTCGCGGTACTGCCGTACCGCCGTACCGCCCTTTACCTCTCGTACCGCCCTTTACCGCTAGTACCGCTCTACCGCTCTGATGGAGCCTTTAAGGCTCCATCAAACACAGGCGGTACGAGCGGTAAAGGGCGGTACAGCAGTACCGCGACCGGACCTGTGTGAGCCCTTCTTATATAACCAGTACAATACAGATGCCCGCCCGTCTGCTATACCGCTCGTACCGCCTGTGTGTAAAGGAGCCTTAACGCTGTTAGCGTATGTCGTTATTTTATATTAGAAAATTTCATCAAATTATTTCACTTAGATATATTGTTCTAAATAATTTTAATAGGTTGTATTCTCGTATTTACTGGTTCTTTTATTAAAGTTATTAACGGAAAACAAACAAAATTACTTAAAAGAGCGTTGTTGTTAGCGTTGTTTTATATGTGACAGTTATTGTGTTGCCAGTATGGCAAAACTAAAAAAACTACATTATAAATATTCGCCAGCTGCTGACGCGGCACGCTCGCTTCGCTCGCTCGGCTCGTGCGTTGCTTGTCATGTTCTAACCTAACCTACTTTTATTTCAGGTGTGAAACAAAAGTAGGTTCGGTAAGGACAACAGTTTACACAAGCGATTCGCTTCTGGCACTTCGCCGGCCGCTGCCGCAGCACGTAATTCTTCCAAATGAAACCTTGTCGGCGAGCAGTGTATACTGATGTGCCTATATCAAGCAGTGTCGAATAAAATTAGTATTTATCTGTCAAGGAATTTTTTTCCTACTTTATCCAAAGGTTCAGTCTATTCTTAAATGTGTTTATAGTTTTTGCCGAGATAACATCCTCAGGCAACCTATTCCAATTGTAGACAACTCTATTGCAGAGGATGTGGTGTGTATTGTTGGTTTGTGATGGTGTAGGCTGTAAGAGGACTCTATGGCGTCTGCTATCGCGCATATTTTCCTTCAAGGTGTAGGTACATGTCGTGGATTAGCAAATCTCAAAAGAATTTGTTTGTCAAATCATACGTTGTTTAATGTAAGTTTTTAAAGTAATTATTTTGTGACATAACCAATTTTTAATTATTTTTGAGTAGTAATAATTTATCTACTCATGGGTTTGTCAAACGTTGGTTATCACATGCCAGTTTATGAAAAAAGTTTGCGAAATGGACGGATACCATTACTTACTAATATTTTGGTAAATAAAATTTTCTTTCTTTCTTTTTTTTCTTACTATGGCTTTAAAATAAAATGAAAAATCAATAAAAAATACTCTAAGATACCTAAACCCATGGTCTATTATCTTCCTTCCAAGCCTAAACCCAATTTAAACAATCACAGGCATAAATTAATTCAATCTTTGGTATTATTAGTCATCGTAGTATTTTCACTTAATTTTAAGCATATTTATTATTTAGGAGTAATAACTAATAATGCATTGTAATTAGGTAATACATTATAATATATAAATTATACTAAATTTAACTGACAGATACTACTATCTCTATAAAATTTAACTTGATCTCTGCGACAGTGACATTGACATAGAAGATTGACATTTTTAGAGTTGAGATAGTGGTGGAAAAAAACGATTTTCAAACAATGTTGTAATGAAATCGAATGAGAAGTTGAAGGTGAGAAATTGGATTTTATTTACTTTCTATTATTTAAGATTAAGTATGTACACATGTAAATAATGTTATGATATTAATTAAATACTCATAATAATGTAACGATAGTATTTATCGACGTTTTTCACTATTATCGATGCTAATGTAACATATAATTGGGTTTAATTTAATTACACATGTAAAAAATGTTATGATACTAAAATATACAATAAAATTAATGATAAATTAAGTTTTATTTAAAATATCGTTAGTATAAACTATCGATATTTGAAATAAAACTCTGTGGTCATGATCATTCGTCGCCCATCACTAATCGGCATGCCCATAAAGTATGACATTAACAGGTACTGTCTGTACTATTAAGAAATTCAGGACTTCATAGGCGGGATTTTTCTGACAGCTGTCGCAGAGATCAAGTTAAGTTTTATAGAGTATAAGGTCTAAGAATACACACACAGCGCGTCCTACCATACAAACTTTGCCACGCTATTTCACCCACTTAGGGCTTGAATTTAGCAATATCCTTTCTGTTCTTCATAACTATTTAATTATTTAAGTATAAAATAATGGTTTTTGTTACGACAAAATTATACTACATAATGATTTTAAATAAAAATGCAATTCATAAGCATTTATATATTTTTTTGAGTTTCAAACAAATGCATACCAGAAATCATTCAAATCGGTCCCGCCGTTTAGGAGGAGTTCAGTGACATACACACGTACAGTAGAATTGTATTATATATTACATATACAAAGATAAAAAAATCAACACTACGCTTGCTTAGTATCTAAAGATTCTCAGTTTCTGTTGCACTGTCACAAATATTTCCATCAGAGTTAGATGTCTTCTTAATGTCTGTAGGTAGAAAGAACGAAACCAACAATCCCGCTGTAACAATTAAAAAACTATTTATTTTTTTGGTAACATGAATTATTTTATTTTTAATAGTAATGTAGGTAGGTACATAATACTTCGAGCCATTTGTTTTATGTTATAAACCATTATTTATCTAGGTGCGATTTGAGGAATGAATTACTTATATAACTTTTTACTAGTTATATGGTGCCTATATGATGTTATAGGGTACCTATTATATAACTTTTTACTAGTTACACAGACATATAACTCTTATATGTCTGTGACTAGTTATAAGTATTTATTTATCGAGATAACACACAGGTATATACATTCATATTCATAGATTTATTTGCTGTTCTAACGGTCTATGACAAGCTTTGTTTAGGTTAGGGTCAGAGACCAAGTGTAATAAGTATCCCCTAAAATATTTATTTATATATACAACATAATTTTAGTAGTATGGACTTGGAGGTGGTCGTCTATGTTGAGATGATGATGATAGGATAACATCTCGCAAAGGAGTACGCCACCGGGCGAGGTGCTGTGCCCGGGGATAGCTATATCATTATGTCTTGATATGTTTCGGCCGTCGCTGAATATTTCGTTTTTTGAGCGATGCAGCCCTCGGCTTGTGATTGGCTGACGCTAATTTCCTCGAGGCGTGCGTAATTATATACATACTAATGTGGTTATATTAATTTTAAGTACCTATTGTAATTCTTGTTAAAACGTAATGCATGGCTTTGCATTAGATAATTATCATACAAATACAAACTTCGATCAAGAAATTAAATGCACATCTTTGCACTTAACTTATCAAGTTTACAGTCACAGACTACATACGATTACTATAGGTACTATTATTAATACAATGAGATACAATATAATACTCATAACTTCAGAAATAATAATTATTTTCGCAAAAAATGGCATAGACAGTCGACTTCAACCGTGTACAGAATTCAAATAGATCGCGTGGATAGATGCAGTATTTTTTTAATATTGTTGATTTATCAAAAACGGCTCAGCCAATTTCGGTACAATTTAGACGAAGCCACCTGTAAAATATGATCTACCAAACAAAAAAATGATTATTGAAATTGGACTAGTTATGCGTCATACATAAAAAAAAACCGGACAAGTGCGAGTCAGGCTCGCACACCAAGGGTTCCGTACAAATCCAGAAAATTTCACAAAATTGAGAAGGAAGTTGTTAAAATCTCTATACCATAACCATCGACAAAAAAGTTTTTTTTTCACTTTTCTCGTCATACATCGAAAATTACTGAAAATGTTAAAATAGTTAAAAATCTGTTTTAGCATGTGCTAGTGAAGTTATTTTATATGATACCTTACATGATACGATTTACTCACTTTGAATTCTGAACCTATATTTTGTGAATTTTGAGGCTCTATTTTTTGTGATTTCAATAAAAATGTACAATTTTCAGATTTATTCCTATATGTGTACTCTGAGACGATGCTTCTCGCCAAATTTCATAGTTCTATGTTAACGGGAAGTACCCTGTAGGTTTTGATTTTTGTGAGTGCGAAATATGCGTTTTTTACGACATAAACGGCTCTAACTTTTTTAATCGATAACTGAGAAGTTTTTCTTTTACACAACTGCAAGAATTCATTGATATATGTATACAGTTTAAATTTCAACTCGATATCTTTACGCGTTCCTGAGATAAAGAGTCTTGACATACACACAGACGGACAGACGGACAACAAAGTGATCCTATAAGGGTTCCGTTTTTTCCTTTTGAGGTAAGAAACCCTAAAAATATATATTCGCGTTCGTCTATCCACTTGAGAACCTGTTTCCTCGGTTAAAATAACAGTCAAGAGACCTATCGTGTTTTACTTACTTGCAACGAGAATAATATAACCACTGATTAATGGCACACAGTAGTCGGCCAATGAAACAGCAATAAGTTGAACACTCATAAAACCAAATCCTCTAGCAACTACCACTGAAAGACAAGTAGCCATTCCCCTGAAAAAAAAAATATAGATGAATAAATGAAATAATAATATCTTTATTATAATAGTTTGAATATAGATCTCAATTTTAGTTACTTAAATATTACAAATGTGTGTATTTAGGGGGTAGCTCCCATACTTGTAAAGTAGGGATGACATTTTTTTTCTACTCCACCCCCTCATGTGAGCTATCGTTGAATAGGATTTTTGAAATGAATAGTAAGTTGCCCAAATAATTTTTTGTGACATGTACCATTTGTGAGATATACGAGTAGGTCGCCAAAGATGAAAAAAGAGTGTCCCCCCCTTTAATTTCTAAAGTATACAAGATAGAATGTTTGAACTTTCTGAATTTACAGACTATAGTAAAAACTTTCATTGAAAATTATTTTGAGTAATGTGGTATTATAACTTTTTGAGTTATAAAAGAAAATTTAAATTTTTGAAATTGCGCATAGTTCTGAGGTCATTGATCTCACAAACATATTTCATACTCAATTACGTTATTCTAGTAGTCAATTGTCAAATGACATCGTAAAAATTGGTTTGTATCATCATCATAATCATCGTCCCCGATTACGGAAGTCTATCATACGCGTGTCTCGACTCGCACTTCTCTTCAATCTCTTATCTTATTTCAAGTAACAACTTATTGTTACTTGAAATAAGATTTAGTTTTTTTATGAAACACTAGAAAGTCTCTACAAAACTTTTTAACACAAATTATGTGTACAGTGTGCTTAAAGACAAAAAGTTTTATAGATTCGTCATGAAATAATTATTGATATACTACTAACCTTAAGTGAGTAGGGTTCAATTCCACCAAATACGTGTTTATATTTCCTAAGATCAAAGATGCATATAGAAACACGAAAAAAAGGCTGATACTAAGGATGGGAATCTTCACAAAAAGCAATACAAATCCACAGGATAGTGATACTATAAACACCAGTTGCGTAGTTTTCTTCTTGCCAAGAGGACCGACGAGACATGATAGGCCAATAGTCAAAATTGCAGGCAAAATAGAATAGATAATCGTTGCGTATAAGGTGTTTCTTTCGATCGTATTATCGCAGTCAGTCACAGTCTGTGGAAAATAACGTATACGTAAATAACGTAAGTATACGAAATAACGTATACGAAAATAACGTAACGTATAATAAATAACACTACTTTCACTCAGTATAGTGAAAGTAGTATTTTAACTATTTTTTAAGAGACTTGCAATTTTTATGTTGTGATACTAGTCATACAGATCTTAAAATTATTGAAACGGACAATAAACCATTTGTAACCAAAGTAAGCGTTGAAGCCAGCCATCTAGGAAATCCGACGACATAATTAAGACTGCAGGAACGCGCTAGATGCAAGCTGTTTCCAACCGGGCTTATTGGAAACCCAAAGAATTTGACGAATTACGAATTTGGCAAACTATGGTTTTGACACGTTTAGAGTTTGACGAATCAAGTATTTGACGACTGTCTGCGTAATCCATAGGGGCTAGGGCATGCCTATATATATATCATACGTACAGAG